>CM056836.1:6157651-7512651 GCA_029853015.1 Chelidonichthys spinosus | reverse complement strand
CAGCTGGCCATGTCTGCCACCGCTATTAGCACCAACACACACACACACACAAACACACACACACACACACAAATGTGCGGTCTTGAGCTCACATTTAGTGTAAAGACGGTGCATAAATGCAGAGACCTTCGCACGTTTCATGAACACCGAGGGTGAAAATACGCAAATAAAGTGGAACATTTTTTAAATAACACGGCTGATGCAGGTCGCCTCATCCGGCCTTTACAGCTTTACATAAAAATGTCTCTAAAAGCCTTTTTTAACTTCACGTCCACATAAAAAAAATCTCTGTTTTTGTTCACCGCCGTGTGTTTGATCTCGGCCCCTCCTCCCTATTCCCTTAACGCTATAGCTCAGTGTAGGTGGCCCTCCGAAGCCAGAAGGGCAACAACAAAAAAACCGACAGGAGGGTAGATTAAGAGATGAAGGATGAAGAGAGGGAAGGTAAGGAGAGAAAGGAAGAGAACACAAGATGATGGCGAAAGAAAGGAGAGGGAGGGAGGGAGGGAGGCAAGAACAGGGAGTGTGTATACATGGTGTGTGTGTGTGTGTGTGTGTGTGTATGCTGATGAAATCTGTCGTCCTCAGCAGCCTCCCGTTAAAAGAAATCGGATTAGCTCTCCTCCGGGAGAGAACCTTCAGGAATGCAGATGAAGGATTGTAGCGCACAGGTCTCTCTCCTGGACTCGAGGAGGGCCTCACACACACACACACACACACACACACACACACACACACACACACCACCAGCAGACAAAGAAGTCTGTTTTCCTGCTCACTCCTTTTCTCTCTCCAAAGGGCATTTCTTCATTTCCTCTCATTCATAAATACATGATATCGTACGTGATTGAAATAGAAAAAGAGGCGTCCTCAATATCAATCTGGTTCGTCCTATTGACGGAGCTTCACCCCCTTCATTGGCTTTGTCACTTGTCAGTTTTTCCAATTTAGAAAACGAGTTGATTTGATTATATTTATGTTGAACAAAGAGAATCAGGGTTTAAATCCCGTTATTCCCCCAAGTCCGATAAAGGTAGAGCGATTTATCCGGAGGACATTAGTGGAAGGAAGATATCGACCGACATACAGAACGTAACCAGCACAAATATCACACAGGTGACGGTAACAGAGTGCTGTTTCATGTCCAATCACATGATAAATAAGCTATTAATTCTTCAACTGAGATGTGAAAATAACCACGATGTCTGATTTCTTCTCTTCTTTGACTTTAAGAAGAATTTGGGGAAATAAAACAGCACATTTTCCAAAAAGCTAGAAGAGAAATTCTGACAAAAAACGTTTTAATCGTTACATTTTCTCCCCCTTGCTGTTTAATGTAGTGTCATAGTTTTGCTCTTAATTTGTGATTAATCCGACGTGTTTTTCCCCTTCTCTTTCAGACTGGCATGGCGTTAACATATGATCCCGCTGCAATGCAGAATGGGTAAGAGCTGGACGGTCAATCCTTCCTTGGCACCATCTAATACACTCACCCCCCCAGTCAATACCGCCGCCATACATAAAGATTAATGTAGTGGCTGCACTTTGTTACTGTGTGATCAGGAGGATCTATGTGGACTTCACATATCGGGTTTCATCGGAGGGGGTCGGCTGAGAAATGGCCAAAGCTTACGTGTGTTTGGGTTTTTAATATCCACGTGTTTTCCTGTGTCTTTATGTGATGACTCAACAGTGCCGTGGAAATAAATGACCCGGCAACATGTGTTATTTTCCCCCACAGCACCGAGACAGGAAGGAGAGTGTTGAGGATCCCCTTCTGTCTCCCTCTGGCCTCAGTCATTCACAGGAAGCTCCTCATTCCCTGCTTCCTAAACCACTTATCCCCCAGTGATTCAGAGTCTATCTCCACCCCCCCAAAAAAAGAAACTGGATGAATAGCATCAGTCATTTCACACAGCCTCCTTTTACCGCAAATCTGCCAAAAAATGATAATCCTGCAGATATTTGTGTGGAGCATCAGACCTGCTGGGAAAAGAGTTTTGACTTACTTTAATAGGAGAGGAGACAAAATCCAAGCTAAAAACCTGCATCTCATTAACCCTGCTTGAACGGTGTTTCAGGTTTTCATCATGTGGTTCATTTCCTTTGGTTTTATTTCCTCATTGTTTTGGTAAAAATGTGTAAAAAAAAAAAGATATTCATAGATATATAATCATGTAGGAAGTGTTTGCTTCCCTTTGCAACAAACCAAGCTTGCACATTTCATGACGGCGACAATATATGCAAATGCCCATAAAACATTTTTTGACAAAGAGAAAGAAATCTAAAATATGTTTTCTGACAGAGAGATGATTTTCACATATGGAGTCAGAGTCAGACCCCAGAGAGGTTTCACTTAACTGCTAAACAAACTATTGTAAAGCTCCAAGAGAAGACATTGAAATACATTTTTATCATGTAAAGTATGTTTTTGAGCTGTTGAAGTGATCCTCGGCTCTCCGGGACTCCAAACCGACCATTTGGGTTCAAATATACCGTAATATTTAAATAAAGGAGCTGCCGCTGTAGCTTGAAATTAAATGTGGGAGTCATCAAGCCCAACTGGTCTAATGTCCTCAAGTGAAACGGTCTTCAGCTCGGGTGACAGAGACCGTTGGGCGTTCCATTAGCCTCCCCAGGCATCACGCCGCCGTCCTGTTGCTTTAAACCTAGATAAAGCAGCAAAGCTGACCACTTCGCTTCTCTGCAGCTCACGCCGTTGAATTGCAATGAGTTTTCCCCCCCAGAAGCTCGGGCTGCAAGCGTGCTGCTTAAAGCCAGACAGGCAGCGGGCTGCGGCGTCGCCGAGAATCCACACTGGAATAAAAAAAAGTGCTCGTACTTTATATGATGACAAAGCTCAATTTGATGTGATAAAACCAGACTTTTCAATCGAGAACGCTGTGAGACACTTCATAGAACTTTTATGTGGCGTTCGAAATACAATATATATAATATTAGTGTTTGCTCTGAACAAGCTGCAGGATAAATTGACACAGTGTGTGTGTGTGTGTGTGTATGTGTGTGTGTGTTCTTCTTATATAGACATAAAAACCTTAGTACAGACAAAGATCCGTCGGTTAATACACCAATTTTGTTTTATGGTAATAGAACTTCATGCATATATTATGTTCTATAAACCTATTATGGATTTGACAAACTAATTCTGCCGTGTCCTCTCCCCCTCCCTCCCCCTCCTCAGGTTCTACTCCTCGCCTTACAGCATCGCCACCAACCGCATGATTGCACAGACCTCCATCACGCCCTTCATCGCTGCTTCCCCCGTTTCCACATATCAGGTGGGCCATGATGTGCTGCATTATGGGTAGATTGCCATCTTTGTGTGCGTAATGTGAGGGGTTTGCTTTGTGGAAGGGGCTGGAAGAGAGAGGGGGGGGGGGGTTCTTTCTCTTCTCCTCTCATCGTTTCTCCGCCGCTCCAGCTGTGCTCGATGACATCTGTTTCGTAGGCGGCGAACACAACAGGCATCAGAAAACAAGCAACAACAAAAAAGAAATGGGATTAAAAAAAAAAAACGGCTGACAGCGTAGAAAAAATAAAATCACCCATCACCAATGAAAGTGTCTCGTAAAAAAAACAAGCACTTTCTTTCCTCCAAGCTTCCTGACCTCTTTTGTGCTCCCTCGGCTGCTAACGCGATGAAGGCGGCGTGTTGTTTTTTGTTGTTGTTGTTGTTGTTTTATTTTCACTAACTTGGATACAATCGCTTCCTCTTCCAAAAGTGAATTTTCCACATTCCTCACGGCTGTGATCTGTGGAGTAATGAAAGGGAACGGAGCGGGGGAACGTGGAGATCGGCTGCGTGAGATGTCGAGAGCGTTGACCGTTTTTCTGCACATTTCACGCGGTGACCTTTGCCGGATCTGAACATCGGGGGTTCGCTATCGCTGAACCCCGGCTCTGTTCGGTATGCAGAGACAGACGGGCGAGGAGAGAGGAGATGAAGGATGGACGGGGGACCTAGAAGGGACAGATGGAGGGAGAGGAGGACCGGTGGTGGTAATGGTGACGATGGCTCCGGGTGGTGGAGGGGTTTAGAGGGGGGGAGGGGTGCTGCTGAAGGTTGCTGTGCCCGTCTTTGAGGCACGCTTGATTAAAACTCTGGTCCAGTACCTGCGGTGGAGGGGTAGGGGAGCGGGGAGGGGGGGGGGACCAGGGCGCGTCTCTAATCCGCTCTCGGAAGGCTTCCCAAATTGATTTATCAAAAACAATGGCCAGGCTTTTGAGGAATATTAATCCTCACAGTTCCAATATCGGGCAGCTCTGCCACCGCTTCCTGTAATATTGCCCTTCAGCCAGTCACGGCAGGAAGGTGAGTCCTTCATCTTGTGTGCAAGTACAAAGAGACAGTGGGAAAAGAAAAGAGAAGACGAGCCTTTAAGACGGAAACTATTGCCTTTGTAATTAAAATCTCAAGGTGCATCGACACCACTGTAAATGCCATTCCTCTTTCTGTGTTTGTTGAGTGCATTTTTTTCGTTTTGGAGCTTCTATTTTGTTTTTGGCGGCATTGATTTATCAAATCTGCAAATGACCCTTTCAAGCCTCCAGTGAGCTTGAATGATGATTGGCTTTGTTTCCTGGAAAAACAGCTTTGATGATCCACATGACAGGAGCCAGCCGAGGCCAGATCTCTACCAAGATCTAGTGCCGCCAGCAAGCCATGGCCTGGTTTACATCACTGGCTCCGCAGACTGGCTGACTAAATATGTGGCTGGCTGGCTTGCTAACTGGCTAACTGGCCGGGTGGGTCGATGGCCAACTGGCAACTGATTGATCATTTGTTTTTGCCTTTTGGCTGCGAGGCTGTTTTAAATGGTAACACAAGCTGTGAAGTTCAGCCAGAGGTAGGGAGCCTCTTAGGTCATGGACGTCATACCTTTCACAACAACTCTATCAGAGACGCTTCAGGTCTGAAAAACCCAAGTTTCATCTCAACATAAGAAGCAAACCCTCATGTGTCTCTGAAGGCCATTTTCCATTCAAACCTCCAAAACCGTTGGTAGCTTTCTTCCTGTTCCTGTCTGGTTAATTATCTACAATTTTACCATAATTTTCACCAGATAAATGAGCCGTAGTGGCAAAATATTATATCAAATTGTCCGGCAACAGTCAAACAACTTTAATCCTATATATGCTGACCTACAACAATCCAATCAGATGCTGGTGTTGTAAGGAAGCAGGTCTGAATATTTTACAGTCGAGAAGATAATGGAAAATTACATTTGGAAGCCAGTTTGTGCTGCCCTCAGTCTGCCTTCTGCCCGTGCAAATGATTTATTTAAGGTGAACCTGCAGACAGTTTGAAAGATTGGTCTAATCTCTGTCAGTTTTGAGAGACATGGTGCGACGGTAAATCGTTAACCTGACCCTCCAAGTCGTTGGAGGAAGAATGAAAACGTCTTTTCCATCAAAAAAAAAAATCTTCCGTGCCGTTCTTTGCTCTTTTGTCAACAACTGATTCATCTACTCTGACCGCTTTGGGAGCCGCCATTGTTGTTTAGATGGAGCAGTCACCTCTCTGTCGCCTTGCCAACACTTAAGCCACGCCCAGTAGCTCCTCCCAGGATGCTGGCTGGATTTTTTAAATAAACCGGAACACTACAATGGAGACAAAAACATGAAATACACGTTTAGCATTATATTCCATCTCCCACGTATTCTTTCATGTCTTATTCTTGCAGGATTTTGTTCCTAAATTTTCCGACACCGCCTGATAATCATCCGAAACCACCGATTTTCCTGAACATTAAGGGCCCTTGAGTCTATCAAATACATCACACGACGGTCATGTCGCATCTCGCATGAATACGAGTGATTAAAGATAAGCCGTCTCTGTGTATGTCTGCTGTCCCGTTCAGCTGGGGAGAACAAACACCGCCGCGTATAAACAAACACACTTGGCATCGCGGCGTGGAATAGCGGGGCTTGTTTAGGTGCCGATCCAAATCACGCGTTTGGGCTGGCACGGCGGATTGATTGCTCTTATAGCAGATTATTCCGTGTTTGTCTTTGTTTAATCTAATCATTTTACCGGGATCAGTGGCCAGCCTGTGTGTTTGTCTGCTACAAGCTGTCTGATTCCTCCTCTCTCCAGCACAGCTAAAGCCCCCCCCCCACACAAGTCTCTTGATCATTGTCGCTGTCACTGTTTCACCTTCTCTGTAACTTTCCTACATATGTGAATATGCATATCTGTATGTATTCCCCCTGTGGTAATAGCTTGGCATTCCTCTGAAACAAAGGAAAAAAATCACATTAATTTAACTTTTTTTACTTAAATTCAGTCGACTGGCTGTCTGTCTGAATTTTCACTCTGTTTCACCCTCTTGCAACAGCACTGGGTACGCCATTAACCATATTATTATAATAGAGAAGGAAGCTAATTTATGGTCTCCGTGCACAAGTCACACTGTTGGCAATAATGAGAAGGCAGGAGGGAGATTTGCTGCCTCCAGACTTTCAATTTTTTATTCTTTGGCACAGATGAATCTGTGTAAAGTTCAGCCGTTTTGGTGCATTGAAACCAAGGCAATCACTTTAAAAAACCTCCAGACTCGAGAGCGTTTGAACATATTGTGAATATTTGAACGCTGTTTATTGCTGGATGGGGGATTACTGCTTGGATCTGACTTGAGATTGTGGAAAAATTGTCAACATGGTTTCACATTTGATGTGTTTTTTTTTCTCCTCAGGTCCAGAGTACGTCATGGATGCCTCATCAACAATATGTTATGCAACCTACAGTAAGTACTCTACCGTTCACCTGCAGCAGCTGCCTTTGGCTTCCTGTCGGGGGCCCAAACTTAGCCTTCAGTTCTTCTCCTGTCTGCAGCCGGAGTTATTGAAAGGTTTTTAGGAGGAACTCGTTAAAAGTTTCACGTGCATGCTGAAAATAGTTCACAGCGTTGAGGCTTCTATTATATTTAGAGCAATACGAATGATCAGAAAAATAGGTCTAATGTTGGACCTACTAAATTGCATACATGCACACACCGTTGCAGCACCACATGAAAACGTCTTCTCGCCCCACGATTACATCACTTTCTGTCCTGCAACTACGATACACAGCTCTATAAAGGCATCCCAGTCTGATAACCACCATGTTTCCATCCTTCTTAAGTATCCAAACACAGGAGTTTATAGGTGTTGGATGTGCCAGGAAGCGATTCAGCATCATTTGCACAATACAGACAGGCTTGTAGACTGTTGCTCTGGGTTACCAGACAGCAGACACGGGGGAAAATTAATATTAATTAGATTGAGTTCAGCAGCAACTCAGCCTGCCACAGTAGAGCCGAGGTGGTGCCGTTGTATCCAATGGCATTCGGTCACTAGTTGAGTCCAAGATGTTAGTTTTTAATTCTCAGGTAACCAAGTCCACAAAAAAAAAATCCATACTTATGAGTTATTTAGTGTTTTAAAATCATCTTTTACTACTTGTCGTGAAATTTGATGGATGTTCCATTTTTTATGTACAGAACTCTTAATAGAGTGCCGAAGCGGAAGCAGGAAGTAACGGCGCCATGGGTCCTTTCGGAGCGAAAAAAATGAATGGTGTTCAATGGACGGAAAATAATTATTATCTGATCCCCCGGTCGTTATGCCTTGGATTACACAAATGTTGTTTATAGGCTTAAATTATAATTTTCCATGTCAAGAGTTTGACCGTTTATTGTGCAATTCTTCAGTTAAAATTCATTGAGAAAACACAATGATAAAGACTACATGTTGTGTCGCGTATGTGACGTCACGTCATCGCCCTTTTCCCTCCCTCGGCTCTCCACATGACCCGACTTATAGTGGTTCTCCCCCCTTTCGATACTTTTATTCTGCCCTTGGAAAAAAGCGGTGAAGTGGAGCAGAGAAACAGCCATCTCGGCGGACTTCGGACTCGGCGGGTGGTGACGTATATCATTCGCGACGAGAACAGCGAGGAGCTGTAGTTCACAAAGCGGCTCACACAAAACCTAACTTTATCAAAACTCTTCGCGCTTAATTGTCGTCTTCTTTGCGTGAAAAAAATTCTTTAAATATCACAAAGAACATATGTGAAATCCATGGCACAATTCAAACGGGACCAGAAAATAATTTGTATCTACCCATTGAATCGCATTGATATTTTTTTGCTTTTGAGGACCCATGTCCCAGAAATGGAGGGGCGGGACTTCACCACTCTATAGCCCAGTGTTTATTTAAATGTTTGGATGTTTTCTGCAGCGTACCAACAGTGTTGTTTGGAATACATCCCAGATTTGTCCCCCTAATGTTGTAGCAACAAAGAGCATTAGCGGTTGAGTAAATTGTTTTACGGCGGAGCTTTAACTGATCCTACCTCCATGAGTGTTCTCGTTTTGTTGCTTGGAGGTTTTTAATCATTCTGCCAGAGGGCTTTAATGTTTGCTCGAGGCTTTTTCTCGTGGCCCCCGAAGCACTGAACCAGACGAGGGCACATGCATTTGATTCTTTACAATCGTCAAACACTCGCACCGTTCCGCAGACACAAATTAGCTAAATAGACTGCTTATTTAAAGTGCGCTACAGAGCGACGCCCTGCAGTCCAATCCCGAGTAACGTAATGTTTTAGTAATTCATATTATTACAAAAATGTGTGCGATAGTACTATGAAGTGCGTTATAGTACAGTCCATAGCCAGCATGTAGATATGGTATCATTTTACTGATGCAGGAACTTATTTAGCGGGTTATTTTTTTGCCGATAAATCACGCAGTCGCATAATTTAACTGAGTTCATTATTCTGTTCTAATGATGGGATGAATATGCATGCAGGTGAATAGGTAACAGTATAGGTTGTATATATAAATATATTTTATGGATTATTATCTCTGGAAAAAATCGAATTGTTTCTCACATGAATGAATTGTGTTACTCTAAGTGAGTTGTGTAGTTTCGACAAATGGAACGATCTGTTCCTGTTGATCTTCATTGAAATTGAAAAGCTGTTTGCTTCATGGAACAGCATTGTTAGCGACGATCCAAAAAACCACCTCCCAGCTAGTCCCTGCGATGGAGCAGATTGGGGGGAACAATGGACTCTGCAGCCGAGCGTCCAGCACTCCCTCGGTGGAGGAGTGCTCAACCAGCTGCGTGGCTCCCCGCTGTGGCCATTTACCACTCAGTCCTACCCATCTCACTTCCACTCCCGCTGTGGGACAGTGAACATGTAATCCGGTCGCAGCGGGTCACCGGCTCGGCAGACAAAACGCACACACATGCACCACGCCCAGCTGCAGCTCCACGCCGCTCAGGCCGCCTCTCAGCCACGCGACCTCCTGCCTCTCCTGCGAGTGTCTTAACTCACCCAGCCTTCCCTTCCCTTCCCTGTCAGCGGCTGCACTTCCCCGCCGATGCTTGTTTCACACGGGATCCGAGTTGCTGCCGCGTGGAGGATTATTACAATTTCAAAGACTTGTGTGCAATTGTGTATATCTGTATAGACATATGCACATGAATATACCAGAGTTCGTCAACGTTTTTCAGGACCCCCAAGGCTGATAGTGACATGGTGGAGGGGCCAATAATAATGTGTAGTGCCATTTATAAAAAGTACTTTATAATGATGTATGTATACAATAATAATTAATATATTATAGAACATATTTTAATTCTAAATTGTCATTTCTACATCACAATTTATACTGGGCCTCGTGTAACTGCTGTTTGGCCTGATACACATTTGTGTGCTACTTTATGTGCTACGCAGGGTCACATGTGTGGTTCCCAGCCAGACCGTACGCCGGCCTGATGGCCCCCCATCTCCCCGCCTTATGTCAGGGGGCCTCTAGGAGCCACTGCCAGCGCCACACTAGCCAGTGGCCGCATTGTATTGTGGCATTCATGTTGTCATGCCTTCATGCCAGAAGTAGCCATGTGGCCCTTATCTGTCCCTGTGGCCCCGTCCCCATTGTGTTCCACGGTGGCTCTTTCTGTCACCAAACGGCTGCTGGAAGCTGCTGTCACCGCCGTGGCTGGATCACAGCTACCGATCCGTCTGCCTTTTATGACCCACGCTCATACCCAGCTACATAGAGAGTAGACGCCCCTCACACACACACACACACACACTCAGCCCGCCGCCAGCTCAGTGACTCACATCAAATTGCCCAAGCATGCTAGCTCCGTGAGCTCAGGGGACTAGACCAAGCATTAAAAACCGATTGATTGTGCTGCAGTTTGGCCGGTCCCACCACGTGTTGCGTGTTAAACCAATGGAGCGTTGGGCGCTACTGGTGTCCAGGCAATATGGAGGCAGCGGAGCGTGGAGGGGATGGGGTCGCAAGCTAGCCAGTCAGATGGACAGAATAGAGCAGACGTGTGTGTGTGTGTGTGTGTGTGTGTTCGCTATAAAACACAACAGTACAACAGTAAATAAGCAGTTATGATTTTAAATAGGCTGCAACACAGTAGCAATGCAGGGTAAACTGCTACACCAATGTCTATGGACGATACTGAGAATCCCTAGAAGGAACATATTAACCAAATTAGTAAATGGGGTGCACTAAATGTGACTTCATCCTCCAAATGATGCATCTAACTTCAGCAAATGTACAAAACTGATGACATTCTAACATCTGAAGTATGACTTTAAATGAGTGAACTGGGAAACATCTGTAAAGTTTATGGGATCATACATTCTCTGTTTGTTAGGATTTGATATTCCAGTAAAAGCTAAAGTAGCATTTTAGTCTTATTTGGTGTTATCGGCCTAAGAAATCACTCTTCCCCCATCGACTCCTGATGATTGTCTGGGTGAGAAACTTCCACCGGGGTGAAGAAATTGCTTGGAAATAGTTTTCTGACCTTAAAAGTAGAGTAGCTCTCAGGAGGGCAAATTTAACAACCTTGTTGATTAGCTGATTAGTTGTGTTCTTTTTTTCTTCATTACAGCCTTCATAAATTTAAATAATAAAAAGATAGTGTCAAACAATAAATTGCGTGACATAAACGATGCAACAACTTGACCCAGAGTTTGCTTTATTGCACACGGAGAACGTTGCTGCGTCACCGCCTCGGCAAAGGTGTTTGTTTTTTTGTTTGACAAGTCCATTCATACAGAACTGGACTTCATCCCTGCAGAGCAGCCTAGACTTTGATAACAGGAGGAGAGAGCAGTTTTCAAAATGACTTTATCCCCAATTAATGTGTGTGATGCACTGGGCCGGGAGCTTGATAGATAGTGACAGTGTTTTTTAAAGTGGACAGCTAAGTGAGGTTGTTTCTCTCCTCTGCGTATTACTTGTCTTCCCTTTCTCTCCTCTCGTACTGTCTCAGATCTTCTGGTGCTCGGCTCTGTTTTGGCACTTTTGTTCGAGCAGCATGACCGCCTGCCTTCTGTGCTCCCTTATTTTGGTCTGCGTTATAAGTCAGCAGACCTCCTAGAAGAGGCAGGAAAAAAAAACGCCCTCAAACATAAATACACACATGCAGTTCACACGCCGATGCACAACCCGCCGAAACACACATATTGTTTGAGTGCAGAAACACATTCTTAATGGTAAATCTCACTTACGTGGAGATCATTAATCACGCACGCAGGCGCTCCAATTCCCTCCGTACTGCCAAAGAGTGCCGGAGTAGGTGCAGTGCCAGCCAAGCGCAGCATTGCTGTCTTTCCCCATGACTTATCCGCTCCTTTTTTTTTTTTTTTCCCTCACGATGAACCGTGTGTGCTTGGAGGCTGTATTTTGCCAGAGTGCATTGGCTCTTACATACTGAAGGTGAATTATTGAATTCCTTTTGGTTGCACCCCGGCCAGTTTCTCCCGGCTCGGGCTTCGAATAGACGCTTGCTGGGCCTCTTAGAAGTGAACCATAACTATCTGCCCTCATCAGATGGGGGGGGTAGCACTGTGTGATACCCATCTCCCCCTCTTGACACGTTAAACGCTCCGAGGATTCAGAAGGGGGAACATTTTGTTGGTCTCGCGGATTCGACTGGCGAGGCAGAATTTGAGACGGGGCTGCAGTCGTCCTTGAGTCTCCCCTCTTTATCTTTTCATCCACCGCTCCCTCTCCTTCTTTCTATACATCCCCCTCTTGTCTCTCCCCCCTTTTTTCTCATGCCCTTTCAGAGTACAACTGCAGCTACTGTGCCGCTGCCAGCGAAAAATGGTCTGTCCGGGGTTAAAGTTGCATTCATATAAGAGAGATATTGTTGCGGTGCCACGGGGTGACGGATGGAGAGAGATTGAGCGGCTGCATTTCTCACTATAAGCCTTTTTAGATATTACCTTGGGCAAAAAAATTTTTTGCGATAAGCAGAAAAAAACATGTTGAGACAAAAGCTTGATTTGCTTTGGCGGACAGGCTTTATGAGCTCGCTGTGTGTCGTTTTAATTGGATTTCTAATCTTTTTTCTTTCTTTTTTTTTTGGCTTTTGTAAATAGGCTAAATATTCTGGAGAGATCCTTGAGTGTGAAATGATCCGTTTGTCTCCGAAAGGCAGTCAGAGGATGGTTGATCGGAGCGTGGAGAGGAATGGACCTCCCATGAAGACATGACAAATACTGTTACATGCTTCATCTAGCATCGTTATCCTCGCTCATACGCCCAGATATACACACACACACACACACACACACACAGAATAAATCCAGATATCTTGTCCTCCCCAAAGTTAGTGGTTTCATTTTGATAATATCCTCATTACTGTGTGTATTTTTTAATCATAATTTCTTCATAATAGTGATTGATTTCATATGTGCGCAACAAAACAACAGCATTCTCAACCGTGGCCAATTATTGAAATATGTCGCCAAGTTTTGACCTGTATTTGTAGCCTTCACCACCTTTCACACCATTTTGTGTGATTTTGGCAAATGACTGATGATTTCAGCGGTAAAACATTTTTATTTTAATCCGAATGTGCATCCTCTGAGACACCGCACATGATCGACGGACAAAATGAATCAATAAGCGTCTGGAGAACGATCCATCATCCGCCTTGTTGTCATTTCATTGTGGAGGACAAATAGTAACGCGGGAGACAAACAGATTTGCGTTTGAGTTGAGAAATCCTTCATCGGCATCCGGCGCCACATGCTAATCTGTTAGCATACATCATTGTGGCCCCTCAGCTGCTCCATTTTTACAGTTAACGATCCCCTTTTCCCTGTAGGTTCTTGTCAGGTTGGCAATTAAGCTTTTCAAAACCATAAATATATAAATATGATGTGGAAGGCCGAGATAAGCAGCTATCTGAATCAATGTCAACGTGTGAGGCTTCACTCATTGCTATTCATCGGTGTGCTACTTCACTCGGGTTAAAATGAGCTGTTCACCTTCCCGGCTTAGTGTGTGGCACGTTGTGTCTTGTAGGCAGACTGTGGTGGTAATACCAGGGCAGCCCTGCTAGTCTGTTAGCCCCAAGGAGGGATTCATGCTGCGGATTAGAGCCAAAGATCCAGGATGCTGGCTCCCTTTTTTGGGCTTACCCGAATAGAAGAGTGCCTGAGGGCTCCTGAAATCTGTGGTCACAGTCGAGGTAGGTGAAACAAAAGTCACGGGTGGCTATTGTTAGCCTTAATAAAGCACACATACAGAACCAGACGAGACAAGTGCACTCAGTGGAGTGCAGTTCTCTGCCAGGTGTGTCTGCAACGACCACTGCTGTAATGTTTGAGTAATGAATATAAACCACGACTGGCGAACATCTATAGATAGACTAAGGGTACCAGGCATGCTTTTTTCTACAAGCAGAGTCCTCCCTCTGGATCAAATCATGCAGATCTAGACTGGCGTCAGCAGTCAGTGTCTTTCAATAAGAGCATACCCTCATAAAGAAGCACAAAAAATATTAGTCCAATGGGTCCAGCAGTATGCAGTATTGGCCGTGGACAGACATACAGGTGCACTCATGCACGTCCAAGCACATAATCTACTCCCAGACTTATGCCTGGTGGTGAAAATACATAATAGCATGTACACACGCATTCAGATCAGGCAGGAATACAGAAATATGGATGAAAGAATTCTATCCAGTAAGTGTGGTGCAGTGCCTACGGTATGCACCCTTCAGGTGGGCGAGCCTGGAGTGTTCGGCTTCCCTGGCATCCTGCTCTGTATATAGTTACCAGTCAATCATCAGCAGATGTTCTGTAACGCCGGGCTTTTCCAGACCAATAACGGCCGAGTGAACAAGCTCAGTCTGTGTCTGCGTTTCCACCGGAGATGGAGAAACGTCTCGGCGGTATGAAAGCTTGAAAGCAGAATTACTCGGAACTCCTGTGGCGTGGAGCCTCAGCACCTCTGCGAGTATCCTGCAGAGTTGCGTGTCACATTTACCTCCACACACACACACACACACACACAACACACCGGCATCGGTATCCAAAACCGCCGAAACCTCCCGTGGAGAAATCAACCGTCAAATACAGCGAGGAATGTGTCGAGTCAAGCGCGGGTCTTCTTTCGTGCGGACAACACGCGATGCTTTGTTGGAGTGGAACGCGGCCTCGCTTGTTGTTTGGCATTCTTGAGGCTTTTAATGTGCCTCCCTTGTCTTTGGGGTTTTTTTTTCCGGCAACGTTCACATTCACAGCGATTGTAAATATTTTTTAAAAGTGCTGTAATCTCCTTTTCTTGCCGCAGCAATATCTTAAATATCTTGGGTGGCCGTCTGCGTGCTCAAGGACCTCGTGGTTCGGGTTGACTCACTTTCTCGAAACAACTTTTATTACCTCCTTTATACAGCCATCGACTCCCTGTGGACTCCTCACTCGCTACTCTTAAAACTCCTCGGCTGGTTGGCCCACAGACAGCACTTTTATTGTGTTTTGGTGTGTTTTGGCTAACTGCTAACCGCTAACGGAGCTCCCAGTCCACTCACCATTGTTTCTTGCCGCCGCTCAGGCAGACAACCTGTGGGTTCCACTCTGTTATTGGTGGGTTGTGTTGTTGCAGACACCTGGTGGAGGTCTAGAAAGGTGCACTCTAACCTTATTGTTATTATGATCATTATTAATATTAAAAGGTGTGAGCTTTTCTTTGTGGCCTGAGGCTGTTCTCCCTCAGAGCCGGCGTTTCCACCGTCTGAAGGAAGTGATTTATCAGCATCAGTTTGAAGCAACAGTCTAGTTAGGCAATAATGTTGTATATTAAAAATATTTTTAAAAAGTATTCAAATGGTTAGATGTAGACATGTTTTTACTGATCACCGTTTCAGAATCCGATTCTGATACTGATCATTACAGGATCTTATGATAAGCTTCCATTACTTCCTTTCATTCATGAAGATTATAGTCTATTTCCTTTGAGCAGAGCGTCATGACATGCCTTCGCCCTGTTACGCCATCCATGAGCTCTTTTGTTCCTCATATCAGCATCCTTCACTGCCTTCTTGACAGAGCAGATTGTTAAAATGACAAAAGCACCATTTAACATCACTTTCAGTCACATAGCCGTGAACATAAAGACCATATCTCATATCAGCGTTCACAAAACTGGATGCAATTCTGTGCAGCAACAAAAAACAAACAGTCCTCAAGCTCGATACTAGACATCCTGCCTTCAGCTGACTGCTACGCAGGTCTAGACGTGTGGTAGAGATCCTTTAACCGTTATGGATCAGGTAGTAAAAATGATTTGTGTGGCATTTATTTATGCAGCTTACGAAATACAATTGCTATTTCTGATCAGCAACAGTAAAGAATTTCAGTCGGAGGGCTGCTTTTACCTTGAAATGAATTGTCATTAAAAAACATGCTGGTGTTTTTCCTATTGACTGTACGTTTGTCTCCGGTCGCTGAATGTACATCACCGCATTCAACAACCAGGCGGCTGATATGATCTGTCTCCTGTCTAGAGCAGGATCAATACCGTCTTTAGCAAGATGGGTTTTTCACAGACACACACACACATACACAAACACACACACACACACGCACACACACACGTGCATGCACCAAGGAGATCATTATGTCATACATTTAAAATACATCCATTTTTTTGCTGATTCTCTCCCACATAGAGGACAAATCACAAACATATATTGTCTATTTGTGTCAGATTCCTCATTTTATTTCCTCTCGAGTGTGTCTCTGGACACACACACACACACACACGCTAAAACCTTCCTCTCTCACAGACACTCAGTCTCACAAACACAGAAAATCGAAATCACAAATCGGCTTAACTCTCCCTGACACGTCTGTGAATTAAGCCCTTCCGTTGCTCTCCCTTTCCCATTATAAAGGCATTGTCAGAGGCTGAATCAGTAACAGGTAGCCCACCGCTCCCGCTGCTTCCCTCTCACTCCTCTCTTTCTCTTTCCTTCTCTCCTCCTCCTCTTCCTTTTCCTTTGTCTTCTCTCGCTTTCCCCCCTTGCGTGTCCCTCAGCCTTTCAAGCTGATTCTCTCTCCTCCTTCTCCTCTCTCCCCTCTTCCTCGTGACCTCCATCAGCTCTCTCCTTAATCATCCTTCTCCTGTCCTCACACATTTTATTCTTTTTTTCTCTCCTGTCTCCTCGTTGCCCCTCTGCTTTTCTGTTTTGGTCTGTCACAGCCACTGGTGAATAAGGGAACTACTTTTCCACCCAAAACAGATGCTTCAGTAAAGGATCTGCTTTGAGTTGCTACTACTATTTGTAAAGCCATCACTACGTTTTTTTAAATCCCTCCTATAAGTAATTACTATTTTTTCAAACTATAAATTCACTCAATCAGGTTGCACCATTAAAAAAGACTTTGGTAATGTGGAAATGGGCTGCTAGACATATTGTAGTGTGCAATAATAATAACAATAATAAGAAATCAAACACTTTTTGGGGACAGGGATATGTTAAAGTTGCTAATCCTTTACTTTGTCTAATTTGTGTAATATGCATGCATGGAGAAATGTGTTTCAGAATGAGTTGATTTGTGCAGTTATTAGTCAGTGATTTGAGGTATATTGTATTAGACCCTCCCAGTTAATTATCATTATTAAGTTAATTATCATTACATAAACATTAAGCATTTTCAAACATAAAGAAAATGAATGTCCCCATTCATCCACCCTTAAGTTGGTGTCGTGCAACCTCTTTAAATTTAGTGACGTGTAAATGGCCACTTACTCCGTTACGACGAGGCTTCCTTTTAATTGCAAATACTTCCTCCACCAATGAGCTCAGCCTTCAGCGAATTTCTGTCTCTCCGGGAAACCAGCATCACATGAAGCACGGATATCGGGTGGGAGGAGGGGGAGGATGGAGGAGAGAGGGAGAGAGAGAGAGAGAGAGTTAGCTGACTGTGTTGTGAATGCGGGGAGTAGACAAGCAGAGTGATTCTGACAGGCGATGTCTGCACAGTTTGTTCTCCAATCGGCCCACACACAGCCACCAGTGGGGTGCACACACACACACACACACACACACACACACGTACACTATCACTAATGCCGTTACACACTGTGTGCTGCAGGCTTACCTACAAACGCGCATAGACACGCTCACAGTGAATTCACACAAAGTGAGACGTGAGCCGAGGCGGAGAGGAGAGAGGGCTTGGCTTTTTTAACGCCTTCCTCCCGAGGCTCCGGTGCCGGGGAAATGGAGCTATCATGACTATTCTGAACAATGACAAGGGATGAAAGAGCAACAATGGTTTCATCACTTTTCCTCATGTTCCACTGCACCGTGAAAAAAGGGAAGCTTCTAGCGCTTTCATCCGCCCAGGAAAACATGAGTCGGGGAGGGAGAGTCAAGGAGGAACAGTCAAGGAGGGAGAGTCATGGAGGGAGAGTCATGGAGGGAGAGTCGGGGAGGGAGAGTCGGAGAGGGAGAGTCGGGGAGAAAGAGTCGGGGAGGAAGAGTCGGGGAGGGAGAGTCGGGGAAGGAGAGTCGGGGAGGGAGAGTCATGGAGGGAGAGTCGGGGAGGGAGAGTCGGGGAAGCAGAGTCGGGGAGGGAGAGTTGGGGAGGAAGAGTCGGGGAGGGAGAGTCGGGGAAGGAGAGTCGGGGAGGGAGAGTCATGGAGGGAGAGTCGGGGAGGGAGAGTCGGGGAAGCAGAGTCGGGGAGGGAGAGTTGGGGAGGAAGAGTCGGGGAGGAAGAGTCAAGGAGGGAGAGTCAGGGAAGGAGAGTCGAGGAGGGAGAGTTGAGGAGAGAGAGTCAAGGAGGAAGAGTTGGGGAGGGAGAGTCAGGGAGGGAGAGTAGGGGAGGAAGAGTAGGGGGAGGAAGAGTAGGGGGAGGAGAGTCGGGGAGGAAGAGTCGGGGAGGAAGAGTCGGGGAGGAAGAGTCAGGGAGGAAGAGTCAGGAGGGAGAGTCGGGGAGGAAGAGTCAGGAGGAAGAGTCGGGGAGGGAGAGTCGGGGGAGGAAGAGTCGGGGAGGAAGAGTCAGGGAGGGAGGCATCCTCTCCCAATCAATGAAACACACCAACCCCATATTGTTGGTACATCAGCAGCCGATATCCAGTGTTTTGATGAACCATAAGACAATGGAGTGTATCGATGTTGAATCTTCTCCTTAGTCTTCGTCTCGTCACCCTGTTCTTGGACCCACCCTTCTCCCTTCCTGTTTTTTATTGCTTTTATGTTTTTGACCATCCTTCCTGTCCTCCTCCTCCTTTTAATCCCTGACTTCCTGCCTCGTTTTAACCCTTACCACCCCGACCCACCACACCCTTTCCTTGGGTTTTTTTTTCATGGATTCCAGGAGGACTATCAAACACTAATGAGAGCTAATGAGAATAAACTTCCATCTCACCTTCTCCTCGTCTTTCCTGTGGTTTCCACCAGGGTGCAGTGATCACGCCAGCCATGGACCACACTATGTCCATGCAGCCTGCCAGCATGATGGGCCCTCTCGCCCAGCAGATGAACCATCTGTCCCTGGGCACTACAGGAAGTGTGAGTACGCTACAACCAGCCCGTGCACATACCAAAACACAAACACAAGCCCCAGTTGCCATAGGCGACAGAACCTCCACTGAAGATCAGAGCAGTAAGCGGTGTTACAGACATCTTTAATCATCTCATTAAAAGCTTATCTTTAGGGACTGTTTTTGTTTTTTTAAATTTTGTTTTCTGTGATCAGTTTATAACGAAGGAAGCTACGCATTATAGCTCAAATATGTGAGGCTGTTGGCTTACTTTAACTATTGTATAGTATATTGTATATACTAATACTATTAATATGGAAACCACGCTACCTTCATCCTGTGTTAGTAGCTAGATTGATAAATGAAGGAAGTCGGTTTCTTAAGGATGAATACAAACCCATGAATATATTGCATTCCCTTAAGTGCTATGAATGCTCAGACACTACAGATCTGCAGACGGGTGCACTTTAAATGCCTTTGCGGCGAGCACTTTTTCCGATATTCGTATGAAAAGCATGTTAAAGTCTACATCTGCTGTTCCAGACAGAAAGTTATACGTTGGGAGAGAACGCAGCAGGTGTCCATTACACAGTAGGGTTGGGGTCAGGAGGACCAAGCGGAGACCTTCTAATCTTCGGGGAACATTATTCATTCGGTTCCTCAAAAACAAAGTACACATTGAGCGAAAGATGGATTTTACATTTCCTCTCCAGAAAGTCAAACCCCTCTTGGCTGTCGCCACATGCGCTCTGCCACGGAGCTGCCGTATCATTTGTTTTACGCTACACGCATTCCTTGCCAGATAGTTGAGAGAGCACATTTCCTCCCCTGATCTCCCACATTAAACAGATTTCCTGGGACGTTGAGCAGTGTGACAGGGCTCTCTGTTCTCCACCTTCCTCCACTTTCAGCCTCTAATTTTTCTGTTTCTGTCTCACACGTTCCGTCTCACTCACTCTCTAAATCGCACATCAAATCTATCACGCCGTCGGTTTTCTTTATTCCACACAGACACACACACACACACGCTTGCAGCCCCCCCCTCAAACCAGGAACTCCCCCTGTGTTGGGATCAAGTCGACTTAGAGGTGTCGCACAGTTCTGAAGCCTGACTTCCTGCCCTAACCCTGCTGCCCGGGGGCAGGCAAGCAGGCAGCTTTGCTCCGGCACTACGTTTGATCTGTGTGTGTGTGTGTTGTGTGTGTGTGTGTGTGTGTGTGTGTGTGTGTGTGTGACTGAAACAGTGCTGTATTGTACAGTTATCCATGTGTTTCCAGGTGAGCTGTCAGCGACTGTGACGCCATGTTGGCTCTGTCATGAATGCCCCCTCCCTAATTTGCCCCAGCTGTGCTAACAGGCAGGATTAGAGACAGGCTAATCTACGATGATGGCTTCTGATGTTTGATGGGTTCTATTATAGGAGAGAGTGGAGTTCTCTCTCTCCTTTTTTTTTTTTGTTCATTTCTGGTTTACTCGCTCCCCCCCTTCCAGCCCGCTTAGCTTTCCCGAGGCGATGTGCTGTGCAGCATAACTCCTCCATGGCTGAGCTCCACGCATGACATGCCACTCTTGATCATCAATGGGAATTGAGGTGTGTTTTCCTATGAAGCGTATTCTCGTAGCCAGATGTGGGAAAGTGCTTTTCATGACGCCTGATTGAGAAAGCCTGTCAAAAAGAGGGGTTTGGGAACCGGCATCTGTAACGATCCGTGTGCAAAGCTGGACTCAGCATCACATTCCTCAAGTGTAGTGGTCCCCCCCTCCTCCCCCCTTCCCTCCCCATCGGTCACGTGATGTAACATTCGCCACCAACGAGCACCTGCCACACGAGGCGGCGTCTTCCAAAGTCAACAACTTAGCGCGACGGCCGCCACTCCTCAGAATACTCTTGGCTGTTCCGGGACTCTCTGTGGCTGTTTGTGTGTGTGTGTGTGTGTGTGTGTGGCTGTGGCTTTTTCCCTTCTTTCTCTCCAAGGAAAGAGAACCAAATGTTCCCGATACGCCCGAGCTGCGACGCTGGTGTGGTGACCGTAGCTTTCCGAGAACGCCGTTGTTGTTGCGAGCACAGAGAGGGTTCAGGGCCCTACGTTAAAAAAAAAAAAAAAAAAAAAAAGGAGTGGCGAAGGAAGGCCTCGCCTCCTGCCGTGTGACGGTCACCGCTTTGGAATTCTGGCCGACTCCACCAGAAAACGTTCTGTTTTTCGGCGACTTCCTGCTCACGTTGGTGTCCGTCTATCTTGAAGGGCTTGATTACAGAATGCTAAAGAACCGCGGGCTCGCTGTTTATGGATGGCACACATAAACATGCCATCCATGCTCCTCGCTGATTTATCCTCCCATGTGTGCTGCATATTGCTCCGCTCCTGATTTATTTACTATCTGCTCTCTCCCCTTAGCGGGAGTCTATCTGTCACGCTTCCCGTTGGGTTTGACGTGCACGTTCGCCCATCACGTGCACGAGCATGCCGGCGTTCCGTGCGCGAGCGACACAGTGTTTGACATGACAAGAGGGTGACCTTGCCTCCGTGTTCTCCATCCTCTTCCTGTCATGCCGTGTAGAACCCGGGTCTCCGTCGTCATGGCGACGGCGGTGATTGACAGCTTCTCTGTCCCTGGAAGACAGATTTGTGTGAAGCGCTTCCCTCTATTATCTGGGCTGTTTCCCTCGGTTTACTATGAGGGAAGTCTAAGTACAGTGTGTTATTCTACATCTCCATAACCGTGCACGGCTATATTTAACCTTTACTCAGCCGAGCGTGCAGCCTCTTCACATTCAAACAGTAACACACGTTGACATCCGGGTGACTCCCTGTACCACGGAGCAGTTGATTGTAAGGGATAACTAATTATGGCGTTTTTATACAGTTTTACAAGGCACTTTGAATGCGATCAAGGGATCGCAGCCAAGAACTATAACAGTTAATGATCTGAATTTGATGTTCGAGTTGAACTTTTGGATTTGAATACGTTCGATTTTGTAGGTGCATTGAATGCATCAGCTTAAAACAAGCTCTGCAGTGCAGTTTGCCTGAAGCTCTGGATCCTGATCCTAAAAAACAGCAATACGTCTATGATACAGTTTGCAGCTTAGTTCTCTTAAGCTACAGTTGGTGAAATAAAAATAGCTTTTTTGTCATATTTGCTCAAACTGGCGTTATATTGGATAATGGATAATATGTGGGGGAAGAAATCAGCTTCCTTCTGCCTCCGTATCCGAAGGAAAACGACCAATCAGAGCCGAGAACTCTCTCACACGGCTGTCAATCACTGCCGGCGTAGCTCATGAACTCGGACCGCGCTGTCAAACTAGTTGGCACTGATCAAATATGAATCAGGATTATGTTACTGCACTGTCTATTACTCGCCCCTGTGCTGCTTCGCTGTAAAATGAGAACGTGACCCCGGCCGCCATGTTGAAAACAGATGCAAGCACCGTTCTCATTTTACAGCTAAACAGTACACCGAAATGTAAATTAGGAGCTCCTAAAGGAGGCAGAGGAGCCGGAGTTCTTTACAGATGATCCGTCTCGTGTACGTCTGTCGGGATAAAGTGTCAGTAGCTTTAAGGCAGATCCTCCTAGTGTTTTAACACAACTTAAAACTGCATTAAACACTTTTTCTAAATGAACACTGAATCAAACACAACATGTAGAGCAGTGGAATAACAGGAAACCATTGTGATGATGTTTGTGGGGACATGAGACAGATAATATGTCCACGTCTTTAATTCTGATATAGTAAAAGCCTGCTGATAAGAATGTTTAAGGAAGTGATTAAAGAGATGACACTGATTTTGCCAGTATAAATCTACGTCGGGGGGGTAAAGCACTGTGATTCACAGCCGTCAGTGCACAGCTCCAATAGTTCCCATTGTGATGGAGCCCCACAGCTAGGATCAATAGTCATCAGAGCCCATCCCCACACCGCTCGGCCATTAATAACCCACACTGAGCAGCCGGGTTGCTCTCGCCTCGACCAACTGTTATCCTCCACCTCGGAGACGACGCCACATAACAGCATGTCAACACAGAGGGGGACAGACGGACGTGACGGAGCGATAGACGGGAAAGATTTATTTGAACATTTCAACACCGAAGGTTCTTCTTCTTTGGAGCCGGAGCTCGTTTGGTGCAGAGGGGTCCACAAACCGGCTCGTGCACCGGAGCGGTTCCGTGTGTGACATCGCATTGCTGCATTGCGGTGTGACTTTTTTTTTTTTACAGTAGTTACACTTGTATGTCATCGAGAGTGATGGCAGAGAAGAGACTTAAGGAGTCTGCTCACACCAGCCTCGTTAAGGAACCATTCAGGCCTCCGGTTCATCGAGCAGACGCACACGCCATCTGCTCCAGTCGCAGGTGTGTGTGTGTGTGTGTGTGTGTGTGTGTGTGTGTGTGTTGTGACTGTGAGGAGTGAAACACCATTTATTGCCAATTAGGGATGTTTTATATTGCTCAAACTGTCCCCTGACTATGGACAGGAAAAGAATTAAAAGAGTTGAAATTGGACACAAAAAAAAATCATCTTTATCGCCATAGCAACCCAGTTCACCATAGCCAGGCTTCGACGTCCCCCTGACTTTGCCACAGCAGCAGCAGGCTGCAGGAATATGCTCCCGCTCCACCTGCCAACATTAAATGGTTTAACTAATGGTTATGGTAGGAGGAAAAATCTTACCTTATTAAATTTCCCTGTTAAGCCTAATTTAAATTCCTTTTCGCAGCCCCGTAGAGAAATGTAACATTTCAGATGGACGTCGTCCCTTTGACGGGGAGATTTTGATATCGCTAATTACCTCCCGCTTCCCCTTCATTTGCTTTCACGCGGCCCCTCACAGGTGAGTCGACTGAATAAGTTAACGGGAAGGCGAGGCGGAGGCTAAAAGTCCTGAGGAAAATTGGTATGCATGGTTTCGATCCGCCGGGGAGAAGGTCACTTCAACAACCTGATAGGGCCTTTTAGACAATAGCAGGTTGAGGGAGGGAGAGAGGGAGGGAGGGGGGAAGAGAGCCAGTGACAGGAAGGTGAGAGGGAAGAAGGGATGACACGGAGAGGTAATGTGGTTATGTGTCAGGAAGTCTGGATGTGTCGCCTCACCCCGTCCTGAGTGTGACAGGCCTGAAGGTGTGATAACCCCCCCCCCCCCTCCGCTCCCATCCTTCGCAGGGCATCCTCCTGGCCGCGTGTAGCGACGGTGGGGGAGTTAATCACCCATGTCCATGGCCTTTAGCTGCTCTCATTAGGGGTGAGCGGTGGAGCCGTACCCGATCCATTAGCGACGCTGCCGGTAATGACACTTCACCAGCACCGCCGGGCCCCCGGCCAAGAAAGGCTCCGCAGCCCGGCACAGCCCCTCCATTACCGCCTCCTGCTGCATACCACCGCCACGCTTTTTAGCACTGGCACGGGGGGGGGGGGGGGGGGGGGGGGGGGGGGGGGTAAGACAGAAAGAAAGGGATTGTACTTCCTTTTCTTTCTCTTTTTTTGGTGTTCCTCGGGCCGGAAAAGCAGCAGGAAGACGAGCGGCAGCCTGGTGGCTTTTATCTGGGATCACATCCGTTGGCGCTGTACTGCAGCATTATTGTTCCAAGCCTCTTTGTCTTTGTCTGTCTCTCTCACACACACACACACACACACACACACACGCACGCATGTACGTTCCCAACACTGGGCCGCACACATGACGACTCACATCCACCAAGCACAAATAGTAATAAGTCATCATGTATGCACAGGCATGCACTAATTAAAAAGAAGCACACACACACACTGGTGTTCACCACACACACACACACACACACACACACAAACATGCAGTCGCAGCAAAGTCCCGAGAATAAAGAAAAGCCTGACACAAAGTGCCGTGTCCTCGTTCATATTGCATGTGAAAGCCCCGTGGCCGTCATGTAACCCAACGCGTGTCACGTCTGTAAAAATGGCCGTCATGGAGTGAGCTAGCACCCGGTTAAAAGCCCGTCTAAAGGAATGTAGGCCACAGGCAACAGACCTCCTGCTTCCTCTTCCCTCTCTCCCTCTCTCTTTCTCCCTTCGTTTCCTTCCCTTCAACCGTCTTCTTTCTTCTTCTCCGTATTGTTTTATCTTCCTCTCAGCTGTGGCCTGGTGCGTTCGCCTGCCTGTGAAGTCTTTGGTGGAACAGCTGGACGCCTCTTCCTCCTCCTTCTCCTCCGTCTACCTCACATACTCTCTGCTGCTCCGCTCAGAGTGCACGCATGTGCTTTTAGCGCCCTCTAAAGGAGACTGAGAGCACAGCGAGCTCACGTTCCCAGTGGTTTCATGTGGGGGGGGGATGCAGTGAATGACACTTTCAGGGAATTGTGGGATATCTGAACGCTCCTTCTCGTCTCATTTTGGATCACATTTTTACAAAGGTGTGTGATTTTAGCATGAAAAGGGTTTTTCATATGTCTGTCTTCTCTTTGTGTTTCAGTACATGACTGCTGCAGCTGCCGCGGCGCCTATGCAAGGGACCTACATTCCCCAGTACACTCCTGTGCCTCCAACAGCCGTCCCTGTCGAAGTAAGCCCCTCCCCCACGCATGCACACGCTAATAATCCAAAATCTGTTCAGGGTTTTCCCAAAAGGTCGTCATTACTCCACTCACTCCTTCGCTCTCTTCGCCCCTGTCCTGAAACCTGCTCGCCACATCAACAGAACAAAACAGTCATTAAACAGACAGATTACATTTGACGCTGCAAATTGCTCGTAGTCTCGGTGAAACGAATGGCCTCGCGCCGCCGCCGCCGCCACCGGCAAATAACAAGCAGGAGAACTGCAAGCGAGGCAAGATGAGACAGAAGTTTTATAGCATTTGGGAAAGACGTTCAAAGTGCAGCACAGACTCTGTCACTTCCTCGGCAGCTTGTCTGAGCTGCCTCTTTTTTTTTTTCGGGCGGTCCGGCCTGAGAAATGATGAACGTGGAGAGCAGGCGGGACGGGCTGTCTGGCGGCTGACAGTGCGGTCGTATTCAGATGGACTATCGGTCGTGTATCGGATGACAGGAGCTGAAGTGAGACACAGTGCTGGAGGTGCCCCCCCCCTCACACACACACACACACTCCACAGCCGGTCCAGGCCGGTAGGTAGCTGGAACACATGCATCCGTCTGCCACGCCGCTCTGGGTAGCCCACCAGCCACGGACAATGACAGCTTCTCCTGACATACCCATTAGTCGGCCCCCCCTCCCGAGCTCCCCTCCTTGTGAAAGTTCGTCATGAAGGAGTGGGACGCAGGAGAGAAATGTAGTTGTGGCGTAGCCCGCGGCGTCCTCTTACCTATTTCATCCTCGCCGTCGTCCTCTCAATGCCAGCGTCAGCGGCTGATGTATGGACAGGACGGAGCATCCTTGAGAGCTTGTTAAAGGTGATGGAGATGACTCAATGGGAGGGGGGGGGGATCGGCAATGCTAGACACATTAAGAGGTGGTTGTGATGAATTCACATCTATGCATCTTTAAAGACTCAAACATAGATGTCTGCAACCCATTTTGCAGTAATGATATTTGATTTTTGCCTCATGAATCCCTTTGTTATAAAACAGAAATGTGACTTCTGTGTTCTTTGTGTGCACCCAATCTTCATATTTAATACCATACATTTAAAAGACAAATATTATTTATATTTCCTCACAGTGCTGAATCACACATGAGGGCAATGTTAAAATCCCAAACAGCATATTTTTGTTTTTTTGTACGTCTGCACTTTCCCTCTGCCTAAATGGAAGAACTCCGGGTGTCTCTGACGGGTAATATATATGTATATGGACGTCCCCGGATGGAAATGTTTAATATTTTAAATGAAGTTCTGTGAGTGTGAGAGTTGCTCCTCTCCGCTGTGAGCTCAGAGTGATGAACCTGTCAGTCTGTGAAGTTAATAATCACAACAGTTTTATTGGCTCTTTATTTATTTCATTATATGTTATATAAGTCTGTCTCCGAGGGCTTTACGGTGATGATACAGTGAAGGAAAAGGACACATGTACAGTAAGCACGGACAGACGTAGCAGGAGTCCATTCGGTCACACTTCAGCAGGAAAGGAGCCGGCTTTGGCCGGGAGCTGCTTGTTAAAGTTCAGAGCTGACACATCTCCTGTCATGCGTGTCCTCAGGGAGTGGTGACGGACGCCTCCCCCCAGACGGTGGCTCCCTCGTCACAGGAGGTGGCTGGCCAGCAGCAACAGATCCAGGTGGACAGCGCTGCCGACCATGTTCCTGCTTACTCATACCAGTCCAAGTAAGTGTGGGTGGATTAGTCACCTTTTTGTATTACTTTATTTTAAGCATAAGTTATATATATATTATATGATATCAGTTTGGCCTGAAGCTTTATGGTCATATTGGATTTTTTAAAATAGGATAGGTATTTTTCATCCATATTTCCCACAATGCACCGTGTGTATATCAGGTCATGATGTGGTCCTATCAGCAGCACTGCCTAAATAAATCAACCGCCTGTAGACAGCCTTTCTGTCTGCATTATGTGGTTAACGTGCAGTATGTTTTCGGAGGTTGCAGCATCAAAAGCGGTCAAATTGCGAGGCTTTTCTCAGCAAACACAGTGTGAAACAGTAATCTACATAAAAATGAGAGTACTAAGAGACGCAGCAGAGCCGTTATAAACGGCTCACATTATTCCTGGCTGCTGTTGTCATTTGCTTGTTATTTCGGCAGCGTTTGTTTTTTTTTTGCCGTTCTGACCCGATCACAACTGTTTAACGTGCTTCATTCTGCCTCGGTCTGCTGACTGCGCTGTCAGCTGTCAGCTCTGTTGCCTTTCTGTGTTTGTAATATTGTGCTTTGATTACAACGGCACAACGCTCTCTCTCTCTGTCTCTCTCTGTCTCTCTCTCTCCTCTTTCATCAGATAGCAACGGCCTGAGCGAATGTTCCTGTGACAGCGTTGCCTTGAGACAGAAGGTGGCTGCACTGTGAATGTGAGGAAAAGAGAAAAGAAAGAGATTGCTTCCAGATTGCCCAGGCACCAAAAAAGAGACACTTTTTTCATTTCCTACCTGGCCTACGAGAAAAAAAGAAAAAAAAAATGAAAAATGAAAAAAAAGAAAACGCAAGAAGGAGGCAAAGAGTGCTGAGGAAGGGGGAAGGGGAAATTGCTGGGCACAGTGCAAAGAAGTGAAATTGTTTAGTCTGGGAAGCTGCCTGGAGGGCCGGGCCGAAGCTTGAAAAGTTTCTCAAAGAAAAATTCTCAACCAATTAAAAAAGAGAAAAGAAGAAAAAAACAAATAAGAAATTAAAAAAAAAAGACAAAAAAAGATTGAATGCGCAGGTAGGTGATGAAGTTTATTTTGTAATTAGAAAATGGGAGTCAAGTTTGGGATACACACAGAGATTGTCTTCCTCAGATATTAAGCTACAGTTTCGTTTCACTCTTTTTTATGTTCTTGTGTTAAATTTTAGTTTTCTAGATATATTCGAAAACAAAGTGTTTTTTCTTTCTTGAATCTTCATGGCCTTAATTTGAAGGGCGGCAGAAACTTTTTACAGAGTTAAAGTCTGACGTCTGGTTAGAGAAAAAAAAAAAAAGCAAACAAAATCAGTCTCTTGGACCACATGGAGGGTACAAGACACTGGATGAGTTGTTCTAAAGAGGAAAAAAGAATATCACATAAGCTGTACAGATTTAATAGAGAAGAGCTTTTTTTCTTTTCTTCATTAGAAGAAAACTTTGATAATTATTATGTCAGAGGTAACTAAGTGTCAGAAGAAAACAAAATGTCTGTTGGGGGGGAAAGACTTGGGGGGGAGGGGCAAGAAGCTTTGAAGAGATTTTTCACAATGAGGAAAAAATGAAAACATAAGAAAAACATGCTGCATTGTGGATGCAGTTTGTTGCAAACGCTGAACTTGTTTTTTATTATCATAATTATTATTTTACATGGCAAAGTTGCTGTCAATGACATTAGTGCTTTTTATCTGCCACATTTTACCTTTTTTATGAGCTTAAAGATGTTTTTAGCCCGCTTTGCTTGTCACACTGCAAAAAGGAAGAAAAAAAAAAAGATGAAGAAAAAAAATATATAAAATAGAAAAAAATGTTAAAAAAAAATTAAAAACTACGGAAAAAATTCTGGCAGTGAAATAAAAAAAAACAGTAGATTCAGTAGGAGCTTACGGTTTAAACCAATCAGTGCAAAAGCAATAGAAGAAATTGTTGACAATTTCTGTAGTCTTTCCTAGTTGTGGATCAAATGCAGCCCGTGGATGGCCATTTTTATACCAAAGATGAAGAGACACTCTGAACCAGAGTTTTTTTGTTTTTGTTGTTTTCTTTTCCTTTTCATTTTTCAAGTTTGATTTTCTTGTTGTTGATGTTGTTGCTGTTGATGATGTTAATGTTGATATTGTTGTTGTTGATGTTGCTGTTGTCGTTTTTTTGTTTTTTTTAATTTGACCTTGATGGCCGGACCAGTCCTTACTTTTCCCTCTTGACATCTTCTTTTTCATCGGGTTTAAGCTAGTTTTCCAGGGTTGTCCAGGCTGTCACACACACACACACACACACACACACACACACACACACTTACTGTCCAGACTCAAACACACTAAACAGTATTTAAATGTGATGCAACCAGTGACAGTCCTACCAAAAGTCCTCTCTTTTTCTCATCTTTTCACACCGTTGGTGCATTCCACCTCTCTCTCTCTCTCTCTCTCTCTCTCTCTCTCTCTCTCTCTCTCTCTCTCTCTCTCTCTCCGATGCTGCAGGTAAAACTTTAGGAAACACACTTTGTTGTTGACACGTAGCTTCCAGCTTACTGATCTCCGTCCTCCGTCTCTTTAATCCAGCGATACATAACTCCGCCTCTCCTCAGCACCCGGAGCTGCTGTTTGACCTCCTGTTAACCTCTGTCATGTGTCACTAAACCTAGGTCACTTTTTTTAAAAGTATGCCCAGAATACCAGATGAGTGGTGTTCGCTGCATATTGGACATCAAGGTAAGAAGTTTGAGTTTCTTAAGCGATGATTGCATAAACTTTTTTGGCACTTAACGGTTCTGACTCAACCCGTCGCTTGTTAAAACGACCTCCTTCACTTTCTCACAGTGATGAGAAGAGTGATGTCACTCTCTCGTCCGTACGGTGAACATGAAGCTACCGCCAGCGAGCTGGTTAGCTTCGCTTTGCTTAGCACAAAGACTGGAAACGGGGGGAAGCAGCTAGCAAAATCCACCTACCAGCACCTCTAAAGCTCAACAATTAAGACCTTTTATTTCCTTGTCAGATCCGTACAGAAAAGTGTTAAAGCAACACCTTGTGGGAGAGTTTTTGAACATGACACTAACAAGGCTGGGGGAAAAAAGGACACTCTGTCTTGAACGCCCCCCCCTGGTTCGTTTGCCCAACACAAGCAGGGGAGGTCAGCACACCTGTGGGAAGCAACTAGCCACCTCACCAGCCATAACAAGATGTTGATGGCAGCTCCTTCCTCGGCCCACGCCACTAAGTGTCAGTTACAACCCCGGTTGTCCCAATTTGTTGCACAAACAACCCCGTCACATCTTATCCAGTCCTTCCCGTCCCGGAGCTGGCTGAGCTTTTTCAATGATTTCATCTCTGAGGATTGTCTCTCCCCCCCCCCCCCCCCCCCCCCCCCCCCCCCCTGAAGAAATTGCCTGTGGGACAGCGGCCCATTTCTGCTCCCATTACAGCAGCCTTTGTGTGTCAGGAGCACTTTGTGTCCGCTCTGTTGGCCCATGCCCGCCCGTTCTGCCCCTCTGTGGGGCTACAGCACTAAAAAGACCCCGCTTTCTTTTTTTTCTTTTTTTTTTTTCCTGCTTCACTGGCACCATTAATGTGCCATGGCCAAGCCAGGCTCTCATTTTGCCTCATTTTCTCCCCTCCTCTCTCCCTCACTGAGGTTTCTTCTCTTTATTGGACGGTGCAGAAGCAGAACCACAAACCAATTTCAGTCACTCTCGCAATGAGGCTTGACGGGCCCAATTTGTCTCCCTCCGGGGCAATAGGATCCACTCCAGTGTCCCTCAAAGGACCCCTTTCTTCCAGACGGAGAGGGAGCTTTTTTTTTGTTTTGTTTGGGGACAATTGCAATTGAGCTCTCCTAGTCCATGTGACTCCTTCAGAGCTGCGAGCGGGCGGTGCGTTCTGGGGCCGTGACGGCGTTCGTAACCAACAATCGAATCGTACAATCGAGTGCCTTTAAACGAAGCTTCCAAATGATTCCGGATGATCTGTGTGAGAAAAGAAAAAGCACACGATGGAGCTTGTTTGAGTCTTGCTGAAGGAACGTCACACAACGTGGAAGCTACTATGGTGCTACAGAGGAAGCAGCCTCGGGCTTGTGCCTTCAACGATCTCTGTGACCAAGCCGGCCACTGTTGATCATTTAACAGGCCACCTGTCCACCTGACGACACACACACAGAAACGGGCACACAGGTTCCCGAAGTGAACGACACCTTTAAAGCCATACGCACATCTTTCCCCTCCGTTAATACCTGCCGACCACCGTGAGCCAAAAACGTGTCGTTCAAACGGTCTCTCGGTGACCGTTGGGCTGTTTATCGTCCGATCAAATCGACACCTGTCCGTTTTCCTTCCATCCGATCTGCCGCCGACATCTGCTTGTACGTGCCTCCGGGCCGCGATCGGCTCTTATCTCCCAATGAACGAGTCTCTGCCACATCGCAGCCCTTTAACGGCTAACAACAGACAACGGCTGGGGTTTTAAGAGCTTCCTCCGTTTGTCATCGGTGCGTGAACTCGCTTTGAGTCGTTCGAAGTGTGAACAGAGCTGCTAAACTATAACTCTACCAGTTTTAAGCTAGTGTGTGTGTGTGTGTGTGTGTGTGTGAGTTCTTCTACTCAACAGCTCAACTTGTAGTGAGATTATGAACACAGCGTAGTTCTGACTTTTACAGCTGTTTTATAGAGATCCTGAAGACGTTTTTGAGGCTTGATAGGACATGTAATGCAGGAGTTATGCACATCGGAGAGCGGAGCGTCCCACAAATGCCCAGAGATTCAATAGTAATGGCATTATGGGATTACAAACAGGCCGAGAGATGATGGAAAACATGCACAACAAAGGACAGCAGCTCTATTTTGCTAATGGAGACCCGAGAAAGAAAAGAACAAGGCTGTGGAGGCAGGTGTTTGCTGTTTGGTGTAGGCTACCAATGTTTCACAGCCAGCTGAGAGATTACCCGACTGAACGAACAGAAATGGCTTTTTTCTTAATAGCACAATGGCATAATGTACTTTTCCAGAATACCAATACCTTTTTTGTGGAAGTGTACAGAAGGCACGCCTGCAATTTTAAGGAGGCTGGAGCAGAAACGCTCGGCTCCAAGTCAGCCCATGTGTCAGCACAAACCAGGAGTCAGCTATACCAAGAGGGAGGAAGTGTATGTACGTGTGAGTGTGTGTGTGTGTGTGTGTGTGTGTGTGTGTGTGGAAGAAAGAGAGGAGGATCATTAGCTGCTGTTGCCGGGCAGAAGTGGTCATAGTCTGGAGTTTCTCCGTCTCCGTGCAGCAGCTCGTCCTCCCGTGCAGGACGCCAGGAGGGGACCGGCTCCAGCCATCGCTAATTAGCAGCACTCCATCCTCTTACACCATCTCACCGAGACTCCTCAACGCGGTCCGTCATCATTTGCCACCTCTTCCATCCGAAGTTTGATTTTCAACATACCGTACCTCCACGTTCAAGCCATCCGTCTGCATCAGTTGCGCTCTCTTCCTTCCCCTTCTTCAAGTCCACACCTCGGCTCTCCCATCGTCGTCATCAGTTTGACTGATGAAAACCAACGCCGCCACCAGTTGCAATGTGTCACTGCAGCAGGTTGGAGGTGGAGTGTCCTGGTTGACTTACATACAGGTGCTCTATGACACCTTCAATGGCTCGCCGGCTCAAGCGTCAGGTTATGATTGTTTGCTTCCAAAGTGCCAAAAATACATTAGAAAGTTTATGCAATCATATATAAAGTCAACAAACATTTATCTGACAATATAGCCACAATCTCACTCATCTGGTGCCTCAAAACTACGGAAGGCCTGCGAGGCAAGTGAGAAAGAAAACAAGGTGTTTGCTGTTGTAATACTCATTTTGACCACAAGAGGCTGAATTGTCCCAATGCTCTAAATAGGACTAAAAGCATTCATGTTTTCTTCCAGGTGAGTTTAACTTACGTGTACCTTGTGTTTTGAGTGCATGGCAAGACACTTGTGGTCAAAGTGAGTATTACAACAGCACTGAAATAATTCCGGCAAAACCTTTTTTTTTTCACCTGGAAAAAAAGCTATTTAGATCTATTTAGTTTTCCTCGCCTGCCTGGCTTCCGTACTCAGAATACTGTACATGAAGAGTGAATGGTGGGTAAAAGCAACACTACATTCCCTGTCAGTCCTCTGGATAATTTTCACGCTCTACGAGGTAAATCTGATCTTCTGTGAGCTTACCTTCCCTGCAATACCCGATAAATATACAGGACGTGTCACTTTTTCAAGGTGAGGTTTTCTCAATCCGTCCACAACTCATCGCCATCCTTGAATCTGACATTACCCAGAACGTCACTTTGTGGCTTCCACACTGACGACTGAAGTCATCAGACGTGTTGCGTGTCAGACTCCGTTGTCTGGAGAGTCGTATCCAGTCCACACATTGATTCTCGTGTGTTAGGAAAACTGTAGTTCAGAGTTGCTCTTGCAGTCCGTCTCCCGCCGAGTGCAAAGGAGAACCGTGGCTCAATTACTCATCTCAGACCAGCACACACACACACACACACACACACACACATAATGCTGTGGGAAAATTGCTCAAACTGCCCCCCACAAGAGCGAGGCCCTGTGCTTTTTAATTGATGCTTCGGTCCACCTTTGATGAGAGCTATCGATTGGCCACACAACCCCGGGAGCACAGCCAGCCAGCACAGCCCTCGCCGAGTTCAAACGGCTCCCCGAGAAAAAGCCAACAATTACTAGGAAAATGGCCGATCAAATTGTTTAGAGATAGCCAGCACAGAGAGTGCGTTAGGCACGGGATTTCATTTCACCAGATAACAAAAAAAAAAAGAAGAAGAAGAACTATTTATTAGGACAGCAGAGCGGTTTTTAATTTGTTTAGATTTTTTTTTTGTTTTCTCGTTTTTCACTTTTCTTTGTTTTCGGCGCCGGGGAGGACATGGTCACGCCCTCGCACACTGCTGCTCAGCGTGTGTGATCTTTGAGAAACTATCTGTACATCTGTGGATGTTAGGATCTGACTTGGGTTTTATGAGTTGTTGTTTTTTTTCTCTCTCTCTCTCTCTGATGAAGCTTTCAATAAAAAAAATGTGGAAAAAAAAAAGCAGAGTAATCTTTTAATCCGCATCGCAAAAATGATTGTGTTTCATTTTCCCGTCCTCCGTTATTATGGAAACATTTTTTATGCTCCACAGAACACAAACACAGACCACACCGCCGCGCCCATAGACTATTATCTATATGACTAAATTGCAGTGGGAAGCTGGAGGAAGCCCTATTATTATCATTCAGTCTGATGGCACCTGCTGTGCGTTGACCTTGGGTCCTCACATCCTCTCATAATTACAGCCTTTGCAAATGGAGCTAATACCTCTCAATGGGATTTCCCCCCATCACGGCTCACACACACTTGATGGGCATAAAGTGGTCATAATCAAAGATGGAGGAGCCTGCTGGAGGAGGAAGTGGATCGATGGCAATCAATCTTCCTCTTCACTCTCATTTAGGCCCAATCAATTGCTGTCCTTGTCACCTCCTAGGGACGCCTGTACTGTCAATACCACGGCTGCACAGCGGGCCAAGTTTCCACCGCGCCACAAGGCCGGCACTCCGAGACAAAGGACGTCTTAACAGAGAACAATCGACTGGTTGGATCGGACTGAGACGTACGTGTGCGTGTGCACTCCAATTTACATGATTGGGCCTTCAGGACTCGCAGCGTCTCCCTTTTTTTTTTTTTCCTGCATCTGCCGATCTGAGAACACGTGGAAGTACCTCGGTGCTCGATGGAGATAAGCGGCGTCTTCGCACATTTACAGCAATTTAAAACATTTTGCTGCTCTGAGAGACTTCTCGGCAGTGCCGGGGTTTTCTCCGCCGCACACTGGAGGCTGTTAAATCCGGGGGAAAATGCAGTGGGATCCTTTTTATCGAGTGAAATGCCACAGATTCAATCTCGCTCCCTCGGAGCCAAGGCAGCCTCCTTATCTGGACTTATAGAGATGTAGCAGCTGAGCACCACAAGGGTGCAGCATACCAACACAGATGTTATCTGGTGTGTTTATTTCACAGAGGAGTGAGAAGCCCTCCATGCACACACACACACACACACACCAGCACCATCATTGGATACACATCAAGGGCATCTCCACTGGGTGAGACACGACAACAGAACCAGCCTTCCCATCGAGCGTTCGCCATCTGCTGAACACACATGAAGATTAGGAAGGAAAAGCCTGGATGTGAATTAAAAAAGAAAATATCTGTCCTGTGCTTGCAGTGCAAACGGTCTGATTGAGTTTTATCGGATAAACGTGCTCTTTAAGGGTCTCCGGATGCAGCATTTGATGTCGATAAGGGAGCTGACGGGAAAATCCTGTGACGACCGTGAATCATGTAGAAAACCGATAAAGCCCACGTCGATTTTAAAGATGCAGACCATAGAAATAGTAGAGTGGACATCTCCATTCAAATCAATGCAGCAGGATGGTCAGAGAAATGTATTTTTTATGTGTACCGTTGCCAACGGAGCGGGCTAACGACGTTACCATAACAACAAGCAACATTTTCTTTTGGCCTTGTCAAATGATCACTGCAAACAGTCCAATGTCTGTTCTACTCCTGCTCTATTTCTATGATGTAGACCTGGAAGACATTTGGAGTTCAAACAGTGTGTTTTTTAATGTGACATCAGCAAATGATGAAAAATGGATGCTCATAATCTTTGTTTTCATCATTGCCAACTCTGACACGTCCTGATGTAATAAACGTGACCCACGTATAAACAACAAGCGCCGGCAAATGAGCTGTAAGCGTTATCTTTCACCGTGATTCTATTTGCTTACAACAAACGATGTGAACAGACCTCGGGGGTGGCAGCGTTTCATGTTCCAGCTAGTTGAACACAATTGATTTTTTTTTTATTCCAGACCAGTCCAAACAGGGGACTCGGTGAAATTGGTCTGATTGCGTCTGGGACCTTTAATGACCCTGAGCTTCCAGGTGCAGGTCTGAGTGGTTTTTGCATCCAATCAAGAATCTGTGATCGTCAGCAACCACAAACACACCTGGTGCTGCTTTATTAGCTTATAACCCACTCAGAGAGACATAATTAACCAAAGGGTGGTGGTGGGTGCAGTGCTGAGCTAATCTAAATAATGTCCGAGAGGGATTTTGTGTGTTTTGAGAGGGAATGCATTATTAGCTTAATCTAGGAATATGTTAATGCAACATTAGGGCCGGTACACCTCATTACACAAAAGCTAAATGTGGATATCTTATTAGTGGGCAAATGCATGATTCATATTTACACACTATCTATACTCTTGGCACAAATCATGTTTATGGATGATTCCAGTTCATTACAATGTAGAAACTGAGGACGAGCAGTGAAATATTAACCAGCTTTCTGTTGTAAACATTCATCACCCGTTTATGGATTGGCGTGCAGGTCGTTGCCAGAGTGAGCGCCCACGATTATTCCTGTGTAATGAGAGATTTTAACAGACATTTCCGGCAATTTTTAACCTCTGATGAAGTGGTTAGGATCATCTGGCTAACTTTTTGATTGTTAACGACCTGTCTGATCTCTATAATGTCATCTCCACTGATAAAATGATGGGCAAATACCGCAAAGAAAAAGTTTAATAAACTAGATAATTTCATATTAGGCTGAAGTTTGAAGCTCCACTAAGCAATCATCTTGGTTGAAATACTTAAAAAAGTTCAGTAGCAAAGGAGGAAGTTGTGAGGTTATTATAAAGTCAACGTAGAGAGGAATATACAGATTAATGCACCTTTAAATCTGTCCGGTTATTCCACCTCCATCAAACGTGGCCCTTTAGCTTGTATTAGCACGAGCCAACGTCTTCGCCAGATGTGCTCCTCAAGCCGACGGGAGAACAAATGAAAACCCGCGGAAGCCTCGTCCTGCATCTACAATAGTTCCCTGTGGCGGCACACGCAGTCAGGCAGCAGCTCCGTTGCAATACTCCCATGATGAATTACTATCATTGTGCAACAGGAATTGGGACCCGTGCCAGAGCCTATTGAAGTTTACAATGACATTAGCGGAACAATCGTATCCCAGGAGGGTCCTGGGGGGGGGGGGCTGCACAGAAGGCGTTGTTCCCCAGGTGGCACAACAGTGGGTCTGAGCCGAGGGGGGCTCTGGTCTCAATGTGCTGATGACAATAAGTGTTAACTGAGGATGTGAAGGAAGCCAGAACCTCACAGCTTTTATGTTAATGCACCGCTTCCTGCCATTAGCCCTTATGTTAACTCAAAACAGGTTTGAGTTTGTGGTCTGACGCACATTCACACACCTGTCCTCAAGTTCAGCCACATTTCCATCATCTGCTTTATCAACTGATTTATTTTAACAGATTTGTGGGCCAATAATGGGAACATGTAAGCTGCTGACGTGCCACCGTAAAACACAGCTCCGGCTCCGAAGGCCTCCAAACACCTCCAGAGAAGTTTCCCTTTTTTATTTCCTTCTGTTTTTTTTGTTCGTCACGGTGACTAATCCAGAACTTTGTATCACAACAGCATCCGACTCAATATCTTTAAAAAATCCACATATTTGGTTTCCTGCCGAGATTTCAGCGAGAAGATTGATGGCGACCGTCTGTGCGCTCTTAGCATAAAGCCTGGGAACACGGAGGAACAGCTGGCCACGGCGAAGAAAGCAAATAAGTGCATTTCCCACGATGCCATCTATTCCTTTGACTTACAAGGTGACAAATATTTAGTAAAGGTGCTCAAAACTATGATGTATTTTAAGGCAGCAGCCAGTTAAGCCTTTTGTTTATCCTTATTGAATTACAGTAAGTTTTTTCATCTTATCCTCGATGTCAAATTTCCTCACGTATTGTAATGCTGCAGATATCATTGTTCCTCCTTGTTTTTCAAATCGCCTGCCGCTCAGTGCGTCTGTCAACTGGATAACCCTTTACCCTCGTCGGGCTGCGTGTTGTGAGAGCGTAGCCAAAAGAATGGTGCATATAGCACAAATGTCATGCCCTCTCCAGGAGGAATAACAATGGAAGGTGGGCTTGGTTAAGGGCAACAAGCGCGGGGGGGAAATACCACGCTATAAATACGTTTAGAAGCGCTGTGTCTGAGTCTGTGAAAGGTCGGTGTTGACTGACTGCTCTGGATTTTAAGACGCTGCAGAGTGGGTGTCGACTCCGAGCAGAGGGGAGATTATTCCGGGTCACCGGGCCGCGCTCCCTCCGCCTGGCTTACGTTGATATACTTCTTTCTTTCCCCCCTCACACGTTCTCGTACACGCCGTCTCCTGAGAACGTTCTCTAATCTCTCCCGTTATGGTACATTACACATGTTATGGCTGCGGCGGACTAACCCTCCACTGAACTACAAAGAAAGTCGACGTAGGTGAGGCTCGAGTCGGGACGGGGCCCCCAACTCCGATAAAGTACTCCCACATGTTCAACTCTGTTTGTGGACGTGCCAACTGGCTTCTTTTTGTCTGCGTTTTACTGTGCAATGAATGTAGGCGTCCCATGTGGATGTGTATGTGTGTATGACATCATCCTTGCTTTAGCATTGGTCTGTGTGAGTTCATGTTTGAGTCACCGGCCTGAGGGCCAGCAGCCGAGGTGAGCGGTGTCAGAGTCTTGGCCCCAGACCTGTCTGGACTGGATTTCCTTGACTTTTTCCAGGTCAAACGTGTGAATCAAAATGTCAACTTTAGTGTAGAAAGTTGGCCGAGTGTCACAGGATTGATGCCCAAATGCATTCATCGTTATTTAAAGTGCCCGTCTTCGGTATTATTATGTTAACATCGATCACATGACTGCTTGCTACGCATCATTTCAGTTTCTTTCCGCTCGTTGTTTTTAGTGTTTTTTTCCACCTGTTTTCACAGATGAAAACACTTCTCATCTGTTATTAATTTGACTGTTTTGGTTCACCAAACACAGACCTAAAGACGAGTCTTTGAGACTAGAGTTGGCTTATGTTCACCCCTCATGTGGCATGTTGTTGTTTTACTTCCTGTCTTTGTGTGTTTCTCGTCTCTGTGATTATCCACACCTGCCCTCCATCACGTTTGCTCTACTTGGACTGATAACCTGTGTGACCGCCTGCTTTCCAGTTATGACCCAGCCTCCCAAACCTACCTCCTGTCCTGTGTCTGTGTCTGCAACTGAGTCTCTGTCATATCTTAAGCATCCAACAGCAGAAGTGAACTGCAGTCAGTGAGCCGTGGTCTCTGAAGGCCCGCTGCAGGCGACATGCTTGGCTCAGAGCCCTGAAGCTTGTTTATTAATATTGAACCTGTCCAAATTGCACCATATTCAACACTGCACATTCTCAGATACAAAGGGCAGGCGGACAGAGAGTCCTATAGCCTTGTATTTAGACTGGTGACCTTTTTCGCTTGCTTGTGTTGTTGTACTTTTCTTTGTGAAGCTTCCTCAAGTAGAGCCCAAAACTACAAAAATAAGATATCCTAAAGAGGTTTTCTGGACGCTACGATAGATTGAAGCTGTGTCAGAGCTTCTTAATTTCATGCAGTGTCAAAGAATACAGTTCATGCTTTCACTTTGTGAAATAACACATTAATAGTTGAATCCACTTTAATAGTAAATGGAGCTTGCTGAGGACGTGGCTCTGCTCATTTAATGCGGGAAGACTCAGAAATCTGCATGTCTTTGAGGTCCTGCCGACCCAACAGTGCTGCTAGCCCTGGTAAATGATGAATGAGCGGCATGGATGTGAAGGTTAGCCCACGTAAACCTCGTCTCATCCGTCACTGCCCACACCGCCATCATAGGAGCTGAGCCTAAAGCATCTGTCGGCCTCAACAACCAGCTCTGTAGAAACTCACGCCTTGTAGTTGTCTCCTTCCATGTGTTTGGACATCCGCCCGTTCACGTCGCTATAATCGGGTTTGCTCTCAATAACATTTCATTATTTAGGCAGGTCTGGGCCTGTTTTCTGACAAGGGGCACATCTGAACGGCCGACACTGCAACAGCATCACAGGAGCGCCTCGCCTTCCCTCCGAGGCCGCCGATAATTCACCGCTCTGCTTTGGGATTTTAATGCTCACTCTTTATTGCTTTTCCTCCTGTTGGTCTGTCTTCCAGCCCGTGTGTGTGTGTGTGTCTCCAACTCCAGATATCATAGCCGAGGTCTTCAGAATGGAGCCCCGTTGCCATGGTACCGGCTGGACAACAGGAGTACACAGTGGTGAAGATTAAGACGTGCAGGCCGGAGCTGGCGGCGGGCGGGGAAAGGCCTCCGCTGTAGCTAACGACGCTGTAGTCCAGTGCCAGGGCATTCCTCGCTGCTTTTCCGTGAAACTACAGAAGGATTCGGAGAGGGATTGAAAGCGACGGAGAGAAGGAGAGATGGGGGGGGGGGGCATGGAAAGAGGTTTTAGAGGCTACAGTGTGCCTGATTGATACAGCTGGCAGCTGCTTTAGTCAGAACATCTGGAGTTGGGGGGCCTTCGTCAGATGAAAGATGAGCGCTGGATGAGTTTGAATGTCTCCACGAAGTTGAATAAATAAACAGCCTCTCCGGAGGTCTGGCGTGTAACTGCAGACGGGAACACAGATGATCGGTTACTGGTGATCTATCACATGACGTAGAGTGAGGTATGCGTGGAAACCGATTGGTTCTCACGGCGCGACGTCTTAAATAAATAGTTTGACACGAAATACGGCTACTCGCTCTCCTGCTGAGAGTTGATGAGAAGATCGAGACTGCTATTGAGTGTCAGTCAAATATGAAGCTACAGCTAGTTGCCGATTAGCTTAGCTTAGCATAAGGACAGGAAACGGAAATATTCGTTTGTTTAATCCGTGAAATAATTGAAAACCAAGACCCAGTTTGTCAGTTTGTTCGATCAGAGCGTAGCTACTTTATTTTAAGATGCACAATTTTATTTTCAAATGCAGCCCTTCGTTTTCTTAAAGATAGAAGAAAATAATACATTTCTACAGTATTATTATTATATATGTATAATTAAATGTTAAGTGACAATAAATATTGTCAAACTTTTTATGTCAAAATACATCACACTAAATCAAAACTAGTGCTGGTTGTGACCTTTTGACCCTATAAAAAATAATAGGACCACGTTCCTCCTTCGTGTTGGCCGATTGGCTCCAAATTAGGATAATTTACAGTCATGCAAACTATTCTCTGAACATATTTGACATACTTTGTCGCTACGCTCTCCTTTTCCAGCGAACCACAGATTGTCTCAGACACAATGGGACCCATGCGAGCTTGGAACGTGAGCTGTGATTTGGTGGCTGATTTCAGGTGACCGCGCTCTTTCCTCTGGACAGAAACGGCCAGCGGAGGTTTTCCTGTGAGCACAATACAACAATCCTGCAACACACGGCCACTACGGCCATTGTTCTTGCACACGCAGCTGGGTGAGTCGGAAAAAAAATCTCCACACGTTAATGCCGGATTGACCAGCGCACATATGCACTCTCGCTCTTATCAGATCGGAGACCTTTTCACCTCGTGTGCTTCCAACAATGTCTCCGTGTGCTGAGGTTACCGTCGTTTAAAAGAATCACCTCGACCAGCAGCGGCACTTAAAGCAAAAGTGCTTAGGCAAGCAGCTCGAGGTAGAAGTTGAGCCATAATGCATTAAAATGACGCCTGGGCCACGGAGGCCGTCCTGGAAATAGTCGCAGTGTGGTCCATTTCCTCTGCAGGTTTTTTAGGACGGGGGCCCGGCGTGCATGAAAATGGGCTGCTGTGGAGGAAATGGCCTTTCATGTAGAACACATTATGCCAGAATATACGGTCCTGAATGGATCGCTGTGGACCGCTCTGCCTACTCCCACTCAGAATTTAATCTTAGCACATTGAAAGCACATTTAAGGAAAACCTTCATCTGCAAATCTATTATGGCTGAGGGCTGGTCTGCTGCGCCGCCAGAGAGAGACGTATTAATGTTGCAAATCCAAAGCAAGATACTGGTAGCTTTGAATCCCAACCATGGATTTCTTAATCTTGCACTTCTTTTTTAAATAATTCATGACTAAGTGTTCAATAAACATTTAAAGCACTTCAAGTTGTGATTTTTAAAGACAAGAGAGAGAGCAGCTTTTACAAAGCAAAGACTAACTGTGTTCGCCGAGGCGACAAAGGCCAACACATCACTGACAGTGTTGGTATTGTGCATGCAGCAGCTGATTGTGGTGTAACACCCCTACAGTGTGGTTAACACTCGCTTTCTTTCCCCCGTAGTCTCTTCACTGATGCAACCAGATAGGAAAACTAAACAGGAAAGATGGGATTTTAACGCTAAAGGGCGAAGGAATCAGGTAAATATGGTTCTGTTTGATTTCTTAATTGTGTTTGTTTCTAGCTTTTTTCTCTTTTTTTTTAATTGCTGGAACAATATAAACACATACCAAGAACATGTTTAAGTTTTAATTACAATTTAATTTTTTTAATTTAATTTTGGTTGGAATATTTGGTCAGAATATTTTGCGAATGTATTGATTAGGATAAGATTCTCAAAGTGTCTGTCGTTGGGCTGCTCCACACTCAAACTGACTCTGGTGAAGGAACCATCCAGACGTGGGATGGCGTTCCTCAGGGCGGCTGCAGTGACAAGATTGCCAGGTTTGTGTTGTTTCACCACCTGTTCACACTCACACACACAAGCCCAATCGTCACATCAGCCACTCTTCATGGCCACGATCGGTTTTTACATGAACTATTTCCCTGCGCACCATTTAAAATGTACAATATAAGTATACAATATACAACGTAAGATTACCTGTACTACCTAATACTGCAGTTTTCCCTTTCAAAATATTAAACACAGGCCCACTTGAGGTATTGAAGGTGAAACTCATATTTCCGATCAGACCTCAAGATGAAATTCCAGCAAAAAAGGAAAGACAAATGAATAAATAAAAACTCTCACGGCTGCAGATCTTAAGTCTGATTTCCTGAAACATCTAAATCATCCCGGTGTCAGGAGAGGCGCTCCGCAAGGAAATTCCTCTCCGTGAGAGAACTGGCAGTCGCTCTGTTTGCATAAACACACTGGGATCTGGCAAAGAGAAAGAGAGGTGGCTGGATCCATGAGCAGGAGAGAACTTCATTAGATCAAATGAGCAAATGGGAAATTGATGACTTTGTCCAAATAGGGGGGGGGGGATGTTTGATGTGGAAGCAGTGTATTCAACACATCAGTATTCAGCCTTGGCATCTGTAAACATGTGCAGCTCGTATTCGGCACAAAACATGTTGTGATCTTCCATCAGCAGCTTGTTTCCGAGCCTCATTAGCTGCACTATATGGAACTGCAGCAGTGGATGTACTGAACAAAGCCCACGATGGCTCTATTAGAGGAGGGGATGTAATTTCCCTGTCATTTGCATGCTGAGTTGATGCACGGGGCTACCAGGGAACACGCCGAGATTCAATCTCACTTTGTGTCATGCACAGTTTGTTTAAAAAGGGAGAAATCGCAAGCAGGGTTTTCCATGATCAAAGTCATCCGCGTGAGCTCCGTTGCGCCTTTTCGATTTTTCCACGGAGCGGCTGAAAATAAATGCATGTTCACAGTCACGGTAGATTTACAAAACCGGCGAGGGGAAAGTGACTGAGCCAGCTGGAGAAAAGCTCACGGAATGAGGCGTTAAATTAAATCCATTTGGACTGTTGACGTCACAGCCATGTATTTCAACTGCATGTCGTATGAACACATTTTCTTTTTTCTTTTCATGATATCAAACATATATGGAGCACGTTCACGTATATTCTGCTGTTTTATAACACTGTAATATGCATTCAAATGCTTCTTCTGATTATATATTCTGAAAGTCTGTTTGTTTGAGCCACTCATGCACCCCGACCTCGTCTCCATGTGGACTTTATCGCTCTTCATACCTGAGTTCCTCCTTTACTCCCATTCTAATCCCTACGGCCAATAGAGGAAGCCGTGCACGTGCAACCTGATGCTACATGGACGTGGAGCGCCACAGCTTGACACGTAGGGCCACGTAGAGGTTTAAAGGTTTAAATGACATCATCTTGGGTTATTAGTTTGAGAATTGTTCGAGATAAGGGGACGATTTCCACATTGCGTGCCTACTATGACGTCTCTATGACATCCTCTCTCCCACACAGAGAGAGTATACGGCTCCTCTATTGTCGGGCATTACTCACCACGTGGCCACGGTTCAGCTCCTTGTCCTTATCAGTGTCGGGTCATGGTGGTATTTCCTGCCGGCAACAAGAGCAGAAGGTGGCACAGGATGAGTGCTGCTTCCTGTGCTGGCACACCCAACATGTACCCGCTGGCCCCCCCGAACCAGGCGGCGCTGCAGTCGGAGGAAGTGTGGAAGGGGGAGCTCGCTAAGTAATATGCTGCACGGCGTTTATCTAATCACTCATACTGCTCATCTGTTTGCCTGAGATCAAAGATAGCAGGCGTGATGCTGACTAGTGGTTCGCTGAGGGCAATCCATTAGCAATGCTTTTGATCTTTAAAGGTGTTCAGGATGCATTGGAGTGACAACAACAAAAAGAAGTGGGGAGGGGTCTGAGCCCTGAGGTCCACCACAGTGTTGGGAAATGATATTTAGGTTAAGTGAGTCTGCTTCAGCCACTACAGGGTGAGATATAATGAATTTATTAACGAGTCTGCTGATATTTATGCTTAATCCCTTTTAAAAATTCAATTTTATGGCCGGTGGGTAAACAGCCTCTGGGATGTTAGATCACAGGACACAAATCTATAACGACCCGGACACTGCCTTAGGCCTAATCATCGGGTTCTGATGAAAACGTAATCCAACACATCGTGTTCACGCTTTCAGCTGGGGAACTTTGACTGGACAATATTTGATTTAAAAATAAAAAGGCTGCACGTTAGCAAACCCATTCATTAGTCTAACTTTGCCTATGATATATATTTTTAAATATTATCCTCCAATTAAGTGCTTTCATCTTTGTGTACCAACCTCTCAAGAGTCCCCGCGCCTCCTGAAGGGCCCCTCTGGGTAGGGATGTGACATTAGAATATTAACTGCTACCATTTTTTTCTCCTTTTTTTTTTTTACTGCGGAAACCTATTTTGGCTGGAATGTTGTTTCATCTGGATGGCGGCGCAGCCTTTCCCATGGGAAGCACACAGAGGAATCTTTGGTCTCATCAGGGGGAATCTGCAGAGGTTTGTAAATACGCATGCGGCCGCTGAGCCCCGGGAGGACTTGCCCTTCAAACACTCTGATGTTGAATGTTTGTTACAAGTGGGTTTTTTGGGGGGGAAACCATGATCACTGGGCTCGCTGGCTCCACCTATTTGGAGTGCGGCCTGTTGCATGTCATTGAGAATCTGGTTTTCTTTGCATGTATATGCCCCTCCGTCTTCAATGAGCCCAGTGTAGATCAGTGGCTGTTTGTGTATCGCAACCTCCAGTGAAACCACTGTCATTTACCGTTCTAAAGCTCCATATGCATTTACCAAGTTGTGTGTCTGAGATACAGAAGTGTAAGCTTAAAAACCATATACTCTTATATATATATAAACAACGCTAGTAGGCAACCTGAGAAAAAGCACAGGCCTCGTTCCCTGCAGACATTTTGACTGAAATGCAGGAAAACGCAGGTTTTACTCATGACAATAACAATGATTCACTTCTATTCAAGTGTCCCAGTAAGGCACAACAGTGTGACACCTAGCCAACATGCACAATACCAGGATGTCTGCTGTTTGGTGCTGGGCAGGTAATGTGCAGTTGGGGGGTCAAGTACAGTCAAGTTTCGGTCCCCAATTATAGTTTTTCTCAGTGGGGTCGGGTAGCTTTGAAGAGAGCAATATAATGGCTTCAATTCCCTGTTTTTTAGCCACTTATTTATTTATCAGGCAGTAAGTCCTTGTATAATACGTAATATTTGTACCTATATATTCTCCACCACCGGTCATGACTGTGTGAAAACGCTGTGATGTGATGCAGTATGTTGCTATGGTGAACAGTTCTGCAAACAACACAGTATTCTGATTCACATGGCTTTCATGAAAACAGGGAGTGCAAAACGGTGCATATGTTTCCTTTTTAGCATGCATTCTTTGATATTCGCTGCCTCACAGCAGAAGACACTTTGATTGCGTTTGTGTGAAACTGTACCTCCGGGACTTCACACTGAAACATTTAATCCTGGACAGGGCAGCTAAATCTCCCCCTTCTCTGCTGGAATAGTCCCGTTCCCTGTAATCAAGGTTTGGTGAATGGCATGACCGTCATCTTCATCGACTTCTCTCTGCTCTCACCGCAGAAGTAGTTACAGGCTGGGGACTGATGGCAGGACATCGTCCAACCCTTCACTGCTCAGACCACAGCCTGATCCCCCTCGGAGTAATTAGATACTTTGGATGGATCTATTGGAAAAGCCACTGGAATAATTGGTGTATGGCATTGTGCTTTAAGGAAAGAGGTGGTTTTCAAATATTATCGGGAGGAACAAAGTTGTTTTTAAGGAGTCTTTTAAATTTAGCAGGAGGGGTTTGAGTTCAGGTTTTCATTTATTTCCCCAAAACTATAATGTCATAGGAGTGCCACAGAAAAATATGTAAAAGAAGAAGAAAAACAATGAGGAAATAAATAAATAAAATAATTTTCAAAAATGTGGAAATATAAGCAATATGAAAAAAATAAGGAACAATTAAGGGATAAAATAAATGACATTAAAAAAAATATAGAAAATTATATAAATTATTTAAATAATTAAAAATGTATTCACATTCTTTTTTTTCTATAAATATTCGTTTATATCATGTTATTTATCTTTACATTTCTACATGTATTTTCTTATTCTTTTACAGACTTATTCTCTATAAGTCCATACAGGATATTTAAAATGCAAAGCTTATACAGCATGTGTCGCCTACACACAGCGTGCACAGATGAGAGATCTTTACCTTTGTAACTTCGTCTCAGATGAACCACAGCAGAAACCAAGAAACAGGATGTTTCCCGTCACACCGCGATGTTGTCACACGCCACAGCGTTTGCTCACATGCTTGCCTCCCCCCACTGCTTCTCTTTCCTCCCCCCCAGCTCTTGCTCAGTTTTGGACACCTATCAATGTTCTTCCAGAGAACAATAGCCTTAAAGGTGTTGTGATGCCAAAGGTTGTAGCCTTTCTGGAGCGTTTAGGATAAACTTTCCCTTCCTTCGCAGCGCCTGACTAATGCCGGGAGACAAAAGCCCGTTCACAGCGGTGGGAGAAGACAGAGGGAGGCTGTTGTTATCAGAATGGCCCATAGTGACTTCCGTAGGTTTACCAATGGCACCAAGAAAACTGTGCCAATTCATTGTGTGGGAGAGTGTGCGCGTGTGATGTTGTGTACGTCAGTGTGCACACAAACCCACATGTGAGCCGTGTTGAGTCACAGTTCTCTGCTCTCTGACACAATGTGTGGCAGAGTGCGTGCGTTGAACTTAAAAGCGACTTGTGTTTTCACGGTAGTCTCTTTCCCGCTCACGGGCGGATATATACAGACATGCATTGTGCCCAGAGGATGAACCATGGTGACTTTTTATGGGTTTGTACGTTGCTTGATTAACAAATACCTGCTAATGACATTCCATCAACCTCAGCTACTTTCTGTTTAATGCTAATTAGCTGATGTTGGCATGGTAACACGCTGAAAATGGTGAACATTGTTGTGCAGAAAAGATAGATAGATATAGATACACGGTTCTGTTAATCCTCTTTACATTCTATCTTTCACCTTTCCCTTTCTGCACCTCATTTTACATTTTTTTTTTTATGATGGCTGGGAATTCACCTTAAATCCTTAGAAGACACATGAAAGCTGCTCTGGGCTGTATCCCGTGCAGTATTGCTGTAATACTGTTAGAGATAATGTGAACTCTCTGGGGGTGAAAGTGGTACCTGGAGGATTAGAGAGGGACGTCCTGAGGCACATTCACCTGACAGATTGACATCCAAGAGAAGCACTGTAAGTGAGCCGCCCCCCCCCCAAAAAAAAAAAAAAAGCCTCCACAATGTGAAAAATATTCCCACTGCGCAGTCAGGTCTCTCCGTCGTGTGCGATGCAACTGAAGAAGGCGGTGATTTGAAATTACCTGATTGTTTTGTGCCTCTATTCTCACAAGCAATTTGTAAGTTGTATTACATTTGTCTCCGCCGTGCAAATCCGTGCACGGGCTCGTGGGACTCAGGAGTCGGCGTTAAGCGATGTTTTTCCTTTGGCGTGAGCTGTATTTGTGCATTATTACACAGAGTCTTGAGGGAAAGTGGTTTACAAAGACGGACGGCGTGAGGTGGCTGACTGGCAGCGGCTGCAGTGATCCAGCAGCCTGCTTGTTTCCTCAGCATCCTCCTTCTCTAGAAACACCTACATGGATTTATTAATAAATCAGTTGCCTTCAAGTTGACTTGGAGAGGCAGACACTGACAGACCTGCCAAACTCATACCAACAAAAAAAATATATATAAAAAATATATATAAAGCTTTCATATTTTGTTAATGTTTTCCTGCCTCCTTTGACTTTTGCAACATAACATCTATAGAACAAAATACGATCTGCAATAAGATGAAGGAACCTGCTGCATAAATATTTTTTGCATTTTTCACGTGAAATGTGTTGCTGTGTATCATTTATAAATTCTCCTAGGAAATAAAATAACATAACAAAATCTAAAATATATAGGAAGACTTGAAATCTTGGTCAACGTATTGATTCAAAATGATAAAAATGCTGCGTATCGCTCTTACAGTAAGTTCTATAAATTCAACGTAACAACGTTACTCGCTTTGTAACTTTGATAAACTTGTATTCACATGGGTCCTCTCCTCTGTTGGCAGTGCGGGGGAGAAATGTGTGCATACAATGTATGCATATAATCCTGTGTGTGGGAGAGACGCTGCTGTCGTGTAACCACTTTACATCCCTCAGAGATGCAGAGAAAGGTTGCAGAGCGCTCTCATTTGTAATGCACACAGCACTTGTTTGCCACCGGTGTTATCTCCAGGCATGCGTCCAGAGATTTGTCATCAGGTCGCTCTGTTTACCTTTCCACTCGACCCCAGCAGTTTACAGGAACGCCGAGCACCTGCTATTGAGCATAATACCACTCAGGATGTTTGCCTGCCGCTTGTTTATCTGTGTTTGTGCTGTGAGGTGGAGGAGGGAGGGGGTCTTGAGGAGGGGGCTGTTCAAAGGCAAAGCAACACTGAGAATTTCATGCAAGGGGAAAAGCTAAAAGTAACAGTGAAAGAGGCTGAAAAAAGCTCATGTTTTAAATAAGCCTGGGCATGCAGGGGTGTTGTGTGTTTCCTGTTGAAGTGAAGCAGAGTGAAGTTACGAAAGGGGTTTTTTTTTTGTTTGGGAGCTGTGGTCAGCGAGCAGGATGTTGGGACCCTCTGGGAGCCCACGTGTGCCGAGGTCAGTCGGGCTCACGGCGCTGTCGAGATCTCCACCTTGTGGCTCGGACCCATTCTTACAGCGCTGAACGGTTGCCTGGCATGCAGGCCTGAACAAACGCGCACACACACACACCCAAAAAAAGTAAAAATAGTGTCAGTGAAATGGGCGGAACAAAAACTCCCCACAAAGCTTTCATTTAAGCCTGTAGATGTTTACTTTTTTGGCAAATTGGAAGCAGAGAATAAGCTGTATTTTTCCCCTTTTTAAAATGTACCCATGGATGCACAGACAACCATCACCAGATGGCTTTGATACTGGCGACATATTAAAAAACATGATGAGTCTCGGGCGGGTTAAGTCATAAGAACAGCGAAGCAAAGCAATACGAGAGCTGTTAAAGCCCAGCGAGGAGTTATAAGCTGCAGGGTCGCGGGGTCACGACTGAAACCTGACATCACGGCTCGAGTATGCGGAGCAAAAACACATGTCGACAAAAGCCCCGGCAATAGTCGGGTAATTTATGGGTGTTACAGTGGACTTAACCTCTTTGTGTCTTCAATAAAAAGCAACACGGGAGACGTGGAGGGACTCTCACCACTTCTCATGTCACCTTTGATTAACTGCCAGCCTGGAAACACTCCAGAAAAACACAGTGATGTAATTCAGAGGCTTGAAACGAACAAATTAATGAGTTTAGAGGGTACAAATATAGATATTTATATATTTAAAATATGAGCAGAACCCAGTAGCACAAAAAAAGGCTCAATCAGGTGCTCTGAAGAAAATATTTTCATGTCCCTATAGGTGGAAAGTTATTTCGGAGCATGTCATTTCAAGTCTTGCTCCACAGGGTTTCATCCTCTTAATGACATGGTTCAAGACTTTGTGAGCCACATGACTGAGAAGTAGAAGAGAGAGAGAGAGAGAGAGAGAGAGAGAGAGAGAGAGAGAGAGAGAGAGAGAGAGAGAGAGAGAGAGAGAGAGAGAGAGAGTGAGAGAGAAAATACTGTCCAACCCCTCTAAAGATTTCCTGTTGCATACTGTGTGTGAGTCATATAGGGCAAGTCCTGCCTGTGTGTTTACTCTGCTCCTTCTGCCCAGAGCTGTGAAGGCGGTGTGTTTTTTTTTTTTTCTTCCCGTGTGTGGGGGGGGTGGGAGGGAGGGAAGCTCCACGCGGGGCCGAAGAAAGTCCGTGGAGTCTGGATGTTAAAACCCCGGTGTCAAGGCTTTCGGTTAATTAATGAGAAAAGAGTGGAGTGTTATAGTCCGACTCTAAATGGAGCTACTTCGGTTTTCCGCCTTCTGGTGCGGGGCGATACTCTTCGGCAGCATTCAGCTCGAGGAGACGGGTGAGTTCAACTTTCTTTTTTTTTTTTTTACTTCGGTAAAAGTTGTCAAAAAAAGAGCTGTGGTTTTAGTTTTATATGTCAGGATCCTCCGTGACGCGTTAGCGAGGCTACAAAGTATCCTTAAAGGAGATACTCGCTGTTGCTTCTTTACACTTGCCTGTGAGTTATGACGTTATGACGTTATGTGCAACTTCTTGTTTTTTTTTTTAATCAGAAACTCCCAAAGTGCGCAGGTTATGACGTATGCCGTTCTTGCTAGCCTAATTAATCTCAGTTCACACCGACGCTAGCCTAGCATTAGCTTTTGGGAGGACATCACCTGTGAGGAAGTCAGACTTTGAAGCGCGCGCCCCCCCTCCCCTCTCAGATCTCCATCTTTGATGTGCCGCAACATTGCCCCCCCCCAAAAAAAAGAAGACACCGTGTTACCTTCATCTGTCTCACACTCAGTCCCAGTGGCTCCAAGTGGCTTTGGCTGCTCCTAATCCCTCCCCCTCCATCCCCCCCCCCCTGTCTCCCCCTCCCTCCCTCCGTCCCTCTCTCTCTCTCTCTGCAATTATATGAAGCCCTGGGTGACAATTACTACCATTCATCGCTGCCGTAGCCCGCCTCCCGGGTTTAAATGACATGCACTTTCAGAGGAGCTTTGCTCTAATGATATAATTACTCCGGCTCCACCACCTTCCCACCACCAGCACTCAGGCGTGGACTATCCCCTCCACTGCTGATTGACTTCAAAACACCCCCCCCACCAACCCGCCAGGCACAGTTTTAAATTGCTCTGTCAAGTAGTTTTTAGTCTGGAGTTCAAGTGTAATATTTTGATGTTTGTGGTCGGTTAAGATGGAAAGGTAATACCCGTATGCAAAATCCTGGCTGCACCATTGTGAACGTGACTACAGGAAACGATGTGCTGCTCTTTAACGCTGCAGGTTGTTTCTGCTGTTGTACTCAGGTCTACACTCCCCCCTGCCTTACAGCCTGGGTGAAGTGGCACAGTAGGCTTTTTGTGCAAGGTTAAGAGCAAACACACACACAGCAACTTTTCCTCAAGTCGCTGTGAAGTCAAAGGCGAATTCAGCAGACTTCTTCACTGTCTCCTGTCAAAAAAAAAACGTCTGCTTTCACTTGCACTTCCCACTCGAAAACATCTCACGTTGTGCTCATGTGATCTCAGTGTCATCTTTTAGACGAGTGGCCGCCGCTTGCATGTTTGCAGGGCGGCCGTGGCTCAGGAGATGGAGTGGCCTGATGGGAAGATGCCTGTCAGTGTATGAATAGTGACACGTAACTATGAAGTGCTTTGACTGGTCGGAAGAAGAATATATATATATATATATATCTCCTTTTCTAGCTCAAGCTCTTTGTTTACATGCTTCTTGGAGCTGATCTTTAAACTATAGTGTTCGGTTGCACGGAACAGGTTCAACTTCCTGTGCACCAACAGACAGCAGACTGTGGTTATGTGGGTTTTTAGTATAGCAGCGTTGTCACGTGTTTATTTCTCTTCTCCCGTTTTGTGATATGGGGGGTTTTTAATTCAGTTTTGTCTTTCAGGTGGTGTTATTAGTCAGCATAAACTCTTTGGAAGGAGTGCAGTCTTCATCGTTTCTCTTTCACCCACTGTTTAATCGATAGAATGGCAGCCTGACTTCATCGCGCCGCTTCTTTTTCACTTGTACAAAATGTGAAATCATGACGCATTCCCGATGACGCTTCAGCCACTGGTGCTAGATTGATCGCGGGGAAATTTTAAGTATCCTCTTTTAGGATCACTTCCAACTCTTTAAGCCATAAGATCCACTTTCCACACGGGCTTTTATGTGGCGAGGAGAGTACTCCCTTTTAGGAAAAGGAAAATTGAAGACGGATAGTTCACCTTCCCTGTTGCTCCATCTCTCCTTTCTGTGCCAAACCGAGGCATGCTGCCTGGCTGATTTTTATCATTAATAGCCTCTCGATAAAAGGACAGACTGCGGTCGGAGATTTTCTGTGTGAATACTAACACTCACCAACACACACACATTTCTGCCTCTCTCCAAACATCCACAGACACTGATGCATATTGCCGTCCTCCCCCTTTTTTTTTTTTATCTTCGTGAGCAGAGTTGGCACAACACCTTTCTAGATGGGGCGCCGACTCATCGGCATGACAAATTAGAGACTGCTCAGCGAGGAGATGCATCCCTATTTCCTTTGTTTGTTGTTCTTGCCTGTCTGGCAGTTGTCTCCTTAGATGATTATCAAACCCACAGGCACTCATCACACAATCCTGTCTGTCTCACTGATATGGGTCTGCCTGCCGGCAAAGTCAAGTCTGAACAACACCAAAGGAGGTGGATGCCACTGTGCGCACCGCTCTTATTGTTCAGACTTCAGAGGGGGGAAATCTGTCCACTCCTCCAGCAAGAAATAGTTTTCTTGTGGTTATGTTGAATATCTGCTTCGACTCATTGGTAAATTCCAAAAGACTTCCCCCCACTTTAATTAGATTTAAAGTTTATCTTGCTTCCATGCTGATAAATATCATGCATACTTCCTGTTATTGAACACCGGGGGAGTGTTTAGCATTTCTTAGCTGTCTGTTTCTGTTTTTTAATGTCAGATGCTGCTCAGACAACCCACTAATAAAAACTTGTCTGTTTTTTTGTTTAGACAAATTAGACCAACCTTTTTTTTTTATTGGCACACCCAACTCACCATCTTCCCTCTGTCATTGCTTCTCTCCTTTTCCAGAAGGGAGTATGAAGCTTAAAGGGCTGTGCAAGTTCTGTGACGTGCAGGCCACCAGCTGCAACGGTAAAGGGAGCTGCAAGGTGGAGTGTGAAATCACGGCCATCTGCCCCAACGACGACGACGTGTGTGTCAGTATCTGGTAAGTGAGACCGATAAACACAAGGCGCTGGACAGAAGAAACATGTAAAAGATGGGAAAATAGAGTCTGGATGCTAGCTAATGCTCCATTATATGATGTGTCATATAAAATCCCATTGAAATTAATAAAATTCATACTTATTATAGAGCTGGATATTGGACATCAATATTCTATCAATCTATTGTGATGTGAGATATTATGTTAGGTTTTGGATATTGTAATATGGCTTAAGTTTAGGAACTTACCAGCTGTTCTGCTATTTGCCTTTACTCACTTAGTCGTTACATCCACATTACTGTTGATTATTCATCCAAAATCCATTGCAATGTCAATATGGAGGTATTTGGTAACTTTATGTGATTTTCTCAGCCTTATATCATTATATTCTAATCAGATCGGACATCCCTTCCTCACAGAAGCCCTAAAATGTCTCCTTGAAGCGACCTTTTTCCTTTGAACACTTTGTTAGTCAGCATTCTGGTGAACAACAGCACATGAGCAACTAAACATCCACCATTCAGCATCGAATCTGACTGCGAACACAAGAAGCAGCAGGAAGCAGATTTGTGTTGGTGTTACAAGCTTAAGTCCGCGCTGCTGTTTCTCATTATATTAGCGCTGTTGCCGGCATGTTCTGTGCTGAGGTCGGCAGAAAGCTGATGGCACACGGACAGCAGCACCTCTTTAAAATATTCTTCATAACTGTGCGGCCGACGCTGCCCAGCAGGAAAGCCACATTTAAATGTATATTTGTGCAGGTTCAGGCTTTTCACCCCTTTTGTGATGGTATTCCAAAAAATCTTGCTGTTTTGGAAACGTGACCTCTGTGTTGCAATCATTAACATAATGCTGAGCCTGTGGACTGCTGAAAGAGACAAATATGCCTTTTGCAGTTACCACTTTATCACTGTACGGCTTAAAAAATCACATTATTTGCAGACCTGCCATCACTGCTTTGTGATGTGATAACACAGAAAATGTGTCTTTATTGCCAAAACAGTGAGCAAAGACTACAAATCAAACTGAATCCAGTAAATGGGAGTAATTCCTGTGTGTTTCCTCTTTTCAAGGAGAAAGAAGGATGACAATTTCACCTTTGAGACCGTCTGCCACAACCGATCCCAGAAGCTGTACGGCCTGGTCCTGGAGGATTACAACAACAGCAAGTGTGAGATGAAAGAAAGGAAGGGCATGGGCTCCCAGTTCTTCATCTGTTCCTGCTCCGAGGAGGAGTGCAATGCACACATCTTCTTTAACTCCTGTAAGTTGAGACGCAATTATTTCACCCCCTAAATCCTTTAGTCTTGAGCTTAGTGTTTCTTCAACCAATGTATTTCCTTTTGAATTGGGCTTTTTTAAAACATAGTTATTGCCGCAGAAATTCCATATTAAAGGAGACATTTCATGCTTAAACTTTGGGTTTCTACTAGAACATGTAGAAACCTAATGTTACATGTTACCTTGCGCGGCAGGTGGATTCTCGCAATGTCAGTCCCTCCAGGGTGAATGTTGTGGATTAAAATGGCGGATTTCTTTTTTTTTTTTTTTTTTTTTTATGATGCATGCTGCAATTTTTGTTATTGTTTTATAATAAGACAGGCAACTTTTTCCAGTGAGAATAAAACTGCACTTTTGAGTCTTCTCTGAAACCTGATGGATGAGTTATACTGACCAACTTCTGGCGTTTGTGCTTTTTAAACAGAAAACCCATGTTTTTGTTTTGTGATGTTTACTGGAAATGACTAGCAACGTAGCCAACAGCAAGCAGGAAAAAAGCTCAGGCCATCTCCTGGTGATCGTCACCCTGCCAGCTCCCACCTCATTTGCATAAACGTTGCGGAGATCGGACAACATTGCAAGTTTACGCATAATTTACGGGATTTGTTGAAAACCCTGTTGAGATCCTGTGATTTATATCACATGAAAATCCAGAAGTAATGCGTTTACGCCCGGCACGCCAGTGACTGTGAGCTGACTCTTGCATTCTTCCACTGTGGAGCAACAGTCCAGTAACACTGTTTTATGCATGTGAAAAACCTGTACGTCTGTACAACATAACATGGTAACGTCATACTCCCAGTTGGCCATACATTATTATGCCAGCTTCTATCAGCTTGTCATGTAAGGCTTCATGCATGAATGCTAACACGTGTGCGCCGCAACGCTCGCCAGATACGTGATTACAAACAGGTTTTGGAGGCATTAGCTTGTAGACTCCAGTTACAACATTGGCCCCAGAATCAGATGTATTTTGACTACAGCAGTCCAGGCAATAATAACACGGAGGTGCACTTCTGAGACCTGGCTCTGCACACACGGAGCCAAATTGAAAGCATCTGCACAGTGCAAACCACGTAATGGAAATACATTCGCTCGCCGTCGAGAATGTCTGTGCACTGTCTGCAGCTTCTCAGTGACTAACATGAGACAGTGCTGCAATGAAGGAGCTCCAGCTAAACAAACTCATGCAACAATACCAGTAAATTTGGGTGAATGTACCTCTTCTCGGTAGTGACCAGTGTCCCTTTTGTACAAAGCAACTGAGCTTTCATTTTCGGTATTATTTTTCCCGTAACAAAAGCAGATGTTGAGAAAGCCATTGCTTAAGTTACAGAAAATACAAAGTTGTGCCTCACATACCAGTTGAAATACCTCAGTTGCCATGGTAACAGTATTCCCCCACCATTGTACTACTGCCCTGACAAGTGTTTTTTAACTATGTTATCAGAAATACGTGTACTTTTAGAAATGGCGAGAAGAATACAAAAGGAGCATTAAATTGAGAACAAAAAGCTTATGGTGAGAGACAAATAAAGGAAAGAGCTCTATAATGAATACATGAATTAATCAACGTGTTACAGCTAATTTAAGCCCATTCTTGCTGAAACTAAGAATTCTTGCATGCCTCTGTGGTGAATGAAGAATCCTAAAGCGGAGAAATATCTTGATAAATTGAAGTTAATGGCGGAACAAACTAATAATTTTACAAATTCTTACACAACTGGTGCAATATAATCAGCTCAGTACAACCCAGTATCCTTCAAGAGTTCAAGGTAACACAGGGTGAGTAAATGATATAGAAACGGTCAAGATGTCGGCCAAAGCAGAGAGTCCGGGAGGCACAGTGACAGGTTTGTTGTGAGAAATAGTTTCTCTCTCTACGAAAATAAAAACAAACTGGTGGGGCCATGTACAGGATTTCAGACGTGTGGTTTCCTGTTTAGAAAAAAACCTTGGAGAGAACCAGAGGGCTCGACTGGGTAGTCGGCGAGAAGCCTTCCCCATTCGTCGTCCTTCTCCTTTATTTTCAACTCTTCTACATCTTCTATTCACATTCGTTTTTTATCAGTTTCTGAAGCAAAATGTGCAAATTGGATCATATTTCTGCTTCCCAGCCATCGCTGTCGCACATTTTGCAACCAAAATTGTCAACTGGATTATTAAAAAAAGATGTTTGATAGCTGCTAATTGTGAAATTTTTAAAGATGGTTGACAGTTTGGCAACTCGACAAGAAGATGTTTAAATTATTTAAATTTAGAACTCATGAAATTTGTTGAGCAATTGGTGTGTGTGTGTGTGTGTGTGTGTGTGTGTGGTGATATAGTTTTTATAGGTCTATTTATGACTACAGCTTCAAAAACCGGACCGTAAACGCAGCACAAGCATAAACTTTCACTGTTTGCCAAAACCGTAGCAGCTCCCAGACACACAAATTATAAGGATCCTATAAAGAGACACAATGTGTGGTTGGCTGGGTCAGGGTTTGGAGTGTTTTGCCTTTGTGGCCCAGACACTAACTTTAGCTTCCTTATGCTTATAGACATTCCACAGGGATGGCTCAGGTTCCTCTGCTGCGCTGAGAATATTACTTTCCTCTTGCACAGCACTGGATTGGGGTGTTATTTCTGTTATATGGTGGAAGAGAAATTGTTTTATGTTAATGCTCATTCTATAAAAAGCATGATTGGAAATATGCAGTGTTTTGGAACATCGTGTTCACAGCGAATAGAGAAGAATAAAATCTCCAAAATACGTATCTCCATGTAAAAGGTGGAGTTTTCTCAGGGGTCATGAATATATCAAGATCATGTTATATGATCAGAAGATCCAGATTTAGGGACAGAATTTGAGATGGAGATTACTTTGTAAACTGCGAGAGTTGGGGGTAGTTCTCTGTGAGGTTATTTTTTTTTAAATGTAATGGATTAGCACAGTTTTAAACTCTCCTATATAAATGTTCTTATTTTTAATCCTTTGATCCCTCAGACATGGACTCCCAGGTGGTGGCGGTCATCTTAGTGAGCCTGGTCCCTTTGCTGGTTATGGCTGTTTTCGTCATCACTTCCTTCTACTGCTACCGGGTCTACCGCCAGCGGCAGGCCAGCTCCAAGCGCAGGAAGGGCTGCCCGCGGGACTTCAGCGACGGCCACGCCATCATGATCGACGACGAAGGTTCGGACATTAGCTCCACGCACGCCAACAACCTCAACCACAACACGGAGCTGCTGCCCATCGAGCTGGACGTTCAGGTTGGAAAAGGTCGCTTTGCCGAGGTCTACAAAGCCAAGCTGAAGCAGGGCTCCTCCGTCAGTGAGGAGCAGGGCTTCGAGACCGTGGCCGTTAAGATTTTCCAGTACGAGGAGTACGCCTCCTGGAAGAACGAGAAGGAAATCTTCTCGGATGCAGATTTGAGACATGACAACGTGCTCCACTTCCTGACAGCGGAGGACAGAAAGGCGCAGAGGCAGTGCTGGCTGATCACGGCCTACCAGCCAAGAGGGAACCTCCAAGAGTTCCTGATCCACCACATCGTCGACTGGCACGATCTGTGGCTGCTGGGGGGTTCGTTAGCGCGTGGCGTGGCGCACCTCCACAGTGACCACACCCTCTGCGGTCGCTACAAGGTGCCCATCGCGCACAGGGACATTAAAAGCTCCAACATACTGGTGAAAAGCGACCTGACCTGCTGCCTGTGTGACTTTGGCCTCGCCCTCCGCCTGGACAACACTCTGTCTGTGGACGAGCTGGCCAACAGCGGGCAGGTAAAGCCTTCTTATTCTACTTTTGGGGGAGTAATTGTGGCTTTTAAAAAAAAAGAAGCTTGTCCTGTTATAATAGATATATAGTTATAATAGAAGATATATTTATCAGACCTTGAACAGAACTCAAATCAATCCCACCTTTCATTTCTGGCCCTCGTCACACACATAGATATTTGGCATAATATTGTATACTATATATATCTTGGCTCTGTATGGAGAGCGCTGATATAAATGTATCACAAGACAAAGAGACTTGATTGATTCTTAATGGACTCTAATGAAAAAGGCCAGAGTCGTATATATGTTGTGAAAATGAGTCATTTTAAAAAGGCCTCACTGTTTTGCACCTAATGCATTGTAATGTCCTTGCATGCAGGTGGTAGTTATGTGAAGACGAGCGATGCGTTTGTTGTTTTTCCAATTATTTTATACATCAAACACGTTGTGATTCAGATAAATGTGATGTGACGACTAACTACAGCACATGATTACCACCCGTCCCTCGATTCAATCAGGTAAATAACTGTTGCTGCTGAAGACAGGCTCCGTAGCCTGGCAACTAATTTAATTTCCTCCTGTCTTTTCTCAGGTGGGTACAGCCAGGTACATGGCCCCAGAGGTCTTGGAGTCCAGAATCAACCTGGAAAACATCGAGTCTTTCAAACAGGCCGACGTCTACTCCATGGCTCTTGTTCTGTGGGAGATCATCTCCAGGTGTAACGCGATCGGAGGTGAGATGTGATCAGACACGCATGATTGTGGGGTGAAGAGCTGCTGGTGTTGTCAAACTATTCTTTTTAAAACTGTGTTACACTTTGCTGACAACCTCCGAGTGTTTCTGTGTGTTTTATCGTGTGGACAGCTGCTTTTAAACATGATACAGTAGCATCGTGCCCTCCCTATACAAGCAGTAAACATCACATGTGACCTTTAGTTAATAATAGACGTAACCGCTTTTTCCTCGGTAAATTAGAGATTAGCCTGGGCCGCTGAGTGTAAAGGAAATCAATAGAAGCGCTGATTGATGAAATCTCCTTTGGGGCCTGTGTAAATATCCTAAGAAATACTGTAAAAAGAAAATTGCCTCCACGGCTCGCGTGACCTCTAAGGAATACGAGCGCATCGACGGCTTCACCAATTAAGGAGCGCGGTGACCAACTCCACCTTGAGTTCACTCGCCAGACACGTGACGCCGTCCGCAAGGACTTAACGTGTGTCTCTTCCACGACTCATTTATCACTGTGGGAACAAAATCCAAAAGTGTCAAACACACAATCCATCTTGCAGAAGTCTCAAGGATCAGCCTTCACTTTGCTAATGTACCGTTACTTGTGTTTGTCATTCCGCAGCGAAAACAAGGCCAGGATATGTGCAAATAATAGAAACGGGGCGATTATCCGAAGGCAAACCGCGGGGCGGTATTTCATGTCGACACTCAGTCGTTTGTTTTCACTTCCCTTTAGTGTCTCTGTGGTCCAGTTTGTTTCTGTGACTGCTCCTGTCTCCATTGTGTCAGAGCAGTGATTGAAAGCCGGGTTTGGGCATGATCGCTTCTACTTTGGCGTTTTCCTGTTTTGCCCCCACGTTCACCCCATGGGGGCCCTCCTTACGCTCAAGAGTCCTGAAGAGAAAACATGGCAGAGTGCCCCGCAATCCCCCGTGCTTTGCTTTCCCAACAGCAGGAATATGTGTGCCCTGTGGGTACACCGCCGAAAAGAAAATAGACTATTTCCTGTTTTGCAAAGCACACAGCCCCCAAGACACACTGTTCTTAGACTGAACTTGTAAGCATGGATGTATTCTTTATGTGAGGATGTTTCGCAACTAATGCCTCTCGAGAGCAGACCAGACAGGATGCGTCTTGGTAGAGGTGGACTAAACGAATCCAGGCTTAGTTGGTTTGGCTTTTGCGGTTTCCTCTTGAGGGAATTGAAGGACAACGGCATTATTCATCCAACTCATCCTCCTCCATCCATTTCATTAATTTCTCAATCTGTCATCCCCTCGCTTTGCATTTATTTGTAACTAGACAAACAAAAGCACTGTACACGGCAGCAAACATTTCAAATCCAGTTAAATGGTGACATCTTTGCCCGTAAAACTTCAGCTCGGTTTCTGTCCATTTTTCTTCCTGCCCTTAGGCAGGTGAGGCGGCGCTTAATCACCCTCCCACTGCAGACAGCCATCCAGCTTTACTTACGCCGCCACAGACAGACGGGGAGGACAGGCGAGCGTAGATTTACGTGGTGAAGCAGAAGGGTTCCCCTCCCATACAAGCAGGAGGAGGAATAGCCCAGGTGTTTTGTATATATCTCTATCCACAGTTTAACGCTTCATTCATAACTTGGGTTTTCAAATTAATATTATATATATATTTATTTTTTATTTTTTAAGGCCAATGACACCAGTATGACACAAGGAACACTGAATGTAAAGAAATGTGAATTTGCATATAGATTAATTTAATTCATATGGATGCTGTTCCAAGTTAAAATACGCGTATGTGCCAGATGGTTCACGTCCTTGGATAATGATCGTATTTTCACAGCTGGAATGCATAACTTGCACTATACTGTGACATTGCGCCCCTTTTTCTGCTACACATAATTTGTCTTCTCTCTTGTCTTTATTTGTATATTTAATACGGAGGTATGTAGTAATTGTATTTAAAGTAAAGCAGAGGAGGCGTTCTCATGCTGAAAAGTCCAGACGTTGTCCAAACACAGCCAGCCTTGTCAGACCCCGAGGAAGGTGAAGAAGAAGAGGCTGCGTAAATGACGTGCAGTAACTCGGTTTCACTCCACTGGCAGCTTTAAAATCTCCCTGTTGATTGTACGCTGGCAGAGCTCTGGTATTGATTCTGGAATCGGAGCGCCATGAGACTAAAGCTGATGTGAATTTCATGCTTTCACGCTGCCGGCCTCCTTGTTTTTCCTGAAGTTAGCCAACTTGTCGACTCCAGACCCTGGAGGTCGGTGAGTCACTAATGACTCCCTGAGAACTCGCTCTCCTTTGAGACAAAATATGACCACGTGTGCACACGTTCAGAGTGACACATCCCCGTGGCATGGTTCATATGGCTGGGGTGAAGCCCCGGTTTCCTCTAGTGTCTGATCCCACCTGCCTGTGTGTGTGTGTGTCTGCGGCAGACAGATGTCTGATCAGCGCTCTGCATCTCCGTGGCAGGCAGCCACATAGCCACTCTGTCACAGTTCCCGGGGCCGTGGTCTGATCTGAGATCTGCCAGGCGAGAAGAACACAGCCGTCTGTCAACAGCGCCAGTCAGCCAGCCATGAGCCGTCACTCTGCTTTCTTTATCTTCCAAGACTACCAAGACCTAATCGGAGGGGGGAGGCAGGGAGATCAACACACCTCTGAGAGAAGGGAAGTCTGGATTCAAGGCTCAGGCGTTTTTATCTCTGCCTCTGTTCCCTAAAATGTCTCTACTGTATAATTTAGCTGGTCCAGATTTAGGGCTTGGAAAGACTACGAGGGCGTTCCTCAGGTGGGTGGAGCTACGCGGGGGGATAATCGCGGAGCGGTGTTGGATGTGGAGCTGCAGACGGAGAAATGCCTTCAGTCCCTAGAGGGAGAGGCTGGGCTAGACGGGAGAGGGAGGAGAGGTGAGGGCAGCTGCTCTCCAGATGTCAGAACATCCACTCCTTCAGGACTGGAGGGCCTGATGGTCCTTGGTGCGTGGGGTCTACCATAATCCACATTTGGGGACAAATTTGACATTACACGCCACTAGATTTTGGCTGATTTGGGGTGAAAATGTGCGTGTGTGTGCCCGGTTTGGTCTGAATTACTATCCAGCGTGAGCTGAAAGCGTTTTCCTCTTTAATGGGGTTAGGTGAGGGTTAGGGGCATGTATCAGCTAGAGTTAATGGTAGGGTTAGCCTCCAGGGTAAGTCGGTGCCATATGTCGAAAAGTAAGCTCCGCTAACGTGTGATGCACACGCATACATCTGTACTAAATGACTTTAACAACCTGTGAGGAACACAAAACAAGTGTCACAGCCACCGCAGCCTAATGAAAACCAGCAGAGGCGGCTGGGAGTGGATTAGTCAAGCTGTTGTTGCAGACTCAGACAGATTTTTGGGAAACAGGCAATGTTTTTCCGATCGCATTACTAATTTATTTCCAACATGTTGAAATCCTGTGCGCATATGTGTGTGTTTTTCTGCATTATTTATGTGTTTAGATGACAGGATTTCAGTATTCATGCTTTGTTGAGCTTTGTAATTAAATCAACGAGAATATCCAACAGAATGTCAGATACTGGTAAGGGTTATACTTTGCTGTAATCATGAAGGAGTTTATTCTCCTCTTTATTTTTGTTTGGCTTTGCTAGAGCAGTTTGACCGTTGATATCTAAACATGTGTGTAAGGGCCATAATCAGAGCAGCACGTGGTCATTCCCCCTAAAGACGGGCTGCCATAGTCATTAGCTTTGGAAACATGGCTACGCTACCATAGATTTCCTCTCTGCCGTTGAAGCTAAATTTAACAGAATTTCTCTTGGCTGCAGATTCCCAGACAGTTTATACAGGCATGGCTGACAACTGGCACGGAAAATAGACATTAAGGATGAAATATGTGCTTGCTTTGCAAAATTCACATCGCTACATGTCAGCTGTCGTAGGAGACGCAGCGTAGGTTCCTCATTGTTACGTTGCTGAACTTGTTATATTGCTTCGCAGGAATCTCGTCAATATGCAAGTGTGTGACTTTTGCAAACCCCAGCATTCGCCGCTCGCCCTGTGTTGTGTTTTCAATGGTTTCTGCTAGTTCAGAGTTTAATTTAAGCCTAGAAAAAAAAAACTTTCCGTTTTAGAGCAGGCTTGGCCAATCTTTCCATCCTGGATACACACTTTTGTTTACACTGCGAATTGCTCAGTGGTGTGATTCATATATTTTGGACCCATTGTTTGGAGATGAACACATAAACATGTTTGCCCAAAGTGGATTTGCTGTCCAGAAGTGGGTTAAACATTTCCCTCTGACCTGTCAAAACAAAAAGAAACTTGTCTCCTTTTTTCATAAATATTGGCCGATGGTTGGGTGGGGTTATGTTGTTGTTTCACCAAACCAGAGAGGGAAAAAAAGGAAGCTACAACCTCTGAAAAGATTCTTCTCTTGCACTCGTCTGTGTCCCAGAAGCCTCCGGTTCCTGTCTGCGGGCATCAAGACTTCCTGTGAGCGTCTTTTTAACGTGCTTTAAACAGGTGAAACGAGACCCTCATCTGGTTTTCCTACAAACTGTACGGAAGCGGATGGTCTTTTCCAGTGCTTTACCCCAGTCAACACTATCAAACAGATGTGTCAGCTCTCTTGCAGTGACAACATGCTTTGGACTTGTTACTCCAGAGTGGAAAAAACACGCAGGACAAATTGTCACTTTCCTTTTAATCTCAGGTTTTATGTTTGCAGTACGTGTGTATTCAGAGACATTACTGGACTACTTTTAAGGTTTATTTGAAAGCTCAAAGGTTTGTATGCACGCTTAAAAAAAACAGACCATAAGTGACAAAACTACAGCAACAGGTTTTACTATCATAAAACGTAAATGCAATATCCAAATAAAGACAGATACTGCAGTTGCGACATCCTTTTACTGTATATTTTAGCTGAATGACACTGGATAGCAGCCACATCATTGTAAGAGGTTTGACTATTACACTGCACATTCATTTTAGATTCCCATCATGATACAGTCATGATGATTATGATACTTTTCCGACTCCTTACAGTCATTCAGCGTTATTGTGCAATAACAGCCTCTATGTTTGACTCATTTCACTCAGTCAGGTTGAAGGTATGTGCTCTGGAAGTACGTATCTGTCTTTCTAAGTGTGGGAATTCTTAAAGGTATCCATTCTGAAGTGCTTATTGCAACACAGAAGAGGCGTCATTGTGTGCACCGTTAGCTTTGGAAGCAGCCTTCTGTGATCTGTTTACTGTTTGAAGGCGTCCGTCTTTGTCGAGGCGTCCTCTGCCGCTTCATCTCCTGGTCCACATGACACTCTTTACACAGCTCCATCAGGCGCTTCGTATTTCCACGGATCTTTATACAAGCTCTCTAACTTCTAAGCACATTTGATCTGTTTTTTTTAACTCCACAGATGCATTAAGTTTGTCAATTTCTTTTTGGAAACTCTCGACCCACCATTTCAAGGCCACGCCAGCACTTTTTAAAATCGTGTCCTGGCTAAACTCGACTGCTAAATTGCTTTTGACGAGCACTCTGGATTTGGTTGTGTAAGAGAGAGCTGACACAAAGCCAGAGCTGCGTTGGTGAGATACTTTAAGCTCATTGACGCTGAGGGTAAAAACGTAATGATGATAAAAAAATTCCAAAAAGCAAATCTCCCCCCTTGGCCCTTCTATCAGCAACACAGGATTCTTTAGTTATTTCTGCTGCTTCAGTGCTATTTCAAGTTTGCAACCTGCAGTTTTAATTTCGAGCGCACAGAGAGGTGTTGATGTATGCGCTGTGGGGCGCTGCCATCTGATTCCACCTCCATATTCTACACAGCTGTATGTGAAGCTGTTTTGCTTGTATAAAACAACCAAAGCTAATTTTTCTTCTGTACCTTTTTCCTGTGTGTGTGCACGCAGAGGTGAAAGAGTACGAGCCACCCTTTGGAAACCTGAGGGAACATCCGTGTGTCGAGAGCATGAAGGACAGCGTTCTCCGAGACCGAGGAAGACCCGAGGTCCCCAACAGCTGGACCATCCACACGGTAAGAGGCACCGCACGCACATCTGGGCTGTCTATGACAAACTGCTGCTGCGTGAAAACCTTGAAGCTGCAGATCTCGTGTTTTAACTGATTAACTATCCCCTTTAAATGGACAAACCAAAAGAGAAACCAGTCCTCTGGACAAAATGCATCATACAGCACTTTTCAACCACTCTGTTTCAGGAATTACAGAACCAGAGACACCAAACGTAAGAACAGAACTAGAAACAAAAAGTCCCCTTTGCACGTTCCTGTTTTTGTTTTCTGTCGTATGTTTTGTTGCTGATACAGCAGAACAAAGAGATGTCCATCCCAGGCTCTAATATTTAAGGTCCAGTTTATAGGATATCAGCAGAAATGATATACTGTGTATGTTTTAATACTCATGGCTGGATATTTTGACTTATTTGTGTTCATTATGCCCCTTTTATTTTGTCTCGTGCACACGTGTGAGGATGCACATGCATGCGGGTGACAATACGTATCCCTGCCAACGGTTTCACACAGCAGGGAAGAAGAAGCTATTAAACACAGATGAAAACAATGCGCAGTTTAAACCGGTCAAAGGACTGGCTTTGTAAATGTTTGACAAGGAAGGAAATGCACTCAACACATTTGTTAAGACCGCAAGGACACAAACAATGTGATTTGGTGTTTATGCGCTGAATGTAAACATAACTTTTGTTTTACAAAAAAAAAAACTCCACAGAGCACCTTTGAACTCACTTTCATACTTTGTGTCATTTTCTGTGCCAATTATTTCTATTTAAACCAATTCAATATGAGTCATTCTAACCTTTAATGGAGGGAGCAATCATTGCACGGCATTAGTTTGTCTGCTGGAACACAAATACACATGAATATTCAGTTTCATCTTAAGGTGATGATATTCTGTCCCGTAGTCTATATTACTGACCAACTCTATCTGGGCTCCCCGTGCAGGGCATCCAGATGGTGTGCGCCTCCATAGACGAGTGCTGGGACCACGACCCGGAGGCCCGTCTGACAGCCCAGTGTGTTGCTGAGCGCTTCAACGACATGGAGTACCTGGACAAGCTGTCGGAGCGCTCCGACTCAGAGGAGAAGATCCCTGAGGAAATCTTAATGGTGGATGAGAAGTAGAGCGCAACAGAAACACTGCCCCCACCAGGGCGTCAGAGGAATTACAAGCCAGGGGAAGAGAAACTCCAGTGGATGCATTGTTTGCGATGGGTTCGTCAGAAACGAGGAGCAAACTGGAAAATCATGTAGATGATACAGAACTGATACCAGAGATGGACTACCATACGCAGATCAGGACCTACTTAAATGTAAACAATCTTCTACATGCTTCAAAGACTGGATCAAGTCATAAACAAACAGGGAAATTACATTATAAAGCTTTTTTTTAACCAAATACTATTTGCACTTTATCAATATCTATGCACAACAAATGATTATATATGAATTTACTGCCTTTTTTGTTTTGGCAAAGTTTCAGGAATAGGAAACAAAGGGACGGCATGTAGAAAAGAGGGAAACAAGGAGTAATGTAATATATTAAGATGGTTAATAACACTAATAACGATTAGAGTTTATTGACTGCATACTTAACGGTGGCGTGGTGCCCTTGGATATACCATATATCTGCAGGTATAATGTCTTGTGGCAGGAAATAGAAATTACCCACAGCAAAGATATAGGAAACCCTTCCATGGCAGTAATCTGCAGGGAAAGCTGATATCATTTCACAAGGGCTATGATTTGTAAAATAAAGACAGCAGATTCACCCTGAAAGGGGATAAAAAGGGAACAGAGTGTGTGTGAGCGTGTGCACGACTCTGCTGGCATGTATTACTCCGAGGACTTCTGATCCGGGCCTGTTTAATCAGACCCAGGAATAAAGGGAATAGAGACGTGTATAAAGGACTCTTAAGCGGAAGTTCCAGCCTGCTGCCTACGTATATGCTATAAAAGCTGAACGAGACGTTTTGTTACAGAAAAGGGATTTCTGCTCCAGCGCTCAGAAGATTTATATCAGTCTTTTTTTCTTTTTTTTTTGTACAAAAGTGTAAAGCCATAATTAAACGTGATACAGGTCTCAGTGTGTCAATTTGGCGTTTTTTTAATGCTGTCACAGTCATTCATACTTTGACTTTTGGTGCCACTTATTCCCTCACCGGTGTGAGATGATTGGGAGTGACTGCTGATTTCATATTGTGAACCATAGAAATATTTACAGCCCAAAATATATTGTTTTATCCCCACAACAGTTAATACACTTACAGCAACAAAAGAGCACAATGCTAAACCTAGAAATGCTGTACGTTAAGCACCATTATGTCATATTTTTTTATATTTCTAACTTCCTTGTTGTTTCGGCTACTGCAGATCCCATCATATAGAAAAGTGTGGGCAGTCACCTCCAGCATTCGTGACAGATTTGGAAGTATTCATATCCTTCAAATAAGTACTAATACAACGATGTAAAAGTAAGTCCCACAAAAAAAACTCAAACCAGTTTTGGTCTTCTACTTTGAGAATTCATCAATTTAACAATAATGGGGGAAATAATGCTGACTTAATGTCAAATCTTACAAAAGCACACATTTCATCCACCCTATACACTGCTGTATGCTTTTAGTACTGAAGATTTAATGTCATTTATCACCGGAGAACACGACTCCTGCAGGATGACAAGCTCACTAAAACCCTTATGGTGATAGCCCATCAGCTGCTCTCAGGCCTGGAACAGGGAGTTTATGTTCCAGTCGTGGCACACTGCGACACACACTTCAATCCTATCGGTGGGAGCCGTGCATGGGTGCCCACATGCATCATTCTCACATGTACACCAGCATGTTCCATCATGTATGTATATGTCCTTCCTCCTTTATTCATGACGACACCGAGGTCTCCGGGAAGTTTCAGGGGCCAAACGACAATAAAGAAAATGAGTGTTTCTAGGCCAACGAAGCAAATGTTTAATAAAAAAAAGTATATTTTCCATCAAAAAACCTTCACAACACTATTAAAGAGTTTAACGTTTGACATAAGTAGTTTATTGATGCGCCCACATATTGCTGCACTTAAATTTGAATAAATGAAATACTTTTACACACTAATGTCCACTTTATTCTGATTCTATATGTAAATCTCTAAATGAGTCGACTTAAAACAGGCAATTTATGTCCTCTGTTCGCGGCCTCAGGACCCACTAAAGTGATTACACTGTAAGATGTAAATCTAATCAAATAGAACAAGCAGAAATGGTAAAATATTGTGCCAAGAGGTTAAGAGAGGTCACAAAATTCAGATTACATCTTGTAATAAAACAAGGATGCATCATGTACGTACAGTGCAGTTTATTAGAAATATGCTCTGGTCATGTCGTAGTTTATTCCAAAAAAATGAGACAGAAGTCTAAATGTGCTTACATTCAGGTGTGTGTGTGTGTGTGTGTGTGTGTGTGTGTCAGCATGTTACATTTGATTTATCTCTCTTGTCAAGCCACATGCCATGTGATCCTTCTGTCCCCCGAGACTCATTCTGTTGCGTCAAAATTGCCTCTCTTCCATTTAAAACAACATTAACCCGGCCTGCAGGTGTGAAGCGGCACCACTGACTGTTAAACAAAATGCACCTGGGAACAGTAGGAAAGTGATTTATCGGCAACAGTGGGCTGACTTGTGGTCTCGCAGGGAAGCTTCCCATTGCCCTTCCTACAGTTCACGTGCCCCATCTATTTACATGAAGTATGCCACAGGCGCTCGACGTGGGCTGCACCACAGATAGATTGGAGGGTGAACATGCTGATGATGAAGGATTTCTATTTTACGTGATAAACAGATTACCCCGGGGTTGGCAAATGTAACAGAAGTAACATTTCTCTTCGTTTTTAACAATCAGATAATGTGAGGCTGATTTTTTTTTTTTTTTTACAAATTTAAGAAAGAGGATGTTTCTAAATGTCTCCTGAAGGTGACACGTTTCAGAAAAATAACTTTGTTCAATAGCAAATTCAAATTAGTCTTCTTTTACTTCCTCCTCCAGAAAATGTCTTCACACAGTCAATTTTATGTTGCGTCCTTCACATTTTGTATTTTTTTGAGTCAGCTGCTACAAACTATATGTGCTCCCATCCTAGTTGTGCTTAAGTTAAGGCATCTTTCTTAACTTTCTTCATTGCCAACAACACTGCCACAGAATATTGCCTTGAATGTGCCTAACAGCTGCATTTTGTCTTTTGGCCAGTAGAGGGCGTACTGGTTCTACTGGATACTGCATACAAAGACACCATTTATGCCTTCTGGAGCCAACTGGGTGCTGAAGTGCAGGATGCGGTGAGCTAACATTTGTGCTTTGAGGGTAAAGAAATACATTTTTTTTTTAAATGGAAGCACCGCACTGTGAGAACTGAGAGCCGAGCTGATCATGTGACCATCCTTCCATTACTAAGAATCACCACAAACACTGGAGTCCTTTCTGCCTCTTGGTGGGATCTAATTCCATGTAAAACCTCAGCATGAAGCCCACACACGTTTCTCAGTTTCCTCACTCTGTTGGGTCTTTCTCTTCATTTCTCTCCTGTCACACAACACATGATATCGAGACTCCTCGAACCCCATACCTGCTGCATCATACGTGTTCCTGTCAGCTGTTCCATCCCGGTGCTCCTCACCTCGATGAGAACAGCTCGTCGTTGCTCACACGCCGTTGATGCAAAGCGCTCACGTAGCCCTTAGGTGGCCTTAATAATCCAGAAGGAAAAGATATCCTCCTGCCAAAGTCACTTATCATTCCCACATTGCCGGTTGCCATGGTGACGCCTCATACATCAATCAAAGTTGCCGAGGAAGTGCGTTGGTTGGCGAGAGCTATAAACAATATTTTAAGCCCCAGTAAGGAGATGACAAGGGAGACAAATTGCTCCGATATCACCTCCTCTCTCGGCTGTCTGCGTCCGGTTAACGTCAGGACATTTCCCCCTCACCCTATCATTAAAAGATCTTTTTTCATTCTTCTTCAAAATACTCATGATTTAGCTGTAAAGCAGCACTTTATGTGTGTGTGCAGCTTTGCTATCTGCAGCGATAGTCGCAGCAGCAGGAGTCACAATTCTGTGACACTTTAAGGCCCTGAGCCAAAATTGCAATCGTCCAGGGGATGATGCGCCTGTTAAGATAAGAGCAGCCCCGGCCCAGAGCCGGAGAGATGAGGACACTGGTGGATCAGGAGCCATTACCTCTCAGACATGTCTGTCTGACGGCAGTGGACTCGTTGGCTCCGACGTTACTTTAATTTCCCTCTCACCTGAATGAGCTGTTGTGTCGTTACAGCAACAACAAAAGAAAGTCAGCCTATCAAAGACAAACACAGCTGTGTCACAAACGGCAGTGTGTTTGATCCGACGGGTTGCTTCTTGGGGAGGATGCATTCACAGAGTTGTTTGCTTACATTTTTAATACAAGCCACGCTTGGCGGTTTTTATTGCAATTTCCCATCCAACAACAAGCTGGAATGATTTGATCACTTGAGCCAACAAGAGTGATGCCATTCCACTTAATTCCCGACATCAATCATCGCCTGGTTGCATGCGGAGAGCGCTGATGATGTGGGACTCATTTGGCTTGGTATATCCTTTTGAGCCGTGTTCCGTATTAATTTGCCTATTTAGAAACCATTCACTGATCGCTGTCCTGTTCCAGTCGATGTTCACGAGAGGCTGCGGCGAGACCGATGTGAGGATGTTAATCTGGTTTGTTAGAAACCTCTTAGGACTTCATAGAGAGGTCATTATTATCTAATGTAAGAAAAATGTCTTGTATGATGACAGAAAATTAAAAATCAGCAAATGTTACATATGGGATAACTCGCAATGTGAATGAATATTGGTTCTTAACACCAGAGTCCCTTTAGAAAAGCTGTGATTTAAGCTTTGCTCCAGCAAGTCCTGGTTCTGGTTCTCCCATGCCCTCCTTCCCTCCCCACGTTCGAGGGGAATCGAACCTGATCACAGGCTTTAAGAATAACTAAATAGTGAATATTCTTGCTGCTGGTTAGTTAAACGTTCCTTGTAGTGAGTTTAAACGCTAAAACCTGTCTCATTACACATTTATTACAAGAAAAAGCAAATCAGTGTTTAACATTTTTGGTTGAGGCACCTTTAACAATGACATCACTAACACTGAACATTATTAAGGCTGGCAGTGTCTCTCTCCCTGTTCCCATCCTGCACCCCCCCCCCTCCCCTCCCCCACTCCCACCACCTCACCTCATCTCTCCCATATTCATTGGAGACTCCTGCTAAGTTTAACGTTATTTTGGAGGCGTGAATTCTCTTCTGACAGATGACCGATGGAGGGCGGCGAGGAGGAGAATCGATTGGACACGGGGCTGAGCACAGAGAAGCATAGTCCCGACCGGAGGGCCCCTTGGTTATTGAACCACCTTTTGCAGAGTGCTATCTGCTCAGAAAGTTGGTCTTTAATTTGATTGATTAGAACAAATTTGTCTTCATAGCACAAAAGCGTCACAAAAGCCCTAAAGTCTGCAGCAACGTAAACTCAAGAGGAGAGTGGGGCGGTTAGAGGGCATCTTGGGATTCACTCCAAAAACATGTATATGACAGGCGTCATGCAGAAGCTCGGTGTAAACTTTTCCAAGAATTGGAGAGACAAACTTTGTGACGGGAGCAGAATAATGTCAGCGAGTCGGCTCGCGCGTCTGCTCCTCTTGTTTTGGATGCTGCTGCTGTAATTCTGCCACAGAGGATTCAGGGCTGTCATTGAAGCAATATCACATAAATCTGCTGTCTTCTGGATTGAGACAGCCGGCGTTGGCTACTCAGGAAAGTGAGAGAAGGGTCATTTGTCAAGCTGGGGCATCTGGGAAATTGGGAGGCTCACTTCAATTTTCAACATGTGGGTCCCATTTTTTCTCTCCCTCTCTCTCTCTCTCTCTCTCTCTCTCTCTCTGTTGAGCTCAGGTGTCCCCCCCCCCCCCCATCTCTCAATCAATTGAAACTTTCTTACAAACTTTTTCCATGCAGCATGCCAAAAGGATTTGAAGCATCACTGCGGGCACATTCAGCCGTGTCGACAGGTCCGAATCAATCCTGATGAATGTGTCGAACTGTGAATGGCAATTCTCTATACTGATGTATGCTCTGAGAGTTGCTCCCAGACAACAGTTTTTCTTTCCATATTAAGGCGCGCTTGACCGTACGTGCTCAGATGCAAGAGGATTCTCTTTTCAATCCCACGAAATCACGTAATTATTATTATTGTGTGATTTTGTGGGATGATTATGGTGGGAAGAAAACGGTGATGCGTCCTCGTTCATTTCTTATTTAAATCGTCATTTCATTGACAGGATCGTTTCAGAATCGTTGATTGCTTTGTTCCCTTCTTGGAGATGTGGTAGATGAAAGTATTTTGGTAATCAAATGGAAAAATGAAAAAGGATTCTTCAATTGAAGCTGTCATTGTCTCAGCAGCTCACGGCCTCATAGGGAGAAATAACTTTTTATGTGCTTTGGAAAACGACAGATGAATGCAGGAGCATCGTCAGGCAGATGCAGCAAAAGCTCTCTGATCTCAGGGGCGATATGGATCACGCCACATTCTGCTTCAAAATACAGGATCTTATCACACTGTTTCACATTCAATCTATTTCACAACAAGTGTCACGTGGTGCACATGAACGGCTAAGCAGCCGATCATCGAATCGCACCATGATATCATCGAGATTAACAGTCCTGTCGGACGAGGTCGGCCCATTGGCTCAGTGTGAACCGACGTGTCACATGACCCGTGCACTCGTCAAAAAAAAGACCCCGCGTCATCATGTAGAAGTTGACTTCAGGTCATGATTTTCTGCTTCCAGTCTCTGTCTCACCCGCCGAGACTCTGTTGTCATAGAAACCCCCTTAAAACCTGAATACATTGCTTTCGAAATGAAATAAAGATGTTTTTTTTCTTGTTTTTACGACGTGTGGAAGTTGACCTTGACATTGATTATGATGCTGTGCATCTTCACTCATTATTTAAAGTGGACCATCTGACTCCCTGTTGGCTATATGGGTAAACAAATAGTTCATAAGAGAGTCGGTCTGGATGCTTAGTGCTTTCCTTTAAGTGCTCTCGATTCGGTTAATGATTGCGGTGCCGATCGGTGTGCACAGCAGCGATCCCCAAGCGCCGGCTAATCATTCTGTTTCGCTGGATCACACAGACGGACTGCGCGGAGTCGTAAGGCCCGCTGCTCTCACAATGAGCAGACATCCTGTCCTGCCATGCTTTGTGATGGGATGTAGAGAATGTCAAGTTGCACTCTGTAAATGACGCACAAGGTAATTAGAAGGGAAGGATGCCAAGTGACTTAAAGGGGGATAAAAACCTAACATTGGCCCAAAACAAACAATACGATCACGCTGTCAAATTTCTTTTCTTGCCACAGTTTGCGAGACAGGAAGCTGGTGAATTTGAGACGGTGTGAATGTGCTCCAATCTGCGTGGTTTCCCTGTGACGGGGATTGGCAATCAATGTGGTGTGTTCCTGGCTCTCAACCATTGCATGCTGGGTAAGGCTCCAGCCCCCCCCCACTAATGACCCTCTGTAGGAAAAAGCGGGTAGCGATGAAAACATGGATCTATAATTCTCACTCACTATTTTCTTTTTCCCCTCTGCTTCCACAGCTGGAAGCTGCCACTGCCGTGTGTCGCAAGAATGTGAGGAATCAGGGGACATGATGTGGCTGCCTCTCAGACGCCCTTCACACTGCAGCCTGCGCCTGAACAACAAATCACAACATCGCACGTCTTCCCACTGTGCACTGTACGGGAGGCTCCCTTTAAAAAGTAGAGAGAAACTTTGCTTCCGTCAGAGACGGCGTATTCACGGAGGACTGTGTGCTTTGTCCCACGCGTTGCTTACATAACAGCGTGCACAATCGACCGAGAGATCTGTGATTATTATGCATCTTAAGACAAATTGCTGAAAGCCAGTCAACACTGCACCTCCGTGATACTGCAGCTGTCTGCAGCTTTCGGGATTCGCCGACAGCATTTTTCAATCACATCAGTTTAAGAGACAAAAAAAGGAAGGGGGGGCATCGTGATTATAACCTCCTTGAACGGTTGTGACACCTCTTTCTCTCTCTTCCTCTTGTCAACTCTCTTTCACATGCAGCCAGAGCAGAGAGAGACGACGGAGGTGCAAAGAGTGTTTCATGCCAAGGCATTATTTTTTTTTTTTGCACGATTGGCCTTTGGCAAAGTAAAGATGTGTCGACTCCTAAGAATGCCAAACGTAAACTCAGAGAGTCTGTAATGTTCTAGGGAGGTGGAAGGAGAAAACAAAAGAAGAAAGACAAACACAAACAGTCAAGTTTGCCTCTAGAGACGGAGGAAAGCAGAGCCGGCCTGCCTGGCAACAGCACTCATTTTGGCTGGCTTTCATCTGGGCTTGGCCTTTTGATGAACAGATGCGATTGAAGCAATCTTCACAGCCTGCATTTCTATTTGCCTCAAAGGTCACCCATTCAGAATGTGGAGGTAGAAGGGGAACGGCTGAAGGGGTGGAATGCTCATCGTGGCAATAAAGCAGTTAGACTTGATGAGTGATCGAGGATCGAGCATATGCCTGAGCTCTACGTGTGTGCTACTGTACATGAAGATGTATTCATGCGTGTGTGTACGTGGGATTACATGTGTTTGCATGTGTTGTATCTTCACACACTCTGTTGCCTCTGCGTTTATGTTGAGCGTGGGCGAGCACAAATTCTTCTCGCCGCTGCCTTCTTCAGCTTCAGCATCGAGCGTGCCTGCAAGACAGCGTCGGTCTCTTTATGAACTCAAAATCTCATATCCACTTCTGCCACTCCATCCTCCCTCCATGATGACCCCCATCAATTTCCATAATCATCCTTTTTACTCTCCTTTATTATCGGCCTCCCGTCTTCCCCCGTCTCTCAGACGCTGCATTCTCATCTCCCCTCTTATCTCCTCCTCGTCTTTTCAGAGGATGGCCTTCAATGCATACCTCAAACTTCAGTCCAATTCTCCCACATGGACATTTCATTTGCATTGCTGCTGCAAAGCGTGAAGTTCTCAAAGTAAATGGGCTTATCTCAAATCAAATAAAAAAGTGAACATAATTAACATATGTTATATTGTGAGCAGAAGAGGGTGCGTTCCCTTTAAAACCGAGATGCTTTGATAAGTAGTTATTGCATGCAGCATGAACCATTCTCATAAATTACTCAAAGCAATGGGTATTGAAACCATGGGCGATACATAAACACAATCAATTAATAATTTGAATTTATGATTTTGCAGGTGTGTGATGAAATAATGTTTAATTTACAGCTCCTATCATACAATGCTGCAAGGGTTACCTTGGTTAAAGGGAAGCGGTGGACAGCTTCACGTTAAGAAGCATTACATGCAGCAAATGTTAGAGGAGATGAGAAAAAAATGTTTTTGTTCACTCTGACTTCAGAACAAAGTTGTTTCTCTCCATGATATTACACAGGAGAGGGCTGTTGGATCATTGTTTTTCTCCCTTTGGGACTGAGTCACATCTTGGATAAATCAATAACACTTCCTGCCTCTGTCTCATTGTTATATGAAACAGTGCAAGCACAACATTAATGTATACTATCAATCAAAACTAGAGCATTTATTTGAAATGTTTAAAAAAGGTGCCGTATTCCAATACAGGCTTTCGAGGCTCCGGGGGGAAGTTGTGAAAGTACATCCTGAGTTTAAGAGAATGATGAATGCTGTGTTGTCATCTATGCTGGGGGAAATAATAATGATGAGACACATCAATCTTTATTACCATTCCAACACCCAGTCCAGAACATCCAAGGGCAACAGAAATATTGCACTCACCGAGAACATTTATCTTCACACACCTGCCTTTAGCTTTTAGCTGCAAGGAAACCAATTCCCTCCGAGATGTTTGGAGAAGGAGCTCCTTCCCTTTTCTTTTTGTTATATTCAATGAAAAATTATCAATTCAACTCTACACAGCCAACTTTAAACCGAGTAATAACGGCTGTATTTACAACGGACACGAGAATGACTCAATCTTCATATATAACAAGGGATAATCCTCATTTCAATCAGTGGCAGCTATAATTTAGTGTGTTTCAATTGGTGGGGCGGTCTGTCCATCTAGTCTATAGTGCACTGTGATTGGCTCTCTGGTGTAAAACCCCGCCCTCGCGTACCTGTCGATCTGTGAGAGGCCGCGAGAGCTTTGTGACGCCCCGCCCATCGCATCATTCCCGCCCCCTTTTCCACCGGCGTTCAATTCGTGAAGCGAATTGACTGTTGCGGGGCTCAGTATGTGGCGCATGAGTATGCGTTTCGGGATGTAACGGCAGTCTCTCGGAGTACCGATACTGAACTAAGAAATATATTTATACACCCGGGGGACTCAGGAGACGAAAACCGAGGGAGAGCGGGCACAAACTAAGGGAGTTTACGACAGCGCGGAGCGGAGGGAGACACGGGAGCGTGGCAGGAGGGACGATCTAGCAAATCCAACCGACACCGCACGCAGAAATGGCGGAGCACCACGCAGCCAGCGACGGCAAGCACAAAGCGTCCACCAATGCCGGGGGCTCGCTGCACGGGAACAGCCGACCCGGCGCCGCGGGTGGCGGAGGGGGCAAAGTAGGCCTGTCTGGTGGACTGACACAGCCGGCCGGGTGGCAGTCTTTACTCTCCTTTAGCATTCTTTTCCTGGCCTGCCTGGCCGGATTCAGCTCCAGACTTTTCGCGGTGATCCGGTTCGAGAGCATCATCCACGAGTTTGATCCATGGTAAGCTAACTTGGCTAACGTTTGTCGGATCGGGTCTATTCACCCGGTGACTGTTTCTGTTACTTGTGGTGCCGATGACAGACATAATGGTGTGCATATAGCTCAAGGGTGGTTCATTAAAATGAATGAAATATGACGTATATCGTTTTCAATATATTATTTGACTCCTTAAAAGTCAACAGCGATTGTTTTGAACACAGCTAACTACTATTTAGATGGTTTGTCAACGCGAGCTCCTCACATTGAAGCTCGTTTTCCCACGTAATGACCGACGACAGGGTCCCCCCCCCTCTCTCGTTGCCGTTGGGACATACACTTTTAATATGAGGTCAGTGGGCCGGTGTGCCGTCCGTCTGAGGGACCGTGACGTTTAACTGTGATGAACCGAGTGACATGCAGCTAGCCGGTCCTCGCCCAGGAAGAACGCCGAGTAACTGCCGCCGCGCGAGGATGCTTTGGCTGCGGCTACAACTTTATTTAGGTTGGAGGGGGTGGAAGACGTGCACGGTTTTTCTCCGTCCGCCGCGCGCGCTTTAAATTCATTGGGAAAACTCCATTCAGCGCGAGCGGGGTGAAGTTGGTTATGTGGGTATTATCGCTTCAGCGTCGGTCGATGTGATTGATTGAGGCGGGTTTTTTTTCCTGATGGATTTGAAGTCTTTAACACGACTTGCTGAGTGCAGAGAGAGAGAGTGGTATTACCGGACCTTCGGGGTTTCGCGCAAATTATCACTCACTGCAGACCGTTTCTAACCCGGAAACCAACTGATCCGGTCTGGCGTGTCTGTCATCACAGTGCCGGATTACTCCGCTTTGTAACCGCGTCACATGGGCTCACGAGCGTCCGCCTGGTTGCATAGCTTTCCCCTCACTGCTGTCGTATACTCTGGGCCATTCAACCAGGCTGCACGACTGATGCATTCATTTATTAATTTTCAAGGGCAGCTGCTCCATCTTGTTCACGGGGACACTCGCCTCTTCAATTATGTTGATAGCATGATCGCATTTTATAGCCAAAGGCTACAAGAGGGTCCACATGCTTTGACCTTAGCATTTTTAATGAGTCGTCCCGACTGTCTCTGACTCGACCCATTAGACCCCGGGTTGTTTCTGTACAGCCTTCACATATCTAATTAGTGATTTTATATATTTATATATTTTTTTGTCTGCACTTCACAGTGAAATTGGGAGCTGTTTTGCTTCAGTGTGAGGCTATAAAATGTCATCAGCTTTCATAGTTAAATCTGCACGGTTCTTTTGGCAACATTTCACAGGAATGAAAGCAAATATGCTCTTTGATAGTCAAGAGTTTAGAAGCCCTTGCTGCTCGGATTCATTTTTGTGTTATTGTCAAAACAAAAATCCCCGGGACCCTGAAAATAAAGACGCGTCTGGATGGAACCTTAATTGTGCAAAATGATGAGTTCATCCACAAGGTGATGGTCTTTAACATGTGTTTTTAGGGTGGTTCACTTAATAATTATAATCTGTGTTTTATAATCAAAACATAGATCTACACTAGAAATATATCTGCAGTTGACTATTTCTAAATCTTGCAACATCCCCCTCATCTTTTGACTCTATGTGCAATCTTGATCAGATTCTCTACTTCTCAGCAAGCCCTACATTAACTAACTCTTGTACATTCTTCAGTGTGTTTAAAAAGACTTGACCCTAGAGTTTTTGTATATATTAACACATAAACCTGAGCCCTGTGCCAAGGTTTTCACTGTTCTCATAGTGAATTGGACATTATTCAAAGATTTATTCTTCTATTTCCTGTTGGCTCTGAGAAGCCCGTATCTTTGTAAAAAGCTGATTTTCTTATGATTACGTTTCATTCCATATTATAATTTCCTCTCCCTTTACTGACAGTGAGAAATGGAAACTGGTATTTTACAACTGCAGGCACAGAAGGTGCTGATTGGAAGTGGCCGTCACTCCCAGACACACGTGATTACTGCTGTTGTCATCTAGATGCTGATATTGATTTTTTCCCCCCTCTGTGCAGAGCTTCAAATTATCTGCAGCTAACATTACGGTAAATAAGCTGGCAATTTGCAGAATGAAGATTGGATTTACAAGCACCAAAATGTCAAGCTTATTCTATGCAAACACAATTTAGTAGGCGAGTTCCTGATATGGCTCGCCTGTTATCTGGCATTGCTCATTCTCATTTCCCAATATATGTTGATTATTTTAAGACCAGACAGGCTTTAGTTGGCATTCAAGTGATATTTGGTCCTTCTCCATTCATGAAAGCAATTAATTTTGAGGTTGTGTCCTGTCTTAAAAATGCATTTTCCTTTCTTTATCAAACCCCAAATGAATGTTCAGTCTTCTTAAGATAACCAGTCAGAGAATGTTTTCTGCTAAGAATACTGTTATGACTGCCTACTAGACTCAACTGTGCGGAGGTGTAACTCCCCGACCCCGCTGGCACAAATGCATCCCTTTTATAAAAAGTACAACTATTTGCCAAACCGCTATTGGTGCTGCTTTTTAGAAGATAAATATTTGTTCCTGCTCCCTGAGTTGACTTTTACACAAAGCGTCTGTCCAGTTTTTTTGAGTTACTGGAAGGAAAATTTAGCGAGACGGAAAGCTGTGTGGTGATGAGGCAAATGTGTGTACAGGAGGGCAGTATATTGTTTTTCCCACCGTGGTTCTGTCTAACAGAGGAGAAGAAGAGTCTCCGTCGAGCAAATAATGAGTCGGATTCTCAGCACAGCACAGAACATGCACTTTCACAATCCACACACTTGTATCCCTCACCTCTCTGACCGGTCGGCATCAGAATTACTGCTTCGCATGACGAGCTGTGTTCTAGGTCTTGATTCATGCACACAGTGTACAGGATGTGGACTGTTCTATCAAAACACATCACTTAAGTGGTCTTTTTATTTACTATGTGGTGCTAAAATCAATGAGTTGCTTTATTTGACAACAATGTTCTAGCCATTTATCATGTAGAAATGTCAAAAGCTTGCAGGAAACAGTTGGCCTTCTAGAAAGATTGGATTTTTTCTGCTTCACAAAATTGTAAATGTAATACTCTGGGATTTCAACTGTTGGTTTGGAAACTAACTTTAAGTAAAGATGCAGTGATCCAACCATTGTCTTGAGTCCCAATCTTCAGATACCGCAACTCAACGTCTCTATGTACTAGTTCAGCTTTTCCCACAGTGTAAAATCTGTATACTTGGCTGTGTGAAACTCATTTCTTTTTTATCCCTTTTTTTGTTTAGTAACATGAGGCTAGGGACTAACAACTGAGTTGGTGACCTGTCTTGACAAAATGCATGTATGTGATAGCGGAAACAGATTTTTATAATGCTGACACACACATCTCTAAATTTAATGTAATTATTGGGTGGGTTAGTAACTTGCATTTCTCATTATTTTTAACTTTACATAAATTAAAATAATGGTTAGTGTCGACCATTGTCATTGGTGCTGTCAGGATAGCAAAATGTGGCTCGTGTGCTCAGGATTCTGGGTTTTGTTGCATGATTAGGAATTGATTGGCTATACATCTTGAAGTTGTTAATCTAAGTTGGAAGAGGTTATGTTCTCTTTAAGGAATGAGACAGTAGGGATAGTAGTATTTGTCCCATCTGCTTCTCTAGCATTTGTGTGCCATCTGCGTGCACACTTGCTACGGCAGCTTTATCAGGTTAATGGAAGATTCAGCCCAAGAGCCATTAGAACTGTTTAGTGACACTCTTGAAAATATCAAAACACATTACCCTATTTCTGCTCTTTCTTTGAGCTGATCCTGCAGCTTGCATGCATGCTCTCTTTCACCTGCCTCTCCTCTGGTACGTTGCAACGTTCCTTTAGGAAATGCAAATTTGTAAATTGTACCAACCACTTTCATTGGCTCGGTTAACATCCTGATCATTTGGATGGGAAACCTGCAAAACTGGCAGCTGTAACACCACCACAGATGGAACCTGATACAGAATCTCAGACCTCTTTGGAGACAGGAACATTACTTCATGTAGGACACAAAGAAAAACATCCAGTTATTAGTATTATTCACCAGCTTTTGATTGTTAATCCCAAAACAGGAGAAGTGTGATTTATCATCTGAAATGTCAGTAGTTTCACAGATGCCTTGTACAATCCTCCGTTATCTCAAACAACACTTTGTTATCAGTTAACACCTCAGAAAGGATGTTTTAGTGCTTCTGACCCCTTTTTATAATGCATATCTTTGCTGCTGAAAGTTGTTAAGTGCTGTGAAAATGAAAATCTCTCCACAAGTGTGCCTTTTCAGCTTTTTTTTTAGAGCCAGCAAAAATCTAGGAGTAGCAGCTATTGTGTTTGTCCTCCCTCTTTTCCTCTCCCCCCCTTCTGTCTTTTTCACACACACAAAGCATGACGTCCATCTCCAAGAAGATTAGGCCACTGCTGGCACAGCAACACGTTACCCAGTGCCGTTGTGTGGGAAAATAGAGAATAAGTCGTGATTGATCTTCCTACCAGACACTTGGCTGGAGCTGTGATCTCCGCCTAAACCCCCGACTGACTGTCCAACCGCTTATGAAATATTCAGCACTCCGACGGTGTCCAGTAACCTGCAGCAGGAAAAGGTTTTAGCGAGTGCCCATCCTCGGTTATTATAGGCTGATTTCCTGGACATACATTATTCTTTGTTTAATAGATTGGATTTGCCAAGGCATCTTATTAGCCATTTCACAGCGGTGCCAGATGTAATGGCTATTTTGGCTCCGGCTCTTGTCTCTACTAGCCGTGCAGGCCGGGCCTCCTTGTACAAAAGTCACATCGCAACACTAACAGGGCAGGAGAAAGCTAACACCGTTTTTCTTTTCTTTTTATATACTCTCTTGCAGGAACATTTTTTATTTGGTGCTTTCTCCTCAGTCAGGAGACCTGATGTCAAGCTCCTGATGATTAAGTGCCATTTCCCAGGCTGGGCGTCACAGCAGACTATTGTCAGGCATAGCAGGGGAGTCTGTGAATCCGAGGTGTGCTGCACGGTGTGTGTGAGACTGAGGGCGACGGATCTCTTGCAGGGCACCTGGGGCATGTGTGGATGAGCTTAGATGTGATGGAGCATCAGGCACAGGGACACCGTAGGCTATCACCAGAGAAGGCATACAAACAACCCGATTTCATGCCATATTTAGTAGTCTCGGTTTATTTGAATGCCTAGGTTAACGTTTAATTTGAATTTAGGTCGATTTCTAACAAGACATGCGCGGTTGTAATTCACTGCTGCTTGGTTGAATCTCTTCCCCCTGTTTTGCACACCCCCTTTTCTTGATTGTGAATAATGTTTGTGCATTCAGCTTTTTGCAAGCTATTCCAGAAAGCTGTTTGGGACAATAAATATAGGGCAATATACTGTATAAAGGTCGTAAAGCACTGGTCAATTCATTCACACTGAAATGAGGTAGCTGATGCCCTAGTTTTATCCCTCAATTTGCCTGTCAGCCAATTTGGTGGGGCCATTTTGAATGTGTTGGCAAGATTGACACCTAACAAGAGGTGCTTGTCAGCAGCCCAGAGGCTACACAAGCCACATGTGCCTTGATGGAGGATAATGGCACTGAGAGGTAGCCCAATTTGTTAGCGTGATAAATTTTCTCTGCTGCGCATTCAGTGCAATATTTGTGTTTGTGTGCTCGCCCGCACATAATAAGCTTCACTGGGTGTTTGGAGCCAGTTTAAGTGTGTTCTTAATTTTACATTTAATTACATGGGGGTTGGGAGAGGCTCAGCATATCCCGCTGTCTGCCTAAGCTACATTACAATGTAGCCATGGCTATTATTCATTTCAAATTACCTTGTAGAGGTCCTTTTCCCCACCTTTTCTCAACTGCAGGCTAAAACGGCAGTTTTGGCAGCCGTCCGCTAATGAGATTTTAAGAGCATTGTCCTCTGACAGTGAGCATTGTGTTCCAACCCTGCACTCTTTATTGCATGCTAACGTGGGTGATCCTGTTCTCCTATAACTTTGAAAGATGGCAGCAGTGCAACACAAAGCGGCTGATTACACCCACGCCTGGCGCTTACGTCTCTACCTTTTAGGATGTAGATGACGGCGTTTTCTATACTGTACATTCACTAACCAGCAGGTTTCCACGGTTTAGTTAAATTGCTTTGTTTGATTTGAAGGCTTTGCACTCGTCACTGAAACATTTGTAGTGCTAGGAGATTCATCATAGCTGCTGGTGGCAGAAGTAGAACGCCGTTAGGGTTTGCACAGGAGTGGACCACTGCTATGACGCTGGAGACGCATGGATGTTATCATATCGCAGGATGTGTTTTCCTTGTATTGTGAAGTCATAATGTCTTATTGCAATAATGAAACGCAAAGTGTTTCCCACAACCCAGTGGTTCGAATTCTGGCTCCTCCAGTCAGGAAGACTAGAAAACAACTTATTGTCGGTTAATGGTAAATTACCAACATCGCTCAGTGACAACCGGATCCACCCCTTTGAGCTTCACAAATGAGTTCACGGCCCCAGGAAGTGGTGAAGTCCAGGCAAGTGGTGCTGTAAAATTGACACGGCTGGAGTTGTAAGTCCCTTTCCCTTCTCCAGCAGAGCTAGAGCTGGCAGGTGCGCAGAGGAAATGCACCTGGAGAGGGCCATCCCAGCCGTTGAAAAGTGTAGGAATGTTTTTGGTTTATTTTGAATGTGTGGCAGGCCGCCACAGTCTAGGTAATTAATGGGAAACACTGCCTTGGTATATTCTCTATCTCAGAGTCCTTGGCTGATGGTATATTTGAGAACCTCTGGTCTAATACTGAATCCTCTACTGAAACTGATCTTGGAGTAGGGCTATAAACAAAACTGTGTAGCAGAACTAAATGTGTCCACCGTCTTGTCATCTACAGGAAACGCAGACAATCTTCATACACACACTCGCACATCAGTGTATGTCGAGTGTAGATGCGTGGTCGATGCAGTTTTTGTCAAGCTGTTTGTTCTGTGTTGTCACCGGCGCTTTGATGGGATTGTTGTTCCATGACCACCCAGTCTGCAGAACCCATCCGGCTGGGTAAAAACAGAAGGCGCGACTAGCCGCTTAACAAGTGCAGTGCTGTAATTGAAGGAACTCCTTTTGAATGCCTGTGTGAGTGCGTTCTCTTGTGGGTTTTCTTACAGCGATTGTTGTGCATCAGAAGTAGAAATGTGTGACTCGTCAGGAGTCGGTTTTCATGCTTCGAGTTTCTCCACAACCATGGACATGCTGTCACTCTTCCATCTCGGTGAATAAATGGTAATTGGGCAGGAGCAGGGGGGTAGTCTTTGACTTTAGTAAAGGGCTTGCATGTGTGCCTAAAGGATAAAAACATCTGTTTTAAAAGACTAAAAGATACAAGACCTACAAGTATAGATGATGTGCAGAGACAACCCCGAAACAGGGCTTCTCCTGAGGAGAAACAAGTCATATATATTTGCATTAGCAACCCCAATATCCGCCTGTTCCGATGGTCTTGCGACTTTGCCTGCAGTTAATGAAGATCATTGTTTGTCAGACAGCTCTCGAATATTGGCTCAGCCCCGCAGTTTTCCTTTTTCTCCTTCACGTCGGCTTTGAAGTGGTCCTTGATGTCCTCTGGTTGGCGTGGGGTGGAAGTGGGGCAGAGGGAACAGAGAGGATCTGCGCTTATCATGTCCTCTTACTGACAGGAGTCAGCATGCGGCTCTGTGGGCGAGCGCACCTGCATACAGAGAGGAGGAGTGAGAGAAACAGCGGTAGGATGGTAGGAGGTGGAGAGGGAGCGAAGAAATGAATGCCTTGCAGGCATCCAATCTGAGGGAGGTTTTGGTGGTGGAGCCAAAGAGATTTCATTGTTCCGGAAACTGCCTCATCACTTAGTTTGTGTGTGTGCATGTTCATGTGAAATGTTTGTGCTTTATGTTTTTATGCGAGGAGGATAGGGTTGATTTTCTATTTTGTCTGCCTCTGCCTCAGGTTAAATGGAATATCTTCTGTAGCTGATAGACTGCTTACCGCAGATCCCTTTTAATAAGATCAGCCGCTCAACTCATCTCTAAAGCATTACGGAATAGTTAAAATAGCTCAACTCAGCTTATTCTCGAGTAATTTTTCTCCTTTCAATTTAAACCCTCCAACACTTTGCAGAAACTCCCCAGGAATCCACTGTTAAGCATCAGGAGCAAACCCACGTCGATGGCTTAGAGCTGGCTTAATCAAATAAATCCCAAAGCAGAAGTTATCATGAAAGTCAGGTATTTGTCTCCGTTGGCTCTTTGTGTAAGAGTTTAGTCATTTGGGTTCTCTACTCAGTGAGCCGATTATCTGTTACCACTGTATGGTTGATGCTGAGATTTGCCCGCTTAATTCTGTGTGTGTCCATATGCCAATTGGCTGGTTCCCTGGGTAGATGATTGGCTAGCAAACGGTTTGGCACTTCTTAAATGGCCTTTGTATCGTCATTTATATATTATGTCTTCGTTTGCCATCCTTTCTTCTGTTTCCTCTTACAAAAAGGTAAGATTTCTGTAAGCCTCTTGCATATTTTTTTTGTATTTTATGCATATGAATCGGTTATTTAGTTTTCAGATTGTATGAATTTCTGTTTCCAGTCTTTTTGATTGTTTCAGGCTCTTATCACAGCGCAATTTAACAACACCCATAATTTAATCTGATATTTTATTTCCTAGAAACGGTTACATGGCTTCAGTCTCTTCTCCCACCACTCTGTTTTGTAGATGCTGGAGTAAATCTTCCACAGTGTTGTGTCTTCTGTAGTCAGAATAGTTATAAACTCTATTGGAAGTTCTCTGCCTTCAGTTTTATGTGTACGCATAGTCTCCTGGGATTGCATGTTTGTTCAGGGTGCTTTGGTTTCCTACTTCACCAGGAGAGAACTGTTGGGAGTTTAAAATACTCCTATTGCTATTGCCCATGAGCAAGGCACCAGTCTAGTTCCTAAGGGCCCACACAGTGGCTTCCCATAGATTTTTAACAAATGAGGATGTATCAAATACAGAGGATGATTTTCTAATGGGAATCTTGTAAGTACGACTCACTCTTTTGGATGAGTAGAAAATGTATTTGAGGCTCCAACCAATGAACGTTACCATGATTGCTTCATTTGGCTTTTAATTATCTGATTAGTCGCTCGGTCTATAGATTGTCAGAAATGTCCATCACCATTTCCCAGAACCAAGGTGACCTATTCAGATGTCTCATTTGGTCTGACCAACAATCTAAATCAAAAGATATTCAGTTTACTTTAAGACGAGGTGAGCCCCCCCTCCTTCTCTGACACATCAAGCGCAAGTGACACAAACAAAAATGATCCTGCAGCCGAACTTGTGTGAATACCGCAAGGGGAAAATTGCATTCATTAAAAGAAAGTGAAGAGAAAAATGGAATAAAGGCATGAGTCGCTGACTGTGCTTCCGTTCATATGTTGATATTTGTGCCCAGATTTCTATAGTATTGCAGATCTGATGTGATTTGTCAGAACAAATCCCGATCATGTCTTTGATTCGCTGAGTGTTTTTTGGTTTTGTTGTGAAAATGATTCCTAAGTCATATCTTACTCTGCCTGTTATGTCTGCCACCGGGCATCTCTCCATTTCCTCCAACACCCGCTCCCTTGTTTTCTGGTGCAGATGTGTCCATTGTTCAGCTGTTGTGTTTGTGTTCATTCTCTTAGGCCCATTGAGAGGGGATGACTTTATTGTCACAGCCTAGCCACTGGCAAGCCCACCTGGTGTGACATTACGGAGCATTATAGTCTGGGGCCACAGCTTTGTTTTAGGTTTTCCAGAATAGCTGACTTCCAGGCAGGGACACGACTGCCCGGGGTTGCTTTTGTTGCAGGACACAGACTAATGGAGGAGTAGTAGAAGGGAGGAGTGGGTGGAAGATGCCCCAGGGCAGAGGAAAATAAATGACAGATGGACGAACAGAGTGGTGTCAAGCAGAACAGAATGACAGCTGGAATAGGTTGTCAATCTGTGACTAGCTGAGAAATACGAGCCTGTCAGGCGGCTGTCATATCATCGTGATTATCAAGCAGAACAGCTGGCAGGTAGTCTGGGTGAGCAGCAATGAAAAGAGGTGGTGCAAAGAGTCTAGGTTGGACCCCGTCGCAGGATGAAATGGCCCTGGTACGGCAAGGGTGTGTTCACACCAGCCATGTTTAGTCCTGTTTAATGCAAACCTGGAGCGTTGGTGCAGGTTGTTTAGGTTGCTGAAAACCAGACCAAAGCGGTTCATTTCTGGTACGAAGTCACGAGTCAACTGTATGACCAATTATTAAATGACGTCCTCACATTGGATTGATTCATTGGTATCTTTTCGCCCTCCCACAGTTAAATAATTTGACAGTTAAAGGAAAATATGAATAGAACATTTGATCTTTTTTTGTTCTTTGCACTGAAAGACGATCATTGATTTGGTAATGCATTCCATTGTGCACGTGTACAGATGTTAACTGTACATAACATTTATCTCTCTCTAGTTCTTTTTCTGCTGACGTCTAAGAAAAGATGACAGTTGTGGACCTCTGCATGGCAAAGGTGACATTTCTGCTGAACAGGCAAGAGAGGGAAATCGAAATGATATCTGCAGAAATTAATCAAGAAAGTTAAAAGCCTCTTAAATACCATTATAAGCATTTCATATTGAATATGACCTGTTGTATCCACTGCAGGGACGGACTGTTGTAGAAGTTCAGCCAGAGCTTTCAGAATAAAAAACATTTTTCTGGACATAGTTTCATATGGAAGTACAACGTCACAGCCACAACTTTGGAAATAAACATTGTTTTGTCATATTTTGACGTAGGATTTTCTCATATATTTATTCATGTGGAAATCCCTGAGACACTGGGGTGGCTTTTATTTTGGCTCAATCAGTGTCATTGTTTAAATACCTGCCCACCTCAATCATCTCCATGCCAGTCAGAGTGACAGAAGGCACAATGCAATGTGAGTGCTCGCTGAGAACAGGTTTCCCTTGTGGAAACTGTGGGCATTGTTGGCATGCAGCTGACCTGCTGCTATAAAAAGTCTAAGGGAGTGCTTTGAGAATAGCATGACTCAGGCAACCCGCAGTAGGCTTCAGTGCACTTACAGGCTATTAGAAAAATAGTTTGTTTCGGCCTTAAGACATCTCTGGGGAACAAAAGCAACTCTTTAAAATTCTTGTATATTACAGGCTCATCATGTTGCTTTAAAAAATAAAAAGATTTGTCAGCGGTTCCGAAACGTCCTACTCGAAAGCGAGATGAAAAGTGTGCCATCGTAGAGAAGGGCAACGTTGCCCATGGGCTTTTACCCCATCACTTTTACTTTTTGATCCATTGTAAGGGGTTAGCAGCGCTCTTAAAAAAAGCAAATAAAAAATGTATAGGCTACAACTCGTCTTTCCCAAGATGGTGGACAATGTATTGTATAATTCTTTTCCTCAAGCCTGTCTCATGAAATATGTATTATTGACTCCTTTTTTACACTGAAGCAACAATCTGGGAAAACCAGGAGACTCCAGCCAGTATTCTGGTGTGAAAACGACTAAACTGTAACGTTGGGATATGTATTTTGCATAGTTACTGCTTAAAGACTTATGGATGGAACAAGATGCTGGCAGTATGAAAGTATTTTCACATTTCATTTTCAGTCTCATCTTGCAGCATTTAAGTCAGCAGAGACGCAACTCTGCCTACTCACTTTGCCTTTTATGATGCCTCCTCCTGATCTAGCCAAGTCTTCAGAACAGATTTACTAAAATGAATAAATAAAATGATTTTTTTTTTATTCCCCCTAGCAAACCTTTCAATTCAATGTGTCCTTGAGATATGTAGCACCACAGGAGTAGGCTTTTCTTTCCAAATGCTAATCATTGCCCCAAGTGTCACACTCCCTCGTCAGCCGTGGTCCTTCCACATTTCCCAACCACGGGGATGGACTGACCCACTTGATTTGGAGGCTTAGTTTTGTTTGCCTTCCTCTGATATCCTGGAATTTTTCCGTCATCCTTAAGAGCTCTTGGTCACAGTTTTGTCAAGCTGTTTTTGCTTGGCGGTGGAGATGTAAGGCAACGATTCTTTGACTCAGTTGTTATTTATTTGCAGCAGCAGAGTGGCGGTCTAATTCAATACTTTTCTGAGTCAGCCACCACATGGATGCCATGGTGACGCCAACATATTCCTCATGTCCTCTTTTGTTTTGCCAGGAGAAAACATGGAGAAGATGCAGTCTCTTTGTAGGTTGCCTCTACTTTAAAATCGAAACGTGCTGTGCTATGCTTTAGTGTGCATATACGGATGCGTTGGTACATTCCTTGCCATGCGTGGTCATCAATTTTGAGCTGCACGTGCATGGTCTGCTCTGACTACTTTTAAGTAGGCCATGTGTCAAAGTTATGCAAAATATAACTTGAGCTCCTTGCTTTGCTCAGTTTGCCTAATATTTACTTTAGGATTAGTTGCCATCTTTTGTTTGGAGCCTCGCGCCAAAGATTTAAGAGGTCAAGAGTAAATGCGAGAGATTAGTTATTTTCCCGACATTAGAACTAAAAACTGAATGTATTAATAAACTTTAGTGGTTCCTCCATACTTCTGTGTTTACCTTGACTGTGTTTAGGTGCAAACCAATAGCTGCTACTTTGAAGGGCTGCTAAAGCGTAAATTATCAGAGGACGGTTACTTTTTTTTTTTTGTGTGCTCTTTAAGAGGGCATTTCTTTTAAAGTAACATCTGGCTCCTTGAAAATTCCTCTGTGCCCATTAAATATAGCTGTAGGTGATTATCTGGATTGGTTTTGACCTTTTTAACTAAACTCGTCAATCTAATGATGCCACGGCTTTGGAATTTAATGAGTTCTCGACTCCATGTAATTGTTGTACTTGTAGACTTTTAAGAGGTTTATTATCGATTGTGGTATTTACTTTAATCCTCCTGTTGGTGTTCTTTTTTGTGACATTACTGCTTTGGCATGTGACACTAAAATCAAAGACTAATGTAGGCCTGTGATGGTGTCATCTTGAGTTTTCCATCTCGACATATGACCTTCAAAGCATATTTCCTTTTAAGCGGATGCACCCTAGTTAGTGAGATCAAGGAGGATTTTTCTGACACTTAAGGAATGAATCCGGCTCTGGCGATGGCACCTCTCCATTTAAAATGCTCCCAGAGCTTCACTGGAATATATGCAGGAGATCATTAGGCACTTGATATGATTCCACTCAGGAGAGATAAGTGACCTCAGACTTTGACGTTTCCCTTTCAATATAGCTCCAGCAATTTAGCAATTACTGCAGTCATTAGGCTTTCATTTACCATGACTTCTTAACTTGACCTTGAAAGATACTTTTTCAATCCAAGTGGCAAACTGACAGAGCTATTCTTCTCTCTGTCATCCTCAATTTCTTTCGTTCTTTTATGTATTCTCTGTTCTCTTCCCATGAGCATATCTCTGTAACTTTGCAAGCAACTATCGTTCACAAACCGTGATCTAACTCGCATCTGGTCCTTCCAGCTAGTAGCTAGCTACACAGTTTTATTTCAAAGAAAGCTGAAGAGGTTGAGGAGGGCCCAGCTAGCTCTGTCACCTGTCATCCCAAGTCCCATAGACCTGGACCCCTTAATCAGTGATGATCCTCTGTGTATTTGTACCAAGCGTTTGTGTTATGTTTAGCTTTTTGTGTATTTCTTCTCGTCTTTGATGGTATGCTAACCTCTCCACAGTCAGTCAATGTGCCACTGAGGTTATTTTTTGATAATGCTCTCATTGTTGCCGTCTGGTACATCAATTTATGTGAATTCCTGTAGGATTCGGCTGCCAGAATATATTTTCCTCTTTCTTGGGCATTTCAGGCTGTGCAGGTTTTAAATTTTACCATTTCAGTGGATGCTTCGATGGTGTGAAATCCTTTAATTCATGAGACGCATACAACACAATTTGAACCATTAAAACCATTGCCTGATAACCAATGGGCTAAATAAAGTAAAGTTAAGAACTACTACTGAATTCTGAAAACATTTACTAAACTCATGATGAACATCCTGATGTGTCTCGCTGGTCTCTTGGCAACAAGTGAAGACTAGTTTCCTCAAACCTTCCAACAATTCATTTATCTTCTCTGTTCTCAAGTTGTCCTTGCAAGCTCCTGTATTTTTTGCCAGAGGCAGTGTGATAGGAGAACCGGATATTATATTTCTTAAGCACTAAAAGCTTGCTGTGAACACACCAAGAAAGCTGGCTTCCCATTTATCTCTGCAAAGACATAGACATTCAACCATTTTTCCTGGAGAATCTGGTACTCTGTGTCAACTTTTCTCCTTTTTGGTGAAAACATTTTCCACCGGCGGCTCCTGCTGAACTGTAGCCTACGCTTACTGTGTTGCGTCATGTAGCTCGTATGGTGGATCTAATAATAATAGCAGCATAAGGCCTGCTACTCTTAGCGCGACCTCCAAGATTAACAAATCACCATTTTCTAACATTTTACAGTCTGAACAATATTTGGTACATCAAGAAAATATCACAATAAACTGTTAGTTGCAGGCATACATTTTAAAATGTTTAATAACAAGCCACTGCAGGCAAAATACATTAGAGCCAAAGGATTCAGTTGCATTTCAATAATTAAAGCACTAAAATATACATTTGCACATTTTTTTTTGAGCATTTGGGCTTAAACAAACTTATTCGTGCATATTCTTTAATTTTTAAAGATGTAAAACAATAGCTAAATTTGGCACTTGCGTGCATTATGCTGAGGTCATAGTTTGCGCCAGTAGTTAGCCATTAGCCAGATGTTCTTCCAGCTAGAGGATTCCTCAGATGTTTCTCTGGGATGTATAGGGGATGCTCGTTCAGCCCGATTAACATTTTATTCCACCTGGGACAAGTCGGGCTGCTAGTCCAGCTGAGGTGTTAATACGTTCATTTCCCTCCAACTAAAAGTAAATGAGCCCCATAACCACAAGCTCGAGCTGAAGGTGCTGTGTGTAACTGTGATTTTCCCATTTAACCCTTACTTTACATTTCTCTGATTGCTAGGAGTGTTTTTTTAAACAAAAATGTCTATCCCACTGACTTGATGGGGCATACTCTGACACTGGCACAAAGCATGTCTCTCTTTGTGACATTAGTCTTGCTGTCTCCATCAGCATCATTGAGTTGTAGGGGGACGATTCCCCATTCTGCATTTCTGGGCTGCAGTTCAATCAGAGAGTTATCTGTCTCTTTTTCCATCAGCCTTTCTCTGCATGTAACGTACACACACATACACACACACACTACCTGCAGTCGCTGCAGACAGAGCTGGCGTAATGTCATTATGGCTCTCCCAGCGAAGGATGGGCCCTACTTGATGGGGGCCGCCAGACAAAAGCTGAGTTTGCCTGTGAATGAACCGCAGCCCCATCTTTCAGGATCCCTGTAATAGGGTGCTGGATCTGTTTCCCCCTCTGGCTGGGATTTGGAGATTTGCTACCCAGACAAGCAAGCGAGAGGAAGCCTTTGCTCCCATTCACGACTCCTAATCTATCCAGTGTGGAGTTTTCATCCAGGATGAGCTCATTGTTGTCTGTTATGTATTCTCTTTGCCCGGAAGCCCCGTTTTCTACTAAGATGCTATCGCCACGCATTTCACACAGATACTAAATCTGCGAGTGCTTGTGTCACTTTATTTTTATCATTCTTGAAGTTTCAAAGTCGCATTAGGGCGACGATGTGTTTTCTGTGTGGAATAAGTGATTCCATTTCTGTTATGTTTTGTCAGTAGATGCCATGTTCATATCTTAGCTGCGCTAACTGCTTGGTTAGAGTAGATTTATTTGCTTCATAAATTGTCATTGTTGACCATTCTCTTCTAGTCGGTGATAATCTAGGGCAACCGTAGCAGCTTGACAGAAAAGAAAAAAGGGAAGTGATCAATATTGAGATTATGATTATGTAACATCGTTCAGTTCTTCGAAGCAACATATAAATATAATTAATTATAAATAATAAAGTTTTAATCAAAATTAAATCAAGCACTGTTCTTTCAAGTTGTGCTACTTTCCCATTAATTAACAAAGCTTTGCCTCAAAATGAAACTTGAAATAAGGTTCTTCTTCAACTGAATTCAGTGCATTTTATTTTACACTATATTACTCTTAGTTTTTCACAGGCTGATGCTATAAGGTGCGCCCGCAGCATGACTGCTACCCAAATACACATGTATCTTTGTATAACAGTAAGTTGGAAAGTTGTTTGGCCTAAAACTGGTTTCTCATAGGTCTGGAGGTGTATAGATTTTTGATAACTCAGACTATAGTTACTCCGTTTGGACCTATTTTAAAGAATAACAGTCATGCTGCGCCGTCACAGACTCTGAACAAAACTAATCCCTGTTGCCGAGATGCATTTGGGATGCCTTGGCCTGAGTGATGAGTAACGGGGCATACAGCTACAGTAATCTCCATTTGGCCGCGGGCAATCCTTCATTCTTGGCACTGAAGCCCTAAAGTGTGGTAGCTTTACCATGTCTGGGGTGACATTTCATTTGAGGAATAACAAAAGGCTCATTGTCTTTCCTTGACTGGAAATTACCGCAAGCAATTTGGCCCCCCCCAGCAAACAAATCAATGTCCCCTTCACCCAGTACAATTATGCATGCAGAGTCGCAGTCATGACGGAGTAGCTTTTTCTGTGTTTTACAAAGTCGGGTAGCCCCCTGTGGTGATATCTGTATTCGGCATGGCTGCTCATTAGATTGTGTGGGTCATTAAGGGCTGCTACATCAAACGAGCGCCCTTTGGGTTGCATGCATAGAGCTCATGTTGTCAATGTTGTCTGTGCTCCTCTCCTTTTGTCTTCCGCAAAGAAGATCTGATCCGACGATGGATCTTTGAGGCATCCCTGTACTTATTTATTTAGTCTACATTGGTGTTCATATGAGCATGTAAAATGAATATTGTTTCACAAAGTAATATGTGATTAGGTTTAAAACACCTACAACTGATCAATCCATCCAAGAACGAGCATTTAATTGCTGTTTACACTGAACCACTCACCAAATTACTGAAAGTCTTTGGCAGCATCTTTTGTAAGCACGGCATTGTACTCTGTCACACCAGTTCACTCGGGTTGAATCACATTTAAATGAAAGTTAATGTGGGCAAATGGCTCATTATGCGGAGAACATTTAGCAGTCCGTTATCGGAATGGTTTAGTTTCTCAACATCTCTTCTGTTTCTCCAAGCACAATTTAAACACTGCATTCATACAAACAATAAACACATACATGCATGCATAGTGTCAGTATTTGTTTGCAGTGCCGTTGAAGATAAATGGACCACACATTCTGTCCAAGAAAATAAGAGTTTAAAGCTGCTTAATGCGCTACATATGTCTAAGCTATTTACCTTGCCTAAAGATCTTTTAAAACGTTCTTTTTCGTGCTGTTTGCTAGCTTGTTCCCTGAGCCATTGTGGCTAGAAAACTAATATTTGTATGCTCTGTATTTGCTCCTTTCTGTTTGTCAAAGGCAGCTTTCTGGCTGTCAGTCAATGTAACTGTCCCACAGATGAAAGAGGACTTGCAGTTATTGCTTTGTGGGGAGATCATTTTAAAATAAAATTGTTTTGATTGGCTTTGTACACAGAATCTCAACCCAGACTGATAACAATGTCATGCTGGCAGAACTTCAATGCCTACGGGACATACAATATGCACAGGACAGCTATGTGCTGTTGCAAAAAGAGGGTTTTTAGTTTAAAAACCAACAGAATCATGCATTTGATGTATGATGAAATCCTTAGCAGACCCCATGTGACAGTCTGCAGCATGTTGTGGAAAGATATATCAACACTTGTAGGTATACTGTACCTATAAATCTACCTGCATGATGATACATCTTCAGTCATAGCTGCGTGTCTATGAAGACCTTACTGTGTGCGCAAAGAACTCAACCGTTTTTACCGCGGGACAATGCGGAGCCCTGCTTATCAGTAAATGGCTTTCAAGTCTCAGAGGGCTGACATATTTTTGCAATTCACAGAGCAGAGTGTATTTTCCTGGATGTTGAATCTGAATTAACTTGTTACCATAACACTTTTTCTTCATTTTCATGCACCCTAACCATATAAAAAAAAATCCGGACTAGTTGGTATTAGTAACTTAACAATATAATCATGCTATTTTCAACAATTTGTTGTTCTGGATTACTCTGTAATGGTCTAGCTGAAGTTGCATCCCACGAAGAGCTGCAGTGGTTATTCTTCATACCCAAACTGAAACCTAAAATATACATTTACAACCACTAGAACAACGTTACTGCTAATTTCTCCTGCTCAGATCACCAGTACCAATCTGCTCTCTCTGTTGTTTTACCACACAGCTACGCCCATCCGCAAATCTTGCGTCATCAAACTGTGTCAACACCTAACTGCAACATTTGGCCACTTTGAAACACATTCTATCACACCACAAGACTGGACCATTTAATATTTTCTTCTAAAATCTGGAAACTATCCACACCTTCAAATCTGTAGATTAGATTACTATAACTCAGCAAAGATATCTCTCCTGCCTCCAGCTCATCCAAATCTCCCACTGCTAGGATTGGGAATCGGACATAAAAATGATAAGAATTATTCTTAATATAATATACGCTACCGTCCTACCTTTAAAAAGCCCATATATTGCCCGGCCCGATCTGTGCACTCTGTGCTTTGAAGAGGATGTAAATTTTGGGAGTTTATAGCTTCTGAAGGACTCCCTTGTGGAAGAGTGAAACATTGCTTTGTCACCACTGTAGGACATAGGAAGAAAAAAAAAGAGCGAGAGGGAAGCACTCCCTTCTGTTCCCTTCCATTATCTCATATCCATAGAATATGAAACCGGAGAGGCAGCCATGTGTTAGGAAATAATGATGAAGGGACCACAGTGGTACAGAAGGCAGCGTATAATTACTCAGCCCTGGCCGTAAATTTTGACCCCTCAGGATTTCGGAACCACTGTGGCAAGCCCATTCATGCAAATACGGCAGCGTTGGGGGCAGCAATAACTTGTGTTATGATGTAGGCGCACTGTTTTAATGATTGTCGAGTTTGCTGAGAGAGGCGATGTAAAGTGCTCGATATCTTTTTGACTGGAATGTTATTGAGCGCCTAGCGCTAATGTTTAACCCAATGAGGTGTAAATATCGTTACCGGCTTTCGCTGTCTCTCGGTGACTGTACAGCTCATAGCAAAACCATTATGCTCAAAGAGCAGGGCAATAACAACCTTGTCTGTCCAGGGGAATGAATTGTCATGTAGCTGATGATGAATAATTGTCTTCAGCTGTTTTCCACATCCAGTTGTATTCTTTCATTTTTGTCAATTTTGTTGTCTTAATACAGCCTGATTCCCAGCGTCCCGCTTTCCTGCAGCAGGTGAATGTTTGAATGAAGAGAAGATGAGGTTGAAGCTGTAGCTGGCAGTGGGCAGCTGGCCTCAGTTAACCCTCACTGCAGATTTTTTTTCCCCACCTAGAGCCTCACAGAGGGGGGATTTAGTATAGTGTAGCTCTTAGCATTACAACCTTTGAGTTGCGCCGTTGGCTAACACGAGTACATCGTACATGCACCACTGACACAGGTTCTTATGAGAGTGCCCTAAATAGAGATCTCAACATGTGATAATTAGGCCTGTAATTATTGCTGCTGTTTGTGTTCTGTGTTTGTGTTTGCGATATCCAATTGATTAGCTGCCCGTTATGACAGCAAAGCTCTTTGTGTGCCGGTAATTACTCCCTATCTCTGGGATTCACTGCTGTCTTCTGTTTTCTGCCTGGCTCTCCCAGTGCCTCCCCTATTTTTGGTCGATGGTAACAGTGGGTTTTGATAAAAGAGAAGCCTCTGCCCCAGTGGACTCCTTGGCTAAATGTGGAATTGGCATGCCTTTCATCCATTTCCTTTGATTCACATGCTGCAGTTTGAGATTCAGTGACTCTGTGCTTTTGGGAAACATCCAATTTTTCTTACCCCCCCACCCTCACCATTTGAAATGGACTCAAAGTACAGATCTTTAGTTGCTTTTGAGTGTTGTTTAGGAGACGTTTAACACTTCTTAATAGAGGTGGGGGAAATTTCCGATTCTTAGATTAATCGCGATTCGGCCGTGGAAGAATCGAGAACGATTCAGAAACATCCAAATTCCGATTATTTAAATATGCGTATTTAAGTATAAGTAAAGCGGAACTAACATACGGTAAGCGCGGTCTTCGAGACGCTATGGGGAACGGACCAAGGACACAGCACACGCCTCCAGAAAACAAAACGAAACAACAACAAGCATGGCTGAGCTAACCAACCCACCTGAGATCCGACCTGCTCCTAAACATTTAAAAGCAGACGTGTGGAATAATTTTGGATTCTACAACGTTGATGGAGGAAATGAATTGGACAAAAGCTACGTTGTATGCAAGGTTTGTCGCGCTAAAATAAAATACTTTGGCAACACAACGAACATGAGAAGTCACACAGCACGATTCCACCCGACGGAGGAGGTGGGAAAGCCGGCTGCTGTTGCTACTAGCAGCCAGAGAACAATTGAGGATGCTCTGGGTAAGCTGCCACCCACATCGCAAAAGGCCAAGCGAATTACGAAAGGCATCGCGGAATTCATTGCCATGGGTTTGCAACCTTACTCGGTTGTAGAAAATCGGGGATTTCGGAGAATGATGAAAGCAACGGAGCCGAGGTACGTCATCCCATCCCGACGCTATTTCACCGACACGGCCGTCCCGGCACTCTACAAGCAGACTAAAATGGAAATTAATTCAACTCTTTGTTTTTTATTGCAAATGCACTGTTTTTTGAACTGCAAATGATGAATACTCATTCAGTGAGACAAAAAGAAATGTGGAAAAAGTGCATCAATATACATAAATAAAAAATGCATCAATAATCTTTTTATAATCGAATCGTAGCCTCTGAATCGTAATCGTAATCGAATCGTGAGGTGCCCCAAGATTCCCACCCCTACTTCTTAATCTAGCAATGTGTGCAGTTTGGCTTATTATACTGCAGCATTTGAGAGTTTAGGGAGGAGAGCTTGTGACCTGGAGGACTGGCTTGAAAAATATGGTGAATGAGGTGGGTTCCCTTAACACTAAACTGAATATTATCAACACAGATTAATCCCATTGATCCATCAAAATGGTTTCTGAAAACATCATTCAGTGATCAATCATTAGTGAAACACAGGGTATTTAATTGTAATTAAAACTTGCAATAACCTCACGCAGTGGAAACAACATTGAGCAAACACGCAGCTGGAACACACTAGAAAGCTCCGTAAAGCCAACAGAGCATCAGATTCTGATCATTCTCTGTGGGTTTTTGTATGTATATATACACAAAAATATAGATTATTGCCATTTTAAGAGTCATGGCTTGCCTGACATGCTGATGCAGCATTTTAAGCTCAGGGACTGAAATTGTGTATTGCCTGTGGGTCTTCGATGTTAAGTGTGTTTTTAATTTTTAGCAAAGCATGCAGTTAACCATATTTGATAGTGTTGGGTCTCCGCTAAAGGTAATTTTCCTTCATGAGCGATCTGGATAAAGCTTATGCCTGCAGAAATTTAATTGTATCCATTTTCATAATAAGTTTGAACCATAAATTAATTCAACAGTGAAAACCATCAGGTACGGTTTTGAAAGGGCTCAGGCTCATGTAAATATTCATAATGGAAAATTCTCCCCCGTGTGTGCAGATAAGCTTACACATTTTTTTGCAGGTTTAACACTGAGCAGCTTCTGTTTGCTCTTTCAGTGCTCGCCCTCCGCTGTGGTGTTTCAATGGCTTTTATCACAATTCCTTTTTTTTTTTTAAAGACAGAATGTTTATGGGTTTAATGGCGTTTACAGTGCAAACCCCCAGGTGTATTTCCTCTACATTGCCATTATGCAGCATGTGGTGAAATCTATAATACATTGATTTCTTAATGCTGTAGCCATACCGTGCGTCTCCATTGCATTCAGTGACACTCATCTCTGAGCATGCTCTTAATCTCCAGTGCTAAGAACCGCACTTATAATTTTCCATCTGGTGTTCATGTAGTGTGCAGAGGCTGTCACAAAAACATATGTTGCAATTGGAGTCCGCTCATCAGTTGTCAACCCAATACATATTAATCAGACAGGCTTTTTCAGAGTAGAGTTTTATGCAGTTGAATGCCTTGTACATGTCTTGGAAACTGTAGAATTTTGGCTCAAGAACATGAGTTCACACCAGAAATCTTAAACCCTTTGAATTGTTGATAACATGCACATTAAATGCACCAGCTCATCAGTTATACCAGTTAGTGCAGCTGACACTTTGGTTGTTTTTTTTAGTTGAAAACTATTGTAATGTTTGTTTGTTCACATGCTAAAAGCTGAGCCTCTGTATAGGCATTGGTTAGGTTATACTATTCGTTGTTGTGGAGTGAAATTTCAGTTGCTCTTTGCAAGACAACAAAGATGACCCAAATATGTTTAGTGAATTAGCAGGAGAATATATAGCTGTAGGTAAGTTTTATAATTTATTCCTGACCATCCGTTGGGGGGATTCCTTTGTGAATGCTTTGCTTTTGTACCCGCTGCTTTGTGCAAATTCCATGTCCCGTCTCGGTTCAGCCAGGGATGTTCTTGGGAGATGGGAAGCTAAACTTTGTGGGGAATTCATAATATTACAGCCCACCCTAAGAGGCGCTTAATCTTTTAAAAGGCGATCCGTTTGCTTTGAACTCTTGACAGATTCAGCAGCATTTCTGCAATCATGCAGCGGAATATTAAATGTAGGATAGTAGAGGACTGAGGTAACACCAGCCAAACCATCTCTTTTAGCTACGTTCTGGTGTACATTTTGCACACTACCAGCTTATTACATCTTGTTGTACTCATGCACCCAGCTTGCCCAAGAATTCATTCTGCCCAGTAATTGCTTTGGTGTTAAACTAGTACTTGCTGGGGTTCAGATTTCTCATCTATCTTCTGTAATTACTAATCAATACTAAGCCAGCTCCAGTTGCTTAATTGTGTGCCACATGGCCACCTCTGTGTAGTGTTATTGAACACAAAGAGCGCACTGGCCTAATGGTTTTGTCATTGATGGATTCCCTGTACATCTGCCTATAGTTTTTGCAAGCGCTAATCCTGAGTCTCAGTGTGTTCCCTTTGTTATAAGCCAATTTTAGTGTGCTTTTTAAGGCTTGTACAATAAAGCAAATATAGTGCCTCTACGCGGCTCTCAAGATGGTGATGGCAGCAGTGCACATTGCAATTCTAGAGATACTCCGATATGGATACTGATATTGGATATGGTTACTGACTGACTGGATCGGGTATCAGCGACACTGGGCCCATCTGGTGTCGGATACCCTTATTTTAATAAATAAATTCAGTACATTTATATCCATGTATTTATTTGTTAGATTTAGTTTGACATAGTTAAGAAATCATTGTTTAAGTCAAGCCAGAGACATGAAAAGACTATTTATAAAACACTGGTATCGGATCTGTATGGCTGATACCTAAAGATTTGCTCAATCTTTGTAGAGACAAAAAAGCTGGTGGCTTCTCAGTCGTGAATTTGTGCCAGATTGTATTTTGTCCATCTCCATTTACATATAAAGGGGGGACAGAATGTGTACGCATAAAAAAAATATTTTTTGGGATTACACACTGACATTGTCCCACCAGCTGCAGTTCCTTCTTTCCTATCTGAATTCACATCTCCCACCGCATTACTAACACAACACTAAATTTGATCCATCATACATACTGCTGTTGCATTATTTTTGTGTTTTCACTGTGAATCATATATATCCACGATGGCTAGAGACTCTGAGACAGTGTGGTGCTCAAGCAAGCGAACACACAGTAAAACAAGGCTATTTCTCATATCCTATGTCGGTGTCAGTCCTATATAGGAAGTAGTTGTAGGACTATGGATGCTACTTTGCTAATCTGTTTGTGGCGGTTTGGTTCAAATTGTGGATGCTTTGGGGTGTGAAACGATTACATGTATCTTGACATTTGTTAATAGACCTCTACTGCCCTGCGCCCTTCACTGACAGCAGCAGGCCTCCATCTAATGCAAGAGAATTAAATACTTGCCATTTTCTCTTTCTCCCAAGTTTTGTTTTGTTTGAAGTTTTGTCATTGCTGAACAACCTACTACAACAGAGTTGTGCCATTTCCAGCGGAGCCTTCTCCATTTCCTCCCCCACGTTTTAATTAGAAGGGAGTCTATCTGTGTTCTGTAGACATACCGCCATGGGTGTAATTAAACTCATATAGCATGGATAATTTAAATTATCCAAGGTGATACTGATAGTTTATTCAGTTCATTTTCTTTAAGCAAATGTATTGAATAAATTATAATTGTACAAGTGAACATATGGTAACAGTGATTAAATCATTGGTATTATTAGTTATTTAATATAATTGACATGTAATGAAACACTGGCTAATATTATGTTTGTTGTTTTAATTTATAATAATAATAATAAAAAGCAAGTTGACAGTTTTATTTTATTTCATGAAAAGCAAGCAAATTGACTTCATCAGAAATGTTAACACATTTTAACAGCCCCCTAACACACGCAATATGTTGCATTCTTGCTTCAGACTTGTTCTCTTTCAGGTCTACTGCTGCATGCATGATCACTGTGCACTCTTGGCCTTGTTTGGATAATTTATTATTCAGTGCCTCTTCTGTTCTGTTTATAGCTTGTGTAAGCATCTCGTCTAGCTTGGCTAAGAAAATAGCGTAATTCAAGATCGATTGTTCTATTAGACCCACGAGGCATTATAAGTCTCTGTCACTGTGATGGGTATTGCCAAGCTGTTCTCACACAGGTGTGAATAACAGCCTGTGTGTCTGTGAAAAGATAATTAGGATGTCGATAGCAGTGCCTCTGCTCTCTATAATTCTGGTGTCATTAAAATGTAGAACGCATTGATTAATTGCCTTCAAATAACTCCGACTGACGGATTTTTCACATCCCAAAACTGATCAAATTTCAAACCACAGGCTTCTTTACACATTTGCTATTAAAGTAACAGATACAGCACTGACACATTAATAGAATAGCACCTAGGCAAAGATGAGTCTTTATCAGGCTGTGCCCCATTTCTGAACTGAATAACCCTGCTCTTTTTTTTTTTACGGTTTTATGTCTGAATCTTTATCGCGACTGTCAAAATATGGTGCTGGGGCAAATAAACGATCCTAGTTTATAGCTGTTTTGTGTGTATTGGGGTATTTCCAGTTAAAGGTGGAGCACGGTAATGTGTATTGAAATTATTCCCCATGGCAAGTCAATATTTATGCCATTACGTCTCTTTGCCTGAGGATGCAATGTAATTTTGTAATTTCCATTCATTAGTTCCAACAGGCATTCGTTTGGCTCTTTGGATATTGACATGATGATCTTACACCCCACTAAGGCACAAAAACAGAAACCATCTGCTTGTGTTGCCATTGCCAGCTGGTTCGTTCAGAAAAGCTTAGATTAGAATGGCACTTTATTTTGTATCCAATGCTAAGCACGGATCCAAATGCACATTTAATCAGTATTTTAATTGAAATCCCATTGTTCATTTGTTTAGGGTATTTTCTCACAAGGTTCTTAACACTTCCCACAGAAAAGGGGCTGGGTATAGTTAAAGAAATGATGACACCAGTACCGATGGGAGTACCCTTAAAGTGATATCGATGCAGATAAAATACTTCATTCAATACTATATACCTTTTAAGGTGTCGACCGAAATAACCCAGAATTAACCCCAAGTAGTATCCAAACAAATATGTATAAAGTATACCCAGCCCTACTGCATAGTACCTTCTTTTTTGTCCAGTTTTTCCTGTTGCTGTTTGCATTCTAGTATTTGCCTCTATGAACACTGTTTGCTGGCCTTGGGAGGGAGACTTGTTTCCACTGGAAATATTGCAACTAAAACAATGAACTATAAAGACTGCCGCTGATGTTTCAGGAGAGTGTTGTTGGGGGAAGAAAAAAAAAACATTTTTCTGATAGCATCAGGATTGAATGGCTCTTGCTGGACCTATTTATCTCAAAAGATTAGCACTACACTAAAGATCCAATTGGAAGAAATCTCCCTGCTGTGTAAGCAAGTCTTCACAAATTGAAATTCTAATAGTTATTGATTATTATTTTTTGCCTATATAGGACTTTTGCTAATGATTGACCTGGTAATAATTAGCTGCATGTTCGGTATTTATTGCTGGCTGTTGATATATTTTGCGGCTCCAGTTTGTATAAACAACCCTCAACCAGCAACTGAATACTGAATAAGCTGTCAGGCTAGTAATTAATTACGGCCTATGTTTAATAAGTGATAACTGTGTGCACAATAATGCTTTCACACATCCAGAGAGTGCAATTACCTTACTGGTCCATTGAACCAGCAGGGACACACACACACACACACACACACACACACTCAAACACTCACCACCCTTCCATTGAAGTGATATAGCCGCTAGATGATATGCCAGGATGCCTCATCTTGTCAAATGATGGTAGGCATGCAGGACACTCAACTGTATTAAAGCTATTTGGCAGTGAGCCAGTTAGTATAACCCTTCAGCAGCATGGAGGTCATAGTTTTTGCGACAGTATGGGGAGGTGTTCATTGTGACTGAAAACTAACCCTCATGCAATTCAAAGTTAATCCATCCTGAAAATCCTATTGAGGGACTGTCAAAAGGTAAATTCTGAAGAGCTAATTTAGTTGTTATCCATTTCAAATGATTGTAAAACAGTAAGTAAGTGGCTTCTGTAGAAGCCTGATCAGAGAACCACTTGACCTGTGGTTGCAGGTAGTGGTTTATGAGACTGGATGATGTTCATGTGCTGTCCTGCTGAGGATCAGTCCTGTCCATCCAGCCAAAGTGTTCAACTTTTGGTTTCTCTTGTGGCCTTTCTTACTTTTAAATTTGTTAGAAATTGTGTCAACATTCCCATCCTCCAGAAATTCCCTTTTTATATATTTTCATTTTTTTTGTTATTTTGTGTATATATTAACATCAAAGTATTGTTTGCAGCTGTCTTACCTAGATAGCTGAAATGTGACATTAACCACCATACCGTTTGACTTGTGATTACATGCTATGAAGCAGGCCACTGATATCCAGCCCCTTCAACCGTTTGATGAGGTGTTGTGTTCTGCTCCTTTCATTATGTCTTTCAAGCCTTTGAAGTCTCGAATAAGAAAAAAATACATGTTCACAGGTTTAATCCTGTGTCAATTGTTACATTTATCTCGTTATATTGCAAAATATGTACAAAAAAAATTAAAAAGAAAAGCAGAAGCAGACTTTTTTTGTCATCCAAATCCTGGTCTTTTCTCTTCAGTAAAATGGTTCCAAATGATTGATGACTCATTTTGCACTCAGTGGTGTTTTATAAAGAAATAAATCATCCAATCATCCTGCTAGCTACACCGGTCAAACAAAAACACACTTGTGATTCATAGTAGCTGACAGAGAAATGTGAGATATGAGAAAATAATTAAGTTGGGATGTCCAAAAACATTGTTCTCATTTCTGAAACAATGTGGATGCGGTGTTACTTATTCAAGGTTGTCTTCAATGGTTATTTATTTCGTTTGCCTGTTGAGGATTTTTGTTAATGGTTGGATGGTAATAATTAGCTGGGATTTTCAATTTTCAACCGGCTTTGTTTCACTGCTGCACGGGCAGTACGTGAAGTGTTCATGTTCAAAGGCTGTCTAGCTTGCTTTCATGGTAGAGAAGTGAAAATTAGAGCCCGGTTTAAAACCGTGAAATATGTCACAATAGACGACCTAAAGACCCTCTAACTTCCATGTCACTGGACTTAAAAAAAACACCTCGGTGGTGCTCGAACCTGCCCATCTGATGGGTGTCTTGTTGTGTGAGGCTTATGTGGTATGTGCTCTGTTGCCTTCTTGGTCCCAAAGCAGGCTCTCATTTCCATGTTATTCATTCAGTGTCTGACAGAGGTGGCTAATTAGTCAAGGTGGTGATTACACCCCTGGAACCAAAGTCTGTTTAGACATTCACCATATCGCGAACCATAGGGGAAAAGGCAATGATGCATCTGATTATGTAGTCGATAGTGAATGAAGCGTTACTGGCTTGTAAACAGCAATGGAGCTCACTTAGTCATGCTGATGATGATGGCCCTGTCTCAACAGGAAACTGGTAATCAGTGAAACGGACCTTGATTAATATGAATTATGATGCCTGCAGGGGGCCCCGGCTGATCTAAAGTGTGCAATATGCCACTCCTAATTTAAATTTTTGCTTTGAGATATTATCTGAAGGGTTGATATAGAGGTCATTTTCTCTTCATCCCCCTGGCTATCGTTTTTTTTTTTTTATGGTATTAGAGGTAGGTTGCTCATTTGCTGATGGTTAGAGGTGCTGCAGTGGCATCACTCGTCATCATGTGCTCTGTGGCCTGGGACCATATTGGCAGCTATGCATTAAATTGCTAATGTGCCTGGCAGAGTTGCATTATCCGCCCCATCAAAGTGACAAGGGCAGGGATAAAGCACTCCGCTTGGCCGTCCATGAGATCATTGGAAAATGGGTTTTGTGGATACGGCTTGGCAGTGTGCAAAGTTGTCTTTTAGAATACTTTCTTTGAATTCACTTAGTGTCTGCCTCGCTGATTTGACAGCTGCAGAACAATGAGGCAAAAAGTGGCCGTCCAGTTCTGATTGTATTCAAAGTCCCACTGTGGTAAAGCTGTCTCTCTTCTGCTTGGTTGCCTCTGTAGCTTTGCACTTTTGTTGCTTTATGGTTCTTTGCCCACTTCAGTATTTAAGGAAACAGACTCACAGAATGGATGAACAAAAATATTCTCTGGACCTGCATTTTGAAAGTGCAGTTTGGTTGGCCACTGCAAATTGTGTGCATTCAAATGTGCTCAGGAGGATGAAAGTACAAAGTTTTGTACGTGTAATGGTATTCTTTTGAGGTGATTTTTTTTAATCTATTCAAAATAAACTGAGATGGGAGGGTATTATTTTCTGTGTGCCTAGGGGCCCTTGTCCTCCGGTTGCTTAGTAATATGATTACCCAAGGAGCCGTAAGGATAAACAATGTCTGCTCCCCAAATAGCTTTTCATGATCACTTTAAAAAGAATGATCACTTCATGCTTCTCTATTCCATCCTAGGGATCGAGAATATTGAACATTAAGTTAAATTTCCTATCACATTAATCCCATTGACTCATAAATGGTTACATGGTTCATTTGCTGTCTTCGTACAGCAGGGTTGTGCGACAAAAAAACAGTTTGAAGTCCCGTTTTGCATCATAAGAAAATACACACACACACACACACGCAAAACAAAACCATTATTTGTGCAGGGTGGAAGATGAATTCAGGAGTCTCAGAGCCTGAGGAAAGTAACTGCTCTGAAGTTTGGTGGTGCAGCAGCTGATCCTGTATCTCGCCAGACAGCAGCAGGGTGAACAGGCTGCAGCTGGCTTGTGTATTGTCTTTTAATATCCTTTGGGGTCCTCATAGGCACCTCTTGTCACCACTATGACTGATGCTCAGTAGATGGGTACCAATGATGTGCTTGGTGGTTTTAATCACCTGCTGTAGAGCCTCTCTGCCACTTCCCTGGCCAGTAATGTAATGTAATGTAATGCAGTCTGGATGTATTCTATTGCTCCTCTGTTAAAGTTAACCAAAAAATGTTGCCTTCTTAAGGTTGGGCTGAAATAAAAATGCATTTTATCCCTTTTAGATCCCATCCACGGTCATATTGTGCACTCATTTTCCAGCATGCCAAAAGTCCCTTTCTTTGTATTTTTGTATCAAAATTCACAATTTTTTTCTTCCTCGAAAACAAAATATAACTTATGCTTACATCAGCTTGTATCAACCAATAATATCACGACATCCGTCCATCCATCATCTGTATCCTTTAATCTTGTAAAGGGTTGTTTCGAAACCTGCAACCCTCTTGCATTGAGGCGACAAGTGCTAACCACTATGTCCCAGTGCTACCTCCATCCATCCATCCATCCATCCATCCATCCATTAATCAATCTGCAACTTGTAGTGGCACAGAGCCAGAGAAGGTTGTGAGCTAATCTCCGATCAAATCAATATTCCTCCCAGCGTTATGTTCCGTCTTCCTAACCCGTTTCGGTAGGAAATGTGAATGCAGCCGTTTCAGAGCTTTTCCCCAGGAACTTTGAACTTGTTCCACCTCAACTCAGTTGATGTCGACAGTGGAGTCACTGCTGTCATAGAGAATTTGAAAAGAAACTCAATTTTAAGATTGCTTCCCATCCCTGGAAAATCAAAAGAATATCAAAATATCATGGAAATGTGTAGGTTTTCAGCACAACCTGCCAAATGTGTTGAACTTGAACACACCAATATTGGATGTATTACATAAACACCGTGGCAAGCAAATTGTGGTCGTCTTAGAATGGAAGAGTTGAACTTGTTTACAGTTGAGTCAGTTATTGGAAAAGTTTCATCTTTTAAAAATGACGCGTGATGTTCAAGATGAGTACGAGAAACCAGCATTGGGTTTGAAATGACTGAAGTCTGGCCACGGCATTTCTGGAAACGAGATGAGGGAAGGCACTGCATGAGGGAGGAGGCTTCAGGTGCGATATGAGGTGCTAAAAAAAATGGGTGGCTTGTGATGATGAATGAGCTGCACCTTATGCCAGCAATTTTAAACGCACTGTTCTGATCACGAGTGTGAGCGCCACACACTCCAGCAGCCTGGTGACAACTCTGCAGCTGCCTCTCCCACCTTTCAAACTTGCATCCGCACTAGTGCTGCAGCTCACAATTATTTCAGTATCCAGGAATCAGACCGATTTATGAGATCAAACAAGTATTAAGAAGTAGTGGTAAATATACAATGACAAAATACGATGAGACAACCTAGCCTAATTGGTTTGCTTTTTCACAGAACAGTCAACATAATTGCCTTAAATTTCATACAATATTATCCGTCAAGAGGTTTCAGTGAAATTAAGATGACAATTAGGTCATAGGCCAAGGGAACAATTCATAACATTTTAACATAAATATGGAACTGGGTGCAGACACTCATTTATTTTGCCAATTTAAAATACTCTCAGGAACTATTGCATGTGCGTTAATAAAACATCTGGTCATGCTTGTGTGTTTGTCTATTCCTGCTCTCTGATGCAGATCGACATACTTTATCGAAATGCCTAATGACTTGTATTCCTAAATTAGTTGTTTGGCGTGTGTACGTTTTAAGGATGACCATAAATGCAAATTCAAAACATCAGCATTTTGAGGCGCCTCAGCCTTCTATCTGTTGCAGCACAACAGCCACGAATGCATCTTTAGTGTTGAGGAAAGAGAGTGAAGTTGTTGTTGAACTAAATCCGGCACCTCGCTGTAACCTTACGTATTTTACCTCAATATATTGTTATACTTGTTTGGGTCTGAATCTCTTGTGTGAAAAAGAGCTGATTTGTCGTGTCGGGTGATCTCCTGTCCTCTCTGGTATACATCACTATTAGAGGCCGCCAGAAACAGGTAATTGTCCTTTAGCAAGCTGCTCTGTCTTTCTATACGGCCTCTATGCATGAAATGACTTACATGAGGTATATCAGTCTCTGCACATACCACATAGCCTCCCACAGTAATGAGCTGTGCAGCAACGAAGGTGCCTCTGAAAATGTACTGAACATTTGCTTCGTTCTCTTTGGCAGCAGCCCTTCTCAACAGCGTCAGCTCTTTCGTTCTGCTGCTTGACAGTGTTCCAAGCCCCACAGATTACCACAGCTACAGTGTGAATCAAGGCCTGTTTGCTGTGATATTCCTTGTGTTTATTCTGAGTGGGTTTTTTGGGGGGGGCACCAGACCCATTTTGCGCCTCTGTCACCTCAGCGTTATTTATCTGTGCATTAGGCGGCCTCTGTTCTGAAAAATGCCAGTGCATGCGAGCGCTCTTCATTGCTCCAGTTTTTAACCGAGGGCTGACCTGAGAGATATTGGCATCAGCACAAGGGCTCACGGAGTGAACAGCGGCGTTATCTCCTCAATTCTAACAAGGAAAAGTCTCTGCAGCGTATCCATTCAGACCGCCTCCAGATAATCTGGCAACAAAATTACATTTTCTTTCCTAGAGTTAAGTGTTTTTTGGGTCTGTCAATAACAATGATATTGTCTATTAATGGAAATGGATGTTCCCTCTGTGTGTGATTGTTATCTTTGCTTTATACTCAGCCAGCCCTCTTTTCTTCTTCTTCTTGCTTCAGGTTCAATTACAGATCGACACACCATCTCACCACAAATGGCTTCTACGAGTTCCTCAACTGGTTTGATGAAAGGGCTTGGTACCCCTTGGGCAGGATCGTTGGTGGCACAGTAAGTCACTCCTTGATGCAACCAAGCTCCCCGTTTTTAAATGTTTCATTTGTTGCGTTGTCTTTAGAGGACTGCAGAGGACTGAATTAATGAATGAAGTTAAGGAAAATAAATGATTGAAATGAAATGAGACCTTGGGTGGTGGTTCACACTTCCAAAAAAAAATGGGGGGGGGGGGGGGGGGGAGGAAAGATGTGCTCTAGCAGCTTTGGTATATCAGCCTCTCCAGGAGGTCTTATGTAAGGGTTCTGGAAAGGAGATTGAACGTTAAATTGAGGAGGAGCTGTGCAGTTTCTCTCCTGGTAGTGGAGCCTCTTTAATCTCTAATCTTGGAAGAATACTAGAGGGGTCATGGAGCTTAATTTGTTTGTTTTTTTTTTCAACTTGAAAACGGCTTATGACCATGTCCTGCAGAGTGTCTTGTAGGGGAAAATGAAATGCCAGGGCCAATGATGCAATACTTGCTTGCCAGAATGAGAGCTGTGTATTTATCCATAGCAGTAAGTCAACAAAAATTTCAGAGGATGTTTTGCTCTCCCAAGATTATGCCTCAATGATTTTTTTATGGTTGAATGTAAAGGCACAGTGAGGCATAAAAAGTTTCCACTGTGGTTACCTCTGATGAATGCATCGCCACATTTTTGCTGAGCGATGTTGGCTTAATCAGACACTGACCTCTGGTGTGTGAACTAGCTTGCTTTGCACCACACTCTCCAGTGATGGGGAAGAGAGTCAGCACCATGCCACTCTGCTAGATTGCCCTCTTCAGCTAAGGAACAAGTTGCTGGCTTAGATGAAGGAGTACAAGTAATTTGGGATCTTGTTCATGAGTGGGGATAAAATGGAGCAGAATGGTACAGAATTCCCAGTCATGTGGGTGTTGTACTTTACCATGGAGGGAGCTAAGCCTGAAGGAAAAAAGCTCTGGATTTACTAGTTGATCTCTCACCTGTGGCCATGAGCTCTGGATAGTGACTGGAAGAATGAGATTCAAGCTGCTTTCATGCGTTTTTACACAAAGGGTTTACAGCTTTAAAAAAAGAACCAGTTGAAGTGATTTAGGAGTGACCATCTCCTTTTGGAGACGGTCCTGACTTGTGCACCTTGGCAAAAATCCCAGGCAGACCCAGAACATGCTGGAGGGTTTAGACATCCCACATGTCCCGGAAATGCTTCAGGAGATGCTGACTGGGACAAAAGGAAGTCTGGGCTACATTGCTCAGCATGCCATTGTGAATTTGACCTACTTAAATGACAAAATATGGGATGAATGGATGGAAGGCGTTTTTATATGAGCCATGACAGGAATTTTGGGGGATTTTGCAAAATCTGCAGCTTCAGTACCTTTTTTTATTTTGAAGGATAAGCAGAGCACAAAATGGTCTACAGTCAGCCCATCAGTTAGAAAAGTCAGGCATCAAATAATGCTTTGAGTCATATGTAATCATATTAAGACCCAGAAAATAAAGCAACATATTTTCTACCAATAAAAATGCCATTGCTGTTGTATCCGCTAGAAATGTTCTCGAGCACATCGGGATATCTCAGATATTTATGTCGTCAGTATTTATCTCCTCATTAGTGGTTAAATCAAAGAAGATGGGAAGGAGATCTTCAGTCTGTTGTCATGGTTATCGGGGGTATTTGGGGTTAGGCAAGGCAGTTTAGGGATACCATAGAGTCCTATAAACTTCTGCGAGGCAGCATGGATTTAAGTCACAATCCAGTGGCTGTTAACTTGACGGATTCCCTTCGGCTGCCACGGCTTCACTGCTTACCAGAAGCAGCAGTTGTTGTGAAACATTGACCCTTTCAGGGGAAAAAAAATAAAATGTGACGATTCCACACAATTTATCTCCCATTTCCCCTGCCACCCTTCCTCTGTGCATGTCTGCTTCCAATTTTCTCAGTCCTCCATCCTGTAAATGGTGAAACCTGCATGGTTAAAAATAAACCATCTCCCTCTTTGCTTAAGAGGGAGATGGATAGGCCAAACTTCATGCACCCACCAAGTTTGCACTCTGAGCTATAATTGCAGTAGCTAATAATGCATCTGGAGGAGTATATAATCCAGGTCCTCAGTGTAAATACATGTGAAAATGTCTCCCAACGTGTTTCCTTTTAATGGTTCAGAGCTGAGGCTGGGAGCGAGCCTCGACCTTGGTGTCTTTAGTTTTTCCTTTTTTTCCTTTTCTCATCTCACTCGTTCTTTCTTTCCATCTCTGTGTCTGCTGATTGGACAGTCCTGTGCACGGTTGAGACAGCGAGGCATGTTAATGTTGTGCATTGCTATCAGATACCGTTATCATTACAGCACCCAGCAGATGGTGCAGGGCACGAACAGTAGCCCCGCTACATGCTGATGTTTGAATATAATATTCACTTCTGCACAAGGGACGCAAGCAATTGGAATCAAAAACCCATCCATCAGCAGTCATCTGTCACATGCAATTACCATCAGCTCCTGGTAATTGCATATGACAGGCCTAGCTTGTAATAATGGATGTGCTGGTTCTGTTACATGGATTTAGGCTTCATACCCATTGGGTGAAAGCTGAAACTCATGATTAGACTGGTAATCAGAATGGGAAAGCGTATAGTTTAAAGTAAATTTTCATGACATTTACAAGATCCCTGGACTGCACAACGCATTGTCTCCTGCATACAAATAAGCATCCAATGCACACATGGCTCACATCTTAACCCTGAACACTTGTATTGGCATTTCATGACTGTACGAGTTAAAAACGACAACAAAAGAACTGCAGAGTAATTCACACATGGTTCATTTGAAGATTATCGGGAGTAGTGCTGATCTCTGCTCAAATTTAGTTGAACATTACTTTAAATATTTTAATATAGTTGGCAGACTACCCTTAAGCTAGACCAATCCGCAAATAGAGGACGTGTGAGAGCTTGTGCTTTATCAGAGCTTTGGTTTTTGTCAGTGTAATGTATTACTTGCTCTCTAGCAGATCTGGCTACAGATCTGTAGATCATTTCTCTCTATGAATATTAACTGTTCCCTTCAACATCCATTTTTTTTGCCGGAAGATCTTAACTTTTATTTCGGATTATACTTACTGATCCACTCAGTCAAGACTGAAAACATGCGTTGGTCTCAAACGGCTTCATTGCATGAGAAAACAATAAAAAGGTACCATACCAGAAAAAAACAGGTTAAAAGTAGAAGCTGATATTAGGCCTATAGGATTCCTGATGTACGAATTTGATACCAATACCAAAACTACAACCTGCAACAATACAATGTTATTTTCACTTGTGTCTCTGCCTGCCTGGCTATAATTTAGCGTCTGGGGTGTTTGGATATGTAGTGTCTACATTCTTCCAGGAATAGGTACTTCAAGAACTTTTCAAATAGATGATGCAAGTTTACAAGTCCGGGCCTCAGAAGGGCTCCGTCTGCTGACAACCACAGATGGTCAGTCCGTCACATTCACAGTCGGTCACATTCTGCCTTATAGGCTCCACAGGAATTTCAAGAGCAGGTGGATGGGTCATTCTGTTGGCCATACTAAATGCAAATGTGCCCATATAACATGCAAATCTATGCAAAATGGAGCAAGATGTAGGAACTGATGCACAGAGGAGCTCTGTCGGAGCTACTGTGGAGGTTCAACCAGCTGGCTCAGCGATGGTCCATTCTGGACTTTTACCTGCTGTTTCTTTTATATAACAGGCTGAGGTGGCATTGTTTGCCAATTCTGGTGCCTTGTTCAAGGACACCTGACGGTAGTTGCTGTAGTAACTGAAAGCCACTTACTCATTTACTGTGTAGGCTAATTGTCAAAATCCCACTTGTTTGCATGACTGAGCAGGATCATTTTTCTGAACATAGACAGGCATCGGGGAAGAAGGGCATTTAGTTTACTCCCACACTGTGTTCAAAATGCTTAAAATGAATGTGTGAGAGCTCCAATTTGCATCAAGCCTATGCTTTTAAAACAAGCCTGGGTTCATCGTGGTGCAGCGTGTTTCTCAGAGACCATAACGGTCTAAATCCACAGCAGTGTTTAGAAACATTTATAAATTAATGATTCCTTTTTGTTTTCAAATATCTGTCCAGTGTCTCTTCCCATGCAGAGACTCGACCAACGACCCTTCTGGTCTCAGGTGGAATTCATAAAACCCCCTTTGCTCTACCTGAGAACAGTGACAAGCCTCGATTCTGCTGCATCGACCTTTTTACCCACCTATACACTGTATAACATAGCTTTTCTCTCCTTTCACTCACTGTAGTTAACTTTTGCTCCTCATTCTCACCAACCTCTCAGCCTCTTTTATCTTTCATCATCTCTCCTCTGCTACCTCTGCCTTTCTCTTGTGTCTGGCTGTCTTTTCTCACCTCCATTCTCTGCTTCTACCCGTATCCTTACCCTCTCCTTTTTATTTAAAAAATTTAAAATCAGACGGATGATCCTGACGCTCCTCATTTATTGTGTATGATAGCATTAAGACTTTAAGCACTCGCATGGGTCAGACCGTTTGAGAGACGGACGAGCAGATATCACTTAATGTGACGGTTTAGTTCCTTTCTGCTTAGACCAGTCCAGCTGCCCTCTTCTTTATTTCCCCTTTCACTCCCACCCACCCTCCACTCCCTGGAGGATGACTGTCAGTTGCTCTTTCTCCAGAGCTGTAGATAAGGAAGCAAGGCTTCTCCAGTGTGACAGTCCATAACAACAGCAGTAGTAAACCACTCTTTGGTTGCCATAAAGACAGTGACTCAAGTGCATTTTTGGTAGCAGCTTTTGTCGGTTGATATTTTCATAATGAACCAGTTCCAGCCCACGACCCTGAATACAGGATAAGCGGTAGACGATGGATGGATGGATGGATAATGAACCAGTAATGTTATGTGTTCTTGAATGGCAATTTAGAGAAAAGTGCTGATAAATTATGCTCAGTGATTTTTAGCCATCAAGCCAAAACTCAAAAGTGCAGGCTGCGTAAGGTTTTGAGGACTCGGGCCCTGCATTCAAGTTCAAAATGTCTGATAATTACAAGTAGTAGTTTTGTAAATGGCAGGATACTGCAGATCCTAGAGTGAGTCCAATCCCCAGTCGATAGGCAAGACATGGTTGAGTTTCATTGAAGTAGATTGGTCGAAGCATAGGCCGGCTAATTAGAGATGTGAAGACTGCACCGATCGATCTTCTACTGGAACAGACAGTTTTCAGCTGATGAGTCATGACGGGTGACCAGACAATTAGTGTCATACTTCCATTTTCTCCATTCACATTTACACACATGTACCAATTAATAGCTTAACATCGACACACAGCGTCTTGGATGGTAACGTCACAGCCATACACATGCAGACACACAACAGGGCTGGTCGTCGTTCTTCACCGTGGGTGAAATGGACATAAAGCCTGCAAGATGTCGGATGTGTTTTTTAATTCGGATTCAGCCAGAGCACTGCACAGGACCCTAATTGGATCTGCTCCCATGTAAAGACAAGACAGGGTCACAAGTCCTCGCTGACTCAGGAGCCAGCTTCAACTGAATGGAGCGATAATTAATAACTGTGTGAACACTATGTATTACAACAATCTTTCGTAATACACTTGGAGTGCTTTGAAAGATTAAAACAACCTGCAGTCTGTTTGCTCAACTTAGTAACCATGGTAGCATACAGGCACAGGGTATTTTCCCTGATTAATAGGTAAACTAATAGGTAATCTGTTAAAACTGCTGTGCTTGTATAGGTCCTTGTACGGCGATTCTGCAATAATAAGACCAGAATTCTTCCTGTACGGTGCCTGTTTTTTTCATAACATTTCTCTCTACTCATGTTTCACCTTCTTTTCCTCTCTGCCTCTTCCGTCAGGTATACCCGGGGTTAATGGTAACTGCTGGCCTCATCCACTACGTGCTCAACCTGCTCCACATCTCCGTCCATATCCGGGACGTCTGCGTCTTCCTGGCACCGGTGTTCAGCGGTCTCACAGCCATCTCTACCTTCCTGCTGACGCGGGAACTGTGGAACCAGGGTGCAGGGCTGCTGGCGGCCTGCTTCATCGCCATCGTCCCTGGCTACATCTCCCGCTCTGTCGCCGGCTCTTTTGACAATGAGGGCATTGCTATCTTTGCACTGCAATTCACCTACTACCTCTGGGTATGTACACTGTGTATTTTTACGAAACATCCTTCATGTAGCCAGAAATAAGCCCTATTTTCAGTCTTTCTTGGCCTTGGATTTTGAATTATTTATCTTGAAAGGCACACTGGGCATCTTTGTAGACCATGTGGAACTGAGGAAACAGCATGCACTGTAACACCTTCACAATAAGATGACCTTTAAGCGTTGGATTGAAGCTCTCGGGTTAAAGGTTGAATAGCCCCCCTTCTATTTTAGCTTCCTTTTTTAAAATACGCTCAGTTAACACAGTGGTTGCACTCACATGTATTTTGTTCAGAAACAAATATTTTTATTGCAGTTTTAGTGAAAAACAATAAAATAATCTTAAATAAGATCAGCATGAATCCATGCAAACATTTATTTAATTTTTATAAATCATTCAAATCTATTTTTTGTTGTCTACCATGATAGGGAGCTAGACAGAATTTTCAAGTCACTCACAACGATATTTATGATGATGGAAATTCGCCATAATCAATTATTGAGTGTTTTTTAAAGATTTGTATCCCAATGCGTGATAAAATCCTGTATCGTCACATTCTTACTACTGGGTTACTAACTGTCTTATTATTCTATTTTCTATGTACCAAGAATATTTTTTCCTTCAGTGATTTAGAACTTAATTTCTAGTTGACCTTTTTCTGTAAGGTAGTCCTTGACAGAACGAATAAATTTGACACATGAGTAAAACGTAAAAAAAAAAAAAACAGCATTTTTAAGCCTTATCTTCCACCAAGAAAATACCTTCCAAGCTGAAAGAGATATGGAACAGACTTTTCATTGTAGCTCAGTGTGTCCACTCTTTTCAGTTGCATCAGCAGCAGCCTTAAAGCCCCTCGGCTATCTTACTATGAATGCCTTTCGTGTGTGTGTGCGCATGCGTGTGTCTGTGTGTGTGAAATTGAGCTCTGCCTTAGTGATTGGAGTTGACCTTGACAAATATTGAGGAGTGTTTCATTCTGTATTGAGCTGTGCCTGTTCAGTGATGCATGCTTTACTTTTTTACTTCTAAACTTCGAAGTAGAAGGATGATGCCAGAACAAGATTTATGTGGAAAGGAAACTGGAGATAGAAAATATTTTGATAACCAGTTTAAATGAAGGAAATCGGTCTTTTCTGTTGAACCCGGTTTTAAATACACACATGAATTGGCCATACAAAACAACATACAATCGAGAAGCAATCCAAGCCACAGTCGATCAAGAAGCTTCGGAGTTTAAGTTATTTGTTCCAAACCGAAGGAGCACACAGGATAGGAGCTTGGAACGTGATGACGTACATTTACGCTTCAAAAATCCTAAACATATTGTTAATTTGTGAGGATGTGAGCTTATTACTTGCAATAATCAGTGTTTTTTGTTGAGGGAATCAGTGCGACACTAATTTCCAAAAGTATGGCCGACAAAAGAGAGATCGACTGTTACATGATAGGATGCAACAATCCTATTAGATGTACAAATAAGCCACATGTTACTGACAAACGGTAGCCGAGTAGTTCCAGGGAGACGTATCATTCATGGCTTCACATCAGAATTGCAGCAATAAGGCAGGCAAATGATGCTCCAGTTTTATTTAAACCTCAATGATCATTTTTTCATTATGCCCGCAGCGTTCAAACATGACCGCCTGCAGCTGTTAAAGAGTACAATCGCAGTTTGAAACAGAGCAAGACCCATAGGAGTTCCGTATTTATGCAGGCATGTATTTTGGAGGCCATACAGCATTGCTAATCAGCATTCACTATATTATGTTCTGTCTTAGTTGATCGTTTTACATGCACAGCACGCAATAAGAGATTCAAGCCAAGCTTTACCCTAAGATATCCACGAGTGGTGGGAATAGTCAGTCACCTCACGGTTCAATTTGATTAGGTTCAGAGGTTCCCAATTCAATATCGCACATGTATCATTAATCCCTGATGACCCGCCTCAAGTTTCTCGCCCAAAACTACATTTTGCAAGATAACATTTGAACATGCATGAAAACGTTATAATTTACTTTCACCAAATGCAATTTACTGAATATAGCTTGAACGCATCATAATGTAACTCAATGCAACCTGCGTAGGTTAGCTGTTAGCTCTGTTATTTAGCCAAGCAGGACTGCAGCTGCCCACCGGCTGCTAACCGCTAACGCCACCAACTCTCCTCCTGCCAATTTCAGATTTGATTTGTTTTGTTGTTGTTCACAATGTCACATAATCAGAGAATGTTCTATCATTCCTGTGATGATAGAAACTGCTAACACTTCACACGTCCTTGGGTCCCCAACGAGACACCTGCTAAGTGTGAAGTACATTGGATGAATGGTTCTCGAGATATGCGACGGACGTAACCACAGACGGACAGAGATTCCTTGCCTGATAGTTAGATCATTTAACTGTAAGTTGACTTTCAATGAAACATCCTGCTGACACTAGTAGCTATTAGGCCGTTTGCCCAGTTTTGATTTTAACTTCAAGGCGTTGACTCTCCTTTCCGCTCGAGCGTAAACGTGCTTGCAGATGTGGCTTTCATCCAGGCAGAAGTAGTGATGCAGGTATTTCGTCATGCCATGGCTCACTAGCCATTTGTCACGAGTAATAAGCTTGGAAGTAGAGTTGCCGTGGGCTTGGAAGGTTGCTTTATTTGGCCAAGGATTCAGCCATTATGTCACTTTGTCAAATCGTGCATGGAGGCATGGATGCATGTCTTTGTGGTGACATTCGTCACTCGGCTTGTGAACTCTCTCACTGTCACTGATCTGGCAGGGACCTGCAGTTTAGTGTCCAGGTGGCTGGCCGAGCGTACCTGTTGTGTTTATACTTCCCATACATGGCTTTGTGTCTGTTTGCTGGCTCAGTGAAGCGAAACCAACCAACTGATAGTGTCACTGGGAGATTTAACATCCTCCATACAGTGCATTTGCAAGCTAACCAAACATAGGAAATGTGTATTATGTATGTATAGACAGGCTTTTATTTGTACATTAATATACACAAACCACACTTAATTTGTCACTGGCATTGCAGATACTTTTTAAAGCTGTTTTATCAGTATAGTCCGTGTATTTCAAGATAATAATAGACCTTTAGATCATAGGGACTAACATCCAACATGCAGTAACTATCCACCAACATATCAAACGTTTGAGTACATTCAAAGAGCAGCACATCAAACGACTGGTAGACGATGATTAGATTGCAACACAACCCTTGCTAATTTACTGTATGTTCAAATGTGTGCATAAAGAGCAAGGCAATAAAGGGATGTCAGAAAGTGTTGCCGGTGGTTGGGCAACTAGTTCGCTACTGCAGAGCTGCTGACAAGTGAATGGTGTAAAGGGTGATCTCGAGCTGAGCAGCTGTCTCTGCATTGAAATCTGGATGAGCTGCATTATGAAATAATACTGAACTACATTCAGGGTCCCGATGCCCAAATCATATTTATAATCTGCCAAACAATTTTAATGTTTATCAGCCTCTTTGTGTAGACAGGAGGATACATTTTTTTATTTTCACAGCAGGTATTGCCAAACATTTTAACAGGACTTTTTGAACATTAACAAGATCGCATCCTTACCGATCCAATGTGTTTTGGTCTGACTATATCTGAGATATTTTCCTCCTGTGTTCATCTGAAATCCTGAAAACCTTTTTAACTCCACGGGAGTCTCCAAAACGCACCGTTTAATTTTCAGGATCCATCCCAAAACTTCCAGCATAACCATTTGTCTCACACCAGAAAAGGTGTGTTGGGCCCTTGTGTGTCTATTCTAATGGCCTCTTGTCATTTCGTGTGTATGGACAATACATCTCCGAGTGAGGCAGGTGTTCCTCGCCGCAGTCATCACTGCCTCTTAAGGTGATGTGTCATCAGTGAAGCGGTGCCATCGAGAAATCCCTCTCCACTCACCTACCACCTCTCGCACGCTCCGTTCTATTTGGCGAGGGCCGTGGAAAACAATCATCTCGGCCATGCACCACTGCTTCCCATTATCAGTGTCATTTACCCACATTTGTCTTTGCGTTTTTCTTTCCTCGTCTCCATCTTTCTTCCATCACGTCTCCCTTTAATTGTCTTTGTCCTCTTTTGTCTCTGCCGTTGTTTTGCTCTCGCAGTGTTTTGCCTCCTGCCTCTACCTTGTTCTTCCCACCATGCCTTTTCTTTCTGCATCTCATTATTGCGTGTTCGTTTCTTACGCTCTCTTCCTGCTCTCTTTACACCCCCCCCCCCCCCCCCACATCCTCTCCTCCACGTGGCAAAAATACACAGTGCTGCTCTCAAGTCTCAGCCCAATCTTCATTATCCGACTCCTTCATTTTATCCGCTAATAACCCATTCAAATCCACTTGCTTAATCTCTGTGTTTACCCCCTTCCAGCGCACGCACACACACACCAACTTGCACATCCTCCCATAATCTATAATTGAATCCTCTCACACCCAGGAGAGCTGGTCTTTTTAACACCGCTGCTCTTCGTAACATGAATGCACACACACACACACACAGAGCAGCACTGCCTCCCTCCTTTGCCCTAACCCCCCGTGCACCGTGCCTGCATTGTTGTAACAGTAATTCCCCCCGTTCTCTTGGCTCACATTTAATTAGCTGGACTGGAATCATGCTGTGCGACTTCTGTGTCTTGACAAAGCGAGTAGGGGTTGGGAGGGCAGGCGGAAGTGGCGGTTGCGGCGGCACCAGCTGAAGATGTACACGCCTCTGAATGGACGACGCGCGGCTGCACGCTCGCTTTGGCCCAGCTTGAGTGGGAGTATTGTCTGAGAAGAACACAGCAGCTTACACAGTTAAGCTTCTGTTATATTTTCAAGCTGACAAACTAATTTTTTATCGTCACACGCACACACGTGTGTATATATACAAACATGAATACATAAAATTTGCATTTAACCTATCCCCCCAAAAAATAGGAACAGGGGGCAGCTTTAAAACACCCGGGGGGCAACTTGAGGTTCAGTGTCTCCCTCGAGGACACTAAGACATGCGGATTGGACCTGCAACCTTGTGATTTAATCGCAACCTGATTTATCCCATGACCCACAGCCCCCAGGGCCAGGTAAACGGACAGCTACAGACTCCATCAAGGTGTAGTTGTTCTGTTTATTATCCTCTTGGAGGACGTGTTCATGTGCAGTATATTGCACTACGCTACAAGTCTGGACAGTTACAACAAATTGACAGTATCTGGGCTCCTACAAAGAGGCTACACGACACCCTCTGATGCCTAAATGTACCTCGCACAAACCCTTAAGTACTTGCGAACATGGAAAGTAACTTCAGCTTCAGGCGGCATTCACACCAAATCAGGCATTGTGGCGTTACAGTAGAGTTGTGTGGCGCTGTGGGAGTGTCCCTTAAATTGTCCATTTGTTTGACTGAGACACAAATGGGCCACACAGTGCTCGTCTGTCCTTATGGACAAAAAAAACCACACATTAACTTTCAAGCACAAGGCTAAATTGAGTGACTACGCATGAAAAATAACGTCACACTCCATTGTGTTTTGGTCATTTGTGCTGCCGCTCTTCCCGTGGGCGTCTTTCAGTCAGATGGCCAGTTATGTGATTTGCTACGGCAAGGCAGGCGTCTGGTTGTGTTTCTCTAAAAGTGGATCTGTTTCATCTTGTTCCCACATGGCGTTGTAGTTTTTTTTCCGGCAGCCTAAACAGACTACTGACATTCAAATGAGCGTCATCCTTGTTTTCACTCTTACACAAAAGAAGCAAAGTCTCAACATGGAACTATTTTATGAGAAAAGTGTTTAGTTGGTTGTGCCTTTGGCAGTGTTCGCTGATGTGAAGATTACACCTTTTTACAACTAATGCAGTCTAATAAAACAGCCCTGCAATAAATCCTACCTTAATTCCTTCATGACTTATTGCAGGTCTGTTGTATTACTGCATTAAACGATAAATGTTGCTCTATGTTTAAAAACTTGGATCAAGGTTTTACAAAAGACGAAAACAATGTGTCTTTTCAGTTCGCTGAAGAATTGGCCATTAGTGCTCTAGACTGGATCAAAGTTGGTGCCCAGAGCATGGAATAATGAGATCACCCCATCTCACCTAGAGATGTAAATCTCATCTGAATGGGGCTTTAGTTCTGTTGATCCAAACACAACAACAAGGCCCTTAAACAACAAAAGTTCAACCTTCTTCAGAGAAGATCCTGATAATCTGGTCATCTCAGACCTACTTATTGTGGCGCACCTCAACACAGGGAAAGCATAGCTTGAGGGCAGTTTATTTTTTTTTTTATCTCTGTGTGCATTGACAGCATGAAGCAGCTTCGGTGTGTTTATCTGTGCAGAATTGATCAAGAGGTCTGTCTGGGTATTTGGACGAGCTTATACCACGTCGGCCCAGCGATCGTTGCAAATCTCAGGCATTGTTGATGCACTCAAGCATCTTAGCAACCTCTACTTCCAGAGTTGGTACTCCGCTTGAGTTAGATGATTCAAAAGAGCACTGTTATGGGTGCTTGCACTTTTTAATGATCTCAAAGTGTTTTTAATGTTAATGTGTACACACGCCAGCTTTATCGGCCCGTGGCAGGGAAAAGAGCTTGTTTACAAGATGTTTTCGTTGGTCTAGTGTGAACTGCTCTCCTCTCACCCGCTGTCTCACCACAGCTGGCTGTTCCACATCTGCTATGATCATTAAAGTGTGATAAATAAATTGCATTTTAAAGATGCACGACATATCAATGTTTAGGACTTTGCAACATTTTTCATTTTTGATTTACACTCTAAGAAATAAGTCAAGATTCTTTCCAAAAATACTTTCAATGAGGTTTAAGCGAACAAATAGTGTAAACCTGTTGTATGGTTAGCACTGTCATATGGGCAAGATGTTTTACCTATTTATACATACAAACAGGGTATTATAGTTTAATGATGTATAAAACATACAGTTAACATGCTCTCCTCAATGCCAACAGAAATGCTAAATGTATCTCAATGATTATTTTAAAAACACACTTCAAACTGTTCGACTGTGGATTAACTCATAACATTCATCTCTCTTTCTCTCTCTTAGGTGAAGTCGGTGAAGACGGGCTCGGTTTTCTGGACCATCGGCTGTTGTCTCTCCTATTTCTACATGGTGAGAATATTTCACACACAAACGCACAGGGTACACACAGATATCACTATCTTTTTAATCTCAATGGGAATTGTAAATCAAGATCAAATTATGACGCCTATTATTATTATTCCCATCTTCACATTTACATTGTTTAACTTATTTTTTGTTGTTGTTTTGTGTACTCTGCTTTATTCTTTGCGCACTACTTTTTTTTTATACAATGTAAATATATGATGAGTTCATCTATTTTCTTGTTTTGTTTTTGGTTTGTGTGACAACCCTTTGGAGACAGAGAGTGATTGATTAAGAATACTGAGTTGTTTTGGTATATTTATATTTTGTCAATTCTGGTTCCAGTTCTAATCAAGTCCCATTGTTTGAATAAGAAAAGACACTATCTCAGCTATGAGTCGCTAACAGCCATTCATCATAAACAACAATGGATTTAGTTTCATTCTTAGTTTAAAGCAACATTTTCTGTATTTTGGCATGCACAAAGAACATTTATGGTAATTGTCTTGACTGCAGTTGAACACGCTGGAACTAACCGCTCTTGTCATCACAGTGCCGAAGAATTGGACATCAAAAACGCTGTAGTCTCATACACTGCTGCAGGAAATGCCTTGTTTGTTGTGAAAACTCAACTATGAAATGTATTGCAACTGTCTTTTATACAGTAACTCTGGTCTGCAATTGTGCAAAACACTTTGCCTTTAGGAGTTGAAAAGCATGTTTCTCAACAAATCCCACTTTATACTTATTTTGAGCTAGTTTTAAATTCAGATCTGGTTCTTGATAATTAGCCATGCTTCTGAGATGCTTCTGTTTGTGAGGCGATTGTCTTTTGCCAGCATGGACATGGCAAGGCATGGAAAAAGAGGCGAAGCCGTTTTGCCAGTGTTGTCTGCATTATTTATGAATTCAGGCACAAGCCCATCAGGGGATTGATGAGAGGGATGAGATAAAAGAAGATCCGGGCTCACTGCCTCAGCGACAGATTGTTTGCGTGCTTGTGTGTGCGTCCTATGAAAATCTCCAGCTTCTTGCTCATTCCAGACTAAATCTCTGTGGCCGGCAGTGAGGCAGATATCAAATGAAACAGATTACCGAAATCCAGCTTCATCGATCACGCTGGGCCACAGCGTCCGAGGGGGCGTAGGGAGGATAGAGGAGATAGGGGAGTGATGGAAAGATGAATAGAATAGGAGACAGACAAGAACGGAGACAAAAGGATGGAGAGAGGTGTTGAGAGATAAGAGGGGAACAGGAGAGAGTGGACAGAGAGATGGAGAGAAACAGAATAATGAGACAGGGGAGAGTTGTGATGTGTAACTTCCACACTGTCCTCATCAGAAGCAGTGGGAACATTGAGTCTCCATGCTTCGTTCTGCTTATTACCACTTTCTTTCCTTGACACCCTCTCTCCCCCCCCTCTCCTCAGTGATGTGATGTTCCTCTCTACTGTATCTGCAGCCCACCCACTGTTACAGATGAGTCCTCTAGCAGTGGGCAGCAAACTAGACTAGTATGTCTCCATCACCACTACCGACCCCCCATGTGCCCGCACTCCCGCTCTCCTTTTTGTTCCTGCACAAGTACAGCAGCCACTCGTTGACCCACCCTTACTTTTTATTGCGTCAAACTGTCATTTTAATCAGGATATAGCCAAGGATACGTTTCCCCGTGGGGCTTAATTGAATGTGACACTCGTAAAGCAGATATGAAGACAAAGAGGGGCAGAATCCCTGCCTGGATATTGGCATTATCCGAAGGGAGAGGACATAGAAGGACGAGATTAAGAAGAGGATCAGATCCAACTGCTGATGGACATGAGCCACAGAAATGCAACATCCTCCTTTCATCCCTCCAGGGGTGAGGGTTGAGTGGGCGAGGGTGGCGTGACAGGGAAAAGGGAGGACAGAGCAAAAGCAGATGCGCTGCACTGCTCTCTCCCAAAGCATAGGCTTACTATTCTCTCTAAACCCTCCACAGTCCCCTCCAGCATAACAACCTGTAACATCAGGACGCACCAAAAGCTCCTTTGCTTAATCAAGTATTGATTAAATGCACTGAACACAAAGCGCTTCAGGCGATTGTTTAAAAGATTTTTTACTTTGTTTAAATTTTTAGCCGTTCTAGCAATGTGGCTCTTAAGGATAGTCGATTGTCGATTGGTCCACACTTAATATCTCCAACGACTATTACCTGGATTTCTCATGGGGACCATGAACGTCTGTACAAAATTTCAGAGTATGAAGCCTATTAATAATGCTATCAGCCAACCAAAGTGTTCACCTCAATATCTCAACTATGGAGCAATCATACTGACATTCATGTTCCCCAAAAGATGTATGATTTTAACTTTGCCTCTAGCGCCAACACCAGATGGACTTTTGGGATTTTGAATCAATTTCCATTAAAACTTAAGAGCCTCACAGAGCAGCATCTTTTGTGTTTATTTCAGTTTGAAATGATTATATCACCCAGAGGTGCTCTGTGAATTTCACTGAGCTGCCTTCACTGTGAATAGCAAGCCACATTTTGAACCCAAAATAAACAAGTTTGTTGTGATTTTCATGCAGTAAAGGAATACAAATGATGCTGAAGTAACTACATTATCACTGAGTTTGTAAAAAGGCCTTTGTCATGGTTTACATCCGTCCGCAAGACAAGAAGCAAATTAAATAAAATGCTTGTTTTCTGAATGGAGTTCAAATCGTTCAAGTCTGCTTATGAACCAGAGTCACTGCTGGCGTTGAAGGTGCAGGTATAGTGAATAAGCACACACAAAAGGAACAAAATATTCATTCATTTCTATTCATGGATCCAACAAGAGAACACGGGCAAGCTGCAAACCTTGTGCGCACCTACCAATGTGCACACATGCGTGAAAACCCTTCTCTCTGTTCCACGCTCTGTTCGCTATATCCTCTTCTTCTGAGTCGCCCCGTGGTCATCAGATAAGCCCGGTATGAAATGCAGAGAGCGATAACGGCTAAAAGACTTTGCTCCCAACATTTTCTGATCCTGCCCTCACCTGTTAGCCTGTGGCTAGGGCAAAGGGCTGGCTGTTAGATCCATAAATTCAAAAAGACCTTGCACACACAGACACACATGCTCACACAGCTTTGCATGGCCCTCTAATGCGACCAGATGGCCAGTATTTCACGTTCTTTTTTTCTCTCCTCCGGTTGATTGTGCGCTCTGCTGGCATCCAAACATGCGAGCAGTAAATCTGCAATCAAGTGGCATTGTAGAGTTTGCCGAATAACAGACGCTGTCCACCTTCATGTCATGTCAAATGTACTGATCTCACATTGTGAACATTGTAAACGGTATACCCACGCAACAGTATTTAGTGCAGCCTCAAAGAGCATAGCAAACAAGCATGAATACCTTTTTCTAACTAAAGCCCATTTTTGACTTGCTAAACCATGCTTTAATACAAATTTGGTAAGTGAGCTGTTAATTACACCCACATGGCAAACTCTGTAGCACAAGGGTAGTTGACTATTCATTTAGTGTTTAAATTAAATCAGTTATTAGAGGGGCTAATAATTCTGAGTTGCCCTGAACACACAAATGGTGACCATGGGACTTTTTCCTTGAACTATCTTCTATCCCTTCGACATGGCATTAAACCGGCTTTGCTTTTGCCCAGTGAAGTACCCACAGGGAGAAAAGCAAGCCTTAAAAACAATGTTGACTTTGACTCTGGGTCAATAATGCAGATGACAGAGAGTTTAACTCTGAAGGATCAATATATTAAAGAGGTTTTTTTATTTGTTTTTATTAGGTTTTACCCAGAAAAAAACCCTGGCACCGTTGGCATGGTTTTTGTGAATTAACATAAGCTATGATTTCACAAACTTGCTTATCGATTCACAGACCTTCATGATTTAGTAACGCAAGCCTTGTCCACCATGTCTTTGTGCCTGCTATAGATGCAGTCCGTTTTGGCCAAATGCAGAAAAGGGGGTGTTTATTTACATTTGCTCAATGCACTCTTTTTGTTATTGTACATACTTTCTGCATTCTTCATTAGAATTTGAAAAATGTTTATAGTTTAGCAGCCACAGAGCCAGTAGCACTGTACACACTGTGTTTCGAGTGTTTATTTTTAGTTTGTTCCCAGCCAGTCAGCAACAGATACACAATCAGTCACCCCTGTGTCAACTTTTAATTCTGAAATTAAAGTCATTCAAGTCACGGTTCATAAGCTGCTAATTGGCTGTAACTAAAGCAAGGCAGAGGTGTCGAAAGTACAGACATTTTTTAGTCAAGTAGAAATACAGATGGTAGTTTTCAAAAAGACACTTTTATATGTAAAAGTTCTGATTCAATTTCTTTACAGGCTCTGAAATACAATGAAAGTAGAAAGTATCACTACGAAGGACATTTCCACTATTTTTTTTTTTTTTTGCAAGGCTAACTGAATCTTGCGTTATATTAATAATTTTTTTTTGTATAATTCCCACTAAAACTAATGTGACTAGGCTGTTTTTTTTAATAAATGTAAATGTAGGGAGTAAAACCAAACCATTGTCAGTAAAGGTAAATACTCAGGACGGTACAGATACCTGAAAATTCAAATGAAATACATTAACAAAGTATTTGTCCTTCGTTTCTTCCCACCTCTGCTGCTCGGAAATAATTGTAGCTCACGCTTTGTTTACATAACTTCACAGCTCTTTTTGCTCATCCTCCGTCTCGCTGTCTTTCTCCCAGCAGTCTTTCTCTATGCTCTCCTCTCTGTAGGTCTAGTGCTCTCACTGTTTCCATTTGCCCTTTGCTGTAGTCAAGTGTAGGCAATTGAAAACTTGTCAGTGATGTTTTTGTGGAGTCGTTTTATAGCCATCACATCCAGTGCAGTGATTTTTTAGCTGACCTCAAAAATGGTTAAGATATCATTTTAGTGGGGCTTTTAAAGTGATTGGTGCTTCAAGCATGTAATGTAGGATTGTCTATTTTTTATGTATTCTATATATGTCAGCTTTTTATAGCTTTGTACTTATGTCTAGTAGTGCAGAGGCAGTATGATGGCTTTATTATCCTTTCTTGAATTGTTCTGTTCATGTGAGGTGACTATTGGGCAGGGGCCACTTATATGCATTCATTGATTTTAATTTAATTCAAATTGTTTTTTTTTAAATGGAGTTAATGTAATAGTCACATTTGGCACATTCAGTTTTGCTTTCAGTTATATTCTCTATATTGGAGATGGAATGATAAGTTCAAAGCTACAGTAACTTTCAATTGCACATTCACCATTGTGACACATTTTTGTATTGCTTTTCCATTACAGAAAGATTACATACACAACAATGGGGAAAAAATAAAAAAAAGAAAAGATCAGGATTTCCCTTTCTCAGCCAAATCTATTTCTTCCTGTGACATATTCAGTGGTTCATTCGCTTATCGTGTTGTTGATGGTAAATGTCCATCTCTCCCATTCCTCTCGACATTGCTCCTCTTGAGCTCTTATCTTATGAGTAAATGATTCGATATCATATATTTCATGCCGTTTTTTCCACCATCCATCTTGTGTTGTTGGTTCAGCTTTACCATAAGATGCCAACAAGGCTTTCAACAGATATCTAAGGGATTGTTCTTCACACGATATCTCCTGACATATTATCAACGTACAGCACTGTACATAGTAGGTATATCATAGCCCAGAACTGTGATCCCCTTCATTTATTGGCTCCACATCTCCTTCAACATGTTTGTGTAATAGTCGAGTATATTTGGTCATCATTTTCTGGCATAATAAAGAATCTAATTATATTCCTCCAGCAGTGTTCTCTGCAAATATGCAACCTTTTTTCTTCTATGATATGCATAGCTACTTCTTATTCCGATTCCAGCTTTTCTCCATTATGTGTGATATGTTTCTTTGATTTCTAAACTTCAATTATAGTCATAATTATTACTTTTATATCTACATTTACATTGTGCTTTATTTCACTGACATAAAAGTCCCTTAGTAGTCCTTGTGTAAGGTATAGTTTGGTCTTAGCTCCTGAAGACTCCTAACATTTCCAGCTTTCATCCCTGGATAATACTGTTTTACCACTTGGAATCCATTGCATTTCAGGGATAAAATATCTGTCATAATAAGATATTATTTGTAGTAGTCTGAGCTCTTCCTCTAATCTATATTTTCTTACTAGACTAAACTATCATTCTAACGAAATTTTTAGAAAAAAGGAGGCAAAGACCCACACCACTGTCTACATCGGTGGAGCAAGCGAACAGTTTTAAGTTACTGGGATCGGCTCATAACTGTCTGAATTTCTTAAAGGAATACTTCATCCATTTGCATTAAGCTTTGTATCGTTAGAAACCCGGTAGCATTTCTGATTATTGATCCGATCCGGAACAACCGCATCGGTTGCCGGCTGTCCGGTGCGCTCACATACAGCGATCCAGAGGCAGAGTGTTTACTAGAACTTTGTGTCAGTAAAGCTTCTCTTGTTGATGACTTTGAGACGGCGATGTGTGAGCGGGGGACTGCCGAGGGGGGACGGATCAGTGGGAGTGGACTGTGCATTGTGGGAGTTGTTGTCTTCCATCCACATGCACCAAAAAGTCACTGTCTGCCATTTCCCGATGAAGACGACACCAACTTCTACATTTATTTTACATTTTGACTACATATATGTCCCACTTTCAATACACATTCACGTTTCCACTGGTGAAGTAGTCCTTTAAGAAATCTTAAGAGGAGAATATCCCTGTGCCAAGTTCTTGTTAACTTTTACAGAGTAGCAATAAAAAGCATCCTGACTGGTAACATTACAAGGCTGCATGGGATGTGCGCAGCCCCAGACAGCAGGGCTCCTCAGTGGGTGATTAAAATTGCCCCGAACATAATTGGTACCCATCTACTGAGCATCAGTGATACTGATGACAAGAGGTGCCTGCGGGAAGCCCAAGGATATTATCTAAGATATGGCTGACAATACCAAACCTCTTTGTTTTCCCCAATCTGTAATGTTTTCTTGAACACGTACTTTCTTATGTTGGCCATGTTGGATACCAATGCGTTGTTATAATCTGCCTTTAAGCCAAAGGCAAAATTTATATACTAGAAGCCAGACATGATTGGTTAATTTAGGAAGGCATGTGTCAGGGTTCTCTAAATAACAGATTTCATCATCAGCAAAGAGTGGAATGATGTGTTATTCATTCCCAGCTTTTATCCCTTTTCAGGTCTTTATTCTACTTAATAGGTTTTGCCAGAGGCTCCATAAAAAATGTGATTATGGTTGGTAAATGGCAACATCGCTGCCTGGCAGTTGTTTTAATATTATACTATCAATCAGACTGTGGCGGACTTTTTAATCTGCACTCAAAAATGCATTTGCATATAGACCTTTTAAAAGCAAGAAAGTATGAATACATTAATACAAAAACCTTTCTGCATGGGGGGCTGTTTTGGTTTGACCGCCCAAACAACCTCAACATTGCCGCTGGTCTGCGATAACGATGTATCTCCAGCTCTTTTTTCAGTTTCATAACGTGTTTTTAAATGTCTTTATTTATTTATTTTTTTACTTCAGAAGCATAACAGCAACAATATGGGAAACCCTTTGTGATTCAACAGGACTTCAGGGTTTCAACGTAATGTGCTGTCACTCAGGCAAACCTGACATCCTTCCTGCAAAGCTGATTTGTAGGAGGAAACAGGACAGTCTCAACTCAGTAGGGTTCCCTCCTTTTGAAACTGAAAAAAAAAACAAGAGTAATTGATCATATGGGACAGTTCCTTCTAAGTGAAGACTGTTCTACGGAAAGAATGCTGTCCTCGCACGCTGACTGACTCGTCTGTGTGTGTTTTTCTAGGTGTCAGCATGGGGAGGTTACGTGTTCATCATCAACCTGATTCCTCTGCATGTGTTTGTGCTGATGCTGATGCAACGCTACAGCAGAAGAGTCTACATAGGTAAGCTGCGCACACACACAGACAAACACACACACACACACACACACACAATAACTTTAAGTGTGTGACCTGATGTTAAAAACTTCCTCATATACAGCAGCTGAAATGGGAACTGACTGTGTTTACAGATCCTCTTCCATTAGAAGTGAAATGTATGCAATTAACAAACCACCACTACTAAAACATATATATATATATATATATATATACATACACACACCAGAGGCAGAGCTCTGATAGGCTTGTTATTCTCCTGAACATCCCAGTTTCCAAGAGCACGGGGCAGCACGAAGCATATTATCTGTTGACCTGAGCTCGATCCGTCTCACCTTCCCCACAGCTGCCGGTATTAATGGTCAAGAAAAATGATAACCCTGAAGAGCATCTTATACACGTGATTATATATTGCACTCCACAATGCATGGTCTTTGAGAGCATTGGCAATTAATATAAGGCCTCTCCGTTGTGAGAAGGCCTTGACCTAACTCTGTGTCATCTCAATCGGCCCTTCAGCAGTCAAATTCTACTTCTACTTGATGATACGAAGGATGGACTAAGTGGAAAACATCCTTCTTCCTTCATTGTTCCTCAAGGATGTCTGCAGCCTCAACCTCATGCACCTTTTAGTTGCAAATGAGAGATGGATAAATGTATTTTATTGACAGCAGAGACATTAGTGTGTTCAAGCAAGTCCTACATTCCTTCAGCTTCACTCCTTTTGACATCTCACAGCTTCTCTTTTCATAGCTAAGTGTCTCTGTCACTACGAAGGAACATACAGAAAGGAGGGGGGGGGGGGGAAGAAAATCCCGATTTTAATAAAATGCCTTGCAGTCTATGTTCTCTCACAATTTATCTCTCTGTCTTGAGTCAATAGCAGATGTGTGAGAAAAAGATAGCTGAGGGCAGTCACAACTACTTCAAAAACGAGGCACACTTTTCAGGAAGAGTATGAAATCTTAATTAAGCTGGCGTGCCTGCCAGTCCCCCCACAAAGGTGGGAGTTGCTCTGTTTTCAGTAGTGTCGTCTCACTTAAGGCCTCCCTGCCACACTGCGCCGAGCCGGCAACCATTTTCCCCGTAAATGACATTAGATTAGGTATTTGGTATTTACTCCCTCTGAGGTGTGACAGTGAAAATCAATGGGCTTTAAATACCTCGGCTGAGGTTGATTTCCCCCAGTAGGACCCAAACTGGAGTAGTGAAACAGAATAGAAGCTTTTAGTGGTGCAATATTTCATTTGGATTGTTTCATTTCTTATCTGATCTCCAATCTCTTTTGTTTCTTCTCTCTTTACAGCTTACAGCACTTTCTACATCGTGGGTCTCGTTCTGTCGATGCAGATCCCTTTTGTCGGCTTCCAGCCAATCAGGACAAGCGAGCACATGGCTGCTGCCGGTAAGTCTCCTCCACTTCCACGGTAGCTGAGACTGCGTTGTTCTTAGAAGAACGAGTTCCCTTCTAGAAAAGTTTGAACAGGCATGTCATTTAGAGGGCTGTGGTGAAGTCAGCATTTCTTGGAAATCGTTGCTGCGTTAATTCCAACTCGGTCGCTGCTTTCTCACAAAATGTCACAGCTTCTCACAATTATGTGCTGTTTTGGTTCACTGTCATTGACCTGATTTCCTCCTGCATTTTCCTCCAGATGTTTGATGGTGAATGTTGGGCTTCTATTCACGAGGTGGCCAGAAATATGACTACCTAATAATAAGGCTGCCAAATGTCAGTTCAACGTCTAAATAGACTGTTTGCCATATCAACTTCATTCAGCCAGTGTTGAGTTCACACCTTGAAACCCACAGCTGCAAAATAAATGAATGCAGGTTTAAAGCTACATTGTCTTTGCTACGATGTCCCTTGAATTACAATGACATTGATTTTATTTAAACGCTTTGCAGAACGTTCCAAATTTAAACATAAAGGAACTTAGCCGAGTGCCTGGAATTTAAACAAGGAGCTATTGATACAATCCAGCGATTGTATTTCAGAGAATTCTCGTCAACTTCCTCCAACCTGCGCTCACTCTGTCAGCACAAGGGAAAGGATCAGGTTGAGTGCTGTTGTTCATATAATAAACGTGTGAGTTTACATAAGCCACTTGCTTGTTATCCAACGCGCTAACTGAGCCGTGGATGCACACACTTGAAGATTGTTTGGCTGCAGCGGGAATTGGATCTCCCTGCGCTGACATAGTTAGTCACAATCGGAGTTTAGAAGAACACAGGACCTTCCCGGAATATATTTACAAAATGAAAATAAGTAAGCTACTTCTCAAGCCGCCCATATGGGTTTAGTGCTGTAAGTACTTTTTGTTTTTGGCTTGTGGGTAGTTTATTAAAGCCTCGTCAGTTTCGCCACTCAAGAGTGGGCCCATCTGCTGCCTGACATCACGGATGGGCGCGTATGGTATTTGCATGGTTCTTGTGTACATTTACATCCAGATTGGGAGAGGACTGTCATGGATGGCTGCAGGAAGCTGAGCAGCACCTTTTTTTTGCAGCAGGCGTCCCTTTTTTCCCCGTGTGCCTACTACACAAACAGCATTATGAGAGGCTTTGAGAAATCTCTCCTTCAAAAAGCGCCTCCGCCTCTCTCTCGTTTTTTTGGCTTCCCACTTCAAGTGTGTTTTTATATCGCTGGGGGTAGCAGCTGCTCAGAACATCTGGTGGTAGCATCCAGGGAGCTCAGCGGGAGACAGGAAGAGAGTGACAGAGCCGTGGACCTGTCGGTACCGTTGAGACGTCAGCCCCTCAGGCAGGCAGGCAGGGCTGCGTCGACTGACAAGCGTGTTATCACCGTGGCGGCTCTCCAGGAGACGGGCAGGAGCTTAACCTTGGAAATGGGTGAGACCTGCTGTGGGCGGTGGTGGTGCTCGCAGAGGAGTAAGGCGATTTCACACAAGATTTGTCAAAGGATAGGAGGTGACGAAAGGGAGGGAAACCAGGTTTTTTTTTTTAATTTTTAGATATCTAATTCACCAGACAAACAGGGATGCACTGGAGAAACCTGTGCTGAGAAAATGATAGAGGAAAGGAACGGGGGAAGAAGTGTGATCCAAGGGGGCTGCGAAAAGAAGGACAAGGCGAGGGAGCGAGAAGGGCTTATTCACACAAATCTGTCTCATGCATTTGAAATATGTTGTCCCACAGTGTTTGCCATTTGACATTTGCATGAACAGCCAAAGGGCCTATCACAAACTGCAATGTCGAGAATCCTGCCAAACTGACAACGGCGCTTCTTTACCACGTAAACCTGCTTTGAACCCTGCAGGAGGCAACATGAATTGGGGCCTCGTCAAATATTAATTTGCGATTTTACTTTTGTATGTTTGCTCATTCTTTTGTTTCTGTCTGTGGCTTCTATTTCCAGGTGTGTTTGCACTTCTCCAAGCGTATGCCTTCCTGCAGTACCTGAAGGACAGGCTGACCAGACAGGAGTTCCAGACACTTTTCCTCCTCGGGGTCTCTCTTGCTGCTGGCGTGGTCTTCCTCACCGTGATCTATCTCACATACACAGGTCAGCTCAAGTGGTTTCACAGTTTATATAACTGTGAACATCTCGTTTACTGCATTTTCTATCCTTGCAAGTAGAGCTGGAATAGCTGATTGGTTGGTTTGACAAAATAGTTAACTATTTGCTGCTTTTCTTTGCTTGTGTCATAAATTTGGTGTCTTAAGTTTTAGATTGTAAGTCGGACAAAACATGCAAAATGAAAACACCCATGACTGCCTGCAGCGTTCTCTCTCAGTACTGGACCAATTTTTAAAAATGAGGTCACAAAAAACACGGTCACACAATTGTGTGAAGTGTGTGAAGGCATAATTTTACTTTGTAATTATATTTTTATACTCCAGTGGTAAAAGTTTAATCTGATTTGTATATTTAGTATCACGTAGTATCAATACATTCCTCTGAATTTGCCAATATTTGGTGAATAAATAGCCTTTTGTGCAAGGATCAGTTGACAATACTTTTTTTGAGGATGGCCCAGATCTGTGATTTCTGCCATTTTTGATTTTGTTTTACGTATTCAGCTAAAAGTTAGTGTGTTCACACACTATCCCCTGCTGGTTGGACCTCCATGGCTCCCCTGTGCTATCAGCATTTTGTTCGTAAAAAGTTAAACCTGAAAGGCAAATGATGATGAAATATAAACGCTGATTGTGATGCTGGAGCGTTTCCGAGTTGGGAGAAGTATTGAGTGTTGGTGGAGATGCTCTGTACTCAACTGAGGGCCCTTTTGTGGAATGAAGTGTTGTTTTTGCCTGGCCTGGTTGAACCCTGATGCACACAGCCGGCTGGTTGAACTTTGTCCTTGTTAATGTTTTTCTCCATTATTTTCAGCTCTGCCTGGTTTCAGACCTTTTCAAATGTTGCCTCCTTGCAATTTATTGCCTTTATTGGTCTCCTGCTGAAGTGGTGAGATTTAAGACGACACAGCCTAGTAAAGATGTTATTCTGACACTGGCTTTGCTTCCTTTTATCTAATTACCTCAGACTGTTCCCAAGAAGGCTACTGTAGTTTACTGTGCAAGAAGAGAGCTCACTTATCCCCTTTGGCTGTGTATGCACACCTTTTCTGCCGTGTGTAATACGCCTTAATAAAGCATGACAACTTGATTTAGGCAGAAGATTATTTACTTGCATTAACCAGCAATCTGACATTCTGTCAGTCCAGATTACACAAACACAGCCAGGCCTTTTGCCCAGTGCAAAGAGATGGTGGCACGTTACATGGGTAGTAATATTGGCGCCCTTAGATTGGTCGCCTGCCTCGCCATGGAACTAATTTGGGCGCTTGTGTGGATGCGAGTCTCATGAGGATCCTGACTTTAACTGGACGTCTGCTAACCGTTGTGATGTGTCAGCTGTCTGACTAGAGCAGAGGGAGTCAGTCAGCCAATTTTGGTTATATGCCAGTTTTCCAGTGAAACTGTGCATGTTCTTCACTGGTCCGTCCGAGTTTTCATCTCTCAGGAATCTCTGCAGAAGAGTAGCTGGGTGGGTTTCCTCTTGAACACTGAGCCAAGTATCGATCGGTTAAATCAGTGTCATATCTCCCACATCTCACTTTTACTGCTTTTTCATATCTTCTTCTCGCCTGCTTGGCGCTCTGTGGCATCTTATTTAACACTCTTGTTTTTTTGAAGATGTTGGTGATTATTCCCTCATTATATTCAAACACATCGCACACTATCTCTTTTAAAGTGCATCAGAGGATAAGATACAGCTACATTTTGGTGCAAATATGTCACAGAAGTTTAAACACGGGGTACTCAGACTATTTGTTTGTGTTGTGCGCACACATACAGAGTGTGTGTGGTTTTGGGAGCCACCCCAGGCAATGTTTCAGAGCTGAAATATATTCCACATCAAAGCCAAACCAAAATAAGACATTTGTATGCGTGAATAAAATGCCCTGTGCCGTCTAATTTGCAACTTAAGTGGTTTCACTTTCATTTGTAAACAAGTCAATTCCAGTAATTAATTACCATCAATAGAATACATTTTCAGCATTGGAACAACCTTTTTGGTGTTTTTTTTGTGGAATGAAATTTTTCTCCAAATGGTCACAAATATGCATCACATGATCGACAAATGAAAAAAATAGGATTTACAAATGTGTATTGCGAGTTTTGTTGCATAACTTTTGGTATTCAGTGTGTGTTCCATATCAACACACAAATAGCAGGCTCATGTAAAACCGTTTTATATAATTGCACAAATCACAACCTGAATAAATATTCAGATATTTAAAAAAAACATTTTTTACTTCAATTTCACAGATGTGATTGCGTTCCCCTGAGAAAAGCTTCCTGTTTATACAAATGTCTAAAAATATTAGTGATATTCTTTAGTGCATGGAGGACCTGATGAGCCAGGATCAGGTTACATTCATGAGGAGTGGAGTTGTGAGACTATTTTCATGGCCTTCAGCCTCCTCAAAGATCCACAAATGCATGCTGCGTTTAAGTGCTGGTGGAAAACTGAGACATCTGGGCTTTTGGTGAGATCTTGTGTAATTTCAAAGCTGGAAATCTGTTTTCTATATTGTCAGAATAGCTCATTACCCCTCGTTTAGAACACATATGTTTACCAAATACAGTATATAGTCCATACAGTAGCCTATAAATAAGAACAAAATAGTTAAATAAACTACTTCAACTGTGGGTGATGTCATATGGGGTGAGAATCGAACTTACAGCAGTGAATGTAGACCATAAGCCCCCAATTACTAATTGAAATCTATTGAGAGTTGGTGAATGTTCTAATCGAGAAGTGATGAGCTTTTTAGAAAAACGTGTTTCTCACTTTGAAACGATGCACCATTTCACCAAAAGCCTCAAAATAGTCTCTAAATTACACACCAAATGTAACCTGTTCTGTTTGCTTTAGAAATAATCACATTTGATCATTGCAAAGGACAATCTAATGAAAATATTTTCAGAATTGTTTTTATTTATTTTCCTGTAAGAACCTTATTGTCGCTTCCTCTAAACATAAATCAACAAACTTTCCGCAGTCCGCCGAGTAGTCGCCTTCCAGGATTTAGGCGGGAAACCTGAAAATACAAATGATACGTGTTTGTGGTATTGATTGTCTTCTTCCCGTAGGTTACATCGCTCCGTGGAGTGGCCGTTTCTACTCGCTCTGGGACACCGGGTAAGCTCTGCTGACCTTCACACCCTCACTGTCGATGGAACACTTGTTTAGTCGAGTGTGTGTTTCTAAAGACGGCTGTAAACCACCCTGCACCATCCCAGAGGGGGAAACTACAGCACAGGCTCTGTGTTGAACCACAGTCTTACTTCCAAACAACACCAGGCGCCCTGTGTTCTCCAAATGCACTGCAACGTGTTTGATATTTCAGCACACCCAATCCCTTTTTTGCTGACTGAAGCGGTATGGTTTTTTTTTTTTCGCCCCTTTCTTTCCTCTGGAGGCTGATACTAATTCCTTAATGTGCTGTGTGTTTTCTCTAACCCAGCTGTAATCACAAAACACTTTAGAGGGAAATATTTAATATTGTATAGCGACTGCTGTGTGAAAGCCCGTAATGAATAAAGAACCCAGAGATCAGAAAAACTTACAGCAGAAAAAGAACATTAGTCATCTCGAGTGCTAAATTTGTTCATATTTTACCATAAGGGTGCCAGGGAGGAGAAATAGTTTTTTTCCACCCTCATAATTCTGGAGTTAATCAGGAAGATCTGTTGTATAATTTGTCTCAATACTCCCAACATGAATAACATCCTGACTGTCTCCCACGTTCTCCAGTTATGCCAAGATCCACATCCCCATCATAGCGTCGGTGTCCGAGCACCAGCCCACCACGTGGGTCTCCTTCTTCTTCGACCTCCACATCCTGGTCTGCACGTTCCCAGCAGGCCTCTGGTTCTGCATCAAGAACATCAATGATGAACGAGTGTTTGGTAGGAACATTTTTATTCATTTTAATCGCAGCTTTACAGTTTTTGAAAACGATTTCTATGGTTTTATGGTTTATATGCTGCTGAATTTCCATCACCTTTCACTCCTTTAATGATATCCTCAATGTTGCTCAACACAGGACCCTCCTAGCTAATGTAGCAGCCCTATAGATTTATGTTTTAGCCACCAATCTCCAAATACGTTAAAATAGATTTTTAGCCTAAGAAGCCGTGTGGCTAACTATATTTAAAGCTCTGTGAATGGCTTTTTCTTACAGAAATGGACACTGACTTGTGGTTAACTTCCGACCTTATGATTGGATGGGTGAAGCACACTTTCACAACATGAAGGGAGACTTTCAAACCAACTCTATCACAACTTTTATGTTAACGAGAGTGAGACAGCCACGATCAAGGGCAGAGAACCTTTGAGTGCTGGAAACGGTCCTTCAGCAAACCCGTCTCTCCCTCAGACTTAATCAGCCAATTAGAGCTATTGATTAGCCGTGCACCTGTTGAGCCGGGTCGACACTTCTCAAGGACGGAAAGCAGCCAACACTTTCTCCGTTTAGGGTTTTGAGCTCTGCAAAGCCAGCACAGACTGATTGGGCTGCGTTGCCGCTCAATTTCTCTTTTTCATGTCTTTATCTCGTTCACGCACGCACACATGCAGGCACACACACACACACACACACACACACACCTGCTCCGTCTCCTCTGTCCTTTACATTCACACAGTGTTTCTCCTTGTCTGACCTTTGTCTGCTTTGTTCTCCCTTTCTCCCCACACATCTCCCATCCCCACGTCTTTCTTATCTTCTTTTTTTTCTGTTTTCTTTCCAGTGGCCCTGTACGCCATCAGTGCAGTCTATTTTGCCGGCGTGATGGTGCGTCTAATGCTGACACTGACTCCCGTGGTATGCATGCTGTCCGCGGTGGCTTTCTCCAGCGTCTTTGAGCATTACATGGGAGACGACACCAAGAGGGAGAAGCCCCCCGCTGAAGACAGCAGCGACGAAGACGACAAGAGGAATTCTGGGAATCTTTATGACAAGGTCAAGCGAGACGAATTTTGCATTAAGCAAGAAAAGAGTCGATTTTCCTCATTGATGAGCTCATCAGTTTGGGTAAACTATGATTCAACAGTGATTCAGCTGCACGTTGATCTGGCTGCTGTCTCTGTCTATTCCAGTCCACCTGACCTGTAATCACGTCATTTCATGTGTTGCCCACAGAATATCCTTTAGAAGTGCTGCTGAAACAGTTTAGTTTATATAACAATTTGGCACAAATTACACATTCAAGCCAGTTTCTGAACATTAGGGCATCAGTGTTGGATGTCTGCTTATGGTGATGAGTCTCATTGTTGCCCTGCACTTGTGGGGGAAAATGCAGTGATGGATATGTTGGCTACACTTGGAAGCTTTGCTGTTAAAACTGTATAAAGAAATATGCACACCTTGTGGTACATATTATGATACATTTCTGTATAAAATGTGCCAATTATAGGAATAGAAGGAGCTTTCAAAGCAGACGGTTCTGCAGTGAGAGATGGCTTAATCATTGAAAACAAGACGGAGTGCATTCAAGACAGGCATCCAACCTTTTCTCATTTCTTTTGTCAAGCAATTGATTCGATGTCATCAACTTATGTTCACGGAGAAGTTATAAGTATACAAGACAGACCTGAGAACAAATTACATCTATCATACCGCAGCAAAGCAATTTTCAGACACATCGACTAAAAGAAATTGTCGCAAATATTATTAAATATATCAGCAAGTACAACTTTACCGTCCCTCGGTGGATTGAATGTGTCCATAAAAGTTTGTTCCAATTATACGGTGCAGTGTTACCCACATCTATCCTTACTTACTTATAGCCACAATGTAGGTGTCGGAGCTTTTAATCAGAGGTGCTAGCGAAGGAAAACGTCCACATTATGCAAATATCCCCCTCCATGGAGTTTTTAATAACCTTAACAATGCTCTGCTGCTGGTGTGAAATTATATTAACTCATCACAAGGTTCCTCTCACAATCCTCAGTGATGCCTCAAACAGTCCAACAAACTTGACGATGATGTAAGATAGTTAGCTCAATTAGTTCATTCAATAATTTATTCCACTCAATAATTCATCTCCCTGGAATGCTCCAGACTTTGGCGTTCGTCATAATAGTGTTTGTCTCCCCCTGCAGGCCGGCAAGGTGCGCAAGCATGTGTCGGAGCAGGAGAAGGCAGAGGAGGGCTTGGGTCCCAACATAAAGTCCATCGTCACCATGCTCATGTTGATGCTGCTGATGATGTTCGCCGTCCACTGCACCTGGGTCACCAGCAACGCCTACTCCAGTCCCAGCGTGGTGCTCGCCTCGTACAACCACGACGGGTACGGATTACACACACACACACACACACACACACACACACACACAAGGGCCTCTTCAAGCTGTAATATGATTGCTCAACTTATTGTTGCTAGGCCACAGAAAACATCCGTTTTTGACCGTCTCTGAATTTACAAACATAAATCTTATATTATTCTCTCCTGAGGTTCTTTTCAGCTTTTAATTCTTAAATTATTAGGGAGGAAATATTGAAGGCCGAGAGTAAAAGCAAGTCTTCATACATATATTAAAGGTGCCACGGCACTTCTCATACAATGTTTTTAGCTCTGCTACCGGGAGCAGCATAGATGATGCTCTGCTCTCTTTCTTGCACAAATACACACACACACACACACACACAAAACCCACAGATTTAATATGATTAGCATACTTACAGTTAATTGGTTGCATGGCTTAATGCCTGCTTTTGCTCCTCGAGGTACATTTATGACATGAGCGTTTCAAAGTGTGATGTGTTTTTTAACCCTCGGTTGATTATGCATGGATGGTCTATTTTCAGCCGCAGTTGCCCTTCTGAGTCTTAACTGAAATATTAATAGCCTCCGCAGCCTGTCAACACTGTTACCTGTCAACCATATTTTCCTTGTTAGGACGCGTAATATCCTGGATGACTTCAGGGAGGCCTACTACTGGCTGAGGCAGAATACAGACGAGCACGCACGCGTCATGTCGTGGTGGGACTACGGTTACCAGATAGCCGGCATGGCCAACAGGACCACACTAGTGGATAATAACACGTGGAACAACAGTCACATAGCACTGGTAAGCCTCCGTTCTGCTCCGTCTTATTCTCTTCGCTCTCTTCTTGTTTTGACTCGTGCACAGAAACAAAATCTTTCTTCTAGGCGACGCTGGATGATTAGCGAAGTCTAGCGAAGTGAATATTTCACGTAATTGCCACATGTATAAAACGGCTCCTTCCAACAAGCCTGATAATCTTGTTTGCTTAAACTTTTCCCATTGAATTTGCACTTCAGGGGGATTCGAGTTAATTGCTGTCAGATTCTGTGGGTTTGATTCATGTTTTTTTTTCTCTTTGCTGCTGCCAAATGTAGAGGAATGTTTTTTGTCTTTTAGTTAAGTCAGTTAAAGCCCCCTAGCTTTCTTCTTTCTTGTTTTCTACCTGCTGCTCGTTGTCTCTTCAGCATCTGTCCACAGGAAATATAATACGAGATGGATGTCTGTTTAATAATTCCATTTTTTTTTTGTATGTAGCTGCTGTTTTGAAGCTTTGTGTCTTGTGGAACAGGGGAAACACCAATTAAAATATGACCTGTCATTCTTCACTGCTGTCTTCAGGTGGGGAAAGCGATGTCTTCCAACGAGAGCGCAGCGTACGCAATCATGAGGTCGCTGGATGTGGACTACGTGCTGATCATATTCGGGGGTGTAATCGGCTATTCGGGGGACGATATAAACAAGTTCCTGTGGATGGTGAGGATCGCAGAGGGAGAGCACCCCAAAGACATCAGGGTGAGTGTGAGACCTGCCTGCCACTCTCCAGGAGAACTTGTAGGGAGCAGTGTATCCTCTTCCTTTCCTCTAACACTCGTGCAACTCTGTATGCAATCTGAACACGGATTGTCAGGTTGTTTTCAATGAATTACACAGTGTGCCAGCGACAGGAAAAGCAACATGTCGCTTGATTGGGGAAAAAACGTACGCCCTGGTTCTATTTATATGCAGTCTTATGCGCTTGATCCACCTCCGACCTATTTTGATTGGTTAAAATAGACGCCAACTTATTTGATGTTTCCATTTTTTATGCACACCACCCCATGTAACAAGTTATCAACTGACGAGTCGATCCTGCTTGGATCTTCATCGGATCAGATGTGCTTATAGTTCATCTCTCCATTTTCTCGAGTCAGCTGTAGCTGAACTGAGGAAGACATTAGTTATGAATAAATAACTTGATTTGATTTGCAGAGGAAGAAATCGCAACAGGAGCAAAACTAAATCCCAACCCCCTTTTTTAGTATTTAGTATCCAAACCCTCTTATTTTTATGCCTCCTCGTTGCCAAACAGGTATAGGACAATAGTTTCAAGTGTTCATTTATTTTTGCTTTATCTGACAATCTAAGCCTCATCAATTAATGTGATATTGTCCCCTCGTTTTAATTATTTTATCCACCCATATCTTCATATCTAGTCAGTGAATTCTACTGAGTGACTTCACAATCTAATTTCTGGGCATCATCCTCCCATAAATTGATCCTTGTCTTCTCTAGGAGAGCGACTACTTCACCCCTCAGGGAGAGTTCAGAGTGGACAAGGCCGGCTCGCCAACTCTGCTCAACTGCCTCATGTACAAGATGTCATATTACCGATTTGGTGAAATGCAGGTGAGCAAAGACTTTCTCATCAAACGCTCGTTCTCTTTCAGGTCAAGTAGCATCAGTAAGAAAAACTCTGGACTGTGATGGATTTTATACCGGGTGAAGTGGGGTCAGGGATAGCGGGAAACTTTGAGTTTCAAGAGATTTTCTGGGGATTATGATCCACTTCGTAGGTATAAATAATGAGTTCCAGGCTTGTGCAAAGATCAGAAAATAACAAGCAGCTGCCATCGTCGACGAAGTAAAAAGTACTGCTACTATATTTTCTGCAGCTTTACCAGAGAATAACAAGCAGCTGCCGCCACCAAAGGTGTAAAACTTCCTGCTACTGTATCTTGAAAGCAGAACTGGCTGCCAGACAGGCAGGAGAGGATTTAAGGAGGTGCCTTGGGGAGCTCCTGAGGTTTGGAGAGGGTGGCGGGGGAGAGGAGGGTGAAGCATGGAGGAGGAGAATGAAGGATTGGTGGAATCTTTCAAATATTCAGCGGCTACTTCTGGCAGGTAGCGGGGGAGAGATGAGAGGGATCCTCCTTGCCAGGTGCTTACATCCCCACTGTAGACGCGGCCCGGCCAACAGCTCTGCAAAGATGGGACAATCAATGCAGCCATCTGTAGACAGACGGCCAAAGCTGTGCGCGGCTCACAGCGCTGTTTGGAGGGGAAAAGCTGGAGAGACTGAGGCACAGAAGGAAATGGAGGATGGGGGGGGGGGAGCGAACCCAGGAAGGGAGGGAAGACGGAGAGAGTAAGGGGAGGGTAGATTAGGTTTACGGAAACAGGATGTGACAAGGGGAAGCGGAGGCTTAGAGGACATCAGGAAGAAGACAATAGGAAGATAGTTCAGGATACAGTTTGTTGCAATGAGTGGAGATTAAAGATGTGTGTGTGTGTGTGTGTGTCTGTGTGTGTCTGTGTGTGTGTGTGTCTGTGTGTCTGTCTGTGTGTCTGTGTTAGATTATCCCTCCAAAGCCAACTACTTTTATCTCTTTTTTTTCTTGACATTTAAATGACGGGTTGAACAGTGCTAGTGAAGGCATGGGGAGACTAAACTATTGTGACTAATAATAATTTAATATGTCACAGTGTGTGTCCTCTGAAGCAGCCTGAAGGCGTACACGACATGCCAAGGTGTTCTGCAGACGGGAACAAAAAGGGAGAGTGTGGGACGGAAAGGCAGGGGCGAACTAGAAGGGAGGGGAGGTAGCTTTGAGAATAGAGGTGACAAGGGCAACTCGATGGAGAAGGACACAGTGAGGGCTTTTAGATTAGAACAATAGAAGCAAGAGGTTGTGAGAGGTTTGCTCCAAGTGTGATGTAAAAGTTGTCTAAGGGCAGATGCTGCGCTGTAATCAAAGGGCTCCCGAACTAATTTTCCTTTCATGTTTGTGTTTGTCCTTGTCTTTATCTTTTGAGGTAGTTAGATGATGGCACTCGAAGCTACAGCCAGCAGCTGGTTAGCTTAGCTTAGCATAAAGGCTGGAAACGAGTGGAAAATAGCTACCCTAGTTGTGCTCAAAGCCAAAATTACACTTAAACCATCTGTGCTTTTTGACCTTGGCTTTGGATCAGGAAAACCTCCCCAAACAAACCTCTGTATGCAGCATTTTAACCAGGACACAGCAAGCTAATGACAACCTTATCAATCTCCCAGCTGGACTTCCGGACGCCTCCTGGATTCGACAGAACACGCAACGCCGAGATCGGCAATAAGGATATCAAGTTCAAGCACCTGGAGGAGGCGTTCACCTCTGAGCACTGGCTGGTGAGGATCTACAAGGTCAAGAACCTGGACAACAGGGAGCCGCTGGACCACAAGCTTCGCAGTGTCGTGACCAAGCAGAAGTACACCTCCAAAAAGGTAGAAAGACACAGCCTGTTTCATCCTTTTATACGTTCAGCCAGGTTTTGTTTATTCTTAGGGTGAATGTGATGCTGCCTCTTGATTTATTGATTAATTTATTTATTTTGATGTCGAGGACAGAATCACTGGACTTTTTCCGACAAAAACAGTTTTAATGTTATGTTATAATAAACACTTTAATGAATGTTTATGATTATAAGCAACTGTCATTCATGAGTAACCCACAGTTTATGCTCCGATTGCATTGCAAAGGTAAATTCACCACAAGAATACACTGTCATGTTGTTTGTTTTTTTTGTCCCTCTAACCAGACGGCCAAGAGGAAGCGAGGACACATCAAGAACAAGCTTGTCCTGAGAAAAGGCAAGAAACTGCTAAAAAAATAATGGCGACGAAGAACTCTTCTAGGAAAACAAACAACTGCAAGGAAACCTCTTAACAACCAATGAAGAAGAACACAGGGGCCGTTTATCTGGCACTTGGTCTCAAGCGCATTAGAGCGCCCCCGTGTGTTGAGGAAGTATCATATCTGGCTAGCTCCAGAACTGTTGTCCGTTTTATCCTGAGGACTTTTTTTTGTCTTGTTTATTTTTTCCCCTGTTTTTGTTTTTCTGATTGTTTTTTTTTTTTTAGGTTTTTTTATTTACTTTGTACTTGAATGTGGCGAGGCATAGGGCTGCTCTGCTTGGTTTGGCGTTGATTTCATTTTTGTGGTACGTTTAATTAACTGCTTATCAGTGCGGGGTGGGTGTGAGGAGGTGAAGGGGGGGGGGGAGGGGGGAAGACTAGGAACATTTGCACCAAAGACCCATCGACCTTGCTCCATGGCACATGAGGACTCATCACTGAGGGGAGGAGACGCAGGCGTGAAAGCGGAGGACTTGTTCCTGACGCGTGTACAGAGGACAGTATGCGGTATGGAGGAACGCTATCGTTGAGGCACAGCCCATCTGTAATATTAACCTTTTTATCATCATCATCATCATCATCATCGTCTGCCTGGCTCCCTGACCTCCTTTTTCAACAAATTCTTTAGAAAAAAAAAAATTGGCCTAATATGTAAATATGTTATGTAAAGAATAAGTCTAAAAGGATGATAATATATTGGATTATTGTGGTGATTTTTAAATATGCAGTTGTCAGTTCTTCTTTTCATTTCTTTGTGATTGTTTTGATTTTTTTTTTGTACGACAGCAAATAGTTCAGTGAATGCAATAATTCTTGTTCGGGGAGGGGGGGCTTGAGATTTTGTTATAAGAATGATTGTGAATTTTTACGATGTTTCCCCCCCACCACACACAAACAGTTTTTTTTTTCATTAATTGCATAGATTGTACATTTCTGCTGCTCGAGTTTTAAAGATGGAAGCAAGCAAATGGTGTGTAAAAAGTAGTGATAATAAATTAGGCCTCCCACCCTGCAGAGGGAGCTCTCTAGTTTAGTGTGCAAAGCCTAGTGCCTCATCGCTGGTCACCATCGCCTCGGTAACTTGTGACCGTCTAGTCTGTTAGCGTTTTGTTCAGCTCATCGTGTATCAATGCAGCGGGTGAAGTGCTTTGACCGGACTGGGGCGTTGGAAACTGGGAATTTTCGAGATGTCTGGAAACAGACTGGTGAACTGTGAAAGGGGGGGTTAGTTAGTACACAGGCACTGAAACTGAGACGAGGAAAGACAACTGAGGTAGAAACTCCCATCATTGTCTGACATTATGGAGGACTAACGACCGTCTTTATGCTGCTTTAGAGCTGTGTCCTAATTCCATACTGCATACAATTATCCATTTTATTTTCACTATTGTTTTGTATGGAAAAAGTTTCTTCAAACTTCTAAAAAAAAAAAAAGTTTTGTCCAACCAACCGTCCAAAATATTTAATTTACACAGATAAAAAAACAAAAAAAAAAAACAAGAAAAGATGATTTGAGATGATTCCACAAATGCTGTTTCCTTCATTTTCCATGATGGAAATACAAATAGACCCTCCATATCTGTTATACGCCTGCTTCTTTCTCCACAGACCCAGTTAGTAATTGGTTTTAAATCGTGACGATACCATGTTGTTACAACTACTTCATGTTTACAACTGGTTGAGCTTCTGTATGGACTAATCATTTCAACTCGAGTCGGCGTAGATGTGATGCATCTCCATGCTCCCTGCTGTATGTGACTTAATGTATTGTGTATTCTTTCTAATATTAGTGTGTGTACAGTAGTAGTACTGCAAACCAAAGTCCAAGCTGATATTTTAGTTTAATATCGTAGATGGATAGAGGTTTTGCTTTAAAACATAATGAAAGATTAATTTCTTATCAATGAACTTATGGATGAATATCTTAATATGCAGTTGGGACACAGCTCTAATGAGTCGTAACCTTTGACCTCTTCTTCTATGGGCACTGCACTGTTTTTTGTCTGTCTGGGTTCTCCAGATGTTCTAAACACTAAAGGTGTTTCTGTACGTGCACGCTTCGGTAACGGTTTCTTTTCTTTTTTTTATCAAATAAGTGACGCATCAAAAGACTAACACATCATGCAGCTGTACTTGTTTTGTCACAGAAAAGTGACTTTTATTTGTATCACGTTTTCTTCTGTAAGCTTTTTTAAAATATTGTCTGGATCGCTATGCTCTTCTCTTTTTTTTTTTTTTTTTTGTCCTTTTGATCTGCTCTGAAACTTGACTGTCACCATTTCAGACTGGAGACCATCGACACGATGCCACATTGTTCTTCAGTCACGCAAACGCCTAAAACTGAATCACGTTCTGATTTCTCATTTGTCAAGAGAGGAGAGTTCAGACCAAGCCTTAATGTGATGTACAGTTCGTCGCCCTCTTATGTTTTCATTTTGTGTCAAGTATGAGTGGCAGATCGGCTCCTTCCTCTACTCGGTCAACTCGTTTCTTAGTAGCTCAGCGCCGTCTGTCCTTAACACTGTTTTTCTTTGATAAAATCCCTCCTTCACCTTCAAAGTTTACATTTTTACATTGTTGTTCTGTTCAGCCATCTTTAAATATACACTTTAATGAAAACATTTGTGTAAGTTGTTGTTATTGACATGTTTGAGTGAAGTAATTTTGAACCAAAGCATTATTCAGAATGTACAGTACATTCAGTGTTTTGATGTAATTCTTGTGCAGATGTTTTTGGGGGGAGTTTCTCCAACACAAAGCCAACCACTTGATGGCAGCATTAACCTTTGGATGAAGAGTCTGCAACAGGAAGTATGAAGAATGATTTACCTCTCACCGGTGGCGATGGGTCTGATGGTGACGAGGTTTGTGTTGTGACGCTTTCTGTAAACCAATAACCTAAGAGTTGAATGTTAAAGCAGGAAGCAAAAATGTCAAGATTAAGTTGATAAACGGTTTCTTTACCAATCACTGTAGTACCTAGTACCTCTAGCTCCACAATATCGTTAAATTAGTTTTTAGTTCATTTTTATGGTGGACGCCTCGTATGCAGGTTGTTAGCTGTGAATATTAGCATGGCATTAGCTGTGCCAATTTTAGCAACTACTCAACCTGTACTTTTACTAGGTTCATGCACTAGTTGGTGGTACATTAAACTATTTTAGCAAGTCACATTCAGCATTTGAATTTTCCTCCACCTGCTGTTTAGCATGTTGGCATTGTTGTGTCTTAAGCTAGCATGTTGGCATTATTGTCTTTAGCTTACATGTTGCTATTGTTGTGTCTTAAGCTAACATGTTGGCATTGTTGTGTCTTAAGCTAACATGTTGGCATTATTGTCTTTAGCTTACATGTTGCCATTGTTGTGTCTTTAGCTAGCATGTTGCCATTGGAGTCCATCCCAGCTGTCATTGGGCGAAGGCAGGGTTCACCCTGGACAGGTAACTGGGCCGACATGTAGAGACAGACAGGTAACCAGTCTATCACAGGGCTGACATGTAGAGACAGACCACCATTCACACCCTTCTAGTTATTAGGATTATATATTCCATGTTTGGGACACCGTGAGTCCATGATTGCGATGGTACATTTATTTGAAGAAAACTGAGCTCAAACTCAACAGATGAGATGTCTCAAAGGTCGCCTACTAGTGGAGGGAATGAGGAATAGCAGTTTACAGTTTGACTAATCACATGGATGCAGGAGATCATAACAGATACATTCAGGAAATCATGAGACTTGTTAAATAATAATAAAAAAAGAATGTCTTTATTAACGGACAATCCCTCCTTCATCCACAATCATTCTCTACTTCAGTGAGCCTGGATCCTATTGGATATACATGGGAAAAAAAAGAAGTTTTATGTAAGGCGAGTGTCATTCAACAGTATTTCTAAATGGTTGCAGGTTGGTTCTCTATACTGTTATGACATAAGCTACAAATAGGCATCTGGAAAATTCACCTGACTTTAAAATACAATTGGAACATTTTACAACTGAAAGCACAAGCAGTTAAAGTGGGGAAAATATATTTTAAAAAAATAAGGCCATAAAAATAAGTTGTAAGTGAAGAACAAGTGAAGTGGATACACAGTTTAATTTCTGCTATTCCGTTTGACAATTGACCACGTCGTTTGTGAAACAGGGAAAATCGTGAGCACCGCAGTAATATGACCTAAATACATTTCCCCTTCTATCCAACAGGCTGCCAGCGATTGTTATTCTGCTAGATTATCCTCTCATCTTCACAGAGGCAACCTTCCAGCAAACCCCAGATGCAAGAACATGATTGTGTGTTTCTACAAGCCGCCTCATCCATATTCATCACCACGGGCAACCTGAGGAGGAGTATTAACTTCGGGAGGCGCAGGCTGCCTAATTACACAAGTGCCATCTTCGGGGCACAGATATAAAAAAAGATTCGAAGACCCAGGAGCGTTTGCTGCAAACAAACCTGTGTTGTTTTTTTGTTTTAAGATAATAGTGACTAATGGCTGGAATAGCTGAATAAGAGGTAGTAATGGAAAGCGTCTGTTATGCAGAGCCGTCTCACTCGGTGAGTGAAACGCTTTAAACGGAGCGAAGTGGTGACGTCAAAAGGTAAGACACAAAAAGCATGTGCGACGGTACAAGATGGAAAAGTAGCAAAACCATTAAAATGTGCCCAGATACATTCATAGTGCACCCAACAACAATCAGGACCTTTTACTTTCTAGTAGCTCACTGTAATGTACTGAATAAAACACATTAACACATACTGTAGTACATTTGTTTGAGCTCGGTTTTAGGTGTTCTTGTTTCCTGTAAAGCTCTTAGAGAACCACCCTGATTGGTAAAAGCCATAAATATAAAATATTAAATTCATCTCTATGGTAAAAGTGCTTTATAAATGATTAATTTACAGCTACAGTATTACGTGTGAGACAGGAAATCAATTAAGTCTAAACACTGCGTTACAAACTAAAAGCTTGGAACCAAACATCGACAATGTCCGAGAGAAAACATTGGTTATAAAAAAAACAAAACAAACAAATACAAAGTAAAACATCAGTGGCAAACTTCATTACTGTGCGTGTGCAAAAAAGGCCTTGGCAAGGTGAAAAATAGAAATACTCTACTTTGAATAGCAATACTATTAACTGTATATAAAAATGTACTTTTGTCCCAAAGAGCTCCAACCGCCACCTTGGTTCTAACAGTGGAGATCGCTTTGGCACCTTTCCTGTTGGTGTCTCCACAGTGTCACTCTTGTGAGTCTCTAGCTGAGGTCCGAGGGTCTCTGAAGGCCTCGCCTTGACCTCTGACCTCAGCGTGGAGACGACGGATCTCCATTATTGTCCATCAGAAGACTGTTCTGCTGTCAGGTCGACTTCCACAGTGGGCTGTTGAAGAGCCAGCCGTCTCCCTGCATGAATAACAATAAAAAAAGTATGTGAAAACAGTTTTGTTGTTAAAGAATGACCACAGATTTTTAGTTGGTACCTAAATCGCTACTTGCGTCAGAGATGTTCTGTGATTGAGCCACAGGGGGAATCTTAAAGGTGATACCCATGGCTTAAATTAACATAGCATTAGACTTTTGCTTATCAATCTGATGAAATATATGCAACAATCTGTGAATCAAGCTGAAGTTATATTAGCTGAAATGAAAAACGCCCTTTTACATCACATTCGTGTTCATATTGTTCACCCATTTAATATTATATGGAGAGAAAAAATACAACAAATTACTTTTCTTATTTTTATATGAAAATCTAATGTTTTATTCTTCCTGGAAACCAAAATATGATGCATGCTTACATCAGCTAGTAGCAACCAAATTCAACCAATAATATCCATCCATCAATCTAATCTTCCATTTAATCCATCCATCCATTTAATCTACACACTGGCGTAAAATCAAAAATATCAGTAGATTTAGTGTTCACCTCTTTAGTGAAGTATTTGGGTGTCCAGGGTTTATTATCAGCTGCTCTCTGCCTCTCCTCCCCTCTCTGTCGCTCCTCCAGTCGGTGTTTGTGCTCCGTGGCTTCGTCAATGTTCCCTTCCTTCAGCGACTTGGTGACATGTTGCCATAACCGCCTACGAGCAGGAAAAACGCACAACAATTCAATTCCCCGGCAAGTAACGTGGATCTCCTCTACATCCATGGAGACCATCTAACGTGTTTCTACCTGGATTCTGTCCTCCCCTGTTTCTCCACAGGACGCAGCTTCTTCCTGGTGAGGGGGAGTTTGGCCGTGTCCATCACTTTGGTTTCCCCGCTGCTGTAGGTGAACTCCAGCGTGCCGTTCCACTCGCCCTGGGCTTTGCACACTATGGTGTTGGTCGGGTTGTGTTTGACCTCCGCCGTCACTCTGAGTCAGCCAAAAAGAAAGATTGTTCGAGGTGTTAGGACATTTTCTAATGAAATAGCACATTATAGCTTTACAGTTTTCATCGCTCGCTGTCAATATAAATCCCACGCACTATACAAACAGTAAATAGACATCTTGAAATGTACACTTTTTCATAATGTTTTCCCACATGCTATACTATGCTATACTTTTTTTTGACAAATTATTTTATTTATTTATATTTAATTACATTTTCAGCATACTATACCATACATTTTTATTTTATCGTATGTGTTGCATACGATTCTGCGTCTTCGGAATAAAATCCGAAGACGCAGAAACGCTCACCTGTGCACTTTCCCCCCATAGAAAGGCTTGGTGTGGAAGGTGACGGTGGCGGAGTAGCCGCTCTTGACACAGTTGATGGAGACTTTTCCCCCCAGCTCCACCCAGGGCACGGTGAGGATGGAGCGGGCGTAGGCACAGGGTAACGTGAAGACGTACTCCTCATCGTGCTCCAGGAGGCAAAGGACCCCTGAGAGGAGAGGTGAAGAAGAGTGAGAGGTCTTATTCCTCCGATGCACGATGGGAACACAAATATACAGGAACATAGGAGAAAACGAGATAAAAAACAAAAATCCTCACACGTTGAAATATGTGTTGAACATTGTTAGGGAAAAAAAGCAATAACTCAAATAGGGTTCAGTTACAGTCTGACTCTTTCCAAAGATATGTTGAGACGGATGATTTCCCTGCACACTGCCTCTGTTTGTCTAACTTCATTATCAAATGTTGGAGCCAGTTATGTGTCATTGATTTTCATTGTGTACCTTGTAAAACACAGCAGGCAGTGTCAAGAAATAAGCAATAACAACAGTAACATTATTTAACCTGACTGGAGGAAGCAACAATTGTTTTCTATTACATATAATGGAAAATACAAAGTACAATCAACTCCCATTGTAAAGAACCTCATATACACCAGTTGATAGCTCCAGGTTATTATACTTAATGCTCATGATGAACATCAGCATCTGCCTCATTCGGTCAGGCTATAAGTAGATTTACTTTGGCATAAACAACAACAACATCACATGTCCATGAATAGCTTTCAGTTCTTATATCGCACCACATACAAGAGTTGACAAGAGATTCCTTGTACTGCTGTGTTCCACTGCAAAGTGCCTACAAGGGTAAACTCCATGTGGCTCCATAGTGGTCACAGCAACGGCCTGCAGCCATACTGGGCTGCTGAATAGCGTTCACTTTGTTCTCATGTGAAGAGTACCATGCTGATTACCAACCATTACTGAAGGGGTCTACTGTTATGCATTACATGTGTGATGAACGGTAGATCGATAGGGAAGACGAAACACACGGAAGCTCATCATAGACGGTGGTGAAAGCAGCAATCCCAATACCATGGCAACCGTAACAACCGTTACCATGGCAACCGGAAACAAAAACACAAACCAAAACAAACGAAAGCTGCTGTATATTTTATGTATATAAAACAGTTAGCTGCTATTGTTTTGGTTTATGGCAACCATTACCGTGGCAACCGTTATCAATGGTTGCTATGGTAACGGTAACCATGTCAACCGTTACTGTGACAACCGTTACCATGGCAACTGTTACCATGGCAACCGTTACCATGGCAACCGTTACCGTGACAACCGTTACCATGGCAACTGTTACCATGGCAACCGTTACCGTGACAACTGTTACCGTGACAACCGTTACCATGGCAACTGTTACCATGGCAACTGTTACCATGGCAACCATAACAACCGTTACCATGGCAACCGTAAACAAAAACACAAACCAAAACAAACGACAGCTGCTGTATATTTAAAAAAAAAACACAAAAAAACAGTTAGCTGCTATTGTTTTGGTTTATGGTTGCCATGGTAACGGTTGCTATGGTAACGGTAACCATGGCAACCGTTACCGTGAAAACCGTTATCAATGGTTGCTATGGTAACGGTAACCATGTCAACCGTTACCGTGGCAACCGTTACCATGGCAACCGTTACCGTGACAACCGTTACCATGGCAACTGTTACCATGGCAACTGTTACCATGGCAACCATAACAACCGTTACCATGGCAACCGTAAACAAAAACACAAACCAAAACAAGCGACAGCTGCTGTATATTTTAAAAAAACCACACAAAAAAACAGTTAGCTGCTATTGTTTTGGTTTATGGTTGCCATGGTAACGGTTGCTATGGTAACGGTAACCATGGCAACCGTTACCGTGACAACCGTTACCATGGCAACTGTTACCGTGACAACCGTTACCATGGCAACTGTTACCATGGCAACCGTTACCGTGACAACCGTTACCAATGGTTGCTATGGTAACGGTAACCATGTCAACCGTTACCGTGGCAACCGTTACCATGGCAACGTTACCGTGACAACCGTTACCATGGCAACTGTTACCATGGCAACCGTTACCGTGACAACCGTTACCAATGGTTGCTATGGTAACGGTAACCATGTCAACCGTTACCATGGCAACCGTTACCGTGACAACCGTTACCATGGCAACTGTTACCATGGCAACCGTTACCATGACAACCGTTACCAATGGTTGCTATGGTAATGGTAACCATGGCAACCATTACCGTGACAACCGTTATCAATGGTTGCTATGGCAACCGTTACCATGGCAACCGTTACCGTGACAACCGTTACCATGGCAACTGTTACCATGGCAACTGTTACCATGGCAACCATAACAACCGTTACCATGGCAACCGTAAACAAAAACACAAACCAAAACAAACGACAGCTGCTGTATATTTAAAAAAAAAACACAAAAAAACAGTTAGCTGCTATTGTTTTGGTTTATGGTTGCCATGGTAACGGTAACCATGTCAACCGTTACCGCGGCAACCGTTACCATGGCAACCGTTACCGTGACAACCGTTACCAATGGTTGCTATGGTAACGGTAACCATGTCAACCGTTACCGTGGCAACCGTTACCATGGCAACGTTACCGTGACAACCGTTACCATGGCAACTGTTACCATGGCAACCGTTACCGTGACAACCGTTACCAATGGTTGCTATGGTAACGGTAACCATGTCAACCGTTACCGTGGCAACCGTTACCATGGCAACCGTTACCGTGACAACCGTTACCATGGCAACTGTTACCATGGCAACTGTTACCATGGCAACCATAACAACCGTTACCATGGCAACCGTAAACAAAAACACAAACCAAAACAAACGACAGCTGCTGTATATTTAAAAAAAAACACAAAAAAACAGTTAGCTGCTATTGTTTTGGTTTATGGTTGCCATGGTAACGGTTGCTATGGTAACGGTAACCATGGCAACCGTTACCGTGAAAACCGTTATCAATGGTTGCTATGGTAACGGTAACCATGTCAACCGTTACCGTGGCAACCGTTACCATGGCAACCGTTACCATGGCAACTGTTACCATGGCAACCGTTACCGTGGCAACCGTTACCATGGCAACCGTTACCGTGACAACCGTTACCATGACAACCGTTACCATGGCAACTGTTACCATGGCAACTGTTACCATGGCAACCATAACAACCGTTACCATGGCAACCGTTACCATGGCAACTGTTACCATGGCAACTGTTACCATGGCAACTGTTACCATGGCAACCATAACAACCGTTACCATGGCAACCGTAAACAAAAACACAAACCAAAACAAACGACAGCTGCTGTATATTTAAAAAAAAACACAAAAAAACAGTTAGCTGCTATTGTTTTGGTTTATGGTTGCCATGGTAACGGTTGCTATGGTAACGGTAACCATGGCAACCGTTACCGTGAAAACCGTTATCAATGGTTGCTATGGTAACGGTAACCATGTCAACCGTTACCGTGGCAACCGTTACCATGGCAACCGTTACCATGGCAACTGTTACCATGGCAACCGTTACCGTGGCAACCGTTACCATGGCAACCGTTACCGTGACAACCGTTACCATGACAACCGTTACCATGGCAACTGTTACCATGGCAACTGTTACCATGGCAACCATAACAACCGTTACCATGGCAACCGTTACCATGGCAACTGTTACCATGGCAACTGTTACCATGGCAACTGTTACCATGGCAACCATAACAACCGTTACCATGGCAACCGTAAACAAAAACACAAACCAAAACAAACGACAGCTGCTGTATATTTAAAAAAAAACACAAAAAACCAGTTAGCTGCTATTGTTTTGGTTTATGGTTGCCATGGTAACGGTTGCTATGGTAACGGTAACCATGGCAACCGTTACCGTGACAACCGTTACCATGGCAACTGTTACCGTGACAACCGTTACCAATGGTTGCTATGGTAACGGTAACCATGGCAACCGTTACCGTGGCAACCGTTACCATGGCAACCGTTACCGTGACAACCGTTACCATGGCAACTGTTACCATGGCAACTGTTACCATGGCAACTGTTACCATGGCAACCATAACAACCGTTACCATGGCAACCGTAAACAAAAACACAAACCAAAACAAACGACAGCTGCTGTATATTTAAAAAAAACACAAAAAAACAGTTAGCTGCTATTGTTTTGGTTTATGGTTGCCATGGTAACGGTTGCTATGGTAACGGTAACCATGGCAACCGTTACCGTGACAACCGTTACCATGGCAACTGTTACCGTGACAACCGTTACCATGGCAACTGTTACCATGGCAACCGTTACCGTGACAACCGTTACCAATGGTTGCTATGGTAACGGTAACCATGTCAACCGTTACCGCGGCAACCGTTACCATGGCAACCGTTACCGTGACAACCGTTCCGGTTGTCCATGGCAACCTAACAACCGTTACCATGGCAACCGTAACAACCGTTACCATGGCAACCATAAACAAAAACACAAACCAAAACAAACGACAGCTGCTGTATATTTAAAAAAAACACACAAAAAAACAGTTAGCTGCTATTGTTTTGGTTTATGGTTGCCATGGTAACGGTTGCTATGGTAACGGTAACCATGGCAACCGTTACCGTGACAACCGTTACCAATGGTTGCTATGGTAACGGTAACCATGGCAACCATTACCGTAACAACCGTTACCATGGCAACTGTTACCATGGCAACCGTAACAACCGTTACCATGGCGACCGTAAACAAAAACAAACCAAAACAAGTGCATTTTTGTTAAACTAGATTGAGAGTCCATTTTATTTATTGTTTTTGGTTGTTTTATTTATTTATTTTGGATATTTTAAATGTTCTCCAGTTCTCATGTTAAATATTCTTTAGAAATAAACGTTTTGATCTTTGAAAGGGTGTACTCGCATTATGAGTTGAAAATGGTCTCAAAACGGCAATATTATCGATTATCGCAATAATTTCTGGGAGAATTAATTGCCCAGCAAAAGTTGTTATCGTGACAGGCCTAGAAATGTATAAGTAAAATATACTTAATTATGAAAAGTAAAAGTATGTATTATACAGAATGGCAGCTAGGAGTGTTCAATTAAATTGCTCCAAAAGTCTTGAAAGAAGAAGAATTTTTTTTTTTAAATAACCTTTAAAAAGGTGCTAAATTCGAAATTCAGAGCTAATCTACTGCCTCCACCCAGGACTGGATAACATTAATGACCGATCAATGCCTCAGATAGATGTAGTTAATAATCATTCTACTGGTATTTAATTAATAAACCTTCCGTCCTTTTAGCGTCAGAAGCAAATGTGAACTTCACACAGGTCAAATCAACATCCAGCTGGACAAAACCTCTCGAAATCTCTGCCAATCAGTCCGGCCAACTGCTATGGGGAAAGCAGCCTTTGCAAAAAAGAAATATATATCCAGCAATCAATACTTCCTGGGGCGAAGGTCACCGTGTTCTCTGATAGGCAGCATTGGCCTCTGCACATGAGGAACTGCTGGCGGTCGGAGGAATAGAAAACCGGATCGTCTGACTGAATCAGTTCATGTATCCACATTCAGTCAATCGGGCTCAAGGTCTTCCTGCGTCCCCGCTCAGGTAGATCATGGTGTAATGAAGAAGGACCGGCTGAAACGGTCTGGGACTATAAAGGGCTCTTTTCAAGTTGCATTTCAGGAGAAAATATTGTATTCTTTACTAAACTGCAGTTATTTGACAGCTATTTTTACCAATTACTTTCAAAATTAAATGAGCTCCACCTCAACCACTTGCAATATAAAACTTATATACATTAGTGGATCATTTTCACTGATGCATTAATATATAACGGTGTGGGCGTCAAACATGAGTACTTTTGATACTTTAAGTACATTTTGCTGTCTCAGTACTTCTTCCGCCACTCTACTTGTGTTGTTGTTGTCCTGTTTAGCCTTATTTATTATCATAATGATTGTATGCTGCACTCTTTGGCCCGGTCTCTCTTTAAGAAGGAACCTTAATCTCAATCTTTGTGAAACAAAATTAAAGCTAGTAAAGTAGTAGTTGTGGATGAGCTCACCTTCTCCCATCATGGACACTCCTATAGACATTCCCATGAACTTGCTCTTGGTCCACACATGGGCGTTGACACACATACTCTTCTCCCGGCACTCGCAGTAAAACCCAGACACTGGTGGGTGATGGGACACCTGCTCGGCCACGTATCTCACTCTGTAGCAGCCCCCCGGGGAGTCGTCGCCCTGCTGCGTGTTGTTGGAGCCTTTGCTCGGCTCCCAAGAGGAGCCCTGGTTCGATCGGACCGAAGGTTTGACTTTGTCGCGAGGCACTTCCCAGGAACAGTGGAAGGTCTCCCCCAGCACGGGGTTGTAGGGCTTCTTGGCCACTGCGCCTTTCCGCCCCTCATGGAAGGCGGTCAGGTAGTACTCGACGAAACGCACGATCCGGTCCTCGGCCGTGGCCCCAGCTGTGATCGACAGGAACATGTCAGGGTGGGCCATGAAGTTGGCGTACATCTCCAGCAGCGATCGCTTTTCCAGAATGAAGGTCGGCAGCACCACCTATGAAACCCGGAGAGTTGAAGGGGTAAGATTTTTTTATGTCACGAGTCTGTACAGTTTCCTTTTGTAGTTCTAAGCGCGTTTCAGTGGCGTACCCGTGTGAGGTCCATGCCCAGTTTGAGCTGAGAGAGCAGGTGGAGAATGATGCTCCGCTGGTCGTCCAGGACACCCAGGTCCTCCTCGTCGTTGTCCTCCGTATCCGTCACCTCTTCAGTGGGGTTGATGTCTTCCAGTCCTTGGTGCTGCTGTGAAAATGACAAGACAAGAGAATTATAGATAATAGAAAATGTAATGATTTCCACCTATTTAGGTCAATGGAGAATCACTGTCAAAGTTCCTCTTATTTTGTAATAAACTTTGAAATATCCATTCAATATATCTACTTAATGAATCAGTTCAATTTTCTTTCATTTAGAGCTACTTGATACTACAGTAAAAAAATCTGATTTGATATATAATGAAGCTGGTCCCAACAATGGGATTGGGTGATGATGACGATTATTAAATGATAATGTTGGCATTTCTATATTTGTCTTTTTGTCAATAGAATCCCATAAAAAGCCCAAAACCAACAATGTCTATAACTATCTCTAAAAAAAGATAGTGGTGACAAAAAACACACTTTCTCACAGGAGAGGGAAACAAATGCTTATTTCTTAAAATAGGAAGCCAAATCTACTCTTTACTCCCAACCGACATATGTAACCTGTGACGCGGAGTAAAAAGGCCGGTAACCACTGATATAACCGCTCCAAATATTCAGCGTTTTATCTGTGACACCTGTCACCTGGAAAGGCCAAGAGGAGGAAGATGCAGCCATTTCCTAACACCAGCTGTCAATAGCAACCATAAGGTCACACGGCTCATTTAGAAGCGTGTTACAGAAGCAACCTATAAATACCAAAGGACACAAACTCATTTACTTTTCACTGCAGCCTACTCATTCTCCATTGAGGCACGACGCACCACCTTTCAAGCCACTTTCAGAATGTTATAATGGCAGCACAACAATACCTTGAGTGCCTCTTGTTTTTTTCCCCCTTCCAAACAGCCTTCAGCACAAAACTACACAATGCCTTCATTCGACGATACTTTGCATTGGTTAAGGAGGACGGACGTTATGTCCTTGGCTTGTGTTGCAGCATTCAAGTAGAAACGAACACAGTTGAGGTTGAAGAAGAGCTGATGCCTTTGATATCGCCTGCAGTAAATCGAGGCAGGAAGGAAGATAAAAAAAAAAAAAAAAAGAGAGGCTGATGTATAATGCAGAAAGTGCTCTAAAGCCTGTGGGCAACAACTCTTTGTACCCCCTCCACTGCTCTTTATCTCCCATCTACATCTACGTCCCTATGCAGTAACATTTAGTGCATTATGTTCTATTTCCAACTTGTAAATATCTCATTTTAGTGAAGCTGCTGTAAAACGAGGGAATGAGGGAGCAGAATCTGACCTGACCCTCATGACGGCATAATTGCATGAGGCGTGCTGAAGATGGAGAGACTTCCAGGACCAGAGTGCCTGCCTGTCACCTGAATATTTCATGTCACGCATGCATGCCAAAAGCTCCACACATCCACTCACACATCCCCACACAGCACACACACATTCTCAGCCAAACGTTTTTGAACAAAAGACACACACAAACATGCCGGAGCACGCTCAAACACACACGTCCAGGAGTCCCTGGTGAGCTGGTTGGTTCTCAGAGCGGAGTGATATATATAGAAGTGAAAGGAGGGGAAGGGAGGAGGTGGATACCGGCGTACGGGGAGGTCTGTTATGGTTCCAGCGGTTCTAACTAATTAAAAAGGCTCTTGACAGCAACAGGAAATTACTGCTGAAGAGGTCGGAGCATCTCAGTGCTCAGCCTGGAGAGGATATATCTGTGGACTTAGCGGTTGTCATTAGCTAAGACTTTTTAATGCAGTTTAGCTTGTCCAAAAGGGGGTGATAATGAGTGTTCGGATTTATGCCGTAACAGTATGAGGAGGAAAAGAGTACAAAACCTAAAGGTTTCAGAATGATTAGGGCGAAAATGGATTATCACAAAGATTTCATTTGGCTGTATTGAAAAGGCAATTACTATTATAAAATAATAGCATTACAATTTATTATATTGCATATTTATGTTAATAACGCGTTACCGCCCTCTGTTCTGCCTGCAGGTTAGGATTAACTTTGACTGCTAGCATATGAAGGGTTAGCTGAAAGGTACATGTGGTGGATGTTGTGGGTTTTTACATTTATTGGTATCACTTTTTAACGAGGTAGTCTTTATAAATAACTGCAATAACAGCTTTATTAACAGTTAATACAGTTCCTTATTACAAACGTGTACCCGTTATTAAGGTGGCCTGGTATTTTCACATTTTCTCCTAACTTTTCAGGATGCTAAGCGTGTAAATGTTTACAACCAGAACGAGGCCTGCTGGCCAGTTTCTTCTATAAAACAACAAAAAGACCCTCGCTGTTGGAGAAGCACGCTTCCCATTTCTGGTAAGTGATGTTTGCTGCTGCTAAAAGGCACCCAGGGAACGCCGTGTGACCCCTTTAGGCTGCACATCCAAAACAGATGCAAAGACCAACAGCACCCCATGCACAAACACCAGCTTGTAAACACTCACGCTGCATTGCTGTGGAGCTAGAGGCTTGACCTGCATAAAACTGGATCGCATCTCCAAATTAGGAAGACGGCCTCAGACGAACACAAGCAACAGTAAAAAAATAAAAGAATAAATAAAAATCCAGACAGAAAGGGGGCAGAAGTTAAAGTTTCCGTCTCCACAAACAGGAACTGCAGGAGGCTTGACTCCAATTAAAGAGGTCTCGACGGGAAAACTTGTCAAAAACTGTATCTTTTGAAGAGCTGAAAGCTCGGATAGGCACAGCAGACGGAAACAAACGCTCTTCTTCCCCAGCAGAATTTGCTGACTGAGTGAGCAGCCTTCCCTGCAGGAGTCCCGGGTCTTGTTAGGGAGGCGTTCGCTGTGGCTGAGTTGAGGTGGAGAGCTGCTGTGCGTGACTCGCGAAGGCTCTCTGTCCACCACCCACTCTGAGAAACAGGGAGGAGGGGAAACGAGCTCGGGGAAAGTCCCGGTGACGTTTCTTTTCTGCATCCTCCCATCATCCCGCCGCCTCGTTTCCCTGCATCTCCTCTCCGCCTCTCCGCTGACGTGGCTCCACAGCCTTTATCCCTCCTCACCTCCACATGTGGTAGGAGTGTGTAGTCGGGTAGTAGACATCTACACTGCTTTTTTAGGACCTCATGGGCGGATGTCTGACTCGCCTCTATCTCAGACTTCTTCTCTAAAACCCGCCTTCCTCTTCATTGTTTCATCCCTTCTTCCCCCTCTCCTCCTCCACCCTCATGCTGTCTTCCGTTCTCCCACCTTTCCCTCATTCATGCCATATTCTGTTTCATCATCATCCTTCTCCTTAACCGCCTCTTCCTCCATTCACATCGGTCCTCCTTCCTCTTCTCCTTTCTCCCCTCCTTCCTCCCTCTGACTACTTCTGAGTTTCTTGTCCTTTTCCGTCCACCTCTCTGCGTATGCATGTCTCTCCGGCAGGTCGTCGGGGGAGAGCGTGGGCGTCTGCAGATGGCTTAGATAGGGCAAGTCTGCTCCTGATCCCACTTCAAAGACTCCTTTTGCTCCTCAGTTTGAACAGGCTGAACTTTGAGGGCTATTCCTCCATCACCGGCAGTCACTTTTCATCCACCATCAGCAGCGCTTCCATCTCTACTCCCTTTTCTTGTCAAAACACCATCCGAGTACTGGGGATAGTGTTGTGTTGTACGAGAGTTTTGCTGTGAAATCGTTCTCCACATTTTGAAGTGTCCTCTTTCTAGCTCTACCTTTGAAGATGGGTGTTAGAGTGCATTTCTGCTCCTTCGGGCACAGTCGACAGAAGAAAAGTTAAACGGTAACCTGATTTTTTCAGCACCGGGAGGAGAACCTTGTTGTGCAAATTACATTTTCTGCTTCTACCCGGAGATTTTAATTGGTCGTCCTGCTGTGTTTCCACATGCTCAGGGGCTCAACTTGACCCTGAAGTCTGACGTCTTGAGGGTCTGGAGGAAAAACACGTCCTCTCACACCTTTATAATTAAATACAAACGCTATAAAGACATTTGAGTGGCAGGAACCAGTGAATGTTAACACATTATGCTGCATACAAGACTACAAACACTTTTAACTGCTGATTTATATCCTCATTTATAAAAATAAAGTCTGATGCTGAAGCATATGTTCCCCACCTGACCTGTCTCTTATCAGCACGGCTCTCCTTCTGTTAAAACTCACGCTGCCTACTTTTGTTTCACATCATTTTCAGTAAACACTCAGCCAGCTGTGTCATAACAATTTTTTAAAAAATGAAAAAAAAACCTCCTCCTGTTTGACATTTAGTTAAACAATCACTAAACCTCTTAACACCCTCTGCTTTATACTTATCCTTTATTCAAATAAGATCCCCTGCCTGGAGAAGCAAGATATTTTAGGGCTCACAACTAAAGTAACAACTGTGTGTATTTGGATTTATTTCTATTTTTTTTTTTTTTTTGGAGCTCAGCTTCCGCTGTTAAATGTCAGGTGCGTTTTGAATGTCAACTTCCAGGGAGATGCTGAAAAGCTTCTAAGGGCTTTCAGTTCGGCATTTATCTCAAAGCTAAAGCCGTCATTTCATATAAAGTGCAAGTGTTATATAGTGTTTGTTAATAAGCTACAAACTCCAGTGGGTTTTTAAAAGGTGACACTTCTCACTTTGGACAAGGCAATATTACTGAAGCATCAGTTCAATGGAAACGAGATCACGCAGGTCAGTCCTTGAACTCTTCGGATCAAAACGGATAACGAGGTCGTATGATGAGTTTGTCGGCAGCCTTCAAACATTTAAATGGCCACAGATATCAGACTGCTCTGCATTTACTGCTCAGACTGGAACATGCAACAACACGGAGTACATGATAAGCAGTAGAAGCTTAGCATTTGAGGCTGGAGGGCTGGTTGTATTACAGCAGAGCCAAATCAGCTGGATTGTCTGCATGTACTTTGCCTACAAAACCAAAAAAAAAGAAAACGCTACTGAAACAGAATGCACAATCTGCCAGACGCAATATAGAGAATGCATGAAAGCCATGAAAAGTGACAGAAGCAGTGAAGTGGCGTCGTTTCTCATGGAGATACAATGCTTGATAAAATGTTGTTGTTTTTTTAAATAGTGGTGGGAAGTGACCCAGATGCAACACAAGACGGGCACAAATAAAACACAGGCTTAGAACTGCACCACTTGAATGGATCTAAATAAGAAAGCTAAACAACACTGAGCCAGAATCAGAACTCCCAAATCCCTCCCACTTCTTCTTCATCTTCAAAAAAAAAACAAAATAAAAAAAACAAAGGGTTGTTGAGTCTCAGTGCCGCATGTTTAAATTATAACGAGCCGTTTCATCAGCACAGCATCTAACGAGAGGACGTGGAATACAGCCGGTGCAGACTCACTTTACAGACACACACATGCTTACACAACAGTCAAACAAACCGTACACCATTACACACTCTGGTGAGTCACCAGTTTGAGTTAAAAGGTGGAGCAATTTCAAGGTTAAACAGCATCAAGCCACACATAATCCCATCCATTAAGCACAGAACAAGAAGGCAGTGTTGTTAAAGGAACGTCTCCTCCAGTGGAGTGAGTCACATCCGCCACTACTGGCATGTTCATATCTTAAAGGTTTTTTATATTTAATTAATTCACAATTTGACCATACAATTATGAAAGTATATACTAAATCATACATCTAAAATAAAATAATTATAATATGTGGGTGAACGTTTTAATTAGGGGCCTCTTTTCTTTCCTAATTTGCCAATATTGTCCTTAAAGCGGCATACTGCACTTGAATCTCCAACCAAATTGTTGCCCGTCATGTTGCATTTTGGGTAATGGAGGTGCCATACATTTTGCATTCACTTTTCTTTCTCAGCTTCTGTTTCCAGCCTGAATAATTATCCAATGAAGCATCAAATAACGCCAACTCGGAAATCTCTACAGAACTGTTATGTCTAAAGAAAATCTTCAGATTACCAGCAAGGATTCCACATAGTTAAAAACAGGAAACTCTATGGTTTAACAAAACTGCAGCCCTCGCACACACAACATGTCTTCTGTGTGTGTGTTTGGAAAAAACAGCAATTTGAAGATTTTCGAGTGAGAGTCAAAGTATTTTCTGGGATGCGTATGACATTTCCTGTTTCCTAATCTAGATCCAGAGCTCAATGGAGAGAGTGGATTACAGAGTGAGTCACGGGTTGGTGTTTTTTCACACTGAGCTCAGATCTGAGAACACGCTGCTCTTTGATGTTTTCACTCCGGGACTGATGGGACCTTTATGCCTGTAAATAAGACTTAAGGCGCCATCATGTGATCACTTTCTATTACTTTGGCTGGCAGGAGGGAGCAGGTTAAGAAGAACAACATTCATTCACTAAATGAGTTCATGAAAAAGCATTATTACACATATATTATTAACACATATTAAAGATTATTAGACACCGATGTCACTGCCACTGTTCAAAGTATTATGATTGGCTAGTGTTCATGTGGAATTCTCCCTCTGGCAGTGAAATGGACTGAATCACACAGGAGAGCTGCACATTTGCTGCCCTCTGCTGGAATAAAGACAACAAGGAAATCGTCTCTTCTGTTACTACTCTTCTTGTGTTGGTTTATTCTTATTTTATGGGGGATTTCAACCTTTTTATGGAGTGTTTTTCTATAAGAAAACATGTTTAGAATTAAGTCTGTCGTTAACAGATTATCAGAAACAAAAGCGCTCAACTAACAGGCACATAGGAAGGGAGATTCACTCTCCAACTCTGCCTTTCTCTCTTCAAACAGAACTGACTGAAGGCCTGCCTTTTACTTCCTGTTCTCCAGCACAGCTAATATCCATACTAATACAGCGGACGGGTCCAATATGTGGCGGGGGAGCGCCGGCGGAGGAGCAAATGCACAAACCTGATTTCTGTGAGCACCAGCAATTTCTCCTCCATTCTCCCACAGTCACACACAGGACCCATGCCTCCTCTCGCTGGCTGCATACTGGGACTGAATATAAAAATGCTGCTGTGGTGCTACATAATTCAAATGGCAAACCTTTATTATTCTAGGGTAATGTAGTTTCTGCACTACTCACGAGATTCCAGGGGAAATAGGTAAACCGGCAAACGGAGAAAACTAAGATTGGACCAGGAAGTGACCTTGAGCCGTAGATTTTCTCCACATTTTAAGGCGACCAGTAAATACTGAGCTTTAATAATACAACATAATAATACAAGATAACACTCCAGACTTCCACTTTTAGTATGAAGAGGTTTCATACAATCCACTCAAACATCTCAACCTTCTCATCTCCTTCACGCCGAGACACAACTTTCCATCACTTTGACCTGCGGGCGAGTCACCAGGCGATGGAGCTGAATCTCATTAAAAGATGAATCAAACGTCAAGTTTAAACATCGGCTAACATGCCTTGGCAATCTGTACTGCATCTCCTTCCACCACTCTGCCCTTCGTCTTCAAACGGCGGTCAGAGCATCTTTAAAGGCTCTAATGAAGTCTGGTTCAAGATGCAGGGCAGAGGCAAGAAGCAGGCAGCGGGAACAAAGCATCGACGGGCTGCAGGAAAAAAAGTCTGGATTTAAATGCGTCACTGCTCTGTTGCTTCTTTCTTTGTTTCTTTTTTTCAAGACACCTACACAGATTTTCTATTTTACAATGACAGTTAATTTCACGGCACTGTGTTTTGGAAGGAAAACTACCATTTTCCTTCTACATGAAGTCAAAACTGTTAGCAGACCACTTACATTGTTAACGCGGTAATTGACAGGTTTATTGTGTTAAGATAAGTTTCAAGTGTGAATGAATTTAGGAGCCTAGGGTTGATTTTGACAGCCTGTATTTATTTTATTCTTCCACGGACACAGATTCAAATCTAATATGAGACTAAATTAAAAGGCCAAGAGGGGATTTATGATGAATTATTTTGGTGCGGCAGCAGAATATTATCCTCCAACACAGTTTATGTGATTAGCATTCACTTTGAGTCGCGTTTCTTGATGGATGCAAGAGCAACATTCATGCTATTTTAGCTCCGTTTTGTTCTCCACCAAGTCAACACATCTGTCACTTGAGTTGCTTGATGCTCCGCTATCATCACCATCTCCTGAAGTTTGATGCCAGGCAGTCGGTGAACAACAAGCAGCTGGAGGAAGCTATACATTTCCATAATCACATAAATCTCAGATATTCCATTTTTATAGTTTCTCAATGTCTTTATCTACATTGATGACATCGTTCATTGCTGGAGCGGTATATTAATAGCACGATTTAGAGGGTAGAAGCCCGCCGACAGTGGCAGGAATGTCAACGCAGATGGTTGTCTCAGGCGCCCTGAATCATAACCACCATAATACTGTCAGAAATGTCTTTAAAGGTGCCAAATCACCATTATGGGCTGGCTGCCCTCCCTTCTCTGCTCTTAATTGTGCGCCACTGACGCATGTTGAACAGCTCGACAATTAGCTGTAAATGGGTTGACACTGCGAAGCCGTAACACTCCATTTTACACTCGTATGTCAATAGGAAACGGTCATTAACATGACAGATGACATCCCTGTGCCACTAGATTAGACCGCTGCCAGCACAGCTAAATCCCCGGCGGCGGTAAAGCAGGGTGCTGCTTCGATGCTCACATGAAGGGTAAATTGTCCCTCCATGGCCCCCGTACTTTGGGTTTGTGATTTAAAACGAGCTCGTAATAAGATCTGACACATTTTTGTTTAACAGGCAGGTTCCCTTAATGTGTGACAAAAGAGACTTATGTAATCACACAAGTTTAACATAAAAAAAGGCTATTAGGAGCGGGGCGGGGCAAGTAAATCTGCCGAGATGACACTTCCCTCATTAATCATCGTCTCGTTATCACAGCTTCCATCCTGCTGCTGTGTTTGAATAATACTGTAATAACAATGAAGGAGGATCGATGTGAGTCATGTGACAGGTGTGACAGAAAAGTGACCGTGTGTTTACACGATGCTCAAATGACCGCCAACGTCACGGTTATTTTGGGAACCACCTTTCTCTCAGCTCGCCTTGCATTCTTCAATAACAGATTATGATTTCTTACATTCCTGCATCTGCAGGGATTTGAAATGTCAGAGAAATGTTGGCATTTTCCTTTAACGGGTTTGTATCAAAATGACTGAATTATTGCAGAGGAGTTGATTCTGAGATGGAAACTCAAACTTGATCCGTTTCCAAGGTTTCCATGGGAGCGAGGAAAACACACCACCAAAACCAAACAAACATGTTTTTCCTTTGACAAAAGTATTAAGATGTCTGCTTCCTATAAAAGCACAGAAAGTCCTCTAAGCCCCGAGCTTCATCCTCGCTACCCGACTGACGCACATTTACGTCAGTGTCACCCGGCCTCTACTTCCTGTCACCGATACAGGCTGGTCCAGACCGACAGACAGCCCCTCTCTGAGGCAGGAGAGGCAAGGCAGGAATTGATGAAAGCCTCCTCCTGGGATCGGCTCAGTTCCGGCTCTAAACTCTGTGACCCACTTATCTGACAGCAGCTCGGCTAAAACTTTCAGAAGCGATGAGTGCCTCCCTTTCTGGGAAACAAGGGCCAGCATGCGGGAAAGTGGGGCAGAAATCCAGAAACACCCTCCCTCACCATCATCACTAGTGCAGATTTGTATCTCGGTCCACCGGAATGAATGACTTTTTCATTTCATTCACATTTTTTATGCTGTTTCCTATCTTGCAAGTAGCATTTTGCCTTTAAATCACTTCACTGTGGCAAGAGAACAAACTTAAAGAGCCTTAAAAGATCGATATTCACCCATCAAAGTACGTTTTTATTCAGTGTGTTTGATCAGTTTTTTTGTAAAATGGTAAAATATTTAAAGTGAACGCTGTATTGATCCTTTCTTTGTTGGCTTGAAGGGCTTTTGGAAAGTCTAACATCAAATACGTGAGACTTATTTTAACCGAAGAATGATCAATGTCAAGACTTTTTCAATTTTGTTCATGTTCCCTTATTGTTTCTTATCAAGGTTACATTTTCTGAAAACAAAACTCAGAACTGTAATGCTTTTCCATAGCTGACTCAAAATCTTATCTTAGGTAGTTTCCTTGGTCATACAAACTGTTGAAGTGTCTATAAAACTATGTACCTCCAAAATGTTTGCTGAAAAAACATTTTTCAGGTAATCCGATGTGTTTTAAATGGTGTAAGAGAATTTTCTCAACTCACAAAGGACCACTTAAAGGTGCAACGTCTAGTAGGTGGGCATCTATTCCAGGTGTAGCTAAGTAGAGGGCAGCATTTCACCTCTACTACTGGGTCCATAATACTAAATTTACATTAATTTAATTATTATTATTAATTAAAAAAAAAAACTAAAAATGGAATGACAAATTAATTTACTCCTTTTTTTTGTCATGTTCTGTTATGTTCCTGTAATTTATTGAGGAAAGTGTCCATCAGAGAACTGGGCATTACACAAGGTTGATTAATTGTGTAGCCCCAAAGTGCTCTGGGTCCCACATATAAAGTCAGATCTACAGCAGACCGACACCATCGGGGAAGATGACGTAACGTTTTCTCACCTCAGCACCATGGGACAGACTCCTTTTCCTGAGGGCCGGAGACGGCTCGGCTGATGGTAGAGGAGTCAGACCTCCGTTCTTCAACTGCTCCCCTGAGGGTGACTTTGGTACAGTCCACACAGGAACACCATCTGAAAACAGACGAGGTCAGTTATCGGCACAGTTAACGACAGTGAGAAGGAGAGGCACTGCTTTTACCACCGTGTGTGTGTGTGTGTGTGTGTTAATGCTTGATTTTGTATTGGATGAGAGTGATGAGAATGAAAGAGAGACTGGAGAGCCAACTCATATCACATCTGTATCTTCATTTCTGAGATTCAATATTAGGTTTTCATAAATGACACTGAACTGACGGTGTGTTATTAACATGGACTAGCAGGAAATTGTTTGTGTGTGTGTGTGTGTGTGTGTGTGTGTGTCTGCTAGAATTTAATATTTCTTCATTGTAATATCCTGGCTTATTGTATTGACTCAGCTAAGGTCAGACATAAAAAAATGATGATTCATTTTGACTCCGTGCCACAAACAAAATGTTCTGTAGAAATATTATGAATCTACTTCCTACACCGTCTGTCTCATGCTGAAACTGAGCCTTGCCAGTTATTGTATAGCCATTTAAAAATCAATACATAATCTGAGAGTACTGAACCTCTACTGTTTTCACCTACAGGAGATGGACCGTCAGAGGGGAGGACTTTTTTTGTTTTAGGCCATAGTTTACACTGTTGAGCAAATTCCCTTTAAATGTCTTTCTTGATTTAACACAAGAAATTACTTAAAGTGCAATGTGAACAATGAGACCACATGCACCAAGGACACAGTCATCAGTGATAAAAAAAATAAAAAGATATCAAGAAAAGGGAAAATTCAACACATTTTGTGTATGTTTTGATAGTTATTGTTAAATTAAAAGTGGCAGAGACTAGAAAAGGACTTGTCAGTTAGAACTGAAGAAGTATAAAAATGTTTTATTTATTTATTTATTTGTTTAATGATTCAAACTTAAGTTCTGGACAGATTTTACAGTAATCAATGGTTACTATACAGACTAAAAGGCTGCTTACCGAAAATGCTTAACAACACTAAAGCCTCATCAAATTCAATCACCACCTCTGACGGCCTTCTAACATCTTTCCCAAATCCCTATTTAATGCAGAGCTATTACACTGATCACATTTTGAGTCTCCTATACGAACACACTAATTCCATTCACAAAAGCCGAGCTGCAAGTTTCCTCATTTAAAAGCCACTTATATGCATCACAGCAGTAGATCACGTTTCAAAGTACTGCTAATGGAGCGGTACCACAGGCCTTCCCTCCAGCCCCAACGCCCAAATTGAGTTAAAGGTCTAATGCGCCAAGAGGCCGTTTCTTTGGTTTCCGTTTGTGAGAAGCAAGCTGTGCTGACACAGGTCGACATCCTGGAGAGCCCGAGGCGAGTCTCGACAAAATGAGCTGAACCAGCCCTCAGGCCGGGTCTCTGCTTTTGGTCAACTCACGCTTTGACTGACAGGAACCTGAAAAGTGTTAGTGAACCTCCTCCAACCATACTGGACTACTATTCTCAAGACATTCTGGAGGTTAACAGGAATCCAGAGCGTTCATTTTAAGGGTTTTTTTTAGGGGTTAAGCATTTCTGGAAATGTGTTTACAAGAAGACACTTTCTGACGTACTTTGTTTTCTCTGAGATGTCACACTGGAGCTCCAGAAGTAGAAACGCTCAGTGAGCAGGGGGGATGTCTGGGCCATTGGATAGAGTCATGCAGGTGAATCAAATGGCTGGCGCAGATCAAACAGTGGAGGGACAAACATTCATGCAGTTGATGTTTCCAATGGCTTAACCTTCCATTTCTGGGCTGTGACATCGATTCAGACTCTTAACTACACGTTCTTCTTGTACCTTTGTCTTTATATTAAGCTGTGAGGGGGCTTATTTGCAAAGTAACTTTCCTTTATGGATTTTAAACTCCTTCAAAAAGGAAAATGCTCAGCGTGTGGGGTGAAAGAGAGAGGGTTGGGCTTCAAGCTCTTCATGGCAGTGAGCAGGGGAGCTAGAGCGAGCAGCAAAGATCCTCCGCGACCAGCTGATAATATGCTATCTGGTTCGTGACTGGCAGGTTTTTGGTGGGAGTTCACAAAGATCCTTCAAGTTCCTTTGACAATGACTAGAGCTGACTCGGGGCCAGCTGCTTTACAGTTACAGGAGCCTGGAGGGACTAACGTGCCAGCCAAACCCAGTCCAACCTCATGCTCGGCTCTCTAACAAAGAGTCATCTTGCCCATGCAGTGGCAAAGCTTTCCCCGTGTGAAATCCATTCAACCAACCAGCCAACCACCCTGTATCAGCTGCATCAATGCTGGATGCTGCTCATGCCAGTGAGCCAACGCTACCCATCGCTCTGCAAAACCGAGGGTCCTAACAACAAAAAAACAAAAACGCCTCACTGAGGTGTGGGGGGTACATGCCGGAAGCGTGGAGCAGCTGGACCCCCACAGGACTTATCAGCCAGGCAGCGGAAGGAAAGAGGTTTGTACTTGCGGCCCGGTGGTCCCACTCCACACCACCCCCTGTCTGACGAACAGGTACAAGGCAGCATGACTGTTGGCGCAAAGAGAAGACCAACAATCTGTGAGGACCGTCAGATTGGCGGGGATCCGGCAACCACCCCAAACCCAGACCCTGCAAGACCTTCCCAAACTCAGAAATGGAGGTGGACCACAACTTTCTTGGCTTAAATACACCAAAAATGTGCACCTGTAGGGCTCAAATTACAGCAGCTGTTGTCAGTTTGGATTCACGGCAGTTACAATGGCAAAAACGGGGACCAAGAAGTCCACTTTCTGGTGCTTATCTGTGCTCAAAGCAGTGGCAGCAGAGGTATCCTAGATATTCTCCTCACTAGCCTTGGCCTCCAGGCGTTCCCAAGCTAGAGATCACTGCAAGAAATGTCAAATCGCAGCACGTTCCGTCTGAAAGCACCTTTAGAGTGAACCCTGCGAAGCAAATTCATTTTGGCCGCTTGCATCGATTGAAATGGCTTCGTTCATTTCGGTAATTACTTTTATGGAGCGGCTTCTTTTAGTATACTCATCCTCAATCCTCATTTCGCGAATAAAGAAGTAGCACATTTAGTGCCATTAAGTATGTACAGTAAGTCCAGCAAAGCTACTAAATGGATGATTGGGATGAGATTTTATCTCATCAGCAGACGTTTCTAAGGGCATAACGACCATTGACTTGGCTGGCCATTGGGATCCATTGTAACTTCTGTGAAGCCAAACTGACTTCATCTGCCATCGTCCACGAAAGGAGCAAGAGATACATTTTCATTTCCACCTTTCAGGCCCTTTCAGGAGCATTGGAGTATTATTTTAAATCAGCTCTGCTCCGCTTTCCTGTATAAAAAATGTAACCTGTAAATAGATTATTACTTGGTAAAATATGATCAGTTGACAACATTTAAAGGATTTTACATGATTTTCTATATTCTGTTTTTGGGGTTATCTTCCACCTTTAGGCACTGTGCCATAATCCTTGGTGTTATGCCAATAGAAACACCCTCAGGCTGAGAATTGTTTAAATCGCAACAACTTTATTGGATCCATAGTGATCTGGCACAGAGAGGGTTAAACATGGCAGAGATCTGACATTTGAGGCACCAGTGTGGATTCCTTTGGCAAAGACTTAATCCTTTGAGGAGATTTAAAAGTGCATAGTATTAAGGTTTACTCATTCACACATAAGCTCAGATTTTTTTCTTCTGTTCTGACATGCATGTAGAAAGACAGCCTGAAATGTTTTCAAGGATTCTGTAAATAATATTGACAATAAAAACCACACAGTTCACATTCATGCTTGTTCTTGTCACTACCATTTTAGGGAAATACTCGCATTTCAATGCAATTGACGAAACTAAAGAGACAATGAATTGAAAACAGCACAGAATAATAAAAACTACAAACCACAAATGTCAAAAAAAACAAAACATAAATGGAACGTACCAAAAATCAACGCACAAATGCAACATTCAACAACATTTACTACAAACATTGAAGTTCATGGTACCCATCAGGCAGGGACAGGAGCCACACTCCAGCTGCCCCAGCTGGCTCTTGCCACTGGCACTGGACTCTGGAGGGAGGGACTGGAAAGACAAGAGGGATGGGGGAGACGGAGGGGTCGGGGGCTCCAGTAGCAGCACTGGAATGGGGCCAGGTGCGGACTCACCGGAGGCAGCGTGGTTGCACTGGGAGGCGTGGGACTGAGGCGGCGCCTGGCTGTGGCTCTGGGTCTGCTGGAGGATGTTCAGGCACTCCCCCAGGCAGCTGAGCGTGGCGGCCGACGTGGCTTTGAGCAGCAGCAGGTCCTGGTCCAGACAGGAAAGAGGGCCTCTGGTAGGTAGGGAGTCAATGGACTGGACCAGGTTCTTCTGCTGACCTTCTGCTTGGCACATCACCTGGGGGACAACAGCGATGTAAAGGATTCAAATACAGAAACGACAGTTACTCAGCTCACCGCTAACAGGTCAAAAAGGAAGCCGATATCACTACAAGAAGAAAGTAATGAGACCTTCCCTTCAACTCTCATTGTACTTTGCAGGAATTAACGATGTGTGCGTTAATATTATAATATATTATATGAATGAGCTTCATCACCGCTCAATCGGACAGCTGTAACATTAGAGCAAGGAGGGCGATCCTTCGGAGACAACCAGTACGGCGATAAAAGCAAAGCACTCACCAGGAACATTCACGTCCACCGGCCGCTCTGCTCCCACAGACGGGCTTTCCTGTCTTTGTTCTGACAGTCTATAGACCTACAAATACCCATGTATTCAGTAGGAGCCAATGTGCTTGAGTCACAGATTTGGATCTTTTGAAAAATGTCAATTCTTTTTAGGAGTAAGTCTGTTTCATTGTGCTAAGATGTACAAATCCTAAATGTTTAACGTTATGGAAAATTGCTTAAAATACAGTTTAGAGGTTGTATTGGCCATCAACACAACAATGCAGTGAGTGTGACACCATATCTCCCACCATCTCATAAATCTAACCGTTATAGTTTTGACTACAAGACACAACCAATATGGCAGTGCCAAAAAAAAGTTGCAAAAACTCTCTCAAACCAAAAAAAGTTCCCCCATACGCTCAGACAGAGTATTCCTCACCGAGAGTTATATCTGCATGACTCACCTATCAGAGTCTAAATCCATCACCAGAAGAGGAAGTAGACAAAGTGAGTTCTCGCCAGCAGGTGAGAAGCTCCTCTTGAGGCTAATGAATCTGGGTTGTTTATCAGCCAGGAAATGTTGCATTCATTAATATTGTATGGCTTCACAAACACTTGTCCTCCGCATGCACTGCGATAGCACATCTGTCTCGCTGCATCGGCGCACGGAGCTATTCTGGAGTCACCGAGAGCTGTTGTATGTGGTTGAGACGTTCATGTAAAGCACTAAGCTTTCCAATTATTCAGCTTTTTAGTCGGGTTGGATTTTGAATACCTCAGGCAGATGGAGCTCAATTTTTTTTTGTCTTCAACGGTCGTTATAAATAGCTTCTCGGTGTTCAGCATGCCGTTAGCGTATCGTTTTCCCTGTGCTCTTCGAATAATAAGGACTTTAATTTCACATCTTATTCTTATTACGGTTAAAACCACAAGATGTTTCGTGATTTTACTGCACGTTCGAAGGCAACAGAGGGCTGAGTATATTTATTCTATATTAGACAGTGGCAAGATATTTTGATTCGCAATTTCCATGCCTATGTGATGAATTAAATCTGGGATAATTATGATATCAAATAATGCCATTTGTATGTATGTCTTCCCGTGCAACCCTTTGTTTTCAGTGTCGTATTCTACTGCTTAGCTTGCAGTTTCCCACTGTGTTTGGTGGACTGGTTTATCAAAAGAGAAGAGGACAGGCTGGGAAGGATTTCTCTTTAACCTTGAGGCAAACTGTAGAAGTGAAGCCAAATGCCAGGTGGTGTTTTTTTTTTCTCCCCAACCGCCCCACACTATGTATGAATATAAAGTATGTTGTCGGTCCGCTGGACAAGCTCTTTCAGCTGAAATGTATCGACTCAACTACCTGTATTTCTTTAATAAATACACAAAGACGACGTGATAATTTGTGCACTTCTCAAAAGGAAATACAATCATCATGCTCACTTCAATGTCGAGTGCATTTCATGAAATGTGGGAGGAAAAAAAAGTGTCTATACTCACTAAACGGGCCCTTACGGGTGGCAATGCAAGTTAGTTGCTATGCAACCTTAAGAAACTCCAAAAAAACATTGAGAGGATTAGTATGCTGCTGCCAAGAGTCACACATACAAGATAAAGAGATAAATGAGTAATTTAAAAAAAAAAAATCAAGCATGTCTGTGGTCAGGAAGTGTAAAAGCAATTATAAATATCTCCAAGCTATCACACACAACTCTTATTGTAAAACTGTCAGCAGGTGAGCATCATGAATGCAACCTGGCCTCATGTGGGCGACAGAACACAATGAAAAGATTACAAATCCAACACAAACTAGCTCATAAAAATAACTAACAGGAGACATTTCTAAACATACATATTGATAAAAACTGAGCTCGAGTTTCTAAATGCTATCGCTCTGTATGTGATTAATTATATGGGTCGTATCTCTTGTTATTGTTTGGTTTATAAGCAGGTTAGACATCAACATAGAAAAGGGACATAATTGGAGCAGACATCTGCTACAAAGCTTTGTGAGTGGGTTTACAGTAATGGAAGCCCCACACACACACACACACACACACACACACACACACACACACACACACACACACACACTCCTGCAGTGATGCTTCTAGAAATAGCCTAACCCCAGTGATCCAGCTCTGGAAGTGTACGTGCCCGATAGTGCTGCTGCACCGAGGCTCCAGACATTTGATGAGTTCACATCAGCTGTGACAAGTTGGCTGAGGAGAGACGGTGATGTGGTCCGACTCCCACAGTCACACAGCCAGTGGAAAGACAGATGCATGCATGGATGGACAGACGGATGGGAGGTGGCAGCATGACGCATTCAAATCACAACCTCACCCATATAACGGTACTTCCATGTTACATCTCAGCGGTGTTTAGTCAGAGTAAGATGCTGCAAATAAAGACATTTAAAAAAATTATATGGATAACATTTGATGAAGATAGATGACTCCTATGTCATGGCTAACACCTCCTTCATGTCATATTGGAGTTAATGTAATAGACTAGGCATTGGTTGCATGTAAGTAAACCCTCCCAGTGGAGAGCAAAAGAGGCAGAATGCCTTGGATGAAATGCAATCATTGGCCGTCATCTGATGACGATTGAGCCTTTTTAATCCAATCCGGCGTGCTTCGATAATAAGGCAACAAAAATAGGACGAAAAAAAAAGCCCTTGATTCATTTCAAAAAGACCACTAAAATAGAAGGATACAATTTAATAAATGAAAATAAATAAAACCAGGATAACTTTCCAATGTGGAAATGTGTTAAAATGTAATGCATGTTTTTGGAGTCTGATCAAGCAGAGACATGTCCACCATTCATGCATCTTTACAAACAGACCTACTTCTGTTGGACAATACATCATGGTCTCTTCATTCCCTCTCTAGCTCACTCTGCTATTTTTTCTCTGCAAAAATAGATAGTGAAAATAATCTTTGAGGGCTGGCAGCAGCAGCGATGTCATCTGTGTGGACATGGCGTGCTGCTCTAACCAATAGACAATATAAAGTGTGTGGGAGTGACGTTGTTCACCGGGTGTTGCATCGCCCTCGTGTGTCTAGTCTAGTGTGCCGGTGAAATCCATGTGTAGGCTGACAGCGGTGACCGTGATGAGGCCCGTACACCAACCCAGCCCTAAGACAGGCCTCGGCGGGACTCCTGCTCTGTGCCGCTGCTCACACTGTATGTTTTAGCCTCCCGCCTGGTGCGAGGATGGTTCAGCGAGCGCTGGCGGGTCGGAGATCAACAGGGCAGAGCTGAGGAGACAGATCATGTGGAGATGCACTGAGGTGCAAAGACCACTTCCCCTCCATGTTTGAAAAAGAACATGCATCTGCAGCTAGAAGGGAGGGGACGTCTTATGGGAAGGAACAAAATGGGTGTTCATGAATATTATCAGCGATGGTCGACCTGAAAACAAATTGGACGTACAGCACGACCGCTGTTTGGCCATAAATCCACTGATAATCAGCATGCAGGAGCTTTCTGGTCCCTACTGTACAGCGGTGCATAAATCACAGGGCAAGCACGCTCTCTTTCCCGTTGACTCCAGCATCCCCCGGCCTTGTGCCAAACCCGTTGGACAGGTTTATGGGCTCGTTATGAATAACGGAAGGCTGAGAGAGAGAACAGTGGACGTGGAGAGAGAGAGAAGCTAAGTGTATAAAAATCACATCACAGGAAGCGGCGATCCAGGGCTACGAAAAAGTGAAAACGCACTCACATCACAGAGAGCCTTGGTTTTCTCCGTCTGTAGAGGAAAACACAAGCGCCAAAAGGAGTGTTTGTTTTGCTTAATGATCACACCATCTGCTCGGTATTTACTCAGACTGTCCCGGGTTTACTGGAGGAGACAGACTACGCTCCTGAGAGGTGAGAAATGACTCTCCCCTCGCGCCCATCGCTAGCTGCTCTCTTTCTGTCACGGAAGGGAATCACTTAGGCGAGATATTCTTAGCGTGACGAGGCAGTCTGAATGAGGGAATTTAAGAAGAAACATCATCACGTGATGGATGCTACTCCAACGGCGTCATTAAGAGCGACGAGCGGAGGAAGCAGATGAGCCGTTGAGGTAAACGCCAAGTTCTTTAATACACACTTTATCTAATGGTGTGACGATCCGCCCCCGACGGCTCCAGTTAAGGAGGACAATGCAAACGTGCTCACGCTGTTCTGGGAGGCTTCAATTACATGACAGGTAATTAGGAAGCAGTTCTTCTTCAGTGGTTTTTGTTCCTGCGGTGCATTAGACCGCCATGTTTGGGAAACACCATACCAAGCTTGTCCCAGTTTAAAACGGGCAGTCCTCTTTGTTAATATCAGACACCTACCAGTATTGTCTTCTTAACTCTTTTACTTCAAATGTCTGAATGGACAATAACTAACTAATAAGTCAATAGAGAGACAATGTTTGAGGCAAAGCATTCCCTGGTTGCAGTTTTTCAGATTTGCTGCTTTTCACCATTCCATCATCAGCGTAACTTGATATCTCCGGATGTTCAGACTGTTCATCAGGCAAAATGAATCAATTAAAAAGCTACTGTGGAGATGTTAATGACGCGATACACATTCTTGGCAATGGTAGTAAACCACTCATCTACAGGTGGCATTAACGTGCCAAGAAACGGAGGAAAGACAAGCTGCGAAAAGTACAATAAATACAGGATTATGTGTGTTTTGTGAGTAAGAACTTTGTTTGTTTTTAAGTAAAGAGCCCCTTAAGACTCATTCATTAACTGATGAATCAGACAACATAAAAACATAATTGCAACCCCTCAAAGTAGCTACATTCCTTTTACATTATTGTCTGTTGTGTGCACTTCTAACCATTGAAATCAGCTGTCTGCTGCTGCCATGAGAGCAGTGAGACTGAGTTACAACAGTGAGGTCGCATCAAGATAAAACAAAACCATGATCTGAAACCCGCTGAAGGGGAACTGCAGAGTCAAGTCATAACTCTCAGTGGGTTTGTATGTCTGTGACAACTTTGTGTCACAACTTCTTGAATCAAATATCCTTTTGGGGTTTCTTGCTCCTTCATAACTGCCAAGTCATCTTATCTCTATAATTCAGCGGCCAGATGCACGGCTGCCTGGCAACAATCATATCTAACAAAAGGGCTCTTTAGTGTGCCAGTCGGCCGTACAATCATGCCTTCATCATGTTTAGATCATTTTCGCTTCCCAAAACCCAACTTCCGGACTAATCTATGGCAATGAATCACTATTCACCACCAGCAGACAGGCTATTAAAAAGAGACGGGACAGAAAACAATTTTCTTTTTGAAAGATAAGCAGAGAGCAGTGAATGACTTTGCCGAGTGTATAGAGATGTGGCAGATGAGAACGAAGTGTTAACCAGAACCGACAGGTCTGGAGAGAATTAATGAGGATTTAAACTTCAAACTAAATCAGAAACTGATTGGGAATTTCAAGTGGAGGGATTTTTAATTAACTCAGTTTCTGTGAATGTAAGCTCTTTATGGAAATAGTAAAATCAAAATGTATACATTCAGGGATTAGCAGGACAAAGCGGACAGTAATATTAAATGTTCCATATGGACGAGCTGGTCGGCACACTTTATCTTCTTTGTGCACACGGACACTTTTACATCTCACGTGTTGATTCCTGCACACACTGACCCTGATTCAACGACATGCTCTTCCCTCTGTCACCGCCCATGTTAATCAGTATTGATGTATTCCAGAAAAGTGCCAACAAAGCTGAACCTACAGTAAAGGCCGAGTCCACTGCAGTAGGTGTCAAGCCTGCCAGGAAGCCACAAATATCTGCTGAACTCACTGCACCAGTGTCCCACCTGAGACCAGCGTCGAGGTCTAAAGGCCACGCAAAACGGAAAAATCATCGTAAAAGGAACAACCGATTTCTGTTTAAATGAAAACCTTCAATTCCAATATTTGAGGAATTAAAGATAAATCCAGTTTATTACTTGTTTTGTCTATCATGCTTATTATTTGTCATAACAACACCAAAATAATTGCTAGGATCTGGGAAAGCAGCAACACCCAACAGGCTTACAACAGCAAACACTGATTTGGATCGAAATGCAAAAATGTTCAAATGTAAAAAATACTGAATCTCCTCGAAATCTATTCCCTTCATGAGTATTCATGACAGCACAACAACTGTAAAGACAGTCCTGTTATTATTACAAATGTCCCCTTGAAGAACATCAGCTCAAGAAGAGGAAACGGCTGGCAGTAGAGAGATTTTTTTTTAAATTAACATTTAAATATGATCACTATAAGGGAAATAAATAGAACATCTTCAAACGCTTATTAGGATTTTATGGGATTTTATAGAAATTATGACCAAAACCATGAAATATTCCCGTTCTGTTGCAACAACATAAATAATAAAAGAAAACCTGCCTCGTTTTAATTTCAAGGGGGTTGAAACAAATATAATTATGGATTTGACACCCACCTCTTTGACCTCCAGCAGCCGTCCCGGGTACAGAGTCTTGGCCCGCCGAGCTGCAGCCGGAGACTTGTGGTGGGTGATGGTGACGATGTTGCTGGGCGAGGCCGCGTGACTCAGGTGCCTCTGAGAACCGGGCGATGAAGATGGGGTTAGGTGGGGGAGGAGGGAGAAGCTACGGGTCCGACCAGAGGATGAGGAGCCCTGGGGGGGGAAGAAGGAAGAGCATGCTCTTAAAAAAAATCTCATAAAAATATAAATGAGGAACCTCAGGGTTCCTATTCCCCAAAATTTTGTGCAGAAAAAAATGGCAAATTTTATGTTATTTTATGTTAAGTTGGACTTTTTTTTTATTTTTTATTTATATATAAAAAGGTAGTCATCACTATGTTGTTTTTTGTTCTCTGCACCAAAGCTGAAGTCACATCACATTCTCCGTTTCGATGACTTCCCCTCTGTGACTCCCTTCAGTTCGCTGACCAGCGCTCACAGACAAATCATGTCAGAGCAGTACCTCTCTCTCCCTCCTGTCCTTACTCTCCATTAGATTACAGCAACGCAGAGAGAGACGAGGCATCAGAGATTTATCCTCAGAGGAGCACAGAGGTCTGGTCATGGCAGCGGTGAAAATAAAATACATCAAATAAACAGCTTCCAGCCCAGAACACTGCTCATTGAGAGGGAAATCACTCGATATATTTTTTTTTTTTTAGAGTGAAGCTGCTTGCTATGAGGTAATCCAGGAAATCAAAGCTATGACTAACGCGGCGTGACATAAGGTCACATACGTGATTAGGCAATAACTGCTTTGTTATTTTGCTCCTTTGAGTCGTTTTTTTAGAGGAGGAAACTGCATTTAGACGAAGGGCATTTCCGTGTGATTAGATGCATCCGAACACTAAAAGGTTATGGTCGGCAGGTCCTCGGGTAATTATTTGAACAGAACCTAATCAGCTTACAGAACAGAACACTGTTGTATTGTGTCAGACTGAGCCACGAGGCGTGAGTAAGCAGAAACAGCATTTCAGGAATGCGAACAGATAAGATACACTGAGGTTTCTCCCTCCAAAACCGGCACAATGTTCCATGCATTTCAATAAACTTGAAGGGAAAAGAAAATGCATGGAGGAAAAGGAAGAGATGCAGGAGAGAATCGAGCAAAGGTGCGAGGAACACATGGTGAATTTAGGGGCCATGATTGGGACTCCAGTTCTCCACTCTTATTACTCTTATACATAAACAGGCAGGGAATGTTCTCTGCCTGACAGACTAAGATCAGGGGTACAAAGTCCTGATGCTTGCAGCTTCACAGGTGCTCTGCTGTCACTCGACCGTGGGTGGACTTGGCCCCGCGAGAGGCAGCGTGGGTAGCTGGTCCAACGGTCAGCTGCTGATCCGTCACTTTCTGCACTACAGGGAACCACGCTAATTACACACAATTAGCTATTCAGTAATTACCTTCGTTAGGAGGGTCAGAAAAAAGGCTTATATATTATATCAAGTATACACAGTATATATACTGTGAATATATAGTATATAAACACACACCGTCTTTATTGAAGCAGAGAGTAAACATTACCAGTCCCACTCAAAGTCCACAGTCTGACTCTTTGTGACCTTCCTGTCAGGAGGTGTGTGTGCGTGCAGTTACACATTATTATCGGATTGGAAAACAGTGTTTCAACAGTACAAGTTGCTGCATGATTTTATGAAAACTTGTGTATAAAACGAGAGAAGATGAGTGTATAATCGGTCTGATTGAAGTGTCTAATTTGGACTTGAACCTCAGTATTTCCTGAATCCTGGCTACAGCCCTGTGTGTTGCTGCACTAACAGCAGTATATTGTAATATTACCCATGCAAAGTTTACACTGCACTAGAATAGAAAAGCCCTTTTCATCCTGTTCAAAATCCACTACCTGATGCTTCTTTCACAGGCTGTGCAGAACCTCTGAATATGACTCGACTACAGTTCCACTTTGAACAATTGGACGATTTGACAGAGAAACCTGGCTCCGATAGATCGGTGGCTCTAAAACGAGCAAGGTCAAACTCGCCTATGATTACATGAAACAAACATGAATATGTGCTGTCACATTGTTTTTCATTGTTCCAGCTCTTTTAATAATGGAATCTTGTTTCCTCTCCTTCTGCAATGATTAAAAAGCATCCAACAGAAGAATGAGCACCAGCAGCTGTTAATCTCAATAAAAAAACAATCCCTCATAGTCACACAACAAGAGTGGATATAAACATGCATTCGTTAGTGTTTTCTTTTGTATGGAAACCTGGCCATTTTCTGACTCAGATCCAGGCTTGTGTGTGTCAGCCAAGACTCAGATTATTTCTAAATCAATCTGGTTACTCCATCTGCTGATGGAAACCATGGGAAATGATTACAAGCACCAGAAAAGCTTTTATGAGTGAGATTGTGAAACTAATAATCAACTTTTGACACAATATCTTAAGGTTTTCCTACTACAGTATTTTCTCCACTACTGCCCATATCTATCCACATAAAGGAGAAAACTAGCACAGTAGCATTCACTACCTCCAATGTTTTCTTCTACCTCATCCATTTGAAAATAAAAGCATCTCTAATAATGGTTGCTGCATCTGAATCCATCAACACTACGGAATGTCTTGCACTTCTTTCGGTTTCTAATAAAGACGAGGACAATGAACCCCCTGCCCTTTTGGTAATAAATAAATCCTGCGACAGCTTTTCTCTTATCAGACATAGTAGCTGAGCCTCGGCTGCTGGCTGTCGCATTGCCGGAGTAGCTGCGACAACGATCTGAAAGGCAGAGACAGTGCAGCTCGGGGGAGGCTTAGACCACAGTAGTGGGTACAGTAATAACAGCTGCTGCCTTGGCAATGCCCCGCAGTCAATTAATCAATGAACAGGAAACAAACGCCCGTCCGGCTCTGCGGGACGGAATGAAAAAGAGAGACAGTCTTCCTCCTTCCACTTTTCCTCGCCTGTCCAAATTTCCTCTCATGTTCCGACTGCTCTCCTCATCACAGCCCAGCAGAGTAACTGGACGTTCCCCCTGCTGGCTCCAGCTGTGCAGCAAATTCAAGTGGTGAAGAGCTACAAGTTGAAGAAGCGAACGGGCGATGAGGCGGCGGAATGAGGCGGCCGTATTTAATTGTTTAAGGAGACACGGGAAGTGTTGGTGTTGGTGTCCTTCCTAATGTTCGAAGGTGAAACTACGTTGGTGAAACAGGAAGTAGATGAGATGTGTGCGTTTGACTCACAAGCCCTTCGTGGCCTCCTCCTCCGGCTCGTTCCACACTCAGATGTTCATCGGAGCCCTTCAGCTTCCTCACCTGAAACCAAACAGGCCCATTAACAGGGAAAGGTTCTATGCAAGACGCCATACGATGAGGTTTAAATATTTTATAGTACAGGACTCATGCATGATAAAACACAGACCATAATGCAAACAACCTTTCTGGGAGCCCTGTTTTACCATTAGGCAGTTTGTTAGTTTTTGTTCTTTCATTATTGTTTCTCAGATTTATGCAAGACAATATTATTCACGCTAATTTGTCTTCTTTTGACAGTGGCTGTTAAAATCTAGCTTGGTCTTATATCATACAGGCTGTAAACAATCCCACACCTCATTATTGAGCACAGCGGGCAGTCGTGGACACAATCCTTTTAGCTGGATTCACCAGCTTTAAAGAAGTTAGTTTGTAAGGACTTTCGTTTTTATCTTAATATTTACACTTTCCTCATCTTTGTACAACATCTTGCTTATATGATGTTTGTAAATCAGGTTGGAACCTTTTAATTTAATGCAATCCAGCCGTGTGTATAACCTTCCAAATGACCAGAGAGTTGAATCAACGCCTGCCTGACACTGTGAATAACAGACTTTATGAGCTCCTCATGCTGGAGTTTATAGTAGGTCAGTTGTAATGGATTATCACAGTGTAAAATCTGTACAAACAGGTAGATGAAAGCAACATTTCACAACACTGGAAATGTCTGCAAGCGGGGCTTTCAAAGAGCCGCTGAGGATGAGTAAACATCAGCGCTGTGAAATCCGTCACCAATTGAAGTTAGAAACTTGAAAATATAACAAGCATCACAACTTCTTCATTCCCAGACAGAAATACACCCTAACAGCATCCATGAACAGAATATAACTTTAATACCAAAAGTTTGCCAAAGAAATAATACGGTTTGGATTATTTCCTCCTTCTCTACTGGATCAGGCCAATGAGAGCGACACACACATACGGCGACTAATCCCCCGAAGCCCCACGCTAAACCCCCACCCCCCCAAAAAATGTCCAAATATTAATCTGTAATATTAAAAAAAAGACTGATGGTGGCTTAAAGGTAGATGCTACTCTCCCCAACACCATAATCTTTAAGAAATTAGACCACAGAGACATAAAGAGGGCTGTGAAAAAAGGGATATTCCGTGATTGTCTCATTCTCAAATATAGCAGCAGGAGCTCGCTGTCATATTTTTACTAAATCTCTAAGTCTTCTGTCAAATGAAGTGCTAAAAATATTCTTGAATTAGACAAGCAAGAATAGGTACACACGGAAGCTGAGCTCTGTATAATGTCAGTGTTGGATTTTTACATTTCATCCCTTTAAATTCAGCCTTTTTTTTTTATCTTTCGCTTGCCGACTATTTTTCACAATTTACTTTCACATTTAATGTAATTTCTGCAAGACGTAGAGAAACCGAGTAAGGCCAGGAGGATATGAGAATGTCAGGAAAGAGCTTTAAAAGCTAAATGAGACTCATGGGAGATGATGCCATTTGAATTTTAAAAATTGCAAGAATCGGTCACCTTTAGACTCACTGAAAAAGCCAGTGGACTAAAGACTTTTCCTGCACACAGACTGAAACATTGTTGAACTCAGGAAACTGACCAGCGTTGCCTTAAATGGAAAACGTGTCATATTTATAAACAGACACACATGAGAGCAGAAATCTGGAGGGAAATGTGGAGGCTTTATGCTCCCTCCTCCCGAGGAATATAGAGAACTTGGACTTGAGTCATGTTGACAACTCTTACCGCAAGTGTCTATGAGTGTGTGTGTGTGTGTGTGTGTGTGTGTGTGTGTGTGTTACCTTGGCACTGCTGTCAGAGTGACGTCTGGCACACGCTTGGAGCTGACTGATCCAAAACTGCTGCTCCTTGGCGTCGGAGGCTACAAAGACACACAGAACAAAAACACATTCATAAAACTTAACTTCCTTCACGCTGAGAAACACTAATAAACCTTTACATGAGTTCAAAGTCAGGTCAATATGCAGTTATAAGGAAGTCATCGGCCTTAAAGTGTCTCCACACCCATTCCATTTTTTTTTTTTTATTGCACTTTGACTCCCATTTACTTTTGAAAGTAATGCCCAAGGTTTATGTAGAGCACTTAACATCAGCTGGGGGAACACGATGCCAGTTATCACAAGATTATTTAAGAATAAAAAAATAATTTCTGAGGACACAGAGGTCATGTCCTCGATGCGATTTCAAAGAATGTGGGAGTTTTCAGAAGCCGGGAGGATTTTGTACAGTAGATATTTAATTTACCAATTCAAATAATTGAATACTCAACATTTTACTTTTTCGGCAATGTTCATGTCAATGTTTGTGCACCAGAAGTCTATTCTTGGTAATAAAAATAAGGCATGGAAAGATATTTTAGACCTCAATGTTAAAATGTACATTTAACGGTGAAAAATCCAAATCTGTTTGGTGTAAATCAGTGGAATAACGACAGGATTGCTGTTTCCTCTCATTCCTCGTCTTTGTGCTAAGCTAAGCTAATCTTAGCTGCTAGCTATACCATATGGACCTGAGACTAGTATAGAGCTTCACATCCACCTCTTCCATTCCTTTAAATGCATTTAAAATGCAGAGAGCATCCAATAATCAGGGAACAAACACAGCCGTAATTAGTGGAGAAATCAGTAAAGACCACCTGCTGGATGTCGGTGATCTCATTTGCCAAATGATTATTCAACTTGCTGACTGTCTAAGCAGCCATATGATCCTGTTACCTTCTGAATAAAGTCCTGATGGCTGCGTGGCACATCTGAACCTCTCCTTTTTCCTCATCTACGCTAAATTGAGCGTTTAGTATTCAAGAGACAGCAGCGACTCGTTTGGCCGATTTGCGAGCAGCACAGGAAGCAGCTTGATACTCTCTGCATGCTTGTGGTTTTTCCCCTTGGCACGGCAGACAATACACCCCGTTATCTCGACACAAATAGCCAGTCGGAGCTGGGACTTGCTGACTAACACGGCGAGCTGCAGCCCTTCCAGTTGAAGGAGATGCTGACTGTCTGCCTGTGTTGACCCGCTCCAGGTCGGACAGGAAAACAATATCCTTCTGATCCCATTTCACTGACTAATTGTTTGAGGACAAAGTCTTCGATGGATCTGATAACAGAGTTCAGGTTGACCGCTAAATCCCAAACGGAGCACCAGCGGAAGAGAAGATTTAAGAACATGGCATCAGATTTCTGATTGTTATGCAAACGGTGATCCTGTGCTTCTTAAGCAAACCCACCTGAAAAACCCCCTAAATCAAAGACGTATATCAGTAACAAAGGGGAAGGTGTGTGGTAGGGAATCAGCACACCTGAGCACAGCCAGTACCCCGTTTAGGGTGCGCTTGATTTTGGTACACTGTAGTTACTAAGCTTACATGCACTTTTACATCCTACTTTCACCTTCTTCTGACCTCACATACTGTCAACGTGTATATTTTATACATAAAGAGTAATTAATGTTCTAATTGTGCACGATTAAAAACATATACTAACACTTACAGACACCAAAAACTTTCATACAATCATGTGAGTTTTGTTTCTCCAGATATAATTTAATACACCCATCCACTATAATAAGTCACCATTTATATTATGTATATATTATAGTTGGAGGTCATATATAAAGAAGCCGCCGTGCCACCTACACATTTTGGGGTGTTTTTATTTACAGATAATTCCCTCTAAAAAGGAGCCACAACTGGAAATCAATCAAATATCTTGAATGCAACCATTTTTATGGAAAGCATGATTAACAATGTTATCATTATTTATTTTGTAAGATGATATAAATGTATATAAATGCAGGAAATTCAGCATTTTTCAGCTACTTCAGTGTCACACCATGACTGCTTTTGAGACGAGACTGAGAAAGTGTTTTAAATCAAATGACACTCGACCTGGTTAGTTAGACGCATACCGAACCCTTTAATCCACTCTTGTTAAATCTCTGGTTGTCAGATATTTTTTCCTGGTATTTTTCAGTATTTTTGCATCCATGGAGAAGCTTTAAATGTTGCAAATTAATGCAGCGCTCTGTTTTTTAGCGACTGTATAGCTTCATTAGATTCACAAGGAACGACATCGCCACTGAAATTAAACTTTAAAATCTCCTGCTCTGTGGGTTTTTTTTTTTTTACATGCTGATCGAAGGCTCTTCAACGTATATGGAGAATTCAATTTGCACCCGTCAATCAAAAAACGCACCGCTGACATCTGCCGCAGGCATGAGAACACCTACAAAAGGCCTCTTTAAGCGAAGAAGCAACTCTGAGAAAATGAGACGTTCACAGAAACGCCTAACAAGTGCGTCGTTCAAGACGCGCTCTCCCACCGGGAGTGGCTGCTCGCCTCTCCTGGGAGAACAGATCATTCACAACAGAAACACCTGTGCCGAGCTGTCTTGCAGTAAAAAAAATGTCAAGTAACGACCTTCCCCACTTATTCCTCGTCGTCAACATGCACAGAAATACTCAAGCGAGCGACGAAATCAGACATTTCTTCTCTGATGTGCACAAGCCTACCTGTGATTAAAGGTAATTAGTCGTCTGCATAGAGCAGAGCAGTGTGTCTATGCTAATATGCACCTGTTCACATTGGGGAGAGATATGCACGCTGCTCGGCTCGGAGCAGGACTTGCTGTTCTCATTCAGGGAGGATATTATTCAGTAGAATGATACTGATGAAAATGTCAACACTGGTTTTGTGTCACAAGAGGTGCAGCCTTATGTGCGACATGCTGACAGCTCCGTTTGTGTGACGAATCTGACCGTTTAAAGTAAGCAAGAACAGGAACTCGTTAATGTCTGTGTGTCCCATTTAAAACTCACATGCCATCCCAGAGAGACAGCCAGAAAGAGAGAGAAAACTTCTTCCACCATCATCTCCTCATACCCCATTTTAATTATCTCGCACGCCAGAGATGTCGTTGGTTATGATAATGAGGATGAATGAGGATTAACGCTCGGACCAGCAGTTAGCTCTGGGAGATATAACGAGCTTTAAAAAAGGTATGTTTCAAGAAGACGGACAAGCTGACGGGGACTAAAGAGGGTAGTGGAGTGGCCCAGCAATTACAGCGACCAGCATTTACTCGTCAAAATGACATCCCTGTAATTATTCAGAAGGAACGTTTATTATAATTTCAGATTTAACTTTAGGTTTGCTGGGATTTTTAATAGCTTTTTATTCACTCTCGTCTCACCTGGCGTTTGTTGCGCTGAGCAGTTAATTTAAATCTTTTCATGGAGTAGAGGAAAGGCTACTTGATAAATGATAAAGAGCTTATTTGCCATATGTGCATTCAGACGTGATTAAAATGAAATACTCCCTTCGTACGACTCTGTTTGAACTAATTCCACTTTGGTTTAGAGCCAGAAACATGTCACATGCGAGTCCCCCAATGGATCAAACTAGAGACATTACCAAGAGAGTTGGCATCAATGGTTGCACAGAGATCCTTCAACAACAACAACAACAACAAAGAACAGGTCGGCTTATATATATATATAATGTTATTTCCTTGATTTCTAGCTAGTAAATAAATCGTGTTTTCAGTAATAACTGGCATACAAAACTCTTAAATAAAAATAATCAAACTAAAACACTTTTACTTAATGTAGCTACCGATTCTGTGTATATTCTCACACCAGCTAGCAACAAGGAAATGTGTTCAATATCCTCTTTATGAACGAAGATATCAACGTCAGAGTAAAGGTGGCATTTAAAGCTTCAGACGCAGACCAGAAGTAAAACGATACACAGCTTACCAATACTGGAAAATGACTCCTTGAAATTGCTTCTTTTCTGTGTCTAAGGTGGTCTTTCAGGGACTCCCATGGTAACCAATACCAGATCTGAAGCATACTGGCTAATCTTAATCACCGACTGTTGAGGACCTGAGCCTCTTTGAACCCTGCTGTTTGAGCAAATGGAGGCTTTTGTGATATTCAACTACAATTATTTTCAGAGGAAGATTATTTCAAATGTGTTTTTGCTGTTGAGGTCTTGGTGCTGGTCAGATATCTAAACAGGCCTTGGGTTTGTTTTGCTGAGCCCTTTCTAAGGATTGAAGAATTCAATATTCACAAATCTTACTGAGGCGTTGGGAGTGGAAATACCTCTGCCTGTTCTTCTTCACTGGTGGATCATTGTTTCCTCTTAGCTCAATACACAAGGATCGCAGAGTTATTCAGAGAATATAGGCCAAGTTATTCTGATATCCTCCCCCTCGAGAGTCTAGGGGGACATTCCAGCGGCTCAAGTGGAGCAACAGTAAAAAGGAGTTTTCTCTTGCTTCAGTGGATACAGGTCACTGAAAGCGAAGGCCTTCAGCGCCGACACCAGCGACAGGCGCTTTGTCTGACGCTGGGCCTTAAAGCGATTTTCCACTATGGTGTAGCTTTGAAGCTTTAAACAATCTCCTTTCGATATAAAATAGAGCTGCATGCTGGTTCTGCATCAGCACTGCGATGTGCACATGAGGACGTGTGATGTTGGCAAAAACACCTCATCCGGGAAACAAAGCGTCTGTACTCCGTCTTAACACAACCGTAGGGATCAAAGGAGAGGATGTTCCAGAGTATAATCACGTCCGCATCGCGATGCATCCACACCTTAACAAACCAGCAGTTGCAGAGAGACGGCCCAACAATCAAAGCAGCACAAAGCATGAAACAAGTCGGTCTATATGTTCTTGTTTTGGAATCACTTCTGGACGAGGGTTCGACAAGGTTTTCAATGAGGAAAGTAAGAATTTTCTTGATATGGACACTTAGTTAGACTTGTAGTCTAATAATGATAATGACAAATGATGATGAAATATAACAGCTTGGTTACTTTTTCAATAAAAACATAATCAAACTCAGTATATCGGCTTTGTTCATTCTATTAAATGCTTTCCATACCCGGCTGGCGTTCACAAATACTTGACAGAAAAAGTTAATTCATAAACACCCCGGTATGTACACACTGCACTCCATGTGACTCGAACATAAAACACACTCTCCGCTCAGTGTGTGTACGCTGCCATATATGGGCAGCCTGAGGCCGGAGTGAGGTCATACCTCTGAGTTTGTACAGCTCTCCATTGACGGAGTTTACAACAAACATGTGCGGAGCTTCGTCGCTCGGGGTGACCGAGGCGCCGATCAGGGGCAGGGACCCGCGGGGCTTCTGGCTCTTCCCCTGCTCGTTGACGAAGTACTGCAGCTGTCCCAACTCCGGATCCAACACAAAGTACCTGCATGGGAGGAAAACAGAGACGGGCGGTTAAGAAAGCAATGGCCCGGATAGAAGAGGGAAATAAGAGGCACCGTTAACGTTAGCATCAGTTTGCTTTATGCTCTCATTAGCTCAGCTTGTTTACTGGTGAAAACTTTTTTTATATTCCTGTTGTGCTAACTTTCCAGGAGGTGTGTGTGTGTGAGAGAGAGTAAGAAAGCAATGAGGGGGAGATGAGGCAAAAGAGAGCTGCCGTAAAAAACCCACAACATCCTTAGATTTCTCACCTCCCATGCAACACCGCCTGCAGGATATTATTTACCAAAGCTCTCTTCACGCAAGATTCGTTAAAAATACCCCTCCGTGCACATTAAGGCCCCGCTTTCACCAACACCAAGACGGCAGCTCAATTCCAAATTACTCAAGGTGATGATTAGCGCGGTCATCTCGAGCCGAAGCCACAGCTTGAGGCGTGGAAATTAAACCCCACGTTTCCCCCCACCCCCTTTGTGATTAATGAATCACATTCAATCACCGCGTAATTGAATCTCCGCCTCGCTCATCGTCGGCTGGAGGACCTCAAAGCCGACAGACACATGAGAGAAGCATTCCGTGTCCTGCGGCCGGAGAGGACTGAGTATATGACATTCCAGAAACCGGCCTCACTGCCGTTTCTGGGCGGAGAGCTCTGCGTGGCTTTGACTGACCTTTTCATGTTTGTGAACAGTGGCGTGAGGTAACAGCAGTAGGCTTTGTTCCGTCTTCTGCACCACATATCGCCCCCTTTTTCCCCGATAATCCCTGTGTTCACAATCAATGTTCTCTTTTCATCCGCGGGCAGAGAAGCTGCAGTATTGATCAGACCTTTAGCGGGGAGAACCGCTTTCCTTCCTATTTTAAAGTCGTGGTTGTATGCGGTGATTAAAGGTATCGCCTGTCCACTCCAGTATCCCACAGGTGTTGATTTTCAAAGAACAGCGACAGTTCATTTCAATCAACCCTCATGCTGTAGTTTCACAACTGCTGCACATTCTAGGGCTTTTATTTTGAAAGTTAAGAAGGAAAGGATCTGTATACATGTTGTCAATGTGGGGGCAATAAGCCCATTTTCCCAAATCATTAAAAAAAATAAGTCACAAGTTCATGAGGACATGTCTGCGTTTTGTCCAGCAAATGTTGCAAAAAGACAAATATATTTAATTTTCAATTAATCTGTTTAACAAAACAGTGAAAAGCACCATATCCTTACATTTTAGAGGCTGGAGCTCAACATTATTGACTTATTCACTATTCAATTAACTGTTTCAGGACTAGAAATATAGTTTTTTATATTTATGATTCAAAATCACATCATGAATGGCTTCAGTCTTCAAATATGCAAATGATAAGGGGACAAAAGAACTCTGTTAGTGCATCCTTCACGTCGAGCAATTTCCCATGAACCCTCTGGTTCCCCATAGAGGATGCAGTGAATACTGTTCTTTGAAAACTGATCCCCACTCCCAGTCTTGCCCCCTTCCATCAGGAGAGTGTGTGATTTATGTCGACCACAGCCGACCAGGGAACGATCTGCCTGCGTCAGGTTTTATCCGGCCATCTCTTTTTCCTCGAACGCCGTGTATGAAGTCTTATCCCCATGTTCAGTCAGCAGAGTGGAGGCTTTTAGCACTGACCCCTCCAGCTAGTCCTGCCTTTGCAGATACACCACGACGCAGACCTTTAACATGATGGATGGTGCTAACAAACCTGGGCTTTACAGACTTCCGTGTCCTAGCGGCGCTGGTAACACCTGACCTGCAATGAACTTTTCACCTTCGGAAAGGATGAAGCGGCACCAAAGCCGGCCAGATGAAAAGATAATGATAGGACAAAAAATGATGAAACGTTTGCAGCAATGTTACTGCACTTGTTGCACAGCATATGATTTTAAACCCTTTACTGGTTTAAAACCTTGTGCAAAAAATCATATCCAAAAAAAGTATCCATTTCTGAAGAGAAATATGCTTTAAAGAAAGGCATGCAAAACACCAAATTTCCATTTTTTCATGAAAAGGTATCCACACTAGCTCTGAAACGTAATCACTCACCCACTCAAGAATATGTATCTGTTCAACAAAGAGCGGTCTGACACTCATCCTTTTCTTTTTCGCTGATATATTCAAATAAATCACAAGCATAACAATAACAACACTGTTAAAAGAGCTTACTCAAGCACTTTCATTCACATCAACAGTGATACTGCCATTTCCTAAGGCAGGATATGGCTTGTCAGCGGAATTAGCATTTCTTTTCAGCTCTTTTGGCAGTTTATTCTTAAAAACACTCAGAGGAATGTCAGACAGGCAGGAAGGCAATAAATCACGCTTGTTATCAGCAGGAAATAGTGAGTTCGGGATTAAGATGTGTCGAGACTCCAACTGAACATTTTCATTGGTTCCAGTGACATTTAGCAGGTCTGTCTGTCTAGGTAGCATTATTTTTTTCCCCCATCCATATTCTGTGAAAACACGCCCCTTACTCTGCTTCTGATTGGCTCTGACCCTGATATTCTTCTTTGCTTACAACCTTAAAACATAACAGTAATTCCAGGAATTCCGGGTAATAACTCTCTGCTCTGATCCGACATCGATTGCAGGAGAAATTTAAAGCTGCATCAAATCATTTTTAACCACTAGGAGCCAGAAAATCCCTCCATGTCTTCTTTCACCAGCTACTCCTTCACTTGGCTCTCTCTCTCTCTCAAAATGCCGATCTTAAGTCGATCTTGTAACATTATTTGAAGCGACAAAATGAATCTAAAAGCGAGAAGGTCCCCATTGACTTTCATGTTAAAATGCTCAACTTTAGAGCTGTTGCTGCTAATTAAACGAGGGCTCCAACTTAGCTTCCTGTCATTCAATGCTTGTGCAGTGGGAAATTATAAAACAAGGTATTTGCTCTTTAACAACTTATTTGTTGAAAATGATGTATGAATGGATTCACTGTAAGAAGAAAGGATAGTATCATATTCACAACAGCCATTAAAGAGTAACTTAACACCCCCGGAAATGTAGTTTTTTGCTGACCCTCCAGTGGTTAAGCTTCTTCTGAATGACCAAAAAAAAAAAAACAGAAAGGTAAACATCAAGCTAAAAGCTAGAGTGGTATTTCTCAGTGACTTAAAGACTTTATCACCCCAAAACAAATATCACTAATGTTCATCTGAAATGTAGTCAGAATTCTGCAAAAACGTAAGCTCGGTGCTTAATTGCAGCCCGTGGAAACAGCAGTTCACAAAGCAATCCTTGACCCGAGGCCCACTTACTCACTCAAGTGTTGGGTTTCAACCATATCACATGGTCTTCATCAGCAGATTGATGTGGCTCACAGGAACAAGCCATGCTGACTTGGTTGGAAAGTTGAAAGTTTGAACATCAACCGATCCGTGGCAACTGATGACAAGAAAGGTCTGATATGATTGACAGCTCACAGCTAATTAGTAAGTGGACCTTGAGTTAAGATGTTTTTTTGTCAACTCCTGACATTTTTTTTGCAGCTACCAGCACACCAACCAACTACAGTAAGGGGGGGAGAAATCAGGGCAGCAAACCAGGCTAAGTTGTTCTTCCTCTTCTCTGCCACATTAACGCCCACCAGAGCAGCAATACTCAGACTCACAGCTTCCATCAAAGCAGCCTTCTCTTCTCCTTCTCCAGTGAGCACATCTGCAAAGAAATGATTCATCCCTCACAATGTGCTCCCCACCCGTCTGACCCGAAGGGAAGACATAGATTTACAAATCGACAAAAATTTTTCAGATCCAGCTTCGAATTACGAAGAAAAGAAGGAGACTGAGACGGCTCTGAATGTTCAGTCCTCCGTGAGCGGAACGCAAATGTTTGAATATCTATGACGCACAAACACTGAAGTCAGACTGAACAGAGCACTATCTGCTGCATGAGAAGTTGAAGTCGTTTGACAACTGGGATTATGAGCAGCTGATGCTATAATCAAACACACATGCACATGTTAGGTGCATTAACCACTGCCTTATGTTTCAGTCACAAACGCTCCGATGGGGGAATCTTGACATGACCATCTTTAATGAAACACCCAAAGCTCGACAGAGGTAGGATGCACCACACACATGTTGTATGACTGAGTGAATCTACTGGATCTGGACTATTTACCTTTATCTATCTATCTATCTTTCTATACTTTTTTGTATTTCTCTATTAAATTCTGTTTTAATTAAAACTGCGACATAAAGTAGTTACCTGGTCGACCACTGCTTTCCCAGAAGGCTTTGAGAGACGTTTCACTCTCATGTTGCACAGAAAGGAACAGCGTTAATCTACACTTTATGTTACAATGAACGTGGTGGTTACATTATTATTATTACTAAGAAAAACTACAAACTATGAAAAGCAAACAAAGCAATGCATGATGTCAATGAAGCTCCTCACGTGTGTGTGTATAGAAACAAAAAATGGCTACCTAGCACATTTTCTCCACACACACACACACACACACACACACACAGAGCACCTACACAACGGCACTTCACGCTGACACATGAACACCCACACACTGGCAGAATTAGCTCCACTCAGGTCCGCTGCCCACCACGACACCACCTGCCAAACTCATCAATGTGTTTTCACCGTCTGATAAATATCAGAATGTGATTGACGACTGTAATTACTCCAACACCACCCATCTCCACCAGTTACTGCACCGCCTCTCCTCCTTCTAATGTTTCTATATATAGATGCTGCAGGCACTTAAAGATACAACTAAACACAACCTGAGAAACGATGCTTCTCTTCTAATGGGTTTAGAAAAAAAAATGCTCTTTCAAGTCATTTTTCAAGCAACAACAAGCTTTATTCTACATTGCATGGTTTTGGATATTTGGGGATTTTTCTGTGACCACATCCAGCAGAATCCCAGCTTAATAAAGGTGTCCAATGTGGACGAAAAATGCATTCATGAGCGCAGACACGAATGGAAAACTCACAATCTATGAACAAAGACAGAAAAATGACTGACCTCGAGTGCGGCTCCACTTACAGTGTTTTACCAGCACAGTTAAATGGTTTTAGAAACTACAGTAATTCACTCACCATGACTGTGATGTAACATTCCCCTCTAAATGGACATATTTTTAAAAGGATAATTGCTTTTCTGGATGCGACATACCACACGACTCCAGGCAACCTCATCATTTGTTTATAAACGGTTAACCCGTTTTAATTCCAGGTACAGAACCTTTCTGGCTTCCTTCAAAAAGGACATTTTAGTCGGCGCCGACACGTTGACTTGAATCTCTCCTTGAAAGCCAGACCTTCACCTTCAGGCACTTTGAAAATTGAAACGGGACAAGCGCCACCACCCGAAAGAACCAAAGCAAAACTTTTAACAGCACCCTCCCCGATAACATCTCAGCTCACATCCTGCTCGTAACAACTCCCTGCAACTTAAGACGCCGTTATTTGCATGTACGAGTTCAAGCGTTTACGTGACACGCAACAGCTTCCACATTAACGTCAAACACAATTAAATAGCGTTTGATCGACGTGACCTCTTTGAGACGAACATGTGTGCGTGCCGAATCGCAACAGCCAGTTATTATTCCTGTGGGTGCCTATCAAGATGCAGTTCAGTGCATCGTCTGCCAGTCACTTTAATGTGAGAGCTGGGAGCAGCCATCCTCCCCCCCCACCCTCACACATATACACTGGATCCCAGCCCAGATCCCACTCACTTCACTCCCAGCTTCCTTCTTCTCTGCAGCACCGCGACAGTGGGACGGTTATTTCTGTGTGCCTATTGGTGAAAAAAGAAGTCACAGCTGCAGAACAGCAACCCTGCATAATTCATGGTAACTGTGTGTGCACGAGTTGAGCAGCTTCCAGGAAATTAGAAAGAAAAGTCCTTCTATTCAACCAGATGTTTCATACGTGGCTCACACCAGCAACTACAACAAGTATAGGCTTTGGTCATGTCTTCTTATTAGAAACTCACTTATAGCTTCTTATGAAAACCATGTCAGTGTCAGAGTCTAGTGAATCGGACAGAGCAGGGAGTGAACCCATAAATGCTGCATGAAGTAAAAGTCGCACAATAATGCACCGCTGTGATCGCCACGGTTGTCGCTGAGAGATTCTGCACTTCATTATGAGAGCGGCTGCGGCGCTTCACTGGAAAACCACATGACGCAAGCAAAATGTGTGTTTAAAGCAATACGGTAACGTGACCGAGAACGTGCATCAGAAAAGAATATACAGTGAGGATGCATTTGTATTTGTTTCAGGCTAAACGTCCATACAATCCAACACTCTACAATATAGACCATCTTTATGAAACTCAACTAGAGCGACAACGATATGTCGATTAAGCGACACATAAAAACTATTTCTATGAATCGGATCAAAGATTTTACTGCTGAACACTTTCTACTCCCTGCTTCTCACTTGTGAGGATTTCTGCTCGTTCTCATGAGAAACTTACTTTATTGTAAGCAGTATTTAGATTTTTTCTGATTATGTGATTAGTGCAGTAGATGGACAGAAAAAAAGACGTGATGCTTTTCTGTGTAATATGTGATGGAAAGACGAATATCTTTGGGTTTTAGACTTAAGAATTAAACTAGGAATTTTAATGCATCACCTTGAGCAGGTAATCTCTTCACAATTGTCTGTACAGATGGAGATAAATTGATCCAGCAGATTAATCAACAATGAAAATCTCACTGTTTACATATTATCTTCTTTTACTTAAATATTAAATGAAACGTCTCTGGGTTATTTAATTAGAAGACCATGTGTTCTTGGGGCATTTGTCACAGTTTTCTGACGTGTTACAGACCGAACAACTCATTGAGAAAATGAACAAATGAATAACAATAACTAGTTGCAGCTGTATACAGGCAGGCATAATAGTGCATCATCAGTTCATCTGTTGATTATTTTTCCAGATGTATTGCTTCATCATGTCCCAGAGAACCAAGTTGGACGTCTCCAGATTTCTGGTTGTAACCAACAGATCAAAACATTATTTAGTTTTGGGTTATTTGAGTTTTGTCTCGTTTGTCATGATTGAGCAATAACAGAATCTACCTCCAAACCTAGCTTTACTGTGGAGTTGAGTCATGTTAATCATGCAGGACTAGTCAGATCTTGGTCTCTCTGTTAAATTCTATGATCCACTTGTCTTGTATTAGTTTAACCTTATATTAGTCTATAAAGTTGAACATTAGCAGTCCTATGATGGGTGTGCAGGGTTTAAACCCCCTCACCCCTCCTCCTCCTCCCCCCTCGCAGTGACGTGGTGCTAAAAGTGCAACGTGGACGGGGCAAATAACAACAGCAGGCTATCTGCCACATGAAGGGGAAGTGTGCAGCGTCCACATACCCGCCCTCTCCCCTCCGATCTCCGGCCGCGTGCTCACCTGTTCTGCCAGCCCTGGATCAGGTTGGTGTATTTGCTCAGCACTCCTTCCAGCTGCCTCTTGCGCGGCTGCTGCACGTTCATGCTGTTCCCCAGCGCGGCTCCCCCCCGGCTTCCTGCCACTCCAGGCGGGCCGCCCAGGGAGCCCGAGCCGGGGCTGTGCGACCCGCTCCTCGCGGGCTTCCTCGTCGAGTTGTTCCCGCGGTCCGACGAGGAAGAGTTGCTCTTGTTGATGGCGGGATGCGGACTGCAGAGCGTCTTGTCCATCCTGGCGACGGGACGGTGGAGAGCAGGAGGATGAGGGGAGGAGGGGGCGGGGATGGAGCAGAAGCAGCGGCGGCGGCGGCGGCAGGGGGAGATTTCAGCAGAGCATAAGTGGCGAGCAGGGCGACGCGTGTCCGCGGAACTAAAGCGGAGGCAGTGGACATGCATTGACCGCGTAGCGCCGGTGGTTTGAGCGGAGGTCGCTGCGTGAGAAAGACATATTCCCCGGTGGCGCCCCCCCGTCCCGCTGTCTCCTCTGCAGTGCGCGGCTGTGTGGCACTGTGGCGCTCCTCCAGCGTTTTCCTGGTAGAAGCGAGAGCAGAGCATAGACACGCCCACTCCACTCTGGACCTGCCCCCGGATATTACAATGCAGTCCCGTTATACACATCATCTCACACACACACACACACACACACACACACACACACACACACACAAAATAAATAAATAACCCAACCCAGGAATATGACAGCAGGAGAAACACATTAGATGACTCAATAGTTAGTTTATATTTTCTATGGTTTGGCAAAGCCAAATATATTTATCTAGCAAAAACCCTATTCTATTTAATAATACATTAATGTTGCATTCGTTGAGAAACCTTACACCTAATATTTTAAACATATTCTTATCAAATATATTCTTTTTTTACACAAAAACAAAAAAACTGCACAAGTTTTTCTTAAGTTTAGCATCCCTGCATCTCATCTGCAGGTTTCTTCTCAGACTGCAAGCACAAAAATCTACCAATCAGAGGGCAGGGCAGTAGCCTCTTTGCTGCCTGAGAAGCAAAACCCAGGGCCAAAAAAGTCCCCTAATTAGTGACGAATGTGTGACACCATTCATTTTAAATCAGTGAGCAATACTCAGATATCAGCCTAATTTAGGTGTAACAGCTTTTATATTTAACCTCTAACATAGGTGAGTAACATGGGAATGCACATGGTTACTTTTGGCCTTCAATGTTTGTTTTTTTTTAATAAAATTATATATTTACAGTCCCATCACCTACAATCAAAAATGTTATTTTTTGTATTGCATGGTGTAATAATGGTAAAAGTGCATGTTACCATAACAACAGTGGAGCAGAAATTACTTGTGTAAAGGCTGTGAGGACACAGTTAGAAATCAATTTTAGGTGACTACTATTAACAGAAACATGTTCCGGTGTGGATAATCCTATACATCATGTGTCGTGGGGGTAAAAAGGACACAGCTGAGTCTTGCTACTGCTGCTGTGTTTGTGCATTATAGCAGTTGTATTGCGATAATCAATGAATGACCCCAGCTCTACCTTTGACCACAACTTCCCCATCAGTTCATCCTTGAATGCAAGTGAACATTTGAGCCCAATTTGAAGAATTTCCTTCAAGGCGCTCCTGACATCTCATTCATCAGGATGGTTACGTCATTTATATCTTTTCTAGTTATTTGTGGGGGCGGGAATCAATTTCAGACAGTATGAAGGTTCTATTTTTTTTTCTTAATCAAAGTATTACATAATGCATCCTATTCACAGATGCACGCACATGACCATGGTAACCAGAATGAAAAGGACACGTTAATGAAGACCTGACTGAGGAGGACTGCAGGCTATTAAGAAAAAGGCCGAGATTGCGCTGAGCAATTGAATGCATGCCTCGATGAATCTCCACAGGACACTTAACAGAGCACTGATAGATTCCTGCTGCTCGTCAGCTGAGGCAGCCACAAAGTACAGATCAATACAAGAGAGTAAAAGAAGGTCCCTGGGCTGCAGAGAGTCAGAGAGGTTTGTTAAAAGCTTGTGCCGGGAGTCAAGCTCGGGTCAGCTGCATTTCATTACCAGAGGTCATGCAAGTGTAACACCGAGGCCTGTCCTATTAACGTTCGATTGGGAGTGTATATAAATTATAGAAATACCTTTATCATTTAAATTATTCAATACAAAGTGATGGGCTGTTTACTAAACCCTGTTGCTCCCGAACAGCGATTGTCCAATCGCACCATAGCAACCGTAACTAGGCATGGCAGCAGGGCTGTCAAGCTTCAGATTTATCCACACGATGACATTTGCATGGGGCGGGAGAAAGGGAAATACTCTGTATATTAGAAGTCTGGAGGGTGGTATCTTTGATATTACCTTTCCAAAACTAAAAACAACATAGAAAGAATGTAAGGAATACATTTAACTGTATGTTTACCTGCGCTAACGTATGCTGCAATCGTTAGCATGTCCAGCTAACTAGTTTACTACCTGAATTAAGTGTATTTCTAATTGTTATGGATGCAGATTTGTTTTAGAATATAAAACGTAAACCTCAGGAACCGCCTTAACTGACCAAAAAGACTGAAGAAAGAAATGCTGAACAAGAGATTGCATTCGATTGACCGAGCTCTCTATAATATTCTGCAAACTCTGCAGTATTATCACATCTAACATCATTTTCATCATCATTTTTTATTCCTCTTTTCAATTAAATTTAATTTATAGTGTCATATCACAAGAGAAGTCATCTCAGGACACTTAACACACCGAGCAGGGATAGAAGACGCTCAATATTTCCGCTCAAGAAGTCCCAACATCACCCAGGGGGCAAGCGTTACAGCGACTTTCCCCCAATCATCTTCATCTTCCAACAGAACAAGCTTCAGCACGAGCCACCGGCCGCCTATACGTAAGAGAAATGGGTGTTTCCTCACCTCAGCACTGTAAAACATGAAAGAGCTCCTTCCACTGAGCTGTGATTAAATGGTTTATTTTCCCCGGCTATCCACCGACATCACACCAATCTCCTCCGTTGCAGTCCTGCGTCAGCCCGGTCAGATTTATGGCTGCTGTGACAACCCGAGGCTGGCCCTCATCATCTTCCACTATCGGTCCGCTCCCGGCACCAAAGCCATTACAGCCAAGAAGGAGATCCTTTGAAACCTAACGGCTCCAAAATATCAGCAGCGTTGTTGTGGGAGGATTGTGACACATTTCTTCATTCTTATGGTGACTTTTAAGCAGGTTTAACGCTGTAAATGTTATGCTACAAACCCAAATGGTGGCTGAATGGGAAGACATTCCTGTTTTTAATACTGACTGGATTTGAATATTTAAATATGTTGCAGCAGAAAAGAGTTTGTCCGAGCGAACCTTCCCGTGATCAAAGCGTGCTGCGGTCCAGCACATTTGGCATTTAGATGGACAGGGCTTCAGATAATAACTGGTGATGGATCGCAAAGGCTCAGCAATGAAAAAGCGCAGGACTCAGCTTTAAAGATAAGGTAGTTGGAAGAAGCCCTCCATCAGCACACATGATCATCTCTTAAATCTAATTTCCACAACATCATATTTCAATCCTGACTGTAGTAAGAAAGGATGGGGATTTTTGCCCAGTGATAGATACAGTATGTCAGAATAAAATTATAATTTCTTAGTCAGTGAACATTCTGACAGGTTATTAAACACACAGAGTACAGGATGTATTTCATCATGGTCTTATCAGTGTGACTTTCTCCCTGACAATTATCTGCACGTTGCTATAAATACACACAATCCACATCATCTCCTCCTCCCAGACTGAGAAACCAAATCAAAACCCAACAATAATGTTCAGAGAAACACGGCCGACCTTGGTTTGCTTCTTATGTTTCTAGCTGACGCTGCATTGACAAAGAACAGCTGGATCAGATTAGCATTTCACCTGGTTTAATTGTTCCTGGCAACCACAGGAGCTGAGATTATCTTGAGTCTGTTTGTTTTGGGACCGTTTTATCTGCTCCTTGTAAACTCTGCTGCCAGCCAACATGTCTCCATAAAACGTCTCTCTACCTCTGCCCTCTGGAAGGAGGCTTACGAGTGAAAGAACTTCCTGTCTGCTCTTGAAATGTCATGAAAACTTGCAGTTGTTTGGTTTACTCAGCTTCGGTTTATTTCTGAGCGGGGTGCGTCTGTCACATTATAAATGACATGCAATGCTTGACTTCCCCAAAGCTTGCATATGTGTGCACAGCTTGTACTATTCACAAAGAGCAGCAACCTCACCAATAACTACTTAATGGACTGGAAGAGGGCTATTGACCCCGTACGCTGACAAGGTCAGCAGACTCTCTCTGTGTTTCTGTGTGCACGACTGTAAACTGAGATCAGGAGGGAGCGATTATATAGTTCAAGGGTGTGTACGCCTGTGAGTGAATATTTGACTTCTCTCATCTTTCTGCCTCTTTTCATGCAAGGCTGAAGGATGAAGTCATGCATATGCATCCGAGCAGCTAACGAAGAAGGCTGTTTGATATCGGGAGATGAATATGATGACTGTAATGTTCAACCTTTCAGTCAGACACACTACTCTGAAGGTCAGAACCTCTACAGGAGGAAACACAAAAGTACAAAAGGTAAAGATAAGTCAATGATGCCTATCGCCATCAGAGAAAGCTCTCCGTATATCACATTACGTGGGAGATGATACCCCAAGAAACGTCCAGGATCACCAGGAGAAGATGCAGAAAGCTCTCCTGCAGGTATAAGTCATTAGCATGTGTCAATGTGTAATTACTTTCACTGCCAGAGGGGGGAGACAATAAGTTCTGCACTCCAGCTTTGAAAGCAGCGTGTATCTGTCTGCATCACAAGCCAAGTAAGGTTAAATTTGCTAAATAATGTGTTTTAAAGGGTTGTTACTATAATTCACTTACATATTTTACATTAAGTTAAGATTCTAAATGCAAAGGAAAAACCAGGGTAAATGAAAACAATAAAGAAAGGAAAAATGTGCATTCATCAAAATCTATTTCTGCCAGCGATTGACAGCTGAGTTAAAGGTCATAGTTAAAATTATTACACTAATGAATCCTTTACTTTGAGGGTGGCATTTCCTTCCCTATTAAATCACCTCACAGAACCAGAAGCAAAAAAAAAAAAAAAACTGGACACAGGAAGGCAGTGATGGACCTACGGTAAAAATGTTAAGCTTTCTGTGGGCTCAATTATCGCTCAGTTCAACGGGAGCAGAGGGGGCTGCCAATTTGCGCTCTAACTTGTCGCTGGTATTTGTCAGAGGAGCTTCAGTGGGGATATAACAGTTAATGGCTCCTCTTAATTTCAGACTTTTCACACTAAGCAGACCCTCAAGAAGGGAGAGGATGTCAAAATGTGACAGGCCGAGGATGGTCATTTCCCTGAAAGCTTGTTTCAGGGGGATGAGAGCCGAGGGCGCTGTGACAGAAACACCTTACCACTCAGGTTTGGTCGCACTAATACTCTCCCAGATGACATACCGACACAAGCTCTGGGTTTTTAATCACTCTATAACTTAACCTGACATATGCATATATTCACAGCAGCCTCTTTATGGGCTCATTAAGATCTTATCGCTCACAAATGTCAAGTTATTATAGTTGTAGACTTGTAACAAGTGACGTGTCAACAGACAGGAAAGGTTAATTTCAAACTCTGAACTGATGCCGTATCAAGTTAGCTAACAGCTCCCCGGTCGGCCTAAGTAAGCTAGTCTACTTTGGCTGACTTTTGCCCCTAGTTGCTTCCCGTAGTTACGGGAAAATAGTGATTTTGGTAAACTGACGTCTTGGTAATTAATTATCCCATTCAAAAAAGATTTTATATATTTTAATCAATTCATGTATTTATTATAATATTGCTAATAATATGATATAGATAACTTCTATATCAAAAGGGTATTTACCAATGATGACAGCTATATCAATGTCTTCCATACCTAATAAATCAAGTATTGTCTTCAATTATTTTGGACAGGAAAACGGGAAAAACTATTATTTGTAAATGTTCACCCTTGTGCATTTTCACCTCATATTCCCTGTTTGATTGAATTATATGTATTTCTAATACACTAAAGCATATATTTGAGTAAAAAATATGCATTAAAAAGCAATGTGAAGGCATGAAATAAACTTCTATTTTCAACTTCTGTTTTTTTTTGCTGATTATTCAGCCTGCCTTTGTAGCCTTGTTTTTCAATTAAGACCTCCACGTCTGCAAAACTTTGTTGATTTTGTTTTCATTATGCACAATAAATCAGTCTATAAGAGCATAAATACCACTTCTTCCACACTCGTGTTGATTTGGGAGAACAGTCTTCAAGTCCACTTCGACGCCGACACCATTCTCTTCGTGGGCCCTGCCGAGTCCGATGAAGAGACGGACGTCCGTCTCCAACGACTCCTGTCTTTATGACAACACTCAGATTAATACGGTCATTTCGGGGCCCATACATTCAACGACGATGACTCCACTTTCTCCTCCTCATTAGGGGAATAATTTAGTTTTGTTCTGGCTCACCTCTCTGACAGGCTCATCTCTCTTTAAAGGGCACAGAGGAGAGAAAATGAGGGATCGTGTAAGAGCATCCACCCTACTGCCATCGCACACACACACACACACACACACACACACACACACACACACACACACACACACACCCTTCCACTTACACCCAGTGTGTTTAAATGTAATGAGGCTTTATGAAGCAGCTCATCAGTATGCTGAAGGCAACAGGGAGGTCTGGATCATCTGAAGTCATACTTTGCTTCACACAAGGACATACATTAGCATTGATTGTCCTCTATTCCACCCAGTGTGCCTATGAGGCTTTAAATAATGTATTAATTATCTGCTTAATCTCTATAAATCAATAATATCTGATTAAAACACACATAGGCTGCGTATGATGTCGTTTATTATGATTCCATCATTGTTCTGCAGCTTTATATCCATCATTCACTCAGTTAAAGGTTATGGAATGATGGACTACTATTCCCGGCATGCAACACGGGGCGTTCTAGTCCAACCACAGCCCTGCTCCGGGCTGACCGTGCGTTGTGTGACTGCCACCGGACGGATGTGTGCAGACGGTGCAGGGGAAACGTGCCGCACAGTGACGGACGCAGGCGGCTCAACCAGCGGCAGCGACGCCGCCGTGGGAGATGGATTAGACGAGAATGTGCCTCGGCTCGTCACCAACATGTTCCCGGGAGTTTTCTACGCGCTGCTGGCCGGTTTCCTCGGCGCCGTGGCGTCGTCGTCGGCCAAGCTGTCCCTCGGAGCCGACTACCTGAAGGGAGTCTGTGAAACCGGACTCCGGACGTGGGGCGAGCAGCGGAAATTCAGACAAGCGGACGAAACTACCGCCTGCGACCGGGTGAGTGACGTACCGCCGCGGTTTAACGTGAATTATTAACGCGGCGAGGGAGGATGGCTCCGTGAATAATGCAGTGTGCATGCCTGGCTAAGCGGGGTGATTTCTCACGGAGGAAGTTTGGGGGGGTTATCCCCGCCCGCCTCTCCTCGCAGACTCCCTCAGCATCAGCATCACACGAGGGAGGGGGAGGGGGGGGGGGGGTTCTCGTGCCGCGTCCGCGTGCCGAATGACATTGCAGCTCGTTGTCGCGTCGTTGTGTGAGCAACGTGTCTTAGCAAGATGAGAGGCTGGTTCATGACACACAAAAAAACGGGGTCAGGTTTCGCTCGTGACCTTCACGCGCTGCAACCCCACACGTCACGCGGTGATGTCAGAAACATCTGCAGACAGCTGTTTGGAGCCTCAAACGGGGTGTAAATAGTGACCTTCAATCAGAAAATGCTCTTAAATTGCGCGGATTTGAAACATAAAAGGCTAATAACTGGACCATGTAATGCTCATGTTAATACTGTTATTATTATACTGTAAATAATAATATGTTATATATGATTTTTGTGTACATGCACAATTTGCTATTTCATAATTCTACTAGATTTAAGTGAGAATTTTACTCCACACATCACTGTTGACTTACACAATTGCACTTTTACACTCAAAACATGATCGGTTTAGGATACGTTTCAGATTTAACTCCTTAAATATAGCCTAAAATATAATATCTTCATAACAGCTTTTGCATTGAAGTGGACACTGAACAACAATAACCAGGTTGCCACTAACATCTGTGTTTTCAGCTGCACATCCCTCTGAGGTTGCTCTGCGGCGGGCTGCTTTTCACCTGCAATGCTGTGATGTGGACCTTCCTTGCCAAAGCTCTCAGGTACTCCTCTTCCTCCACCCAAACCACTGTGACCACCACCGCCTCCAACTTCATATCTTCCGTGAGTAACCCTCTCACAGCACTTCCTGTGTAGCCTGTCCTTTTGTAGTCTTACTACCTGTCCTGTTAGCATAGTAGAGAACTGTGGTGAAGATCATTTCACAGTGATCTTTCATCCTTATATAAGCTGCTTTAATTTAGAAAATAAGGTGAATTATATTCAGAAATACCATCCGTATTGGCTATTATTTAAATGAGATTTATTTACACTGACAAAGAAGAAAACGAGATTTATCCCCCCTCCCCCTTCAGGCTTTTCTGGGCCAGCTGATCTTCGGTGAAGCCCAGATAACGCTGTGGTGGGTCGGGATCTCCCTGACCTTCTCCGGTCTGCTGGTACTGCAGAGAGTTTCACCGCAGGATGGGCAACATGACGCAGGCGCCAAGGACGAATAATATGTCTCGTCTCCACTAGAGTTCAGCCGGGCTCCAGCCGGCTGTGGTACGAGGTGTGTTGTGATCGGCATCTCCTCTGATTTTAACATCGAGCCAAGAAATAGTGAAATCTTTTCAGAATAATTCCCATTTTTGTTGTTAATACCCCCCCAATTATTAAACAAATGACTTAACTAAATGCCACTCAAAACATATCCTTCCTGATAAGAAGGAAATTCTTTGTCTCTAATGATGCTATTTATTGGTTTTGCACTCTGAGGAGAACTACTGGCTCAGCCGTGGCGATGCATTGTTAAGGTCTGTTGTGATGTAAAATCACAGGAGATGTTGGCTAGTGGAGACGGACTCACGGATGCCTGCGTCCAGCTCTAAAATCAGCTTTTACCACAGCAATGAAGCAAAAATGATAGCTTTATGTTTCTTTTGGAGAACTTTTATCCAACGTGTGCAAAACAACTCATGAGCTAACAGATCAAATGTGAAGGAAAGGAAGAGAGTACATAAAATAAATCATTATATATATATATATATATATATATATATATATATATATATCCTGTGTGCATATTGACAGACTGAGCTGAAGTCAATCTTTTGGGGTTTGTTCGTGAGCGATGGACAAACGGCATCATCAGCTATGTGCTCTGATGTCACCCTTATCCATCACAGCTGTCAGATCACCAAAGCTTTCTTAATTCTCACATTTCCTGAAGTTACTCTGACACTCACTGTAAACATCCCGGACTGACGTTGCATCTTTGTGCATGCTCAAGGCAACGCTATCAACCGAGCACTTGGCTGATGAGGTATTTTCACTAAGTAATAACACTAATGTAGCGCTGAAAGGCCCGTCCCGGTGTCTTTTTTTTCTCTTTAAGAAGTTTTCATTTGCCTTTCTCGACAGCCTGAACCTCAAGATATGACATTGTGAATCAGAGGCAGCTGCTCTTCCATTTTCAGGCTAGACGTGTGCATGTTCCCTCAGATTCAACTCAAATATGTCTAACACCAAAGCATCCCGGAGCGTCAGTCCACACTTACATGTCCAAACTGTCTCTCCAGCAGAAGAGACGTCACATGGCCTCTTGGTTGCCTGTTGAGCTTTACGGGCCCTGCATTTGCGATCTCACGTCATCCTGTCCGTTGCCCATCATCTGTTAGCGAGAGTGCAATAACATCACACTTCCTTTAAATCTCATAACACTGTGATGTGTGGAACATCAAGGGATTTTTGGATCAATAATACTGCATAGAAATTGGCAATACGTGCTGCTAGAGGTTACATTTCTGTTAGCATAAAGCTAAGTAAGTTTTCCGTAGTATACAGGGGTTTGTCTGAACACGATGTAGAAAGGTTGTTTATTGAAGGGTGTTGTTTTGGATACATATCATAATATAAATGCATAACGGTAGCTATAATACCCGTCTGTAATATTCCACAGCAGCAATGCACAAATATATCACGTCCTTCCAGCTGCTGCTGTGCAGATTTTTGTATGATTGTGTGATAAACAATGCATCCCTATTAATGTGACAATGTGATGTGCGCAGGATTCTTTGGGCGGCGGAGGTCGCTCTCAGCCACACGGGAGTCAATACGGCCGTTTGTGCGTGTCATGCATTGCTTTTTGGCTGGAAACGAATAACCGCATTTCCCCCAAAACTATTTTGAACATAACCTTTAACAAATCTGGAATGTTTGCTTTTGATTCTGAAGGGTTATTTTGGTGCCTGGCTTTTTATCCTGTTAACGGCATGACGTGAGGGTAAACCATCTACCTGTGAACCCACTCTCACTGTAATTTAACCAGTCGGAGCTTTGCAGTAGCCACATTCATAGCTCCGCCACAGCCGCATGGCACTGGGTGTGATGTATTTATATCTGTGTGCACATAAACTGTAGGTATGGTTGTACAGAGATTAGAAAACCACTGAAATACGATGTTTACCCGGCAAATTAATGTGCTGCACAGCTGGAAAACAACAGTAAATGTATCGGCACTTACGTTTTGATCCGTCTTTCTCTTGGTAGATAAATGGAAGAGATTTTGCAAGAGTTTATAGTTAAAGTATCAAGTCATGACTTTAATCTGAAGGCTGCTGCACCGACAAATTTGACATCATGTTTAACTTTTTAACACAAATCGATATTTGATTAGAGGGAGTGACTTTGTAAACGTGTAGATAATATTCTGTTAATAGGAAACACTTAAAATGATGTGTCATCCTCCATGAGAGGAGAAATAAAGAATTATTAAATGAACGTCTTACCTGACAAACAAGAGTCATCGTGTTGCACTTTGTTCTTCGAGTAGAGGGGTTTCATGATTCTGTAATGAGGATTTGTTATTTCGACACTCGATCATAAAATATGTCCACGCCGTCCCTGTGTTTCACAAAGGAAGAAAATATTTGTGAAAATTAAATTCAGTCAATAAAATATCCAAACAATGAATGTAATTGTTATCATTTTTCTGTGTTTTACTTTGAGAATCTGAATTTTGAATTCAAAAGGGCAACAACCATTTAAATTAAGGTATTTATGTGTTCCTATTTTTTTTAGAGATATTTTCTAATCATGCAAAATTACATCTTTATACACAGCAAAAATCTGAAATTGACTGTAAAAGTTTATGCTGTAATTTCATATAATTGTAACAATTTGAAAGTGTTTATGTGAAACATTTTGACATTACATTATTTAAAATTAAGGGTACAAATTTCTCAAAAATCAAAATCCCCATTGGAAAACTGACAAGCTGAGTCAATAAAATATCCATAAAACTTAAAGAATTTTGTGTCACATACATACAGTTTTATTTCATTCCCCTTACAACAAACACCACAGTCAGAAAGAAAGAGAAACATGTGGTCCATAGCTAGTATTACAAATGTTATTTATACCTGATCACAAAGAAAGCTGGTGTACTGCATGTGTAAACTAGATCGCAACCAATCCATATCGTGATACCATTTCTTTCATTTTTAAAAAACTCCATTGATTTTTAAAAGCCTCAGAAAACGTCAGTCTTGAAAATCCTCTAGTCTTGAAGCGGTTTCTTCAAAGTCTCCTCTTCAATAAGCATTTAATTTGGCAACATAAATGTTCAAAATGCGTCTTTTCATCACCCTCAAAAAGCAAGTTTTATAAATACAGTAAGGCTTTCCAAACACATTTGAGCAAAAGGCATTTTAGTGTTAAACGGTCTGAAGTGGCCCATTTCATATCTGCACCAAATTCTCATAAAAAAAGGTGAAGTATTGTCCTCACGCTGGGTGGTCCTCAACGATTAAAACATGCTTGTCTGTTTAAATGTGGTCTTTTAGGCTTCGCTGAACATTTTCCACTAGCCTTAATGTGAATAAACATTTTATCCTGTACGGCTCGTTTCCCCTCTAGTCAGGCTCGACTACAATTTATGACAAACTGGATTATCCAAAAGCAAATTCCATCAATTACACTTAGGCTCAGTGCATTCAGAGAGCAACGCGTATTGCTTTTATACCCTGGCGTTCTGTACGAGCTGGTGACTGTGATTAAAATAAAGCAAAGACACAACAAAGAGTTGCCAAACAGTCAAAGGGAGCCCGCTGGTCAAACCTGCTGGATTCTCACAGCGGCAGTTTAACTACCAAGTGTCACATTTAACGAGTTATAACCCTTAAGATTTCCTCACAGGGTCACCCTTTTGAATTTTATCGAACCACAGGCGTTACCACATCAAAGGACTGAAATATTAAATATAACTTTAACTGAGGCTGGTTTCTGTCCTACAGCATTTAAATGTCTGAGCAGGAACTAAAAACCCAATTAAACTGATTCTTCTTCAACCTGCTCGGTTGCCAGATAGGTGAGGTTTAGTGCAGATTAAAAGTTTGTTAATTAAGTCTCACAATACATGTCTTAGTTGACCTGAACTAATCCAGCTATATATAATTAATATAGTATTCAACCAATGTGACCCTGTCTCACCCCGACTGTCACATTAAGGCAAAAATAACAGAAATATCTATTAAAAATAGCAGATGCTGCCACGCTGACGCACTCTTCTAAGGCAAATTATCTGCAGCACACGGCGTAGGATTTCCGCACTGACAGGAATACAGCAAAAGAAGTGACGGGATCACAACAATCTTTACAGAAAGACAAAGCCAGGATTAAATCTTGGCGCCCAAACGGCGAAAAAGTGTTCTGGACTTCAGTTTCGAGTTCACATTGTTTAGTCTTGGAAACAGGAAATGATCAGACGTACTGCAGGAAGAACTCGGGGTCTCTTGGTGTCAAGTGCTTCTTTTCAAGTGGTCGCAGCTTAGTTCGAGAGCTTTTCGCTCTCGTTTTTTGTACAGCAACACCTCGGTCATGTCAGTCAAGCATCACCAGAGAGAGAGACAATAAAAATAGAATAAAAAAAAACACTTTGTAGCTTACGGAACACCCTGAAATATCGACAAACGTAACATCCAGAAAACGGAAGAAACTGTAGAAGTGGGTAAAGAGGAGTTCATGCTCGTTGAGGTCCAAACCAACAGGAGGGGAAGACCAGAAAGTCCACAGCAGCAGAGCTCAGCGAGGCATCCAGCCTTCACACAATGTACTGGTACAAGTCTGCCTTGCCGTGGTCGGGCGTCGCAAAGGGGCTCATCCAGGCTATAGAGAACGGATGACCGAACACCACCTTCAAATTCATCCATTTTGACTTTTTGGCCCATCGTCTCTCCTCCTTCTTCAGCTGCTCGATACCCTGCAGTAAAAAGGATGTGAAAAACATGAGAAGATGCGAGTCTCCAGTACTCATTAATGCTCTCAGCTAAAAAAACCCAGTTAATTTAAATGTTTCATGTACTAGCAGAACATAAATAGTGAAAGCAGGGACTATAAATGATGCATGTTTTGTATTTAATTGCATGATTTGTTAATCGGGGTTAGGGTGACATATTCTCAGCATTTCCTGATGTCAAAGGAAAGTGCACACACACTTTCTTGCAGACTGAAATGAACCGGAATAGATGATCTTTGCAGTGAACGTTATGACACCGTGAGTCATCGTGGTGGGCGTTCTGAGAGGAGAAAACGCACTAATCTCAACCTACCTGGAGGCTGTACAGTAAGTGAATTACCTGCTGTCATCTGCGCTCTGATTTAGTCAACAACAACACAGAATGAATTCATGACTTATTTTAGCGAGTCACAACCTCTATACTGCGATAGGAAGACACACACGTGTTCCTGGATGACTAAATCCAGCCATCGCAGTGCTGCGGCCGACATGTGAAAACGACGCCTTCACTCACCGTCTCGTCGCTGCAGATGGAGTGGACCTGGGTCCCGAACATGACCGCAGTGAAGATCAGAAAGAGGAGACCCTCGAAGCAGAGGAGGATGAGGAGGATGACGGTGGCTGGTGGAGAGAAGTTGCTGCACTCTGGAGAGAGCAGAGAGACATCATGTTAACTATTAAGTTAAATCAAGGTGCTCCCTGAGCTATCGTGTTCACAAGACTGGGACTCACTAAGAAAGCGGGAAAACGGCACAAAGGCATTAAAAGAAAGCCTCTTTGGTGTGTAATTAAATATATTTGCACATAAAGCTGAAATAATAATAAATGTTTTACTTACTTGTCCAGTCTTCTTCAAAGCAGAACACAAAATGGAAGGCCACCAAGATGAGAGCATGTAAGGATATTAGTGCAATATACATCTGGGAGGAAATAACAAAGCAAAGACAGGATTTAGTGTTGAGTTGTGTCTCCATATACATGCAAATGACATTATTACATTTTAAGATCAGGGCAGCGGTTAAAGACTCACCGTGAAGAGCACAAAGTACTTCTGGTTGTTCTCTCCGACGCAGTTGTTTACCCAGGGACAGTGGTGGTCCATCTTTTTGATGCAGCGTTTACACACACTGTGGACACACAGGTACATCAATAACAAAGATAAAGATGATGAGATCGAAAGGAAAAAATATTGCAGGCAAACTATGACCTTTAGAGGTAAAAAAAAGAAGAAAACAGAATATATTTATCTGTTTATAGTGAGGAAACAGAAAGAAAAACACACATAAATTCTAACTGCCAGTGTGTTGAGAGAAACTGATTCGACTGACTGGAACAGATTTTGTCTGTTTGTTTGTGTTGCTCATGAAATGTTCGACTCACAATCCATCATCTGACAAAGAGGAGTCACACTCGATCTATCCCTGTGTTTACGCACTCTCTCAGTTAAATCTATATTTAAAAAGCCGTCTCTTGTGTGTAACATATCAGTCTTAAGGATCATTAGAGAGATGTGCATCATCTAAAGCACCTACAAACACTGACTCATTAAAAAAAGACTCTCTTTTATTAAAAACTAACACCCTGTTATTCCTGAGAGAGACAGAATTGCTCACTGGCTTCACAATTTAATTACGCTGCAGTGTGTTTTTGTGCTTTTCATGCCCCGAGATCCCAGGGAAACCACTGAGCAGCCACAGAGGGAACTCCTTATCATCCACCTGCAGTGTCTGCAGGGAAATGCTGCACGGCCATTTCCAAATAAAACACACACAGGGGAAGCAGGAGAACAAACACAAACGAGGAGAGAAGTACGTCGCGTCAGGACTTTCCTCTCTAAAGGTGCACACGTCAGCGGAACGCTCTAATCGCCCAGACACACATCTTAAGAGTTTGTAATCTTCCCCTACGATCTACACGTTCACAGGGCAGGGTGTACCTGCAGTGGTGAGCTCGGTCGGGCTTTATGCTGCAGCACTTGGGACACTTGTACACCACCTGGCCTGGTTTGAGCTGCAGACTCTCGATGAATTCTTTGGTAGCGTTCCCTTTAGGCACAGCCCCCTGAGAGAGAGAGAGGGCAGAAAAAAGACGTGTTGACGAGGAATTCAGTTGTTTTTTACTGTGTTTCCTTTTAGCTGTAGCATCTCCTTAATGATGGGAATTTGCCCTCATAGTGAATAAAAAAACCCTCAAAGAAAAATGTATGTTTTATCACAAGCATTAAGCCAGGAGGCCCCGAGATCAGAAATAAGCTGGACTGACCGGGTCTGTGCACATCGCCTTGGCATGAGAGGCGAGGGCGAGGAAAGCCAGGCCGTTGAAGATCACGCCGTTGAAGAGGCTGTAGATCACGTTCTTGGCGGGCAGCAGCATGACGAACACCACCACGAACTCGGCGTAGAGGACCAGGAACCAGGTGATGACGCCGCACACGATGCCGCAGCCGTCGCGGATGAACCACATGGTGCCGGAGCCGTTGCGGGGCGGGGGAGGGACGCAGTGCTCGGGCCTCAGGTAGCCAGCTTGCCTCTCGATGTCCCTGGTGCGGTGCGCCGGGCTCTTCATCCTACAACGCCCGAGGCTCCGACCACATACTGCGAGGACTGAAGAGGGGCCGATGGGGAGGAAGGGGGGAGGAGGCAGAGTGATGGGGAGAAAATTAAAGAAAGGAATTAGAGAATGAGGTGATTTGGATGAGGGAAGGTATCAGTGTAGCGCTGCATTCCTTTTTGCAGTTAATTCAGTCATACGGAGTCAATATAATAATCTATTTTCTCAGTTTATTGACTGGTCTGTGAGAAAATAGTGAAAAAAAGTTGTTCGTGAAACTTTCAAATGTCTTGTTTTCTTTGGACCAACTATCCTCAAAATTGTAGAATAACTGTCATGTAAGACAAAGAAAAACTACTTATCTTCACAGAACAGAAGTTCAATTCTGAAAATATTGATAGAATAAAAATATGCCTCTATATTATGCTATTATATGCAGACGACAGACAGACATAAAACAGCGACTTCCCAGAGGATAGACCTAGCCGCCTGTCTCCTCACTAAAAGTTTATTGCGAGTGCAATCAACTCGGTCATTTCTGAGGTTTATACGTATCCATTAGGCTTAACTGAGCAAAAGCAGTAAACGCATGCTTACCCTGAGGACAGGAATTTAATCACAATGAAAATAGATACGGCACATTTGGGATGAAATTAATCAGCCGTGACTCTGGATTTAACTAAAACATCTCACAGTCCATTACAGCACAAATCCAGATCACCCCTATCCCTCTTTGCATGCGTCCAGTCCTCAGTCCAGACACACCCGGCCTCTAACTCACACCACATTTCAAGATCAACCTGTTAAAGACATCCAGCCTCTTGTGTTACAGCCTTTTTAGTCGCATCAGTGGCAACATCAGCCTGCAGGTCCACCACCCAAATATCTCAAAAACCATTTATAATTTAGTCTTAAAAAGACTAAAGGATGGTAAAACCGTATGAATTAGCCAGATTCAGATTGTACTCCGTGCCTACAGCACGTTAAGCAAATAGTTAACTGATTTCTACAGAAATTAGGTCTCAACAACCTGAATTACAACCTGAACAATTCCAGCAACACAACTCTGGCAACAATTGGGAAACAGAAAGCATTGTCTTGATAATAATGTATTTCTTGCTGGACTAAAAATACAGCAGGACCGACCGAAGCCCTGCTGTGGAGCATCTTGACCCTTTTCACCCGCTTGTCATCATCACACAGCAGGAGCCGGGCGCAGTGGGAGGTCATGTTGGAGGTCTGGTGTGTGTCTGCAAGTATCACTTCAGTATTTGTATTTTATACTTCTTTATATTTCCCTTATAAAAGTGCTTTCAGGCAACTTCCGGTGTGACATCCATTAGATTTTTAAGCCAAACAAAACATGACAATGCAATTCAGATAATACAAATGAAACAGACAATACAACTGGTGCTATTTTACCTGAAGTCTTTATTTATCAATTGAATTTCTTTCACGATGCTTTCTAATGTTTTCGCATTACTTCCTTATAAACATTTCAACAGAAAGCACTTTAAATTGTCTTTGTGTATGAAAGTGTTCTACAAATGAACTTAACTTAAGAGAATGAAGCCAATAGTATTAATTTAAAGAAACTATGCTGAGTTTTTTTCTAAAGTCTGAAACTATTAAACATCTCGACAAGCTACAACATTGACATGTTTCTGAAATGTTGCATCAGTAATAATCAGATAACACAACATTTGACGTGAGGTGTCACAATCCCATTGTGAAAATGTGGACGTCCACTTGTTGTTGCACAGGAAATACATCATTAAGGCTCTTTACTTGTCGATAAGGTAACTATAAAATGAAATGCTTGTTAAACTGGTTTGTTTCATCAGCCAAGCTAACTGTTGGTGGTTCTAGTTTATCTGTGTATACAAGAAAAGCTTGTTGCAGTGAGAGAGACACCGGAGGATGTTAATGGAATTGCTTCGTGCTCTGCTTTAATGTTTAACTAAATTAGAAACGGAGACGCTTAGACTGCCCTAAAAGCGGTGTTTAATGAAAATGCAGATGATTAAGACTTCCAACAATGAAGTAATGAAAGACCTGGAGTGAAACTAACGGCAAAACCAGAGTTCATTAACATCTCCTAAGTCGATAGTTTGGCTTTTTGTCGAGTGGAGAATGAGTCTCTCTTTTTTTTTTAACAATGAAACGACTGAATGGCTTGATTGTAACAGAAACACACCATCTCCTCTCTTGTGTCAACCCAAAGGAACAACGGTTAGTTGTATTGAAACCACCACGATGCCTCTACAGTGCTGTGAGATCACATACAGCATGTGAAATGGTCAGATTTACACTGGAACGGGGACTCACTGGCTTTAAAATGTAAACGCCACACAGTCAGACCTTCAATTAATGATTTATGGGTATGTTTGATAGCCTGCTGATAGAAAGACACTGACAGCACTGACTGGTGGTGGCGACTAATGTGGACGGGCAGCCTGAGAAGCATGGAGATATGATGAAGACATGAGAGGCAGTTTGACACTCTAATGTGACTTCACTTTACTGATAACCTCCTCTGACCACAAAACACTTGTCATATCATTTAGTTTTAGTCAGATTATGTGACATTAGATGATTAAATATATGGAAAAAGACCAGATTGTCAAGCAGACGCTGATTGACAGGTGAGATACCAAATACCAATGTTGCAATTTCAACAGAAACTGACTAACTGGGTCACAGAATTTGTTGTAACACCAGGAAGTAAAAGCAGCAACCTGTGTGTGAACCTTCAACATGGCATGCATGCCTCATAGAGCGCTGACGGGATGAGTCCTCAACACAAGCTTGAAGGTTTTGTTCTATGATATAAAATAAGTCAGTAACTTGTGAATTTGGAAAATCAAGTAAGGCGGTTGCTAGAGAGCTGCTAAATGAGACAACAAAACGTCATGACACCAACTAGTCCGCCTTCCCAGCCTCGTTGTTTTAGTCACGCTCATGTGACCGTGGTTTAGTTCATTTATTGACTCACGTTGGCTTTTTTTCTACCCCCATAAAATAGCCCTATTTTATTAAATATTTAGTAAAACACAGGTTTCACTCAACCTCAAATCAATATATCCGAGGTGAAGAAAAGCAGCAAATACAATTTTTTTTTGCTTTAAAAATGAAAATTATGAATCAATTGTCAGAGAAATTGCCTATTAAGTCACTGGAGATGTGTTTCTGGACATCTGACAAATCAATTCACTTCTCATTCTAATTTGGCAACCTCTGAGAAAAACATCTTTATCCAGCTTTCAAATAATTACAGCCCTAATGTTGTACTCTAATAGTGCAAAAACACCCGGGAGTAAAACCTGGCAACTTGCATGCTGGGTAATTTGATTTATTGGAGGATAAATATGACACTATAACATAAAATAAATTGGTTAGCTTAACAAGACTCTTAGCTAAATTGACCACTGACCTCCCTGAATATGGGCGAGCAAAAGGGGAATTATCTTGTCGTGACCACAGTTATAATGGCATCACAGGGCTATAATAAATACACTTTCAGAGAGAGATAACGCATCAACCCGACCAGGAAGTGGCTGGAGCATATCTGGACTTCCATTAGTTGGGAAGCCGATACCTGCCATTAACAGGGGCAATTATATTCAAGTATTTTAAGAGCAACACGTCCCCTGTTGTTTTTTTTTAACATACCTCGGACTCTCCAGGTTGTGTCGACAAAAGTTTCTTGGACTCCTCACGTAGTTTGAACCCTTAGGAAGTTTTAAACCCCCGAACTGTCTCCTCCGTCGCCCCGTCTTGTTAGCGCAATCCCGGCTAACGTCACTGATCTGCGGACAGATGCGCTCCGCGACTCCCCGGCTCCTTCTCCCGCTTTCACTGCCGCCGTCGCCGCCTCGGTTTCGACGAGCCGCTAATTAACCTTGTTCTTATGCTAATTACGGTAAGGGACCGAGCCGTGGAGCAGGCCGTTACCCAACTCCTGCTTCCTCCTCCTCGGTGAGATCCAGAAAGCTTTGCGGGCAGCGGGGCAACAGCGCAGAGCCAAGCAGGAAGTCCGACACTCCCCGCGCTGGGCGTTCGTGCCCTGATCTCAGTCTAACAGGCGCTCCACGCCAGCAGGCTCGATTACAAACTGCCTTCAGTTTGATTCGATTACGTTTCATTCATTTGTCTTTCTGAACAGCCGAAAGCTGATACCGGTAGATTATGTTCATATCCTGAGTTTAACTGGTATTCTTTGATAATATCTCCCTTTCTGTGCATGTTAACGTGTTATTGCATTAAAATCACAGAGCTAATTATTCTTTTTTTTATCTGATGCTCTTTGAATAATCTAGAAAGGGATTTAACAACATAGGCTATATATAGGCTAGCTGTTGGCAGGCTCCTGTGCAAAGAAATGTGTCTGAGCCCCTCGTTTCTTCCACTCACTTTCCAATGTATACATGTTTTTCTCTTCTAGAATATGACCTGGTGCTAGGTTTCCTTTTTTATTATTATTAAACACATGGTAATCTAAGAATATGCAACAAGTAAGCATAAAACTGAAATAACAACCTATATCAATACCAGATTTTGACACAGAACTGGTGACACACCAGTTCAAATCGTCAAATTGCTATTAATTCATTGGATTCTGTGGCGTTTATTAATATATTTTCCTGTTCTATTCTCCCCGAAACAAGTTTACCATCCCAAACTCAAAAGGGCCCAGCCCCAACTGCCTGAAAGCCCGACTCGAGAGCAAAATAACAAAGCTCTACCATCAGGTTCCGCTTTAGTTATGTTCAAATTGTGGCCACCTGCCTTTACGCTCGCGCTCAGGTGAAGTAGTTCCACGGACTGCACCGGTTGGGCGGGGTCTTTCACCTTCCGGAGGCTCATTTGTAAACAAACCGCCGGCACATCCGGGTGAGCAAAGCGGGGCTCCATGCGCTACCGCGTCGTCTTTTGATGACGTAGGAGGAAGCGCGCCCCACACACACACACACATGCTAGCGGTGCTTTTTACATTATGGCAACAGTACAAGTAAGCGAGGCTGAAAAGGTGTACATCCTACACGGTATACGGGTAAGATGTTCTAATAACTACACCTCACACATATGTTAGCTAAAAATATTAAAAAAAAACGCCACAACGGTGATTTGTGCTCTATAACGACACACAGGCTAAGTAGCATTAGCTAACTGTAAAACACTGCTGTGTGTTGATATGTTGCTTCTTTGAATCAGGATGACTTACGGGTGGACGGACGAGGCTGTGAGGACTACAGACACATGGAGATAGAGACTGATGTGGTGTCCAACACAGACGGCTCCGCCAAAGTCACACTGGTAATGTATAATAGTTACAGCAGGAGCCTTCTGTATCCAGTCAGTGCTGTAAAACCACTCATCTGTGCACCCCAGTCACGTGTCAACATATACAATATGACTATATCTCGATGTATGTCTAGTGTTTCCTACCTTGAATGTCATTTATCAGGAAGGATGACTGATGACTTGTTATTTTTCTGACATGTTCTGATTCCCTGCAGGGGCACACGGCGGTTCTAGTTGGGATTAAGGCTGACATTGGAAAACCGAGGCCAATGGTGCCAAGTGAAGGCTACTTGGAATTCTTCGTTGACTGGTTAGTGTGGTGCATGTTGTCATGAGTTAATTAAGACTTTTTATACGCTGAGCCTTATTATTTGTAAATATTTGGGCACCAAACCAATCAGTTATGACTGACATTATACTTACTCCCATTTTTTACTATGGAGAAAAAACAACTATATTTTATGTGTCATTTTTAGAATCACTACAGATCATGATGTACTGAATTTTCTTTCAAATCAACTGAAAACAATGTCTCTAAATACAATGGGCTGTGTCCAAAATCACTTCCTACTTACATTATTTCTCAGCAAAACCTGTTTTTTACCCTGCCACTAGGAGGTAGTGTTGTATAACATGTCAAGAAAGACTTGTCACCTCACAGGTTTGTGTTTTGTGTTGTCCTTCTTATCATTAGTTCGGCCAATGCAACCCCCGAGTTTGAGGGCAGAGGAGGTGAGGAGCTGGGGACACAGCTGAGCAACACACTGTATAAAGTCTTTAACAACAATCACAGTGTGGACCTGAAGAGCCTCTGCATCAGTGCAGGTGAACACTGCTGGGTCCTCTATGTGGATGTGCTGGTGAGTGGTAGTGTGCGATTTAATGTTTTTCACTTTCACGATTGGCGGTGCAGCGTTTGAGTTTTTGTAAATCTCACACCGACACGTTTCCTCAGCTCCTGCAGTGTGATGGAAACTTGTACGATGCTATCTCAGTAGCTATCAAGGCAGCTCTCTTCAACACAAAGTAAGTCAATCGATATACTGGTTTTTGTTTTTGTATTAATGATGAAAAAGCTCAATCCCATGATTTCTCTAATTCTGATTCAATAAAACGAAAGCTTCTGATTAACATCCTGACAGAATTCCCAAAGTGCACATATCAGCTGACGAAGAAGGCGGGAAGGAAATTGAGCTGTCGGATGACCCATTTGATTGCATGAGACTCGACGTAGAAAACGTTCCGTGCATAGTGACGTTGTGCAAGGTAATCTCACCTGCTGATATTCAGGAGTAAATCATTTCTAAAGCCCATTATCACACTAACCGTGACCTTGGCTGTTTTTCCTGCAGGTGGGCCACAGGCACGTAGTGGACGCGACTCTGCAGGAGAAGGCCTGCTCCGTGGCGAGCCTGATCATCTCCGTGACACAGAAGGGCACGGTCACCTGCACCAGGAAGGTGGGTGGGGGCAGCCTGGATCCTGAGAGTATCTTTGAAATGACAGAGGTGAGTCCAGCCCCCCCCCTCCTCGGCCATCTGGCCTCCTCCAGGGTTTGAATGTCATTCAATGTGATGCCATAAATAAAGCTGCGTGGTTTAAAGTAACTTATGCACTGTGTTGTTTTCAGGCAGGTAAACGGGTCGGGAAGGCCCTTCATGCTCCGCTCATGAAGCTGCTGCACCAGGAGGAGAGTTTGGGGAAGACGCGACAGAAAGTTGGCTTCCTTGGTTAATATCAGCTGCATATATGTACATGGACACAGAATTTTCTAATAAAACTTTTAATTTGTAGAGGCTTCTTGTCTTCCGATACACTGTTATATGTTGTTTATGTAAGAGCTTGTGTAAAGATCCTTTATAGATGCATCCACGATGCATCATATGACAACAACTATAAGATATACTATGGATATTACAGAGGGATTATCTGCCTGTTCCAGTACCAATGCTACCATACTATTTAGTATAATGTAGGAAAAAGTAGTATGTCAAATGCTTAAAATACAGTCTCATTTTGTAGGATGCTAGCCTGCATGTATTTCTGACTATTCTGACCCACAATCCTTAGCCCAGCAAATATATGAGGAACAGGGTCAAAGTTCAAGGTCCCATGAGATGAGGAGGTATGTCCAAATTTTATGTATCCTGCATGCAGTAGTAGATAAACTGCAATGTGATTGGTTACTGTGGCGGTAATTGTAGTTTTTAACTGACATGATACTCAATACTATGAAAATGAAAGAAATGCAAGGAAAAGTCCAGCCTCTCTGCGTGTTTCTGCCACGTGTCAGTGTTAGAGACGGACCAGATGTGAGTCTGGATCACGTCCACCCTTCCCTCAGACTGTTGTAGGGTGTGCGCTGGCTGAGAGCAGACAGGTCCAAAACAAACTCCGGTTTATAGGTGGAGCTCTCACTGCACATTTAGAAACGAGAAAATGTATACAGAGAATGATATATGAAATGATACCAAACTTAAAAAAAGGGATAACATTGCAAGAACCTAAACAGGTATTTCAAAGCTGTAAAGTGGATTTTCAGTACCTTACTGCAACAAAACACCTTCAAATGTTAGATTTTTCCAAATGGGGCCGTACCTTAAGCCTTCCAAAGCACCTTTTGGCCAAGAAAGTCTTATTCCATTTCTTTTAATTTTTTGTCAGATTTAAATATTTGAAGCCAAGAAATAAACTGTAACCGAAGTTTTCATATTTCTTTCTTTTTCATAGACTTTGATGGAAGCTGCACAGGGTTATGTCATAACAGCTTCACACCATCTGCCAGTCTCCACCTGCTTTCTGGGTTCTGGTTTGGACTGGCCCTCCAAATGAAACGTCTGGAGCCAGATGAGACACACACACACACACACACACGCCATCCTTTAAGGCTCCTGAGGTCAGACTGTTATTCCTGCAAATGGCAGTTTGGGACTTCAGTATTTTTCCTTGTTTGGAGCGATGAGAGGGCGGGTGTGAGAAAGAGGAGACAGAGAGAGAGAGAGGAGGAGGAGGGGGGGGCAGATAAATTGCGAGGCTTGACGTTGCAGCGGCCTCATTCAACAGGTCTCAGCATGGAGTTCAAAGGAGTGTGTGTGCTGCTGGGAGTACTGCTGCTGGTGAACTGCTCACTTCAGCAGACACCACCGAAGAAGAGGCTGGTGAAAAAAGGTAGACGGAAAACATCTGGGATATCCTAGTCCATACATTATTTAAATTATGAATCATATTTGTGTTATGACATGTTTGAGATACCTCCATCGAATAGAAATTAATAATTTTTCTTTTGACAGGATGATTTTTTAAATGTTTACAACCAGATGCTCAAATCTCCAAGCAATGCTTTGAATTTCCTTGTGTCTCTGGTGTTGTTGGAATCAGACACAGTAAAGGATACTGCCATCGAGGCGCTGCAGAAACAGATCAATGACATCATCCAGGATCTCAACCTGCTGAAGGAACGACAAGCCCTGCAGGCAGGTAACAGCTGGATCATGTTTGATCTCATTTATATCAAATACAACTAATGGCTTGATGCCCCAAAAGGCCCCTAACAGGCATGATTTTGGAGAACATTATTATTATTATTAACTGTATTTGTATTTATGGTTCTCTTGGTGGTGGATAAATAATGTTTGAATCTGATTACCATGTAGTCATTGAGGCACAGAAAGCCTGAGGGGCCAGGCAGCAGGTGGAGAGACAGGGGCCCAACATCAAGGTTCAGATCGAATCAAAGTCAGACATGTAGGAATCACACTGTTAACTCATTTTAAAAGGTTTCTTTTTGGATGTATTAGCATGATATGAGCCACATAGAGTTGGAGTTAACAGTCTGAGGCAAGCTTCTCCTAAAGAGACACTCAGATGGGTTACACGTGTGTTCTTTGGAAGTGCATGAATCTGGAGAGCAGATGGCAAACCCCCGCCTCGTTCAGGACACAAAACGATATCCAGTTGTTCCTGCATATCCCTAAAATGTTTTTCATCATGTTGCTCGTGTCGCCAAAATACCACAGGCTTACTTTTGTTATTACCAGTTCTCAGACATCGCAGGATGCCTATATCATCTCCAAATTAAACCCTGAATCACAGTTTTCAGCCCGCATAACCATCTGCCCCCTTTTGTTTTTCCCCTCTTCAGTCTGCTTGAAAGGCATAAAGATCAATGACAAGTGTTTCTTGGCTGACACTGTGAGAAAACCCTATCTGGCTGCCAGTGAGGACTGCAATGCTCAGGGCGGTGTCCTCGGTACGCCCACATCCAGCAGCGAGAACGACCAGTTCACAGACTACGTCCGCCAGAGCATCGGCCCAGACGCGCAGGTCTGGCTCGGCGTCAACGACATGGCGACCGAGGGCACCTGGGTGAACCAGACCGGCTTAAGCATTCCATACAAAAACTGGGACACGTCCAACTCCCGGGCCCCTCAGCCGGACGGGGGCCAGGCCCACGACTGCGCCGCCCTGTCCGGGGCCGCCCGTGGGAAGTGGTTCGACGAGAACTGTCGTGATGAAAAGACCTCCGTCTGCCAGTTCAACATCGTTTGATTATCATGTGTCTAATCACATCGCTGTGCATGAGCTGCTTTCAGTGTACGTAGCTGCCTGCCGCTCTAGAAGGAGCTTTAAACCAGTGGTCCTCATCCGGTTCTGCATCAGGACTAAAGTCTGAAGTAGGTCGCAGTTGTTTGACTAAAGTAAGCTGAGAGCAAGGAATCTATGATTGTATTTGTATATTTTCTTTTAAAAAGGACATTATTTTCTCAATCATTTCAAAGGGTATTAGGCTTTCATAATTCAAAATACTCAACAAATGATGTACTGTTAACTTTATTATTTCCACTCGTCTCTATTAAGACTCACTGGTTGTGAACCACTGGTTTAAACGACTGTATTTTAACAAGAAACAATGGAGCAGAGCTTATAAGCTATTTCATGAACATTAACTAAAACTTCTTTTGCTGCATTCTTTTAAGAGATTATTTCAGTTTTCTAACATGTAGTGTCTTGTAATGTCTAGCCTGGTGTTTCCTGAAAAATCACCATCAATAAACTATGAAAACTCTTTCTTCTGTTGTCCTTTCTTTACGGAAAAGTTTGGAGAGAGAAGGTGTTAAAGGAGGTTGATAAACATGTCTAAGAGCTTTCTGTTCTCAGAAATAAAGTGTGAATTATTCCAGAGAGGAAAACAGAAATGCAGACTTTACTCTAAATGGAACAACTGCAAGAAACGTGGTGCAACTTATGTAATCCTGGCTTCCGCCTTTGTTGTTTCCAGTAAAAACACACTTCTCCGTGCCGAACCCTGGCTGCCGCTCTGCTTTCTGGAGTCTTCCACTCCGCCTGCTTCACCTCACTGTTTTTCATGGCCAGAGTTCCTGTGGTTGTTTTCACCCTCCAGAATGCAAAAGCTGACCGTCTCAGCATGAGCAGGAAAATTACGTATAATGGCAGTCATTACCGTAGGAAGTGAACCGTTTTCGAGAATTTATTGCAAAAAAAAAACCTAATTTATATTTACAGGTAAAAGAAAACAAAACCTCTTTAAAAGCAAGACACGTTAACAATAGAAAAACACTTTTAAAACAAGGGCCACACTTCTTCCATAGTCCCTCCTCCTGAATCGATGCCACATCGGCATAGATTTAATAAAACTAAACGTATCAAACATCAAAAGGAATAGTTCGGCTTTTGTTTTTTGTTGCTTTCTTGCCGAGCGTTAGATGAGACAATCAATATCACTCATGCTTGCATGGTAATATGCAGCCAGCTCACTGAAATACGTTATATCCTTGATGTTTAAGACGTATAAATTTGTAGGCGCTGGTAGGTGGATTTTGTTAGATGGAGCAAGTTTAGCCGTTTCCTGACTTTATGCTAAGCTAAGCCGACCAGCTCCAGCTTTATATTTACTGTACAAACATGAGAATGGTATTGATCTTCTCATCCCAAAAAATAAAATAGGAGTAGCAAGCTAGCTAGCGTAGAAGTATGCATTCTTTAAGGCAGGCTACCTCGCTAACTAGCCAGACATCCTCCGTCTCCATGGAGTTTTGTCTCTTCCTGGTGAGACGCCTTACAGACACGTGTTGTCACCATGACGACAATCGCCAATTTTTTGTATTAGTCAAATGACCACTAACGCTCCAGTGTCTGTTCTACTCCTATTCTATTTCTATTGCCTCGTCTAACTTGAGGCAAGAGAGTGAAAATGTATCTCCCAAAATGCCAAAACCTCCTTTGAAAGGCCCGTGTGTAAGATTTAGTGACATCTAGTGGTGAGGCAGCAGACAGCAGCAGACTGTAACTTCTCCTTTGTGCCAAGTGTGTACTACTGTAACTACAGTAGTGGACGTAAAAACAAAATGGCCCCATCTAGAGCCGGTGTCTTGTTTTGTCCCTTCTGGATTACCGTAGCAACACGACATCCGGCCCCGTGAGGAGGATCCGCTCCGTATGTAGATAGAAACTCATTCTAAACAGTAACAAAACCACAACGATTCTTATTTTCGGCCGATTATAAACAAAACACACTTATTAATATTAAATTCCATTTCCGCCAATAGATCCCATAAATCCTACACATTGTTCCTTTACACGAAGGGGATCACAGCGTCGGCTCTTGAAGCTTTAGAAATGACTCAGATCTCACAAAAGACGACGTACACATCGCTTTCAGAAGCTCATCGATCTCAGGATCCCCGAGTGCGATGGAGGCAGAGTAGTTCATGTACATTCTAGAGATACTCGGAGCTGTAACGTGAATTTGGTAACAGCGGCCCGTTATGCAGTTACAAGGAGTCCTCCATTATATAAACCGGTGGCTGCGGTTCCATGTCGACGCCAGAGAGCCGGATCGTGTTCATGTCCCGGTGCTCTTGAACGTGTACAGTTCGTTGTCCACCATCCTGCGGTCCGTGAAGCCGAGGCTGTCCTCCCGGGCGATGGGAGTGCGCGGACGAGGCGGGAGGAAAGAGTCGGCCGGGTTCAGGAACGAGTCCATCTTGGGCTCGTCGTCCGGTTCTTTGATCACAGGCAGCTCGGCGTCAGTGGGCCCCGTGAACGTGTTGTAGGAGTCCACCGGCATCCCGTTGAAGTGGTCCTGCATGCTGTCGGCGTAGCTGGAGTCGCCCAGCAGGTGGCCGTACACCATCGTTTCGTCGATGGAGGCGTAGACGTGGGATTCGTTGTCAGACCGAGTTTTGGTGAAGTGCATGTCACTCGGGCGGAAGATGTTCCCTTTGCCGATGTAGATGGATGACTCCTTGTTCATTTTGTCTCTTTTCTTTTTCCTGTTTGAGAAGATAAACAAAACAAAAACATTAACATCTCCAATAGGAAATATCATGTGAAACTAACAATTTAATATATTTGCAGTAATTTATTTTTTATAAGTGTCTAGGATGGATTTAGAGGAGACAAAAGCTGGGGATTCTGTCGCTGAGGTGAGGTACATCAGAGAAAATGAATAATAAGAGGCAGCTTCACTTCAGGTGTACTCACTTTGTGATGAAGCACACGACACCCAACACTATGAGCATCAGCAAAAGAGCTCCCGCTATCCCGAGAAGGATGGCCAAGAGATCTGTAGGGAGGAAAGAAGAGGTGGTAGAATTAAGTATTTGGCTTTATTTATCTAAGGGAATGTTTGTGTGTGTAAGTCCTAAATGAGTCCTGCTTGCTTACTGGACTTCTTCTGCAGAACGATGCTGGTCATTGCACCAAAGTGTCCATCCTCTGGTACGCAGTTGGACATGTTGAGATAAAAACTTTGTGTCACAGTCAACTTCTCCTCCACCGGCTCGTCTTCCCTGCGGGTCATGATCTCCTCATCGGCCTCCAGCGTCCTCACTTTGATAGCGGTGTGCCTGTCCATGCATTTGGGCAAGCTGACGTTGACGAACCGCATGTGCGCCTTGTACTGGCTGGGTAGGGTGACGATCCAGGACACGGTGGACGAGGGCTTCATACCCCGAGGCCAGTTGGGGGTGGCCAGCAGGGTCGGAGATGAGATCTTTGGGCTAACTCTGTAAATAATGGTCTCTAAAGAAAAAGAGGGACGGTAATAAAGCAGTGTCAGTTGTGTGTCTTCCAGCATTTGTGGTACAACAGCGCCCCCATGTGGAATTTAATATTAAAAAGAATGTGATCTATTTGAGTGGAGAATCACAGCATATAGAGTAAGACAAATGTTAAGAAAATAAGGACACAGATCCTCTTATAAGGGCTGCAGTTAATGAGTTTTTTACACTATCTATAAATTTATTCTTTTGGTACATTAAAACCACACTCAAATCCACTCAGATTAAAATCAGAACTTTCTAAAAGAACAATATAAATAGAGCTGAAAGAATGTTGAAAATTCTCTGAGTCAAGCTTTTCAAAGGGGCTGCAATTCTTTGACATAATATTTAACCAAAATGAGTGGGATTGTTGGTCAGACAAAACAATAAGAAGATGCCAACTTTGGCTTTAGTTATATATAATGGTCATTTTTTGACACAAATAGTTTATCAATTTAATCAACAGATGAAAAATGAATATATATATGTTTTACCTGGGATGTCCCGGCTGAAGCTGACATTGAGAAAAGGCCCCCTGGTCTTTCTGAAGTCCTGCCCTGTGGCTGTGATGGAGACGTTGCCTCGGACCTGAACTTTCTGGATCATTCCATTAAAGCAGAACTCTCCTAAAGGGAACCCGTCGCCCTCTGCCACGAGCAGGGAGACGGAGCGATTACACTCCTGGCCGGGCAGGGACTGCCGGAGACTCCCTGTGGGCGACACCAGATTCACAGTGCCGTCCTCGGGGGCCCTGAGGTGCCAGGTGAAGCCGTGGAGGGGCGTCGGTAGACAGGAGGCCAGTTTGACCACAGTGAGCTGAGTCGCAGAGCAGGACGTCACGTTTTGGCACTCTGTTATTAAAAAAAAAAAAAAAAAGCACAAAATGAAAAGTTTTAAATGAAAGGAACAGCCAGTAACAAATACAAAAGGTGTCTTGTTACCGTTGGACGGAGCCAGGCTAGCCGTTTCCCCCCGTTTCCAGTCTTTATGCTAAGCTAAGCTAACAGCCTCTGAGCTCTAGCTTCATATTTACCCTACAGACATAAGAGGGGTATCGATCTTCTCATCTAACTCTCTGCAAGATTAATAGTGTATCTCCACAAATATCCAACTATTCCTTCAAGACTTTGCACTTTACCAAGTGGATTGTGATTGAAATCGAGCAAAAAAATAAATAAATGAAATAAAAACCTGTTTCAGCAACATGAAAAAAAAGCTACAATAATTTGCATGAACATGCAAAATAAAACCCTCGTACCGATAACTTTACTGGCAGTCAGGCGCACATCTTCTTGTGGACAGTCGAGGAAGGACAGGCTGGCCTTGCTGCCAGCAGCCACGTTGATCTTCTTTTCCACCTTCGAGTCGACGCTCATCTCACAGTTGGGATCGTCACCCACTTTGTCCAGCTGTAGGGACACTCCTGGCTGTTTGGTTAGATCCACCGTACACAAAACTAAGAAAACAACAGAGAAACACATTAGTGAAGAAGGAAGTCTTCAGCTAAGCTTTTATTGTGACTATTTGATCTGAAATCATGTTGCATTTTAAAAAGTATGGCTTTTTAAAAAGTCATGTACGTTTGTATTATTACCACTGCTTTCAAGTTGCAAAGCTAAGCTTTGAAACATCCACAAAGTCATTAGACAAAACTTCCTCAAATCTACAAAGACTTTATGCATCTAGATGGTGAAAACATTCCCTTTGCTGGCCTTTCTCAAACTGCGACTGTACTTTCCAAATTTACCAGGAAATTATAATTTGTCCTGTCCTTGCTCTTTTTGTAAAACACAAGCGGATCGGTGTCTCTGATTAACCTGGTCACTAGTGAGGATGTCCTGCATAGTTTCAACACGTTACCTGGATGTCCGCTCCTCATTAGAGAGACTCTGTACTTCAAGGTGAGGCCCTGTAGCGTAAGGTTGGTTTTACAATTCTTCAGCACCATGTTGAAATTGCCCTGCTGATGCTGCGGCTGAGGATCCGTTAGAGAACGTTTGGTCTCCTTCTTGTTCTCCTTCTGGTACGCCACCTCCACCTCATTGCTGAGGCACTCTGGGGCCGTGTGGTCCAGAAATCGCATCGTGTAGTTGTGCATGCCCGGCACTGCGAAGTCCCACTGCATCTGCTCGTCGTCGGGGAAATCACGGGGATAGTTGGCCGAGATGAAGTCCGTGTCGGACACGCCTCTCGGCAGGTCGACTTTCACTATGGCCACCGCTGCAGAGTAACAAGGAGAGAATATCGTGATGAGAAGAGGTCTCCTTACATCGAGTATGATGCATGAAATAAATAACTCCTAACTTACTGGTGATTTTAGGTCCGACATGGAGTTGGAAGAGAACGGGATCCAGCTTCCTGTCTCCAGGCACCTTCAGGGACATACGGCCCTTGTAGCGAGTCAGGATGCTGGTCACAGTGCCTCCTTTGCAAAAGGTACCAATGGTTGCTGGCCCTGTGCGCAGATAGGTAACAAGAGAGTAGGTGTGCTCATCCGGACAGGTCTCCTCGTTGGGAATCTGTCGCATCCCTGGCGCTGGGAAGTCAAGCTGGAAGGCCCGAGTGGCGACAACTTTCAGATCCCAGGTGAAGGTCCGGTTGAAGTCGGGGAACAGCGAGGACTCGGCTTGGACAATGTTTCCAGAACAGGACGCCTCTGTGCAGTCTGGGATTTGTAGAGAAGTGCATGTAAGCTTTCATAAAAGAGGACTAAAACAACTGCATCGTTAAAGCAAGGAAACAAGTCAAAAGAATTAAGATTCATCTAATCTGAAAATACTGTTCTGCAGAAGATTCTTATTTTTGGACCTTCGTACCGATTTCTCGGTTGATCTCCACAGTGAAAACGTCCTGAGGTTGCAGACAGGTGAACTCTACTGTGATGTTGAGAGGATCTCTCAGGGTGAGATGTCTTGGTTTGCATATCTGTTTGGGCTCCTTGTTCTCACACACGCTGCAGTCTGGCTCTTGGGTCACCCTGCTGATGGTGATGATGGTGTCGGGGTCGGGTATGACGGACAAAACCCTGCTGCCTAAAGAAAAGAAAAGTGCTCCAATAAGATTATACATACATAAAAAGGTGAAATTATGATATGTAGTCACTGAACTGTGCCCATAGAAAGAGCTGTAAATGGAAATTTTGGAAATTTGGAATTTAAACCAATAATATCAATCCAGGTTCACTCTGAATTATTAGAGAGCTCGACTTTAAAAGATGTAGCATCGTTTTTTAAGAACATGTCTTTGATATATTGTACGTATTCTGTAAATAAAAAGCCAGTTTTTCTTGTGTGAACAAACTGGGGAGAGCCACTTGCCTCTCGGTGCTGCTTTGGCAGTGAACGCGTCCAGTTCACCTTCTTTGGGCACTTCTACCGTCACAGTCGTCTCTCCAAGCAGGTCCAGATGAGAAGCCGTCCCACCCTTACAGTAGCTGCTGGTTTGAATCCTTCCTTCACTTTTAGTTGTGCTCACTGTGTACTGGTGGCCATCTTGACACATCTCTGTTTCAGACATCTCCTTTAATCCACCAGGGAAGTCCAGAGTTAATACGGTCCTCGCTGGCACACTGATGTCCCATGTTAGAGATCTTTTGAAGTCCTTGAAGAGGTCGGGATCAACTTCTGCTGCAGCAGGAGTGCAGGAGCTCTGGGTGCAAACTGGGTAACAACAAAGAGAAATGTTTGAATTTTATACCATTTAACTGGCTTTGTGTTTTTGTGTTTGTTTCACAGAGGGAAAGTTATTTCTGATATTTATATTTCTGTATATTTATTATGCATTTCTAAATATAAATATAAATGTATACATTTATAAAAGTAGAAAAAAGTAGAAAACGTGTAATAGGAGGTTGTAGGAATTAATTAAAGACATGTAATTATTTCCTAAATATGAACAATAATTTTGCCTTTAAATATTATTTTTTGTATATTATTATTTTTTGTATATTATTATTTTTTGTATATTATTATTTTTTGTATATTTAATATTTTAATTATCAACCAAAATATTTATCCCTTTATTTTTTTATTGCATTCAGCATTTATTAAAAAAAAAAAATTGTGAATATTAAGTCATCTTTTTTCTTCCATACATGAAAAATGTACTATAATCCAGAATTCCTACATTCTGCTGGTAGGTGAAGTAAATGTCGACAGTTCTCACCTATTTCCTTGGTCATCTTCACGCTGTACACGTCTTGAGGTTTCAGGCAGCTGAACTCCAGAGAGAGTTTCTCAGAGTTGGTCAGCGTCTTCTCTGTGGGGCTGCAGGCGGGACCGGAGCCCTCAACGGAGCACACTTCACATTCGGGTTCCTCAGGGTCCCGACTGAGGACCACGGTCGTGCCTGCATCCACGGTCACAACCATTGTTCGACCCTCTAAAAAGGAGGCAAGAGAGGGAGGCAGACGCCAGAATTGAGTGACAACAGACTCTTAAATCCATCGCTATGTTTGTGTGTAAAGACATTTAGGGACATACATATATACAGTATATATATTAAACTTTCTTGCCAAGAGTAAGATGAGAAGACGAGAGTGCTTTTATCATCTTAAGTCTAAACTTTTCCGTCACTCTAGTAATGAGTCAAGTGGTTGCTGGTAAATCTGTCAGATGACAGTCACGTTAGCATCCCAAGCTAGCAAGCTGATATGCTAAACTCAGCCACCAATAATAAAATAAAAGGAAAAAAGGTAGATATGCTGTGTTTATACACAAATAATGTTGTAGGAATATGCATTTTCACTTTTCGTAATATTCTTGCCGTTTAGAATGAAAGATAAAAACCCAATTTTGCGTGACTTCCTTTACCTGTCAGAATGGTACATTAGCAGGCTAACGTTAGCAGGCTAATGTAAGTCAGTCAGCTTTAAAGAGTGTGTATATTAAGTAACAGCACATCTCTGTGTTTGAATGACTGTGTGGTGCAACCTGCATTAGTTTGAAGATAAATATCGGGCTAGTAAAGATGATTTAGTAATTGTCCTTACTTAGGGGTCCAGCTGAGGCCTGGAACAACACAGATTCGACTTGAGCCTTTGGTTGGACTTGCAGAGACACAACGGCTTCGCTGAGCAGGTCTAGACGAGTCACGGAACCACCTCTACAATACCGAGTCGGGCCTTTGGTGCTCGTTTTAGATGCGGCCACCGAATACTGAAACCCATTAGGGCACGGCTGCGACGACTCCATCAGCCCGTCTCCAAGGATGTCCAGACCCACGACGGTCTTCTCGGGGGCCTTCAGCTCCCAGGTGAAGGTTCTGCTGAACTCTGTGAGGATGGAGGGTTGAGTTTCTACTGTCGCGGGGCTGCAGGCGTCCTTCGTGCACTCTGGATTCAAATTTTAAAAAAGGAAAGAAAAGTCACACGGAGGGTTTAAGAATTTCAGCTCTTGCGCATGGTCCATGTGTAAGTCTGTTAATTATGAATTGACAAGATTTCACTTTAAAGTCATTGGGAATTAGCTGTAGCCTCCAAACGACAAATCAAAAAGGTCTCACATGCTGAGGTTGGATGAGAACGATGCAGGTTTTTGGGTTCTTATCTCTTTATTTACCGTTCTTATCTGCGTTTGAAGGGCATTTTCATGGTAAACCTATAAATCGGTCCACATTGGTTCCCGGCGAAGGCCGGTAAACTCACCAATGGTGCGGGCGATCGTCACAGTGAAAGCCTGTTCGATGGGCTGGGAGCAGTTGAACAGCAGTTTGACCTCCTCTTCAGGTAGCAGAGCGAGGGAGGAGTGGCAGGACGTCTGTGTGTCATTCACCCCGCTCACTGTACAAACAGCACACTCGCTCAACGGCAGCTCGGTGGATGCCGTCACCGCCGAGCCTTTGTCCGGTCGCACCGCCGTCAGGAGGCATTCTGAGGGAGCAGATAAGGGAGTTAGCGGCTAACAGCTTAGCTTTACCTGAGCCAAAAGGAGTGAATTATATTATGGGGAGCAAATTAAAACACGGCAACAATGCAACATGTGATTACTGCCGGTACGGTTTATATGGCGTGCCGAGACAAATTTGGACTCAAGTTTGTGGGATGTTGCACAAACACACTTTCATTCTCATAGAAAAATGTGGTTCACATTGGCTGTATGATCCTCAAAACGAGAGATGACAGTCAGATATTTTGATAACCAATGTAATTCCAAGTAGTATGGCTTTGAGCATGGAAACGATGGTCAGTCGGTTGACCACGTTGGTCCAAACTAAAATATCTCAAAAAACTACTGGATGGGTCGCCGTGAAATCTAGTACATACATTCATGTTCCCCAGAGGAGGAATCCTACTGACTCTGGCGGTCCCCTGACATTTCCTCTAGCACCATCATAAGGTCACACTCTACCAAATTAATACCACGTCCTTCAGCCTCTGCTGTGCTTTGTGTAAGCAAATACCAGCATGCTAACATGCTAAGCTAAATAAAACCTTATCACTGTAAAGCATCATCATGTTAGCATTGTCTTTGTGAAAATAGGATGCGTCAACCATCAATCTGTAACTAGGACTCTGTTCAGGGCTAGAGAAGGTGGTGAGAAGAACATTGTAGAACAACAGGAACAAAACACACACAGTTTGCTGTTGACCATTGAGCAAACAGACGGTATCAGGCACACCTATCTCCAGGTTGTGTATTGCCAGACCAAAGCAAATTAATTGAATTATTGTGAGTCATCTGAGTGCTCAGTGGAGAGAGGAACTGAGGGTGAGCCAGTTTTAAAAAGCAGCTTCTACTTCTGTGATATCTGACTCTGATCCATCCTCAATCCATCAATCTCTTCTTTAAATGATCATGTTTCATGTGTAATTTCATCACTTCTCGGTAGCTAAGCTTCGCCGACACAATTCAAAATTAAAACAACTCTAGTGAATCCATACCGACATCACACATACGTCACTGGCATTTTTAATAACGTTCAAGTATTGACATTGGCCTAAAAACCCTTGTATTTCATACTTTTATGCATTTCTAGTGCCACAAAAGAAACTTGTAAAAAATGCTATTTTTCTCTTGATTTTGCCAAAACATCCTATACAAGCAAACCATAGAAGATGTGAGTAAAACAGCAAGAAAAGCTATTACCAGACATACATGCACACATATTTACTGTTTCCTCTCTTCAATAATATACACTTCTCACTTTTCCTACATTGGATGTCACTTATATAAGGTCCTCCTCATCCTTCGTTCCATTTTGTTTTAATGTACCTCAATATATCCCATTTTACCACAACTAGCTCTCATTCCGAATGAGACTTTAATTCAAATAAGAATCCCAAAGCACAAATAATGCTACAGAACTTTACACGAACTCTGCTGGCAGATTTCAGTGGAATCCGTTTTTAAAAGTGTGGGAAACTTCACACACATTCAGGAATCCACCATTTCAACTTGCAAGGACTTGAACGCAGCACGGACCAAAGAGGCTCCTGCAGCACACAACATGTTGACTGGAGGGTTTCTTTTGACAGTAAACAACGGGTGTGTCAAGGATGTGACAGGGGCCAGACAATTACATTTGGTGACAAAATTTCAGGTTATACGACTATTCTCACAAAGAGCGTAAAGAATAAATCCACAGTGCTGATGAACAAAGGAAGCGGTTGGAGGGAGAGAGTTTTACAACAAAGAAAATATGATAAAAGGCCCGCCAGATTCATATCCGAGCAGCAGATTGCAGGTCAATCATTAATGAAGCAATGATGAATTCATGCCTCCAGGAAGCTCAATAAAAGGCTCATAAATCTTTAGAAAATGGAGGTCTAGAAGTCACACACAGACTGAACGGCCTTTCACTTCCACTGTCACGTCAATCACTCACATATGAACGTTGACTTGCTGTCTGTTCACCCAGAGTGCTTCACGGCACCATTGCGTCAGGTTTAATCACGCGACAGATGCTACCTCGTCTCAGGTGTGTTTGATCAAAACAGTGCTTTTTTTTTTAAGTATGGCTTACAGTGAAAACAATGAAGTTAGAGGCGAACAAAGCTCCACCACACAACAAACGAGAAGTGTCTCGCTAAGAGAGATTATGATCCCACCTGATGCGTCGAGGAGCGTCAAAAACAAAAGTCCCAGGAGCGCGCTCGTCGCACACACGCGCATGTTCACGAAGAATGGTTGTCTTCTTTTAAAAAAAAGAAAAAAGTTTAAAAAATATGTTTCTCAGTCTCGAATGCACGGTTGCATTTTCATCCACGTTTACTGCGACGGCGACGGCGGTGACAGCCACTTCCTGCTCTACTTTACCTGCGCGCGGCGGCGCGGCGGAGGGCGTGGACCTCAGGCACGTTACGGTTTACCTGCCCGAACTTGACGGGCGAGGAGGAGGAGGTGGAGGAGGATCGGGCCCTCTGCCGTTGTACCCTTGAGCCGAATCCAAGCCGATACCACTTCCAGAGTCCTTATGTGACTCCCCTTCTTGCGTGTGGCACAATGGATGCCCTATTTATAAACATGCCAAGGATTGTTGGCGCGGCGTGTCCCCCCCAAAAAATGAGGCAGAGGAAGGGTGTGGAAGCAGAGCTCACCCGACATATGAGAAGCCTAGAGACGGATCGATGTGTCTACACATGCGGATGAAGCTGTTAACATGAAGGTCCATCTATAGTGCGGATCTGCTCCCATGTTGCAGAAGCTCTCCTCCTGCCTCCACACGCCTCGTGACGCAGACATTCCTGCACAGAAACCTACCTGAGGGCAACGCGCATGTTTTTTGAAAGCTCGAGCTACTCCGAAACAAATTAGCACAACTTGAACGGAAAATTAATCCTCAGCCTAAAGTTTAAACTCACTTCGATTGTTCATTGTTTGAACCCCAAGACCCCTTAGATCTCAACCTCACACAACACAAGATGGTTAAAAACAATAAATACAATTAAATGAAAAGCTCTCACTTCTTAACCCCCTTAAAAAAAATTACAAACACACATTTTGCACACAAGTGATCTCCCTGTTTTGTTTTCATGTTTTGTTGAACCAGTCTGACAGCGTGCAGACTAGAGTGGGCGGTGTGGTGACTCCAAACAGCTTCAGTGAGTCTGAACAACAGAGCTCAGTGAAGAAGCAGCAGCTGTCACACACTTCCCCTCCCAGCGCCATGAATGTTACTGTACACCCACAGACAAACACACAAGACTGGGAAGTGCTTGGTCACTATTTTTTTTGTTTTATATTTGTCATCAATGTTTGCTTTCTTCTCCCTGGTCCTCCTCAATTATTTATAAAAAAGATATGAAGACACAAATAAGAGAAGGGATCAAAATAAATGAGAATAAATAACAGACAACCAACTTGTTCAGTTACAGTCAGTTCTGCTCACTCATTTGTTTTCAACTGTTATTTCCAGGTCAGGAGTTATGACACGAAATCTCCACACGAGGGCAGCAACACCAGACACATGAGCAGCATGACGTTAGAATGTAACGTTAGCTTTTGGACTAAGCAGACCGGTCTATTTTTGTGTTTATTTATTCAACTTCATTAAAGAATGTCATGTAGGCTTTTTATAGGTGTTTTTGAAGACAGATTTTTAGTAATGCATTAATTGACAAAATTAATAATTGTAATCTATAAGGATATATCATCCATATGGATAATTGTTCTGAAGACTGAATACTTATATTATGAATGCAGTGTGAATCCTATTGGTAACGATTGCAGATTTGTTTGACAAAGCAATAAAAGTTATGTTGAGGTTTAGGGGGTTAGGGTTAGGTCTTGGACCAGTGTTTAAAACTCCCATTAGACACTCACTCACTGTGCCAGTTGGTTCTACAGGGTTAGGGTTAGGTCTTGGACTAGTGTTTAAAACTTCCATTAGACACCCATTCACCCTGCCAGCTGGTTCTACAGGCCTCGGACCAGCATTTAAAACTCCCGGCAGACACCCACTCACAGTGCCAGTTGGTTCTACAGGCCTTGGTCCAGCGTTTAAAACTCCCATTAGACACCCACTCACAGTGCCAGCTGGTTCTGCAGGCCTCAGACCAGCGTTTGAAACTGCCAGCAGACAGCCACTCACTCTGCCAGTTGGTTCTACAGGCCTCGGACCAGCATTTAAAAGTGCCAGCAGACACCAGCTCACCATGCCAGCTGGTTCTACAGGTCTCGGACCAGCGTTTAAAAGTGCCAGCAAACACCCACACCCCATGCCAGTTGGTTCTGCAGGCCTTGAACCAGCGTTAAAAACTCCCAGCAGACATCCACTCACCATGCCAGCTGGTTCTGCAGGCCTCGGACCAGCGTTTAAAACTCCCATTAGAGATCCACTCACCATGTCAGCTGTTTCTACAGGCCTCGGACCAGCGTTTAAAACTCCCATTAGAGATCCACTCACCATGTCAGCTGGTTCTACAGGCCTCGGACCAGCGTTTAAAACTCCCATTAGAGATCCACTCACCATGTCAGCTGGTTCTACAGGCCTCGGACCAGCGTTTAAAACTCCCATTAGAGATCCACTCACCATGTCAGCTGGTTCTACAGGCCTCGGACCAGCGTTTAAAACTCCCATTAGAGATCCACTCACCATGTCAGCTGGTTCTACAGGCCTCGGACCAGCGTTTAAAACTACCATTAGAGATCCACTCACCATGTCAGCTGGTTCTACAGGTCTCGGACCAGCGTTTAAAAGTGCCAGCAAACACCCACTCCCCATGCCAGTTGGTTCTGCAGGCCTTGGACCAGCGTTTAAAACTCCCAGCAGACATCCACTCACCATGCCAGCTGGTTCTGCAGGCCTCGGACCAGCGTTTAAAACTCCCATTAGAGATCCACTCACCATGTCAGCTGGTTCTACAGGTCTCGGACCAGCGTTTAAAAGTGCCAGCAAACACCCACTCCCCATGCCAGTTGGTTCTGCAGGCCTTGGACCAGCGTTTAAAACTGCCAGCAGACATCCACTCACCATGCCAGCTGGTTCTGCAGGCCTCGGACCAGCGTTTAAAACTCCCATTAGAGATCCACTCACCATGTCAGCTGGTTCTACAGGCCTCGGACCAGCGTTTAAAACTCCCATTAGAGATCCACTCACCATGTCAGCTGGTTCTACAGGCCTCGGACCAGCGTTTAAAACTCCCATTAGAGATCCACTCACCATGTCATCTGGTTCTACAGGCCTCGGACCAGCGTTTAAAACTCCCATTAGAGATCCACTCACCATGTCATCTGGTTCTACAGGCCTCGGACCAGCGTTTAAAACTCCCATTAGAGATCCACTCACCATGTCAGCTGGTTCTACAGGCCTCGGACCAGCGTTTAAAACTACCATTAGAGATCCACTCACCATGTCAGCTGGTTCTACAGGCCTCGGACCAGCGTTTAAAACTCCCATTAGAGATCCACTCACCATGTCAGCTGTTTCTACAGGCCTCGGACCAGCGTTTAAAACTCCCATTAGAGATCCACTCACCATGTCAGCTGGTTCTACAGGCCTCGGACCAGCGTTTAAAACTACCATTAGAGATCCACTCACCATGTCAGCTGGTTCTACAGGTCTCGGACCAGCGTTTAAAAGTGCCAGCAAACACCCACTCCCCATGCCAGTTGGTTCTGCAGGCCTTGGACCAGCGTTTAAAACTCCCAGCAGACATCCACTCACCATGCCAGCTGGTTCTGCAGGCCTCGGACCAGCGTTTAAAACTCCCATTAGAGATCCACTCACCATGTCAGCTGGTTCTACAGGTCTCGGACCAGCGTTTAAAAGTGCCAGCAAACACCCACTCCCCATGCCAGTTGGTTCTGCAGGCCTTGGACCAGCGTTTAAAACTCCCAGCAGACATCCACTCACCATGCCAGCTGGTTCTGCAGGCCTCGGACCAGCGTTTAAAACTCCCATTAGAGATCCACTCACCATGTCAGCTGGTTCTACAGGTCTCGGACCAGCGTTTAAAAGTGCCAGCAAACACCCACTCCCCATGCCAGTTGGTTCTGCAGGCCTCGGACCAGCATTTAAAACTCCCAGCAGACATCCACTCACCATGCCAGCTGGTTCTGCAGGCCTCGGACCAGCGTTTAAAACTCCCATTAGAGATCCACTCACCATGTCAGCTGGTTCTACAGGCCTCGGACCAGCGTTTAAAACTCCCATTAGAGATCCACTCACCATGTCAGCTGGTTCTACAGGCCTCGGACCAGCGTTTAAAACTCCCATTAGAGATCCACTCACCATGTCAGCTGGTTCTACAGGCCTCGGACCAGCGTTTAAAACTCCCATTAGAGATCCACTCACCATGTCAGCTGGTTCTACAGGCCTCGGACCAGCGTTTAAAACTCCCATTAGAGATCCACTCACCATGTCAGCTGGTTCTACAGGCCTCGGACCAGCGTTTAAAACTCCCATTAGAGATCCACTCACCATGTCAGCTGGTTCTACAGGCCTCGGACCAGCGTTTAAAACTCCCATTAGAGATCCACTCACCATGTCAGCTGGTTCTACAGGCCTCGGACCAGCGTTTAAAACTCCCATTAGAGATCCACTCACCATGTCAGCTGGTTCTACAGGTCTCGGACCAGCGTTTAAAAGTGCCAGCAAACACCCACTCCCCATGCCAGTTTGTTCTGCAGGCCTTGGACCAGCGTTTAAAACTCCCAGCAGACATCCACTCACCATGCCAGCTGGTTCTGCAGGCCTCGGACCAGCGTTTAAAACTCCCGGCAGACACCCACTCACAGTGCCAGTTGGTTCTACAGGCCTTGGTCCAGCGTTTAAAACTCCCATTAGACACCCACTCACAGTGCCAGCTGGTTCTGCAGGCCTCAGACCAGCGTTTGAAACTGCCAGCAGACAGCCACTCACTCTGCCAGTTGGTTCTACAGGCCTCGGACCAGCATTTAAAAGTGCCAGCAGACACCAGCTCACCATGCCAGCTGGTTCTACAGGTCTCGGACCAGCGTTTAAAAGTGCCAGCAAACACCCACACCCCATGCCAGTTGGTTCTGCAGGCCTTGAACCAGCGTTAAAAACTCCCAGCAGACATCCACTCACCATGCCAGCTGGTTCTGCAGGCCTCGGACCAGCGTTTAAAACTCCCATTAGAGATCCACTCACCATGTCAGCTGTTTCTACAGGCCTCGGACCAGCGTTTAAAACTCCCATTAGAGATCCACTCACCATGTCAGCTGGTTCTACAGGCCTCGGACCAGCATTTAAAACTCCCATTAGAGATCCACTCACCATGTCAGCTGGTTCTACAGGCCTCGGACCAGCGTTTAAAACTCCCATTAGAGATCCACTCACCATGTCAGCTGGTTCTACAGGCCTCGGACCAGCGTTTAAAACTCCCATTAGAGATCCACTCACCATGTCAGCTGGTTCTACAGGCCTCGGACCAGCGTTTAAAACTACCATTAGAGATCCACTCACCATGTCAGCTGGTTCTACAGGTCTCGGACCAGCGTTTAAAAGTGCCAGCAAACACCCACTCCCCATGCCAGTTGGTTCTGCAGGCCTTGGACCAGCGTTTAAAACTCCCAGCAGACATCCACTCACCATGCCAGCTGGTTCTGCAGGCCTCGGACCAGCGTTTAAAACTCCCATTAGAGATCCACTCACCATGTCAGCTGGTTCTACAGGTCTCGGACCAGCGTTTAAAAGTGCCAGCAAACACCCACTCCCCATGCCAGTTGGTTCTGCAGGCCTTGGACCAGCGTTTAAAACTGCCAGCAGACATCCACTCACCATGCCAGCTGGTTCTGCAGGCCTCGGACCAGCGTTTAAAACTCCCATTAGAGATCCACTCACCATGTCAGCTGGTTCTACAGGCCTCGGACCAGCGTTTAAAACTCCCATTAGAGATCCACTCACCATGTCAGCTGGTTCTACAGGCCTCGGACCAGCGTTTAAAACTCCCATTAGAGATCCACTCACCATGTCATCTGGTTCTACAGGCCTCGGACCAGCGTTTAAAACTCCCATTAGAGATCCACTCACCATGTCATCTGGTTCTACAGGCCTCGGACCAGCGTTTAAAACTCCCATTAGAGATCCACTCACCATGTCAGCTGGTTCTACAGGCCTCGGACCAGCGTTTAAAACTACCATTAGAGATCCACTCACCATGTCAGCTGGTTCTACAGGCCTCGGACCAGCGTTTAAAACTCCCAGCAAACACCCACTCCCCATGCCAGTTGGTTCTGCAGGCCTTGGACCAGCGTTTAAAACTCCCAGCAGACATCCACTCACCATGCCAGCTGGTTCTGCAGGCCTCGGACCAGCGTTTAAAACTCCCATTAGAGATCCACTCACCATGTCAGCTGGTTCTACAGGTCTCGGACCAGCGTTTAAAAGTGCCAGCAAACACCCACTCCCCATGCCAGTTGGTTCTGCAGGCCTTGGACCAGCGTTTAAAACTGCCAGCAGACATCCACTCACCATGCCAGCTGGTTCTGCAGGCCTCGGACCAGCGTTTAAAACTCCCATTAGAGATCCACTCACCATGTCAGCTGGTTCTACAGGCCTCGGACCAGCGTTTAAAACTCCCATTAGAGATCCACTCACCATGTCAGCTGGTTCTACAGGCCTCGGACCAGCGTTTAAAACTCCCATTAGAGATCCACTCACCATGTCATCTGGTTCTACAGGCCTCGGACCAGCGTTTAAAACTCCCATTAGAGATCCACTCACCATGTCATCTGGTTCTACAGGCCTCGGACCAGCGTTTAAAACTCCCATTAGAGATCCACTCACCATGTCAGCTGGTTCTACAGGCCTCGGACCAGCGTTTAAAACTACCATTAGAGATCCACTCACCATGTCAGCTGGTTCTACAGGCCTCGGACCAGCGTTTAAAACTCCCATTAGAGATCCACTCACCATGTCAGCTGTTTCTACAGGCCTCGGACCAGCGTTTAAAACTCCCATTAGAGATCCACTTACCATGTCAGCTGGTTCTACAGGCCTCGGACCAGCGTTTAAAACTCCCATTAGAGATCCACTCACCATGTCAGCTGGTTCTACAGGCCTCGGACCAGCGTTTAAAACTCCCATCAGAGATCCACTCACCATGTCAGCTGGTTCTACAGGTCTCGGACCAGCGTTTAAAAGTGCCAGCAAACACCCACTCCCCATGCCAGTTGGTTCTGCAGGCCTTGGACCAGCGTTTAAAACTCCCAGCAGACATCCACTCACCATGCCAGCTGGTTCTGCAGGCCTCGGACCAGCGTTTAAAACTCCCATTAGAGATCCACTCACCATGTCAGCTGGTTCTACAGGCCTCGGACCAGCGTTTAAAACTCCCATTAGAGATCCACTCACCATGTCAGCTGGTTCTACAGGTCTCGGACCAGCGTTTAAAAGTGCCAGCAAACACCCACTCCCCATGCCAGTTGGTTCTGCAGGCCTTGGACCAGCGTTTAAAACTCCCAGCAGACATCCACTCACCATGCCAGCTGGTTCTGCAGGCCTCGGACCAGCGTTTAAAACTCCCATTAGAGATCCACTCACCATGTCAGCTGGTTCTACAGGCCTCGGACCAGCGTTTAAAACTACCATTAGAGATCCACTCACCATGTCAGCTGGTTCTACAGGTCTCGGACCAGCGTTTAAAAGTGCCAGCAAACACCCACTCCCCATGCCAGTTGGTTCTGCAGGCCTTGGACCAGCGTTTAAAACTCCCAGCAGACATCCACTCACCATGCCAGCTGGTTCTGCAGGCCTCGGACCAGCGTTTAAAACTCCCAGCAGACACCCACTCACCATGCCAGTTGGTTCTACAGGCCTTGGACCAGCGTTTAAAACTCCCATTAGACATCCACTCACCATGCCAGCTGGTTCTGCAGGCCTCGGACCAGCGTTTAAAACTGCCAGCAGACACCACTCACCATGCCAGTTGGTTCTACAGGCCTCGGACCAGCGTTTAAAAGTGCCAGCAGACACCACTCACCATGCCAGCTTGGTTCTGCAGGCCTCGGACCAGCGTTTAAAACTCCCAGCAGACATCCACTCACCATGCCAGCTGGTTCTGCAGGCCTCGGACCAGCGTTTAAAACTCCCATTAGAGATCCACTCACCATGTCAGCTGGTTCTACAGGCCTCGGACCAGCGTTTAAAACTCCAGCATTAGACATCCCACTCACCATGCCAGTTGGTTCTACAGGCCTCGGACCAGCGTTTAAAACTCCCAGCAGACATCCACTCACCATGCCAGCTGGTTCTACAGGCCTCGGACCAGCGTTTAAAACTCCCAGCAGACACCCACTCACCATGCCAGTTGGTTCTGCAGGCCTTGGACCAGCGTTTAAAACTCCCATTAGACATCCACTCACCATGCCAGCTGGTTCTGCAGGCCTCGGACCAGCGTTTAAAACTCCCATTAGAGATCCACTCACCATGTCAGCTGGTTCTACAGGCCTCGGACCAGCGTTTAAAACTGCCAGCAAACACCCACTCCCCATGCCAGTTGGTTCTGCAGGCCTTGGACCAGCGTTTAAAACTGCCAGCAGACATCCACTCACCATGCCAGCTGGTTCTGCAGGCCTCGGACCAGCGTTTAAAACTCCCATTAGAGATCCACTCACCATGTCAGCTGGTTCTACAGGCCTCGGACCAGCGTTTAAAACTCCCATTAGAGATCCACTCACCATGTCAGCTGGTTCTACAGGCCTCGGACCAGCGTTTAAAACTCCCATTAGAGATCCACTCACCATGTCATCTGGTTCTACAGGCCTCGGACCAGCGTTTAAAACTCCCATTAGAGATCCACTCACCATGTCATCTGGTTCTACAGGCCTCGGACCAGCGTTTAAAACTCCCATTAGAGATCCACTCACCATGTCAGCTGGTTCTACAGGCCTCGGACCAGCGTTTAAAACTACCATTAGAGATCCACTCACCATGTCAGCTGGTTCTACAGGTCTCGGACCAGCGTTTAAAAGTGCCAGCAAACACCCACTCCCCATGCCAGTTGGTTCTGCAGGCCTCGGACCAGCATTTAAAACTCCCAGCAGACATCCACTCACCATGCCAGCTGGTTCTGCAGGCCTCGGACCAGCATTTAAAACTCCCGGCAGACACCCACTCACAGTGCCAGTTGGTTCTACAGGCCTTGGTCCAGCGTTTAAAACTCCCATTAGACACCCACTCACAGTGCCAGCTGGTTCTGCAGGCCTCAGACCAGCGTTTGAAACTGCCAGCAGACAGCCACTCACTCTGCCAGTTGGTTCTACAGGCCTCGGACCAGCATTTAAAAGTGCCAGCAGACACCAGCTCACCATGCCAGCTGGTTCTACAGGTCTCGGACCAGCGTTTAAAAGTGCCAGCAAACACCCACACCCCATGCCAGTTGGTTCTGCAGGCCTTGAACCAGCGTTAAAAACTCCCAGCAGACATCCACTCACCATGCCAGCTGGTTCTGCAGGCCTCGGACCAGCGTTTAAAACTCCCATTAGAGATCCACTCACCATGTCAGCTGTTTCTACAGGCCTCGGACCAGCGTTTAAAACTCCCATTAGAGATCCACTCACCATGTCAGCTGGTTCTACAGGCCTCGGACCAGCGTTTAAAACTCCCATTAGAGATCCACTCACCATGTCAGCTGGTTCTACAGGCCTCGGACCAGCGTTTAAAACTCCCATTAGAGATCCACTCACCATGTCAGCTGGTTCTACAGGCCTCGGACCAGCGTTTAAAACTCCCATTAGAGATCCACTCACCATGTCAGCTGGTTCTACAGGCCTCGGACCAGCGTTTAAAACTACCATTAGAGATCCACTCACCATGTCAGCTGGTTCTACAGGTCTCGGACCAGCGTTTAAAAGTGCCAGCAAACACCCACTCCCCATGCCAGTTGGTTCTGCAGGCCTTGGACCAGCGTTTAAAACTCCCAGCAGACATCCACTCACCATGCCAGCTGGTTCTGCAGGCCTCGGACCAGCGTTTAAAACTCCCATTAGAGATCCACTCACCATGTCAGCTGGTTCTACAGGTCTCGGACCAGCGTTTAAAAGTGCCAGCAAACACCCACTCCCCATGCCAGTTGGTTCTGCAGGCCTTGGACCAGCGTTTAAAACTGCCAGCAGACATCCACTCACCATGCCAGCTGGTTCTGCAGGCCTCGGACCAGCGTTTAAAACTCCCATTAGAGATCCACTCACCATGTCAGCTGGTTCTACAGGCCTCGGACCAGCGTTTAAAACTCCCATTAGAGATCCACTCACCATGTCAGCTGGTTCTACAGGCCTCGGACCAGCGTTTAAAACTCCCATTAGAGATCCACTCACCATGTCATCTGGTTCTACAGGCCTCGGACCAGCGTTTAAAACTCCCATTAGAGATCCACTCACCATGTCATCTGGTTCTACAGGCCTCGGACCAGCGTTTAAAACTCCCATTAGAGATCCACTCACCATGTCAGCTGTTTCTACAGGCCTCGGACCAGCGTTTAAAACTCCCATTAGAGATCCACTCACCATGTCAGCTGGTTCTACAGGCCTCGGACCAGCGTTTAAAACTACCATTAGAGATCCACTCACCATGTCAGCTGGTTCTACAGGTCTCGGACCAGCGTTTAAAACTCCCATTAGAGATCCACTCACCATGTCATCTGGTTCTACAGGCCTCGGACCAGCGTTTAAAACTCCCATTAGAGATCCACTCACCATGTCATCTGGTTCTACAGGCCTCGGACCAGCGTTTAAAACTCCCATTAGAGATCCACTCACCATGTCAGCTGTTTCTACAGGCCTCGGACCAGCGTTTAAAACTCCCATTAGAGATCCACTCACCATGTCAGCTGGTTCTACAGGCCTCGGACCAGCGTTTAAAACTACCATTAGAGATCCACTCACCATGTCAGCTGGTTCTACAGGTCTCGGACCAGCGTTTAAAAGTGCCAGCAAACACCCACTCCCCATGCCAGTTGGTTCTGCAGGCCTTGGACCAGCGTTTAAAACTCCCAGCAGACATCCACTCACCATGCCAGCTGGTTCTGCAGGCCTCGGACCAGCGTTTAAAACTCCCATTAGAGATCCACTCACCATGTCAGCTGGTTCTACAGGTCTCGGACCAGCGTTTAAAACTCCCATTAGAGATCCACTCACCATGTCAGCTGGTTCTACAGGTCTCGGACCAGCGTTTAAAAGTGCCAGCAAACACCCACTCCCCATGCCAGTTGGTTCTGCAGGCCTTGGACCAGCGTTTAAAACTCCCAGCAGACATCCACTCACCATGCCAGCTGGTTCTGCAGGCCTCGGACCAGCGTTTAAAACTCCCATTAGAGATCCACTCACCATGTCAGCTGGTTCTACAGGCCTCGGACCAGCGTTTAAAACTACCATTAGAGATCCACTCACCATGTCAGCTGGTTCTACAGGTCTCGGACCAGCGTTTAAAAGTGCCAGCAAACACCCACTCCCCATGCCAGTTGGTTCTGCAGGCCTTGGACCAGCGTTTAAAAGTGCCAGCAAACACCCACTCCCCATGCCAGTTGGTTCTGCAGGCCTTGGACCAGCGTTTAAAACTCCCAGCAGACATCCACTCACCATGCCAGCTGGTTCTGCAGGCCTCGGACCAGCGTTTAAAACTCCCATTAGAGATCCACTCACCATGTCAGCTGGTTCTACAGGTCTCGGACCAGCGTTTAAAAGTGCCAGCAAACACCCACTCCCCATGCCAGTTGGTTCTGCAGGCCTTGGACCAGCGTTTAAAACTGCCAGCAGACATCCACTCACCATGCCAGCTGGTTCTGCAGGCCTCGGACCAGCGTTTAAAACTCCCATTAGAGATCCACTCACCATGTCAGCTGGTTCTACAGGCCTCGGACCAGCGTTTAAAACTCCCATTAGAGATCCACTCACCATGTCAGCTGGTTCTACAGGCCTCGGACCAGCGTTTAAAACTCCCATTAGAGATCCACTCACCATGTCATCTGGTTCTACAGGCCTCGGACCAGCGTTTAAAACTCCCATTAGAGATCCACTCACCATGTCATCTGGTTCTACAGGCCTCGGACCAGCGTTTAAAACTCCCATTAGAGATCCACTCACCATGTCAGCTGGTTCTACAGGCCTCGGACCAGCGTTTAAAACTACCATTAGAGATCCACTCACCATGTCAGCTGGTTCTACAGGCCTCGGACCAGCGTTTAAAACTCCCATTAGAGATCCACTCACCATGTCAGCTGTTTCTACAGGCCTCGGACCAGCGTTTAAAACTCCCATTAGAGATCCACTTACCATGTCAGCTGGTTCTACAGGCCTCGGACCAGCGTTTAAAACTCCCATTAGAGATCCACTCACCATGTCAGCTGGTTCTACAGGCCTCGGACCAGCGTTTAAAACTCCCATCAGAGATCCACTCACCATGTCAGCTGGTTCTACAGGCCTTGGACCAGCGTTTAAAACTCCCAGCAGACATCCACTCACCATGCCAGCTGGTTCTGCAGGCCTTGGACCAGCGTTTAAAAGTGCCAGCAAACACCCACTCCCCATGCCAGTTGGTTCTGCAGGCCTTGGACCAGCGTTTAAAACTCCCAGCAGACATCCACTCACCATGCCAGCTGGTTCTGCAGGCCTCGGACCAGCGTTTAAAACTCCCATTAGAGATCCACTCACCATGTCAGCTGGTTCTACAGGTCTCGGACCAGCGTTTAAAAGTGCCAGCAAACACCCACTCCCCATGCCAGTTGGTTCTGCAGGCCTTGGACCAGCGTTTAAAACTGCCAGCAGACATCCACTCACCATGCCAGCTGGTTCTGCAGGCCTCGGACCAGCGTTTAAAACTCCCATTAGAGATCCACTCACCATGTCAGCTGGTTCTACAGGCCTCGGACCAGCGTTTAAAACTCCCATTAGAGATCCACTCACCATGTCAGCTGGTTCTACAGGCCTCGGACCAGCGTTTAAAACTGCCAGCAAGACACCCACTCCACCATGCCAGCTTGGTTCTGCAGGCCTCGGACCAGCGTTTAAAAGTGCCAGCAAACACCCACTCCCCATGCCAGTTGGTTCTGCAGGCCTTGGACCAGCGTTTAAAACTCCCAGCAGACATCCACTCACCATGCCAGCTGGTTCTGCAGGCCTCGGACCAGCGTTTAAAACTCCCATTAGAGATCCACTCACCATGTCAGCTGGTTCTACAGGTCTCGGACCAGCGTTTAAAAGTGCCAGCAAACACCCACTCCCCATGCCAGTTGGTTCTGCAGGCCTTGGACCAGCGTTTAAAACTGCCAGCAGACATCCACTCACCATGCCAGCTGGTTCTGCAGGCCTCGGACCAGCGTTTAAAACTCCCATTAGAGATCCACTCACCATGTCAGCTGGTTCTACAGGCCTCGGACCAGCGTTTAAAACTCCCATTAGAGATCCACTCACCATGTCAGCTGGTTCTACAGGCCTCGGACCAGCGTTTAAAACTCCCATTAGAGATCCACTCACCATGTCATCTGGTTCTACAGGCCTCGGACCAGCGTTTAAAACTCCCATTAGAGATCCACTCACCATGTCATCTGGTTCTACAGGCCTCGGACCAGCGTTTAAAACTCCCATTAGAGATCCACTCACCATGTCAGCTGGTTCTACAGGCCTCGGACCAGCGTTTAAAACTACCATTAGAGATCCACTCACCATGTCAGCTGGTTCTACAGGTCTCGGACCAGCGTTTAAAAGTGCCAGCAAACACCCACTCCCCATGCCAGTTGGTTCTGCAGGCCTTGGACCAGCGTTTAAAACTCCCAGCAGACATCCACTCACCATGCCAGCTGGTTCTGCAGGCCTCGGACCAGCGTTTAAAACTCCCATTAGAGATCCACTCACCATGTCAGCTGGTTCTACAGGTCTCGGACCAGCGTTTAAAAGTGCCAGCATAACACCCACTCCCCATGCCAGTTGGTTCTGCAGGCCTTGGACCAGCGTTTAAAACTCCCAGCAGACATCCACTCACCATGCCAGCTGGTTCTGCAGGCCTCGGACCAGCGTTTAAAACTCCCATTAGAGATCCACTCACCATGTCAGCTGGTTCTACAGGTCTCGGACCAGCGTTTAAAAGTGCCAGCAAACACCCACTCCCCATGCCAGTTGGTTCTGCAGGCCTCGGACCAGCATTTAAAACTCCCAGCAGACATCCACTCACCATGCCAGCTGGTTCTGCAGGCCTCGGACCAGCGTTTAAAACTGCCAGCAAACACCCACTCCCCATGCCAGTTGGTTCTGCAGGCCTTGGACCAGCGTTTAAAACTCCCAGCAGACATCCACTCACCATGCCAGCTGGTTCTGCAGGCCTCGGACCAGCGTTTAAAACTCCCATTAGAGATCCACTCACCATGTCAGCTGGTTCTACAGGCCTCGGACCAGCGTTTAAAACTACCATTAGAGATCCACTCACCATGTCAGCTGGTTCTACAGGTCTCGGACCAGCGTTTAAAAGTGCCAGCAAACACCCACTCCCCATGCCAGTTGGTTCTGCAGGCCTTGGACCAGCGTTTAAAACTCCCAGCAGACATCCACTCACCATGTCAGCTGGTTCTACAGGCCTCGGACCAGCGTTTAAAACTCCCATTAGAGATCCACTCACCATGTCAGCTGGTTCTACAGGCCTCGGACCAGCGTTTAAAACTCCCATTAGAGATCCACTCACCATGTCAGCTGGTTCTACAGGCCTCGGACCAGCGTTTAAAACTCCCATTAGAGATCCACTCACCATGTCAGCTGGTTCTACAGGCCTCGGACCAGCGTTTAAAACTACCATTAGAGATCCACTCACCATGTCAGCTGGTTCTACAGGCCTCGGACCAGCGTTTAAAACTCCCATTAGAGATCCACTCACCATGTCAGCTGGTTCTACAGGCCTCGGACCAGCGTTTAAAAACTCCCATTAGAGATCCACTCACCATGTCAGCTGGTTCTACAGGCCTCGGACCAGCGTTTAAAACTCCCATTAGAGATCCACTCACCATGTCAGCTGGTTCTACAGGCCTCGGACCAGCGTTTAAAACTCCCATTAGAGATCCACTCACCATGTCAGCTGGTTCTACAGGCCTCGGACCAGCGTTTAAAACTACCATTAGAGATCCACTCACCATGTCAGCTGGTTCTACAGGTCTCGGACCAGCGTTTAAAAGTGCCAGCAAACACCCACTCCCCATGCCAGTTGGTTCTGCAGGCCTTGGACCAGCGTTTAAAACTCCCAGCAGACATCCACTCACCATGCCAGCTGGTTCTGCAGGCCTCGGACCAGCGTTTAAAACTCCCATTAGAGATCCACTCACCATGTCAGCTGGTTCTACAGGCCTCGGACCAGCGTTTAAAACTCCCATTAGAGATCCACTCACCATGTCAGCTGGTTCTACAGGTCTCGGACCAGCGTTTAAAAGTGCCAGCAAACACCCACTCCCCATGCCAGTTGGTTCTGCAGGCCTTGGACCAGCGTTTAAAACTCCCAGCAGACATCCACTCACCATGCCAGCTGGTTCTGCAGGCCTCGGACCAGCGTTTAAAACTCCCATTAGAGATCCACTCACCATGTCAGCTGGTTCTACAGGCCTCGGACCAGCGTTTAAAACTACCATTAGAGATCCACTCACCATGTCAGCTGGTTCTACAGGTCTCGGACCAGCGTTTAAAAGTGCCAGCAAACACCCACTCCCCATGCCAGTTGGTTCTGCAGGCCTTGGACCAGCGTTTAAAACTCCCAGCAAACACCCACTCCCCATGCCAGTTGGTTCTGCAGGCCTTGGACCAGCGTTTAAAACTCCCAGCAGACATCCACTCACCATGCCAGCTGGTTCTGCAGGCCTCGGACCAGCGTTTAAAACTCCCATTAGAGATCCACTCACCATGTCAGCTGGTTCTACAGGTCTCGGACCAGCGTTTAAAAGTGCCAGCAAACACCCACTCCCCATGCCAGTTGGTTCTGCAGGCCTTGGACCAGCGTTTAAAACTCCCAGCAGACATCCACTCACCATGCCAGCTGGTTCTGCAGGCCTCGGACCAGCGTTTAAAACTCCCATTAGAGATCCACTCACCATGTCAGCTGGTTCTACAGGCCTCGGACCAGCGTTTAAAACTCCCATTAGAGATCCACTCACCATGTCAGCTGGTTCTACAGGCCTCGGACCAGCGTTTAAAACTCCCATTAGAGATCCACTCACCATGTCATCTGGTTCTACAGGCCTCGGACCAGCGTTTAAAACTACCATTAGAGATCCACTCACCATGTCAGCTGGTTCTACAGGCCTCGGACCAGCGTTTAAAACTACCATTAGAGATCCACTCACCATGTCAGCTGGTTCTACAGGCCTCGGACCAGCGTTTAAAACTCCCATTAGAGATCCACTCACCATGTCAGCTGGTTCTACAGGCCTCGGACCAGCGTTTAAAACTCCCATTAGAGATCCACTCACCATGTCAGCTGGTTCTACAGGCCTCGGACCAGCGTTTAAAACTCCCATTAGAGATCCACTCACCATGTCAGCTGGTTCTACAGGCCTCGGACCAGCGTTTAAAACTCCCATTAGAGATCCACTCACCATGTCAGCTGGTTCTACAGGTCTCGGACCAGCGTTTAAAAGTGCCAGCAAACACCCACTCCCCATGCCAGTTGGTTCTGCAGGCCTTGGACCAGCGTTTAAAACTCCCAGCAGACATCCACTCACCATGCCAGCTGGTTCTGCAGGCCTCGGACCAGCGTTTAAAACTCCCATTAGAGATCCACTCACCATGTCAGCTGGTTCTACAGGTCTCGGACCAGCGTTTAAAAGTCCCATTAGAGATCCACTCACCATGTCAGCTGGTTCTACAGGCCTCGGACCAGCGTTTAAAACTCCCATTAGAGATCCACTCACCATGTCATCTGGTTCTACAGGCCTCGGACCAGCGTTTAAAACTCCCATTAGAGATCCACTCACCATGTCAGCTGGTTCTACAGGCCTCGGACCAGCGTTTAAAACTCCCATTAGAGATCCACTCACCATGTCAGCTGGTTCTACAGGCCTCGGACCAGCGTTTAAAACTCCCATTAGAGATCCACTCACCATGTCAGCTGGTTCTACAGGCCTCGGACCAGCGTTTAAAACTCCCATTAGAGATCCACTCACCATGTCAGCTGGTTCTACAGGCCTCGGACCAGCGTTTAAAACTCCCATTAGAGATCCACTCACCATGTCAGCTGGTTCTACAGGCCTCGGACCAGCGTTTAAAACTCCCATTAGAGATCCACTCACCATGTCAGCTGGTTCTACAGGCCTCGGACCAGCGTTTAAAACTACCCATTAGAGATCCACTCACCATGTCAGCTGGTTCTACAGGTCTCGGACCAGCGTTTAAAAGTGCCAGCAAACACCCACTCCCCATGCCAGTTGGTTCTGCAGGCCTTGGACCAGCGTTTAAAACTCCCAGCAGACATCCACTCACCATGCCAGCTGGTTCTGCAGGCCTCGGACCAGCGTTTAAAACTCCCATTAGAGATCCACTCACCATGTCAGCTGGTTCTACAGGCCTCGGACCAGCGTTTAAAACTCCCATTAGAGATCCACTCACCATGTCAGCTGGTTCTACAGGCCTCGGACCAGCGTTTAAAACTCCCATTAGAGATCCACTCACCATGTCAGCTGGTTCTACAGGCCTCGGACCAGCGTTTAAAACTCCCATTAGAGATCCACTCACCATGTCAGCTGGTTCTACAGGCCTCGGACCAGCGTTTAAAACTCCCATTAGAGATCCACTCACCATGTCAGCTGGTTCTACAGGCCTCGGACCAGCGTTTAAAACTCCATTAGAGATCCACTCACCATGTCAGCTGGTTCTACAGGTCTCGGACCAGCGTTTAAAAGTGCCAGCAAACACCCACTCCCCATGCCAGTTGGTTCTGCAGGCCTTGGACCAGCGTTTAAAACTCCCAGCAGACATCCACTCACCATGCCAGCTGGTTCTGCAGGCCTCGGACCAGCGTTTAAAACTCCCATTAGAGATCCACTCACCATGTCAGCTGGTTCTACAGGCTCGGACCAGCGTTTAAAATCCCATAAACCACTCCCATGCAGTGGTTCTCAGGCCTCGGACCAGCGTTTAAAACTCCCATTAGAGATCCACTCACCATGTCAGCTGGTTCTACAGGCCTCGGACCAGCGTTTAAAACTCCCATTAGAGATCCACTCACCATGTCAGCTGGTTCTACAGGCCTCGGACCAGCGTTTAAAACTCCCATTAGAGATCCACTCACCATGTCAGCTGGTTCTACAGGCCTCGGACCAGCGTTTTAAACACTCCCAGTTAGCGCAGTTAAATCCCACTCACCATGTCAGCTGGTTCTACAGGCCTCGGACCAGCGTTTAAAACTCCCATTAGAGATCCACTCACCATGTCAGCTGGTTCTACAGGCCTCGGACCAGCGTTTAAAACTCCCATTAGAGATCCACTCACCATGTCAGCTGGTTCTACAGGTCTCGGACCAGCGTTTAAAAGTGCCAGCAAACACCCACTCCCCATGCCAGTTGGTTCTGCAGGCCTTGGACCAGCGTTTTAAAACTCCCAGCAGACATCCACTCACCATGCCAGCTGGTTCTGCAGGCCTCGGACCAGCGTTTAAAACTCCCATTAGAGATCCACTCACCATGTCAGCTGGTTCTACAGGCTCGGACCAGCGTTTAAAAGTGCCAGCATAACACCCACTCCCCATGCCAGTTGGTTCTACAGGCCTCGGACCAGCGTTTAAAACTCCCATTAGAGATCCACTCACCATGTCAGCTGGTTCTACAGGCCTCGGACCAGCGTTTAAAACTCCCATTAGAGATCCACTCACCATGTCAGCTGGTTCTACAGGCCTCGGACCAGCGTTTAAAACTCCCATTAGAGATCCACTCACCATGTCAGCTGGTTCTACAGGCCTCGGACCAGCGTTTAAAATCCCAAAACCCACTCCCATGCCAGTTGGTTCTCAGGCCTTGGACCAGCGTTTAAACTCCCCAAAACCACTCACCATGTCAGCTGGTTCTACAGGCCTCGGACCAGCGTTTAAAACTCCCATTAGAGATCCACTCACCATGTCAGCTGGTTCTACAGGCCTCGGACCAGCGTTTAAAACTCCCATTAGAGATCCACTCACCATGTCAGCTGGTTCTACAGGTCTCGGACCAGCGTTTAAAAGTGCCAGCAAACACCCACTCCCCATGCCAGTTGGTTCTGCAGGCCTTGGACCAGCGTTTAAAACTCCCAGCAGACATCCACTCACCATGCCAGCTGGTTCTGCAGGCCTCGGACCAGCGTTTAAAACTCCCATTAGAGATCCACTCACCATGTCAGCTGGTTCTACAGGTCTCGGACCAGCGTTTAAAAGTCCCATTAGAGATCCACTCACCATGTCAGCTGGTTCTACAGGCCTCGGACCAGCGTTTAAAACTCCCATTAGAGATCCACTCACCATGTCATCTGGTTCTACAGGCCTCGGACCAGCGTTTAAAAACTACCATTAGAGATCCACTCACCATGTCAGCTGGTTCTACAGGCCTCGGACCAGCGTTTAAAACTACCATTAGAGATCCACTCACCATGTCAGCTGGTTCTACAGGCCTCGGACCAGCGTTTAAAACTCCCATTAGAGATCCACTCACCATGTCAGCTGGTTCTACAGGCCTCGGACCAGCGTTTAAAACTCCCATTAGAGATCCACTCACCATGTCAGCTGGTTCTACAGGCCTCGGACCAGCGTTTAAAACTCCCATTAGAGATCCACTCACCATGTCAGCTGGTTCTACAGGCCTCGGACCAGCGTTTAAAACTCCCATTAGAGATCCACTCACCATGTCAGCTGGTTCTACAGGTCTCGGACCAGCGTTTAAAAGTGCCAGCAAACACCCACTCCCCATGCCAGTTGGTTCTGCAGGCCTTGGACCAGCGTTTAAAACTCCCAGCAGACATCCACTCACCATGCCAGCTGGTTCTGCAGGCCTCGGACCAGCGTTTAAAACTCCCATTAGAGATCCACTCACCATGTCAGCTGGTTCTACAGGTCTCGGACCAGCGTTTAAAAGTGCCAGCAAACACCCACTCCCCATGCCAGTTGGTTCTGCAGGCCTTGGACCAGCGTTTAAAACTCCCAGCAGACATCCACTCACCATGCCAGCTGGTTCTGCAGGCCTCGGACCAGCGTTTAAAACTCCCATTAGAGATCCACTCACCATGTCAGCTGGTTCTACAGGTCTCGGACCAGCGTTTAAAAGTGCCAGCAAACACCCACTCCCCATGCCAGTTGGTTCTGCAGGCCTTGGACCAGCGTTTAAAACTCCCAGCAGACATCCACTCACCATGCCAGCTGGTTCTGCAGGCCTCGGACCAGCGTTTAAAACTCCCATTAGAGATCCACTCACCATGTCAGCTGGTTCTACAGGCCTCGGACCAGCGTTTAAAACTCCCATTAGAGATCCACTCACCATGTCAGCTGGTTCTACAGGCCTCGGACCAGCGTTTAAAACTCCCATTAGAGATCCACTCACCATGTCATCTGGTTCTACAGGCCTCGGACCAGCGTTTAAAACTCCCATTAGAGATCCACTCACCATGTCAGCTGGTTCTACAGGCCTCGGACCAGCGTTTAAAACTACCATTAGAGATCCACTCACCATGTCAGCTGGTTCTACAGGCCTCGGACCAGCGTTTAAAACTCCCATTAGAGATCCACTCACCATGTCAGCTGGTTCTACAGGCCTCGGACCAGCGTTTAAAACTCCCATTAGAGATCCACTCACCATGTCAGCTGGTTCTACAGGCCTCGGACCAGCGTTTAAAACTCCCATTAGAGATCCACTCACCATGTCAGCTGGTTCTACAGGCCTCGGACCAGCGTTTAAAACTACCATTAGAGATCCACTCACCATGTCAGCTGGTTCTACAGGTCTCGGACCAGCGTTTAAAAGTGCCAGCAAACACCCACTCCCCATGCCAGTTGGTTCTGCAGGCCTTGGACCAGCGTTTAAAACTCCCATTAGAGATCCACTCACCATGTCAGCTGGTTCTACAGGCCTCGGACCAGCGTTTAAAACTCCCATTAGAGATCCACTCACCATGTCAGCTGGTTCTACAGGCCTCGGACCAGCGTTTAAAACTCCCATTAGAGATCCACTCACCATGTCAGCTGGTTCTACAGGCCTCGGACCAGCGTTTAAAACTCCCATTAGAGATCCACTCACCATGTCAGCTGGTTCTACAGGTCTCGGACCAGCGTTTAAAAGTGCCAGCATAACACCCACTCCACCATGCCAGTTGGTTCTGCAGGCCTTGGACCAGCGTTTAAAACTCCCAGCAGACATCCACTCACCATGCCAGCTGGTTCTGCAGGCCTCGGACCAGCGTTTAAAACTCCCATTAGAGATCCACTCACCATGTCAGCTGGTTCTACAGGTCTCGGACCAGCGTTTAAAAGTGCCAGCATAACACCCACTCCCCATGCCAGTTGGTTCTGCAGGCCTCGGACCAGCGTTTAAAACTCCCAGCAGACATCCACTCACCATGCCAGCTGGTTCTGCAGGCCTCGGACCAGCGTTTAAAACTCCCATTAGAGATCCACTCACCATGTCAGCTGGTTCTACAGGCCTCGGACCAGCGTTTAAAACTGCCAAAACACCCACTCCCCATGCCAGTTGGTTCTGCAGGCCTTGGACCAGCGTTTAAAACTCCCAGCAGACATCCACTCACCATGCCAGCTGGTTCTGCAGGCCTCGGACCAGCGTTTAAAACTCCCATTAGAGATCCACTCACCATGTCAGCTGGTTCTACAGGCCTCGGACCAGCGTTTAAAACTCCCATTAGAGATCCACTCACCATGTCAGCTGGTTCTACAGGCCTCGGACCAGCGTTTAAAACTCCCATTAGAGATCCACTCACCATGTCATCTGGTTCTACAGGCCTCGGACCAGCGTTTAAAACTCCCATTAGAGATCCACTCACCATGTCAGCTGGTTCTACAGGCCTCGGACCAGCGTTTAAAACTACCATTAGAGATCCACTCACCATGTCAGCTGGTTCTACAGGCCTCGGACCAGCGTTTAAAACTCCCATTAGAGATCCACTCACCATGTCAGCTGGTTCTACAGGCCTCGGACCAGCGTTTAAAACTCCCATTAGAGATCCACTCACCATGTCAGCTGGTTCTACAGGCCTCGGACCAGCGTTTAAAACTCCCATTAGAGATCCACTCACCATGTCAGCTGGTTCTACAGGCCTCGGACCAGCGTTTAAAACTACCATTAGAGATCCACTCACCATGTCAGCTGGTTCTACAGGTCTCGGACCAGCGTTTAAAAGTGCCAGCAAACACCCACTCCCCATGCCAGTTGGTTCTGCAGGCCTTGGACCAGCGTTTAAAACTCCAGCTAGACATCCACTCACCATGCCAGCTGGTTCTGCAGGCCTCGGACCAGCGTTTAAAACTCCCATTAGAGATCCACTCACCATGTCAGCTGGTTCTACAGGCCTCGGACCAGCGTTTAAAACTCCCATTAGAGATCCACTCACCATGTCAGCTGGTTCTACAGGCCTCGGACCAGCGTTTAAAACTCCCATTAGAGATCCACTCACCATGTCAGCTGGTTCTACAGGCCTCGGACCAGCGTTTAAAACTCCCATTAGAGATCCACTCACCATGTCAGCTGGTTCTACAGGCCTCGGACCAGCGTTTAAAACTCCCATTAGAGATCCACTCACCATGTCAGCTGGTTATACAGGCCTCGGACCAGCGTTTAAAACTCCCATTAGAGATCCACTCACCATGTCAGCTGGTTCTACAGGCCTCGGACCAGCGTTTAAAACTCCCATTAGAGATCCACTCACCATGTCAGCTGGTTCTACAGGTCTCGGACCAGCGTTTAAAAGTGCCAGCAAACACCCACTCCCCATGCCAGTTGGTTCTGCAGGCCTTGGACCAGCGTTTAAAACTCCCAGCAGACATCCACTCACCATGCCAGCTGGTTCTGCAGGCCTCGGACCAGCGTTTAAAACTCCCATTAGAGATCCACTCACCATGTCAGCTGGTTCTACAGGCCTCGGACCAGCGTTTAAAACTCCCATTAGAGATCCACTCACCATGTCAGCTGGTTCTACAGGCCTCGGACCAGCGTTTAAAACTCCCATTAGAGATCCACTCACCATGTCAGCTGGTTCTACAGGCCTCGGACCAGCGTTTAAAACTCCCATTAGAGATCCACTCACCATGTCAGCTGGTTCTACAGGCCTCGGACCAGCGTTTAAAACTCCCATTAGAGATCCACTCACCATGTCAGCTGGTTCTACAGGCCTCGGACCAGCGTTTAAAACTCCCATTAGAGATCCACTCACCATGTCAGCTGGTTCTACAGGCCTCGGACCAGCGTTTAAAACTCCCATTAGAGATCCACTCACCATGTCAGCTGGTTCTACAGGCCTCGGACCAGCGTTTAAAAGTGCCAGCAAACACCCACTCCCCATGCCAGTTGGTTCTGCAGGCCTTGGACCAGCGTTTAAAACTCCCAGCAGACATCCACTCACCATGCCAGCTGGTTCTGCAGGCCTCGGACCAGCGTTTAAAACTCCCATTAGAGATCCACTCACCATGTCAGCTGGTTCTACAGGCCTCGGACCAGCGTTTAAAACTCCCATTAGAGATCCACTCACCATGTCAGCTGGTTCTACAGGCCTCGGACCAGCGTTTAAAACTCCCATTAGAGATCCACTCACCATGTCAGCTGGTTCTACAGGCCTCGGACCAGCGTTTAAAACTCCCATTAGAGATCCACTCACCATGTCAGCTGGTTCTACAGGCCTCGGACCAGCGTTTAAAACTCCATTAGAGATCCACTCACCATGTCAGCTGGTTCTACAGGCCTCGGACCAGCGTTTAAAACTCCCATTAGAGATCCACTCACCATGTCAGCTGGTTCTACAGGCCTCGGACCAGCGTTTAAAACTACCATTAGAGATCCACTCACCATGTCAGCTGGTTCTACAGGCCTCGGACCAGCGTTTAAAACTCCCAGCAGACATCCACTCACCATGCCAGCTGGTTCTGCAGGCCTCGGACCAGCGTTTAAAACTCCCATTAGAGATCCACTCACCATGTCAGCTGGTTCTACAGGCCTGGGACCAGCGTTTAAAACTCCCATTAGAGATCCACTCACCATGTCATCTGGTTCTACAGGTCTCGGACCAGCGTTTAAAAGTGCCAGCATAACACCCACTCCCCATGCCAGTTGGTTCTGCAGGCCTCGGACCAGCGTTTAAAACTCCCAGCAGACATCCACTCACCATGCCAGCTGGTTCTGCAGGCCTCGGACCAGCGTTTAAAACTCCCATTAGAGATCCACTCACCATGTCAGCTGGTTCTACAGGCCTCGGACCAGCGTTTAAAACTCCCATTAGAGATCCACTCACCATGTCAGCTGGTTCTACAGGTCTCGGACCAGCGTTTAAAACTCCCATTAGAGATCCACTCACCATGTCATCTGGTTCTACAGGCCTCGGACCAGCGTTTAAAACTACCATTAGAGATCCACTCACCATGTCAGCTGGTTCTACAGGCCTCGGACCAGCGTTTAAAACTACCATTAGAGATCCACTCACCATGTCAGCTGGTTCTACAGGCCTCGGACCAGCGTTTAAAACTCCCATTAGAGATCCACTCACCATGTCAGCTGGTTCTACAGGCCTCGGACCAGCGTTTAAAACTACCATTAGAGATCCACTCACCATGTCAGCTGGTTCTACAGGCCTCGGACCAGCGTTTAAAACTCCCATTAGAGATCCACTCACCATGTCAGCTGGTTCTACAGGTCTCGGACCAGCGTTTAAAAGTGCCAGCAAACACCCACTCCCCATGCCAGTTGGTTCTGCAGGCCTTGGACCAGCGTTTAAAACTCCCATTAGAGATCCACTCACCATGTCAGCTGGTTCTACAGGTCTCGGACCAGCGTTTAAAAGTGCCAGCAAACACCCACTCCCCATGCCAGTTGGTTCTGCAGGCCTTGGACCAGCGTTTAAAACTCCCATTAGAGATCCACTCACCATGTCAGCTGGTTCTACAGGTCTCGGACCAGCGTTTAAAAGTGCCAGCATAACACCCACTCCCCATGCCAGTTGGTTCTGCAGGCCTTGGACCAGCGTTTAAAACTCCCAGCAGACATCCACTCACCATGCCAGCTGGTTCTGCAGGCCTCGGACCAGCGTTTAAAACTCCCATTAGAGATCCACTCACCATGTCAGCTGGTTCTACAGGTCTCGGACCAGCGTTTAAAAGTGCCAGCAAACACCCACTCCCCATGCCAGTTGGTTCTGCAGGCCTTGGACCAGCATTTAAAACTCCCAGCAGACATCCACTCACCATGCCAGCTGGTTCTGCAGGCCTCGGACCAGCGTTTAAAACTCCCATTAGAGATCCACTCACCATGTCAGCTGGTTCTACAGGTCTCGGACCAGCGTTTAAAAGTGCCAGCAAACACCCACTCCCCATGCCAGTTGGTTCTGCAGGCCTTGGACCAGCGTTTAAAACTCCCATTAGAGATCCACTCACCATGTCAGCTGGTTCTACAGGCCTCGGACCAGCGTTTAAAACTCCCATTAGAGATCCACTCACCATGTCAGCTGGTTCTACAGGCCTCGGACCAGCGTTTAAAACTCCCATTAGAGATCCACTCACCATGTCAGCTGGTTCTACAGGCCTCGGACCAGCGTTTAAAACTCCCATTAGAGATCCACTCACCATGTCATCTGGTTCTACAGGCCTCGGACCAGCGTTTAAAACTCCCATTAGAGATCCACTCACCATGTCAGCTGGTTCTACAGGCCTCGTACCAGCGTTTAAAACTCCCAGCAGACACCCAGTGCCAGCTGGTTCTACAGGCCTCGGACCAGCATTTAAAATTGCACTACATATTTATTAGATAATAATTAGTGTTGCATTAGTGGTCATCACATTGATGTAAACTATAATCATCCACTTTAATACATCATAATAAAAGGTATAAATGTAGCAGAGTTTATTTCCTCCTGAGATGTCATGGAGTAGAAGTTTAAAGTAAAGTACAAGTACTTCAGTATGTGAGTAAATGTACTATCCACCACTGACTCGTTTTACATCATCAGGTTCTCCAGGCTCGTGGGAAGCCCTACCACCCGTGCTGCTTTTGCTGTGTGGTCTGAAGACGGAGCATGGAGGATCAGCCCTTCACTGTTGACGGAGACAGCAGACAGCAGGCTTCACTGCGTCACCGACGAACACAGGTGAGTTCCTCATACAGGATAAGTGCAAGTACAGCAACAATGGGCCAAACCCTGTAATTCACACTCCAGACAAAAGATGAAACCAAATCCTGTCAGACAGACTATGAGACGAGTCACACCCAGGTTGACTTCCATTCTCAGTTTCTGTGACCTTTTTGCTGAGACTTCTTGGTTTCGGGGTCCGAGCCCCTCTATGTGCTGCATGCAGGGTGCCGATACTGCCAACTGAGGTGAGCTGAATTCATTGTATAATCAATGGCAAAGAGCAGTAATTGATACTTGAATTCCTGAGAAATTATCATAACATTTTCCCTCCATTTGCCAATTGTTTCAGGGCTCCACAGAGTCTATTGGGGTGGTATCATTTGACAGAAATGAGCATGTAGAGTGCTTCAGTGGTGAGGTTAACGTCATTTGAAGTCAGGAGCAGGGTGACATTTCTCTGTGTGTTCTGGCTTCCTTTTGTAAATGTCAAATATCAAAAATACATATTTAATGAATCTGATAAATGTTGAAGTATTTCCCGTCTGCAAAAAAAAAAGCCACTTCAGATAGATCCAAAGTATTGTTGTGTGTTTTCTGTTTGTTATTAGTTTTGTGGTCTGTTTGAAATGAGCAGGCTAGAATAGTTCCCATGGCCAGTAAAATCATTAGCAAACCCCCAGAAGAATCTTAAATATGTGAATACCGTCAGGACAAGAGATGAAGCCGTGAGCGTCCTGTCAAACACTTTGTGTACTTTATTCTCTCAGCTTGAGACTGTGGGAAATGCTGTTGGGTAAAATGCAAATTAAATGTAAATATCTGAGCATCAAATCTTGTTTCCACTGTATTTTACTTTATGAATGTTTTATGCTTTTATTTAAAAATATAAACATGTGAACTCAATGATGCTATACTCAGTTTTTCTTTGTTGCCCTGTTTTTATAGTGGATTAAGCTCAACTGAAATTAACTCTTCCAGTCAAACAGCGACACCGCGTGTCAATATTCGGTATTACCACAAACTCCCGGAAGAAACTACTGTTGGTAAATGAAGATAAACGCTGATTGAAATGGCGTCAGTCACGTTACGTGGCTGGGCTCTCTGCGCCATAACTCTGTTAAACTCCGCGTTTGTTTTCATTTCCGGTGCAGACTTTGTACGGTTCATATCATTTCGAGCAATTTACCACAACATCACCGGGGAGACGACTCTTTGCCAAGGTAAGCTTTCGCACCTTGGACCGCCGCTGGCGCGCGACCAGGCGACGTTTAACGTCAGCTAACTTCACTGGAGGAGTTGTGAGTGAAACCGAGCTAAGGCGAGAAGAAAGACACTGTCAGGGCAAGAGTTCGTGCTGTTATACTTAGTTTTGCTGCAACAAAAACTGCATTATCCAAGTGTTTTATAACATAAAAAAACTCCCCATTGAAATGTATGTAGGTAGTACTATCTCTGTATATCACGGCCGACCAGTAGTAAATATAAAGTGTATACACATGCGCACAGACATCGCCCGGCTAGCTCAGTCGGTAGAGCATGAGACTCTTAATCTCAGGGTCGTGGGTTCGAGCCCCACGTTGGGCGTCATCCTTTTCTCTTTCTAGTTTAGCTCATAACGAGGGGAGACTTTAACACACAAATAACGCATCTTTTAGGTACATGCCTGAACGAATTTTGATTTTGGTTTGACAACAAGCGACAGGGTTTTCCTTAATAAAAGTGGAAAGGTTTTACTTCCTTAAACACAATCAGAATGAGGAGGAGGACTGCTTATATTCCAGTATTACATGACTGTGGTGCCAATAATAATAATCATAATTATTATTATTATGGTGCTCATGATTATGCTCATAATTATGGTGCATAATTATGCAGGAAGGAAAACGGGTTAGCATTTTTATGCCACATGAATATGGATGCTTAAAGGGACTCCAAATGTAATATTGTTGAATGTGTTAATGTAAAAGAGATAATAATAATAATAATAATAATAATAATAATAATGAATGATGATAATGATAATAATGAAAGAGATGAAGCTAAAGATTGAATTGATTGTAAGTGTTCTGCATTTAGAGGCGTAAACAGGAAGTATTATTTATTAAAACTGAACCTGCAAGGTGCAAGCTTTCTTCTCATGCTTCTTCCAAACATTCATGCAGTGAAAGGATGTTATATCAATGGAAATCATTTGTGCTGTTGGAGTGAGTCCTAAAACCCAGTAATGAGTCAGCATTGCTGTTCTCTAATCTCAGAGCCAGTGGGTTTTTAGAATGGGGTTTCGGTTAGAGAGATTTTAACATTTTGTTCTACGATATAAAATACATCAGTAAAAAATAACCCTTGTTTATAGCCTGACGTTAGCTCTTTACTCCTGACGATTGCATTTTCTTTTAAACTCATAAATGTGGTGTTCAATTGTCACGATTATCTTGCAGAAGAGAACATGCAAGGATTATTTTCATTATTTTATTTTAATTGAATGAATTGTCTTTTTGGTGGAGGGAACCAGTGTGATGCTGACTTCTGGGGTGTTGGCCTCCAGAAATATGTCACCCCCACAGCACTCCATTGCTGGAGCATCTTTAACGCTTGAGTGCTTGCAAACAGTACCTATGTGTTCTCAATGCCTTTGTGGATAACAGTGTGGTATCAGGCCATTAGTTGCAGCGTGCAAAAAGAATGAAACCCTGAAATAAACTTCAGTCAATGAACTCTGGTTCCTACCCCCAAATCTCACTTAATGTCCTTTTCATTCTAATTTTTGTGGCTTTATTTCAATTTAAAGACTAAAATTAATCAATGGTAGCTGCTCTGTGACATACTTCTTCTAGATTTTAATGCTGAATACAAACGTATTTTATGACGATATTCAAACTCCAAGTCAAGTGACGTTCTATTCACATCATTTGCCCACAAGACTCCATACCGTGGTCGGTGGCTCTGCGGGACGGCGGTGTCCTCGGGTCTCTTGTTGTGGATCTGGGCCTGCTGGCTCTCTTCATCACACAGCACAGTTTGCTCGCCTGGTCTCCTGTCAAACAGGCCCTCCAATCAGTGCTGGGGGCCCTGAACAGGACGGCATACTGCTTCACCACTGCACTGACCCTCCAGGTACAGAGGCTTTTTTTATAGTTCATGTAATGTTGTATCCCAGCTTCATCATCATCATCATCATCATCATACTCTGTCCTCCTCTGTTAGATCATGATGCGTTACTGGCAGCCGGTGACAGACGCCCCCTGTCTGTGGTCGGTGCGTCATGCACCCTGGAGTGTCTGGTTCCCTCTGCTCTGCTTCAGTCTGCACTTCCTCTGCTGGGCAATCATCTGCAGCATCCTCATGATCTTTGATTACCCTGAACTGTTGGGCATCAAGCAGGTAACTTTCTTACCTCAGAGTTCCTGCTTTCATCATCATAGCTGTATTAAGGCGAGTCCACACCGGACCGAAAATCGGCGTCTTTGAGAGAGTCGGCCTCCGTGACATGAGTCTGCTTGGTGTGGTCGCTCGAATCGGCCCACGTCGGCGTTCATTTCAGCCGATTCAAATGTGTAATCCGCCATGCGAGTCGGTGACTCTTTTACCATTCTGATTGGTGGAGGCTAGCAGCTTGACTAGCAAATCAGTGAAGCCCGGAAGTGACGATGTAAACATACCAGATAACCAGTAGAATCGAAGAAGGTGGTCTAGAGAGGACCGCCTACTTCCGGTTTTCGTGTTTTTTGGCGCACAATACAGATTAGCGCCGCCTGTTGTTTTGGAGACATTACATCGTATTACGTCGGCTGTAGTTCCGTAGGTGTGAACCGCCCAAGTCGTTGTTCGAGTCTGCCATGTTAAGTAGCCCGACTTCACGAGTCGGGCAGTCGGTGCGGTGTGGACCCGCCTTTAGAGTATCATACAGTAGTACAACTTACCTGATCCGTTTAGTTTATTTTGATTGCTTTGCTGGATCGAGGCGCTCACAGTATTTATCATAAAAGTTACCTGTAATTCAGAATCCAACTTGTTTTTAAAAATAAAGGCAGAATTGAACTTCTATCCCCAAAGCTTTTTTTTATACCAGCCAAATCTTATTGATGTTGAAAACATCAAGAGGATCAGCATTTTCAATTAATTCAACAGATAACCCATCTTCATCCGGGATTCATTTCTTCATTTTTGATTTTGCATGCTCTTTAAAAAAAAGGTTCACGTTGAGTGTAGCAGGTTATCTGTGACAGCGATTATGAAAAAGTTACATAAATAGACTGACTTGTTATCGGTGCCGCTGCCTTCTTAACCTCATTCATCACCCTCCCCCTCCCCTCCGCTCTCTCAGGTGTACTACCATTGTGTCGGTTTAGGGGACCCCCTGTCTCACAAGTCACCTCGGGCCCAGCGCCTCCTGTCTCACCTCCGCCACCCGGTGTGCCTGGACCTGGGCGTGGTGCTGTGGCTCCTGCCGGCCTTGTCCCTGGACAGGCTCTTGCTGGCGGGGACTCTGTCGACCTACCTGGCCCTGGCACACTCTCTGGACAAACAGGATTTAGCCTACCTCTGTGTCCAGCTTAAGCACAAGCTGCAGCACTTTGCCGAGCCGCACCGGGGCAGCGCCGATGTCAGCGGCCACAAGGAGAAGTGAAGTGAAGGTCTTCTCACTGCTTAACCCCTAAATTTAAACCAGAAACGGACTTCTCAACGAGCCTGTTTACCAGCCGGCTGAATAAGAGGCTCTGGCCATTACTTCTATAGGCAAATGACCACTCAACTATGACACTGTATGAGTTTTATTACAAAGGGAGGTTTTATTCCTCTGTTTGAAAACACAAATGTTATTTTATTTTTTTGGAGGATAGCTCTTTTAAATGTCAGATTTTATTTGAAAGTTTTATTTAGTGTCCAAAATTGGTATCATATATAAACTTTTAGCAATAAAAGCCTCCAAATGTTGTTTTGGGGTTTGTCTTTTACAACACTGAATTTATTTTGTTTATCACATCGTGTATTTTTTATAGGCTAAGGTGCCAGCTGCAGTGCTGTATTTCTCTGCACACTACCTTCTAGTTTAATCGTCCTCGTAAAAGAATGTTACACAGAGATTTCACTGTCACAAATCACAGAAATGCAGCTTTGGTTCTCGCTGCTAACATGAAAAACAATGAATGCATTTCTGGGATCATGAATGTATTTCCTCAGTTGCTTTATATTGTGTTGGGGACTCTTATGTCACGAATAATGCCTTTTTTTTTAAAGCTGCCATTCATTTTCTCACTTCAAAGTACTGTAACCTGTTTTAACGTGTATTGTATGCTGATGTTACTGGTCTGCATTGTGGCCTCACTGTAATGAGAATAATAACTTCTAGTTGTTTTATATTGAGTAAATGTAAAGATCTCATTCTGTAGTTTTGTGACACATTTCTTATTCCGAGTGCCAAATAAAAGAAGTTTGAGAAGCTGCTTTTGCTTCATTTGCACTCCTTTATATTCACGTTTCATCTGTTAGTTCTATCTAAAATTACAGCTGACATTTCACTGAAAAAAACTGAACACATTTCCATTTTGGCGTCTTGAACTCAGCCCGTTTCACACACCCCTCCACCGCCGGTCATCCCTGAGGGATGAGGGGGGGTTGTTGCCCGGGCAGACGGCTGTGCTCTTTAAACGCCTTTTCTTAGGTCCGACAATATGGTGTGTGCCTCTAAACGCTCCTGACGGAATTTAATGTAATTATCGGATTACAGCACCGCCGCTCCGAGGCTGCAAATATTTACTACTATACCGACGACGGAGGTGCTTTCATGCTCTGATGCGCAGTCGGGTCAGGGGGCTGATTTGACGTCTTTAAAAAAAAAAAAAAAAAAAAAAACACGTTTTGACAGCGCAGATTAATCTGTCGGTTACCGGCGGAGAAGGATTTTCCGTCGAGGAGAGGAGCGCATTACGCACAGCCAAGAGGAGATGACAGCTGTCAAGCCGAGGCGGATATAGGCTCCTCATTTCTTTGATTGTGTGTTTTCTTGGTGAGTTTAATTCAATTTCTTCATCGTTAGTATTAAACTAGAGAACTGGTTGATGTTGTGCAAGTAAACTTGATTAAGTTAATGAAACTATTCGGTGTAAAACAGGTTGGACTCATGTGGATAACAGGTTTACTGGCTTGTATTGATTTATGTTAGCCCACCCATTAAGTGATTTGCACCTTTTGAACCACTGAAAATACATCCACTTAATATTATAGAGAGTTTTATCATGTATAATGTGCTAAAATTTAAATATTGGGGTGAAGTACACTTCTATTTAACATAATTGTGTGAGAGAATTTGATTTAATTTCTCATTCCCTTATTTGCAGACAAGAGACTCCGAAGGACGTCATGTCTGTCTCCTCTCTGCCAGAATGGAAGCAACTCCTGCTGGAGAGGAAGAGGAGAGAGGAGGAGGAGCGAGAGAGGAGAGAGAAAGAGGAGGAGAAGAAGTTTGCCAGCATGCCCGCCTGGAAGCGAGGGATCATCCAGCGCAGGAAGGCGAAGCAGGACAGTTTAGGCGACAGGGAAAAGGAGAGAGATGTCTGTCTGCTGCAGGTGGACGTCAGATCTGACGGTCTGAGTGACACGGACAGCTTTGTGACGCTCAATATGGGAAGCGAATTGTCACTTAGTCCAGATCCGGGTCTTTGGATGGATGGAGACCCCAAACCAGCGAGTCAGGTGTCTGTAGAAACTATAGTTCCCGTGCATGAAAACCCATTTATCCGCACGCAGTGTGTATGGAGGAAAGGCAGGGATGCAGAGGGAGGGAACGAACCAGAAATCAAGGACAGGGAGAAAGACAAACTGAGCCCCAGGAGTCAAGACGGGGAGTCTGGAAGAGGAAGAGATATCGAGCTGAAGATAGAGAGATTCAGAGATGCGAGTGAGGGACGGGAAAAAGAGAGGAGCAGGGACAGGAGTCAAGGAAGGGAAAGAGAGAATAACAACATGTGGATAGAGTCAGTTAAAGATGCAGTCAGGGAGCGGGAATTCATCAAAGTGAGAAAAGACGAGGAGGAAAAAGAAACGGATCTATCACCGAGTTCCTTTTCTCCCCTCGGCCCTTGTATGCGGACCTTCCGAGCTGACAACATCATCATCATCGAGCAGGAGAGGAAAGGCAGTGATGAGAGGAAGGGTAGATGGAGGGAGGCGGAGAGGGAGAAGCCTGAGGAGGACCACCAGCTGAAGAGAGGGATGAAGATGGACCTGAGGGAGATCCTGGCCGGAGGAGGGAGCATCACAGAGATCCGAGCCTCCGAGGTTCTCATCATAAAGCCCTCGGCAAGCCCTGAAGAGAGGAGTCCAGAAGGAGGAAGGGGAGGTAGAGGTTCAGGTAGAGAGGATGGAGAGATGAAGTGCAGCGCGGATGCAAGGAGGGAGAGTTTGGGAAGGGAGTTCAGAACGGACATGTCTTGGAAGAGAGAAAGAGAGAAGGAGAGACCCTGGGGCCAGGCAACAGTCATTAAAGACGACAGGAAGGACAGCTTCGATGACAACGTGTTTGTTGACAGGGGAGGGAGGGTCAGCCAGCTGCTGAGTAAATTCGGACAGCACCCCAAGCCTCCATCTCGGTCCAAAAGCTCTGATAATTTCCTCCGGTCTGGGAGGAGAAAATACTCGGGAGATGAAGATGACCAACAATCTGAGGATGGGAGGAGCATGCTGCTGAAAGGTGTCCCGAAACGCTCCTTCAGCTTCTCCGATCGCGTCATCTGTGCTAAGGAGAATGGGTTGGATGGCGATGGGAAAACACTCGAAAGGATACATTCAGAAAAGCGCGTAGCGCCGTGGGTGGACGTGTTGGGCTTAAGCAAGGAAACCACAGCAAAGATCAAACCGGCGTTCACACGGCTTATAGATAAAGACCAGTCTGGAAAACCTAATGATGGACATATCAAAAATGAGGATGAAAAGAGAGCTCCCACGCAGAGTAGGAAGGAAGCGGAAATGTGTATTTCCATCCCACAGTGTAGCGAAGCTAAGAAAGTAGATCCTGTTGACACGAGGGCTGCGGAAAGGGTTTGTGACCCGGATGGAGACGAGGGATTCACAGTCGCATCGGTCAAAAACACAGAGGGAATCTCGTTTGCCAGAAGAGTTGCGATCAGGCAGGATGGGAAAGCGAGAGCTGAAAGAGAGGTGAAGCGACAAAGCTTAGAGATGAGCATTGAAAAGGATCCAGAGGCAGGAGGGCAAACCGAGGGGCAAGTTTGTGATAAAAAGGTGTCTGAATTTCGGAGAGAAGGGGGATTGGAGAGCACAATCCCACCTGAAACTTTGCAGAAGAGTCCCGCTGAATCAGCGTTCACAGAGTGCTCCAGTCTGCTCCGTGCTGTCACAGACAGGGCTAGAGACCTCCACAGGGGACCGGAGTGGACTGGTGCAGGGCCACAAGGACCTCAACTACCACACTCTGTTCTGTCCCAACACACAGAGGAGCTCATAAGTAAGATAGAAAAAATAGGAGACACAACCGTTTACAGCAACGACAAAGGAGAAAGGCCTCACAAGGCTGGGTATGAAATGACCAAAGAGCAGGATTTTGGATCGGAGACCCTAATTCGTGATGCGACCCCCAGATCTCCCAAAAGGATTGCACCCATGGGGACCCCTCCGGGTCCCCTTGAGATTCAAATCCCCAGGAGTGTGTTTTACGTTGCCGAAGAAGTGGTGGAGAGAAAAAAGGGTCAAAGCGACGAGGGGCAAGACTGGGAAGGGGGTAAAGGGGTCGAGAGGAGGGACAGCTGGAGGGTCGGAAAACCCCTGAGCCGCATCGAGTCCCTGCGAGAGAAAATCAGACAAAGGGAGCTGGAGAAGCTGAGACAAAGACAGGCACAAGATGGAGGCGGGAGGGAAGGCGGCGAGATAAACGACTCTCAGACAGCCGGGGACGGGCCTGACGAGAGGGGAACTGAAATAGAGAAAGAGTGGGAAGCTGCAGCTCATATGCGGAAGAGGCCGGCCGAAGCACAGAGGGGACAGGAAGACGCAGCGGCGCAGACATCCACCGCTGCGTTTGACGTCACGCAGGAAGTCGGTGTGTTGAAAACCTGCCTTCAACTTCCTGTTTCTGTCTCACACTCACCAGCCATCAGAGGAGAGGAAGTTACCAGCGGGTACGCCACTGCTGCCTCCGAGGTGATCTGTGACAGCTTCCAGATATCGGAGGAGGAAAAGGACCCCCCGAAGCATGCGGAGGAAGAGCTGAGGCGCCACAGGGGCCAACACGAAAGCAAAGACGACGAGGAAAGGGAGGAGAAGGAAAAGGAGCGCTCAGAGGAGGAGGAATATACGTCCCCTCTTGATCCTGGGCAACCGCTCTCCCCTTTACTGCCTCATCCCACCTGCCTCACAGCCATGAGTCGGATTTACAACGTGGAGGCGGTCAGCTCGAGGTCGGGCTTGTGTATGAGGGACAGGACTGTAGACATCCCATCAGTGCACCTTGTTAAAGTGAAGCCCCTGATGTCCAACACACAGCAGGCGGATGGCAAGACATTCTCGGGCGAGGACATTTGCGGGGTTCAGACAATACAGCGGCAGATAGAGCAGTTTCAGCTGAAAGAGCAGGAAACGCTGAAGTCATGTACGTCACCAAACACCCTTCTCAAGGACAGGGAGACAAAGGTGCATCAGGGCCTGAGAGGAGTGTTAAAGCACCAGATAAAGGACGATGCCAAGACCCCGGAGAAAGATCAAGAAACGCCAGAATCGATCCCCAAAGCGTCTCCTCGGCGCGTTCCTTCTCCGACATATCATTTCAAACAATCGAACCCAACCGCCACCGTCACCCCCTCACTTCTCAGGAGCCAATCGCCAGACAATACTCTGAAACCTTCGGATTGCGCCCCGACACCGGCCCCCTCCCCGAGCTCTCCGTCTCCTGCCCAGTCTCCCAGTGTGTCTCCGTCTCCAACCCCGTCGCCCACGCTCTTCTCCATCAGGAGTGCCTCTGGAGGCCACGGGAAGAGAGGTACCACCATCACAGTCAACCCAAGAAAGCCTGCCGGTGGAGGAGGACTGACGGGACCCACAGCGGGGTCCACGGCAGCAGGGTCGAAACCCTCAAAGACCTCATCGCAGCAGGCCCAGGTGACCTCCGCAGCAGGCGAGCCAGGGAAGAAGAAGTACCCCACAGCAGAGGAGATTGTGGTCATTGGCGGGTATCAGAATCTGGACAAGTCCTGCTTGGTCAAGAACAGAGGGACCCCAAAAAGGGTGAGTGGGTTTCTACATTTCTACTCAGATAAAAGTAAAATAACAGATGTATTGTCCTCCATACAAACTATGGAAAACATAGTTTGTATGGAGAACCCCTGATTTCAAAAGGGACAACCGTTCAGCTGCTTTCTAAAATTCATCAGAGGTGGTCCAGAGGGCAACACCTCGTTGTCCAGCAGGATCTCCTCTCTTGGAGAACATCCCCTTTGATTGAGAAGTACGATCACAGACACCTAACTAAGCCGGTTAAAGCCTTATCAAGCACGACATCTTGATTCTTAGCCATAAAATCCCGGAGCGATCTGCTTTGCCATTTGCTTCTGATGTCTGATTCTTTGCAGAGTTTTACCTGATGATAATGATCTCACCCGACATTTTGTAGCCAAATGAGTGATCAGCAGCCGAAACTACATCTTTGTTTGGTTATTTATGGTTTGTAATTGAAACACAAAAGCACAAAAAGTAGTGCTTTTTTTATTGCTAAAATTAAGGTAATTATAATTGCAACGTAAAGGAATGTTTTAGCAAAAAACGTTTGATTCAGCACCTCTGAGCATCTACAGAAATGTTGCAGGCTTCAGTGGAAACATAAAATAGTGTGGGGAAACCACAACGACAAGCAGCCATCTCCTTTTATTTATTTTCATCTGCCACCCCAACGTCACATGCTCGTCTCTCTGATCGCATGCAAGGAGCCACACAGTCCACACAGCAGCATTGAACTCGAACTCGAACAAACCAATCTCACTGGGGTTAAAGGTCATAGAAGGACTTTCTGTTTGCTCTTCGTCTTTCTTTTTTCACTTTTCCTGAATCCAGTCCTTTATGTGAGAACGACTGGGAGAGGAGCTCTTATGTAATAAAGGGAGCAGAGCGGAAATCCTTTCCTTCACAACCTTGAGGTGTTGAAACTGACTGTATTTATTTGTTGCGCTGTACCTGACTGCCTTTCCTAACAATTACATTGATATTTTTTGTGTGTAAGAGTTTCTTTCAGTCTGCAAATGAGCGTGTTGCAGACTGCTTCCTTGTTCCCTCTGCAATTTCTTTTTGTCGAGTCAGCCCTTTCTACCTCCGAGACAAATCTCCCTTTGTATCATCTCGGCTGTTTCCTAGCAGGGGTTCGATTTGTTCGACTGGAGTCTTGGCAAACTGTTGACCACGCTGACCCTCCACTGCATGGCTTAGTGTTACTGACAGCAGGCCGCCAGCTCTTAGTTTGACATAACTGAAGTGGAGAGAGAGGGAACTGTTACAGAAAGATGTGAAAGTAACACAATTGTAGTCTAAAAAAAGAGGTTTACAGGCGGTTATTTGCTTCTTGTTTTGACAGAAACTCCCACCTCACGCTGCATGCTTTTGCTCACTTCCTCTTTAAACCTTCTTCACTTCCTCCAAAATGAGAGACGCTGATCGACACGAGGAAGTGATGTCCACTTTTTAAATCTCCGAATGCGACTCAGACACCGAACCATCTGTTTGTAAAGACTCGACTAATCGACGCAGGAGTGAAAGAGAAACTAGGGTTTGCTGCTTTTCTCTTACATATTCATTTCTCCAGCCCTCGATTGGCCCCGTTACTGTGACCGTTAATTAAATTAAACAATTAAACGGTGACTGATCTATAAGCACAGTCCTCTTTAGCTGCAGCGAGTGACCACTTTGCAGGCAGTGACTCTCTGACCACCTGTCGCTTTCTCGTCGATGCCCTTCAGGCTGTTTGACGTCAGGCCTCCGTCCCTCCCCCATCTAAACCGACGCCATCATGTCACAGAGGGGGGTGACCTGCCTGCTCCTCATCCTCCTCCTCCTACTTTATTTTCCTCTTCATAAGCGTGCTTTTTACCCTGGACTGTACCTCCATCAAACTCACCCTGTGCAGGCTCCATTCAGACTCTTTAAACAGAAAATATTGTTTTTCTTAAAGTGTCTATCTGACGTATCTTATTTATTCATTTATATTCAATTTTTTGTATTTTTTCATTGTCTTCTTGAACTAGTCAGTCTTATTTAAAAAATAACTTTAACTTCCAGCATTATTTCTTAACAAGCACTATTGATCTTGTGGTTAAATATTAATATAAATATTGACTTCCTGCTAATGCAAACTTCCCTCTCATGCTCCTCCCCTCTTAATTTCTTAATTTCCTCCCTCTTAACAGGACAGCAGAGGCCCGGTGCCTCTGCTGTCCTGTTGTGTTAGTGTAATCGGGTTCATGGAGGGAGGATTAGCCTGAGCACGGTTCGCCTTCTCTAATGCACAGCTTGTAGCTGCACTCCTCCTCAGACAGCCACTGTGGAAGCAGCGGTAACTTGCATGTTATGTGCACTGTCCAGATAACGTCAGCAGCACCCCTGGGTGATCACTACTGTACACATCTCAGGGTGTTATTATAAGACACACTGGGCGTGCTGCTCTGACCCGTCGGCCTGTTTCCTGCCGGGTCTGTTTGCACCACGCTGACCCCTTTGAGTAAACAAACAACACTTGTTGTAAACCAAACTGGGTTTCTGCCTGTGAATAATAAATATGTTGGTGCATGAAGAGTTCAGTCAGTAAGTCGAGGGAGTATTTCTGCTGTGCTAAGCCTCGTACTGTCAGTTGACATTACACTGACGGAGTACAAACATCTCACGGACAGTCTGTAGGGCCTCAAAGCTGTGTTTACGTTTCACCATGTAGGCACATGTCAGGAAATCACGCTGTATAACAAGTAAACTGCTATTTGCAATTATAGACAATATGATTGACATCGTTTATTTGCTGTTTTCAGGCAGCATTTCCTTTTGGCTTCTGAGATGTATAAAGAATGTACAATGCCATATTAGTATCAGCACAGTAAACGAGGAATGCTGTTCTTTAACCTTCAGTGTTCTCAAACTAAATTACAGATAACGTTCAGGCAGTATTTAAACCTGACGTGTAAGCACAATATACGTATAAAACATGCAAAACTCTGCAACACAGTTTGAGTGTCACGAGGCAACGCTACAATTACAGCAGATAAAAAGACGTAAAAGTGAAATTGTCCTCTTGTTATTGATGTTGACAGGGAAAGGTGTGTTTCGACGAGGACCAGCTGGAGCAGGTGTGTGATTACCCGTCAGAGACCTCCATGCTAGCGTGCACCGCCTACCCTCACGACCCGTGGAGGGCCGAGAAGCTACCGGGAGAGGAGGCGCAGGAGGAGGAGGCTGACGTGGAGGGAGGAGCCATCGTGTCCAAGAGCACGAGGAACGTGGGGATTGCGACGGGAGGGGGTCTAAGAGTGGGTCAGTGTCACCCCCTTCTCAAAAAACACAACGTGTAAAGAGGGAGATTATGGGTTCAGATTGTTTTGCCACAACCCTCCACAGGTTTGGACTTCACTCAGGCTACAATTGCGTTTTATTTCCCTGTTTTTTCCCTTAAAGATATGTCTGGTAATTTTGTATTGCATAACTGTCTTATTGTCAACAAATCCCAAGAAATTTGCAAAATCAACAACACCAAAAAACCTGATTTAGCGTATTTCTCTGCACCAAAGAGCTCAATATAAACACACACTGCTTGTATGGGGTCACCTGTTATATTGTTGTTTTCCTTCAATAATAACTTTATTAACAGAGGCAAAGCAGTATAATTCAGACACCAAATGTATTATTTACATTAAAAATAAAAAAGAAGAATTAAATTATTAAAACTGGTGTTATGCTAACACGTTTTTAAAGCTCAACACAGCTAATAAGCTACATAAGCTAGCTGTTGTCCTTTTATTGGTATTTAAAAACAAATATGACAAATGGTAGCAGGTTAGCAGTGTGGGCAAGCTCAGCATTGTGAAGGAATATCTAACAATGGTTTTAAATGCAGAAAAGGGGAAATGTACGTTTGGTAAAATGGAAGTGTTTCGAGAGCGAATGGAATGGTATGATTGCATTTATGGTTCACATGGTGCCATAAATGTCACTGTTGGTGAAAGGGAAGAAGTCAGCTCCAAAAAAAAGAGCAGAATATAAACCCTAGAGTCTCCTTATTTACCTTCCATCTCCGTCTCTCTGTCTTCCAGATGAGTCTTGCCCTCGGTAGAAGCCAGTCACCTTCGCCAAAATTGCTCATTTGACGAGACCGCCGACATGATTTTTACTATGTTTTGTTTCATCTGGATTGTTGAAGCGGGTTTTTGTAATCCTGAGTGTTGTGGAAGAAATGTACAATACAGTTTGATTGATATATGAACATGAATGTATAAGTATGGTACATTTGATACAAAGAAAGACCCTCTGGTTTGCACTGGTGGGCGTTGGAGCATCACTTGTCTATGCAATATAAAAGATACAGTTTTATTTTTTAGTTAATATATTTTATAGTTTCTTTTATGTGAATTACTTTCTATATTTAATCTGCCTCGGCACAGAAAAGTGATGTTTATATCATCTGGTTTCATGTGCCTGCTGGATTTGCCCATACAGATGATATGAAGATCAGTTCACATTTTTTCTGGTCTGAAGCCTTTTTGGAAAAACCTCCTCTCAGTGGGTGGTGCAATGTGTGAGAGACGATTTTTAGAGGTGTGTGTGTTTTTTTTGTGGGGTTTACTTGAGCCTTACTGTTCACAGTGACACCTTGTAATATGTATGGAAATAAATAAAGGTATCATTTTAGTTTGGGTTTTTTTTTCATGTGGAAGTGGAGAGAGCTGTGTGAGTAAGTGACCCTGCAAGGAAAGTGTGTTGAGTTGAAAACAAACAATTAATGGATTAACATGATCATATTACAGCTATCCGACTTTTGGCTGTATTATGTTTAAAAAACAATATACAGTGTTACTTGTTTGTCAATTAATATTTTAATTGGTGAAAGAAGATGCAGATTATTTTTTTTCTATGATGGTGGAAGAAGCTGGCTTCAAGAGAATAAATCTAATACATATCTCGGAAAAGTCTCCTCTTTTATTTGTCAATGGTATGAAATACATAGAGTAAAATGTTCCTCAGTCCTTTATCCTAGGAAAAAATGATTATGGTGAAAATGTTGTAAATATATGAAATTAAATTAATTAAATGGGAAGTTCATTATTGATGTTGGAAACAGTAAACATTTTTTAAAAGAAATAAATAAAATTGTGAACACAATGTCTATCCCACATCCTCTTGTGCATTACTTTTATTATTTCCTATTGAACATGTTGACATTATAATCTATGTTGTTTTACTTTATTTTGATAATAACAGGTGAAAATGAGTATTTACTCAGCCTCCTTCTCACCACTTTTCTATTGATTATTGAGCTAGTATAATAAATATAATAGTATAAAAGCCAAAGTGGGATTGAGTACTTTTATCTTTCCTTTCATACTTTTAAAACATGATCTGAATACTCACGCCCACTCTATTCACCACGAGGAGAAACAGCGACGCCCTGCGGCGAAGCGCGGCATTGCACGTGACGTAGGTGTTTACAGAAACACTTCTTTACGTCACCACGTGTGCAGGCTTGTTGCTCCAGCTTGGTGTACGTGAGCGTCTGCGTGCTCGCAGCAGCTCGAAGGAACCTAGGAAGAGGACTCGGAGGGGCTCGACTCTTTCACACACATGCACTGATGTTGTCAGACTAGAGTCCAGCGAGCGACGACGACTCCTCCCGTGTCCGTCCGCCGCCATGAGGAGGAAGTAGTCCGAGGACTCCCTTCTTCAGTTTGACGGTCTGTCGAGATTGTGCAGAAAGCCACCGGAATATAAAGCCAGACACAGATGAGGACGTGTGCTTGTGGGGAAACATGATTTGGGGGAAACTTCAAGCAGGACCCTGCAGAGCATGGCTGTCTCGGGTGAGCTGATTTCTGTTTGTCCAGTTAAATAAAGTTATTATTAGGACGGGACTGTGTAAGGGATCATCTTCCCCCCAAAACCTCCACACTTCCTATTTTTCACGCCCTGGTCCTGCCCTGCTCTGACTGGCTGTGAGTCAAACTTTCATGACGCGCACAGTTGCTGCAGCTTCCTGTACGCTCCTCTCCGCTCTGCAGAAATCCCTGAAAAACTTCTCCGTCTCTCCTTCCAGGTTTCGTTGAGGCAGGAGCTGTGTTTCTCCTCCTCCGTCCCCCCGCAGCCCGTGCCCCCTCTCGTCCAGACCCTGCAGGGTTACCTGAGGTCCCTGGAGCCTCTGCTGCCCCCAGATGAGCTAAACCACACCCGCAGGATGTTGCAGGAGTTCGGCAGGCCGGGCGGCCTCGGCGCGCGGCTGCAGGAGGGGCTGGAGAAGAGAGCCAGACTCACCAAGAACTGGGTCTGTGTCCGCCTGTGGGAAACGGGGCAGATGTTAGAGACATAAAGCAGCGAGAGGGCTGCTGTGTGTGTTTAAGGCACTCATGAGTGGGTGTGACAGCACTGCTATCATTATAATAATTAATATATATCTCAAAAACTATCTTCTCTTCACTTTTTTAAACATAAACTCTGACTAAAAATGATCTACAAGACGTGTGTTTTGAGTTGTTATACTGATTATAACTACATGCCCAAGATTTGTCAGTTTAATATTTTTTCTGTAGTTATTTCAAACATAAAAAAAGTAGAACAAAATTTTATGGAAGTAAATATTTATTGAGAAAAGCATTCAGCACCAACAGACAACAAAATACAACAAAACATAGGGGAGAAATGTAAAACATCAGTCAAGAAAAGCAAGCGGATGAACAGAAACCCTTGAAAAAAGTATTGTCAGCACCTGTATACTGGTCAGCATTACAATAAGCTGTGTGTGTGTGTGTGTGTGTGTGTGTGTGTGTGTGTGTGTGTGTGTGTGTGTGTGTGTGTGTGTGTGTGTGTGTGTGTGTGTGTGTGTGTGTGTGTGTGTGTGTGTGTGTGTGTGTGTGTGTGTGTATAGATAGCACCCTGGTGGGTGCAGTGGGCGTACCTGGAGAGCAGACAGCCGCTGCCTGTTCACTCCAACCCGGCCATCTCTCTGCCCAGGAGAGATTACAACGGCTGGAGGAGTCAGCTGGTGTGAGTCAACAACATCATACAGCAACACAATATGCTGGTTTTAAGTATTTGTAAACTATCTCTAATAAATAAGCAATCATGTGTGAAATATCCAGCGCCTTAGTCTTTGATAAGCAATTGTTTGTGATAGCATTCTGTTTTCATAACAATAATAAATTGAGTCATTAAGTTTACAGTTAAATGTTCAGTCCAAGCAGACAAACTCGGTGTGTCTACTTTAGTGCTAAGTCTTTGTTTCCATCCATCCTCGGCCAGGATGTCACCCTTAAATAGGACCTGTTTGTTTTGTAAATATCTGTTGTCATGGAGACCTGCCTGTCTGTGGGCAGAGGAAACTCTACTGTTACCTGTTAAGAAAAAATAAATGCATAACTTGAGAAAAAACACAATCAGTTTTAGCTGATTATGTTGCAATGTTGAATTTTCACCCCGGTGTGTGTTTTTAAAAAAAATAAGAAGCATTTAATCCACTATGTTAGATAATAAAACATGTTTGTCTCCATTTAGGTTTGCATCCAAACTGATCGCAGCAGTTCTGGACTTCAAGGCCAAAATCAACACGTGAGTTTGACCAACACATTAATAAATCAGTTTAAAAGTCGAGTAAAAATAGAAATACCGGCGTAAAACGAGAAAAAGTGCTGCAATCATTATTCCGCTCAAGTGAAAGTGCAGAAGAATATTCAAGTCATAACTTTAGAAACGGGTTAAAATCTTCCTAAAACTCTTCACTTTTTAAAAAGAAAAATAAAGTTAAGGAGAGTGAAATCACCTTTTTACGAGGGAGATTGTGATATTGAACAATGCATCATGTTTTGGAAGCTTTTTTAATAATCAGGTGGAACCCTTTCACCTGCAAGTAGACCCAGTTCTCCATATAAACTGTGGTCGACCTTTGGATCAGACGCCACAGTCACTTCTGAATCTTCCGTGTTACGTTCACTTTCACCAGCTTCTATTTTAAGACTTTATCCTCCGGCCTAGCCGCCGGCTAAATCTGTGTCTAAATGCATTACAACACCGTCTGGAACGGCAGCGTCTCTGCTGCCGATTCCCTCCTGATCCCAGCCTCTCATGAAATCTAACAGGTGAACTGTTTGGTTCATGATGGTTGTCTGGTTCCCTGAAAGAGTGACACTATGAATCCCAGCCTCCTGGATACTAATCAGGCTACACTGAAGCTTTTCTTCACTTATAATGTTCATATATAATATAAATATGTGCTTCTCTGTCCCCGTCAGCGGCCAGCTGCCGGTGGAGACCATGCGAGGGCAGCCTCTGTGCATGGAGCTCTACCCGCTCCTCTTCTCCTCCTGCAGGATCCCGGGCCCCAAACACGACTACATCGCCCACCACGGCCGCTCCCGCCGCTCGCCCACACACATCACCGTCGTCAGGAACTACCAGGTGGGATGTGCCGGATGTTCAGGTTCCGCCGTCGGATTTAGATTTCCTCCTTCTTTGTTGTTGACACCTTCAGCCGCCTTTTTGAGGCTGAACATTGCAGGCATGTTGAGTCTTGTGCAGCCATGCCTGTTTTTTGTTTTACTTTACAGCCTGTTTATTAGATTTATTCGAGAGAGGAGTCACATGACAGACATGAAGCTCTTTTATTGGACAGAGTTTTGGCGGCAGCTCAGAGAGAAAGATCAAAACAAATCTGATCCCAGTCCTTTTAACTTAACTCTCTTATCTTTATATCATATAAAAATAATAAAAAATAATAAAACAAAAGATGAATCTGCCTGATAGTTTCATGATCAATCATTTGGTCAATAAAAAATGTGGAAAATTTAGAGCAAACAGCAAATACTCACATATGAAATGCTAAAAATCCCCAAAATTTGAATGACTGAAACAATTCCATAACATCGTTAACTAATTGACTAATCATTGCTGATCTAAACCCAAGTAGGGCACCAATGACTAACAACCATTTCCCCCAATAATCGATGAGTCATCTTTTCTATAAAATATCTTAGTCTATTAATCACTTAATCAATTAGTCAATGACTAACTGTTGGAGCTCTCAGAGTCGGTGTCAGTGTTGATGGTGACTGTGACAGAGAACAGACCCAGAATGAATGAATGGCTACAAGTATGCTAACTGTAAACACAACACACTCACAGTCTGTGTCGTGGGAAAGCCGGACCAGTGTAGAAACGCCTCACATCAAATCATCTGTTAGAGGACAGACGCAGCAAAAACGGCCTCCTGGTTTTTTTTCTTTCTGCTAGTTCTTCCAGCTGGAGGTTTACAACAGCGACGGCTCTCGGATGACGGAGAGTCAGATCCACAGCCAGCTAATGAGGATCCGGTCTCAGTCCTGGAAGACGGACAAAGAGCCGATGGGCATCCTGACCAGCGAGCACCGGCACACCTGGGGAGCGGCCTACAACCGGCTGCTGAGAGGTAGAGCACAGGACCACATGTGGTCCCTTCAAATGGGTGTAGGAGGCTTTTACTACAGTATACATTATACATGATATAATATTATTTGCCTAAATATATGATCCTATAATCTAATAATGTGCTTGGGAAAGGAGAAAACATGCTTAAAACTGCCTCTAAAACATACTAGTATCACTTTGCATTTTGTTAAGACATCTTTATTGAGTAAACATTATTGAAAAAAAACAAATAGTCTCAAATAAGATACTCTTAAATTATGACTCCATGCATAAATAAATAAAAACAATTAAATCAGGCTCTATTTTTCATTTGACGACATTTACGATGATCCCGCGCACAATCGTCAAAATCAGTCCTATACATCTATGCCTATTCCTGTCTATATGAGAGCAGAAGAAAGAAACGTGTTCTTTTCACCACGTACCTGAGGACTCCCTCTACATCCTCACACTGCTAGTGAGTGCAGATCCTGGATGTCGGGGCGTCCTTAAATGCAACGTCAGGGAGGAGTTTATTTAAAAGCGTTACGAGATCCCCTGCAAAGAATGCATGACTTCGACAGATAAAAGGAAGCCGACTTATTGATCGCTGTGATGGATTGATTTAAGTTTGTGAAAATATTTGTATGCATGAACAGAAACCTGGAAATCACGGTGTATGTGATTTGTAGTTTATGTGCTGAAATGAACAAAAGCTGTGTGTAGATTTATAACAATCAGACCAAGATGGGACCAAAACCCAAGATAAATGTTTATTAATTTATCAAACTGTCTCTATTGTGTGCCAGCAGAATGATCTTTTATATCCAACAACAGGAATGGCACTAAATGTACCAAATACTAAAAAGTTCTGCCTCTTTGTTTCTTCTCTTGGTGACTCAGATAAACTGAACAAGGAATCAGTGCGGCTGATAGAGACGGGCCTTTTCTCTTTGTGCCTTGATTCTCCAGTCATGAGGATATCAGATGAAAAGTAAGCACACGCTCACACAGACAACTCTTTCTCTCCATCCTCTGTCTCGTTATCAACACTCAGGTATTTCTGTGTTTGCTAAATATGTTGTGCAATCCCTAGTGTGTGTGTGTGTGTGTGTGTGTGTGTGTGTGTGTGTGTAGATATCATTGTGCTGCCTGTTGACATTTGATGCTTAAGTAACGATGTACATTTTTCACTTCCTCCAGTTTGAAATGTTCCTGTTGGCAGATTTTTTGCACACTCTGTCTTGAATATTTATTTTATTACGTGTTGGAGTCATTTATAGTGTTGGACTCTCAGATCCGAGAAATAGAGCCGTGTAAAGATTACAAGTAAAAAGTCCTGAATTCAAAATGTTCCCAAAGTAGAAGTGCAGAAGATTTATCAGCAAAAATGTACTTAAAGTGTCAAAAGTAAAAATACTTATTTTGCAGAATGGCAGTATAATAAAACCACAGTGTTTTATTATTACATAATATTATATTATTTTTAGTTTTAATTGCTAACAAACTCATGTAAGAACATTTTCATGCCCTGGTTCATCAATGTGGAGCCAGTTTTAGATAAGTAGAAGAGTACTGCATCATATCATATAAGCATAATGCGTATTTATTTTACTTAATGTAAAATGAACTAGTTACTATAGGTGTCAACTAATTGCTGAGGAGTAAAAGTCCAATATTTGCCTCTAAAATGTAGAAAAATAAAGTTGGCAAAAAATGGAAATACTCAAGTGAAGTACAAGCTCAGTGTGTCAGGTGATCTTTTTTCCCCTGACTGAGTTGATCTTGTTGGTTCTAACTCTGATTGACAGGTATGCCAGCCGTAAGGCAGCGCAGGTTCTGCATGGAGGCGGGACGTTCTCCAACAGCGGCAACCGCTGGTTTGATAAAACGCTGCAGGTGAGCGCAGGACGAGGAAAGGTGACAAAAGACGTAGCGATAACGACGGCCGCAGCAGCAGGCTGACCCTCGTCTGTGTGTTTGTTTGAATAGTTTGTGGTGGGCGAGGACGGATCGTGGGGTCTTCTCTATGAACCAGCCACAGCCGAGGGTCCGCCCATAGCGACGCTGCTGCATCACATCCTCGAGTACTGGTGAGATAACAAGCTGACGAGTTATAAAAAAAAAAAAAAAATGGTCCATTATAATAGGGTGGAAAATAATTTGTGTTTTTCTTGACTGCAGTGAGAAACCTGACCCAAAGAGGGCGCCGCTGGTCCCTCTGCCGATGCCCAAGAAGCTCTACTTCCACATAGACCGAGAGATTAAGAGGGACATAGAGCACGCCAAGCAGAACCTCGACATGTACGTTTCCCCGCTTCTTCTCCTGAACTGTGTCACATGTGGAGTGTCTGCAGAACACGCGTCATGATAAGAGAAGAATGACCTCGCTGCACGGCGAAGGCCGGGTGTTTGCTTTTGTCTCCAACTCTAACAAACCTGAAGTGAACTCGGCCCTGAAGAAAAAGCCACAGGAGCGTAAACACGTTTATCGTCTGTGTGTGGATGTAACCTTGTCGTTGACTCCACAGAGCTTTTAGGAGTCTTTATTGTGACCTTAATACTCTGATTTATCAAACTCAACTCGTTTAGAAGCCAAGATCTAAATGAGGAATGAAGCTTTTTCTTCAGGTGCTGTAGATTTGAGCTGGACAGATGTTTCCACCTGCTCAAAATACCTTGAATGAGAGTCATATTTGGCACCATAATAGACTTATGAGCAAATATATGTTTAGTTTAGTTTTTATTTGCACATTATAAAACCTGTATAAACAATGAAAATAGTAAAATTAAACATTGTGCAGGAGACGTAGAAGCCAAAGAAGGCTTATAAAAAAACCTCTCCTATGAAAAAACAACAACAACAGTGGTGGTCTTCAGAGTAGGAAGACAACACAGAAATTCACAATATAAAAAACAGAAAATAAATAAAAACAAGGAAAAAAGAAAGACAAGTTAACATAGAAAAATGAAAAATACTGAATTCATAAAAAAAACAAAAAAAAGTTTACATAATGAAAAAGGAAAAAAATGTATTAAATTACAAATTGACATGTTTATTAATGTATATATAAAGTATATTAACAAACCAGATTGCCACATAATTACCTATCTGAAAATCTATTATATTACAACGTGCGTGCTCAAAATCATGTAAAAGAACAGACGTTACAAACTATCAAGGTGGAGGTTAATCCTTTAGCCTCGGGAACACATTTTCCAGAGCTTTTGGCCAGATCTCACAGCCTTCTTCACTCATCACAAGTTCCGTATTTGAGTGACGGGATGAGAGCAGAAGAAAGCCATGAGATGTGGACAGAAGCCCCACGTACGCCGGTTAACCGACCCTTGAGTTTGGAATAATGCGTTTGAACCTTCCTGCAGACTGATCAACGACCTCGACGTGAACGTGTTCAACTTCAAGACGTTTGGTAAGGAGCTTCCTAAGCAGCACGACCTGAGTCCAAACTCCTTCATCCAGGTCGCCCTGCAGCTCGCCTACTACCGGTCAGTCCCGATGACATCACCGTCCCATTCTCCTAAACACACCTTGGAATAAATGTTGACTTTAGATCATGTGTTTCTGTATGTGGTTTCTCCTGGTGATTTAGCTCCTTTTTATGTTCTTTATTTCATCCAGAGTTCACAACGAAGTCTGTCCTTCCTGTGATATCGCCTCTCAGAGGATGTTTCGAGGAGGAAGGACGGAATATATCCGCTCGCCCACCAATCAGACGCTCAAGTTCATTCTCGCCTTCGACGATGCGTCCGTGCCGGTGAGCAGCGCCGGTGAAACGAGTTTGCTTTCGGGCGATTTTTTTATGGCGAAAATGATGTAACCGTGTTCCTTGTGTTGCAGCGGGAAGCAAAGCTTCAGCTGTTCAGAGAGGCGGTCGATGCCTACACAGCTCTGACAAATCAGGTAACTTTCATTCGCCATCTGTTATGAACTGATAATTCCTTTAGATTTATATTTGATCTGCTCTGTTCAGGTACTTAAAGGACACGGCATTGACAACCACCTGCTGGGGCTCAAGCTGCAGGCCATCGAGGAAGGACTGAGCATCCCTAAAGTCTTCATGGATACAGCTTACGGCCTCGCAACGCACTGGAAACTCCGAACCGGGCAGGTGTGTTCCTGCACGTTAAATCGTGCTTTTCTTGGAGTTTTTTTCACAGGAAGTTTAGCCATTCCTGTAGCACAACAGGAAGTGGGGGTTTTGTTTTGAGTTATGACACTGAAAATATCTAAGAGAGGAAATTTTCAGCAGATGATCAGCAGCTTCCTGATCTTGAGCTTGTGATGTTGTTCTCTGAATGTGGATCATTTACTGCCAACAAATGCAATCTAGGAGTTTCCAGCAATCACACTGTTTATTTTTTTGTTTTGTTTTTTTAAATGATTACTTGTGCAGTTGGTTATTTGCTTCTCAGCTGATTTGACTTCTAGACCGCAGCAGCTCACATTTTGTCTTATTATCCATTTAGTGTCGCTCACTTCTATGTAAATATAGTGAGTTTTCTGCAACACTTTTCTTTTTTCTTCACCTTTTCACACTTTATCTGGTCTAGTAGTGAAATATACATACGTACATTTGATCTGATTTAAAGGGATTTTCTCCCACTTACTGTAACCCACTCTAACTGCTATTGTTGGTTATTTTCTGGATTTGATGCTTATTTTAGGAAGGATTGATTTATGATTTCAGTATCTGGCTGCAGCTTACTTTATTTTAATTACTGAATAATGTGCCAAATACCATCACAAGTTCCCACATCCTAAAGTAACATCTTCAAAAGCTTGTTCAAACACAAAGATACTCTGCATTTATTAGATCGGAAAAGCAGGAAATACTCACTGGAGGAATATTTGCAGATATTAAATTCCTAATACTTAAAAAATTGCTTAAAACCATTTTTTTTGTACATCTCATCAACTAAATAGTAATATAAAATATGTATGTCAAACTAAATACTTCCAAGTTAAAAATGTTTTTTAAATTAGTTTGAAAAATGTTTTGTCCAATGAGATGCTCAACAATGAAACATTGCGGTTTATATGTGATTTTAGTAAACATACAAGCCAAATTGTGATATAATGTTTATCAGGAAAACATGTATACGTATATATATCATATCTCATGGTCATCCTCTCTGTTGCTCCTTCAGGTGCCTGCGAACACAGACAGCGTGATGTGTTTCGGGCCCCTGGTCCCCGACGGTTACGCTATTTGCTACAACCCCCAGGCCGACCACGTCCACTTCTCCATCACCGCCTTCAACTGCTGTGAGGAGACGCATGCCGAAACGTTAGCTCTCACCCTGAAGGACACTTTGTGTCAGCTACAGGAACTACTGCAGCCTACCGTGTAGAGCTGGATAAACAGGATAAACCCCTAAATAAAAAACACTTTATTTTCTGAAAACAACATTTTGTAGAAGTCTTGACGAGGCTTGGATGTTTTTCTGTGCATGTAATGCTTCACTAGAGCATTTGAGTCCGAGTTTTGAAGACATGATATGCCTCTGAGGTGCTTTTGATGCTTTTTATTTCGTGATGAAGCTAAAAAAAATCACTTTCCTTTTCTAGCAAGAGCTGAGCAAGCAAGCTGCGTTATATCTGCTACAGTGGACGGTACGGTATGTCTGAGTGAAAGAGAAACAAAGTCAACCTGACACTCCGTCATTAATCAGATCAAGCCAAAACTTGTTAATACTGACTGCACTCCTTTTACACGCGGTAACCAGAAGCCTTTCTTGTTCCCTTTTGTTGAGAAAACAAATGTTCCATGTGTACTCTCATGAGTTCATTGATAAATGCTTATGGAAACCATTGATTGTGTTGGTGAACACATCTGTTATGAATGGACCAATAACAGAAAGCTGATTATTAATGGTGACAGTGCAAAGAAGTAATGTTTTGTTTTGTTGTCTTTGTTTGAGTTGGGCAACTTCAGGATGTATTTACTGTACGTTAAAAATGAATGTCAAGTGGAAGTTCTGCTCTCAAACGGCAGGACTGGCTAATAAAAGCCTGCTTTCACGTGATCTCTCGTTTACTGGATGTTTTGTGTGTGTTGTGTGTGTGTGTGTTTGTGTGTGTGGCGTCCCTGTAGCAACTGGTAAGCAACAAATCAGGCCCCTATAATCAGGAGCGATGATTACAGCAAGAAAAGCATGATTCAATACACAGTATTGACCTGACAAATTGTGAACTTAGCCTTTAATATATATCTTAGGAACTTGTTATGTTATGGATTTACATCCTCTCTTTCATTCCTCCTACTTTGGCCAGGATAAAGCACTAATTTAATACACTGTAAATAGGTATTTATTATTATTTATTTATTAATTTATATTAATTGACTGAATAGAAAAGAGACATCTGAAAAATTCCACGTTATTAGTTATATTACACAATATAAAGTTAAGAAAACCAGAGGGGACGAACCAACTACGCTGCTGATTGGACGAGCCGAAACAGGAAATGACGTGCACAGAGACCGCGTCACGTTTAATTTAACACCGGAACAAACAAAAGAGCAAAGCAAAGCTCAGCAGCTGCACTACTGTTTTCTCTTAAGTGTTATTAAGTGACAAACATACAGTTAATTTAAACCGGATTCTTTAAGGAGACGCGGACTTTTCGCTCTTTTGTTCCGCAGTTTGGAGAAAGAAACCGAGATGAAGATGATAGCATAACATTAGCCAAACAACATTATTTAATGTTTTTATTTGTATTTTAAAGTGATCTCTTTTATATAGTTAATATTTTAGTGTTTTAGCTTTTTGTCCATTTTAATTGTTTTGCGTTGCAATGAAGGACTCCTGTTCTGCTTTGTCGAGCCGGAGGGGGAGGAGGTGCAGCGGGGCGGCCGCGCTGCTGTATCCGCTGCTCGGTGCGTGTCTCTGGGCTGCGGTGGCCGGGTACAAGCCGGTGATCATAGTGCACGGTTTGTTCGACAGCTCCGGGGATTTTATACATTTACAGCAGTTCATTAACGAGGTGAGTGGTCGAGCGAAGGGACTGGTTCAATATGCTTCTTTTTTTGTAATTATCTGTACATTATGTTTTTTTTTTTTTTTTCAGGACTTTGACCTTAAACATTATATACAGCAGGCCTTACATCTTATAACACCACGTTATCGGCAAAACGTGGACCCGGTTTTCTTTTTAATCACAATGGTAGAGTCAGAATGTCTAGTTTAACAAGTTTAACAAAGTCAAAGTTGATCAGTTTATTCCTGCAGCAAAGAGTGATTAATGTAGGTTCACTTAAATCTGTTACACATTTTGTGTTTTATTTTGTAATGCTATCCAGACTTTGTGAATGGGATTTGCCACGTGATTGCGAGTCAATCTGGACTTTTTGCAAAAATAGTTTGAGAATCAGGTGGTTTTATTCAGTGTTTAAAATGCACAGAGAATGTCCCCAGACCTGCATTTCTTCTTTTATTTCTCCATCACTGCACCCTCACCTCCCATTGTGATACAGACACACATGTTCAGTCTGTGCTGTGGGGTGATACCTGGTTGAGTTGAGGATGTGGTGAAGTTTTTGTGGGGACTCCAGCAAAGGTTGCAAGGTTAAACAAAGATTAAGTTCCTCTTTTCACGTCTGCTGTATTAGAAAGATCAAGCATGAAACCACACTAAGTATTTGTGGAGGGGAGAAAAAAAAGCGGAAATTCAGACATCAGTCTAGTCTATTTCGGTTAGTCTGTGCTGCTGCCTCCTGACCAAAGAGTCTAATGATGAAACATCAATATTTAAAGCACATCCTGATAAATTAGCTTATCCCTGTGGACTTTTGATAGTGCAGGATGTTTGTTGCTATTAATGCTGAGATTAGCATGTTGTTTCGTGCATCGGTTTAACTCTTTCATGTAACAATTTGAGGAATTACACAATCCCAGTGCAACCTGTTTAATAATAGTGAAACCACTTCCTTTTTTTCTCTTGCAGTCTCACCCTGGAACAAACGTGACAGTCATCGACTTGTTTGACAGGAGTGCCAGCCTGCAGCCCATGTGGAAGCAGGTGGAGGGGTTCAAGGCGGCAATCTACCCGATAATGCAGAACGCAGAAGACGGGGTCCACTTTATCTGCTACTCTCAAGGTCTGTGAGACATAAATGTGGTATTTGCTTTAATATTATAAAACAGTCTTGCAATAAATTACCTTGGTTGTACTGTATATATTTTATTTTTATATTTTTATTCAAAAGATGGGACTTTACAAGTCTGTTTGCTTTATTTACTGGATATGTGTTTCATGACACGGCTTCAGTCAGGAGTTGGAGATTCCCAGCAGCTTTTTAATTTAAACTGCTGAAATGCCAATGACATCTTGAGAGGAAATTAATTTTCTTCATTCCAGCTTTTAAATTGTGATGATTTTATGCTGTTATTTGTCTTTATATCATAGTTTATTGCATATATCTTCAGAATTTTGACTGTTGGTCAAGCAGGTAAAAATATGTTTGCCGACAATTTCACAGGTGGGCTTGTTTGCAGAGGAATCCTCTCTACTCTCTCTGATCACAACGTCCACTCTTTCATCTCGCTGTCCTCGCCTCAGGCCGGCCAATATGGAGGTGGGTCCAACTTCAAAGCCTGAACACCTGATCACGTTTAAAGCATCTATAATTGTGTAACCTCCTCCAAAGGCCCAAAAGGCTGTTGTTGCTGATTGAATATGGCATGACGTGTTCTTCATCCTCTTTGTCTCTTCAGACACAGACTACTTGAGGTACCTCTTCCCACAGTTTGTGAAGTCCAACCTCTTCCACCTCTGCTACACATCAATCGGTCAGAGGATTTCTATCTGCAACTACTGGAATGGTGAGAATGATTTCTATTCCCCATCTTGTCAAACCTGGAAATGAGATATAAGCAGTGTTTTGACATACTGGCTGTTTGTCTTCCTCCCCCAGACCCCCATCACAGAGACCTGTATGTGAACAGCAGTGATTATCTAGCTCTGCTCAACAGTGAGAGAACCAATCCAAATGCAACAGGTCAGCACATTCCTTCTGGGTAAAATTCACACATAATTTTAATGGATGTCTGTGAATCAGCGGGTGTTCCTCTTTGTTTAACAACAGTTAGTTTGACCGCATGCCTTAAAACCAATAAGTAGGAGGAGGTTGTTGTGCTTGTGTTATTTGGCAATCCTTAGGAAGACTGATTAATAGGAAAACTATTTTTTTTAAATATGCATCTTATTTTAATTTTGTCATGATGTACGATACAAATAGAGGTGAACATGGAAGTATGCAACCTAAAGATTCATTGGGCATTTTTTGAAAAAGATTGATGATGTAAGATGAGATGACATAAGACTGTATTGATCCGAGTGGGGAGGTTCACATGTTACAGTCTCAATTGTGAAGCGTTAATGGCAGAGCTGTTGTGTAATAAAGTGTAATAAAGCTTACCTCTTGATCTCAGAGTGGAAGAAGAATTTCCTCAAAATCAAAACGCTGGTGTTGATCGGAGGACCAGACGATGGAGTCATCACTCCCTGGCAGTCGAGGTGAATTCATGGCTAGGTTTTGTGCATGTCTTCTTTCCATCAGACAAATGATTTCATCTAATGATCTTTCAAATAGACAAAACGATTTGACGTTTTTTTGCACATTTTCCCAGTTGAAAGAGAAAGTCTGAGCCTCTTATTATGCATTCAACTGCTTTAATGTTTTTCTCAGCACAGTCACGTAAAACTGACTTGTTAATTAATGTATTGATTAATATTCCTGCACTCCTTAACACCTGATGAAAGCAGCTTAACTTGTTGAGATTAGTCTTTTCTCTGCTGCAGCTGAGCGATTTATGTTTCCAGTTCATGCTAAGTTTCCTCCTTGTGAGATTATTATTTTTTTATGGTGTCCTATGACACTCTTTATATGCTCTGCTAGATTAGCCTTTTCATGCTGTGGCTGGTCAGATGACTTCTCATGTGAGCCTCACACATTTTTGTGCTTCTGTCTCTCTCCGGATTTTTAGTCAGTTCGGATTCTACGACGACAACGAGACCGTTGTTGAGATGCAGCACCAAGATGTGAGTGAAAATGAACACATATAGGACACTGTTTTTAGTTCAGAAGGAGAAGAGACCCTAAATCATATTCTTTTTTTTTTTTTTTCACTCTCGTTTCAGGTGTATTTAAGAGATGCTTTTGGTCTGAAGACGCTGGCCGCTCGTGGAGATCTGATCGTCTGTTCCGTTCCCGGTGTTGAACACGTGTTTTGGCACTCGAATGAGACGGTGTTCCACATGTGCATGGAAAAATGGCTGGTGTAGAACAAAACTCTTTTACCACACACACACACACACACACACACACACACAGTTTTATAAGCTCTTAACTTCCACCATTCATGGAAATCTGCCTCCACAAACACAAAGGCAGATTTGTGAGCGTACAGTTCTTAGAATTTACTTGGTAATTTTATTTTCTGCTGGTGAGGTTTGTCTTTCATACATTTTTTTTTAATGCTCATCCAAGTAACTACTAGGGTACATTTAAGGGAATGGTTTGATATTTTTGGCAGTCCACTCATTTGCTTCGATAAGATGAGAAGATTGATGCCACTGTCTACACTAAATATGTAGCTACAGCCTGCAGCCGTGTAGCTTAGCTTAGCATAAAGACTGGAAACAAAGGGAAACAGCTAGCCTGGCTCAGTCCAAAGGTAACAAAATCCACATACCAGCACCTCTAATGTTAATTTATTAACCATGTTTAATGTTGTTTATAATAGGATATGTGCTGGACAATTAATTACTGTAGGAAGGTACTGCTCCCAGCCAAGAAATAACACACCATTAAACTTACACATACAGATTAAACAAATAAGATATGATGCGTTAATCGTGTGCTTTTGAGATGCTGGGAGGCAGAGTTTTTTTTAACATTTGGACAGAGCTGTTACCCCGTGTCCATATGCTTGACTAAGCTAACCATCTGCTGACTGTAGTTCCTATTCATGGTAGAGAGATCAGAATTAATCTTATGATCTTAACTCTCTGCAAGAAAGGAATAAGTGCATTTCACAAAAATGCTCCTTTAATTATTTATCCACGCCGTGTTGCTGCTGTCGGACAAATCCAACAAACATCTGAAGCTATTTTCACAGAAAATAAGTACAAGGCACAAACTGTCAGGAAGCAACACATATAGAGGCTCACATTAACTTTGTAAAGGTTTGTCGAGCTGCTGTGTGTTTGAATCCTGCAACTGTGAAGCACATCAGACATTAAAGGAGCACTGCAGCAATTTAGTATTGCGTTTCAGTACAGGGACTTGTAAGAGGGAGGTCAAAAAACAATGTAGCAGAAGCCACCTACTGTTCTCTTCATGTGTATAAATTGATGAAAGCTCCTTTTAATATGCATGAAAGCGAGCCCACATCGTACAGTATATATATAGATAGATATATGTCTGTCTCTGTGTGTGTGTTCAGTCACACGTACCTCAAAACACAACACAACAGTGCCTGAGTGACGTTCTGTCATCATGTCTTCATGTACAGACTCACTACCCTGCTCGTCTTTTCATGCAGTAATTTATAGATTTTTACCCGAGGTGGGTCATGTTTTTTTTTTTTTTTCCGTGTGTGTACACATCTGTTCATGAATGTCATGATGTTTCTTATCATATCATGCAGTGCTTTAGAGCTTTAGTAGAGTAAGCCTTAAAGTTTCCCCTCATACCTCAGTGTTTCATGTGTTACCGAAGTGCTATGACACCCTGCCTTTAGTGATGGTAAATCATCACGTGGAGGGGCGGGCGCCGCGTGGCCGGAGAGTGGCAGTGCTATGTTCGTGTTTACCTATCCAATAGACTATTGTACGTGGTACTCTTTACCTCCCATCGCATTTAGATATCTCAGGCGTGTTTGTCCATTTGTTTGAAAAGGGATGGATTTCTCTCTACTGTTTAAATTTAAATTTTCTTGGATGTTTATGTACTTTATAGATGTTTTTCTTAAAAGGAAAAAAAAAATGAATGGAAATGTCTATTAGAGTGATAAAACAAAAAGTGAATGTCTATTTGAATTGAAAAAGTATACATTGCACACTGTTGAACCAGATGATAAGAAGGGAAATGTTAAAGATGTGATGATTTTAACTGTTTTAAAGTGTTTTGCATGGAAGTATTGCTGCAGTATTATTTAGATATTGTCGCATCTGTTGATTTATGTGTGCTTGTACAAGTTAATTTACCTAACATCATAATCTGTGGATTTAAGGGATGTCCTCTCTCTGTTCCATTTCCTTGCTTTAAAAACAAACAATGTGGTTATGGACAATTTTTGTAATACTCAAACAGAAACTACTATTTTGACTCTTTCCAACGATTTCTACGGTATTTGTCGTCTGCAGATGAAAATGTGTCAAATGTTGTCAATTCCTCAATAAAAGACATTTTTTGTCTTATATTTAAGTGTTTGTCCAGTTGGTTCAGAAGGCGACCTGCCACCTAAAGAGAAAACACCCGAGCACATTGAAGTGGATAAATAAACTGGAAATAGTTTATTTATTTATTTTATTTTATTATTTTTTTATATTGATTTATAATTTTATATTTTAAATAGTTCCGTACATTTAAATTCCTACCCATTGCATAAATAATTAATTAAGTCCAGACACCTACTTTCATATCATTGTTTTGATCAATGAATGCAGGGAAAAAAGAAATACATTGTTACAGTCTAGATAATCAATAGATCAATGAATTCTTTCCTTTAAAGTTTTTGCACACGCAGAATTATATGCAAAAATACAAGAACAAAGAAAAACGGGGGAACATGGAAGGTCTATCAACTATCAACACACGTTTAGTATAGATAACTATTTGCTTTTAGTGTCAGAGCCCTTCTAAAATAAAGGACAACAATTCCCAACATGCTTTGCGCACCGGAAAGAGCCCGAAAGCTCACCGGATATCTGCACGCGGCGCCTCGAAAAGGCCCTTTTCCGTCTCAGAGAAGTGTGGTGCACAACGGCAGACACAAGTGAGTTAAAAAATCAGTTTTTGTTCGCCTCATATGTCTCAGAAGAGATTCTTCTCGCACAATGAGGATCGACACGGACTCATGTTGTCCGAGAAATGTGAACGAGACGTTAACGTTTCCCGTAATGCTGTTTTATACGCACCAAGAGTTCTCTACGGGCACAACGGCGCTGAGCGCTAGCATGTGGCTAGCTTGTTAGCGCATGTGGATCCGGCATGTTGACCCGTCACCGCGGTAGATTTCGCATTCAGTGACTTATTTACCTGAATGTGGCGATAGTATACGTAGTATTGGTTCGCCATTAAAGTTGTAAATACTTTCCATGTACATAAAGATACACATGTTGCCCGTTTTCAATCGTTCGCGTTAGCTTCTCCGCTGACAGCTAACGTTACCGTGAAGGCTTCAACCTGGGCCCTGCTATGGAAGTGCCTGTTTTCACAGTTACCACATTGTATTTAATCACAATCATAAGATAAATATTAAGGTGTTCTTTTATGTTTGTATCGTACGATAGCAGAGCTTTGCAATGTAGCTATTCGTCTCATTTAGTTAAGCCAATCGAAAGCGATTTTATTCGATTGTCCGATGCTGTTAAACGATCAGTTCGTGACGATGACTGATCCAGCGAGCTTTTTGGTGGGATTAATATTAAACTACCACATCTTCTGGATCATGCATAAACAATCAACCTGATGTGAACGTCTCACATTGACCGATTCTAAGTTTTAGAGGGGAAACTGTGGCGCACACAACTGTCTGATGTGCTGATTCCTTGGCTTGACTTGACCACCTTCTTTTTGTCCTCAGTGACGACTGAGTGGGAGACTGCCCCAGCTGTGGCCGAGTCCCCAGAGATCAAACTCTTCGGCAAGTGGAGCACCGATGATGTCCAGATCAATGACATCTCCCTGCAGGTAAGCAGCAGGAGGCAGTTGCTGCTTCTGTCAACTGTTCATAGAAGTTTTGTTTTTATCTCATCTTATTATTGAAAGTTTTATTTTGTGTAATTGTTTTATGCATTAACCGAGGCTAGAGTCACGCCTGGACACTGACCTATTGTCCAGGTGTGCTAGAGTGCTCGCAGAGGAAATGTCTTTGCCTATTCATTGGCTGTAGTCTGTCTGTGGCTCAGTCAACCACCAACTCAGACACACCATCTCTTTATACTTGCTGTACCTCAGACATGCTGGGTTGAAATTTGCATTAACAGCCATGTTTAAATCATCCACTGTAGGATTACATTGCCGTGAAAGAGAAGTACGCCAAATACCTGCCACACTCTGGAGGACGTTATGCCGCCAAGCGTTTCCGTAAGGCCCAGTGCCCCATTGTGGAGCGTCTGACCAACTCCATGATGATGCACGGCCGCAACAACGGCAAGAAGCTGATGACGGTGCGCATCGTCAAGCATGCCTTCGAGATCATCCACCTGCTGACTGGAGAGGTATTTACAGCTAACGTCACAAAATTGTTCCTTGTGAACGGAGTGCAGCATGATCAAGAAAGGCATCAATCAAATATAACATATAGCAAAGGTTGAATTGTAATAATACACAAGAACATCCTGATATTTTTTGGAGGGGGCTTTGAAAAGTCCCTTTTTTAGTCTCCACAGATCCATGTCACAGTACACATTATAGAAGTTCCAGTCGCTGTCACATTTAGCAAATTACTGGTATATTTGATATCTTTCATTGATTGGAATTTCTGACTATTTAAATGTTTTTGTTCCCAGAATCCCCTCCAGGTCTTGGTGAATGCCATCATTAACAGTGGACCCCGTGAGGACTCCACCCGTATCGGTCGTGCTGGTACCGTCAGGAGGCAGGCTGTGGATGTGTCACCCCTCCGCAGAGTCAACCAGGTAACCACTCGTTTGCATTTAAACTGTTTTTTGAACTCAGGCTGTAATCTTCAAATGAATGTGGAATTACAAGAAAATGTTCTTATCCAGGACCAGACAAAAAGTCTTGTGCTTTATTTCTTATTTTCCAAATTATCTGTAAACTGTGCCTATTTTGCAGAAGTAGGAGTAAAAATTCAGTTGGTTTCATTTAAATTGCCCAGATGACTTGTACTATGTTTGAAGTAGAGATGCAGTATAATAGAGGCTTTTTTTTTTTTTTTTTTTTTTTTTACAATTTTAGAGCAACAGCAAGACCGTCTTTCTCTAGAAATGTTTCACCATTAAATATTCCTTGCAATATTTTTAACTTGAATCAGCTTTATTCTCATTTTCTGTAATAATTGTTTGTATTTCATGCAGTAAGCGAGGCTAGAGTCACGCCTGGATACTTCTCATTGTCCTGGTGTGCTAGAGTGCTCGTAGAGAAAATATCTTTGCTTATTCATTGGCTGTAGTCTGTTGTGGCCCGGTCAATCACCAACTCAGATACATGACAACACCGACAGCCAGTGTTTATTCCACCAAAGTTTAATCAGTCGGTCACTAATGTCCTGCTCTCTTGTGTAGGCCATCTGGCTGCTGTGCACAGGAGCAAGAGAAGCTGCTTTCAGGAACATCAAGACCATCGCTGAGTGCCTGGCAGACGAGCTGATCAATGCTGCTAAGGTATCAGTTAATCCACTGTTAAAATGCAATTCAAAGTGCACAGTTTCAGTTAACTGAGTAACATAATGCCTATGATGGCATCCTACTGATGCCTCTGTATTGATCATGTAGATAGAACACAATAGTGCAATGTAGTCTGTATTAAAATATTAAACTGCCAATTTCTCTTAATTTCAGGGTTCATCTAACTCTTATGCCATCAAGAAGAAGGACGAGTTGGAGAGAGTGGCCAAGTCCAACCGTTAAACATGTTTGCTTTATAACAAAACAAATAAATTTGAAGAAACTCCATTTGACATCAGTCATGTTTGTTTTTGTGCACGTTTAAACAGAATTGTTTAGGATCTTTGACAATGAACAGTACATTACACTTAGAAAGTAAGATTTTATTGACATCACACTTCACCTGCCACAAATTCACACAAAGCTAAAACGGTTATTAACACTGCATTTCTATAAGCGGTCACACGTCCTAAGACTTGGGTTTTTGAAATACACCAACCAGTTCACAGGATCTGCAGGTCTCAAGGCAGTCAAAGGCCTTGGAAAGTATTTAAGTAACATTTTGCCTGGTTAATCCAAATGACCTTAATAGACAATTTGAAGTTATTGGAAAACCAAATGCTAGACGATGTTGTCCATACTGGTTTTCGTTCATACTTTGGCTGGCATGATCATGAGAGAAATATTGCTTTCTATGTGTTATTTAAAACGTCTTTGACCTGGTACCCACATCTGTTTATCCTGGTGGTTTTACATTTAAATGTAGTCTTACAGAAATGATAACTGTTGTGCTTACAAGTTAAAATGGTGAAACTACAGTTGAATGTAGTTAACATGTGGTGAGAAAAGCAGTGTGCTTTGTTCAGCAGGGGGGGGCAGCAGTGCCAAGAATCAGCTTACAGCAAGTCGGTTAGCAGATGTTTAGTTGGATCGTATTCTCATACAGATGTGATGCAGCAGTGTTTTCCCCTAGAAATAAATAGACAAGAATTGTACGCTGTGGAAAGTTTCTGTGATTATGCCCCCGCCTTTCACCCCACCATAATGATGTGCAGGTAAACGCTGTGTAACATCCTCGATGTTAGATGTGTGTTTTCAGAAATACGTGTGCTTTCTGTTGATGAGGAGGCAGAGCGAGGACAGAGAGGCTCCAAGTTTGGAGGCCTCACTGCAGGCTGTAGGCAGGAGGGTGTAGTCCTCTAGCTTCTGGAAAGCCTGCAGAGCGGGGGAGGACACTTATTCATCACAGACTACTAGACAAAGTGACTGGCTAATAGAAGGAAATGGATTTAAGCAACTGTGCAGGTCTAAAATCTATAACGCAAATCATATTTTGAAGAGTTTAATGGAGAGAAACTAACCATGCAACCGTTGCTAAAATCAAATTTGTGTAATGCATCCAATTATTACCTAGAGCTAGCCATTTATCCTGCACATTAAGATCAGTTTGCTCGTCATGGCTAGCACTGCTCAGCCTGGGAACACTTTACTTTAACAAAGAGTCTCCTTTTTGAACCCGAAGCCTGCAATCACAACAAAGTAAATCCCCAGCTGTACTCACAGAGACGCTGTCAGGACATTCTCTCTGCAGGCCGGTGGAGCAGGAAGTTGAGTTTAGACGGACCTTTGATGTAGATGCAGTTTGCTGCTGATTCCTCTGGAACAGTGAGCACTTCATAGTGATGATCAGTCAGCTGCTCCATCATCTGGAGACCAACACACATGCACACGTTACATTACACACACACTGCAGCAGACCACGCCCGGCATTACACACAGACTCAAAGGCAACATTAGTGCTATTAATATGACCTCAGCAGTTAGGAAATAAATGATGTGTGGCGTTCACATCAAGACAGAGAGAACGGAAACACTTTGTATGATAGGGAAGCGAAATAACTGATTATTCCTTTAAAGCTAGCATTTAGTGTTTTATATCTATTACACCACATGCACACAAATACTTCTTGTTAATACAAACGCTCACCCGGAGTGTCTTCTTGGCCCCGTCACTGTTGCTGATGATGATGGTGTCCGGACCGCCCATGGAGCAGATGTTTCTCAGTCGGGCTCCACCACAGACTGGGACGGTGGACACAGCAAAGTCCTGCACAGGTGGGAGTTGAAAGGTTTAATTAAAACACTCTGTCCGTGTTTCTTTGGCAACAAAGACAGAGACACTACAATTAATTCCCTCTTAACAAAACGTACAGCTGCGGCTGACAGGAGCGTTAAGTTCTGAAGTCATTTGAAAAATGTAGTCTCGCGGCAATCCATTAAATAGTTGTTGAGATATTTTAGTCTGGAAATACTGTCATTACCACTTAGTATTACTATTAAAGGATAAATGTGGCTTTAAAACTGTAAAAAGCACAATTTAAGTGTGCAAAATGCTGGTGTAACGTGCATCTACTGGTCTCTTTAATCCCCAGTTCTGACAGCATGAGCCCTCCCACCTACACCAATTCAAACCACACATAGGAGCAACACACACACATTTACCCGTGTTGGAACGTGTGTGTGTGTGTGTGTGTTTTAGAAGTGGCCGGAGTGGGTAAAATGCACTTAAGAGAAGTGGAGGAATCAATACTAATGGGCGGGTCACGCCGAGCCTAAGGGGCCTACTGTGTGGTCTCCATTATTTGGCCAATTGAACGACCTCATTCATCACTGTTTACGGACTATAATTCCCCAAATGCAACAGAGCAAATGGCCACCTGCTCACTTTGGCTGCTTTCTAACAAGCATCTTGGCACTAAGACCGTCTTTGTTGCACTGGCTAATAATTCTTGATTTTATTAATTGGCAGTGGTTTTCCATTAGTTCTTCTGAAGTTTATAATCCCATTTTACCACCCTCTATTACTCAAAGCACGGAGCAAAAACCTGTTTGAAAAATGACTCTGTCCTTCACATAGCGATTCAGTCACTGCTACATCTTCTCTCCATGCGTCTTACCCTGAAAGTGTCTGCCAGCACTTCTGCCCCTCTGTGGTTGGTGTGGGATGAGATGCCGACAAAGAACTCCCTTCCTGTGAAGAGGATGTCGCTGCCCTCCAGCGTGGCTCCTCCAGAGTCCCCCTCCTCGCCCCCATCTCCACCACAGTCAGGTTCAGCTCTGATACCACCCTCCTCACTGCCTCCACCTGGAAGAAAAGGAACACAATCATGTTCTAAGTTTTTCATATAATGTTTTACTCCATCTTTATCAACAAAAAAATGCTTTACATTACTGCCTAAGAAGGTCCAAAGCATATGCATGAATGTTTTTGTTTTTCATTTCAGTGACTTTTCATTTCTTTATCCTAAAAAATGGATCCGTAAGTTCAGAATAATTTCCAAAAGGTTTCCTCAAAATTAACTATGCAACTCGGAACATAAATGATCGGAAAAGAGAATATCTGGGGACAGGAGGTTGGCTGCACATGTAAAAAAGTGAAATTTTCCAACAGTGCCTAATATATGATAGACATACTTTCCAGTAACTGTAATAAATGCTTTTCTTGGGTTTTTAAAAAAAATGAGCTGTTCTCTAAAGATATTCCTGCTTTGTCCATCATTAGGACCCCATTACACAGGTATTTACTATTAAAAAAAACAATTATTAATTGGATGTGGATCATTTGAACACTATCACTATTTTCCCTATAATTAGTACCAAATAATATAATCTTTTCCAGCAGTTTTTGGGAACGCTCCGACATCTAAAATCGAATAAGTTCAGCTGCCAAAAAGCATTACATCACTTTGCAAAATCAACCAACGATGAGAACATAAAGGGTGATGAGGATGATTTAAGTTGGTCATCTCATGGATTAAAAAAGGTTGTTTTCCACAGTCTAATCTCAAGTCTCAGATGATGGCGTTTCCAAAAGGCATCTGAATACACCAACAAGAAACCACAAGGATCTTTTGGACCATGTGACAACAACGAAACATCAGAGTTCATCCTCTTACCATTCTGATATGAACTGAAACAAATGGCTACAGCTTACCGCCTTTTTTCACACAGGGCAAGATTAAGTGCACAATCAGTGGATTAGGGTGCTGAACTTAAGCCATTTTCTTCTCCACGCTGTTACCTCACTGCGTCTTTGCTGTTTGAAGGGCCTGGTGATGAGCGCCGTGTCTCCCTGGATGACTGCCACATCCTCTATCCTCCAGCTCTCTGGCAGCTCAGGGTCAGGCGGGATCTCGATCAGCTGCAGGCCCACCTTCTGTCTCAGGGCTCCTGTCAAGCAACCGAACTGACGCTGGGCTTTGGCCAGTTCCACTGAGGCCTCGCCGTTCTCACGACCGTCTACCACCGCTTTCCCAAAGCTCTCTGGGATGCCCCGCACCACGGCGTGCGTAAAGCGGCCATATGGGCACATGTTTGCCATGATTTCAACAAGCCAATAATCAACCCGATGCCAATAAGCTATAATATGCTCTGCCAGAAGACAAGGGAATAATAATATGTATGTTCAAATAAAATCTAATGATGGATGAGGAGGAAAATGGCCCGTCTCTTTGCCTCGTCTTTCATTCCAGTACCTCCTACTCCTCCATCGGCAGATGCTAGGAAGTGGAAGCAGATGATCCCAGCCTATAAGACCCAGGGAGATGGACACATTAACAAAGACACATACAATGAAACAAACATTTTATGACATATCTACAGCATTATTCTGGAGATAAAACATCTTTTTTTGTAAGAAAACACACCGTCACCAGTAAAACATTCAAGGGCAGGTGAAATAACAGAGTTAAAATGTCACCGTCCAAGGTTAGATTGGACAGAAACATTGTTCAATATGCCTCGCAATATGCTGCAAAGTCTTTCCATGCTTTGGAACAATCGCCCTTTCATCATCTCCCCTGTACCTCACAGCAGTCGCCCACTGTGAGGCTGCAGAAAGGGACTTCCACACAGGATGTTTCCTAAAATCTGCTCCATAACTTGTGGGGGCAACAAGTGCTGGGCTTTGATATGAATTTGCTTTTGTTATAAAAGGCACACTATTTACTTGCACGTTAAATTTCAGTTAACCATGCTTGAATTATTGTTTTGTCTGTGATACCTTCTAGTGAGATCAATGCAATGTTATTTTTTACTGACATCTGCAATATGTAGTGGAAATCAAAATTTTTTTTTTATTTATTTATTTTTTAAATATCTTCCGTGGTGCGTAGTCGTGTTATCCAGCTGCAGTGATGACTATGAACCACAGCCCAGAACAAAACAGCTTGTCTGCACCGCCCAGCAGTTCACTTCTCCGTCCCAAATAACTGTTACTTCTAATGATGGCTCCCCATCTTTCTAACGGGGAAACTACCACCAACACTCACACTCCCAGAAGTTGCACGAATACGAGAGGACGTAACAGACGTAGACTGTACACATCTTACCTTTCTCCACTGACGGTTTGCGCGCTCGGTAGCGTTTCTCTCGCTCTTTGGATTTAATTTCCAAAAGCGACCCACCACTTCCCGTTATGCTCCCGTTGTCTTTCCCCCTACCGACCAACTAACTATGTCAAGTCAAGATGGCGACTGTGTATACGCACATTTCCGGTTACGTATTTCAAAATAAGACTGGGACTGGGAACGCGTGATTTTGAGCTCCGTTTTGTTCGCACTTCTTCCACGTGACTGAGAAAATTGCACCACCTCTTTATTAAGTCACGTAGCTAAGGTAATACAACATGCCAAAACCAAAGTGTGAGACGACCGTAGGTAATACGAAGTCTTTTAGTGACCGTTATGCTTTTATTTTGTTAAAGTAAAATCTCTGGTTTTCCGGTCTACTTTACAGATTTCGGTTCAGATTGCCATGGCCCGGAGCTCTCCCTCTTTTTCGTCCCGGCTGCACCCCCATCCCCCACACGTCCTGTCCGCATTCAATCAGCGGTGATTCGAGTCTCCACAGCTGTTTGATAGTAATCAATTACATTGAGTAAAATCACTAGTATAACATTTCCTGTTGGGAGTAACTTTAGAGTATTAGTGTCTTACAAGTCATATTGAGTTTTTTATATCTCTCTGAGACAACCTGGACATATACTATGACTTTTTTTCTGAGTTTTTTCAACATGCTGTACTATGACTTTTTTCAACATAATAGCCTACTATGACTATTTTATGACCTTTTTCGACATACTATAGTGACTTTTTTGACATAACATACTATGATTTTTTTCATTACTTTTTTCAACATACTATGTTTGAACTTTTTTATGACTTTTTTTCGACATACTATGCTTTAACTTTTTATGACTTATCAATGATTTTTTTTTACATACTATATTTTGACTTTTTTTCGACATACTATACTATGACTTTTTTATTACTTTTCATGATTTTTTTACATACTATATTTTGACTTTTTTATGAGTTTTTTTCGACATACTATACTATGACTTTTTTTATGAGTTTTTTTCGACATACTATACTATGAGTTTTTTATGATTTCTTTCTGACACATTTATACTATGACTTTTTTCGACATACTATGATATAACTATTTTATTACCTTTTTTGACTTGTATACTAATAACTTTTTGATGACTTATTTTGACAAAATATACTATGACTTTTTGACTTTTTTCACCATATCATATAAGGATTTTTTTTTTATTATATATTTTTTTTACATACAATGGTATAACTTTTTTGACACTGAACTACATTTTCCACATGAACATCTGAAATTTTAGGATTATACCATGCCATAACTTTATTTTCGGTACTGTAATATGGCTATGTTGATTATGATCTTCATAATCCTGGACTATACCAACGGGGCAAAGCCACAAAAGAATGCCAACAAAAATTCTTACATCCATTGTCGGGCATGTGATTCGAGTGGAGTGATGAGAATTTCCCCTCATCGTTCTCTCTACTCCCACACTCAATGCCTCTCCAGTGTGATAAGATTATAAAATACATTTGACATCAACATTAGCTTTGGATGTAACTGTAGCACTCACAATACAGCTGGTTTCCTTGGGAATTTAATATTGACCGTTAAGCTAACATTAGCATGTAACTACCAATTTGGGAAATTTGATAGAAAACGAATAATTAGCAGTTTAACATAACATTAGCTGGTAAATTGATAAATTGTAGCAACTTAACCATTGGTCAACTGATGAAATACCTACTTTTGCCACATAAAATCTACTCTGACACCCTTTCCTTGCATTGAGACACTGAATTAATGATGGGTTGGCATATTTCTGAGATATTCTAGGATTAAGAAGTCCTAAATTCTTCCCTTAATCCTGATAAATGATTTATGTAAGGCCAGGTTGTATCTAAATCAAAATGTGTACTGTCTGCTGACACAAATCAGTTATTATTCTCACCACTCACACAGTGGTCTTTAAAAGGGCTGCATTAACCTCATCGGGTTGATTTATTTCATCAGGCTGTATTTTTCATCACCTTCTGATGAAAGTCACCGTAGATTAAACACCTAGCTATATGCTGTATTACTGAGCCGTCATTGCTGTCTGGGTTTTTGTCTGTGACATGACAGAAACACTAATCTGGCTTTTCCTAAAATGTAGGTCAAACGATGCTGGAAACTGTTGAACTTGTTGGATAACAAGTCAAAATCATCAAACACTAAAAAACGTTTAATCATTTGAAATAGTAGTCTTGAGAATCATTATTAATACTCCAGGAATAAACCCTTTTTTGGGGGAACTGAAATTTGTTTGTCAACAAATATTTTGTTGTTTTTACCACAGTTATGGCAGGGGGGAGGGGTGGGGGAGTAGAGGACACAGACAGGATTAAAGTACACCATCTGTCCACTGAGATCCTTCAGTCAGCACACAAAACATCCCGATCCAATGAAGCATCAGCAGGTTTACCACACTGTCTGTAAAAACTGTATCCTCCAATGCCCCACAATTAAAGAGAGTATGCTCTCACCACCCCGTCTATTATAATACAGCGGGAAAAATAGACTTTCTTAGAAGTAAGTCGTAGAGGACATGAAGTTAGTGTGACTGACAATAAACCATAAACATCAGTTGACCCATCTTAAGTCAGCTTTCCTGATCTGCACTTTAATTTCAGTTTAAGTGTTAAAGTGGTTTTATTTTACAACACATTTTCAATACAAATTGTAAAAAGGCGTATCTGTGAACCTTCAAAAAGATTGTATTTCTTAGCTCATCCAAAGCTGAAAATATGGAGATAACATTTCTGTATCCAAGCTTTCCTCTTGCAGGATATTTGCAAATTCCTCGAGAAATCCCCAGAATCTGCCAGTCAACAGCACATCTGTGTAGTAGTACAGATGTGCAAACCAAACTTCAAAAATCTATTGCTTTAGTCAGCAAACGCACACATTATTAAAATATGAAAAGTCATAAATATGCTTTGTGACATTTATGACATTGTTATAGCCCACTGACCATTTCAGCAGACAACATATCATCCAGATTTAAAAAAACAAACAAGAGCAAAGTGCTTTGTAAATAGTGTTTGGATTTAGCAAAAGTCAACGTTTTAGGGTTTTTCAGGCGTTTTTTTTTTTTTTTTTTTTGCTGTGTGTTGTGCAATTAATCAACTGGTAAACAGCTTATTCAGTCTGAGCGTGCCTGGCTCCCTCCATCACGAGAATGCTGTCAGCAGACCGTCCTGCATGCTGCCCTCATGGTTCCTATTACGCCCTGAAGGATAATTCAGTTTAACCACCTCACTCTCCAACGCGCTGACAATCCGTCTCTGACATGCTGGCTTTCTCTCTCTCTCTCGCTCCGATTCTTTCTTTCTTCTTTCTAAGATGCTGACTGTTCCTCCTCTGTGCAGACTTTAGTGCTGTCTCGTCTTTTCTGATTTCTTAACAGCTTTCTATCTGCTGCCTCACACACATAGAATACAGAAACACCTAATGTCTTATTTGAACAAATAAAGATTGTATTTATTGCCTGATCTTCTTGTGCACAAGCTTTTGAACGTGAGAGAAAATCTAGCTGAAACACATGTTATATTGATTTATAATAAGAAGTGTGTCATCATAGCATAAAAATTCCCAGAAATGCTACTAAGGACATGACTTTGGTGACATTTCCCTCTTGACTTCCTTTCTGCTGAGGTCAGAGGTCATCTCATCTCTCACTTCTTGTTGATGTGATCACTTCATGTGACATAAAAATGAACAACAAGTAAAAACAAAACCTAAGTCCTTAACTATGTCAGCTGATCATAACTACCGCTCCTAATTAGATCTGTTTCAGGGAGGAGACGGCCTGAGTGACGTACGTACTCGAGACAAATGATAGCAGGCAACAACAAGAGTTCAATAAAGAGAAAAACTAGTAAAGTGACCTAAATGTGCTGACGATATAGACCACATTTGAGAAGATGCCAATTTTTTTTTAGGTTAATAGAAAGAAAAGTGGAAGAAAAAAAACGGAGAATGTGGGCTTGGACTCGAAAGGTGAAACAAAATGTAATTAAGGAATGAGTTGTGGGACGTCGGCTCAGCATCTCCTCTGATTACAGACCTGTAAATCCCAAGAGAGAGAAACATTGTGAGGACTTCTTACTGGTCGCATCATGGCTGGCTCACAACTCGTGATTGGACTTCTGTGTTGTCTACCTTTAGCAGGTATGTTGTCACGTTCATTTTAGTGACTTTCTTGCAATTTATTCTTAAATGTGTTCTCTGTGACATATTGCTAAAACTGAAATGTATGATTTACTTTAAGCAAAACAACATTCAGTGTTCAAATATGCTAAATGTGTTCCCTGATGTTGTATAGTTTTGTGTATTTACAGCTTCCTTCGTGGTATTCTTAGACTGGAATGAGTTTATTACACATTTTTCCCATCATGCTCGACTGATAAATCGTCCAGCTGATACATTGGACAACTTTAACGTATCAATGCTTAGCATATGTCTGCGTGTATAGAAAAATTGTCCCTATAGTTTGGATCCAGGGACAGACACATTGATTTTTGACTGTAATTAATGCTACAAATTGTTACAAATTGCCACTATGAAACGCTGGAGACTGTATGACCAACATAAGCAAATGAGACAATCGATGACTATATTTATTCTTAATGCTCGTCTCTGATTTACATTTGCATGCAGACCAGAATAGCCCGTTTACATTTTCACAGGTAAAGTATCGCAGCAAGTACAATATTAGTCAGTCAAAAGGACGGAAGGGTTTTTTTCTTGAGAGAAATTCATTTTTTGCATCCAGAAGTCACAAGACAGTGGAGCTCATGGAAACGTTACCACTTTTGTCCACAAAGGCTGCCAAAATCACCAGAAGATAAAAGTTCCTTAGTTGCTTTAACTGTGATTCCTACAACGTCTAGCTTAGTTTATAATTAAATTTATGTCATTCTATCTAAATAAAATTTTTGGCATTTGACCGGACAGCTGAAACATGAGCTGGTTTAGAATGTAACGTGATACGGAGCTACAGACGGCTGTCTCCACACGCGATTGATGGATGGATGTCATCATATTATTGGTTGAAATTGCTTGGTACTAGCTGATGTAAGAACAAGTCATATTTTGTTTTATAGGAAGTAAAGACAACTGGATTTTGATATAAAAATACAAATAAATAGATGCACAATATAACTGTAGATGTCATCTAAAAATGGTTAAAATGCATTTTTCATTTAATCTCAACTTTAAGGTTCCTGATCAAAAATGTCAGTTTTTTTGTTTTATCAAGTATCACCGTTCTTCATTGTTCACTCCGTTGTTTCGTTCAGCCTGTTTGCACTGTTTCACCTGTGTGTTCCCGGCCATCTCTCCTCTGGACTGCCTCAAGTTTCCTCAGGAGTGTCCATCCGGACAGCGCTGCCTGTCCAGCGTTGCTACGGGGACTCGAGGTGAGATCCAGATCTGTGTGTGTGTGTGTGTGTGTGTGTGTGTGTGTGTGTGTGTGTGTGTGTGTGTGTGTTAGACACAGAGAGAGAGAGTGTTTATTCCATGTCTATAGATGAGATTATTTTCTGAGAATCTAGGGCAGGGTTGGCACAAACTGGCAGACAAAGCCTCGTTGTACTGATCATTGTCTGGGAAGAATATAAAGATTTGCACTCTTATCTTGTGTTGCTGCTATGGATAATAAAATGAAAACTTGCGATTGGTTTTTAGGATCTGATCTTGTCTTAACTCCACAAGTGTAAAAAACAAAACGGGAAAATAACGATTCAAAGGATCAGATCTCGGCCCCGTCTCTCATCAGGCTGGTTGTCAGCTCACTAATGCCTGTGATGCCATCAAATTATCTCTGAAAATAGCTCACTGGGCTCTGAGGGTGGAGCGAAACCTTCACTGGATCTCATCACATCTTGTTTGTTTTTTTTTTTTTTACATGCACCTTAACCCGTAGATGCTCGGGCAGTTTTCAGTGAGGGCGCTCTGTGAGGCATTTGTGTTTCAATAATGTCCCAAGTCTGTCCTCCTCCTTCCAACACTGGCCTGAAATCATTTGATGTCAGCAGCTTTAGGCTGTACAATTTGGTAAAATAACATTCACATTTTCTTAAGTTATTTTGTCAACAGCATCAATGTTTTGCATATTTGAGGGTCTTCAGTGCAGGAATAGATTTCTATCAGAAAATATGTTGATAATAAAAATTATGTGAAAGGAATTAAGCAAAATGGAGGAAAATAAATGGGGGTTTTGTACAAAATTGGTAAGGATTTAAAAATGTTTAAATATTCAATATTCAAATATTTTGCCCTGAAAACCACTCATCTGATTTTATTTTTTTTGCCTGAATTCCTCCTTTTTTAAACAGGCAGATGATTATTATTATTATTTTTTTTTTAACACTTTCTTGAAATTCCAAAACATAAAATAGTCTTATTCAAAGTACATAAACATTCAGATAGATAAAATATATCTAAATAATCATATTCAAATTTAAGGATCAATTAATTAGTAGTAGTTCAATTTCACTATTGAATGTATTGATGTGATTAAAGGACATTTATAATAGTATTAAAGTCAGTTTCTGCAGTAAAAGCTCCACTTGTCTTCACTAGTTAGTGATTTATCCAATTCAAACCAACGAGTGGCCTTGATAAACTCAAGGTGACTCATAGACTCATAAACTCTGCTAAATAAACACTTTGAGGGCTGGCTAACTGAAACAGAAACTCCTCCCTTCTCTGGTAGGATCCCTACAAGTGACCATGTATGAGAAGAGCTGTGCCGTCCCGTCCCAGTGTGGTGTGAGTGGGCAGAAATACGCCTCGGGCCTCTACTTCAACTACTCCAACGTCTGCTGTGATACAGACCTGTGCAACGGGGCCCAGTCCTTTGCTGCCCTCAGCTGGGGAGCAGCAGCTCTCTGCCTGCTGCCTGTACTCTCTCTGCTGCTGACCTGAACACCGGAGGCCATGGTCGGGGTCTGGGTCGGTTTGAGGTTAACACCGAATACCCAAGATGTAAGCGACCTGGAAAAGATGCTCACAAGCACATGAGCATGATCTGTAAGACAACAGGGTTTTAAAACTTGTGTTTTAATGAACAATTAAAGTATTCACATATCTTCTTAAAAAAAGTGAAGCATATTAATTTAGTGACTAAAAATACAAAATATTTGACTGTTGTGTGAAGCTGCAGGGGAAAAAACAGGCCAATATCGAAAAGATTGGCTTATCTGGAGCTTTTAATTATAATCACATGATTAGGAGATAAGAATTCAGAGCTCAGATTCAGACATTTAAAAAGATTTCCCATTCAGAATGTTAGTGGAAACAGCAGATGGCAAAAACTATCTGACCTCTAGATCCATTTAGTGGCTGTTCTGGAGATTTCAATCATATCACATGAGCTTCATCAACAAAATGATGTTTAAAACGTCATCAGCAAACTCTCAGCGGATCTCCAAACGACATTAACGATGACCCAATAATTATGCTAAAAAAAAATAAACTGCATTGAAGATATTATTTTTATCTGTGCTCCTTTTGACATGTTTTTGCTTTGTATGTACATTAATAACATGATTATAGTCATTATTTAATCCTTATGCTTATACAGAATAAAAGTATTGTTATTTGCACCTTTTTGTACATCGTCTTCTTGACCATCATCATGTTGCTACCTTCTTTAAAGATTAAAAATGAAATAAAAACATCCGTCACTCGTTGATTTATTATCAAGATATTTCTTTATTGGGATAATAATCAATGTGTGTTTGTAAGGGCTTAAAGTACAAATTACATTTCAGATGTGTTATCAGTTTGATTGTCTTCATCGTATATATTTTTGATCTACTGGTTTAGTGAACACACCACTATTTGTTTTCATCCTGTGGACTTTTAAGTGCAACTGCTTTAAACACCATGACGTGAAAAAAAAAGATAAAACATATGTAGGAGAAGTCAAAGGGAAGGAAATAAAGTCAAAAACAAAATATAAAAGTTTCATAACAAAGAAAATACATGACATGAAGATTAAAAAAAGAAGAAAAATGTTAGATCAATATCAAGTTAAATGGTCCCTGAAATTGTAGAAAGTCTGACAGTAAGAAGTGAAAAACTCTTCCACACATAATACATCAGCACTGAAATTATTTAGACACGATCCCTTTAAATGTAATACATGAAATCCCCAAAATTCAGTCAATGTCAAATATACAGTATCATCTCTTTGATCAACTCTGCATTGCTGCTCAAGGAAGGATTGGACTAAAATCACGTAGAAAAATAACCAAGTGTGCTCCCACTAAACGTCTAATATAATCAAAGATCGTCTTTTCAATTGCACTTAGGTTTAATTCTTTTTAAAGAGCTTCACCCTGATCTGAGAGACATAATGATGAGCTCGCAACAAATCTACTGTATAAAAGAAGTCTAAGTTGCAAATGCTAATTTGCATAGTTGCCGTGAAGTTAATAAAACCGTCAACACAAGTTGCTGCTGCTGCAGCTGGACATGACGTGTTATTGCTTTTCAAGTAGCTTCTATTACAGGAATTATTTCTGATGAGCAATCTGAAGGAGTGGGGAAATCCCACTGGCGACACGTGACACTTTCAATATGAGGTTTTTAAAAAGAGTATGGTGCTATGACAAATTTGTATCTATCAAGGTAAAAACAGAGCCTGAATATATATTTATTTTTTAAATACAGGCAATCATGTAAGAAACAAAGCTCACAAGACAATTTTTTGATTGTTTTTCCACTTTAAAAAGATGAATCATATTTGTGATGCTATAAAATATTTGTTTTTTTAACACGAATATAAGGTAAAGTGGTTCCAGTACATTGCTATTTTCAGAGCTTGAAGCATCTAATGATGATTATTGGGATAATATTGGAAATCAATATTATTTTGGTGAGGATAATAGTGACATGAAATGTTGGTATCGCCCCATGCCTGCCTACTCTCAAATACGCTGTCCTGCTGCAGTAAACACCCACTAGATCAACAAATGTCTATCAATCTGCTGCAAATTCAAATAGTCAAAATGACGATTATTTCTTCCCGTTTAAGTGAAGACTACGGTGTCCTGCAGTGTTGTGCGTTTTAAAGAATTAAATTCTACATTTGTGAAACATTTTTAAAGATTCACCTCTTCAGTAAGGCTTGAGGCTGCGTGACACAGATGGGTTCAGAGAATTCAGACATGAAGTGTTGAGCGACACATTTGTCATGGGATTTGTTGGCAATAAGACAAAGAGAGAATACTTCCAACCTTATCCTTGAATTAATAATGGACAGCAATCTAAAGCTGCAAGTGCAATTTTATCTTTGAACATGCATGTTACGCTCCCTCTTTTATGTGACAAAAGGATCCTTCATACATGACGGACAGAGCTAAATAAACTGTTGGCAAGCGCCCCGACAGCGGCTCACAAACAAGCCCTGTAATCTTGAATAATCCTTCATGCCTGCTGTGGGAGCGCAGAAAGGGGAAGCCTGCGTCTATTGAAATAGTTTCCTGCGCCTGTAACTGTATTCGGCTCTGCCGCCCTAAAGCTAGACCCGGTCTATAGGCCGAGGAAAAGCTCCCCACTTCCTCTCTGAGGATGAAGAATGAGAAAGCTATTTAATAAAAGAAAAAGTGTAATCTTCAACTAGTAAAGGCCTTGTTCCCTCAGTAACAAAATAAAATATGGTGAGCTGGTGCTGGTACGCATGTTTGTCACCTGCTTCCTTTACACTAAGGCTAAATATATAAGAGTTGAGTCAGTCTGGGTGAGGCTTGCAGGGTTCTAGTGGAAGTTTGATCTGGTAGGCAGCTTTGTGTCTGATGAATCCTCTCCCAAAATACTAAGATATACTGGATAACATCAAGAAGGGAACAACAAACAACTTCTAGTGATGGTGAAACTGTACACAAGCAAGGCTGTAGTTTTAAGAGAGAGAGATTGTTGTGTGTGTGTGTGTGTGTGTGTGGTGTGTGTGTGTGTGTGTGTGTGTGTGTGTGTGTGCGCCTGCAAGCAACGTGAACAATCATTCATTTCCTTCAGAGGTGCATGTCCGGGATAATGTGGAATACATTTTCCCACTGCACAACCATGTTAGCATGTGTTTGTTTTTACGTCAAACAATTCATTTAAATCAAACAATTTGATGACAGTAAACCAACTATATTGACTAATCGGAATGTTTCAACATGGCTTCAAAACTTTACCCTACAGATGTAACGAAAGCCTCTAGAGAAAACGGGTCAACCAAGTTGCTTGCAGAGTGAAGGTGTGTGCAGGTGAGCAAACGTGTGTTTTTGTGCTGGTGTATTGGCGACTTGCGCATCCTGTTGTGCTCCTACTTGAGAGCTCTAGCTACAGAGCTGTAGGCCATGTGGACCTCGTCGGGGACCGGGCAGGTGGAGGAAAACTCCTCTCTGGCGTACGCTGCGTTCAGGTACCTCCAGAGGTTTGTCAGAGACTGAGGGATGCTGAAGTTTCGGTATTTTAGACACACCACCTGGAGACAGAAAAAGAGAAAGAAACATTCATTCAAACCTTCAGTTTCAGACCAAAAACATGCACTCAACGTTATCTGAGAATCACAGGCCCCCAGGTTGCACAGACTTAAGCACTGAAGATTACCTTCACGATGTGGAGCTTAGGCAGCAAGTTGCAGTCCGCCAAAGTAAGCTCTTGGCCGTCCAGGAAGGGGCGTGATGAGGAAGTGATCTCATCGGTGCTATTCTCGTCAATCTCATCAGGAAGTGGAGAGCCAAGGTAGTCATCCAGCTTCTTCAGGGCCTTCAGCAGGCCTTTCTCTAGATCTGAACACAAAATATTCAAATGCAGTGTTTAAAACAAAGCTAAAGTGATAATTTGTTCCTGCAAAAAAGACTGATGGAATACATTTTAAAATGTTTAAATGTCTGAAATTATTTAATTTGAAAGAAATAAGTGAGTAGATAAACTAAAACACAGTTTACACCCAACAACAGGGACATATCCAGTAAACACAGAGAGCAGCAGGTGACCTGTTTGCACTAATGCAGAAAAGCTCAGACCAACAGAATTTATTATGGAAGGTACAGCCAAAAACAAAACATGGTTTATTCAAAATGTACAAGACTGGAGAAGAGTTGTATGTCATTTTAAATACTCTATTCAGAGCAATGTTAGATGTACTTACTTTCATTGGCCTGAGGGTTTGAGTTCTTGACGTAAGCAGAGAATTTGGAGAAAACGTCCATGCCTGCCGTGTTGGACTCTGGGTTACGTGCAGCCAGACGAGGAAACCTAAACGTGGAGAGATCAATAGTTAATCACATATGATCACATCCCAAACAAATACTCTCATGAAAAAAAGAGCTTAGAACATCATTTCGGACACAAAAACGGCAAGAAGTCAAAGTAGCAGGCGAGCTAAACAGCTTGGGCTGCAACTAACGAGGATTTTAGATTATTCCATTCATTGTTTTTTCTTAAAATATGTCACAAAATAGTGAAAATTCTCTTTTAAAATGTCCAACATTATATCCAGCCAACAACTCGTTTCAGTTCTAGAAAGTACAAAACAAGACATTTGTAAAGCAGATGTATGGAGCGATTACTTCGGAGGGCAGAGGTTTTCCTCCAGGAACTCCTCAATCTTGTTGGTGTCCGTTTTCACTTCGCTGCCATACAGCAGGAAGGGAGGCTGGGCACCCGGAGCCAGGTCCTTCAAGATGTCTGGCTTCCTAAAACATGGACAGAAATCAAGAAAAGTAAGCGTCACAGATATCCAGAAGAAAAGATAGAGAGGGCTGAATAGCAGGAGAGAGACGGAAGGAAAAGGGAGAAGGAAAGAAAAAGGCACAAACCCACAGGAAATGACTCATGTTTGCAAATCGAGACTTCCCCAGCCGCAAGAGCAAGAGTAGCACACACACACACACACACACACACACACAAAGTCCAGTGTTTCACCTCTTCATGTCCACGGTGGTTACATCGAAGGTGACTCCTTTCAGCCACAGCACCATGAAGAGACGCTGGGAGAAAGGACAGTTACCGATGCTCTGACCATCGCTCCCTGCCTGGGACACAAAAACAGAACACACTTCATATTATTTCAAACTTTTCATGTAGTAGAATATGAGTTACAATCATATAGGATGAAAAAAACAAATAAAAACGCACAAAATCGGCATGAATGAGAAGCTGCAACAAAGAAATGTTTTTTATTTTTAGTTGAAAGCTTCTTAATTGTTGCTTTTTCTATATTTTATAAAACTGGAAACTGAGTATCCTTACATCAACCAATCAATAATAAAAAATAATTTAAATCGACCTTCAATGGACCAACAGATCAGCAAGTTAGTGCATAAAGAAAATCCTACTAATTACTAATTTAACATGTTCCCTGTGTGGCTGCAGGACGCCATATTACACGTCCAGTCATTCAATGTGCCATTAAGGATGTGAGCTGTGTCCCAACCAGCATGTTTACCTACAGTTACAGTAAAACAGTTAGCAGGGCCCAACCTACACTTAGGTTTAATAATCAGTTAATTAAGGGTGTCAAGAGTGATGGAAGAGGCCGACTAGAAACAGGATTTCACAGCAACAACAGCATCTTTCACCCCTGATTGAGAAAGAGGGAAAAAAGTAGGAGGGTGGTGCACACGTTCTCACAGAGAAATCATTATTTGAACGTGCATGAGACCACGAAGGGAAGCCATATTTGTTGTATTTAGTGGAGTTGTTTTTTTTTGCTCAAAGAAAATGGGATTAGCCTGTCTGACATACTGGCACACTAAACACAGATTAAAGTCACCTTCCCGACACGTTAACGTGCGATAATTAGATTATTAAGGCTATAAAGCGGGTGAGTCAGTCAGCAGAGGTGGTCTAACTGACATAATGTGATTAAAAAGCCCACAAGGTGACTTTAACGGGTGAGATACGTTATCAGCGTTTTAATAACGATTAAACGGAACGATAAGAAACGTGAAAACACAGCGTGTGAGCAGCCGTGAGCCCGTTGAAAACTAGCTAATGTCACAGAAAGTTCGCCGTGTCGACGGTTTGCTGGCATCATTCAATCACTTACCTTCACGAAAAGTTCAACTTTGGGCTGGGTCGCGTCGCTCATCTTCACCTGCTGATGCACGAGACCTTTTGTGTTACTTTCTTCTTCTTTTTTAAAGAAAGGAAACACACAAAAAAAGTGGTTAAACGAAAGCTGAATGACGCACAAAGCTACGTTTTTCTTTTTCTAAAGCGAAACGAGACCGAGCTGAAAAACTCTGGTGGCCAAGCCCATCTTCCGCTACAAGCCCGCTCGGTAAAATGACAGACGTAGCAAAGTCACGCACGCGACGCAGACGTTGGACAAAGCGAACTTCTTCTTCTTCGCCGCTTCCAAAAAGTGTAGCTTCTTTACCTCTGGACCGGATACTTACTGATGTCTGAAGTTGTCGCCTGTTAGCTTGCCTGCTGGTCGTTTCCCCTCCCAGTTCTGCTGTCTACAGTCGACTCACACCATCATCATCATCATCATCATCATCATCATCATCATCATCATAGCTTCTTCTTCATTTCCTGCTGCATCATGACGGTTTGAGCTTTCAGCAAATAAAGAGGCGTTCACGAGCGACAAGCGGCGCCAAAGAAGAAGAAAAAGAAGAAGAGGAGGAAGCTCACATAATACTTTGAGGACGTGGACACAAAAACAGTAATACTTGTAGATTTGTATACTCTCACAAAACGGAAGATAAACTTTCATAGATGCTGTTCACGAGTAGAAAAGCATGGAGTTTATATTGGCAACACATTATATTGGGGGGGAAAATGGATAAGAAAAAAACAAACAACAACAAAAAGCCTCTTTCCATCAATCAATATTTTCATTCCAGCAGTGAAGATGAGACCGAATTTATTCTTTAATAATAAAAACAGCTCACAAAATGTACATACATGGGATACAAAATAATGTAGGTAAATACAATAGACTGTATACTACTATACTACTTGCTCATACTTTTCCCCCCCATTAAATGTCGGATGTATAAAACACAGTGCAACACATGGTAATATAGTATCTACATTTAAATGGTTTTAATTAACAAATAACAAATATTTGTGGACTTTCTCCCCGAATGTGTCTCAAACACTCATTTTAGCATTATTTGATACCCATGAAAGCCATTATGTAAAGAAACTACACAGGTAACATGAATGCTGTGTTTAAAAGAATTAATTGCAGAACTGTACGGTTTTTATTGCAGTAATGTAAAAAGCCAGTAGAGGGAGATATTGAGCTTTAGTTTTCTTGCTTCCCCCAGAGGACAAAAAAACTGTACTGGTACACAAATCTGGATAATCAATATTATGAGGGAAGTGCTGCTTAACATACGGCCCTCTTACCCCCCCTTTCCTCCCACTTATAATTGTGTTCAGTTTAGCCTAATCTTAAATTTATTTAATGTATTTATTTATTGGTCAAACTGAACAAACTGTATCTAGGCAATACACGTCAAATATAGGCCTACTCAACCAGATAAAGGAAAAACAATAATCTACATATTGTTCTTGATTTTTCAATGTTTTTGATAAAGTTGGAGTCGTAACTAGTTTTGATGGTAAAATACATTAAGAAAACCACTTAGAGGGATTTTAAAACCTTGAGATCTAAATTGTGTAGCAGGAACAGACACTCCAATATCAGGAGGAGGTTCTTATTTTAACAGTACATATTCTTGGCTGATACTTTGATATTTCTGATTTTGTTTCATCGTGTAAAATGTCTAAAGCTGCAGAAGCTTTAGAGAACCAGGATGCAATGTGATTGTGTTCAGCCTTGTATGGGGCTCTAGAGAGCATCCTTGGTATTGGAAAGACATCCGGGTCGTGTGGTGAAACAAGATTAACAAGACCAGATTATCTGTGGAGAGAACAATAGTGCACTGTGGACTGTTGTCAAAGAGTTGACAACAGATGATCCTCCTTGCAAAAGTTCTGCACGCAAACCTGCTGTGTGTCTCATAATAACAGCTTCTCATGTCAGTTATATTTTTTAAAGAAATAATTGGGTACAAATAAATAAAGTATTTCTATTCTGCCTCCCAAGATATGACAAAGAAATCTTTCTGACCTTTCTCCATGTAGACAAAAAAAAACACATTTATTTTTTGACAAAAATCAAACAGGTCATAATGGGACGTTTTAATGATGCGTCATGAGTTTTTTTAAATGATCTCTTCAACACAGAAGCTTGGACAGGATGGCAGCACAGAGGGCTGCTGTCAGAGAGAGCTTGACAGAAGTGACTCCATTACACAGGGTTGTTGTACAACACTGAAAGCTGCTGGTGTAACCAGCACCCAGGAAGCTGCCGGTCAGCGTCTTCCCACACAGGTCTGAGTCCAGGCAGCCGCGGATGTGCAGGGTCAACGACCCTGTGGCATTGAACTCTGGGAGGGTTGGAAACGGAAGAGGAAATGTCAAAGAAACAACAACAAAAAGCCCATTGGCAGACTGAGAGTGTAGATTTATTATACTGTTGATGTTATTTGAAACCCGTTGTTCCAGGACAATTGGGCAAATAAAGACCATGACACAGTCGAGAGCCTTTGAACCAATAAGTCATGATTTTGGCGACCTCGTTATGAATGTTTTAGGCCGAGTAAACATGTCAACCTTGAATTCAAAGTATATTCAGGGTGTTGGGATGGTTTCCTTACGTGCTTCTCCAGTGTAGCAGCTCTCTCGTCGAATTATTACATTGGACGTCGCTCCCAATCAGACAGAACCCAAATATACCAATGGGGCACTCACGACAGGTTATGCATTGTGCTGTTAAAGAGAAAAAGGAATAATAAAATTCAAGGTGCAGTGACTGACTCAGCAGAACCAGGAAATAACTGCTAGTTAAGCGTCTCCATCAGATCTGAGCTTCATTCATCTTTTTACAGTTAAACACACAAATCACTGGTTTGGCTGGTTGGTTTTAAATTGGTTTATCCTTAGCAAAATGTCACATATTGGTGTTCCCCATGGCTCCGTACTCAGCCAGTTATTGCAATGCCATGAAATCACCTGAGACTCAATCATGAACAGCAATTAATACAACTCATCTTTCGCTTTGTTTCCCTGAGGATTTAGTTTGTCCCGAGTGACGAACCACAGTAAACTTAACAAAGCTTAACAAAGACTATAATACTTGGCACAGAGGTCAGATGTTTAAGGATGAAAAAAAAACACACAGAGGATTTTAATTCAACAGCAATAATAATTATAGTTAAAGGTATAGATTAATTCATAAATCCATTTGTTTTAGCGTAGGGCTGCTATAATAATTCTTACCTCGATGCATTAGACACTTTTCAATTTACATTAACTTACCTGCTGCGATGAAGGCACTCAGGACAATCACTGCTTTCCAAATGTTAGTCATCAGTCTTGAGGGTTAAGAGATCAACCGATATCTTTAAAAGAAAATAAACTTACTTCAAGTTATCAACACCTGTTCCACTCAAGGGGAATAATGAGAATGTCATGAGGAGATTTCAGGCAGGACTCAGAGTGCAAGAAACGACGTGCAAGAATGAGGTTCATCAGGTTTTGTGTTCCAGTTGCGTGAAGAGGAAGTCTTCGGTAAAAAAAAAAAAAACTCTGCAACAACATTCACAGCCAAGAGGAAACCCACGGTCATTAAGTCTGATCACAAATGACCTTTATTATGGACTTTCATTGTTAACAGGTGAGTGTACATGCAGTAAAAACATTCCTGTTTTCTGTATACTGTCTCTCTATTCTGTCAAAACTCTGAATTTACAAGCATAGAGGCGATCACAATAGAGTGCTCAAGGTTAATTATCTTAGGCAATCATTCTTTTTTGCTTACGTGCACCTTGTAAGGAATGGGATAAGGCCTTTGTTTTCTTTTAAAGGCTCCCGGGGCTCCAAACGGCCACTAGGGCGGCGCCCAAAGCAGCGCTGAGAGGAAGCTGGATGGATGTGGCTCCATTACAGTGGTCAGTGCTGCAGCAGGTCCTGGTGGCGGTGTATCCGGCGGCCAGCAGGGCTCCGTGTTGGGTTTGGTTGCAGAGAGACGAGGCCATGCAGCCTCGAGTCTGCAGGGTCATAAAGCGACTGATGTTGAAGGCTGCGGGAGGAGAAAGAGATCAGACGGGGTTGTTAAACCTTAAAGAAATAAAAAATATATACTTTACATGTGGGGTAGGCTAATGCAGTTAAAATAAATTATTGTTTTGGATAGCCCTATGTTGGTTTTTGAAGGGGCTACATCATACAAATCAAATATTACATCATACAAATCAAATATTACATCATACAAGTCAAGTATTACTGCATAGTCATGGGTCACATGACTCCAAATACTTCAAGTGGCTGTCAGTGGAGCTTTCCACCTGCACATAACCTCACCAGCACAACAGAGGTTCATGTTGATTTTTTTTTTAATTAAAGGGTGCATCAGATATAAAAATAAAAGCCTTCACTCTATAATGTATGTGAAATGGTCTAAAACATGCAGGGACAGTGGGATGTCTCTGTTGGGAGTCTTGAGGAGATCTCTGTTGGACTGCTCTGAGGTCCACCTTTCTGACCTCACCTCCATCTGTAGGCAGGACAGGTTTTTCATCTTCTGCTGTGTCCTGTGTGCAATCGGGTGTAAACACACTGAGCAGGGATACACCCGTCTATTGTCATGGACTTAAGAGGACAGCCGATGATCACTGAAGCATTACTCACCCAGTTCTCCCCAGTAGCAGCTCTGCTCAGATTCGCTGCAGGTCTCGGTGGAGCTGTACAGACATTTACGTGCGAAGCCCACCTTGCAGGTGTTACAGGTCAGCGACTCACCTGCAGATCCGGAGAGGAAGAGATGAGGTGATGGAGAAGGGACTACTTTTTCATATATAAATGAGCACAATAAGTCAGTGACAAACCCAACATTGCATGAAGCACCACACCCCTGAACACAAAGATGAGATCATCTTCTTGATCACTTCTCATAGTCGTCATCCCAATCACAAATATCAAACATAAGAATAATAACGTACTTTCAATAAATTGTCTTTACATGGATATATTCTATTTGTCACAGGTTATTATTTTCATATATATAACAAAAGTGAAAAGTAGGGATGAAATTATATAATGTGTTAAACAAATTATGTTAGTTTTTGTAGCAGCAGTGGTCCAATATTCTCCAGCTGGATTCAGTTTCAGACAGTATTGAAGGCTGAGATGGACGGACTGAGAGGTGATGAGCAAAAAGAACAATTACAATCAGTCTCAGTGGAAAGAAAGAGAAAGTCCGTGACTCATAAAAGCTGTTGCATCATTAATAACTGAATGTACAGTTTTGGAGTAATTTTGTCCGAATGTTTATCATTTAATTGACATACCAATTAGTAATTAATACATTTAAAAATACTCTTTTAGTGATCGTGCTCAAGAGGCTTTTACAGATAATATTATTAAAAAGATACCTCCCTTTTGCTGCTCTTACCTGTGACAAACATGGCCACCAAAGCTGCACAGACCCAGGTGAACGGCATCTCGCTCTGAAACAGATGTGTGTTTTATGGAGAAGTCAGAGTGAGAAGAGGATCCCAAAGTATCAGAGACGGTCGCATCAGATCCAACAGCACATGCGAGAGTCTGAAGTGGGTTTCGAATGAGCTTCACCAGCTCAGGGCGTTTTTATGTCCAAGGATCCGTCACTGGACATGAACGATAGAATAAGGTGGGCATTGATTTTCATTCGTCAACCGCTGGCATTCTCAAATACTGAGGTTTGTTTGATGAGAGAAGTGCATTTAAAAGCCAAACAAAGAGAAAAAAAGAGATGATGGATGATACTCTCATACCTGGATTTGTATGTGTTTGAGTGTATTTGAACTGTTCATGTTCAAAAGCTTTAGATTGCAATAAAGAACAAAGCTTCAATAAATAATGCCTTAACAAATATTAGGAATCTTTGTTAAAGCAAAAAGCAGACACTCCCTTTTTTATGGTATGAAGCGAAGGAGAGCAGCAAATACTCATGGAAGTCATCACGTTAGGAAAAGTATGACAAAATAATCCCAGTTCAAAGGTCCACACTTGTTTTAGCATAAAATAAATCAAAAATATAATAAGGGAATATAAATGAGAGTTTAAAAGTTTAAGCTTGTTACCTTAATGGAAAAGTCCAATAAACGTGTTATAAATAAAAACTTTGTTACTGTATCTCCAGACAGAACGGTAGCTTCATATTCAGAAACACGAGAGATATTCTCATCTTACCCTTGGCAAGGAAGCTAAAAGGTACTTCCCCCAAAATGCCAAACTACGATCTGTTGTCATATTTTAACCTCATCTAAGAAATGACGTTAACATATCCCATAAAATGAATCATTTAGGCAATTTTGTTCCAAATAAACACAGAAAACACAAATGGAAATAATTTATTATTGACATAATCAGCATTGGGATTTAATTGCCTTCAATGAACTCACAACATTCCAGTGGTCTATGGTTATGAAATAAATGATTCCATAAATAAGGTGATATAATGTGTGATAATTATATAGAAAGGTTATTCAGGCCTGATATATAAATGTAGACCTACTGTTACCCCACAGGATGCTGCAAAGACTCATATCATAAAGCCAGTATCCCTCCGTCATGGTGACGACACTTATTCAAATCACATGCAACAAATTAAAGAACATTTTTAAAAACATGCTGTAATCTGTTGTTTTCCGCCTGTCTTTAAGGGCCCCAAACCACCACCAGAGCAGCACCCAGAGCAGCACCCAGAGCAGCACCCAGAGGCAGCTGGGGAGAGGTGGCTGTGTTGCACAAGCTGGTGTTGCAGCAGGTCCTGGTGATGCTGTAGTCCACAGTCAGGATGGTTCCATTACTGTTTCCACAGTCAGACTCTTGTGTGCAGCCTCGTTGGTGGAGATCCAACAGGTCGGAACAAGTAAACTCTGGAGGAAGCAAAGAGGACTTGAGTTATTTGAATGAATTCCTGAAGGAAATTGTTTAGATATTTGTATCAATCAATTCATCTGTCATCCATTTATGTATCTACAAAATGATTTCTTTATGTTATTACTGCATGTAGCTACAATTATGGTCTAAAGGGTGGTCTTTAGGGTCAGGAATGTTTTCTATTTTTTGGAAAGTAATAAAGAATTCTTCTTCTTGTTTAAAAAAAAGAAAAAAAAGAGATAATTTATTGTTGATGTGCAGCATCTTTAAATCTGTTGATCTTGGTGTGCAAATTGTCTGAATTTGTCTTTTTTCGTTTTTTGTTTTTGTTCAAGCATCTGACAGAGAATTTAAAGCATGCCGGGAATTTAAAACTCTTACAACTAAACCCAAATTATTCAAATTCCTTGAGGCTTAGCAGCTTTTTGACAAGGCATGCCTGGTCAGTGTTACGTATAAAATATATTCATTCACTTATAAATCCCAGAAGAGCAATTCAGAGAGTAAAAACGCCTTTCACTGCATTTCTGTTTCCTGTTTTCATGTAGCTGTGGTTACGATGTTACTCAGCATTTTTGTATTCACGCAAAAAAAAATGTTTAATGGGTCGTTCTTCTTACTGGCGACTGCGACGTAGCATCTGTCCTGAGCGGCGGTGCAGTTTACAGGAGTCTGGTGGAGGCAGGCGCCGAGGATCCCCACGTCACAGCTGTAACAGGAGAGAGCCTCACCTGTGGAGACAACCAACAAACAGGAAACTGTCAACGATTTTGGGGATTTCAGAGTATCTTTTGTCACACCGAAGGAAAACTAAAGTTAAATCAACAGCAAAAAACTATCCGACTCCTTTCGTCTACACCTTTATCAGACAGGCATCTGCAGTAATCGCAAAATACACATCGAGAGCTGTCTTGACGACCTTTCAAGGTCATCAAGGACGCTTGTGTAATCTTAAGTGAAATGCAATTCAAGATAAACGTGTATGACTTTGAAGCATGTTCTGAGATATATGAGATTTATTTCCCAGCCTGAAACATTAGAAGTGAATGAAATTCAGGTGCTCAAAACATTGAAGCAATTTTTATACACCATAAAAACTTTCTTCAAAACCTTCAAATAAGTGGAATATATCAAAATCTGCCAAATAAAACCCAAACTATTTGCTCAATTGCTAAAATATGTGATAAAATATGTGGTTTTCTTAGTAATTTGGGTGAACTAAACTTATATTTTCATAGTTTGCTTCAAAGTCAAAAACCGAATAACATGCATTTTAAGAGTTAAGTCTAAATTCTGGTGCTGCTCTGATGAAACACATATCTGCTAAAAAAAAATATCCAAGGCTCCAGTGAGGATAAATACATGATTGAGTTTGTGAAATAATATTCAGAAATCATTTTAAAGCCCGGTCTGCATGAGCAATTCTATTTTGCCAATGTGTGAAATGGAGTTGGAGTTTTGAATGAATGTCCAATAAAGTTACACAAATCTTTTTATGAATTTAGATGAACTAAAGATTGTACGCAATCAGGATTTATTGATCCCAAACAGCAAAGTTAACAGCTGTTTTCCATCGACAAAACAGTGAAAACTCCTACCTGTAACAAACAGAGTCCACAGTGCTGCACAGCTCCACAGGAATGAGTTCATCATGATGTACTCGGTTGCACCTGCAGGTGAAAATATAACCGCTCGTCTCTAACTTTGAGGAACAGTGACTCCCAGTCTACATCTTTATACATGAGGGAGTCGTATCAGGGAGCCATGGAAACAGTAGTGATAAGAAAGCTTATCAAAGAGGTGACACCTTCCCCACACGGGAATTATGTACAGGCCTTCAGAGAAAACCCAAATTATACAAAATATACATGTGATTGAATGAGTAGTGTTTACTTTTTACTATTCAGAGTAACAGAAGTAGTACCTTTCACCCGTTTATCCATCACTTTTTAATGGTAACTCTACTTGGAAGACTTCTATGCTTGTAACCCCGCTTCATTTCTCATACAGTTAGAGAAACGTGTATAATGTTGGTCCACGCTTCATTTCCCACTGGAGTTATTTGTACTGGTTTCCAGCAAGTTGCTTTATTTCTGACTACTGACCACAGTCAAGCTATCGTGGCATTGTGGCGATGTTTTCTACCAGCTGGGATAAGCAGGTATAGCTGATGAATTGATGCTTCATGATGATTGAATGATGATGAACAGCAAACAGAGGCAAGTTTTTACATTTTTTTAATTCTCACATCAGTGCGTCCATTCAAACACAAAGTAGTTAAAAGGATAAATAAAAAAATATTTAAAAAAACAAAACAAACAACAGCCTGGAAGATTTACGAGCTCAATGTTTCCCTGAAACATCCCATTGATCCACTTCCGTGATGTGGACACCTAGCTTTAGGGTTTATATATAACTTGGCATCATAAAAACTGAACCCTGACATGGCAAGACCTGAGTTATGAAAAGCAAAGAACGTCACGGTACATGAGCATATAGGATAACCACATAGACCCATGACGTGCAAAGAGTTTATTTCGGATTGTGCTCTTGGCCTTGTGAAGCCCGATTATGAAAGCACAAATGGATTTCAGGAGCAGCTTGCTGCAGCTGTGTTTGTGGTTTTAGCATCAGCACACGTTACAGAACGCTTCCCCACATGGAGGCCAGCACGGCGACGCCGACGGCGGCGGTGAAGGTCATCTTGGTGGATGGGGCGCCGCTGAGCACGACGGGGTTGCACCTGTCTGATGAGCAGCATTGGTTTGTGGACTCGTATGAGATGCCGACCACGGTGCCGTTGATGGTCATGTTGCAGCCGGCGGGCTCAGTGCACCCCTGGGTGTTGAAGCCCACGGAGGTTAGCGCTGTGAAAGCTGAGGAGAAAAGAGGTTGTGTTGGATTAATAAGACTTACAGAGGTATATGAACTTAATGTATTTAATCAATACAGTTTTGGTGTACAGGTATTTAATTCACCTTTAGTTACTGACAAGTTTCCATACTTTTTAAATTGGATTGGAAACGCCTGACAATGAAACGAGTGCATCGTACAGCTACTAAACCAGCATGCAGGACTTATAAAGGGGTGTTGTTTACAGGATTGTGTGCTGTTTAAACACACAATAAAACATGAATATCTAGTTAGATGGGATAGGCCTACTGGTGTGGCCGTTGGGGACAACTGGGGTGTGGGCGTTGGTCTGTGTGGGCGTTGGTCTGTGTGGGTGTTGGTCTGTGTGGGTGTTGGTCTGTGTGGGTGTGACCCCTTTTGTCAGTGATCTTAATTCCTCGTCTGTGTTGTGGTGTCATGGTCGAAGGGAAGGGGTGTGAGCTTTGAGCGACTTACTTGTTTTGGCGGTGAAGCAGACGCTGGTGTTGGTCGAGCAGGTCACTTCATTGTTGTTCAGGCAGAAGCCCAGCAGACCGTAGTTGCACTGGTTGCAGATCAAGGAATCCGCTGAAACACAGAAATAAAAACAAAAGTTAACATTTAAAAAGAACATTTTATGTTGAGTTTGTAGAATTTCAACAGTCGTCATCGGAAATGAGCTAAAAACCGGTTGAAAGACTTTACTTGCTTTTAACTGATTTAACAGTTGATTGATTCATATTTCTAATCAACATGAATATTAAATAAAACGTGTCGAAGTTTCAAAAACTTCAACCATAATATGCTTTACTCTTATGGCAGTAATTGTTTGCATTTATATGTTTCTTTTAACACTTTTGGACTACAGATATTAGCGGTGACGCAGTTTTCAGATTAGCCGTTGTTTTTGGGGAATTCGTGGACCGCCACACCCTGAAGTCGACAAACCGCACCTAAGCTAAGCAATCAAACTTTGACTGACCAGAAGGTTTTTAGCTAATTTAGCGGGCTGTAAGCTTTGATTTGGTAGGGATTAGCTCACCCAAAGAAAACGATTCTCTCACTTTCCTCCATTGGCAATATCAGGGTGGGGGCAAACAATCAATGGAGGTTAATGGGCTTTTTTAATGGAACTACTTTCTTTCGAGGAGAAATAGTCCCTTTTTGACGTGAGTAATTGTTTCTGATATTTATGTGGAGATTTTCACAATATAATTTCTTTGATGTTTTAGAAGCTAAAATTCAACTCAAAATCTTGAACTATCTGTGTTTGTTTTTTTAATAGTTTGGATGAACTGACCCCTAAAAATATTCCTCAGTTCATTTTTAAATTTGTTCCTTTAGCTACACGTTGGAGTAGCACCATCACTTCTAAAAAATGTCACCTTTTACTCCCTAGTCTGTACACTACAGACCTATATTAACATACAAACACTTCCATTAAGTTATTTTCAAGTAATAAATGTGTGGTAATTGATTGTTAAAGCTTACCCATCATGAAAGATGCAACAACTGCAATCATTACTATTACGATCCTTCCCATCTTGAGTGTCGGTTTGGTTCTCGGTTCTGCTCAAAAGACAAAAAAAGAAATCCTTCCTCCAAGGTGATCAGAAGCTGAGTGCGATGAAGACTGATACGCTTGTTTGGTGCGGCCAGATATTTATACAGTTCAGACAGGTGGAGGGAGGAGAAAAGAAGGGGTTTTTCAGGTCTTTGTCTTCACCCTTAGCATGGGGGAAGAGGCATTGTCACAGTGAAGGAATGTGCATGATGACTGGAGCACTGAGCCAAATAAATACCAGGAGCTGTACCAACTGCCTGAGCCGGTATTTCAAGTAGAACAATCGGTCTAAAATCCCAAATAGAATGACAAATTTAATTTAAACACTACAGTGGGGTTACTTTTATGTCATTTCTTAATTGATCGTCATCAAAAGTGTAGGGTGTTTATTCATATTGTTATATTTGAACCGTGCAAAACCCAGAAATATTAATTTTACTATTACATACAGAGAAAAACCTCTAATGTTCGCCTTTTGAAAGCTGATCCAGAGAATATATGGCGCTATAGCTTGAAACACAACTAAAATTATTAGTTTCGACTGATTATTTCAGTTTAAAGCACATTTTAGTTGCGAGGTGATCAGTGTAGTAAAAATGGAGTCTACTGTATGGTTTCTGTGTTCGGAAGAGAAAATCATTGACGTTTGTGTTCAAATATGTTGGTTCACATTTAAAACCGTTTTCTCATGAGTTTCGCCATCAAAGCCTCCAGATCACAAAAGGCCAGACTCGACTCAGAAAACCACGAGGCCCTTCATGTAAACATCAACGTTTTTATTTTCTGACAATTTACAAATGAAAAGCTCTTTGTTTGCAAGCGGCTTTACAAATGGGCTGTTGTGTGCCAAAACTGGAGCTCAGGGCAGACGAGTGGCGTCATTCAGGGAGCACAATCTCCGCTGTTAGCTACCGAAACCTGAAGAACCCGTCGGTCCTGCAGGATGGCAACGAGCCGGGAGGCATTTAGTGGGAAGAAACTCAACTGCACTGATAGACTCCACTGAAAACTCACATGAGGAAGATATTTTACCCATTTGAATATTCATTGCATTCTTCAAATTGTCAAAACTAATTTAGCAACAAAAAAAAAAAAAACTGACATTTGGAGATTAATGCCAAAAGTGTCAATTTCCAGAATTCATTTCTAATCATTTGTCTAAAATAGAGGATACCAAAAGATTGGCCCATATTTCAAATAGCTCAATTACATTTCAACATCTGCTAACATGATCCATTTCATTCACACTCTCCCCATATATACATTCATAACTAGCAAGATAAACAGAAGCTTTTACCCCACAGTTTACGGGTGGCGTGCAGCGTGGATTTGACACAAATATCAAAAATAAAACCGATTAAACGCAGATACGATCGAGCCATTGGTGTCAAAATGAAACCAGCTAAAAAAAGAATATTTTCACAGGCACTAAAGATAAACCAAGAAATGTCATTATGTTGGCTACTCATTATAAAAGCTAACAAATGTCAATAGATAATGTATCATATAGAATATCATGACCCTAAAATGATGAGTTTAGTTTGACATTTTGCAAAATGGTAAACATGAAGCTACAGCCAGGAGATGGTTAGCTTAGCATAAGGAGTTGAAACAAGGAGAAACAGCTAGCTAACCTACCACTTTTAAACTCAAGAGTTTCACCTGTGTAATATATTAATTACTGACGTTTAAAGGTATTATAGGCACATTTATTTTTAGCTTTTTACCATCAGACTGCACTGTGCTAGCTGTTTCCCCTTTTCCAGTCTTTATGCTAAACTAAGCAGAAATTAAAGTATTGATCTTTTAATCTAATTCATGAAAAAAAAAAAAAAAAAAAAAAACAGATACACACATTTCCCCAAATGTTGGACTATTCCTTTAACCTATAATGGCACTAAATAACGATTTAGTCACACAGTGAAATGCACACACACGTGATTCATTTATCTTAACTTTTTACTATTAATTCAAGTTAATTGCAGGGTCCTCAAACGGTCAATTAAACTGCCAATTAATCCACAAATAGAAAAGGGGGTGTTAATTTGATGATAGTGTGTGAAGTACAATACACCTCAAGAATAGTAGACAAGACCCACGTGGAGAAAAAAAAAATCAGATAATTTAATCCTTGTAATTCTGGTGTGTGTGCAATATGTAGTGCGTTTTATGTGTGTGTGTGTGTGTGTGTGTGTGTGTGTGTGTAATACGCCATCCTGTGATTTTTTTCCTTTTCGGTCAAACCACAAAGTTGGCTGCAATGAATGTGGCGAGGACCAGGCTCAGCACGGAGGTCCCGGGCAGACCGGGGGCGGCGTTGCACAGGTCGGTGTTGCAGCACGTCTTGGTCATGGAGTAGACGGTGGTGTTGGAGGAGCTGGACGGGAAGTTCACGTCTTTGGTCTGGTTGCACATGGCCACTGCTAGACAGCCCTTCATCTTGATGTCCAAGAAACCAGCTGTGGAGTGAGACCAAACGTGTACAATGACCGTCTATTGTTCTTTGTGTTCGACTGTGAGAGGTATGCAATGCATGTCGCCTGGTGAAGACATGGTTATGACAGTTTGGGGGGTTCTCAGGTTTAAACTACAATTTAAATACAAAGAAAAAACTGAAAAATACTTATAACTTTCAAAAGCATGAGTGTATTTATGTACAACTCCTTAAAAAATGAGAGCAATTGCAGCTCATCTCTTGTTCTGTCAACAATCAAATATAAATCTTTAACACAAATAGTTACATTTCTAAAAAAGCACCAGTTATTTCCTAAAGTGCTGTATGGGGGGGATAATGGAGTATGGCAGTAATGGATCTGTATGGAGAGGATCAATCCATTGTTGGTTTTTGGGCGAGTTTCATTTCATTCCATTCATTTTATTTAACTATATATACTTCTTGTTTTCACGCACTTTACAATGACAACACCTGATGTTATATGTGTTATAATGTTGACTAACAGCTTACTGTCAGTTGTACATTATCTCTTAATTAGTACCCAAGTTATCCCCCTCTGCTTTGTGTGCAATTTGAGAATGCGGCTAGTGTGGTTTCATGCAACCAATGACGTCAGCTTTCCTTGAGGAGAATGTCATCCGGTGAGATTTTTAACTTCCGAGCTCCTTACCTGCTGTTCCAACACCACTGAAGCAATGTTCTCCACTTCCACACGTTGTTTTAGTAGTGTAGCACAGGTCCCCAAAGCCAATTTTGCATTTGTAGCACTGCAGAGCTTGACCTGGTGCAAGAAGAGGGAGAAGAATTAGCAAACATAATTCTGTAAACAGGCGGCGCTCCAGTAAACTTCCTCTCATGTTTGTCTCAAACGAAGGCCTTTGTTGAGACCTTTTCAGTGTTTACCAGCCTCTCAGATGATGCAGTTTGGCTTTTAAAAAAGGTCTTACATGGCCGATTACGACAGAGACACAGGGTGATCATGAACGAGACAATGGGTGAACTTTGACCTGTAGCACAGAGGAGGTTTTTATGGTCGAGGTCAAACCAACTCTTTGTAGCACAAATTTCAAACACTGAAACGACTTATAGATAGTACTTTATGCAACTACTCCTATAAGTTACTGCTTATTCCCCAGTTTTATGTTAAACCTCTTATTGATTAATCAAGTAATCATCCCTAGTCCCAACATAGGGATGACAAGTTAGAAGGGGTTCAAAGTTAGCCATTTTTACACCGTATCTTTATCCAAATTAAAAGGAAAAAAATGTAAACCCTCAGACAAATTGGGTATTTTGAGCTATATAAATAAATCCCGAGACTTTGACCAGTTTTACCTAAGAGCTGCGATTAGTTTCAATGACTCAAGACTACAGAATAGAACATATCAATTCAAACCATTTAATTAAACAGTTGGTTTATTGTCTAGATGTGTTGAGATGTGTTGAGCCCTGCAGAAAAAGGTGATCATCAACTCAGGAGGTTCGTAGTCGGGACTTTCCAATCCACCATCGCATTTAGTGATAAATATGAGAAACATCAACACACACCCACAGCTTAAAATGTATTTTACACCAACACACAAAGACCAGCTTAGTCGTCATAGAGAGCTGCGTTGCCCGTGAAAGCAACTTTCTATGACTCCGGAGATCAAAATCAGGGTTATCCCTGCAAATATTGACCCCCAGTTAAAACGTGAGCAGATATGTGCAATCCCAATTCCATGCTGATTGTAGATAGAACACATTTAATAATAAATATAGCCTATATGTTTTTGTGGTTAGTACTAGAAGTATAACAAGTATAGATGTTTGATTAAGTCAGTGTCCCTTGGTCCCTCGAAAGAGCATGAATGTTATAGAGATGCAACACTAAAAACTAATTTTAAAATTATAAGCATACTGTAGATACTTAAAATATTGGAAAAATACATGGAAAAAACTGGACAAGAAGAACATATAATAATAAATGCAGTAAAAGTGGAAAACGTTGTGGCTTGGCAGGATTTCAGGATTCTGACAGTCATGAAACACCGGAGGTACAACTAATTATAGCCTGTAAACTTTATTGTCACTGATTAAATCATAAATCTACTTGATAACAAACCCTCTATTATGATTGAATATCATCCTGGAAACTCTCCAAACAATACAAGTGCTGTGTAATTAAGCATCAGGTTGTAAGTGAGGATCCTGCTACTTGAGGTCATTTTGAAAAAGAAAACTAAGAATTGTACCTGGGAGCGAGGATCGGTACCAAGAAGCTTTCAAAGACGGGTGGCCATTGTGGGGCCGACACCGTGTGACTCATTGCTGGGAGGGGAGATACTCAACCTTCAGGGTGAACTTGGGCAATTGTTAGAAACCCGTCGCTCCAGTCTCATGACTGGAGTCCTAATGGATGGAAAGTACACACTGAAGTCATTACATAATGTCTGGAAAGTTTCCCATTTGTCTTTTTGTTTGATTTGTTGAGTTAGTTTAGTTAGTTAAAGACAAGTTGGTAAAGCTCTTCTGATCACCAGCTGCAACAGCACCGCTGTTATTGTTTTAGCCTTGTCAGTCTATGAGTCATCAAGGCAGAATGTGGTCCTGGATCAGCAACTAGCTCAGAGGCGGTTTTGGGTACCAGGTGCTTTGTATTCTGTGTACAGATTGTGGCACCGCAACAGCGTCACAGCCATGCAAGATGCAAACAAGAAACTTGATGGCTGTGAATTCAGACTGAAATAAAGGCGAGGAGAAGCTAAGATAACAACACACACAGAGGGAGAGCGACTTAATCTCTGTTCAGGTACTCTACTGCATCTTTACATAGCTTAATGTTAGTCGCTACATTAATGCTCTGATTTCCGTACATTGCACCTTTAAGAAGACAAACTTGTAAAAGAGTGTAAAGTTGTATTTAGAAAACATGTTCTAATTAAAAAGGTTGTGTGGGAAATATATGCTGCTACAGACATTATCACACTTTTTTGTGACTAATATTTTTATTGTAAAATACTGTAGTTTAGCTACTAGCTAGCTGGGAACCAGGCCCAAACTGGGGTCGGGTTCTTGATCATAATTTAAATTGTTTTGTGAAAAGCTGTATAGTTTCTGCTTGCTGAACCCCAAATTGACTTGAATGAAATAGTCTGAGCATCGAAAACCACACCCGTCTCAGACATGCACACTGTGATGGGGTAAAATGGAGTTAATCAACCATTAGTTTAACCTTTTCAGACCTCTTAACATTATCCTAATGAAGTAATAAGATAAGACATTTTAGAAAAGTATTGATATTTAGATATGTGACAATGCTTCAAATCTTAAAACTCCACTTCACAGCCACAAGTGGCAATTATCAGCCTAATAGTGTAACAATAGTACTATTATGAGTATTATTCAGTGATGTCAGCTATACAGTGATATCTAAAGTAAACAAACATTAGCCACCGTTATCCAGACCACAAAGGCTGCAGCTTTAAATTCTGAGTGCAATAATCTGAGCAATGGTGCATTTCAATGCTTATGAATTAAACTTTTTAATTTGCAATTTCATCTTTTTAATTCAGTTTGACAATTTCTTGTTTTTCAATGCAATCATATCGTGAATATGAAATCATATAATCCAGATATTGGGATTCGCAATTACGTGGTCTAAACTGAAAACAAGAAGCACATGCCAATAAAATTAAATACTTTGAGGAAGTGAATATTGTGGTTTTGTTTTTAGGTCAAGCTTCATGTTGCCAGAACTCCAACTGGCAACATTCCAGTCACAAGCTTCTCTTTAGCTGGAAATATTTATACTTTTCTCTATAGTGTCATTTTAAACAGTTATATCTATTTTGCACCAAACTTCTTTATTAAGTGACTCAAACAATCATTAAAAGTGTTGCCAATGAATTCTCCGTCAAACAACTTGAACAGTTATGATAATCAAGGATGAGCTCTTCATCACCCAAGAGTCTAGTCTCAAATTATTGCATCAGACTAAATTAAAAAAAAAAGAATAAACAAACATGCAACATGACTCAAGTAGAGGGATGGATGATAATCTTAATCAGTTTTTGATATACAGAGAAAAATGTACTGCTGAATTAATGAGATGTTTGCTGAGTCACATTTACGTCATACTAAAAATAAATAAATGAATCACAGTCAATGATCTTTGGTTATACTTTGTCACCTTTTCAGTTTCAAAGTATAATGCAACCATAGAGAAATGGCCAAAAATGGGTTTTAATTGAGAAAACCTATTATCCTGAGGGTCAGTCTGATTTAGATTACAAACTGTTGAGATAATCTCAGTCCTTTACTTTTAAAAAAACAAACACACAAACAGCGCCACGCCTTTATACATGAACATCCCCACACCCTGTGTCACTGGTTTCGGTTACACCCAGGTTCAAGTATAGAGCTGGCAATTCAGAGACCTTATTACTGCCACTAATACACAAATAAAATATTATCTGCTGTGAGATAAAATACATTTCCTCGTCTGGGAGAAACAAATAGGCGCTTTTCACAGCAGCCATTTTCACACGTCATAGCAGGGTAAAGACAGGGGGAATTATAATATTATACAAATAATTTACTTAATTTACTTTAATTATACATCACCTTTCATAACACAACACAGGTATTAAAACAGAGAACACAGAGTGAGAAAGCAAGAACAAACATAAGATACATCAATAAATAAAAGTGTTGGACTAATACTAGTAGTGTAACAAGTTTAGTATATTTAAAACATTTTTGGAAGTAAATATTGAAAAACAGTCAAAGTGACAAACGACAAAATGTTGATTGTCTGATATGTGCTATATTGATCAGTCACTGTAGTTTTTATAATTTATTCTACGCTTAGCAAGCCAACACCAGGTGAACTATAGGGAAACGGTTTGGATCATAGTGATTAAGTGTGTCACATGCATGAAAGTGAGCCAGCTTGCATAATACAAGCTTCCTGGCCCACATCAATGCAACTGGGCCATAAATTAATGTCATCACACATGTGGTTACCCTCAATGGCATGTCAAAATGGCTGCTGTTGATCTGGTTCACTGTCTCACCAACCAGACTAAATAATAATAATAATAATAATAATAATAAGGTAAATATCAGCAGAATATTAATTTAAATTGTATTCATGTCATATCACAACATAACTTATATTCTAAAACAAGTCACAAAGAATTAAATGTCATGTGACCTCGGTGTTGCAACACCTCACAGTACTTCAACATTCTGCAATGCTGACCAGTGTGTTAGTTTGAAATCCAGTCCGACCGGATGCTCCAACCAATTGAGCCATCTCGTCCATAAACAGTGTGGAGAGGTGAAGTCACATGGGAACAGCAAACCTTAATGAGGTTCAATTACAGTCGAGTGTTTGTTCACTGCAGCAGAACTGTCTCAACATATAATTGGTTGTGTCTTCACCTCCTTGATCGCCCAACGGATTCTCTACACAAGCCGAGAGCTGAGATGTCGTGCTACATATTTGTAGGATTAACTAGTCGCTATGAGTTTAAGCACCTTGAAAAAAAAAACAAACAAAAAAACTTCATTACTGGAAACACATGAGTGGAACATTTACGGCATTTCCCCCTCACACCACCCAGGTGCACGACAGAGGACACACCTGAGCAAGAAGCCTTAAACCAATGGTCACCAGCAGAATAAATACCCGGGTCCTTTAACGTGTGCTAAAGTAGCTAAACGACATTGTAGAAATACTTATATACCGGTAGACGACTATTTAGCACCTCACTAGTGTAAACAATCAAAAGTGGCGCCATTATTCAGAACTCCTTGTAGAGTTAGATAGTGCTTTTATAATATTTACTGTGATTTTTTAAACTTCTAAAAGAAATGCAAAACAAGAAAAAAAACAATATTTTTTTTAATTTTTGGTGCACACAAAAGATTTACAAAAATGAAATACAAGAATTTGTATACAAGACATTGAAAAATTAAGAGCTCGTTCAGATCAATAATTCCAATTAACAACGTTGGTTAAGTTAAGAGAGCACAATTCTCTCTTTTTTTTTTAAAAACACATTATTTGTAATTTTCCAATTATTAATTCTTTAGTAAATTGGCTTTTGTTGTTGCTTTTTAAATATTACAAAGTTAATCTTAAGTGCTCTGCCTTTGTCATCCAGTTTAACAAAGAGGAAGTCTGAGGTGTGTCACATTACTTATAACCTTACACTGCTCTCTACTGATCAGTCAACAAAACTACACATCACGGAGCGTCTAGCCTTCAGGATCTACCACAGGAGAAGAAAAAGAATGAAACCAACAGTGGCTGAGTTTAAAAGAATATACTGAGGAACAAGAACACAATAAAAAACTAATTGAAAACTCCAATGTGGCCTCGGGAGGAGTCAGTACCCAATTATTCCAATTATTGAGGGCATCCTTGCTTCAAAATATCTTAAAATAGAGTGTCCTACAAGTGTTTATTATAGTATCAGCATTTAGTCATTATCTCAGCGACAGCTCATCCATGTGTGACTGACATCACAAGAAAAACAGTGAACACGCAAGTTTAAATTAAACTCAATGCGGGTCACATGTCACCAACCTGCTGTGCACAGTTAAAATGAGACGGCGTGTTTTTTCTGGGTTTTAAAAAGAGTTTCTAAAAAGTTCTGTAAGAGTGGCCTTTAAAAAGTCAGTTAGACTTGCGATAATATTAACCCTCACAAAAGCTAAAGCCAGGCGGGTCTGCTGTGTTGTGTAAATAACCTGCGTATAGGACACAATACCACATCCTTGAAAGAGATTAGCTAAGCGATAAGGCCAGGAGTCAGATGAAAGGTATGTGGCACGAAGATATTTTCTGTCTGTTTTTCAAAACAATAACTTTAACACACATTGTAAAGATAAAAACGCAAAAAGAGGGAACAAAAAGGCACACAAAATTTAGTATAGGTAACCCTAACCCTCCCAACTTGACAAATTTAGGCTACTGACATCTGGATTCAAAAGGTAGCCACAAATCTTTTGTATATTTCTCTGCCAGCTGGTGTTTGGGGAAACCTCTCAATAGCCTGTAACATCAACCAGGCCGCCAACTGAAATCTCCCCTGGGTGCAGACACCCACACCCACACCCACACACACATATTCATGTCCTGATCCCTTGTACAGGAGCTCATATGTAATTATCTGCATTTGTGAATCACTCTTCTGTCACTAGTCTAAATTCAAGTAGGATTCAGGCTAAAAAGGTCAAAGTATAAAAAAGCAGTCAGCATTGGACTATAGTTCCCTCCAAGAAGGGTGTGGTTTTGAAACAGGAGACCAGAGGTTCGGGGATCCAGGGGACAAACATGGACTACAATAGCCTGAAAACACAATAGTACAAGAACAAATAGCCATTCTAGTGAGCCCAAGCCTGTAGGCCTTCTACAGAAGAGGAATTTGAGTCTTGGGCAACGACTCAACTGTTATAAGGTGAGGAATTTCTCATGCAATGGCTGTCAGGTTGGGACATGATTCAGTCATTTAATAAGGTCTGTAAAGAATAACAAAGAAAATCCTCGTAGCACCAACAGGCTGCCTCACCCCAACCTGTAATAACGGCATTAAGAGTAAAGCCTCGGATATGCATAGAGGGTAAATACAGGAAACTTGTTTTTCTCTCTAACTAACTGTTAGTTGCAGCTAACAGTACTCTGTTCTGTTCTATTGAGGTATTTATCCAGTTAAAAACAGAACATTTCATTTTAGGGAATGAGGGAATGGGGATTTTGGGAAAATTGTTCTTGCTTAACCGCATCTATAAAATGTCACACTGGTAATAAAAAAAGCCCCTTTATAAATTCCCAGAGAACAAGGCGGTGTCTTTAAATTTCTTGTTTTATCCATCCAAATAGTCACTATGACTGTCTGATATGATAAAGAAAACCAGAGAACGTTGAAAAACTATGAAAATTATAAATAAATTATGAAAATAGCACATTTCTGTCATCTGACAAATAATTTCAGCTCTAAATAAATAAACTGGTTATCCATTACCTTTAGCCATTTCTTATTCAACTTTTAGCTAACTACATCCAATGTTTATCCGTTACTATTCGCTAACGTCCAATGTTTATCCGTTACTATTAGCTAATTTCCAATGTTTATCAGTAACTATTAGCCAACTTCCAATGTTTATCTGTTACTATTAGCTAATTTCCAATGTTTATCAGTAACTATTAGCTAACTTCCAATGTTTATCCGTTACTATTAGCTAATTTCCAATGTTTATCCGTTACTATTAGCTAATTTCCAATGTTTATCAGTAACTATTAGCTAACTTCCAATGTTTATCCATTACTATTAGCTAATTTCCAATGTTTATCCGTTACTATTCACTAACTTACAATGTTTATTTGTTACTATTCACTAGTTTCCGCTGTTTATCCATTAATTTTAGCTAACTTCCACTCTTTATCCGTTACTATTCATTAATGTCCAATGTTTATTCGTTACATTTACCCAACGTTAGCTACATCAGCTCTTTATTCGTTACTCTTAGCCAACTACTTCCACAGTTTACTTTTAGCCAACTATTACAACCATTTTTGTCTTTTTTCCCCCCATTTTTAAAACATTTTTGTATTAGTTGTATTGCTTTTTCACCCCTCAACTGAATGCAGTACACTTACACTGTAGGATATAGCTTAACAAGGGCTTATCTGAAACAGTCAAACATGGTCACAAAATGTTATCTTTTGAACTACAAAACACATCCTATTTATAAAATGTTATAACATTTTTTTTTACCAAAAACCATTTCTATTGGATGTCACAGTGTAGCCCAAAAGGTGCCCACATCTCGTTCTGGGGCCCCCTGTCCCTAAAATGATGTGAACACATCACTGCGAGTGCGCAGGGTGAACACACCCAGTGAACAACCGCCTTCAGTACGTCAACACTGAGCACACCCAATAAACCTAAAAACACAGGCTGCACACTCCTGATGCAAATTACCCCCAGAAAAGCAAATTACTCCTTTTAGTTTTTTAGTCAAAACGAAGCTTATTTGACAGTTTGACGTTCATTGATTAAGGAAATCATAAACTTCATGTAGACGCGAAATCTATACATTTGACATAATCTAGACACAGCAGGGTGTCCTTACAGGGAACCAAAAACACCCACCAAGCTGTAGACAAATGTAGATTTAAAACGATATTTAAACGTTTTCTTCCATATATCGGTCTGTAAATAAGACGCTACAAGCGACATGCTTTAAAATTATAGGGAAAACCTGCATTTATAAAATAATAATAATACAGAGTTTTTCACTTACCGAGGGCAAAGCAGAATCCGACTGCCACAAGCGTGAAAATAATTCTGCTCATCTTGGAAAAAAGGGAACAGCGAGGTTACTAACTGGATTATTCGGGAGAGGTTTGCCTGTGAGGACTCAGACCGTTATAATCTCGGATCAAACGACAAAGTTTTTTTTCCGCCATTTATAATCTTCCACCTCCCATCCAAACGTCACCGTTATCCAATCAGAGGAGGTCTTCTGGGACGTCCACCCATTTTTTCCCCCCTTCTTCAAGCTCCACCACCTGTGTGAGTCACAGGTAAAGGGGGTATTACATTCCAGCAGAGACTTTTTAAGGTGGGGGCGATAACAAGGAATCATGTGTCATCACAAAAATCCTGGATATGGATTTTATTGTGTTTTGCTGGTGGTGGAAAGTGACTTAAAAGTTATTTTGAGACATTTATTTAAGGTATGTCCTCGATACTTTATACCTCTACTTCATTTCAGAGGTAGATATTGTACTTTTTACCTCACTATGTCAACATCACTGTGAGTTAAGATTACATTATCTATTACGGAACATATGATAAGCTTATTAAATTATTAGAATTAAAAAAAAACGGTGTTTCCCAACCTTCCTTTTTTTGGCTTGTGACTCTTTGACACAGTACTTCTCAGCTGATAACAGTGCCGTACTTTTACTTAAGTAGAGGTTTGTATTGGAACTTTCTTTGCTTTCACATCTGACTTTGCGCCACTGTAGTGACCAAAAGGCAGCTACGTTGACATAACTGAACAAATCTAGATAATTACTATTTGTCCTCCTATTAGTCAACGGTCCGCGCCTCTTTCTCAAAGTGCCTCGGTAAACAGAACACATACAGCATCCTAATCTACTGTATCATGTCTTTTAAAACCTCCTGGTGAGTAAAATATTAAACATGGAAGTGAGGGTTTTGCAAAAATGACACAGTCATCACAACGGTGGTGTAAACTCAGAGTAACATTTTACCCCAACAAGTATGTGCAAGTAGAAGCAATAAGCAAGAAGTAAGACTTGATTCTTCCCTGGCTTCATTTCTTTAAAAATCTTCATCTACAGGTTTTCCTTGAGGCGGGAACACGGTGTGGAAGACAGGTTCCTTCAACTGACACATTTTTGTTGAGATCGTGTCAAAGAATGGTTTATATCTTGTGCATTTTATCACCATTTTATCACCTATGTGAATAAAGAACTCATTACAATTCAAGTGTGTGAATGTGTGTTTGTGAAGAGATTCATAGATGCCGAAAAAAAATTTGAGAATGTCAAAATAAAAGCTACAAATTACATGGAGGTCAGGCTCCATATAAAGAGGAATTAAATTGCTTTTGTTGAACATTATGACCGAAGATTGAAAGCAGAAATGTGAAAGTTAATCATCACAAACTTGCAATTAAGAAGTATGAACACGGCGATACTGCTACATCATACTACTTCACTATGATTGTTTAACGACAAGACACACCAGAAAAATGTAGTTTGATGAGTAAATATTTAAAAGTGTTCTCTGACATAGAGGCGTGACATCACTATCCCTATTTCTGTACGTGTGTTCAGTGTTTTGTGTTTATCTGTCAGTAAAGCCAAGTTATCTGAAATTTAAGATATAAAGAAACAACAGTTAGGAAAACAAGATCACAACAGTAGTTAGCTGGAAGAATCCATTGTCCAAGTTTAAACGTGTTAAAGTCGAGACCAAACCGAGGAGGGGAGCCTTCTGTAGATCTGAGGTCGATAAAGCAGACAGCCTCACTTTGTTTCTCTTCAAGGAGAGACATGTGAAGCGTTGAATTATTCTCGTAGGCAAGTCTGGTCTCGTCTGGAGTTTGTCCCGGGCCCTTTTCTCAGTCTATGTTTGTCTCTCAGTGTTTGCAATCCTACTATGGGAGAGACAACAAAAGGGTTTGTTGAATGACTAACAAGTGGAGTCACGGGTGAAGCAATTATTAACGTTTTCACAGTTTGTTCGTACACATCATTCACGAGAAGACAGACGGCCATGTTTGTTGTTGTTTAATGATTATCTCTGCATGGGACTTGGTAAATGGGGCATGATTTGGTTTCCTGTTTGGGGGGAGTTTCAGTTATGAAATCTTCAGAGTCATGGTTTTGAAATACTTTGTGGAGAGGGAGGCTGTTTGGGCCTGGTGAAATGCCTCCATTGTTTTTGCCCACAGATCCTCGGAGTTTCTCAACTCTTGCCACTTGGAAAAGAGGGCGTGTGGGAGGAACCAGCCAAACCATACATACTGATTCCATCAGTCACAGCTACGACAGCAGGAGTGAATATGAGTATACAAACTGAAGGGGAACGGCGATGAGGAAGGACAAAAACAGGCGAGTTTAAATATTCACACGGGGCCCTTTAAAAAGCAGAAATACTCAACACACGCAAACAAAACCTTTAAATGAGTGGAAAGTTGGAAACAGATCTGTACAAAGTGAGTTAAACATGTTTACAGAGGCTGAGAGTGGATAAACTGCATACAGCTACATTTGGACGCTTTTATGGGAGCGAGGCAAAGATAAACTCACAATGCTGCCGAGGCTGCATGTTATTAGTTTTGCAGGTCAAAAATAATATTTTTTTTCTCCTGAGGATCACCAACGTTATAATTAATTCTGAAGGGAACATGAATGGATCAAGAGTGGATCAACCGACTGACACATTCCTGTCACTAGAGCCACACTGCTAGGATGGCTGAACAGTAGCGTGATGTCAGCTCTACAGTTTGCCAGAAGGCACAAGGTCAGGTAATCTGACGTCAGCTGGTCGAGGCTTTTCGAGCAAACACTGCACCACATCTTAGCATCCCCCAGCCTAAAGCACGGTGGTGGTGGTGGTGTGGGGTGGATTTTCTGCAAAAGGCCCTGGAGGGCTCTTGAGGGCAAAACGAATCCAGCAAAATACATGGAAATCCTGGAGAAAAACATGACGCACTGCAAAGAAACCTGGAAGTTTTATATTTACGGCAAGACAATGAGCCCGAGCACAAAGCCAACGCTCCACGGGCACAGCCTTAAAAAAACATGTAAATGTTCTGGAGTGGCTGAGTCAGAGACCTCACATCAACTCAGTCGACGGTTGGTAGCTTTTTACCCATGATCCTCGTGCAACCCGACGGAGAAGGAGGTTTGATTCAGGCATCTGAACACTGGCTTGAGGAGGCTGAATATTTCTACAAACAGATATTTTATGTCATTTAGTTCACCACGTGTCCTTTTTCACTTTCCTGTTAATTCTAGTCAAAAGTACACATTCAATCTAATTTGATTCAATGTTGAGGGTTCAACGCTTTTTAAAGGAGGCAAAGTTACCTGACAGGCTGCTATCTATCAGCTCCAACTTGTCTCGTCAAGTTGGAGCTTTGAGAAATCTCATCCAGATTTTGACACAGTCTTGCCAACATCAGCACAGACTGACGCACCACATGTGTACACATTTTATACCAACAATACATGTTTTCTCGAGTGTTTTTGCATGTGGTCTCAGTCTGTGTGGCTGGTATGTTTCCTTAATAGTCATCCCAAAATGAAATCTGGGAGGAAAAATAAGCGCAATATAGACTCTGGGTGTGGCGAAGCAGAGGCTGAACATTTCACACGACTGCAATGCTGAACTGGCAGGATTATCACTCAGCAAACACGCTCAGACTGAGGTGCTTTCTTGCCACATTTGTTTGCCGTTCACACGGATACCTCTCATCGTTCAGGAGAGGAAGGTGGTCCGCTGGAGACGCTCACCGGCTACAAAATGAAGGGATTCCTCTTCACCAACTTACAAAGGAGTTGCTGAAAGCAAAGGAGGGGAAGGGCAGGTCCCGAGCTGTGGTTTGAGGTTATCCTGAGTCATGAAGGAGCCTCCTCCTCTTCTCCCTCTGGAAAAATTGACAAGGCAAAGCCACATGAAGACGTCTCGGCCCTGCCAGTCATTTTTGCCAAGGACAGCTGCTGTGCAGAGGGGGAAAACACCATTTTATGATTCATATGTAAACAGTTATGCATTTCTGTGAATTAAAGCGGCATCATATTTTCAAATGACATATATTTAGCTGATGAATCACATCCAAGAGATGATAATATGACTAAATCACAGAAGCATGACTGATCTTGTGATTTTCTCAGTGCAGTTGGACGTTTGTTTTTGTGTGCATGTTTTCCAACCAATGCCATTACTCAGAGTCATGTGAGATGTCACCGCAGCCACACCCAGAATCCAGACCACCTTCAGTCCCGCCGTCACGGCAGGGAGTCTTCCTACAACTCAAACACACAAACACCAAGAATGCAGGAACAGCCATGTGTCCGGTTGTCCCGCTGCGTCACATTATCCTTTCACATTCAAGATTAAAGCTGCTACAAGTAGTGCCATAGATTTAAAAGTTAGAACAAAGTACTGAGCTCTCTACTGGCACCATGTGGCAGGAGGGCAGAAGTGCAGTCATAAAGAAAAAGTACAAAAAGAGTATGAAAAGAAAATAGAAGTTTATTGAGAATTCTGAATCCTGCTCACCCTTCCACAGTAGCAGAAAGACAACAACAACACAGACAAACATTAGTTAAAATCTGGACACATAAATACCATTTTTTCTTGTATCATGAAATCCAAAAAACAATCTATTCCAGTCACACAAACGTAGAGAGGGGAGGGAGTGAAGAAAGGGCAGCCGTGAATCTGCCCCACTGCTTCAGAAACATAAAAGAAATAAGTGGCTGGTGGTCGGTCTGTCTCTAAACCTGAACATAAATAATGGGACTGTGCTGTGGAGAGACACCAGTGGGATCAGTGCAGTGGTGGAGTGAGCTGAAGGATTCAGATTGTCTAAATTCCTCTTTCTCCAGGTCTCCTCCTCAATCTTCACAGGGATCATTTGACATTTTGGGAAAAGATCTGCTTTCAGCCATTGATGAGAAGACAGACATCACTCTTATATCTGTACATTAAATACAAAGCTACAACCAGCAGCAGGTTAGCTTTGCTAAGGGGCAAAAATAAAAACACTGGAAATGGGGAAGAGGCTAGCTTGTATAAAATTGACCAACCAACTCCTCTAAAGCTAAATGTGTACATGAAGTGTTAAAACAATGTTTCGTCACAGGCCAGACTATTTATTGGCAGGAACCAGTAACTTTTGGGAATCAAACCCCAATACTTCCATACTATTTAGTATGCCATAAAAATATTTAGTATTTCCCAAAACATAGTATGTCAAACGCAACATGCTAACCCGTCCCCCAAAAATAAAACAGGATGTCCCACTGCATCTGGTCACAGTCTGCAAGCCTGCATGCTCTTCTGGCTATTCTGACCCACAATCCTCTGCACAGTGGATATATAAGCAAGAGGGTCAAAGTTCAAGATGCAATGTCATATAGACCTAGAACGTCCAAATTAAATGCAAACTGCATGCAATTGTTTTTGTACAAATGAAGAAACAATATCTGACTTGAGCTGTAAATGCACTAGTGGGACGTTTTTGTCATCTTTGGACAGGGCGTGTAGGTTTTTCATTACCGATGAAGCAAAGTTAACCAGCTGCCTGCAGAAACTTCACATTACCGCAGAGGGGTAACAGTCCTCTAATCTACTCTCCCCCAGAAAGCAAATAATAGCGTTTCCCAAAATGTCAACTTCTTTCTTTAAAGGAAGATGAAGCTACGAGGGGAAGGGCGGTGACAACACAAACGCAGCCGAGCCTGCTGCAGCAGGAGGGGACACAACTCAGAAAAATGTAGCGCAGGTTATATTTTCACTTCGTTACCAATACAGACAGTTGTTTGACACACGCACAGACAGCTGGAGAAATGACACGGGCTGATTACAATTGTCTGAACGATTTGGAAAATTCATGTTAGTTACATTTATTTCTACTTTACCTCTTCTAACAGCAGAGAGCAAAAAAAAAAAGAAAAGAAAACTAACGTTGCTCTTGAAAAAAAAAAAAAAAAATCTGGGTGTGCTCTCTGATTCTTAAGGCAAATTTAACAGAAAATTCTGTGCAACAAAACATCAGACAAACCAGCAACCAAGTTCTTTCAAATGAGCGATACAGAAAAACACCCACCTTCCAAACTGTCTCTGCGAGTGCCATCCTGAGTGTACATGCATTTTGTGTGTGGGGGGGGGGGGGCTAATGGGGAGAGGAGGCTTCCAATGATGGAAGGGTTTACCACCACCCTTTACCAAACTGTGCCAAATACAGAACAAACGCAGAGCCAGAGGTGAAAGCTGACTTAGCCGTTGCAAGTCAGCCTTGGACATAAAAGCTTTTCTACGGGGAAAAGTTTCCCTGTAGCGTCAGCCACCGATTCTGACAGCAGAGTGAACAGCAGCAGTAGCGTGAAGCCCTCTATTCCTCAGCTTCCTCCTACCTCACCCTCCTGTTTTTTTTGGCACTGATGAGTTTGGTAAGGTATGTGCATGGGATCCCAAGTGCATGGATGCGTCTATGTATCTTTGTATGTATGTATGTATGTATGAGTGTATGCATGTGTTTGCTTGTGATTAAGATCGCGGTTGTGTGTTCTCGTCTCGTTCACACTCAAAAATCTTTACACTTTTCATTTGCCCTAAACTAAACCAAAAATAATACAGTCTTCAGGGTGGGGAGGGGGCACCTGAAAAGCTTTGTAAAATGCAGGTGACCCCTCCTTTTTCTGATGATAATTCTTTCCCATCTTCTCTCTCTATGAATCTTGCTCCTCCTCCTCCTCTTCCTCCTCGTCTTTCCAGCACACTCTAGCGGATGGCCTTGACAGGGCTCTTGAAGCTGGAGGCAGCTTGCAGCTGCAGCTGGTAGGCCATGGGGTGGATCTTGAACCCGTACAGCCTGGAGAATGAAGAAAGCAACAAACGTGTGAGCATTTTTTATGGGCACGGATTAGGACGGCGAACAAACACGATTAAAAACACAACGTATTTGTTTTTAGGGAGAGAGCAGTGATCTATGACCTTAAGCTTTCATCATTTCCCATCACGTCAACCTCATGTGATGTTACTGTAAACAGACGTCCCGACAGAATGACAGCGGACGCCAAAAAAAGGATGTGTGAATAAACAGACTGAATGAGTGTACACTTAAGATGAGTGATCAGAAATCTTCTGATATTTAAAGGGCTGCTACAGTGCAACACAGTTGTAGTCTACAGGAGCACATCATCCAGTTCGACCTGCCACACTAACCTTGGGACAAACTGGTTGGCGGGCCTCTTGGGCCTGTACTCAGGGTGAACCATGAACAGCATGTGGGGGAAGCCAGTGCCAAAATAGGCTCCATCTGTGTGGTGGTGCCTGGAGGACTTGGGTGTGTAGACGTCCATACATTTAGGACAATACAGCTTCACCATGGCCTCTCCTGGGATGTCTGACAGACCTGTGGAGGAAGAGACTGAGACTAAATCTACTATATTTAAGACAGAGACAGCACTGGAACACGGATAGGACAATACAATACACTGTACATCCTCGTTCCTTCTTGGTATTTTCTCCGGCATGTAAATTTACATTTGAATAAAAAAATGGCATGATTTGACTGTGAGGTTCGTCACAAACATCCAGGGTTGGTGGCTCTAGAAATCTACACACACAAGACCTACAGTGAGCTCAATAAGCTGATCCGACTGCAGATATCTTATGTTTGCATAGTGATGGAGACTGTAGCTACATTCTTTCATACTGTGACGCTCCTTACTGCTCCATCAGCATCATAGAAGCCACGACATTTTCATAATATTCAGCCACCTTGAGCTGTTTTACCTTAAAAACAAAGGGCACATAGATATATCATTTTACTCACCAATGGGAAGCATAGGCTGATTCTCACAATAGACGCGGGGGCAGTAGCCAAAATCCCCCTGTTGATACTTCTCCAACTGCAGGGCATAAAACAATGTTATGGTTAGAATGTACTTTAAATAATAATAAATGGCATACAATAACAACTGTTGCTGTTTTAAAAAAGGAGGCTTAAACTCAACCCTCCAACATTATGGAGGCAACTAGCTGAAGACCTGAATGTGTTTAACTGCAGATGTGATGCTTGATGTGATACTGAATAAATAAAATACAAACCTATGTGGGAGAGACAGTAGTTAACCCCTTGTATAGTTTATAGCCAGGTTTAGAAACTGTGCAGCCACCTGCTTATGCAATTACAGTATTGTCATTAGGTTAAACCCAGGTAAGTACATTTTTTTTATTAAATGGCACAAAAATCCGGTATTATCACCCCTTTTCTGAATATATCAAGTCATCAGCAGTTTAAACCGACAACTTTAATCTCACAATTGTGTAAATCACTTTCCACCCCGTCAACAGACAGCTGGTAGCTGATGTTGCTGACACAGCTGGAGCCTACCATCTGTGCGATGCCCCGGTTGGTGAGGATGTAGCGTGCGTGGATGAGGCCGTATAGCATCTCAGCTGCCTGCTCGATCAGGTCGCTCTGGTTGGGATTGTCCTCCAGCTCCTCATCTGAAGAGAGACAGGAACAGCTTGTTTTAGACAATTATCTATAGATTTGCAATGGATGGTAACCAGAGCTTAACTAAACTTTAGAATATGAAGGCACCAACATAAAATACAGACCTGGTTCAAGGTCCAGGATCATGTCAAGGGCCTGGCGGTAGTGGGGAACCTGCTCATTGAGCCCCGTCAGGTTAAACTTGTCCTGGATGTAGTCCTCATCCACCTTTAGATGGAAAAATCACATAGAAAGAAAACTGATTATTCAGAAAGAAGTTAGTGCAGCATATAACTGACAGCAAAGGTTAACGTTTTTAAGTCGATGCCAAAAAGGTACATTGAGGTTGTAATCATTTCTAATAATCATTTGAAAATCCATAGTCACTAACCCAAGTTATCTAATTGGGCACAGTGTGAACAGGAGAAATGATGACAGCAAACAACTCTTTCAAAGTAAATATAGCACATTTCTGCTGAAAGTGTGAAAATACAAACTCACTGAAGAAATGCTCATAACCACTCAAAGGCTCATAAAAAATGATTCCAAGCAAGTCACAATTACAACATGAGTTATTCAGAAATTAAAAAGGTTTGTTAGAGACAATACAAAGCATGTGACATCACTGCTTCCTCGCTCACATGACACAACTTGAGTTTTACATTGGTTTGTTTTAACTTCAATGGAAGGAGCATTTCTCAATCAGAGGGTTATTCACAGTCTCTTCCCCCGTTTCCCCAGCTTGTAGATTGCCAAGATTTCCAAGTAAGTTAGTTCTGTGATTCACATTCCTCTGGTAATAAGTTTAGTGAAGGGATCTGGGAGCGACATGTCTTGCTTTTATTTTTAATTTCATTCTGATGTGTCACATTATAGATGGAAACAATTAATAAACAGACATATCACACAGAAAAGGGCAACTCACCTCACAAAAAAACTCATTCCCCCTCAGTCCACAGAACCAGGAGATCCATGACACTTCCTCTGAACTGCTCATCTCTGAATACTTACACAAGAAAAAGAAAAAATTCTAAAGTTATTATCCAGAAATAAATCAACTAGGCTAATTGTCATTAGGCTAACAGCAACACTGAATTCACATTCTCTGCAACATAATATCAATATTTTTTTTAAAGAATATTATTTTCCGGTGACAAATTCTTATCGTCAAAGATCATATTCTTTCACAATGTTAGTATAGCTGATAATTCATCACGACAAGAGTAACTTCACGCTAGCTGTGTAAAGCAATACCTGATTAAAGCTAAGCTAACTATCTAGCTAGCATGATTTTCAACAATCCTGTTGAATGTATTAATTGCTCGTTGCAGTACAAGCTTGTAAGTCTCGGATCTGTCAAAAACGCATGTTTAAAGAGATAAATGCAATATAACGTTATGGTGTGGTCAAACGCGACGACAAACCGGCCAATGTAACAAATGCTAGCTTGCGAAGCTAAACCCCGCTAGCTGCTAAGACCCAAACTGAAATTCAATATGGCGCATCGTTAGAAAACAGGCCTCATGACCATAAAATAACTCTTTTCAGGACTCCCTCTGCTTCTGTGCTTGGGCGTTTCAATGCGAGTACGTGAGTGATTCTGCCAACTTACCCGGCTTTCAACTTTCTATAGTCCTGAAAAAATCCGACAGATCAAAAATGTAGCAATCACACCGGTGTAAATAAGATGGACACCACCTCCCAGTTCACCCTCTAGGTTACGTTCTTCCTCTTCCTCCCAACGCTCGGAGGCAGCGCACAGCGCCGAGTAAACACTGCTGCCACCAACGGTTTACTTTGAGTATTACACGCACATGTCTCAAATGACTAGAACCTGTACTTCCACCCTTTATCCCTCCTTTTTTCAAGTTTAGAGTTAGGGTTATTTTTGCAAATGAAAAAGAGCCCAACACTCAACTCTTTGCATGTATTGTTATAAGGCATGCACTAACGTAAAGACACTTCATTTGATGTACTATTTACATTTAAGATTATCTACTATAATCATAGTAGTGCTCCTACATGATTAGGATATTATGCTGTGATTTATGTTTATTGTTGGAAGACAATAAACATAAAACAATGTATCCAATACGTTACATTGTTTGAGTTTCCCTGCTCTCCAACCCTCTAGTCACTGTAAGTAGCCTTACATGCTACTGACAGTTTAATGACCAAATTAATGGCATTTGTTTGAAATGGTCAAAATAAGCATATACATTTTTTTGTTTTTTTTTGCTAAAAATGTCCACCAAATTCTTGTTCAGTCCAACCTTGAGTGCAAGTTGACATGTACAAAATCCAACAAAAATGATTTCCAGGTTACCTGAGATATCACATTCACAAGAATAGACACTGGACAGACGGACAACCGACAACATGAAGACTCTGGCTGTTTCCAGCTTGGAGGCATGAAAGCAAAGATGAGATCAAGTCTGATCCTAATTACGTTACACAATGATTTGATTATTTCAACTGCTTTTGGTTACTCGCCAACCATATTAAACCAAAAAATGTACGTTTTGGTTTCTCTTTTCTATGGTCAAGTACTTCATAAAGACATAAAAAAATATCATAGCCTTTGTTAAGATAGTGACTTTCCTGGAATACTCTATATTTTGCTACATATTCTAGATTTTTTCTTTTTTTTCAAAATTTGTGTCAGTTTGTGCCAATCTCAAATAATGTTGAATATTATGTGTAACAATTTAATTTATCTGGCAGCAGTGCTTCCAGATGGGGCCGGCAGACATATGGACTCTTCTTAGAGTCCACCTTAATAGTTATGGCTGCATTCCTGCTGCTGGTTCACTGACAGACGTACGTTGAATTAAACCATCACCAGTTACACCTATGATGTCGGTGCGATGATTTGTCAAAACATGTGCCATAAAGGAGGCGTTTAATCTTGCCTACGTTTCTTCCCCACCCCCGACAATATTCCAACAAGAATGAGACATGGGATTACATTTTCCATTAAATCAAAAGTAGTTTATTTAACTTTGCCTTCTCTTTATAACTTTATTATAATAAGACACTTCTCTGCTTGTACATTGCTCCCTTGAACTAAAAATGGCAACATTTGTTGGTGGGAATGTAAGTTGGGGTAGACAAAACTTAGATACATACCAATATACATACATGTGTGTATATTACGGTTCCATTAATAAAACCATAAATGGTAAAAAAAAAAAAGAAAAAAAGAAAAACTGTTTGAACCACTCCAGGTACCTTGGTAATGCTGGAAATTTAGTACAATCTTTTGAGTATTTATTTTTCCCTGGAATACACTACTTTTGTTTTCTTTTAACATGGGTACATAAAATAATGCGCACATCAACATTAAGAGTTAAGGAGGGATGAAGGACTCTTTGAGCCAGTGTTAAGTGTATGGCTACCAATGTATAAACCGGTAACAGGCAAAGCAAGCTGCACCCATGGGTGTGTTCATGCTTAGAAGTGATAAAAAATAAAATATGTCCAACTTCACTTGCCTGCAGAAAAATGAATGATTAAATTACACACACACACACACACACACACACAAAAAGGAACGGGTGAAGTTCTCCACTGCATGTGATTTGTTTGGATGATGAACATAAACCCACAGCTAAATGTATGCCAGGGATGTATTTAAGAAACAGCAGAATTGTCTTAACGATATTGGTTAAATCAAGTGTGGGAAAACAAGGCAGAAAGTGCTTGCCATTCATGGTTACCCCCTCTGGTCCCCCACCCCTTCCCGAGTTATTACATCAGAAAACGCACACATGCCACACACACATACACACAAGCACGCACACGTACAGAAATCATCAAATGCCCGACGCACAACATCCCAGAGACGGTCTTCAAACTGTCGTCGGCGAACAAACACAAACCCCAACTTACAGCAGTGACAGAATTGATGCAGATGTGTAAAAGTTCACCTTGGATGTCTCCGTGTGCCATTTTATGTCTTTATGTATGATACAAACTATGCTTACAAGTGAGATCCTAACATCAATCCAAAAATTTCCTCAACACTCTAGAATCGGCATTATTTGTTTGCGAGCGAAACCTTGGAAACCGTGTTAACTGTGAGGTGACTGGTGTGACACCTTGTCAGCATTGTCCTCAATTCAATTAGTTTGGGCTTCTGGTTGCCACCGTGTACTGAAACATCCATCCCGAGGAACACACACGTTGAAAAATACTTTCTGACAAGTTGCTCTTGGTAGTAGTCATGTCTTGGTGTGAGGAGTCTCCACAACAGTACAGAGGGGTGGGTTGAAATAGTACAATACTGGGGCTAGTTCTGTACTCTGGGCCCAGACAGAGTACCTGTCCTGTTGCATCACAAGTAACTTGCCCAAAAACAAACACAAAGAAGGAAAAAAAAAAAAAAAAAAAAAAAAAACAGCAGCAGTGGGGGTTTTGTTGTACTACAAGGAGTGCTTATTAGAACATATTCAATTACCTATTGAAGCATGAACAACTTTTATGAAAGTCAACTTTTCTCTTAAATTCTATCATGACCTACATTTTCATTTAACTACATTGTAAGATCGATAGGTATTTCATCTTCAGAGAGAAAAGAAGTGTTTCCATAAAAATGCAAGTCACAGAGGAAATAATGGATGTTAAAATAAAGCCTTTTTAGCTATCAATAGTCTTCATAGGGAAAACAAAAACCCATTCATGACAGAATAGAACTTGGAAACCTTGACTTCTGCAAGACTTCTCCAAGTAAGGACAATGCTACAATGAGGCTGAAAAGCCTAGATTTCCTTAAAAAGGACCAACCAATAAGCAAATGAAATGTGAGAGCAGGTTAACAACTTGTGTGTGCATGTGTGAGGGAGGGGAGGGAATCCAAAGTGGAGGTGAGCACTGAGCAGTAGTACGTCAACAGGTTGTAACACAGTAATCAGACATAGTTTGTAGACTAAAAAGTCAGCAAAAGGAGGAATTGGGGAATTTAGTAAAAAGGTATTTTAATGACCTGCTTTGTAGAAGAAAAAACACAACCCTATTTCCCAGAGGCTGTAACTCAACAGGGCCAAAAAAAAAAAAAAAAGACACAAAAAGAAAGCAAAACATCTTATGGTACATTGTTCTCATTAAAAGATGAAGCTGCACTCTTTCCCTTGGTGAGGGAAGTAACGCAGAACTGCACTACTGAATACCACCCAAGGCCAAAGCGTGGTAGAAATATACACAGGTACATAAATATAAAAATTAGCCCAATCCAAACATTTTTGCCAATTTAATACCAAGTTTTCATTCTGCACCCACATGACTGCATGTGTTTGTGGAGATGTCATATTTGTGCTTGTATATGCGAGTGTGTGTGGAGCTCTGTGTGAATGTCTTCAGTCAAAACGACGTGCACCTTCCATTTGCAGAACCACATGCTTGTCAAAATCCAACCGGGGTGAGAATCTTGAGGGAAGGGAAGGCGGGGGAAAAGGGGAGGGCAGGGATGGGTGGGCCCAACTGAAAGGAGAGCAAGACGGAACAAACGGAGAAATTTACAATAACGGACGGTAGAGAGTAAATTGATGCAAAGGGAAAGAGGTGACCGGGATGGGGCGCTAGAGTGAATGTGAATACCATCTCCATATACTTTACAATGCACTAATATGTTAAGGGATGCCAACCAGCCATGAAGTAATTATCAAAAAGGGATTAAGATGTGAGAGGGTGGCTTTAATGCAGGTGGGGTTCATTTGAATGTTTTGAAATATTCCATCACTTCCTATTTTTCGGGGAGGGCCAGTTACCACGCCTCTCCCCACGGTTGCCACCTCCATTGCCAGGCCCGCCGGAACCTCCACCAGGTGGCCCTCGTGGGCCTCTTCCTCCCCCTCCCCCTCCACCTCCTCCAGGGTTGACTCTCCGGTTCTGTCGCTCCATGCCAGGACGCTGGCTTGAGAAGCTTCTTTTATTAGCCAGGGGCTCTTTCCCCGCCATGTCACGGTCGACCACACCTCCACCTCCGCCACCCCCTCTTCCCAGGTGGTGGGGATGGTGAGAAGAATAGGGCTTCCCGCCTCCGCCATCCCTGTCTCTGAACTCTGTGAAGTCGCTGCTCTCGGAGGCGGTCTCCCACTCCTCGTTGGCCTGGTCTGAGTTCTGGTTGGTGAAGTCCGGGGACTTTGCTCCGTGGCTGTGGTGGTGCTGTGGATGGGTCTGTCCAGCATTGCCCTGGTTGTAGTGGTGATGGTGGTGACTATTTGCATTGCTAAGATGCCCCCCACCACTGTTATTGTTGGTTGTTAGTGTGGTGTTGTGGTTAGCATTTTGGGCATTGCCCGTCACAGGAGCAGGGATGGGGGCTCCGTTACTGTCCTGAACTGAATTCAGGGACGGAGAGGAGGGCCTTCCTCCCCCGATGACCCCCACTCCTCCATTGATACGTGCAGCATTCTCTCGCTCCTTCAGTCTCCGGAAGCGGGGTGGCTTGTCCTGCTGATGTTGGGACCGCCCGTGACGGCGGCGTCTAGGTGGTCGTTCAAACCCACTGGGAGGGAACCCACGGTTATTGGGAAGAGGGAGCGCATTTGGCCCTCCAGAGTTTGGCGTAGGATTGGTTGAAGCTTGCTGGGTCACAACTCCTCCATTTTCAGTGGAACATAAGGTAGCAGGAGGAGCAGTTGGCAAAGACGACTGAGGGGGATTGGACCCCTGACTTTGACTTTGAGTTGCATCAGCTACCTTGTCCTTCTTCTCTCCTCCAGTTCCTCCCCTGCCAAAGTCTTTGGGTCCAGACGTTTGCGGTGGGCCTTGCTGTTTTCGGGCTGAGGCTGATGACTTGGAGGACCCACTGTGAGAGGTTGAGTTTGGCCCAACCCGGTGGCCCGCAGGTGGCCCTCCAACATTGCCACCACTTCTGTAGACGTTTCCTCCTCCACTGCCTCCACCCCTGCCCCTCCTAGAGGGTACACCTCTGGGGGTGAAGACCCGGGCCTGGGAACCTCTGGGTGGTGCAGATGAGATGTTGCTGCTGCCAGTGGTGTTGGCATTATCAGAGCCATTCTTGGTGTTGGGTTTGTGGTGGTCTTCTTTGTCTGAGTGACCGAGGTCACTTGCACCACTCTCACTGCCAGTCTCTGAACCTCTCTCCCTCCTTCTCTTGGGGATTTCCTCATACTCCGACCCCTCGCTGCGGGTTTCACTTCGGTTCCTGGCCCTGGCCGGGTTATGCTGGGACCTATCCTGACCTTGCCTGCCACTGCCTCCCTCGCCCTTGGATTCATGGTGGTGGCCACCGCCAACAGTTGAACGGTAGTCTCTGCCGCTCCTGCCACCCATTCTACCACGACTGGCACCAGTGGGACCAGCGGCAGCCGTGTAGGTGCCGCGGTAACCACGGCCACGCCCATAGAATTCTCCCCCGCGTCCGCGATTAGCTCTGCTGCCTTTGGCGGGGGCTCCATGGTGATGGGCGGTGCCCCCTCCTCTCTCAAAGGAGCGGTCCCTGTCCCTCCTGGAGGAGGACCCTGAAAAAGCTGAAGAAGTTGCGTCTACATCTTTGGGCCCTCTACCAGACCCACCCCCACCTCCTGAGGATCGTTCTTTTCCTCCATTCCTGGGTTTGGCTGTCTGGGCAGGCTCATCTTTAGATGCAGCCGATGCATTCTGGGAGGTAGAGGAGGCTTCCTGCTTCATGGTGGATTGGCCACCATCTTTCTCCTTGTCTTTCCCAAAGCTGTTTTTTTCTCCTCCATCAGCTTCCCCTCCATCTCTCTTAATCTCCTTAAGCACTGGCTTCTTAATGGGACCAGCCCTCCTGTTAGCATTGCTGCCTCCTGTTTGGTGGGAGGCTTTGTGATCTGATGGAGTGCTGGAGGAGTCCTCTCCTCCACGAGAGTTGTTCCCACCGCCTGCATTTGCTCTCCTACCATGAGACGAACCACCACCCGTATTGCTGCTGCCAGGCCGTGGGCCCCACTGGGTCTCGGTCTTGTGCTCCCGTCCCCCTCTTTGGTTGGATTTAGGATGAGAGTGCTGCTGCGGCTGAGCATGACTGCTATGCTGAGAGGCAGGTGGGCTGGAGGTCATGGAGGAATGTGGAGCAAAGGTGGAGCCCGTTTTCTCCTGCTTTATATGGCTGCTACTGCTGACACTGCCACTGTTGCCCCTTTCACCGTGACTGTGCCCGACACCTGCTTCGCTCTCTCTCTGGGATGGGTGATGATGCGGGGCAACTTTGACATTCCCATCTTCCCTGGCAGAGGAGGAGGAGGAGGAAGAGCAGGAGGATGAGAGGGGTGGTTGGGGAGTCTGGGAAGAGTCTGTCTTCTTAGCAGGGGCCTCAACAACTCTGCTGTTCTCTTGTTTATGGGAGTGGAGAGGGAAGTGAGACTGCTGAGGGTGGTGGCTATGATGGTGGTGGAGATGAGAGTTGCTCTCAACGGAGGGATGATCAGCACGACCGTTGCGATCATAGTGAGGATGTGGGGCTCCCCATATCTGTCCCTGCTGAGACCCTCTCTGAGGCCCTTCTTCCTGGTGGGTGTAGTTATGCGGCTGATTTCCCCTCTCGGCCCTCTGCTGCTGCTGGTGGGGATGCATCCTCGCACCCTGGTCAGGGAAATTGCTGTAGTTGCCCCGTCCACTCATGTAGTGATGAGGGTGGTGGCCCCCTCCCTGGGCCCCAACTTGAGTGCCAACTGGAGGTGGAGTCTGGTTGGATGTCCCAGAGGAGGAGTTGGGCTGCTGGATGGGTCCCAAGCCACCTTCTCTAATGCGGTGTGGAGGAGTGTCGCTCCTAGAATAAAGAAGATGAAACATTACTAGATACTATACAAATCCATTAAACACACACACTGAGTATTTGAAGCATGCAATGTAATATATTTATGTTGGATAGAGCATCATATACCACCACATTTGGAAATCTTTTAACAATATAGATAGTAAAAATAGTAAAACTCAAATGTTCCAGCTTGTATGCATCTGAATTTTGTTTAATTAACATTGAATATTAAACTTAAATATCCCTCCAAACTGACTGGTGTATCCATACCTGGGCCCTTTAGCCACATCGTCATCCTCCAAAACCTGCTTCTGCCGGTGGGGTGATGTTAGCCCACGGCCCTCCCCTCCGCCAGGGAATACCTCCTGCCCCCACGTCAACTTAGGATCCATAGGGGGGGTCCCACGGTGAGGGTGCCCTGGATGCTGTTGCTGCCTGTCAAAGGGGTCTGAACCAGATCCCCCTGAATCAGAACGCTCACGCCCAATAAGTCCTGTGGTAGTAAAGAATTATTTTAAAGAAAATATCCACACTTTCTGTCAACACAACATGATATATTGTTGCCTTGAGTATAAGGCAACAATATATAGTATAGTATAATCTAATAAATTACATTTTTAATTATCTTAAAAGCATTTCATCAGATCCAAGTGATAATGTCACATCACCTGATGGGTGCATGCCTGCTGAATAGTAGTCCATAGGCGGAGGGCGGCCCTGCATCATGCGTGGGTCCATATATGGCATCATCATCCAGCGAGGGTCGAAGTTCATTGGCAGCGGTGGGGGTCGGACCATATTGCTGGGTTGATACATGGGGCCGCCCTGTTTGGGGCCAGGACCCGGCTGAGGCGTTGGACCTGGTGAAGGACCCTGTGGAGCCGGCGGCTGGGGGGACAGCTGGCTTTGCGATACCTGACTGTGCTGCTGCTGTTGCTGCTGCTGCTGCTGCCACTGCTGCTGCTGCTTCAGGAGCTGCTCCTACAGAGAAATTAATGTGAAACCCAACACATAGCATTTAGTATCAACATGGCTGCATCTAGAATGCAACAATCATTCAAGCAACACCTGTACTTAAGACAGCAGAAAAGTCCAAATCCTAACCTGCTGCTGCCTCTGAAATCGAGGTGGAAGAGATTTCTGGTATTTTGAGTAACCCTGGCCAGGAGGACCACCGGCTTGACGACCTGCTCCCCCTCCAATACTCTCAATCTTCACTGGTTCGACTCCTCTTTCACCCCCACTTCCTGCACGAATGTGCGGACTGGTCGTGGTCTCTTCCTTATTTTCTCCTGGTAAAGGTACTTCCAGCGTAGGCTGCTGTGGCTGTAACACAGCCGGCTGGGGACACTGTTGGACTTCTGAACCAAGAGAAGGTTGTGGGGTTAATTGAGAGCCCATTTTCAAGAAAGGAAGCTTTATTTGAACTGCAATATTAATTAAAGCCAAATGACATGATAGTGTCCAGAACATCTCAGATGCAAGAAACTCACCTGCACTGGAGTCATAGCTGCTGTTGCTGCTGGCTCGCTGTCGTTCACCGACTCCAGGACTGGACCCTGGCTGGACAACCAGCACTGGAGCCTCCTCAGGGTCCACACAGGGGGATGGGGGGTGGCTGATGTTGGGGGAGGAGGCGGAGGCTGAAAGAGATGGACTAGGACTGCCTGCTGGGGCAACTGTGGAGTTTCCATCAAGGCTGGGGCTTTTACAGGTGCTACCACCACCTCCTATGTTGCTGCCCTGCTGCTGTTGCTGCTTCTCATCCAGCCTCTTTAGTTTCTCTGCGCAGGCTGCGCGTCTCTCTTCCTCCATCCTACGCTCTTCCTCCTCGCGGCGGCGGCGGGCTCGCTCCACAGCAGCAGAGATCTCAGTGGAGGACTGCTTTCTGCGCTGACGCCAAGTCTCATCCTCATCATTGTCCTGGGGTCCGGGGACCAGCAGGCCTGGCTGGGCAGGAGGAGAAGGCCCTCCTGGAGCTGGTTGATGCTGGGTGGGCAGAGGTTTCCCCAGGCCTTGAGAGGCCCCCTGGTTTTGGGGCCGGTCCTGAACAGTTGGAAAATAGGATTGCTCCATTATGCAGTTTTCAACCATCTAGATGACACCACTGCAATCTAATCGACAAAACTGTTATACAAATGATTACATAAACAGAAACAAAACTCAGAGAGTCAAAAATTAAAACTAAAGATGACTTATTCATAAGGTCGGGGGGCGGTGGATGTGGTAATGACAGAAATGATTCGTCTATGAGGCGCTATCTGGATGGCTACCTGTCGATAAAAGGAGTAAGGCCCTTGTCCCAGGAGCGGCCCAGGTGTGGGGGAGGCCTGCTCCCGGGGACCACCCAATCCAGGCCTGCGCCCCTGTATACAGGCAGACACAGTTAGCCATGCTGCACCACGGTAACCTACACTGACAGAAACACACTAACACATCCCTGCCCACAAATACGTCTTTCCTGAACAGAACGCCCAAATTCTTCTCCATTTTTAATTTGGACATCTTTTCACAGCTTGAGTGTAGCCTGTTTTGGGCAACACTGTTGCTGTTTTAGGCAACAGTCTGGTCAGAAAGCTACCTGGTAGTTGGTCGGTGCTCCCTGGCCCCCCCAGCCACTGCTTCCCTCCTCGGCCCGTCCTGGCTTGCTAGAGGGTTGGGGGCCATTGTCAGCATTCGAGGGAGGAGTGCGGCGGGTGTCTCCGCCACTGTCCGAGGCTCGAGAACGAGAGGTTGCAGTGGGGGCATCCTGCTCACTGAGGGCAAAAGAATAATTTACTCAAACAAATTCTGGTAATTCAGTGCCTAAAACAAATCTGATCTCATGCTAAATGTACTTGGTCACATACCGCAAATCATTCTGGCTCTCGGTTCTCTCCTCTTCCCCTTCTTCATCTCCTTCATCATCACTGAACTTCAACTTGGCGGAGTAATCAATCTCTTCATGAGCTCCTGTTACAGCAAAAAAAAAAAAAAAGTACATCCATTTGGTCCATTTCTTGCACATGATTCATCATCCTTCAATTTGCTAGAACTGATCATCTACCCCTCCCCCTCCTCAGAGCTGATCCTAGTAACTGACTGCTTGGATCAGCAAGAAATAAGCAGTAATATCTGCAACAATAGAACGCATTAATCTGACTCGCTTCAACTGTCACCACCTCCTTAATCATTTAGCAGCACATGCTCTAAATTAGAATGAAATACATTTGGATACTTAAATGTCACAAATTAATTTAAACTGGGGTGGAACCTCCCATGTACCACAAAAAAACGAAAGCCTCTGCAGCACAAGTTCACTATGACTGAGAATGATTTACTCGTACATACAGATTACATTTTTATTTGATTAAAATGTCACATAAAAAAAACACCCAGTCTTTGAGCCAAAATGTGTTAGTTGCATATCTTTGAATGATCATTGTTTTACCTGCCCAGCCCTCATCTCCATCGTGGTCCAGCTCATCTAGCTCCTTCAGGTCATCCTGCTTTAGGATAGGGGGCCGCTTCACGACCTCTCCACCTCCATCGCGTGGGCCGCCCTGATGCCTGCTGTCAGGACCACCCTGCCCACGAGAGAACCTGCAATAGAGGAGGAGGTTCTTTGTAAGTGATATGTTAAACATACAAAAAAAAGGGTCGCATCAAAATGCAGAAATAAATACACATTAAAAAAACAAAAATAGGTGAATAAACTGTCATACAATTGGTTTGGCAAGGAACATACCTTGGAGGAGGCCCTTCCCCGGGTGCTGGGTACCTAAAGGGCCCCTGAGGGCCATAGGGAGCCGGGAAGGGCAGGTAGGGAGGATACATCTGAAAAGAAAAAAAGATCAAGTTCAGATAAATATATATATATTCTTTTAATAATCAGGAGGGATATCTTAAAAAGGGTGTTAAAAGTCGTTAAAAAGACCGATATAACAATTTGATTTTAACAACTATACTAGCTAACTAGCTAGTGAGGGATTGCATCTGTAATGGGGTTGGTTCACCTGCAGCAGTGGACTGTCAAATAGTCAACTATTTTTTCAACAAAAAAGAAATAAGATCTTGTTCATGATGACTACAATGCTGTTAGACGTGTTGCAGCAACATTCAACAGTGTTGACAGAATGAAAACATGGCAGAATGGAGGGCGGCATGGCGGCAATCTTGCCACAAAAGATATAAGTGAGTTTCATTTTTCTTTTAAATGCTTAGGTTTGTGACATATTTGTTGATTAGATTGGAAATCCATTCTAAATCAGCTGCTTCATTTTCACTTTAAGCGTAACGGTGGGAGTCTATAGTATTTAATGTATACAGGAAGTACATTAAAATAACTAAAGTCATGAAAAGAAAGTGCAGCACTGGTCAATTCTGTGCTCCCTCTGCAGACAAGTGTTACATTATTTAAACAGACCCTGAAAATGCACTGCAAAGCGGTTGTCTAGCTGTAGAAAAACAATATATTAAGTGAAATCAAATACTAGAACATTTGCCTGAAATCACACAGGAAATAAAAGAGGAAAACTTACGAAGGGAGGCATGATCCCTCGGTACTGGGGGAACCCAGGCCCCACAGGGGGCTGGGGCAGGGGCAAGGCAGGGCTGCCTGCGGGAGGGTTCCTCGGTGGCCCGTGGGACTGAGAATTCGGAGGGGGGACCCCAGCTGCCCCATCCATCACCAGAGCCCCACCAGTGCCACCCTCCACTGCCCCCTCCCCAGACAGGGTGGGCGCCAGGGCACGGCCCCCACCGTCCCGCCAACTTGTAACGTCTGAGAACACAGGAGAGGACAGTGCGGTGAGTATGCTTGAAAGGCTCGTTAATGGAATAAGGCCAGAGATGCATAACCATTATTTTAGAAAGTTAACACATACTTTCAACTAAGAGTAGTTAAAATTATTAATCGATTCAAGTTTTTATATAATATTATGTCATTATTTTAAGTACACTTTATTTGTGCCTCATTTTCTTACGATAAAACAACACGTACACATAATGTACACTCTTTTGCGTGTTTGAAACAATGATACAAGCCAAATTAGTCATCCATAGGAACAAAGTTCACTGATTATATGTACTGGTTGATCAATTATTGGAGGTTAAGTGGGTATAACTCACTCTGGGGGCGGAGGCTTGGTCCGGGCCCATACCACTGATCTGCAGTGCCCTGTTCTTTGCCAGCTTTGTCCTGGTCGCCAGCCGCCTGCAGGGTGGGAAATTCCTCGCGAGAGAATGGCGACGGTAGGTTTGATGCCTTTCCACCTGCGGAAAGGGACGACAAGGGGGGGGCATGTGTAATGAAAAGCTTATTCCAGCTAATTTCTTATGAGACATTAGGGCTGCACGATTCTGGAAAAAATGTGAATCACGATTTTTTTGCTTAGAATTGAGATCACGATTCTCTTGCACGATTTTTTTCCACAAAATGTTAATTGCACTGATGAACTTTAACAAAACAAAAACATGTTTGTTGCTTTGGCAGAGGCATAGTAGTAGTTCTATCATTGGAAGATAAGTAATTTTTACAAAAGTAAAAAAAAAAATTCTCTGTTGACACGTACCTAATACGTGTCCACAGAGGAGATTTTAAACGCGAGTGGACGCGCCGCTTCCCAGTATTGCACGCTTGGTGGGCGGCCACTAGAGGTGATTGACAGGTGCTCTCCTTCATACAATCACACGCACACTTCATGGCTGCACCTGATTGGACGATCGCTTTCACTGCTGTCCTGTCTGCTCCGGAGTTCACGCAGACCAACATGGCGGCTCGTTTGGAATCTTTCTCTTATTTTACGAAAATAGTTCACCGAAAGGTGTTTCTGAAAACATTTTAAGCGAGAAATAAGCTATGCAGTTGCTGAATCTGTTTTTATTTTAGATCGACAAGATTCAGTTTAGAAGATTTTCGCGAGCGTTCGCGAGGCGGCGAGTCGAGCCCAGCGCAATGAATGGGACGCGGGGAAACACCGCTGCCTGTGGACACATACTTTTCTCTTTCCAAACACTCAACTGCAGGCGGCTTCCTCCACTGAATCACGTGTTGTAAAGACGCTTTACCATAGGTTGAGGGAGGAGGCAGCGGCTGTGCTGCGTTTGGGGGCGCTTCAAAAATGTGGCGCTTTGTGATGCAGCTCGAGATATAAAATGCTTCAGAATCGCTGTGTGTAGAAATGAGATCACGTGTATGTGTGAATCGAGATCGCGATTTTTTAACGATTTTTTGTGCAGCCCTATGAGACATACAAAAAAAGTAAGACTCACCATCCCCTTGTATTCCATGTGTAACACTGGCCTGTGCCCAGGACCTTGCCCCTACGGCCTGGGTTGAAGCCGGGGCCAGAGCCTGGGAGGGGGCACACAGAAAGAGACAAACACCATATGATACACATCATCTATGGCTGCAATACATTTCCATGCACACCATCGACTAAGAGTATGAATTTGCATTCATTTTACCAGGACTGTCTGTACCTCTGTAGCTGGCGGGGTTCTCGGGCGGGTCGGTGCAGGTGTCGGTGAATCCACAGGCTGCTGCAATTCCGGCTGCGGTGCTGACAATGCATCGGTACTGAGAAAGAAAAACACAGGAGATATTAGACAAGATAACCCCAGTAAAAGGAAAACCTCTAAGTGACCCCCCCCCCCTACCAACTGTACTTAATATAACAAGTAAAGGTTGAAAATGTGTGTCACTTTGCGATTTGTTGCTAATGAAGGGTTGCTTACCTCTTTGGGTCCGCTTGTTCCTGTTTGCTTGCCCATCCTGTGCCGTCTTTGGGAACGAGCGAGACGTTGGGATCGTTGCCTTTGTTCTCTGCCTTCAGACTGGGCAGGTTGGCAGGAGGTGGCATACGCCGTGCGGAGGCAACTTTACCAAGAGACTGCAGGCCATGGCGGGGGGGAACTGATATGTGGGAGAGAAAGGAGGTCATTAATACAGAGAGAAACTTGACACCAATTAAATCTACTGGGTGCAAGGAGGAGCCTGATGACAGGGATGCGTTTGCTAGATACACAACTAGGATAAGTAGTCGACTGATACGGGTTTTTCATTGGCCGATGCCAATATTTAGAGAGCATAGTGCCAATATCATGTTTTTGTTGTTATGTTCTACGTTGCATCTCTGTGCACATGATAAATAAAGAACCTTGAACCTTGTTTCGCATCCGATAAAAAAGAATGAAATGGCATCCGATCCGCCCCTGCGCTCTCCGCAGCTGCCCCCGGATCCCCCATTTAATACAATAGTACATCCCGACTCGCAACGCCGGGAGCTCACGCAGCAGATGGCTCGGACTCCACAAGGCTGCCTACAGATGTTTATCGGCATCGTGAGTGCAGGCTTTGGCCAATGGTGATCATCTCAAAATTCTATGAATCGGTCCGATTAACCGGGCGACCACTAATTAGGATGCTGAACAACCAATGAGGACAAAGGCTTTCTGGTTTCAGACTGCTGATTCTGATGAATACGGATTATAAAAAAAGTCTGTAGACATTACAAATCTTCAGCAAACCCACTTCATTGAGAGTTTTTAGTTCATTATTAGGATATTGACTCTCACAGAAGCATGGAAAAGCCTTCAGATTCTGAAAAAGTGAAGCCGTGCTGAATATCAATCCGCCATTTGTTTCCCTTAAAGCTCAGAAAAACCAAAGCAGTGCATGGCTTCACTATGTAGGAGGAGGAAGTCTCTAGTTTAGAAAAGGGGACAGCTGCTTGGATCAAGTGGGGAGCTTCTGAATAAAACATCGACTGCACAGAAGTCAAACAGCGTCCACAAGTACGCCTCTGTCTCAGGTCAGGCTCAGTGGTCCCCAGCTAAGCTGACATGTCAAGGCTCGAGTCAGTCACCTTCCAGACTATGCATAATTTCTTTTAATATGTCCACAAAAACATTCTGCTAGACAATGTTTTATTTTCCTTTCTCAGAAGCAGATGTAAAGACCTAAAAAAATAATGGTAGAAAATATCCTTGATTCCTGAATAATATCAACAGCATCTGAGAAAAAAAAAGGTTGGCAGGCAGTTGAGAAATGTAGCACATCATCCACTTCTGTAGGTCTGTTATCGGAAATCAGCACCAGAGCTATTAGGGAGACAGTGGGATAATGTATTAATGTTGCAGTGCTTGGTGTCGGGATATGACACAGCACAGCCAGGCAGTTAATCCACAGCCAACTGGTCAATCCAACTAATATTTTTCATAAGATTTAATCTGATTTATTACAAAACAAGTTACATATGTAGTGGCAGAACATAAGGGGCGCCTAACAAGCAAGCGATTTTGAAAAATACGACAGAGAGGTCGACCCATTACAGTGGATGTATGTTGTGACAATGCAAGCTTGGACCTGACAGAACCAGGATACTCACCAACAGGCTTTTGTGTTTCAAGGCTCTTTCCTTTGTATGTATCAAACAGGTTGAGAGACGCATACTTGGTTTTGCCTTCCTTCCCCTTTGCAGTTTGCCCAGAGCGCTCTGACATTGCGCTGTCCGCTCATTGAGTATGGTGAGCCCTGAGACTGGAAGGGAAGGCAAAGACAGACAGAGATTTGATGCCAGGTTTACACAGAAAGTGAGAGCAAAACTGCTAATTGTACAAGCATGCCTTCAAAACAAATAGCAAAACAGAAAATTGCCTCACACATCAAAATATCCTGAACAAATGTGAAGTGACCCAACAGATTTAAACTAGGGGATATGAAAGCTGGATTTATGTGGTATAATTAAGCACTCATACAATAACTTACTGAAGCTTTGACATAATTTAGGTCTCTGTCTCACAGAAGAAATGTTGCGCATTTGAATTATATACAGTTACAAATGGATGAAACAAAACTTTTTTTCCAGGACATTTTAACCCAACCCACGTATCCTGGTATGTCTAAGTCACATTTTACTCATGTATTTTTGCCTTTTATTTTTTAAAACATCCAATTCATAAATCTAATTGATAGTTAATGTAACTATCATCACATGGTGGTGACTCATTAAGTTATTTTTGCCAAGTATCTAACATAACATAAGGAATGTATGTATTACAGATATAAGACAAGTCAGATGTTTTGACAGGCCATGCCTCACTTCACAGCTCCCACAGCGCTCTGTCTCATGGAGGAGCACGTTTTTAATTATTTGCACTAGAGACAAAAGGACCTGTTCCATAATAACAAAATAAAAAAAATAAAAAATCAAATATAGATGACTTACATATTTATATGAACCCTTAGGTAATATTTCACCCATATGCTATATGCTATGCTAAATAAATGTTATTTTAACTGACCCACACGCAAATAACCTGAGTATAATTTAAAATATTTGTGTTAATTCCGATCAGGCTTATTCTGGAAGTTACACCGACATCTGTTTGTGCCCCAGCTTTCTATGAGACAGGTGGATTATTACTGGGATTACTTAAACATATTTTTATTCCTCACAAATTGTATATCAGAGAGCTCCAGCAGTATGCCATCATAAATACAATGTGTTTAATGTGAGCAGACATAGTACAGCTCAGACTACACACCTCATAGTAGGAAACTATACAAAAGAGAGACATGGTCTCTATGGCAACACATTATAAATGATATTCCTCTGTGTCTTTCCTTGGCTCCATGGCAACTACAAGGCCTTTAGCTTGAATTGTTTTACTACACACCAATAAAAACACACAGTACTGAGATCAAGCAGGTTAAACAGTTGCCTCCCCTCTACCCAACTCCACAACAATTACTGAGAACAGATGATTCGCCTCGGATTATAATGCTACAAATGACATTAGTAATTGCGTCCTACATTGAATTAACTAGTGAAATGATGAAATCGATCCATGTGGTCTACTGACATATTTAAGAGCTGAATAAAGACAAGAAACAGTTCTGTAAAATATTGACCCATGCGTACTTGACAGCTCCTCAGTATACCCGAATAACAGGTCCACCTGTATAGGTGGCTGCAACAGGGCTCGCGCCAGCATTGTGATGTGCAGTGAGTCAAGCCAATGGATTCAAATAGCGATGAATATAAAACCACAAACAAAACAATGCTGAAACCCTAAAGCCAACCTCCTTCTACAGCGCACTGATAATCCCCATGACAAAACGCACTGCAACATGCACATCGCTCAGAAAAATAAATGCACGAAACAAAGTGAATTGACTACAAGGCAGCAGCACTGCATCGTGCCTCAATAGCCAGATGAGATTAGAAAATTAGGTCGTGGGATGGCTGGTCAACTACATGTTGTATGGGGGGATTAACGGGGGCCAGCAGCTACACTACCAATCCATAACTGCAGCAACATATACCACAAAGAGGCCTTGTGAAGCTAACGATAAACATCCGCATGGTGTGGACACAATCAGCTGATAGCGACGATAGTAGCAATTGCAATCGGCACAAAATATATGAACAACAGAGCTGAAGCTACAGACGTAGAAATATATCTGTATTGCAGTGCTAACGTTGGCTAACACAGGGCCTCAGTGTTCGCGTTGGGAGGGGGACTGCGTTGATGTTTCATAATGCATTCTCAACACCTTGCGGTAACGTTAGCTTCTTTGCTTACTATGTGAGGTGACTTCATATTGAATCCCGCACACTACGTCGCGACTGGACGTTTTCATCGACGTTGTTGCTTCTCTAATCGCTCGTATTAGACACAGGGAACGCAGTAAAAATATATATTTTATTGGGAGAACAAAACAAAATGGCGGTGGAGACAGGCCCCGGTGCATATTTACGTTGATTTAACGTTAACCGGTTGTTTAGCATAACTTAGCTCAAACGAAATCAACTTGTCATCATGGAGCCAACGTGTAAAGACGTTGGTAATTTGTACAAAGTGGGGGTAACTGTAACGAAAAGTATCCATGGAAATAAACACCAGGTTTAGCTAACGTCGGTGTATCGTACACTGACAGTGTTAGCTCAAACATAGCTTCAGCATATTCCATGAGACCAACCCGTGCTAGCCGTTGACGCTATCCGCTAATATTAGCTACGCACCGCGGATTGGTACTGCAAACGGACGTTATTGTCAACGGCAAGCTAATTTGGGAGCCAGTATCACCAGAAACTGAATACATCTATGGTTCTTCACACAACGATTACACACTTTTTTTGATATGACAAAACGCGCTAGTTAACCACGTAGCAAAGCTAAGGCTAACGACCAAGGCATCCACCTAACATTAGCTAGCTACCTAGCTAGCAACAACAACCAAGACGATGTCTTTCCAAAAAAATAAAACCGCCCATCCACAAAACAAGCCACCCGCGTATATGCTAACTCCGTTATCCAAGGATGATTGTTTCTGCTCAATATAATATAACTAGTCGGTGTTTGCATAAAAATGTGCAACATTTTCCGGCCACTGACCTGGTCTTGTCCCGACTTGTCTCGAGGTTGTATCGCAGAATGAGGTTAGCCTATGCTATCGCGTAGCTTTCTAGCAAGTGACCCAGCTAGCTAAGCAACGTTATCCTCCTGCATAGTCAAACACATGAGGTCTTCGCAGCGGATCGCACCAAATAACTACGAGTTGTACTACAGAGAGAAAGAATGTGTTCGGCTTACTTGCACTCCTTTTCTTTTTTTCCCAAAAATAAATGAAAAGGGAGAAAGAAAAATTGTAATACTGGACTCGATCCGTCACTAAAGAGCCGTCAACGGCTACTGGGTAATTCCGTGAGATGGAAGCCGTTTGGGACCGCTAACGTTCGGCGTTACAGTATGAAAAAATGCAACTGCTATTTATTTTTTTTTAAAAGTGCTTTGAAATAAACGTTAATAGAATCATTATGATTACTTTATGGATTGAATACGTAATTTGACAGTAAATTGTTCTCCAATTTTGGTTTAGTTATCCAATATCTCTGGACCGTCATAACACCATTATGAGGAATGAAGATGAAATATGCTTTGTAAGCATCAACTTTATATTTGGACAAGCAAAAAAAAAAAAAAAAAAAACAGAGGCCACAGGGAAATACATCTACAACAGGGAGAGAGAGATAGATCACTGTTGTCCCAAACAAAGAGGCTATCTCAGGTCAAACATGCTTCCATTTCTTTATTCGTTGATGTGTAAGACAAGTGATAATTTGCTGACCCACTGACCCATAGTTGTCTTTTACTGTAAAAATCGATTATCTTCTCTTACTTTTATCCAGATTTCATGGTCTGTCTTACATTAATATAATATTTGATTATTATAACCACATTGGAATAATCACATTCATTTTCATTTCTTTCAGTTCAAGTTCAAGGTTTTGTCACAGAGACACACGGGGAAAAGCTTATATCACGTAAAATGTATATCACGTCTGTGTTTTTTTTTTGTTCAAGCCTGGTTTTAAAAAAACCCTTATGCTGTGTTATAATCACCATCAATGATACAGCTAGTTCAGATCATATAATGTCCTGCATGAAAACATTGTAAAGTAATCCTGTACAATGCTGGTAAAAATGACATATACATGAACACTTGGTCTGGAAGTAAAAAAAAATCTGAGTCCATTGTAGTTCAGACAGTTTGTGAACCAATTTCAGTCGGATTCATGGCACCTTAACAGGCAATAATTACAATCACAGACCCATATATGATCTTAAAGTAGGGCTCTTGAGTATGAAATCATTTTATGTGAGCAAATAGGAATCATTTCATAGTTTGTGAGGTAAATTATAGATACAAATCTATATTGCATTCGTCTTCTTCTTCATGGAAGTGATACTTTGGTGTTGTCTGCTTCAAAACTGTATGATTTAAGTTAGTTGGAAACTTATGTACTTATTCTGAAGTGTAACTGTGCCTGGCTTGATCATACTTTATTTTGTGTACAGGAAACTCACAAAATATTGTGGCTGTGCAAATGTTTAGGCAAAAAAAAAAAAACTCTCAGTAACATATCCAAGTACAGCAAAATGGACATTCGACTTGCAACTTACTTAAGATTAAACAAGGAGAAAAGTGTTTGGGATCATCACAGGCCAAACACAAACTGCTGGATAATCGTGGTCCTGAGCCTCCCATTTCCCTCTTTCAATATCAGAAAGTCTGTTTTAAAAGTCTTATTTTCTTCCTTAAACACTCGTTGGAGTGAACAACAACTTCCTGTTTCCCTTTCCCTCCATCATAATTTCTGGGAATCTGGAAGACAAACACAAGGTGGGGGGAAAAAAACAGGAGTTACGCTATATGCAAATCATTTTTCATGCATTGTACCAGAGGACATAAATGAGTAAACGCTCATCGGCTCACCTCCCCTTTCACATGCTCTACCGGCCACCGTACAGGTGGATCTTGACAAATGAGATAGTCTCATCATAATCCATGTGGCCCTTCTCATAGATGACAAAGATGTATCTCCGGTCCTCTGAAGAGCCGCTGTCCAGTGACGTGAGGCTGGAGTAGCCGCTTGGACCCGCCCATATCTGCATGGCTTTATTCACCCAGGACTTGCCATCAGTCAGCGACCAACGTAACGTCAGGTTAACCCCTGAGGGGGATGAGGAGAGAAGTTAATATGATGTTGTGATGATACCTTGAAGTTACTGTGACACATGATCAATTTACCAAGATATGATGCTTTGATTACAGTACACAACAGCTTATAAAACTACATTTACCACCTCGTGGTTGTGTGCCTCTGCCAACCAGTCAAGTTGCAGTTTATATCCGTGTCTGTCCAAAATGTCATCACTTCATCCTTTTATAGATTTGTGTTAAATTGTCATAATTAGCATATGAATTCTGGAGTTATGAGCAAAAAGTTGACATTTGACCACCAAAATCATTCATCCTTGAGTGCTCCGGCTAAGGCTAAAGTCAACACGGAGGCATAAACATAAAATTCACCTCAACCAGCTGTGACATTCAAATTCTGCGTGAATATGTCAGTAAAATGATTCCAATAATATATAGTAATAATATGTCATGCACCAGTGACAAAAGTGAGGCAGGAAGAAGATACCGTGAGTGTCAGTGGCTCTTACTGTGTTGCTCATTGGAGGGGTTGGTGAAGTAGAGCACTCCGTCTTTCTGCAGAGCTCCAGCTGCTACTGCGGGATCCACCAGCTCGTAGTCAAAGTACAGCTCGTCTATGGGCAGGGTCAACCCGCCGTCACGGCTGCGTACCACCATGCGACACCGGCAGTGGTAGTTGTTCTGGTTCCGCACGTTGATGACGATGGTGCCGTCCGTCATCTCTACTGGCTGCAGAGAAGCAGGGAGGGTTTATCTTGACAGCGTCACATATTTATGATACCTTGGTGTCATTGCAGTGAAGACATCACACAACGGTTCAGGCAGCTGCCAGGTGTTTTAATGCATACATTTTTACAGCTGTGTTTCTTTTCGCCACTGGAGGGCAGAAGAACTTCACAACAAGCTTACAGATAAACGGTGTGTACGTCCCTATTAACTGCTAGAAATTAGACTTTCTTCAACAACTAGTTGATAAATGTGGTGCTGGATGGGTTCATTATATAATTTGTCATATCTTTTTTAAAATCACATTTTCTATATAATTATAATACGTCCGCTGGAGCAGAGAGTAAATTCAAAGAGTAAATTTGCAGGGCACCAAAACTAAGAACAAAAAACGGGCCAGTAGAGCCGCAAAGTTGGGTGATAATTCACTCTGGGTTTAAAAATTACACAAATAGATTTGATTCATGGAGTGAAGACAGAACACAAAGGAAGGGTTGTTTTCGGGCAGCAGCGAGGGAAAGAAAGTTAATTCTGTTGTAACTCTCGTGTTTCTTATTCACAGATATTTAGATAGTTTTCGCTCTAACCACTTTTTGTCGTAATTAAGTTTCTCTTCATGAAGTAAAAGGAGTACACCTGTTTCCCTCCTGGTACAGGCGATTTGTTAGAGAACAACTTTAGACTGAAAATCTAAATCAACAATCATATACTAGTATGTGAAAATACAACACATCGCACCTTCACTTTGACCCATCAAGGAAGATTTGACCATCAAGGTGTGAAAAGCAGCCGCAAACCTACCTGGCACTCGTCGGGGCTGAAGTCCTGCGCTTTCTTCTTCTGGTTGTACGGGATGCTTTTCAGTGCAGCGCCGTTGTACCAGCTGTGCCCATGGTCATCGCTCAGGATGCAGAAAACGCCGTTTCCCTCCAACGTCCCGTGACCGCACACCACCAACCTCCCCTTAGCTGGATTGTAGCGCTTCTGTAGTGCAAAGACACAAACAATGTAATAATGTAATGTAACCATTTAACATTATACAGTATGGAACCTATAGAAAAAAAGATTTACTGAAAACGGAAATTTGGTGTAGAAAATGATAATTCTCAAAATGTGTGATGTGTCGGCTACAAAGACATCAATATTTCATGGAGCAAACCATAATAATTATCCATAGCGCCTGATCTGTTGCGATACAAATGAGGGTTTCGTTTCCTAAAAACAGGCAGAAATGAAACAGCTTATAAAAGCTGTATGGATGCTAAACTGTGGACTATGGAGAGGGACACGAGACTAATTTGCACAATTGCAAAAGGCCTCCAATTATGTAATGATTCTATTCTAATGCACTACTGTCAGTCTCTAATGCATCAACATTGATTGATTCTATGAATATGATACAATCCAACAAGGCGCATATTAGGAGAGGAAATTTGATTGAACACAAATAACCTTTTTCCAGGTTTTAAACAAAAAAGTCATCCAAACAAACCGATGTATAATGTAACAGTTTGTTAATGTTTTTTTTAAAAATATACTGTCCATCAATGCCAAAACATATGTCATTAGTCATTATCAGACAACACCACACTCAACTCTATAATAACAGTCTTACTCAAAAGTTGAACAGAATAAAATAACATCAAAAGTCTTAATTCAATCACCATTGCAAAGACTGGAAAATCTGGTTTCATATTCAGCTTCTGTTATGTGCCAGTATGTTATTGTCAATTGATTGCTGTTCCTCTTTTTGGATAGTTTGTTTTGACAAAATGGGCCTACAATATGCTGAAGGTCCAGATTATTTGTCCCCAAATCTAATTTCTTTTATAGCTGAGAACTGCTGCCAACAGTTATTTAGAGCAGGATGTCACACTGTGTACACTGTGTGACATCCCAGCTGGAAACAGTTTCCAATAAACAGTTTATAATATAAGGCATTTACATTATTTGGGCAACCATCTTCACTTTATACTGACCAGTTTTCCAAGATATTTTTCCTGCCGGTTAATATAATGTACAATAAACCCCCTCTATCCATGAAGTAAAGCAAAATTAAACAATTTAATGAATGGACAAGTCAAATTTAAACACTAATTTGTGTCTAAAGCTTCCTGTAGTATAATGACATAGTTGTGAGAAAGGATGAACTAAGATTAGAATATATTTGTAGGGAGCAGATGAGGGTTTTTGTCACTTGACCACAAAGATTTTGCCTTTAAAATCTCTTTTAAAACAACTTTAATCACCACTTATATGTGGCGTGAATCACTAACCCCGTCAGCAGTCTTATGACCACAGTAATGAATGTGGCATGAAGGTGATTTAACTTAATTTTTATCTCACTTTACAACAAGTAAACAGCAGCTTAGCCACAGCTTCTCACATTATATGGTATCATTATCTCTCACCTGGATGCCGTAACCCGGTCCGGGAGCAAAGCTTTTCACCCCGAGCTGGACCGACAAGTTTTTGGGCGGGATCCAGCTGAGGCCGTCGTCCAGGCTCTCCAACATCATGATGCTGGACGGGCTGCAGTGAAGGTGGTTGAAGCAGAGGCTGTAGATCAGAATCACTGAGCCCTTTTCCTCGTCCACCACCACCGAGCCCAGGTTCATACCATCCGGTTTCCCTCCATCATCGGTTATGAATGTGGTCGGGGACCAGGTGGCTCCTGGAGGGACAGAGGAGGGACAGGAGAGGATTCAGACACAAACCCAGACCATATTCTCATGAAATGTTATGAGTTTGCTACTTATTTGGGGAAAATAATTACATGGTTTTAAGTATTTTGGTAATTCAGCTTTCAGCTTGGAAATTTGGTATCAAATGATAACCAGCTGTAAATCTAAGAGTACATACATTTTGTAGCCTGGGAACGTTGTTCTGTCCACTTTCAGGAAGCTTTATATTTCCTGTATTTTAGCTCATGTTAGGTTGTAGGTTGAGCTTGTAAATAACAAGGTCCACTTGCTTGTTTTGCTCACTCAGCAACTCTATCGACTGATGTAACAAGATGGTTAGAAGCCTTATTTTGGTGTATTTACTTTTGTGTTCTGCTCGACACTACAGAAAGGTTAGGTCATTGCCGTTCGCCTCCCTCTGTGACTCTTAAACATTCCCTGTAGTTTTGTGTGACTGTCGTGGTCGTCCTTGCCTTTGTCTGTGGACCGCCGCATTGCGATCGTCTTGGCCCCCACGTCGCCGGATGTCAACTTCCTGCCCTCTGAGAAAGCCAGCAGGCTCCCTTGTGGGGTGAAGGTGAGCAGAGGGATCCTGAAGGTGTTGATCTGGCCCTCGACTCCGCTCACCCACAGCAGCTGCTCTTCATACAGCAGCGGGTCAATCTGGGCGGAAAACAAAGACGAGATAAGAAAATGCAGAGTGGCTATCTAAGGGAAGGAGGAAGAGTTCAAATATCTACAAGATAAACACCAGTCAGGTGACCCAAGCAGATTATGATCACGCTTTCATTTCATCAAGCAGCTATTTTATTAATGTGTTACAAACCACAATGACACAACAGTAGGATACAACTTGTGTTACTAAGTGTATTAATTGTACGCTACTTTATTCTTCTGGTACATTTATTCGGAAAAACAACCCATGATTTGTCTAAATATATTATAGAATTAACTCACTAAAATGTTTATAAAGCATTTAAAATCGAGCAGCTGTAACATCTAATGTGCTGTTTACATGTCAATGCATCATATAATGGTCCAGCTGTGAAACAACGCATACTTTTGCTTTGAGTACATTTTTCTGATGAATGCAGGAGTTTTACTCATAAATGAACATGTATCTAGTGTGTTAGACCCATCACTACTTTTAATTTATTTGCAAAGCTCTTCCACCTCTGACTTTAAAAATGAAAGCACACATAGGCTGGACAAAACGGTGTTTTGGCCTAAATAAAAAAGGTCTATTTGACCACTGGAAGCTGAATAAACAGCTTCTATAACACATGCAGTGTATTTCTGCAATAGTTAAAGTACCTACCTCTCCAGGGTTGAGGGTACAACCGCAGGGAGACGACACAATGGAGAGGACCAACGACAGTGTCGCGAGCGCACTTCCTGTATCCATGACAGTCTCGCGTTCAGAAAGAGAAAACAGAGAAATAACAACACCAAAGTAGCCCGCCACAGAGAAGGAGTTTAGAATCCACAACCGGAAAGAGAGATGAAAGCGAGGCTGTTGAATGAAGGATGTGACACGGATTGGAGAAACGGGGTACGACACATGCGCAATGCGACGTTTACAGCAGACCGGCACGAGAGAAATACACCAACGATACGACGCGCGACATGTTTTAATCAAAACACCCTCTAGTATTCTGGTTACGACCTGAATACTAGTACTAATACTACTAATGCTGATGTTCCGATTGCTCTCCCCCAAGATTCAGCAGCTGAAGTCATGTGACCGCCCACCTTAGTCACATGACTGACACACCACAATAAAAGTTGTTTCATATACTTGTTTTCTTATATTATTTATTACGCTTTTTTATATACAATCATACTCTTAATCAGTTACGACTAGTTGTATAGGATATTTATTTAATTTGTAATGATGTTTGTATGCACTGTAATGTGCCGTTTGCAGCTGCAGAAAGATGTTTAGATGTTTATTGTTTCATTTCAGTTAAACAAATATGAATGTGCAACTAATCAATAAAACTTCGCATCTAAATAACCAATAATTCATGCCTACGACATATATTTCCACAGAGGTGGAAGATCAGCTGTGGAAATTATTATTATTATTATTATTATTATTTTACTTTTTACCATAGGGATGGATGTTTTTTTCAGAGGAAAAAAAGTAAAGTATGTGTTCATTTCTGTTGATTTATGCATGACATGATCTGGTCATTTATCCATGATACCGTAGCAGCATTATGCTGGATACACTTGCAACTTTAATCCAGATGGGGGCAGACCTTTCCTAAAACAACACAGGACCAGGACACATCAGCCAGTGTTACACAATGACGTCCTGTACAGTAGGCTATACAGTATTATGGTGCGGTGTGGTAAGGGAAACGTGTATGAATTAATATCACCCCCTTTGATCCACTATACTATTGAATCATCCTTGGATTTCACAACTTAATGTGTGACAGTTCCAGTAAAGCAGTACCGTGAATATTTTAGTGTTGACTGTGTGTTGAGCTGAGAACCACAAGCCACATTCCTGTAGTCATGAGGCCAAGCTGAGCTGAGTCACATGCTAAGAGAGAGATAGATAGATAGATAGAGGGAGGCAGAGAGAGAGAGAGAGAGTGAGAGAGAGAGAGAGAGAGAGAGAGAGAGAGAGATAGAGAGAGAGAGATGAGAGAGAGTGAGAGAGAGAGAACGAAACTCTGCTGAGACACACTTGAGTTTGAAAGTAACATACGCAATGGTCTGTCTGCGCAGTAAGATATACAGTTGTGGCTTTCAAGGGATCTACAGGGACAATCATCAAAGCTTTGTTGACATGATGGACTTTCATCTGAAATGCAGGTAACACGTGTTTAATCATATGAAATGTGAACTTCCTGGTTTCATTTATGTTGGTTTTGGTTTCACGACTTCACCGTGTGAGAAGAAAAAGGGTCAAATGAAACACGTTGGGTGGCCATGGAAAAACAATAATTTGTCATATTTGTACATAACGAAATGTGACATGGCTATACCCTCATGTCCAATGAGAGCTTTTAATTGCATAGTCATTTAAAGTGTTTAGAGATTAATTATTGTAAGTGGGGAATCCCTGCTCAATATGCAAATATTATATTTCACTCAAGAAAACAAAGATCTTGTTAAATGGTGATTTTTGTATTGTGAGGTGAGTTTTTACTGATAAGCTCAAGACATCTGTGCTGTCAGTGATATGCTGCTGCCTGTGTTTGAACGCAGCCTTCTGCACAGATGTGTGAACAATATTATATTGGGGGGGTTCTAATCTTGAGCAGGTGCAGTGTAAGCAGACAATGATGAATTGGCCCAGTGAATTTATTTAGATGTAGGGAAGTGAAAATGAGAGAGTAGATAGCAGAGAGGAGGCCTGTGTGTAAGCAGAGGGCTGAGAAAAAGGTCAGGCTGATGGGATAAAGTATAACAGCAACTGCTGCATTGGGTTTTAACACTTCAGTGCTAAAATGTGGCTTGGTCACACAGATGAGAGTCGGCCAAAGGATGGGAAGAGACGAAGTGAGCTATGTTTGACTGTAAGTAACATTTCCTCTGCTGTGGAGGTGCACTCTTATCCTCCATTAACAGACTGACCTGAACTACCATGATAAAACATGACATTCTGGATATTTTACTCTAAAGGCAGTGCAGATATGGGTAACATTAAAGGCTCATAAAAATGCTAATTTTTCTTAAATCTACTCCTTTAACGTAAACTATTGAATAAGAAGGTAATAGCCTCTTAATGCGCTGCCTCTGCCAGCAGATAACACCATCACAGTGTCACTGCAGTAAAGGCCATCAGAAGTGAAAGCAGAAGCTGGTTTCCTGCAGGACTTGAGCAATTTTTGTCTTTCTTGAAATAAACTGTGAACATGTTTGTCAGATCTAAAGTCTGGTTAATCCGAAGGGCGCTTTAGGGATTATACTGGTCCGGCTTCTTCAAGCGTGACATTTTTAACTTATCGATTAACAGTGGTACTGTATCCAACCTTTCATCGTGTCAGATGAGCTCAAATAGGCCTACCCTTCATCTGTAGGCTGCCATTTGTCATGGTTGTCATGGTTGCCATTTGTCATGGTCATGGAGTATAAACGTCATAAGTAAATGAAACTAGCTAACAATTTCAACTGTATATTCGTACCTTCAACACTAGCTAACCGCTTTGACACTAGCTAACCGTACCTTTGACACTAGTGAACTATTTCAATTGTGTATCCATACCTTTGACACTCGCTAACTATTTTAACTGTGTATCTGTGCATTTGACACTAGCTAACAATTTCAACTGTATATTCGTACCTTCAACACTAGCTAACCGTACCTTTGACACTAGCTAACCGTACCTTTGACACTAGTGAACTATTTCAATTGTGTATCCATACCTTTGACACTCGCTAACTATTTTAACTGTGTATCTGTGCCTTTGACACTAGCTAACAATTTCAACTGTATATTCGTACCTTCAACACTAGCTAACCGTACCTTTGACACTAGCTAACCGTATCTTTGACACTAGCTAACAATTTCAACTGTATTCGTACCTTCCACACTAGCTAACCGTACCTTTGACACTAGATAACTGTTTCAATTGTTTATCTGTACCTTTGATAATAGCTAACTATTCAACTGTTTATCTGTACCTTTGACACTAGCTCACTATTTCAAATGTTTATCCGTTCCTTTGACACTAGCTAACTATTCAACTGTTTTTCTGTACCTTTGACGGTAGCGTACTACAGTGTTTCAAATGTTTATCCATTTCTTTTTAGTTTACTGTTTATTTTTTACTTCCATGCACTCTCAATTGGAACCACTGACGTTTCAACTTACTGCCTATTGTAAATTTACTAGCTTTAGTTAAATAGAAGAGGTTCCCACATATCCTATAGCAACTGCAGGAGTGTGCCCATGTTTGGGATTCATTGTGTTTGTAAAAACCGGCAACAGATAGGCTAAATATACTTATACCTATAGCCGACTTTACTTAACATGATGGAATATGCTGCCTCTTTAAAATCCAACAAAATCTTACACAAAAGCCTGTCCCATGAATAATCAATGTGTCAGCTTCCTGTCACAGGCACATGGTTTTTTATTTTTCTGGCACTGCTTTTAGGAAATTACCTCTTTTGAAGTCCTTTTGTGACTGTTTTTAATGTAATTGCGAAGTGATGCATGCCTGCTGGCACATGAATCCACTGAATCCTCTTTTTTCTGAAATGAAAAGTTTCAGTTGAGCAACAGGATTCATGAACTGAAGAACCTTTGAAATATAACTTTTTCATAAATTCTACAAAAATAAATTATAAAATGGCCTCATCAAACCCACTTTCAAAGGTTCTATTCTTAATAAACAGTTTCCTCCTGTCAGTGTTGGTGAATTTATTCTAACTTCTTCTCATGCTGTGTTATTTAAGGACACGGTTACCTCTGAGATGATGGAGGACAAGAATGAAGCTTGTCATGTGATGGAGGAGAGTGAGGTGGATGTGCAGGACAGACAAACCAAAGCTCAACCACAGCAGGCCAACAACAACAGACCCAACTGGTCAAATGGTAAGCAGCTGCTTCTCTGTCTGTTTTAATTTGGTGAATTGAACTGCAAAGAGCTCATATTTATGATATGATCAGGTGGACTCACCTTGGCTACCTTACCAATACATAAACAACACATTGTTAAAAGTTTTACATGGAAACGGAACATCTGTACCCGAATCGCAGGTCATGTTGGTAACATCTGGTATCTGATGTTTCTGGGATTACATTAATGATTCACTACATCTTTCTGACTTTCACTTTCAGCCCGAATAAATCCTTATTTTGAGGGGAAGTAAAAGTTAAGTATTAACTTCATAGAGCAGGGAGAGTCCTAGTCCCTCTAAAATTTGCCAGATTTACAGCTGTGTTGCTTCATAGACCTTTGCCCTGCAGTGGTTGCTTCATTTCAAACATTTCTAGCGTCACAAATGTAACATATAGATGCTTTTATTTTAAATGACCTAATGCCCAGCCCTATTGCAATCCAGTACTTCCTACTCCTACATTAGCGAAGAATTATCACCATGTAGCCACCATAACATCACACTCACACGTTTTAGATGACAGGAAACAGACTCTCCAGACTTTCCCTACATTTGTGTCTTTTCACTACTGCTATATACTGTGTTTCAATCCTAATTTTATACCTCCATTCGCTTCTTTGTTATTTTCAAGTGTGTCAGACAACTGAAAGTTCTGGTCACACTTCTATTTCCAGCATTTATGAAAAGATGATCCTGTTCTAGATTGCTCTATTTCTCTCTTCACTGGCTCTCAGGTCAGTGTGTTGTGGCGATGGCAAGCTGTTCGATGCTAAACCCGAGCTTTGATCTGTCTCTGTGCCGTGCCAAACTGGAGAACGATGGCTTTCAGGTCAGCACACAAACACACACACACACACACACACGGTATGACCTACAAGATTCAGATATTCCCTTATTCTGTGTTTAATTCAGGTTGTTAATGTGATTCACTTTTTAGATTCCAGTCACAGACATGGAGACTCCACTGAGGACGGCTCTGGACGTTCCCTCAGTCAGGAGATACATGGTTTTCAACTCCGCTATCTTCCATTTTATATTGGCACCGGTACGTCGTCCAGCTCTCTTTCCAATCCTGTGAAACTCTAGAAACCACAGGTTGTTTTGCTCCAAAGCTGGAGCTTTAATACATAATAAGCTTTGTTTAGTATTAAAGCTGAAACAACAGCTGTGGCCCTGTTCAAAGAGGAAGTCATTTGTGCTTTTATGTGTGAAACTGGTGAAAAATAAAGGTTAAATTACATCCTCAAAACTGGTTCTTAAATTCTAGCTGCTAGTTGTTGTAATCCAGAATATTTTGATATTCTTTGATATTCTAATGAATATTCACCACCTCTCCCTCCACTAGGTGCTGTATGTGGTGGTGTGGTGCGCTGGGTTCTCGACCCTCCACCTCTATTTCACAGTCAGTGACTACTGGGTCCTCTGCCTCTCCGTCAGCCTGGTCGCCATCTTCGTCACCACTGCCATCATCCTCATCTTCCACTTCAGTAACAAGGAGGTAAGGACGGGGTCTGTTACAATGAAATGAGTTAACTGTAATACCATTTTCATATTAACGACCTTGCATGTGAGTTTGGATTCATCTGAAGAGTGTTTCTTTAAATCCTTACATGTCTTTAAATAAATTCCGAACTTCAAATGTGAAATCACTGTTTCTTTGTCCGTTTCTGTGTCAGATCAACATGAACATAGACGTACGGTTAATCCAGGTCAACGAGATGATGGTGAAACACAAGCTGCTGGTGGCCGTGGCCGACTGGGTGCAGTCCTGCACTGGAAACATGAAGGTTGTTCTTATAAGAATCCACTGAATGAAACTGGACATCCTCCCAGTTTCATATGTGCCGAAAGTGTACTCATTTCTTTGTACAGCTAGTGTGTCTCGTTTCTTGTTTTCATCTTTTTGTGTTGCTCAAAATAAAGATGAAACTACAAGATGATAGGGAGGGGGCTATAAAACCATGGGAGGTTTGCAACAGGAAGGATGATTCAACAAAACCATGTGGTTAATAACACAACAAGATGACAATTAAAACGGCACTTCAGCAGGCCTTATGACACAGCAAATACATGCCAGTAGCTTTATGAGTCTAAATATTGAAATCCATTCGTTACGGCTGCATTATATGAGCTATAAAGCGAGGAATCGCTGTCTGTCCATCTGTGTGTTCTTGGCATAGCTCCAGAATCCCTCCCCTGATCTACTTCACACTTGTTGGCTGTAGCTAACTGCTGGGGACTCCATGGAGTGCTTCTTCAGATTGGAATTAGAAATGGGTGTGGAGCTCATCCGCAGCGGGCTCACTGCAGTTTATTTGCTGCTGGATGCTAATGAATGCTGGATAACGCTGGCAAACTATTCCACTCATTAAATCCATGGTCTGCTTTATAATTATGTTTATGTCAAAGCATACGACTTGGAAATTAATAAATGGCAGCCAGTACTATCCGACTTGCTCACACCAGGTGTTTTTTCCCCTCGTGCTGTGAGTAAATTTCCCCGTTGTTAGACTCGATACAAATTTATGAACCTAATAACATTACCATGAGAAAATTACCTCCGACCACCGACCCAAATCTGTGTTTTCAGGGCTGCAAATAGTGATTTGGGGCCCTAGGCAAACGTTGTCTTGATTTACTTCTCACCTTGATGCTACCTCTGACTGTGGTTATTGCTATTGTTAAAAGAAGTGCTCAAAATGTTGCTAAAGTAAAGCTAAAACTATTAATACCGCACAGTAAATTGCTGCCTTCAAATTGTTTGTTAAAGCGAAGAATAAAAGAGAAGCACAATCAGCACAATGTACTTCCCATTACAAGAAATTTCAGTTTGGGGAACGTTCCTTGAGCTGTGCAGAAATACACAGTCAGTAGGCCATACAGCTGCGTTGCATATTTTTACGTGCATTGGGGGCCTTTGTAATTTATTCAGGGGAATTATAGTAGCCTAAAGAAAGAAGAATAAAGAGAGTTTGAACAATACAAAGAAATGCTAGAATAAATGTTAATATGGCTTGTCCTGAAGTGGATCTCTGCTAATCATGTAGGAGTAAAGGGTTTAATGTTATCAATATTGATGTTAAAACTCGATGATTGTGACGATTTAATGGACTGGAACCAGGGAAGTAGAACAGTAATCAAAAACCCAAATTGAATCATTTTTGCTTTGGCAGCTAATGCTGTTGTATTTGTCTGTCTGTGTCTCTCTGCAGCTGTATTTTGTGTATTGGGACATGTCCCGCTGTCTGAGGACACTGACTGAAACTTTAGAGGAGCACAGCTTTGTGGAAAATGACCCCCAGGTGAGTGTGTGAGTTGAGTAGGCTTACATCTGTCCCCCTGTTTGTTATCCTGCTGCTTTATCGATTTTTTCTTCTTGTGCTCCCATGTTAGTCCTTCCTCAAAATCAATAGAAACACAATTCTGGCTGCTGTTGAAAGGATATGTATTTTGAACGGAAGTTCAGTAGGAAGGAAGGAAGTATGACATTTCATAGCTTCATTTTTCACAGCGTGATAAAAGTTAAAAAACGATCGATGTCATACTTTTTTCACCAGAAAAAGCTGAAGAGGAAAATGGGGCATCTCGTTCTTGTGACCGAGGACACGGCTGTTGAACCCGAGGTCGGGGGGTCAGATGTGGAGCAGGGCTCAGATGAACAGAGGCCTCTACTGAGCCATGAGGACACCGGCTGCAGTACCTCCTCCAGCCAGCAGGGCAGCACCAAAATCACCACCAACTACAGCCTCGTCCCTGATGCATCGTTATCTGCTCAGGTAACGATGAAACAAGAGGCAATTTTACATATAGAGAGGAAAGTTCTGCTTTTATCCATTTTAACTTTGTTTGTTAAATAATCTAGAAAAGCTCAAACAGCGCTCTCATTTTACTGTTGCTATACGACTCAAAAAGGCAGGATAGGTGCAGTAAAGACGTCTTCTTTTTCTTGTCTAAAACATGTTTAGTAAACCGGAAATCTGTCAGCTTATAAGTCAAACAAAAGTCAAGGAGTAGGCAAAAAACAGGAGAACTAACACTGAGGACTGTTGAAAGACTTGACTCAGAGAACAAGAACTGTCCCATAGAAAGGGGAACTCACACTAAATGCACAGAGGAGGTCAGGATAATCAGGCGCCGGTAAAAAAAACCACACGAGGGCAGGAAGTGAAGTATCTGAAATGAGAGAAGAGATAAGTAACACAAAATAAACAGGAAATAATGACATGACCTAAGGAGCAGGAAGAGGCATGACAACTGTATTTAAAAACGCAGCCTACAACTTCTAACGTGTGGATGTGCTTCTTTGCAGGCGATGGCCTACCAGCTCCTGATGACCTACAGTGCAGCTTATGTGAAGCTGCTGGTATCTGAGAGGCTTTCAGGACTGCCAGACTACCGCCTCCACCCCCAGGGAAATCACTGCTCCACGGCTCATCCCTGCCTCTGCCAATACATCAGAAAGAAGATCATTCAGTAACAGTGTGGAACCGGGACCCCCACATATTGAACTGGGGGACGTTTGCTTTGCACACATGCTCTTGAACAGACAAACCGACCAAACTGTTTGTCGGCAGGCTCCTGCTGTCTTCACGCCAGCTCTGTTTGCACCGCCTGGATTGTCGCCCATTTGGTCCCAACGATTTCTGCACCCTGCCAAATGCTGTCTGATCCAGCTGCTGTAAAAACAACAACATTTGCACTCTTGTACACATGACAATCACGACCGTAGTTACCGCTGTTTAAATGATTTGCACAAACAATACATAGATTATTGTGTTTGTGATTATTGTGTGGTATTTGTTTTTGGCAGTGGTGGAAAGTACATTTCCTCAACTTTACTTGAGTGTTTCCAATTTCTACTTCTTCTCCACTACATTTCAAAGGGAAATATTTTACCATGTATACCATATATTTATATTTACTATATTTATCTGACATCTGTAGTCACTTATACTATTACAATTTTACATAAAACATATAACCTTATAAAACACATTTTTAAAAATCCAAGTCATTTTTTACACTTTTTTTGTTGGCTTGTGACATTTTACTCAAAGTCAGTGCTTAGTCGGCGCCTGTTGTCATGTTTCCGATGTCTCTGGGTTATGATCAGTTATTCATTTACAGTTTGATGCCCAAACAGGTCAAATTATTAAATTTGTTCACAGAACAAAAAAAAGATTAGAGATTCTGTAACAGAACTTCATTTTTGCTTCTTTAAAGCCCCATTCAGTATCTCATGAGCCCTCAGATTAACCCTGGGACCCTTTAAAGGGCCCTTAAACCCTTGGCCTGGTACCACTCTTCCACATGGAGCCAGTACTTTCTTTTCACTTTTGACACTTCAAATACATTTTGCTATGATACCCCTATACTTTTACCTAAGTAGGATTTTGACAGCATGAACCACAATGTAAAAAATACTCTGTACTTGAAGTATGAAAAGTAAAAGCACTCTTCATGAAGCAGAATGAGAGGGGTATCATAGAAGAATGATGTAAACATTGGAAATGCTCAAGTAAAGTAGCTCAAAATCAGATTATCTCAAATATCTGCAACGGACACACACCTTTGGTTTTTTACGTGGATTAGAAACCTACGCATTTGTGTGTACACGACGCCGAGTTCCTCACACGTTTCCAGCGAGTACCCATCAGTCCCGGTGCTGTGGCTGAGATGACAGCCCAGCAAGAGAGCTGCAGGATGACACAAACACACACAGCGTGGCTGACCCGGGGCCTGTGGGAAGCTGGGAATGTGTGATGGAGGAGAGAGGCGTGCAGCGTGAGGCCAAGTTAAACGATCTCAGAGACGCTGGCTGTCCTCGGGAGGCTAAATGGCCATCTGTGATCCTGCACACATAGGCTGGCTCAGCTCCCACCTTTAGTTTCTTCCCTCAAACCTCTCCTCCGTTGGCCAGATTTGTTTGGCTCCATACTTCACCTTTTTCACAGATATGATTTAAAGTGGCTATAATTCAGATTTTATAAGGACAACGGTGAAAGTGAACGCTGATTGCTATTATGTAGTGAAGTGGTATCATCTGAATCATGCAGCTCCCTTTGGTTTTACAGAGCTTTATCGCCAGTTGTTTGGCCGTCAACCCATAATCTGTTTTGGTTCAATCTCACTGCTTTTATAGCAACATTTTTGGCAGCTGTTTTCAGCTACAAAGCCCCAAAGACTCACTGTACACAATGAGCTCAGCACCAAACAGCAGACACACATAGCTAGCAACTAGCAGGTGAACATATGGAGCATTTAGCAGCTAAGAGTCAGATATTCCAGTCATAATTAATCCAGAGGGGGGACATTAGTGTCTGTACCAAAAGGCTGGGCTGTCACTTTATTGGTTGATATTTTAGTCAACCTGGCAGGTTGGTCCACCACTTTGGCTGCATGGATGGTAAGGGAAATTCATATTTATGTGGTCATTATTATATTTATGTTCAAAAAAAACGATGTCCACCATGAAGCAGGAAATGGCGAAGCTGTAAAACACCATGTGATGACATAAGATTGTGAGAGATACTGTAGTTTATGTTCTGACAGAGGGAGGAAGAGACAGAGAGGGAGAAAACCGGGGCAACTATAAATAGCACCTTAGTGATGAGGGGAGAGAGGAAAGGCCACAGAGACACAGAGAGGATGGAGAGACACAGAGAGGAGGGAGAGCAGACAGAAAGAACGAGACACCGCCTTCACCAGCGCATCGTTCACCACCCAAAAATGACTCTTTAATTCATTTATTCAAACAACTGAAGTCAGAAACAACCAACGCGTGTGCAACACAGCCATGTACACCATTAGAATAATAAACCCCAAGAGAGAACCACATGTACGCGGGCAATTTTTGGCTCTTTGAAACAAGCAATCCATCGCATTTACAAGCTCCAAAACGGAAACGAATGAAAAACGCATCACCCAGGTGCGTGAGCAAACAGCAATGTTGCCGAGGACAAAGGAGTCCCATCAGAAAGCACACCGGGAGATGAAGCCTAGCGACCGTATATAAACTAGATATGCTAGGAGCGACTCAGTAGACACACACTCACTGCCAGAGCCCTCTGTACAATAATAATACGAAACAATACTGTGCTTCATTTACTCTTTTAACACTGACATATCACTGAGTCAATCATATAAGGACAGGGCTTGTATTTATCAAACGGCTAAAAGTGACATTTTGGCCTTGAGTGAAAAAAATCCTTCAATAATACTACTATTCAATAACTTAAACAAACATTTTAGGGAAGTACGCTTATCTATTTTCTTGATACCAATATGAAACATCTCAAGCAACAGCCAGAAGCTAGTTAGCTTAGCTTAGCAACAGGGGGAACAGAGGTTACAGAGCCAGGCTAGTTGTTTACAGTCTTTATGCTAAGCTAAGCTAAGCGTCTGTAGGATGTAGCTTCATATTTCGTGCAAAGACCTGAGAGGGGTTTTCATCTTCTCATATAACTCTTGACAAGAAAGCAAGCCAGCATATTTCCCATGAAGTGGAACTACCATAGACATATTTATTAAAGCTATTTCTTCAACATTCTTATAGTTTAAAATGCTATTAAAATGAAGAGTAGATCCTAGATGAGTGAAGTGAATAAATAGAGGGAACCTCACATCTTCTGAAACTGCTTTGGATTGATTGTACTAAATGTTATTGGTAATAATGAATACTGTGTTATCTGAAGCAGTAGGAATGATAAAGGTGACTTTAAAAAAAACACATGTAGGCCTAATACTAAATTTGCTTTAGAGGCAATATTAGTTTTTAGATGTTTGATAAATACGTGCCCAGATGTACTTTATATCATACATGAGTGATAATCAAATGCAATGCAGTTGACAATAATAATAATAACAATAATAATAATATATAAACTACAGAATAAACCGTATTTATACTGTCTCTATTAGTGATCATTGTCAACAAACTTTTTTTTTTTTTTTTAAATATCTCTGTATAATTCTTTGAAAAATAGCATCATCATAGGGACCAACAGAGGAAAAGGGGGAAGGGGAAGGGAAATATTAATAGGTCCAATAAGTCATGTGGACAGGAGAAAGACAAACAGAGAGAGGAAAGATTTCACAGAGCGGAAAGTGCTACAATACAGTATAGGCATTAATTTTTTTCTCTCTTTCTTATCGGAAACATTCATTTTCAGTTCCTCCCATGGACCTCATATAATAATTCCTACAGTAACGTTAACTTACAGCTCTGTCGGCTCTTATAAACGACAGCACACCCGCTGCCACCTTATGGAGACCGTATTGGTACGACCTGAACCCTGACTGCGTTACAACAGTGAAACAATGTTTAAGGAGCTCACAGCCGCACATCAAACCTCGATATTTAAGACAAATGGAGACAAACTGAGGGTGACATGCAGGGCTATGTTGCCTCATAAGTCTAACGTTGCACTAAAGTTTCACACATGGTGTCCGAGAGATTAAACAGCTAAGAGATGTGCAACACAAAATAGGCCAGCGCACTTCTACAATACTTGCGAAAACAATATTTCAAAACCGAACTTTCAAATACAGATTATCTAAATTGTCCCCTTTTGTTTTGACTGTAGCTGGTTTTCTAAAAAAAAAAAAAAAAACATTTAGGAAATATTCCCATCAACGGCTGGGAGACAAGCTATTATTGCACTAGACGCCCCATTAGCTTAAATTTATATTCATCATGCGCTATAGGAACTATGAATGTAAGCAGCTGCATCGTCTCCTCTGGTTACCACAAGGTGCATCATCATCATCAGATATCAAATTTAAGCCAATTTCAAAAGCGTCAGACAGCTGCAACAAAACTGGTGGCATCATAAATCATAGCAGACAAGGTTGATACTGAATTAATTAATACATAACAGACTTTAAATAAATCAACAGACGTGAAATTCATAAATTATGTATCATCTCATCCAGCTAAAATGTCCATGTAACATACGAACAACCAATCTCAAATAAATACTCTGTTTGGTTACATTAGAGACTCTGTCAGTCTCCATTTGGTGTGTTAAATGTGTATTGATCCCCCCCTCTCTAACACTTTCAATCAGTCTGACAGTCTCTGCCAGCAATAATACTACTCTGTAAGTCAACACTGTTTCACCATGGCACTTTTTTGTTGTTAAAGAAGAAAACTACTACTGTTAATACTAAAATGTGCATTTAACAATACTAAAAATAACTCTACACGCCCATTTAATAGATGTAGTTGTTGGAATATTTAACATAGTGACCTATCCTCTCATGTAACTACATCATCCTTATGAATGAATCGGCGTCAAATTAATTGTTAATACATTTGTTTCCCTCTTGAAGTCTGCATGTAAATATTAAGCTTCACGAACAGCAATGCTGGGCTTCGCTTGACAGCTGCTTGTATTTGGTGTCTGAACATCAGCTGCGATTGGTTGTTTTTGGTCGTCGGTGTGTGTTTGATGGCAGGAGGTTAGGTCAGAGCGGTGTGGGCTGGCGATGCAGTAGCAGTTTGTGTTGCATTCTCAGTGCTCCTACTTCCTCCAGACGATTGAGAGCAGTTAGCTAGCTAATATATGCCATGATTTTTCCCATCAGCCCCGCAACGCTGCGAGGAGTTACGGCTCCCAGTCGTCGTCATGGTGCTGCGAGGCGATGATGACTACCACGGTGAGGATGGTGCACAGCACGATGGAGGCGATGCCGACGGCCAGGCTGATGAAGGAGAAGTTGCGTGCCTCGCGGGAGGCTATTTCCGCCGTCACCATGTCCCCTCTGGCTATCGCCGTGCGCACCTAAGTGATGCGGTGGGGGGGGAGGGAGGGGGTGGGTGAGTGGGAGGGAGGAGAAAATGAGAAAATACGTTATGTAACAAGAAGATGCACGAGTGGGAGCGGGAGAGAGAGTCTAAAACACCATGAATGGATCGATTTCACTGCGGCGCAGCCTGAATGTTGCAGAAAAAGGGGGCCACTCCACACTACATGAACACGCCATAACAACATATACGGCTCAGACCAGTGGGCCCATGCCTTGTCAGCTCAACTTAACTCAAAGCCAGCTGAGCGGGCCCAGAGGAGAAAATCCATTCTGTCCTGTTGCACCGACAATGGTGCGGTTACGTAATGTGGCCTGTTGTGTGCATGTTGGTCGGCACTGCCTGCCATTACAGAGGCAAACAACAGGCGTCGCGAGGTATGAGAGCCACCAGACTGAACCTTTACGTGTCTCACATCTAACAGGTCATACTGAATATATGACATCACTCAAAGTATGCACTCTGGCGGCGCACTCACCCAAGATAAAGTCTCTTTAAACGTTAATGTAAATCCCGAGGTGGCAGTTTGCTTCTGCTGTTTTTTGTATCTGATTCTGCATTATTTTAAAGTGCTGAAAACACACAATGTCATAATCCATATTTGCTTCTTCGTAGCTGTTGGTAGGCGGCTGGATAACATGGCTGAACCAAACATTCAAATCCAAGCAAACACTACAAGCTAATTTTGACCCATAATATCATTTAAATCACCTGTTTTAACGTCATTATGTGTACGATAAAAAAGCATAGTCACAATGTCACATATTGACATTAGCATGCTAACATGCTCACAGGGACAGTGTTTGCATGTTAATGTCTACTTTTAGCATGTTTGAATGCTAACATATGCTAACTACCACTAAACACAAAGCTGATGCTGATGGGAACGTCTTTCATCTTGCACATATTTGGACATTTGGACAATGACGTTTTGCAGGGACTGCAGGAAAATTTAAATTTGAACCACATTTTATAGCATTTCTTCCTAACGTTGAGACATTTCACAAAAAAAAAAAAAAAAACACAAATGTAAATCTCCTGGTGGGGCTAGACGAAAAGTCAGAGAATCACCAGTCAGTGTGTGTTAAAAAAAACATTAGTGAGATTTTCCCCTCTGCATACTATAAATCTCTTTAACCATGGCGTTGTTCTAAAAGGCAAGTACCTTCCTGAAAAAGGGTAGAAATGCATTTACATGACAGAGTCTCCCTGGTAAACGTGACATTATGTTAATAAAACTCAAAGATCAAAAGATAGCATAGAGGGCATTTACCTGCACTGCTTTGATGATCGCGATGATGCCTGTTGGCCAGAAGCAGCAGACGGTGGTGAGCACGGCAATGGGCAGGTAGTCATGCGGCGGCCGGCGGTCCATTAGGGTGATGCTGGGTGGCATTTGCATGGGATGAATCTGGCCCGGCGGGATCCCTGGGTGCCCTCCACCGGCCGGCATGTAGGGCTGACCCTGAACGTGGGGAGGAAATAAGACAGAGAGTAAGTGCTTAAAGCTGACGGAGAGCAGCTTACAAAAGGCCTTTCCACTCCAATGACACAGGAGCAAGGCAACACAGTGAAAGAGGAGGATGACTGCATGTGCACAGTCTCTGTTGCATGCGTTAAAGCGTGGCCGGAAACCTCTAAAAGCCCGCCATTCATTTGTGAGATTGAAGGATACGCTGTACGTTTTGCTCTTGATAACATTTCCCCAACCTTCCTGCAGTGCAGTGCAGAAGAATGTATGCCCACCAACGTACATCAGCTCTTGTTTTCAGTTCCGTGCACCGGGAGGTGAGACCTTACAGTAGCACTGTCACTAGATTGGTGACTCACAAGCACATTTTGTTGTCTAACTTCACCACTTTCACTTTGCTTCAGGGGAGGGGTGGGAACGGTTTTATCCACTGTGTGAACGTGGGCAGCTATATTTAAAAAAGATATATTGTACAAAAATGGATGAATAGGTACAAAAGTACCCGAGCCCCGGTTCATAACCTGATTTTACTCAAAAGCAACGCCTCGTCTCCGCTTATTTCTACCCATTGTGAGGAATTCAGGCTGACGTTTGATCCCATTTTTACATGTTTTGTGAATGTTATGCCTTTAAATAGATAACAGCAGAGACATGACAGGAAACGAGGGGAAAGAGAGATGACATGCAACAAAAGGATGTGAACCGGGGAATTTGCGGCTTGTGGTCGGCGCTTTAATATTTTAACTGCTTGCTTGTGGATTTGTCAGTCCCTAATGAACAAACTAAGTAAATAAACGCCACATCTATCAAGTTTTTGATTCATTCTCATCATAAAAATGTACATGAAGTGTTCTAAAATTGATGATCTGGCTGCCCATAAAAGCATGATACGCAACAACATGAAACTTCCTCATCATTTTTGAATAATGTCTGATGATTCCTGGAAATTCTGAACTAATTACATGAAAAATATTGCAACGCTGTTATCAGTCTAGGTCTTCACGGTTCAATCTAACTGGCAATGATGGAGGTTTTCTTCCCTAGTTTCAAGCTGAACACAACTGAGACAACAGAACGCTGTCTGTATTGTCCCCGTTATTAGTATCAAATGACATGTCTTTTCAAGAAACATCCAAGTAAATCATGAGCAAACAATGTAGGATGAAAAACATTTAACTATTATCTGTGATATGAGGAGGAAAGCAACGTAAAACAGATTCAACCAACTGGTGTAATTCTGCAGCAGTCTGGCGTCAGACCTGTGAAATCTTTAAAAGCACGTCACACGCCTCTTACTCACCGACGCCATGGGGTAGACGGGTACGTAAGCCGTGCATGGCTGCAGCTGAAGCGGGTAGCCCGGGTGGAGGTATCCTACTGGGGCGTGAGTCATGGTGCCTCCGGGGCCCTGGGTCTGGACGGTGTAGCCCTGCGGGGCCCCCTGCGGACCCAGCGGGTTGCAGTGGAACTGGGTTTCTTGGAGATATCCGTCTGAGCCCGGAGGAGGAGGCGGAGGAGGGTAGTTGGGTTGGCTGCCCGGCGCTGGCTGCATGTTGGGGTGATGCGGCATGTTTGGATCTTGCGGGCCGGGGAGGTACGGAGGAGGCTGCATGGTCTGACGGCCAGAGTCATCGAGCCCTGAGAGGAAGAAGAAGAAGAAGAAGAACGGGGAGGGAAGATAAGAAAACAGCAGGTAGGAGACGATTCACAACAGAAAAGGCATAAAGAGAGCATGTTATCTAACTCAAGCACTGTTACATGTTGCATGTAATATGTCTTATCTCACTGTTGAGGATGGGGGAGAAACAATTACACAGACCACGGCTCCTCAGCAAGTCTTCAAACAGCATCCACAAAGGCAGAAATCCTGTGTAGTCTGTGTGCTAATGATGACAGTGATTGACATTTCTACCTCCAGAAAAGAAAGGTCTTTTCCCTCCCATCCACCTTTCAAACACAATATTTATTAGTGGTTGGAAATGTGGCATTTCTGAAATGGAAAAAAACTTCAGCTAAAGGTTTTTTCTGTCTGTCTGAATCTTCCTCCTGCTTTTGAACATCTCACACTCGCACGTCCGCTTCCCTTTGTGTTTGTTTAACACTGAAAATGACTGATGGGGGTGTCGTGTTTTCACAGCGGGGATGCGGCCGAGGGTACCGTGATCCAGTTTGACAGGGACATGAGGCGGGATGAGGAGGAGAAGATGGAGATAGATGGAGGTGAGGATGGAGGAGGAGGAAGAATTTGATGGGGCGGAGGAAGGAGAGCAGGAGGCAGTCGGAGAGCAGAGCGGCTGAGTGATGAGGGATGACTACTTGTGCTCGGGGACCGGCTTTACATAAGAGTCGCTGACTCTGTCACAAGCAGGAAATGGACCAGAAACCGACAAGAGGGGAAAGGAGCGAGGACGAGGCAAGGGACACCTTTAAAAGGGCATGACGTGATGAGATGAGCAGCTTGGCAAACACGAGAGACAAAACACATGGTGTGTCTCCGTTTTAAAGGCGACCTCTCTCACGATAGGACTGTACGGAGGAAAGATAAAATGTAAGAAACATCGGCTTTAAAGAACTCAGCTGGTGATGCTGCAGGTATTTCCGTTAAAAGAGACATTTTGTATGGGAAAGTGTTGAGGCTATCACTGTTCACAAACTGATATCAAGTGTTATTTATCAAAGGGGAATGATTTTAAGACCAAAATAGCTGTTTTTTGATGGAATATACTGAATTATACATCTTTTACCATTTTACCAACAACACAAATGGAAGCAAATGCGTTTGTTTTAACTAAATAAACACTAGAAGGATGAACTCCGCTATGACCGCTGCTGTAATGTTTGATTGAATGAATTGGCTTATTGTATTATCATAAATACTGCAGGTGCAAATTAACTAGATTAAAGAAAGCTAAAGATCATAATAATGTCAAACACATCCTGAATTTGACATGTTCCGAGGTCATCATTCCCACTCATTGATAACATTATACTGTAGGCCTGCTGTTGCTCTTTTATTCGCATCAGTGATGCATTATGGGGCCACACATGGTTGATTAGGAGACAGCATTCAGGTGTGCAGCCTTTAACGCGTTTCATTATGACGTGTATTCTCTTATGTCGTTGCTGTAAAGCTGCTGCTCCATCATTGGTTGGCGCTCTAACGCCCTGAAACAATGGACGAGAAGGGCAGAAGCAGGAAGTCGCCTTCATTAACAGCAACGCGACACGTTTCGCGTCATTATTAATTAAGGGCTGTTAAACACGCGCGAGCGAAGGCGTGCACGCGCAGAGGACACCCACACCGATGTCTACAGTCAGATGGAGCCTACGTAGGCCTGCGCGTAATGATAATGAGACACAAAGAGACAGAAAACACTACATTTTAAAGCTGTATAACTGTCATTAAAAGTCCGTTTTGAAGCAGAACATAAATTAAATAACTTCAGATGCAAATACAGTCACATAAAGTGTGATAATGTCACTTTAAAGTCTCCATTGAGCTCCGTGGAGGAAATAAAGAGGCCCTGTGGTGGCTTTATTCCCTCCCCAGGATGCTGCACCCACACAGCGGTGCAGCATCCCGGAGAAACGGCGCTGTGCAGATAAACAGCGGACAGAGATGTTGACAAGGGGGGCAGCTGGGAGAGGGAGGGGGCGATATGTATCCGCGCATCAAACAACAGAAATGGTCCGTTTTTAAAAGAATAACCACATTGTCGCATCAAGAAGTGGCTCAATTAGGCTGCCAATTAGGCTTCAAATATACGCCTTATTTAAAGACAATTAAAAACCGCTCACCGTGTTTTTCCGACGACATGCCTTCCGATCTTCTATCCTCCCTCCTCTGATGTATTTTTACTCCAAGCTGATGGTGGGGGGGAAAAAAAAAAAGAAATCCCTCCTTTCGATGATGCGGACTTACTCCAAACAACCCATCCTCAAGACGTCTTCATCTTTTAGAAAACACACACGGATTCACTGTAATAACTTCACGTTCCTCCCGTTCCTCCGTGCGGTCTAACCGGGTCTCTCCTCTAACGCATCGCCGTACATTGAATTAATCAGACACAATGCTATCGTTGTCTTAAAGTGACAGCCCGGATTGGGGGAACCTGCACACGCACCGCGCTCGAGCATCCCATCGCAGCTCAACAAAGACTCGCGGCTCTCTTTCTTTCCCCGCGTGACGCTTCACCACCTCGTGTTTTCCTCACGCGCATATCGTCCTGAGATGGCTTTTTTTTTTTTTGACAGGATGTCAGAAAATCCTGGAGAACCTTTCATTTTAATTTCTACACACATGTGAGACAAACATCTGGAACACAGATTTTTTTTTATTACTGTACAATAAATTACAGATTTTATCCCACAGTCTGTAGCTCGCTGCGTTGGCTAAAACTCATTCTCTTCTTCATGTAAACATGTTTTTGCAGGCACATACAGCACTTGTTAATAAGAACCATCTCCTTTACCTCCCCCCACATGTGTGTCTCTGTCTTTCTCACACCTTTCACACAAAGAAACACTTGGCTGCGGGCGGCGCACCTCTCCTCCACCCTCCTTCTCTCAGTGGGTGTAGAGGGAGGCGGTGAAGACGATGTCCCTGCGGATGGCCAGGGAGGCCTTCTCCATCTTGCTCCCCAGGACGGAGTCACCCACGATGCGGGCGGCCTGCCGCACCTCCTTCAGCACCTCGTCCAGGCGCTGGATGCAACGGACCACCGTGCCCTCCTGGACGTCCGTCAGCTGGGCGATCTCTGCAAACGGCTGTAGAGTGAGACGGGAGGAGGGAGGTGAGACATGTCAATGTGAGATGGTACCAGGTAATTGAATGTGCGGGTGAGGTAAAAATATATCAACATACAGACAAAAATAACTCAAGCTTTGAGATCTCAAACAGTATAAAAAACAATTGTGGCAGCTTTAATCTTCCCAGACCTTTAAACTGGTTGGGTAGGCTGTACAGCTTGTTATTTCTAAATCAATGCAGAAGAGGCCAAGAGGTCCTAAATCATATAATTCCCACAATGCTTAAGATGTTTAGAACCTCCCTGCCTGATGAATACCTACGTCTTTCAAACATAAATACTGGCTTTGGGTATTAAATTTGCATGTTAATACCTGATGTAAATGAGGCCACCATGAAGTGCTACAACAAAGAGAAAAGCCTCACCATGCCTCTGGCCCAGCAGTACACCACCTCTGTCAGGCCAAACTTGAACTGGCCAACAAACTCCTCAGCTGTCTGTGGTATCCCACAATCCCTCTGCAGCTCTCCGATACGCTTAGCCACTGACAGCACCCGATCGATGCCCTTTAGGGGGAAAATACAAAGAGACACAGAGAGCAGAGAGAGATGGAAAAAAAAAAAAAAAACGGATAGGAAAGAGCACGTTAGGTCTGGAAAAACGATTTTATTAAGTTGCCCTTAAATGCATCGCCTTCTCTGGCCCCCTTTTGTGATGTTCAAGAAATCTGTTTTACAATCTGTACCGTGGCACATCTGCTCTTATATCGCAGATCTACAGAGCTCGGCCATCACTAATTCAGGCCCTCTTAAAGCCCTTTCATGTATCGGGGGCCCGTTCACAACACACACTGACATAACAGAGGCATATTTGACAGACGGGTGAATTATTAAGTGAGAGCGTGACTGGGATGAGTCAGGTGAAGTGCCCTTATTGTCCTGTCTGCAGGGAGACTAGGTACAATATGATAGTGAGAGCCTGTGTGTGTGTGTGTGTGTGTGTGTGTGTGTGTGTGTGTGTGTGTGTGAGTCACCACTGGCGAAGGCAAAGTCTGTACAGTATGTCAGTGCACAGACGAGCCACTTCCTCCTTACCTCCTGCAGGGTGTTGGTAATGTGCGGCTCCACCTGCGTGTTCTGTGTGAACACCAAACAGGACAGCAGGGCGGCGCTCTCCTCGGGCGCCAGCGGGCTCAGGGCGTTCTCGAACAGCAGCTCGGTCAGCAGCAGCTCGTGGCTGCTGATCTGACAGGCCACGCGGCCTTTCAGCTGCACCGCCCCGCTGCTGTCCACGTACTGGAGGTCCTGCAGCACCTGACGGAGACCAGCGGGAAAAAAATCTAACTTTTGTAATGCTATCTCAGAGAGAAGAAGTTTACAAAGCCACTCTTCGGAAATAAAAAACTGCCCGACAGAAACGGGTCAGGACAGCGAGTCAAACGTCCGAACCTTGATCCTCTGGTGGTATTCAGGCAGCAGGGACAGAGACTGGTCCGACACCAGGAACAGCAGCGTGTCCAGCTCCTCCTGCACCCTCATCCTCTCCTCAACGCGAGCAAACTGAAGCACAGACACACAGACACAGACACAGACACAGACACAGACACACACACAGACACACACACACACACACACACGTTACTTAACTTGAGTAAACAACAACAGCACTTGACCTGATTTCAGTGCAACAAAAAAAAAACCAAGAGAGGAAATATTGCCTATTGTTCTCTCATTGACAGCACAGGTGAATAATGATACACTGTGGCCAATTACTGTATACTAACAGCTTGCACATTAACCACCGCTTTTATAATACCCACAATGCCTCATAAAGACCCAAGAATCAATGGTGATGAGGAGAGGAGTGATACCGCAAGTATGAGCTTGTTATCTTGCAAACTAACGGGAGATTGTGCGTGACACGGCTCAAACGACACGCCGAGCCCGCGAGACAGTGATGAGCCGCAGCTATGAGCCTGTATGGGTAATTATAGAAACAGCCGGCTCCGATTCGCGCATCTTATCTCCTCGACAAGGCTGCCACAGAAGACGGGACACGCGAACGCAAAAAAAGGAGAAATCTTGTGGAGTGTGATGTTATTATTGTGGAACCAGAGAAGTGATGGAAGGATAAAAGGAAAGTGATGCTGGGAGAAATGAGAGGAGGCATCAAAAGTGGGCCAATTGTTAAGTATCTTATGTAAGGCTATGAAGTTAATTAGCTTCATAAATATGCAGTAGCTGCACAAAAGAAGTTGATGTCTTTATTAAACCCACAGTGAAATGACTCACTTGCATAATGCATCTGAAAAAAAAAAATATATATATAAATAAATCTTTTTTATTAAAAAGAGTGCTTTCTCGGCAGTTAACAGATCAACTAACCTGCTCGGCGAACGTGGGCGAGTGGATGCAGTTGAACTCTCTGAGGCTGTCCTGCAGCACGCGGCGCCTCATGGAGTTCTCCACCACGTCGACGCTCTTCAGCTGGAGGTCGTTCACGGGGTCGAGGGCCGCCATGCCGCTGGGGTTGGCCTCGGCCAATCGCAGGAGCTCCTGGGTTGCAGTGGAGATGGCTTGGCCGGGAGGATCAAGCCTAAAAGAAGGAGGAGAGAAAAAAAAAAAAGGGTAGTCAACGGTGTTTAGTTGTGTGATACAAAGACATAAACGGTGGTTTACTTTTGCGATATACATAACGGACAATAAAAAAAACTGATGTTATTTGGATGTTTACTAGCTAGCAGTCTTCTTCACTGTCTTTCTTGGAGTGTACTATGTTTCTTGGAGCTCTATCACCACCAACTGTCAGTCAGGAGAAAAGCATGAAACAATTGGTAGACGCGGTCATTATGGGGTCAGAGCCCTCCTGCAAATACATGTAGTGCAAGGTTTTATATATAATATTTCAGACCCACAAGACATCCACCAAGCTCTCTCACACACTTGAATCGCGGCTGCTGCCTCTTGTTGTAGTTGTCGATAATCCTGTCTGGAATCACTTTGAGGGTTTTCACCGTGATGGCCGAGATGTCCTGAAGCTTCAGCTTCTGCACCGTGTGGCTGCAAGGGCCTTAAAAATAAAACAGCCATCAGACATGGTCACGCTCCCGTTACACTCTCTGCAAGATGACGTCAAAAAAAGGTGACTTCATGTCTGTCGACAAACCTTCCGGTACGAAGAGAGCCGTGTTGTAGAGGTGAGGCAAAGCGTTGTTGGCGTTTCCTTTTCCTTCCTCTTCCTCGTTGCCCTTCTCACAGATGACGAGAGCCGTGAAGGTGCGATTCACAGAGTCGTTGGACACCTGGAACGGAGAGATGGAGGAGAAATGGAGGAGATGCCAAGAGAGCACAGTCTGTGCTGATGCTTGAAACGCTGAACTCCCTGCAGGTGTGTGAATGTGTTTCTGTGTGTGTGTGTGTGTGTGTGTGTATGTGTGTGTGTGTCAGCCCTGTGCCAGACAGGTGATCAATCCTACTTCAATGTTGCCTTTTGCCCAACTGCATGCTGGGACATTGATTTCTTATGCTAAGAGACTTGCTCTACTTGAAAATGTACCATCTACTTACAGAAAGAAAAACCTCATAATGCAGGATGACCTAAAAGATTACAATTCTAGTTGGTGGATTACTTAGTGATCTCTGGGGAAAGCAGGCAGGAAACTAAAGCAACAACTGACTTAGAACATGACAAAAAAGAAAAAATTAAGCACAAAGACTTGCCCCTTAGTGATGAACTCAGTGTTTTAAGCAGTGACCTTCACCATGTCTCCCTTGCAAAAAGGTTTGCAATTTTCAACAGGATTTAACTGGCTGAATAAAAATGTAATACATAAACTACTAGTTAGAAATGTTATTTCTTCAGTTTTATTGTACAACAGCAGAGACATAATGGCAGTACGCCAGCTCTAAATTTCCCTATAAAATCAAAAAATTAAGACGTGTAGAGAGTGATGAATGTTTGTTTCCATCTGCTGCTGCTCTTCAAGCCATCATGAAACACACACACACACACACACACCTGTAGGATAACTCCCAGGGCGTTGAGATGCTGCTTGTTGTTCACCACCACGACTCGACCCACAGACAGAGCTTTCAGCCCGTTGACGGACTCCAGAATGGCGCGCTGAAACCAGAGACAGCAGGGAGGGAAATGTAGCACGCGGCAGTTTGAAGCTGCATCAATATGATCTCTGTTTCTGTGTGTGTGTGTGTACCTGGAGGGCCTCAGTGGTGGTTCGTAGCTCCTTCACAGTGTGGTAATAAGGCAACATGTCGGACGGCTGGCCTTCCGTGTCCAGAGGAGGCAGAGAAGACACCATCTGCTTCAGCTGGCTGATCCTCTTCTCATGGGCCTGCAGCCGGAGGAAGAGCACGACGGAGAGAAGAGCAGAGCTTTTATAACACATGGGTCGACACGTCAAATTAAATATGGTGCCATTCTTTTGAGTGTTTCACAGTCATTCCAGTGAGCCAGTATGCACAATAATTATGTGTAAAGTATAGCATTTGTAATCAACCCCAGGTGTACGTTACCTGAGTGTCCCTGTGGCTCTCAGAAAAGCTCCTCCTCATCATGTCGGTCACGCGGAGGGCTTCGACTCGCAGCAGGTTGAGGATCATGGTGTAGGTCAGTCTGAACTGGGACTGGAGGGTGGTGGGTTTACCCTGAGCCAGACAAAGAGGACCGCGTCAATTAAAGAAAGGCTGATTAAAATGTCTCTGAAACCCTTCATCTGAATCCATGGAAATATTGAATATAGACCAGACTTATATTTTAATGCCAGTGATTTAAAAAGGGTTGTTTTTGGTTCACTGAGTTCTAAAAACCTACTAAATTAAATTTACATTTAAATCAATGTCAACTCTCCTTGAATATGACTGGGAAATGAATTATCACTAGCTGTATGTATTCTTAATGGACCCCTTTGTAGTTCCTGTTGTGCCTGGTTTGTTAATGCAGTAGCTGAGGAAGTAAACTTGGACCAAAGCCGTTGCCCTAGCAACAGTCTGGCAATGAAGACGTCTATTGCAAACAAATACAATGCAAGTGGATAAGCTCTGGGCTATTTTTGTTGAAGGGCACACTGAAATCAACACATTCCTCTCCAAGTGAGAGCGAGTTAAAATAGCCCACTCGGCTCAACTGTACAGTTAAATGTTAAACGGATGACTCAGCGTGCAGCACATAACAAACAGGATGATCTGCTTTGAGGTATTATACATATTTTGTAATATTGGCCGTCAAATGGAGATTTAATACCACACCAAATGATATAAAAAAGGTTGTGTCAGAGCCTCACCAGCATCATGACATGCAGATCTGCCATCTCGTGGACTCCGGCTTTACACAGAATGATGACGGTGCCTGTGGCGTCCAGACCTCTCCTGCCTGCCCTGCCCGCCATCTGAATGTACTCACCTGAGGGTTTCGAAACATAAAAAGACATATCATAAGTAGTTGTTTTCCATCGACTCCCATTCATCCTCAGAGATGAAAGAGCATAATAAACGCTGGCTTCGTCAGACAGAGAGACACGGAGAGCATCAAACCTGGCAGCAGATTTCTGAAGCCGGTGCCGTCGTGTTTCCTAATGCTGTCAAACACGACAGTCCTGGCGGGCATGTTCACTCCCATTGCAAACGTCTCGGTGGCAAACAGCACCTGGGAGATGAAGATGGGATGCAGACGTATTAGTTTAAGTTTATGCTTGAAGGAACAGATAAAAAGGTTTGCTATGTTGCTGTTAAACGATACTTGTTGTTTGAATGTGATGTTCTGACTCACCTTTACGAGACCTCGTGAGAAGAGCATCTCAATGACCTCCTTCAGTATTGGCAGGATTCCACTATGATGGACGGCAATGCCCCTCTTCAACAGGTCCCTCATGACCAAGATCTAAACATGGCATTTGAGAGTGTTGGCATCACAATGCACTAGTAAAGATTTTCGAGGGGGTTCATTTGGGGTTGCCCAAGTACGTACGTACCATCAAAATAGAGAATTTCCTATCTTTCCCTTCCCGTTCCCGAATGACCATTAAATATTAATAATAAACAGAATTTCATCATTCCATAACAGTAAAAGCCAGAGGAGAAAGAAAATCTGAGGGCCAAGCCGACTGTTTTTTTATTTTATTTATACCTGAGGCAGCTGCCTGTCTCCTCCCCGTAGGCGACTCATGCTCTTCTGGAAGAAGGAGTGGATCTCGGCCTTCTCTATGGAGGTGGTCATGTCCATGGAGTCCAGCGAGCGGGCGTTGTCATCGCACCGCGTCCGAGAGAAGGTGAATGCGACCACCGGCGTCTGCTGCCGCTGGGACAGGAAGTGCAGGAGAGTGAGCCACACCGATCGGTCCTGGGGGGGGGAAGAAATGCGGAGAGGGGCGAGAACGTGAAACGAGACAGAAAATCAAAAAGCAGCGACGTGAGAGAAAGGGAGGGAATTACCTGACTGGCTGTGGTGCTGTGAGAAGTGCTTTTCGTGCCAAATGATTGAGCGTGTTTGCTGGTGCGCTCCTTCTTGGCATCGACAGCTGCGTAGTACCTGAACAACAAGCAGATAAACTTCCCTTATGAGTTACTAGACTAAAATAACAATCATCGACTGAAGGTCCACGCAGCTTTCGTCTTGTACCCTTTAGTGAGGAAGTTTCCTGTAGCATCCAGCAGCAGGAACATCTCTTTCTGCGTCTTGGTGCTGTTTCCCGTGTAAAGGTAATGCTCCAAAGGCACAGGTCTCTTCATTGTGCTGATCACGTAAATATGCTTCTTCTTTATGCGACTGGAAATAACAAAATAAGAATTGAAAAGATACAAAAAGTGTGATTAATATTAGAAGCTTGACAAACTGTCAAATGCAATCTAATATTGAGGGCACTCACCCGATCCACTCGCTAAACTCCAGAGCGTTTGGCACCGTGGCGCTGAGGAGGATGATACTGACGTGATCGGGAAGCATAATCAAAACCTCCTCCCAGACAACCCCTCTCTGAGGGAAACAGAGAAGAGATAAAAAAAAACTGTTATTCTTGAGTTAAATCAGAATGAAACATACAGAAAGTAGTGGTTGCTGACCTCGGCATCGTTGATGTAGTGAACCTCGTCAAAGATCACCCACTCCAAGTCTCTGATGACCTCCGAGCCGTTGTAAAGCATGGACCTAGAAGAGAGAAATAAACCTAAAGGCTCCTCCGAGTTCTATTCAGAATATTGATTTAATATCTATCACAAAACAGCCCGGGTACCTGAGGATCTCAGTGGTCATGATGAGACATGAAGATTCAGGACTGAGCTGGACGTCGCCCGTCAGGAGTCCGACATCTCCGAAGGTGGTTTTAAAGTCTCTGAACTTCTGGTTGGACAGGGCTTTGATGGGAGAGGTGTAGATGGTCCTGTCAACGGAAAGGAAAGATGTTAAAATACTTGGGAGTCCTACTTTATATACTCTACATTCCTCACTGACGGTGGTGAAAACTTGTCAAAACATTTCTGTAGAAAGCAAGAAGAAAAAAAGTCTCATAAAGCAGAAGCCCTTCAGAATGACAGATACGCATTTTATTTGAATGAGCTGACATTTTTCATGCCTTAGCCAAATTTAAAATGTCTTAATCAGAAGAGCAAACCTCCCCTACAGACCTTGTCATATGTTTCTGTGAGAGAGCGATGGCGTATTCGGCCACCACCGTTTTGCCGGCCGACGTGTGCGCGGCCACAAACACCGAGTCGTGAGCCTCCAGCCTCAGCACCGCCTGTTTCTGGAAGACATCCAGCTCAAACGGCCACTGGAGCAGAAGAGAGCAGAGAAACAGATATCAGTTATCACAGGACGCTCATGAATAAATAGTGTGAAGGTTGCATAAAAACAAATTAGACAAACATCATGTTACATCTTTTTACCAGGATGGTTTCTAGAAGACCCACCTTGAACGCTGGGTTGGGGATGCGTTTATAGAAATCATCGCAGGGTGCCGTTATGTTCACAGGGATGGCCCATTTCTTATTTGTCTCCGGGTTCTCTTTAGGCTTTGATTTCTCATCTTTTCCTTTCTTTGAGGAAGTCGAGGATGACACAACATCCTGATGACAGAGCAGGAAAAACAAGATTTCACTGCGGTTATTCTTTAGCATTGTTGGAATTTAGATTGTATTTATTGCAGTAATACTGTGGTTTGGTAAAGGAAGGACTGCTTTACAGTGTTTTCAGTCTGCAAAATGACCCATCGTACATCATTTTACATGCAGAATAGCTGCAGTAAGGGACTACTGTGAATACAATCATAAATTTGAGTACAAACTGTGGAAAAACTGCACCTTGACACCCAGGTCTTCAAGGCTGTTTGTTCTGGGCAGCTTGGGAGCTTCCTGACTTCCTTTGCCTTCCTCCTTCTCCTCTGCCTCAAGTTGCAAGTCAGTGATGTCACCCAATGTGGACAGGAGGGACATGAGGTTGACCTCTGCTTTTGCCACTTTGGCATCTTCAGGATACACATAAAAAAATATATGTAATTATTTTTTAAACCCTGTAGGATTGTGTTTTCATAGAAAAGTATGATATCTAACCTTTATCGGTGAAATCCATCCCTGCTTTGAATCCAGGCGGGACTCTGAGTAAATCTACAAGATGAAAACAATAAATTCAAACATAAACAGCTGAAATAAAAATAAAAGTCTCACCATTATTTTACAAAAACGAAAGTTAAAAATCACCATTTTCAAAGTCTATGTCCTCCTCCAGCTCAGATTTCTTCTTTATTTGGTCCAGAGTAAGCTCCTCCATTCCTCCTGCAAACATCATCATCGCAACATGTTTACCGACAAAGTGAAAACAGCCCAATTGCAAATATGAAGGCAAGGTAAGGTAAAATAGAGGATGACATCACTGGAAAAACGAAATGCTTTGAACAGATCTGTCTCACCGGGGCGGAAAGGGTAGTTAGTGTTGCTTCCTCTGAGGCTCTCTGAAGGAGGCCCGGGTTGGCGTTGTAATGACAGCGAGTTCTTTGCTGACAGGCTGGTGTTCTCCAGTAACACCTCAAGATTATTTAAAGACAGAACAGCTGAATAAACCCTAAATTGCTGAAAGCAACACAATGGGCAAAGTCTAATAGATAGATTGTACAATAATATAGTTATTCCACAACATTTCTTTTCAATATCAATCAATCTTTTTAATAATATTCATATTACAGTTTTTAAAATAGGATGGCATTAGTTGTGCGACTATCGATTATTTCATTATCATTATATTTGTCCTTTGGTCTATAAAATATAAGAGTAGTATAGTAATACATGCCCTCCACAATTTTCCAAAGTGCGAGTCTACATATTGAAATCCTTGTGTCATCTAACAGATAGTCAACACCCTAAAGATATTTGTGTTGCCACACAAACAAAAAGGCAGCAAATAATCACATCTGAGAGGCTGAAGCGACTAAAACCATTACTTGATCCTCAAAAACATGTAGTTTGAGCTCTAGAAGATACTATGCTTTATAAACAGTGTATTTGTGAGGTACCTCGGTGAAGTCAAGCAGCATCCCTGTGGTTGGATCCCTGACAACAGAGACACCAGAGTGAAGTGCAGACGGAGCGCAGTTGATTAGAGAGTCGACGTTAATTTCTCTCTGAGTCACCCTGGTGAGGACGACAAAAACAGAATGACCTGGATCGATCAGCAACATTGCTTTAAAAACGGTCAAATCATTAACAAGCAATAATTGGATTATTAACAGTGAAACGTACTGGAGAAACTTCTGGAAGGCAGAATCTGTGTCATGTATGGGAAGCCAGGCAGCGTCCCGTAAAAACTGTTTCTCTACTTCCGTCTCCAGGCTCAGGCTGATGGGAGGAAGGCCATGGGGGAGCTGTGGTGGAAAGATAAAATCAGATATTCAGCTACTTAGGGAGCAGCAGATGCATACCATGTGACAATAAAAGCACAGGTTTGATTCCTATATCCTACATTCATTCTTGACATTAATCTACTGAAATCTACCTTTTCAAACCTATGTTATTCATCTATCTATCTGCCGTTTCCCACAAAAAATAACAACAATTAATGAAAATAATGATATAATTTGTCTAATTTTTGTACAAGTAACTAGTAAAAAAAAACACAATGTCGCCCTCTGAAATGTAGTGGATTATAAGTATAAGTACACAAAGTTAAGCGCATCCATTGAGTTGATGCTGCTGTACACTCACCGTGGTCTGTGGCGCTAACGGCTGGTCAGGTAACCGGTGTGTGATGAGCTCAAACCTGCCAGAGCATCCCATCTCCAGCAGGGACAGCGGCAGGTCCACGGGGCCCGAGAGGGGCACATCTGCAGAGAGAAACAACACACCGAGTATGAATGGACTACAATAACACAAGGCCAATGCGGCCAGATGACGCGGACCATTGCACGCTAATTCTAACTATTTAATTGCGTGTACTTCAAGAAAGACTGAAAACACGTCAACACATCTATTGGTCAACTGGGTAAGTTAACTATTAAATATATGAGCCATGTTTGAGGCTGCTGAATGGAGCACTGATTGACAGCGACCCTATTAGCCACATCATCACACAACGTGCACCAGTGAGCGGTGTTCGCAAGACCAAACGCATATCAATAAAAACATAAATACACAAGCGGGCTACTTATTTAATAAGACACAACTTACTTGTTCTGTCCATGTCCCAACTGCCAACTGAAAGCTAGAAGTTGCCAACAACTAGTTCCTGCTGTCGCCCCGGAAGTTGGCAAATTGACAAGCGGAAGTTGCTACTAAACTAGCTCAACTAAGCCCCTTACAGTAAAAAACAATACAAAACTAAACTGTAAAAGTGTAATGAATTTCCACATGCCTGTGTACAGCAGATATGCTGTTATATATAAGAGTGATGTCGTTTTATGTGCGTTGCTATATTTTTATTTCTAAAATAAAAAAAAAGCTAAACGCGACCAGCAGCTGTTACGTCATAATTACGCGTCGGTGTTTTTGTGGATATACCGATTCGGTGAGTGAATACATTAGATACAAGCTAATACGTGTTATTTAGAGTTATTTCAAGAGACTGAGCGTGTTTTTATTGCGGTGGCACGCCGGTAGACAATGTTTTTCGGTGTCCCGACTTGGCCAGCGACATTTGTATTCTCTCAGAAGCAGAAGGTGTTTGGTTTCTGGTTAGAGACCGTATTAGCATACCTAGGCTAGCAGCGGTTAACCGGGTTTAAAGTAAATGAATCAATCCCTATTTTGTGCTACTACATCTGTCTTTGTTATTGGCTTTAATGGCGTTGTCTGTACTCTAGCTGCTACCATCATGGTGGTTTTTCCAAATTCACTGACGGAGGAAGAAGAGGCGCTGCAAAAGAAATATGCTAAACTCAAGAAAAAGGTAATATGCCAAGTTGCGAACATCCCAGTTAATGGAGTGAGTAACTCAGACCACCACAGTGAAGTTAAGTCTTATTTCATTTCTCGCACATACTTTTTTTCCCCCTATGTCTTTTCAGAAAAAGGCACTGCTTGCTTTGAAGAAACAGAGTTCAACAAACCAGACCAACCAGAGTGGCTTGAAGCGGAGTAAGTGAACTTGACTCCATTTAAAGTGTAAAACTATCTAAAATACACCTTGTGTTTACTCGCAGCCCTCAGTGTGAATAATTTAATTAATTAATGACGCAATCACATCAACTTAAACAATAACGCCAATTGAGATTTTGATCGTATGTACAAATATTGTTGTGCTGTCCACAAGAGAGTAAATGAAAACACAATAATGAAGTCAATCATAAATACTAAAATAACTGGACAAAATATATTCTGACTTTAATTTCTATTTGTATACTTGTTCAAGTCGACCCTATTTAAAATATTATGGCTTCTGGTGACCCATTTTATTTATTTCTGCAAAAGAAGCATGCATTTTACTTACTTATACTAACATAATATACACTACCGTTCAAAAGTTTTGGGTCACCCAGAAAATTTTGTGTTTTCCATGAAAAGTCACTTTTATTTACCACCATGAGTTGTAAAATGAATAGAAAATATAGTCAAGACATTGACAAGGTTAGAAATACTGATTTTTATTTGAAATATTTTTTTTTTCCTTCAAACTTTGCTTTCGTCAAAGAATCCTCCATTTGCAGCAATTACAGCATTGCAGACCTTGGGCATTCTGGCTGTTAATTTGTTGAGGTAATCAGGAGAAATTTCACCCCAAGCTTCTAGAAGCCCCTCCCACAAGTTGGATTGGCTGGATGGGCACTTCTTGCGTACCATACGGTCAAGCTGCTCCCACAACAGCTCAATGGGGTTTAGATCTGGTGACTGTGCTGGCCACTCCATTACAGATAGAATACCAGCTGCCTGCTTCTTCTCTAAATAGTTCTTGCACAACTTGGAGGTGTGCTTTGGGTCATTGTCCTGTTGTAGGATGAAATTGGCTCCAATCAAGCGCTGTCCACAGGGTATGGCATGGCGTTGCAAAATGGAGTGATAGCCTTCCTTATTTAGAATCCCTTTAACCCTGAACAAATCTCCCACCTTACCAGCACCAAAGCAACCCCAGACCATCACGTTACCCCCACCATGCTTGACAGATGGCATCAGGCACTCTTCCAGCATCTTTTCAGTTTTTCTGCGTCTCACAAATGTTCTTCTGTGTGATCCAAACACCTCAAACTTCGATTCGTCCGTCCATAACACTTTTTTCCAATCTTCCTCTGTCCAATGTCTGTGTTCTTTTGCCCATATTAATCTTTTTCTTTTATTGGCCAGTCTCAGATATGGCTTTTTCTTTGCCACTCTGCCCTGAAGGCCAGCATCCGGAGTCGCCTCTTCACTGTAGATGTTGACACTGGCGTTTTGCGGGTACTATTTAATGAAGCTGCCAGTTCAGGACCTGTGAGGCGTCTATTTCTCAAACTAGAGACTCTAATGTACTTATCTTCTTGCTCAGTTGTGCAGCGGGGCCTCCCACTTCTCTTTCTACTCTGGTTAGAGCCTGTTTGTGCTTTTCTCTGAAGGGAGTAGTACACACCATTGTAAGAAATCTTCAGTTTCTTGGCAATTTCTCGCATAGAATAGCCTTCATTTCTAAGAACAACAATAGACTGTCGAGTTTCACATGAAAGTTCTCTTTTTCTGGCCATTTTGAGCGTTTAATCGTCCCCACAAATGTGATGCTCCAGACACTCAACCTGCTCAAAGGAAGGTCAGTTTTATAGCTTCTCTAACCAGCTAAACTGTTTTCAGCTGTGCTAACATAATTGCACAAGGGTTTTCTAATCATCCATTAGCCTTCTGACCCAATGAGCAAACACATTGTACCATTAGAACACTGGAGTGATAGTTGCTGGAAATGGGCCTCTATACACCTATGTAGATATTGCACCAAAAAACAGACATTTGCAGCTAGAATTGTCATTTACCACATTAGCAATGTATAGATTAGTTTAAACTTAGATTAGTTTAAAGCACTGTTTAAAAAAACTGTGCTTTTCTTTCAAAAATAAGGAAATTTCTAAGTGACCCCAAACTGTTGAACGGTAGTGTACCTAAACACTGGGTATACTTTTTTATCTACTTTTCACTTTGCTTCATAACAGCTTTGTCAGATCAGCCCGTTGTTGACACGGCAACGGCAACAGAGCAAGCAAAGATGCTGATCAAGACGGGTGCCATCAGTGCCATCAAGTCAGAGAACAAGAACTCTGGCTTTAAACGATCTCGAATGCTGGAAATTAAACTCAAGGTGAGCTATCATGCCATGTTCTTTCAGCTGACGTTCAGCTGTTTTCTTGCTTTGTTTTCTTTTGTTAATTAGCTCTTTATGTGCCACAGGACCCTGAGAAAGGCCAAATACCCGCTTTCTTACCATTCCAAAGGAGTGTCTCTACAGATGAAGAACAACCTGAGGTATGCTGGATAGAAAACATGATAAAATAATGTAAAACATGGCTGCAAACATGACCCGGTTGTTGCAATTGTTCATTTTTATAGGTTTGTTTTGTTTTGTTAACCCTAACTCTAAGTAGCATAAAATCCTCATTTAGAATATAATTGGAAAATACTAATGCAATGTTTACGTCTCGCTCTGGTGATGCAATACAGTCAATGTTTCAACACATTCATTCTTTTCTACTTAAGAGTATAATATCTTATGTTGAATCTCTGTCAAAGGCGACACCTAGTGGTAGAGTTACAAAGCCATATTATGCACATTTGCACATTTCAAGGTCTGAAAATTATTCTAGCGTTTGAGCTTATTTTAATGTTGTCATATTTGTGCTTCTCCTAGTCTGGGAAAAGAGCCCAAAGGAAGTCTCTGTATGAGAGGTAATGTCTAAAAAATGATGAATACGCTAAACAACCTGTTTAAAACTCTGAGAGTGAATATCTGTGGGTGTAACCTCGTTTCACCCGTGTGCCCCTTGCAGCTTTGTCAGCTCAAGCGACAGATACCGGGAAGAGGAGGATGGAGGCGGCATGTCAACCGGCCGTGAAATGGACCGAGAGCGAGAGCGAGACCGCGGCGACAGAGAGCTGGATCGAGAACGGGAAAGGGACAGAGAGAGGGATAGAGAGAGGGACCGGGAGAGAGACCGGGAGAGGGATAGAGACAGAGAGAGGGATAAAGACAGAGATAGGGATAAAGACAGAGAGAGAGAGAGGGATAAAGACAGAGAGAGGGAGAGGGACAGAGACAGGGAACCGGATCGGGAAAGAGAAAGAGACCACAGCAGAGACAGAGATCGAGATCGCGACAGGGAACGGGAAAGAGAAAGAGATGGACCGTTCAGACGTAAGTAACCAACCAAGAAAAATCTATCCATAGGACAGGAAGAAATGCAGATATCTTTTCAGATCGTACTATCAGTTGATAGTAGTCATAATGGTGATGCAGTGTGGTGGTGCATGCTGGGACACAAGTGATTGTTCTCCGTTTCCCTTGTTTTAATTCTCAGGGTCAGATTCATACCCAGAGCGGAGAGGAGTACGAAAGGGGAATACTGTGTATGTTTACGGCTCTGGGCTCGGAGAGGACAACCTGCGCTCTGCGTTCTCTCAACATGGAAGCATCATTGACCTCTCCATGGACAACCCACGCAAGTATGGAGCTATAACACACACGTGTGTCTCTACCTACTGTTAGGAATGTGTTGTCTTATATCTACACTGTCTTCTCCTGCTTCTGTTTAATACTATGATTGCATCATAAAATTGTACTTTCCAAAAAAATAAATGTTTACGTTTCTCTTTCTAGTTGTGCGTTCATTACTTTTGAGAAGATGGAGTCTGCAGACCAGGCTGTAGCTGAGGTTGGTGTTATCCACTATAAGAAAATAAATGATGATTATACTTACGATCTTCCTCCTCTGTTAATAATACAACCTCCAAAACCTCGCCTTGCTGTTTTTGTCCGACAGTTGAATGGAGCAACGGTGGGAGACGTCCACATTAAAGTCAGCATCGCCAGGAAGCAGCCCATGCTGGACGCTGCCACTGGCAAATCTGTCTGGGCTTCCCTCGGTAAACAGTGCTCTTATTTTGTTTGGTTGTGGATCAGACCGTGTCTGCACAGTGTAGATTAACTGTTATCAATGTCCCTCTTCTTTCACAGCTGTGCAGAACAGTACGAAAGGCTCCTACAGAGACAAGAGGAACCAAGTCGTGTACAATGAAGATTTCCTGCGATGAAGAAAAAAAAATCTGTTTATTTTGACACATAGCTTTTCATGTTTTTGTTTTAATGTTAACCAGCTGCTTACAATATCTGTGTTGCAGCATGCATAAAAAAATAATCTGTTGTCTTTTGGATTAGATCACTTTACCTCACATGGTCAGAATGTGATGGTGTGTGGCTCATGAAACCAGATAGATTGTTTTGAGCACAATAAAAAGCATCAATACATTGTTACCTTGAGTGAAATTTATAGAAGACTTGTACTCAGGCAGTCTGAAGACACCACCTCAGTCTGATTAGTCAACAATAGGAAAAAAAAAAACCTGTGTGAGTCATCTAAAAGTACACTATTAATGTTAACATGTAACTGAGGAGACTTTCAAATTCATTTATTTACAGCATATTTTCTATGAATCGTGACCAGTCATCGTACGGAACATGTATTAGATATATTCAAGTTTAACATTAAAGTTGAGTAAAACTAATAAAACTATTCTAAGAGACATGAAAATCAACAGGACACACTGACATGTTCCCATTAGCTGCTTCCGGTTCCAGGTCCTGGTTGTGCATGTTGGCTCTCTGTCACAGCTCACTGGGACACTGGAACAGAGCCATCGTTAATGCTGCTAGCAACACCTGTCTCTGGTGTGAAAGGGGCCTCTTGTCTCAGTGTGAGAGGGCGAAGGACTAGTCAGTCATTTTTATCCACATACATCGTTTAGTATGTATATTTCTATGGAAATTTAAAATATATTTCATACAAAAGGCCTCATATTTTCACAGTCTGATATTTTAAAGGCCTTGGTTTAAAGGTACAGTGTGTAGCATTTCAAGAAGTCTATTGGCAGAAAAGGGATATAATAATCAGAACTGTGTTCATTAGTGTATATTCACCTGAAACTAAGGCTAGTGTTTTCGTTAGGTTAGAATGAGCCCTTAGTATCTACATAGGGAGCGGGTCCTCTTCATGGAGTCCCACGTGTTGCACTGCCATGTTTGGAAACAGGGAGTGAGCAGAGTGGTATACAGTTGTTTGCAATCTGCAACCTCACAGCTAGATGCCACCAAATCCTACATACTGTCCCTTTGATGCCTACATGGGACCCCACACACTGAACAAGCCTGAGGAGCTGAAGATATTTAGACACAACTGTCATTAAAGCTTGGGTCTATGACACTTGCTCAGTAACCAGGCATTCCTGCTCTTCCTCCCTTATTCTTCCACTGGCGCTCTCCCTCTCCCTCTCCTCCTGCTCATGTAGTGAGTTCTGCCCCGTCGTTTTTCCATGTTGCTCCTTCAGGTGGCGTCGTAAGGCGGGCTTGTGGGCAAAGCGGGCGTGGCAGTACGCACAGTGGTGTGGTCGCTCGCCACTGTGGAGGTTCATGTGGTCTATCAGTGTGGATTTTTGGGTGAAAGTCTTGTAGCAGAGTGGGCACTGGTGGGTTTTGCCGGCGCCCCGGTGCACGGCCATGTGTCGGGTGAGGTTGGCGGCGTGATGGAAGTGTTTGCCACAGCAGGGACAGGCGTACAGCAGGTGAGAGGAGCGGGAGTGGATGGCTAGGGAGTGGGCTGAGGGGAATGTCATGCCGCAATGCTCGCAGATTACAGGCCCGGTTACGTTTGAAGTGGATCCCACCACTGCAACGGACTCATCCCCTCCCTCGTTTGTTCTAACAGCCGTCAGCCCTGAACCCCCCTCACCTTCGCCACAATTAGACTCCTCCAGGGCGTACTGGGTCAAACTGTTGGCAGCAACTGGTGAGACCCTTTCTCCCTGTGTGTCGCCCATGCTGAAGTCTAATTTAGGAAGTTCAACCGAGACATAATTTCCTGACTTGAGTCCTTCTTGGCTGTAGTCCAAACCGAAACCCCCTTCCAACCCAGCAGATGCTAGGTACCACAATTCCTGCTGTTGAGCCATGCTCGGGGTTCTTTTTTCCTGTGATGACATCCACCTTCTCCTCTTAAAACCCCGCCCCCTGCCTCTCCCCCTGCCCCGGCCGACTTTAGTGTCCGGTAGCCTGCGTCTGATTGCGCGGAGCCCCTCCGCTAAAAGTCCCCCCACATTGAGATCTTCTTCTGTTGGATTCAAGTCATATTCACCGCCTTCTCCAATCATGACGCCATCTGTCTCTGGGTAACATGCGTCTTGAGGTCCGTCAGAGGGAGCTCCTCTCTCCTCCTCCCCCCCGTCTCTGTTCATCTGCTCTCCTTCAGAGATGTACACTCTGAACACATCACAGTCCTCCTGTCGGGCCGCTTCCTCATCGTCTGATGTGTTAACCTGTAACAGAAATGAAGACTGAGCAAAGTGTGTTGTGCTTTCAAATAGTGAATAATAATAAAAAAAAAGACTTACTAAAATATTAAGATACAGATATAAAACAGAAAAGTGAAATTACTCACATTTGAGAGTTTAAATATGATAATACTAACTCATCGTTGTCTTGGTAAATTACTTTCAATGGGTACTAATTATGTTATGTTTTCATTTGATGGACTTCAGGACTAAAACGTGATGGTATTTGTATATTTATATACATTTATTTTATAGATAAAAAAGGTACCATGGTATCTCTTCACACACAAACCTTAATGCATGGCTCATCTAGCATGGGGCCGCCATCATGCAGACTGCTGCCTTGAGCAGACGCATCCCCGCTGTTCTCCTCCACTGAGCGTACGACGGGACTGTGGGAGTGAACAGGGGAGGGTCGGCTAGTCGGAGGAGACGCAACAGAATAAATGCTTCCGCTCACAATCAGCGGTCGACTTTGGCTCTCCTCTGAAGTTATCTAGAGGAAGGAAACAGATTACGAGATTGCTAAAGACGTATGACAGGTGCGCTACTGAAAGCTATGACAGTATTGTGTTATTGGCATTACAAAATGTAGAACTGAAGATTACTCCTATCGCTGCATAAAAAAACCTAAGGTGAGAACTTACTTATAGTTAGAATAAAATTGGAGTAAATCAAGAATGCAACATTATTTTCTACATTGAAGACTTGTTAATTCTAAAAAAGGAAAAATTAAATACAATCCCCCCCCATAAATAATGACACATTTAATCCTGATTAATACATTGCTGTACAAAATATGTATCAACTTAACTAGAATGAATATGAAACCCACTTGAATGATTGTTTGGATTACTCACCTTGTGTGGGCTGGGGTTTCTTAGATGCACGTACTTCTTCAGTGCTCCTCGGCAGCGCTCCACAATATGCTCCATTTGTAGGTAGCTGGCAGCAGTCAGGTAGTTGACGATTTCTTCTGGGTTAAACTGCAGGACGCCGGTGTAACAAGATTGAAGCAGATCACACACCACTGTGGCGCTGTACAGCATCGACACCTGGGAGGAAGAAGCACTGGTTTTTACTCAGCAGATGGGTGTTAAAAAGACACAACATGGGTGTTGACAGTGTGACTTTGTGTGTGTCGGCATTTGCCTACCTGAAGCTTCGGAGACGGGTTGAGGAGGAACTGGTCCCTTAAGAAAGGCGAGCAGGCAGCCAGCACCACCTTGTGTCCCCTGAACGTCTGGTTGTCGCTGGCCACGATGGTGATGTCACAGAAGTGCTGGCGGGACCTCAGTGAGTTCAGGTGCTTAAGGGTCGTGTCCCCGTGGCCCGGTAACCGGAAACACAGCATCTCCATTTTATCTGAGGAGAAATGGGGGAAGCATAGCATTAATTACAAACAAATCTGTGATGTGGTCTTTAAATGAAAGATCAGACATTCAAACTGTGGGTTCTATACAGGGATGGTAGGATATATAGGATAACGTGCTACCCACTAATACATTCAATGGCCCAACAACAACAAGGTGATATTCTTGGCATATATACCGGCTATTTATCATTATAGATATATAAACTGCACTTGCTGCTATATGTCAGTGGTGTGGCCTATATAGTATATAACAACTAAGTGGGTAATAATACTGCAAGTTCATAAATGTAACTTAGTCCTACTAATACAGCCTTTTATACAAGGAAAAGACACCACGTGCCGGTATGCCTTATTATGATCCCCAAAATCTATGACGAAATCTAGTCCCATATCAAGATATCTATGTTTACATCTCGCCTAGGCCTTTACATCTAGATGGTATCTTGTCTCACATCACGATAACGACATGTAATGGACAATCCGGCTTGATGGACGTTAGCTAACAATGGGGGCGTGAGGAAAGCTAAATGTGTTTTAAGAGTAGTGGCATCTGTGATTAAAAAAAATGGCTGTTTAACGATAGTCGACCGCCGACAGAGTCGATCCTAACACAATTGTTTTCCTGCTCCCCTTCTGGCCTAACGTTTCCCACTTGTCTGAATGTTAGCTTCTGTTAGCTTTTCGTTAGCTTGCTCGCATCCCCTACATGCTACAAACCGACCACAGATGCAAAAGCTCCCCAGTTGTCGTGAAACTTTGTCGTCACTCACCCCCGCTTTTTCTTTTTTTTGTTCAATGTCTTCTGGGCTCTAAAAAAACCCACATAAAACCCGCGATTTGTTTCACCAGGACAGCCGTTGATTCATGTGCTACAAATTAGCCATTGGCTGTATTTCCTCATCCCTCCTGCCGCGAGCTAACGTTACTACCTCGATTTCTGTTTACTTCTGGCCTCCTTTTTTTTCCCGAGGAAGTGCATCTCATGACAACAAACACAAACCGCTGGTCTCCGAACGCTACGCTGACTTAGAATCGGTTTCCATGGGAAGCTTCTCCTCGCAGTTACTGTTAAAAGGAGAGTACGCACGCTGACTTCTGATCAGTTATTTTCCCCAGACTGCTCGATACATGGGGGCGGGGCTCTCGGCGATGACGCGTCACGTTCACATACATTAACGCGCATCGCCAAACATGTCGGCATCCGAGACAACGACGAAGGTAGCAAACCATCTGTAACGCAATATTGCATGCTAACCACATTCACGTTGTCTGGACTCTCGTTAATGCATTAGCACGCATAGCGAAAGCAAGCTACGTAAGCTGTGGTCTGCTGAAGAAAAATGGCTTTACCTTTCGATGACAGAAGCTCTTTGTTGCAAGCTGTGCTACACTGCTAGCTAGGTTCACGTTAGCCTGTAACAGTTTAGCGATAACGAGCGTTAACATAACACTCTTCTGAATGTTTTGCTCTTTTCCTTGGTTAAGTGACCGTTAAATAATTACCCACAAACTTCCGTTGCTTTATCATCTGTCACGGCTTTCGTGTTGTATTGTGTATGTTTTATGCTAACTTTAGACTAGATTCCAAAGCTAACGTTGATACTCTCCCTTTTTTGATATATCGCGATAGTTATGAGGCGATTCCCATTGAAAAGGGAAGGATTTCAAGGAGGCAGTGTGTGTAATCTAACAACAGGCCTTTTCATTTCACCGACTATTGCTGCTTTAAATTGTGTAAAATATATGAATGGATTGAATTGACTTGATGGCGGCACCTGACGTAACAACAGAGAGGGTCAGCCATTGGTTGAACGTTTTATTTTGGAAAGCAGGAGGCAGAAATTATATGCACGAAACACAAAATGTTGGCAGCTAGAAACACATTAACAAACGTAACCACTGCACATTAACCGACTGTGTGTGTGTGTGTATATAGCACATCGTAGGGTTTTGTGTAGGTTAATGTTACATAGGAGTGTGTTCAGTTGTGTACATCATTACATAATTTAATTATATATAAATTGTAGCTGTTTGAACTGCATTAAAGTGCTCTGCATTTAATACATAGACCCATTAGCCTGTAATCCTGAATATCATGGCTTTTTTTTTACCAGGACTAAGATTCATATTTTCTGACATCTCCTGCTTTTTGTTGTTTCTCTGCCAGGAGCCTCCTGAAGGAAATGACTCAGACACACTGGCAGAGTCATTAGCTGGTCCAAGTCAAGTAAAGGAAGGTATGTTGACAGCGAGATATACAAATCCGGTCAATTAAAACTGGTACACAAATAAGCAGTTGTGTGATTTTTTTTTTTTTTTTTTTTTTTTTTAAGTGACTAATCTTCCAGATAATGCAGCCTCCACCACAGCTTATGTTGCCAAGAAGACAGAGCCCATGGGTGGGATGCCATCAGTGTCATCACAGCAGCCTGGGAAAGATGCTTCACGAGCTGGAGAGGAGGGAGTGAAATGGTCACCTGCGTCCTCCCCAAACAAACCAGCAGCAGGTAAGACACTGGATCCAGTCAGCTTTCATCAATGTTATTGAAGCTCTGACTCTCCCCATGACATTAAGCTGATTTGATCCTGAAGCATACATTCAGCAAAAAAATCATTTTCCTGCAGTTTGCTTTGCTGAAGAAGATAGACATGTTTTACTAATTGATGCGCTTTACAATTATTTCCCAAGAAACTCACAGTAGTTGCTTTCGTCTCCCTCTTCCAGGACATGCAGCAAAGTCTATTTCATCAATGTCCTCCTCTTCGTTGTCCTCCACTCCATCTACATCTTCAACTATGTCCCCTGGCAGAGCAAAGATGAGTGTTTCTGGCCCTGGCAGTAGTAAATCCCTCTCGGCATCTGCTCCTTCCTCCTCCTCCTCCTCTTCCTCTTCCTCCTCTTCGTCCTCCGCCACGGCTTCTTCATCTCCCTCTGTCTCCCCTGCCCCACCCAAGATTCACCGGGCCCGCAAGACCATGAACAGGCCTCCACCAGGGCAGGTGAGTTTATAGAGCCTGTGGTTAGCATTTACATTTGGAATGAGTAAAATGAGATTTTTGCTCTCTGACATTGCATCGGCCCCTTTTATGCCTCCTTGCCAGCGATAGTCATGGCTGTAGGCATTTTGTTTTGGGGTTGTCCGTCCTTTCTGTATGTACTTATGTCCTCGTCCATTCTAGTGAACATTAAAGCTCAGGAACACATGAAGAGAATTTCTTTAAATTTGGCACAAATGTCCACCTGGACTCAAGCATGAACTGATTAGGTTAGGGTGGTCAAATGGTGGCAATAATTCAAGAATTGATCTGCTAATCGCTAAAGAGGGTAACATTATGGAGTGATGACATTTTGCAGACAGAGATAAAAAAAAATTGACTGGTTGACAGAGGCTTACGAATGCGGGGATTCTTATTGTTCTTGTGTTTTGAAATGTTATAATGTGAAGAACTATTCCCACCACTTACAAAATGCACACTGCAAAGCAGCGGCTCAGTTCTTTGTTGCATCCTTTTCATGACCCTTTAAGTCACTCACTATTTTCATTTCACAGATGAGCCACATTGAGGCGCCTGTTACACCTTTAGGATCCTCGGACTCTGAACCTGGTTAGTGGCTGTAACATACTCGCACCAACTAATGTTTGCCTGTGTAAAATACTTAAATTGCTATGAATAAAAATGGTTTAGAGTGCCCTGTATAAGTCAAGATTCACCGTTTCCAATAGTTGCAAAAAGGAGAAAGCTGGGTCATTTATCTGAAGTCACGCCTGAGAAGTCGGCGAACGTTCCAGAAAATGCTCAAACTGTGGTAAGATTACGTCTTAAATATGTCGTAGGTCATTTACATTTACTAATCTAATTATTAGAATGTTCTTATTTCAAAACTCAGGAAGAAACCTTATTCCATAAAAAGGTTGAGTCTGTTACCAAGACATCACAAGAGAAGAGCATCAGTGGGGTGAAGACAGAGGATGACGTAGCCGAGAAAAATCCTATTTTCAGTCCGTCTACTCGAGATTCAGAAAAGGTGTGATTAGATGCACTTATTGTCCACTAAAAGTTCACTGTCAAGAAATGCACATAAATCAGCCTAATCCTGCAGCATGTGAATGCACTGCATGCTTTTTTTTATTAAACACACTGAATGTTGGTTTCTTCTATAGTTTGAAGATGGTGGGGCAGAAGCAAGGCAGCACACTAAAGACATAGAGGGGTCAGTGAACATGTCCGATCATGTGAGTGCTTTTATCTGTTTTACCAGCTTGATAATTACTTATCTAGTTATAGCTGCACTAATCTCTTATTCGGTTTTTAGCCATCTTTAGCTCAGAGCAACAGGAAGTTGTAGTTTACATACTTTGATGGTGAAGATTGTGCTGCCGCAGATAATATCCCACTGGAATAATGAAGTAGATGCACCACAATGTGCACTGTAAAATCAGGAAAAATAGGGGATGATTTTAAATCAGTAATTCATGTTTACATTCAATGTTACATCTGAATAACGTGTGTATCTCCAAGGCCCAACAAACAAGATGCATGCATTTTAAAAGCCAAATTATATTTATAGATCTATTCATTTTGAAATTGTGTTTTTTCCGTCACCAACTGTAGAAAAGTGTGTGTGTGCATCCTTCAATTCAAACACATCAGGGACCCAATCCTAAAAACTTTGTGCTGTATTCTTACGTGGTCAGAAGCTCCAGTGGACGTCTCAAAACTGCAGCTCCACATCCTCTTTTTGTGGCGTTATAAAATTGTCTCTTACCCTTTTTCTACCCTTCACAGATGTCACACTTTTATATTCAGACATAATTTCTCTCTTGCAGAGTTCAGAGTTTGAAACCAAGAGAGCCATGCAGAGTAGAAATGGGAGCGAGAAGTCTTCATGGCTGCAGTCAGACCAGGACAAGGATAGAAACACAGCTGATTTGGTGGAGACCGTGGGAGGTGAGTGATACTACCTCTTGGGTTTATCAAAAAAAAGTTTGTCTCCCATAACATATTGCATGGCCAGTGCTTATAAGTTCTCATTTGGTATTCACTTAGCAGAAAGACCCACTGAGTACACAGAGGTTCCCTTGGGTGCTCTGAACATCGCTGCTGCCGACAGTCTGACGCTTTCTCCTCATCACGGTAGGTTTCTGAAACATACGCGTCACTGTCTTATGAATTGGGTGGAAATCAAATTCAGTATTGAGCACCTTTTTAGCTCGACCGTTGCCTTAAAACCATTACCGATCGAATGATCCTCTTCGCTCTACAGACGGAAGTGATGCAGGAGACACGGAGCGGCTGGAGGAAGCTTCCTCTCTGCAGCTGCAGGATGGAGGCTCCTCGAGTCGACAGCACCAGCCACCACGTCAGCAGGCAGTGTATGGCCACTGAGAGCATCAATGGAGAGGTTTGTCTTTCGTAGAATGGGATAGCGGGACAGTGTCTCTGCCGGTCTACGGTAGCTCATGAAACTCGCAAACAACTTTCAGCCACGTTTGCTCAGCTCTAACCTGACTCTCCTCCTCTGTCAGCTGAGGGCTTGTACTGAACGGACTATAAAAGGGGAGACAATGCGGCCGTCCAGTCGGGTGTCCCTCATGGTGCTTTGTGATGTCCATCGCTCACACATGGTCAAACACCACTGCTGTCCTGGGTGTGGATTCTTCTGTATAGCGGTAAAGGGGTTAAACCATCTACTGTCATCATTCTAGACATATTGTGTATTTAATATTGTTTACGTGAAATGAATGAAAAAGCTGTATTTTTAAAGCCACATTTAAGTTATAGCCTGTCAGACCTACAGCATTTTGTTCGTGCGTTCTCCTCCTTGATATACTTTCTTCTAAGCTAACTATAACTTGCTTCCTCTCCTCTCTGCCCCCGATATGCTACCTTATTTTTCTAATTTCTCCTCCTTGATCTCCCCTTTCTCCCCCTCTCTTCTCTTCCAGGGCACATTTCTTGAGTGCTGCCCAGACCAGCGCATCGCTCACCGTTTCCACCGCGGTTGTGTGACGGTGCTCGGCAGTGGGCGCAGCAGAGCGAACGGAGGCGGTATGCTTTTCTGCCCCCACTGTGGTGAAGATGCCTCCGAGGCCCAGGAGGTCACCATCCCCTCATTCAGCTCAGCCACAGCATCCGCGACCACTGTCGTCACCATGTCGGCTTCTTCCACCACCACCCCGTCTCTGCCACCCTCGGCCCCCACAGCACCCTCCCTCACAGCCTCAACAGGTGGGAAGGACGGGAAGATCCCCGAGAGACCAGTCAGGTAAGATTGGTTGACGACTGAAAGAACCGTTGGCTCCATTTTAACTATAGGAAATGTTATTTTCTGTAACTGTGCTCTCCTTCACTGCCCCTCTCAGTGCACGTATGCATAGTCATGGCTTTGTGACACTGGCAGTGGAGCAGCAGCAGCAGCAGCAGCAGCAGCAACAGCCACCTGTAGCCTCTGCAGCAACTGAAGCCACCGTCCCCCCAGCAGAGGAGGGAGTGGACAGCGTGGGGCCCTCTCTCTGTATGCCAAATGGGAAACCTATCAGCCCCAGTGCACTTCCACCTGGGCCCAGCAGGGCGGCTCTGCAGAAGGCCATTCTCACACAGGACACTGAGAGGTTGGAGTTTAGATTTTAATATTTTTAGTCAGATTAGGTTAAAGGATTGTACACTGGACTGAATACAATAATTGAGAGACATAAGATTATTTTTATTTTCAATGTAAAGATTCTTAAAGTCCATATGGAAAGAATAAATGCATATCAGTTTTTTTCTTTGTTACACTAGAAGCACAGTTCACGCTTTTGATTTTTTTTATGCTAGCAGATAAAAAAAAATGCTGTTTTTGAACATATCTGATCTGCGTTTACAAATACAATCAGGATTCCCTCCAATTTGAACGTCTCTCCACTATTTGCAACAAACTAATGGCAGCCAAAGTAAAAGTGCATGTTGCAGTGAAATGCTCTGTGCAAGACGAAATGTTTGTTTTTATTTGTTTGCTTTAGCTCTTCCAAGAGAATTTACATACTGTAGCTTTCAGAGGACGAGAGGATAATAGAATAGTTACAGCTATTTGATGTTTTTGATTCGCCAGGAGGAAGAAACTGAGGTTCCACCCCCGCCAGCTTTACCCTGCTGCCAAGCAAGGAGAGGTGCAGAGAGTCCTCCTTATGCTCAGTGAGTGCACTTTTCATTTACTGAGAACAAATGATAACACATAAATGGATATAATGTTATTCATAGGACTACCTCCTCCTAGTCGGGTAATCAACTAATGGGCTATTTTAATTTTATTTGTCATGTGTCTTTAATCAATTAGTTGTTTTTGTGCATTTTTCATGATGTATTTCTAAGAAACTGAGCACATCTCTGATAAACACAAGATTTCAAATGGAGAAACTGAGTTTTATAGACTCGTCCATAAAATCAACACATTTTGTACAATTTATTTGTATTAAAACTGTAGTTGTGTGTGTATCACAGTGGAAGGCATAGATCCAACATACCAGCCTGACTCTCAGAACAAGCGCTCTGCTCTGCATGCTGCAGCTCAGAGAGGTCTACTGGAAATCTGCTACATACTTGTACAGGTGAGAAATGAAGTTAGTTTATGTGAGTACTATATGTGCTGTAAAGCTGCTATAATCAGAAAAGGCTGTTATTGCATTGAGGGCAAAATGCAACATAAAACACAGCAATATCCTATGTATTTATTTAGTCTCGCCTGGTCTTGTATCTAATATTAAGAATTGTATTTGATGATTAACTGACAGGCCGGTGCTCATGTGGATGCCCAGGACAAGGAACAGAGGACCCCTCTGTTGGAAGCGATCATCAACAATCACATAGAGGTGGCTCACTACCTGGTCCAGAACGGTGCCTCTGTCTATCATGCTGTGAGTGTCTGTTAGAGCCTAAGAATACAATAAATGTGAACTTTCAAGCTTTTGGTTTATATGGATTTTTATTTTATTTATGTCTTCAGGAGGACGATGGATATACTGGCCTCCACCATGCAGCCAAGCTGGGAAACCTGGAAATTGTCAACATGCTTCTGGAAACGGGCCAGGTTGACGTAAACGCACAGGTAAAGGAAGATTTTAGGGCCGTAAAATACAAATCTATCTATAATGAATGTCAGTTCGTGCATCATATCTGTCTTACTGGAGGCCAGCGGAGAGTAATTCTGATTCTTCCCGTGGGTTCCTTTCAGGACAGCGGTGGCTGGACGCCGATCATCTGGTCCGCGGAGCACAAACACGTAGATGTGATAAAAGTGCTGCTGAACAGAGGAGCGGACGTCACTATTAGTGATAAGGTAAGTTTCTACTCACCAACGCTGAGTGTTGGACATTGTGATGCATGAAAATTTGAATTTGATTGTGGAACCATCCATTGCTTTTTTTTCAGGTCTATTGTCTTGTAACAAGCGGTGATGGACACAAAATGGATGTCGTTGCATGAAAATGTTTCAGGTTATTACTTTAAACAGTCCCATTCCTCCCTTCAGGAGCTGAACGTGTGTCTCCACTGGGCGGCGTATGCGGGGAATGTGGATATAGCAGAGCTGGTGTTGAACTCTGGCTGTTCCCTCTCCTCAGTTAACATGCACGGAGACACGCCGCTCCACATCGCCGCCAGAGAGGGCTACTTGGAATGTGTTACGTGAGTCCGCATTTAGTGAATGACTCGAAGACATAGCACCCGTTAGAATACCCACCACCGTTTATTTCTCCTCCTATAGGTTGTTCCTGTCCAGAGGTGCGGACATTGACATCATGAACAGGGAAGGAGACACGCCTCTCAGCCTGGCACGAGCAGACACGCCGGTGTGGGTGGCACTCCAGATCAACAGGAAGCTGAGACGGGGAATATCCAATCGCATGCTTCGCACCGAAAGAATCATCTGCAGGTGGTTGTTGTGTTACTTTAATGGGGGACTCTTGTCAACTCTTGTTTTTCTGGTGGTTAACGTCCTGATTTAACTCCCATCTTCTAGTGACATTGCACAGGGCTATGAGAACGTGCCGATTCCCTGCGTGAACGCAGTGGATGACGAGGGCTGTCCTTCAGACTACAAATATGTTTCAGAAAACTGTGAAACGTCAGCAATGAACATCGACCGCAATATTACACACCTGCAGGTAAAATATGAATCCAATCTTGTCTTATCTTTGTTATTCTTTCTCTGTTTGATGACACAATTATTTATTCTCCAATGAAAAATGTATCTCATGCCTTTTAATTGGATTTTAGCACTGTGGCTGCACTGATGACTGCTCATCTAGTAACTGCCTCTGTGGACAGCTCAGTATCCGCTGCTGGTATGACAAGGTAAATGGAAATGTTGTTTTAGAGCCACGTAATTAAAGTAATCTGCCCAAGAAACCTCTATGATTTAATAAAAAGCCTTGATTGATGAGCAAAAAGAGAAAAAGATCAATACATGAATAATCTGAAATTATTAGCAGACATTCTCATGAGTAATTTTAGAAACTAAAAAGGTAAAACTTATATCAACTTTTTTTTTCTAGGACCAGCGGCTGCTTCAGGAATTCAACAAAATTGAGCCTCCACTTATATTTGAATGCAACATGGCGTGTTCCTGTTACAGAACATGCAAGAACAGAGTGGTCCAGGCTGGCATCAAGTAAGCGTAACGGCGAGTAACAGATTTCAGCGATGGAGAAAATGACCTAATAAACGACTATTTGAACTTATGCACGTATATGCCTGGGAATTGAACCTTTTATAATTTCTTCTTTTTCCTTCAGAGTTCGTCTTCAGCTCTACAGGACAGAGAAGATGGGCTGGGGAGTTCGAGCTCTGCAGGATATTCCCCAGGGAAGCTTTATCTGCGAGTAAGAGAGGGCGTAAAACAGGCGGCTTTTATTAGAACAGTCAGGGTTTAGACATTAAGCGTCTTTCCTCCCGTCCATACAGATACGTCGGGGAGCTGATCTCTGATGCTGAGGCAGATGTTAGAGAAGACGACTCCTACCTGTTTGACCTGGACAACAAGGTGACCAGAGATGACTGAGATGGAAAACACAAGAGAAACAGATTTGGCATATTTCCTGTTTAACCAATAATAAATAACTATTAAAGTAAATAATAAGCCAGACCTTCACCCGTGCAGTCGATGAACAAAATGCATCTGCAACAGTTTAGAAAAGCCTTCCAGTGTTTTAGCTTACAGCTGACATTCAGTTAACATTTTCTATAGAAGTCGCAGTGTTGATATTTGTAAATGTACTGCACTTCTCAATTTAACATTTATAAATCAATCACCTTCTGATTTTTGAAACACAAACAAAACCAGCCAAACAATCAGTTTTACCATGTGTGCCGTGGAGACGGATTGGATTATAATTTGCACTTTTTTGTTATGAAACGCTGCCTGCACAAACCATTCGACATCTGAAGAGGTAGAAAACCAAATAAATCAGTGCTCACTAATTTTAATGCAAAATAAACTTGACATTTTTTGTAAAATGCTACATGTGGTCTTTAACTTGACATATCAGAGTCTATAGAGTTTCTTACTCAATGTTTTTGTCTTTTTTTGTTTGTAAAGGATGGGGAGGTGTATTGTATCGATGCCCGGTACTATGGCAACATCAGCCGCTTCATCAACCACCTGTGCGACCCGAATCTTATCCCGGTCCGTGTGTTCATGCTGCACCAGGACCTGAGATTTCCCCGCATCGCCTTCTTCAGCTCCAGAGACATCCTCAGCGGACAAGAGCTGGGGTGAGTAGATGAGACTTTTATGATCACCTCAGGGCTTATTTCGCCATTCCTCCTTTCCAATTTAATATTCACCCTTCTTTTCCTCTGATCTAGTATTTTCATTTGCATTGATTCGTCTTGTTTTGAGGAGCTGGTCTATCTATTTGTTAGCAGCATGACCCATCCAGCCTGTAACCTTTGATTAAGAACTATACAAATCATTTGAACTCTTCTCTTAATTGTTTTTCATTAGATTTGACTATGGAGACCGCTTTTGGGACATAAAGAGCAAGTATTTCACATGTCAGTGCGGATCGGAGAAATGCAAGCATTCGGCCGAGGCCATCGCGTTGGAGCAGAGCAGACTGGCTCGCCTGGATGCTTTCCCAGAATCGGGAGCTGACTGTGGGATGACCATGATGGGAAACTCTTAAAAAAAACTCACCCATGAGGCCTTTTTGGATTGACCTCATCCATTTCATATGTGCACATTGAACTCAATGGTTTTTATCATCTTTAACATTCTGTGTGATGCATGGTGCTGTTTTTTTACACTCCCCTTTTCTGCCCCAAAACTTGCCACCCTGAAATTGATCATTTCCCCTATGGTATGGCATGGGCCTTAACATTTTTTTCTAAAACTGTAGGTAAAAACACAACAACTTGTGATTCTGTACATACAATATGTTTACTGTATATATATATATCTGTTTGTCTTGGCACATGACGTTTGTGCGTTAGGAGTCTGCCAACATGTAACTGTCATACATATGTTTTTTTTTCCGTTGTGCCAACAAACGCAATGCATTCTTGACAGAGTCCAGTAATGGTCAACCATCGGCCATAACTGAACTCAATAAGGACCTGGGGGATAGCGGTGTTTTTTTGGATAATCATGTTAGCTTTATTTTCTTTATTTTTATACGCATTGTTTTCTTTATCACATTTAATGTAATAAATTAGCTCATGAGTTGATCTTTGGGCTCTTGAATTAAGTGTCATTCTCTCTTTTAATCCGTCTCACTGGTTTATTATATATGTCTGTAATCCTACATTTATCCTATGAAATTGTGTGTGTAGGTACAATATTTAGATTGTGAAGTTTTTAGAGAGAAGTGAGCTCTCATCAGGACTTTTGCCTATTAGTACTGTATTATTAGCAGGGGATGTTTGTCAGCCACAATGCAAAGCCAGAGGGATGGAGGGAATGCTCCACTGGGCTCAGACAGAGATGTCAAAAGGAGGATGTCCCCCGCTAAAAATAATTCCACGTGTCCACAAGTCTCTTCCATAGAGAGTGAAATGCAGATTTCCCAACCAAACTTCTAGGTCATTAAGTAACTTTTTGTTTCTTATCCATAGATCAAGTCTGAAGACTTAAGCTGCCTCATTGTTGAGCCACTTGTATTTCTTGTCAAACGAGGAACTACTTTGGGGAAATTAAAAGTAGCCAAGTCATCGACATGAAGTCATTAACAATTTCTTTACCACCTCTTGTACCTTGTGTACGCATTAATGAGTCATTCGTTTCTGTTATTCAATAAAGCACAAATAATATGGGTGCAAGAGAATGATAAACTGAAATAATAAAGGTGTTTAAACTAGATTTTACCCTGTGGGTTAGGGCTTCAAATCCATGATGATGTCACCTTAAACCCCTAATTATTTCACTTCATATGATACGTTGACACATGCAGTTTAGTATTTGGTCGTGGTGGAAGAAGTATTCACATCACTTAAGTAAAAGTAGAAATAATATAGTGTATAAATATTCAGTTACAACTAAATATGTATATAATACAGTGCTGGATTATAACTATTGGTGCATTGCAGCTGGTGAAGTTGAATTACTTAATTTACTGCTGGGTAAGTTAACCTATATTAATGTATCGTAACGTTTCAGTTGATTAATAGTTTTTCTTAACTATTACTATTTATGTGTCATATAAATGTAGGATATCCAAAATGTAAAACAAAAGTTTTATTTCTCACTCTCCGTGAGGTGAATGTTCAGGTTTTTAGAATCGTATCGGAGTGATTCCCCTCTTTCCATAAACAAGCTTTGGTAGCACGCGCAGGTGCGCATCCCCCAGCAGGTGCGCCCGTGACGTCACTGCCTAGTTACAAGTTGCAGGAAGAAAAAGATTTTCTAACTTAGTTACCGTTCCCGTTCAACGACGTCGTGGCTCGTTTTTTTTTTAACGCGACGTAGCCGTTTATAAGGACGTTTTACACTAACTTTTAGCGAAGGGAGCCGTGTTTTTGAAGTTAGGGAAGAAAAAGGTGGAGGTTGAGGCGGAGAATGGGTAAAAAACAGGAGACAAACCCGGACTCAAACACGCAGTATGGTGAGTAAACAGCCCAAGTCACAATAAATTTAGCTAACGTAAGCTAACGTTACCGTGACTGATATTATGTGTCTCATGCTGAGTTGCTACAAAAATCTATCTTGCAAGAAAAATTTGTTGGCAAATAATTTATTTGACTAACGTTGTATTTTAGCATGGATGTTTAGTGGTTTTACCGCTAACTCTAACTCATATGAGTAAATTGATGTTTTCCTTTTTAAATTTAACTCCACATATTGTGGTTAATGTTACAATGTGAGTGTTAAAATAGTGCCAAAAATAGTGATTTTTGTTTTGTTTGTTTTCTTTCCTTTTTTTGGTCAATACTTTAACCTCTTCGGGTCTCTAAAAATCCTTAAAATGAGACACATCTGAGAAGGAATAAACACTTTTTGGACTAAGGTACTCATAATTACTTTACAGACTCATTTCCACTTTGGATGAAGACATGAATCATGGAACATGTGACAAGTATATTAGCAAGCAATACTATTGCTTCATTTTAAGGTGTCACATGGGAAAGGGTCAGGTCATGCTGCTTGAATAATCCAATAATCAAATGCTAGATAAAGCTGTTGCAAAAATGTTCAACTCATTATCTTTTTGATTTATGGATAACTTCACAAGACAATGACAGCAGTTGATTATTTACATTATTTCATTGTCATTGAGTGTCAGAAAACAGTGAAAGATGTCCATCACAGTTTCCCTGAGTCAAAGGTGACGTTTTCAAATTTTTTATGAACTGTCAAAAACCTAAACATATTAAATGCATCTTAAAACTGATAAAAAAAACTGAAAATATAGACAATTGTGAAGCTAGAACATGAGTATTTTGTTACGTTTGCTTAAAATGATTTAGTTAGTAGCTGATTATAGAAGTAGTTGCTGATTATTCATTTTCTGTCCTCAGTTTATCAAATTATAATTATCTAATTATTAAATGTAAGGTCTATAACATTTAAGAAAATGGTAAGAAATGAGTAAGGAATCCTAACTTATTTGTGCTTGAAATGAATTAAATTATTATTTGATTACCAGAAAAGTTGGAGATACGTTCTCTGTTTATTAACTAATCAATTCAACTATGACATTGTTTGTGTAGTGATGTCAGAGTTTCAAATGGTTGTGATATAAACAAACTGAAGAAAAACTACTGTATCAAAAACGAAGATATAATTGTATTTAAGGAAACACTTCTCTGCATCCCTGTTTACTCTGCAGTATCTGATGTATTGATAGTCACGTGCATATTGACAGTCTGGGAGGTTTAACAAAGACTACAGTCAACAAACCCTCCCTGCTGGTAAATATAAGCATTTCATGTCTCCAATAACTTATGAAAACATGGGAGACTAAGCTGATGACAAGTGTCGGATCTGACAGTTTACTTATCATCTAAAAAAAAAACCTTTGTATATAAATTCACTTTATTCCTAAACTCATCGCCACTTCCATGGGATGTGCTTCCTGTCTAGTTCTCTACTGTTGTATAGACTTCATGAGGAAGAATGAATCCTGTTCTTGAACGCAACAAGGCTTCTTTATTCAGAATGACAGTTGTTTCCCAATTAAGTCAGACGATTTTGTTGTAAGAGATGTCTGGGTTTTGTTTGGAGCAGCAAGTGGAACCTGTTTTCTTGTTAAGGATGTGAAGACACTCAGTGTTGGGAAATAACTGACTGTTGCTGTAAATCATTGACCAAAGAATATGTTACGACTGCTTGAGGAAAACTAGGGGGAAAGACTTGGGTCAAATTTTAAATCCCAAGCTAGTTAATGTATGAAGCTAAAAAACTACCAATCGGTTGATTTTGAAAAGCTTCAGATCAGTTAAAAGTGGTGTAAAGTTTGTGAAACAGCCAAGACAATATTCCTTCTATGTGTTTATATAGATATTAAAAACAACTCTCTCCAGTAGAGCTGAAACCATGAATCAGTACTTTTGAACAACTAAATGTCATTTATCTGGCAAAACCACTTCACAAAAGTGAGGAATTTACACTTTTTTCTGTCACATAGTAAACCAAATATGTTTTGGTTTTGCACTTACATTTTGACAATAACATGCAAAACTACTATTTTCAGTTTAATGTTTGACGTTACAGTCGTTCATTGATGTGCCTTTATCTGCTGCTCTTAGATTAAATTTAAGTGAATTCAATATTTTTGAACTCTGATACAGTGTCTACGTAAAACATTATGATGTGAAAATCTGTTCATGGACTAGGCGCCTACTAAAATGTGTCCCTTTCCCTCATATTTTATACTACTTTGTTATAACTTTTTACTTCCTTTCTTTCCCCTGGGAGTTCTTGTGTGTACTGCAGGTTACCAATTAACCGTTCTGTCACGGTGAAATCAAGAGAAGGGTGTGGTTTGTACAATAAATTACACTTTACAATATTTATTTCAAAACTTAAAGAAAGGCTTCCTTTTAGTCAAGAGAGCCATCACTTTGAAAAATATTTTCATGTGTTGCGCCAAATGGCTATTTCATGTTTTTGAGTGTTTCCCCAACACGAGCAAGGTAAAGTCAAATTAGAGACCCGTGTTGTCTTCAGTCATGGTCAAGTGACGACTGTCACACTCATCGTCTTCCAGCCAGCCTGTCTGAGGTCCAAGGTTTAAGCTTTCCTCCAGACTTTTACGAGGGCATAAAAACTGAAAAGTCATTCTATTATATGTCGCACAGAAACACGGTGAGCTATTTTCCACATTGTCCGTTACTCCAAACACAGCGGTGTCCTAGCAGAGCTGCGACCTGACTCTCCCGGAATGATAAGAGGCTGATGAACAGGTTTCCTCACTGCCCACGTCATTCCTCTTATATTCCACAGAAGTTTAGGACTCAGCACAGAGGCATTGATGTGGATTTCTTTGTGTGGCTGTTGACATACACTTACTGTTAATATATCCGTATCAAATGCTACTGATAAGAGTGTGTTTAGAGTCGGGCCTTCCTTGTATGAGACAGGACATTTTAGTTTCACTGGAACACAGCTCCATGGAAGCTTTTTTTGCATTTTATTGGCCACTGTGTTTCATAAACACCCATTGTGAATATTTGGTTTTGTGGTGTGTTGTTTACTGGAGTATTCGAGCCAAATAAAATCTATTAACTTAAGGCATCCTGCTTGAATATTTGCATCCTACTCAGAAGTGTGTGTGCTCGTTGTTGACACAGTGTCCATTCATCCCTATTCAAATTACAGTCAGTGGAGATAATTTTGCTCTCAGTACAGTGAAAAATGATTGTGGTCAGTGAATTAATTTTGTCAGTATTTCCCTTACATCCAAATGAACACCAGCACACTTTTTATCATGTTGTACATGTCTATCCCGACACCGGGGCGTCTGTATCTGCTCCTTCTGATCACACATCCATGCAGCCTCTTGAGTTTTTCCTGGATAATGCAACAGAGGCTAATTGAAGCTCTCGTTATAGGAGGGTTTTCAGTTGGGATCTCAATTTTCCCATTAAAAGGATTACACTTCTGTATGTTTCCCTCCTCCAAAAGCCATATTTTGAATTCAAATGATATTCAAATAAGCCCAAGCTGCCTGTGTCAATGCTGTGCCTCAACTCCGATCCCTTTCTTTTTACTCTCTCAGCAAAAGAAGGAACTAACGTGAACAAACACCCCTTTTAGTTCATGTGGAAAGCAGCTCGTCGTGTGTAATGAACGACACCCAGTAGATTGCGTTGTTTGTTCATGCTGGCAGTCTCTCTCTCTATGTTCCAGGAAACAACAATGCAAAATGTATTTCCTGTTGGAGACCTATGTTGGAGTCAATTATTGTGGTCACAAACCCATAAAAAATATGATAACATTCCCTCTTTTCTCTCTAAAATGATTTCCTTATCCACTTGCAATTCATTAACTCTAAGAAAATGACCCATGTTCAAGGTGAGCGCTGAAAAAAATGATCAAACTTTGGCATTCCAGTAAAGTCTTTTTTTTATGCACACTAACTTCCCTGTATTTGCACCACAGAGATTTAATGGGCCGTGTGTTTCCTTGACGTGGATTTTAAATGTTAAGTGCCGTTACAAAAGCGAGTGATAAACTGATATGTCCTTGATAATCCGTCTGAAACCAAACACAGAAGTTGCTGATTATAAGAATGGACCAGTCAGTGAATACTTTGCATTAAAAGCTACCGAATTTTGTTTTCTTTTCCCAGGAGAACCTGCTCAGTTTGACCCGGCGTTCAATGGACCCATGAACAAAAGGTGAATCTCTCTCATTGACAACTGGCTGTTTCCCATGAACTAACTACTTTAATCCCAAATTGTCAGCCTAGATGTATCAGACTACGATCACATTTGTTACCACCACGTTAACCTGCTGCTGTCTCTTTTCTGCATCAGAGGATGCACGGATATAATCTGCTGTATCCTGTTCATGGCAGTCATCCTTGGCTACATAGCTGTTGGGGTTTTAGGTGAGAGTAACCTGACATCACCAACACAGTCATTGATTTCCACCTCTACTCTCTGGGCCCTTCTTGTCCACGGCAAAAAATAGCACTCCTGTGTTGGGCCAGAGGCAATATGATGCTTTAGTTGTTTTATCAGTGAATTTCAATAATTATTTCTATTAATTTATATATATATACCTTTTTCTGGATTCATGTATTGTAATTCTTAATCCATAAAATGTTGAGTATTATTTATCCTGCGTAGGAAAAAGCTGATTTCTGTCAGCAACGTTTTAGCGCCCTGTCATCAAATTCCAACACTCAGCAGCTCTGTTATTATTTAGTCAACAGAGAAGCCTGATAAGTAATATGTGTGTCAGCGGCCGAGTGTGTCCCAAATAAATATAAATATAAATAGAAGTTATTACTTTCAATAAAAGCAGCTGAAAAGCATGGGTTAGTTATGGTTGATGAATTTTAGTAGTTATCTACTGGCCAGCGTTGAAACATAAGGGCTCGGTTTATTACTTTGTTACAAAATACACTATTAAAAATATGAGAAACAGTCGTGGATTTTCTAGCTCAGATGAAGACATTTACATAATACTTTACATTACATTATTTTCATTTGGCGGATGCTTTTGTATACTTCGACTTACCATTAATGCAATCAAACCCAACTCCATAGAAACAAGTTCATCAAAGCTTGAAAGCGTCTCCTGTTAGGCATTTGTGCCCTCTTGTGGTTGCTCTGAAATAATGAACTAATTTCTTCTTAGTTAATTCATAAATCTAAAATTAAATCTCTGCTCAGTACTCAATATTTGGAACAATAATCACAATTTTAGTATGGTCATTCCTATTTTGTCACATCCCTCCCAACTACTTCCTCATGCAGTACCATTTGTCAGTGGCAAACATGCAGTAGCCGTAATGGAGTGTGGCTAATGTAATAATTTTAACATCATTGAATGTGTGTGTTTTTTTATATTAGCTTGGCTCTTTGGAGATCCGAGACATGTTCTTTATCCAAGAAACTCAACGGGATGGTTCTGTGGCATTGAACCAAATGAGTAATTAAATCTCTCTTGTCTTTTTATATAAGTTTAACTTGTGCTCGATATAATGAATATGCACTTCAATGTCAACTCTTTCTTTCTTTCCTTCTGTCTTCTTTCTCTCAGAGGCCGACCTAACCTGTTCTACCTAGACATTCTCAAATGTGCAACATCTGTTAACGTTATGGCAACTGCTCTTAATGGTTTTCAGTGTCCGACCACACAGGTAGAGAAGGCTGCTTGATTTAAAAAAAAAAAGTATAATAATTATTATATGGGACAGTTTACTGTACGTTTCCAGCGTCCCAGTAATAATAATAATAATTTTGTTACATATAGGTGTGCGTGGAAAGCTGTCCCACTCAGTTTGGAGCTGTGGGAATACAGTCATATTTTCCAAACATAAAGCCGGCCGACGTTTTCAATCAAAGCCTCTGTGTGCCGTACTTAAACCTGGCAAATACTAAGCTGGTAAGTCCCATTTTGGTTCTATGTGTAAACTTTATTATCTCCCTAAAAGTTCCCAAAAAACCACATCATGTTGTTTTCTTCAGACTGTTCAAGAAATTGTGGACCAGGAGCTGTGTCCTTTCTTCTACATGCCCATGACCTCTGGTGAGTGAAAGTGCTTCTATTTACGACATTATATACATATTCATTTTGGTTGACGATATATTAGCACTGTAGTAAAAGTTGGTTATGAGTTGCATGCAGCTGCTTTTTGAATGAGTGTTTTTAACTGCACTGGTTTTTGTCATTTTTATTTCCACGTGTAAGTCAATGCTGCTGTAAAGTATTTAAGAGATCTTGTAATGAATTATAATGTCAAGCTGGTTTCATTGTTTCTACGCTCAGTGTTGGGGAGATGTTTGCCTGACATCTCAGCCCTGGGGAGGATCCCTGCAGAATTTTCCAATATTCCTGGTTTACCCTCCTCAATCAATGACACAGTCGACCAGATTAGGAACGGCACTGGGTAAGACGCAGTGTAATCCTGATCTCATCATACGTCGGTTAAAAATGCAATGACACACACACTTTAATAACTTGTATTTTCTCCTCCCCATCATCACCAGCACAGGGTCAGTGGCTTCGTGAGTTTCTGTGTTGGCTTTTAGTGAAGCAGCTGGTTGTAGTTGCTCGTGTTGCCTTAGATGCCATGTAAAACGCTCTCAGAGTTAGAGTATTTATGTGTGTTGCTCTTTAAACACGTAGAAAAACTCTCTCTTCTGAGATTCTGGGTTAACTCTAGCTCTATTGCTTTTAGAAACTTCCAACAGGCCGTACATAAATGTTTTGAAGCTGTTTTCATAGTTGTTCTAGAAACACATTTGTCAGTTTTTCCTTGATTCACTCTTGTTTTACCCCAATATTGACACCTTAAAAGGAGAATGTCACCAACGCAGCTTCTCTTCACGTTTGTCTTAAATAGGGACATCGTGAATGGCTTCAATGCCAGGGACATTGGCGTCCGCATCTTTGAGGATTTTGCGTCGTCATGGCCGTGGATCCTTATGTGAGTTGCCTTGCAGAACAACACCACACATACACTGCCACCTACTGGCAGAAATATAGATAGAAATTACTCAACATTTATGTGCAATACAGAGCTGAACTTTTGGCAAATAAGCAGTACATTGTTAATTAATAGTCCTTGAAAATGTAATGTTTAATGCCTTACAATTTAATATTTGATGCTTTGACCTTTTCATCCTTTTGTTAAACTATCTTCCTTTTTAAAACGTGTTTTATCGTCTATTTTTTGTTTTCTTTCCATTTCATCTCCCCCACAGTGGTCTGCTGATAGCCATGATGGTTAGTATGGTGTTCCTGTTGCTGTTGAGATTCACTGCTCCAGTGATGGTGTGGGTGCTCATCATAGGAGTTCTTGCCACTGGGGCATACGGTAAACACTCACCTGGAGCAGTTCTTAAGGCAAAGTAGAATTTTTAGGCTCAATAACAAGAAGTCCAATTACTAGTATTTCTATCTGCTTGAAAATAGTGTGAAGACGTGGAACAGAATAGCTGCAGACTGGTTAAATAAGTGAGCTTTGAGCTGTTGGAGGGTTTCTCTTGCAGGTATATGGCACTGCTACTGGGAATATGACAACTACAAGCAAATGTCTGCTACCATCAGTGACATTGGTTTCACCACCAACTTCAGCGTTTACCTGCAAGTCCAAGAGACCTGGCTGGCCTTCCGTGAGTCTGATTAACATTGCAAAACATTTCTCACAATACAGGGATAGTAATAGTCTGTTTGAATGCAGCAGCTATTACTCAGGCAAATACCAGTACAGAGGAAACGAGGCGTAAGATGTAAATAACCAATGACATCATAAAAGCCAAATGGCATCCGCATCCAGCAATAAATGCAATAAAACCATTGTTGGCATACACACCGGTCACACATCGTGTTTATAACCCCAGTTTATAATGACATTGTGAAATGCTTCTCAGTGATAACCCTGATTTGATTCTCCTCGCCCCCAGTGATAATCATTTCTGTGGCGGAGGCCATCATTCTCCTGACCATAATCTTCCTGCGGACCAGAATCCTCATAGCCATCGCCCTCATCCAGGAGTCAAGCAAGTCAGTCCTGATGCATAGAAACTCTTTCCACAGGGTTTACTCTCTTTTAACTACACCTAATATTAACCCATGTCTGTTTGATTCATTATTATTATTTATTATTATTATCTTGCGTGCATATGGCCTTGGCCTAAAGTCATATACTCATGGGTGTGTTTTTATGTTCCACAGGGCAATCAGTCACATGATGTCCTCTCTGCTGTACCCTCTGGTCACCTTTGTTCTCCTGCTGGTGTGTGTCGCTTACTGGGGCGCTACCGCTCTGTATCCTTTCATTTCATGTATGTATGGGTGTTGATTACACTGTGCACCCTATGCAGTTATAGTACTATAGTTTAAATGTTCCTGGGCTGTTTTATGTCATTACTCTACCATCACTTTTACAGGCCAGAGTGTCTATTCTTCTCTTAATTTGATAAATATAGATATCTGGCCACTTCAGGAGGTCCAATCTACAAAGTGGTGGCTCTAAACTCCACTTCGAGCGACTGTAAGAATATCAATGGCACTGTGGAGTGTGAGCCTCAGGTGAGTGGGCGGAATGGGATAAAACATTTTGACCTACAGTGGAAAAATTCTCACAATTATCCAGTAGAAGGAATTTGTCTGTTAGCTGCCAAAGGATCCGTCCCCTGCCCCTTTGTACTTTCTTGCTCTCCATCATCCAGTCATTCATTCCCCCCTCATTTTCTCTCAGAATTTCAACTCGTCAGAATACCCAGGCTGCCCCTCAGCCAGCTGCATGTTCATCAAATACAATGACGAGGGTCTCTTCCAGAGGAACATCTTCAACCTGCAGATCTACAACGTGGTGGCTTTTCTCTGGTGTGTCAACTTCGTCATCGCCTTGGGGCAGTGCACGCTGGCTGGGGCCTTTGCCTCCTACTACTGGGCCTTCACCAAACCACATGACATCCCCACATTTCCCCTGTCTGCTAGCTTTATACGCGCACTCAGGTAGGTTAATGAGCTGCTGTCACACTGGTTGAACTCCTGCCAGAATGAATGTTTCCATCCTTGTCAATGGTGTCCAAAATGCTGAATGTCTGCATTCCCAAAGGGTGACATTCCTGGATTTCCTCAGCCAGTCAGACATTATCATGTCGTACATTTCAGGTACCACGTGGGCTCTCTGGCGTTTGGTGCTCTAATCCTGACCCTGGTGCAGATAGCGAGGATGATTCTGGAGTACATTGACCACAAAACAAGAGGTAAGGCTGACCTACCCTCATCTCACATTCACTGTCTGCATCCGTCTGTGTTGGTCCCAGGGAATATTTCCGTGATTATTGGCTGATGCATTTGTTGTTGTTTTGTGATTTGAGTTTTTCAGAAGGAGGAAATAGTTAGTGTATGTTGTCTATTAAATAATGGCCTGCTTTGTTTTTGTCTACAGCTGCTCAGAATCCATGTGCACGTTTCATATTGTGCTGCATGAAGTGCTGCCTCTGGTGTCTGGAGAAGTTCATCAAGTTCCTTAACAGGAACGCTTACATCATGGTGAGCTCAACATATTATTAACCAGTCCCTCCTTGTAGCAATAATTTATATTAATATATATATATATATAATATATAAAAGGGAAAACATGCTTTGCTGGAAATTAAATTCTTCTGACTGTTTTTTCTTATAATACATTGGATATTATTGGTATTATATAGATTTTGTTTTTTGTTTGACAGATTGCCATTTATGGGAAAAACTTCTGCGTCTCAGCCAAAAATGCTTTCATGCTGCTCATGAGAAATGTAGTGAGGTTTGTGCTGGACTCATGTTTCCTTCTCAAGGAGTTTGAGTCTGTTTTCAGTGTTTGTTGGCTACATTTTGTCTGACCTGTTCCTGTGAATAGTGTTGTTTTCTCTGACTGTGTCCCTCAGGGTTGTGGTGCTTGATAAAGTGACAGACCTGCTGCTGTTCTTTGGGAAGCTCCTGGTGGTTGCAGGAGTGGGTAAGGATGACACTTTGTGTCTGATTATGTTAGATTCACACAGAGTGGAGAGCCAGCCATTGAGAGGTGGTGGTGGTCGCCATGTTACTTAAATATGGGGATAACATCGTTTCAGACAGCCTTTCAGTCAGATTGTCAGTTTCAAAAGTTACAGAAATTGTCGGACAAAGCCCAATATTCAGACCATCCACCAGCTCTTTATACTGGCCCCTTCAGGCAAATGAGTCTACACAACTTTAGGTTTCCGGACAGTTAATTATACATTTACAGTCAATATATATGATGGGTTTGATTAATAGACATTTGAACAGTATCTTCAGTATCTTACCTAAAGAAGAAAATTAATTAATAAAAACATATAATCATTTACATGAATGTGTTTGGAAAGAGAGAAGACACTGAAATTTAAATCTTGTTTCAGGCATATTGTCCTTCTTCTTCTTCTCTGGACGAATATTGCTACCAGGAAACACCTTCCGCTCTGAAACCCTCAACTACTACTGGATGCCAATTATTGTAAGTAACAAATGAAATAGTTATTGTTTTCAATTGGAGTCAAAGTTATTAATACATTTAGTCTTTTTTGTCTTTTTTTCTCCACACGTGTGGTTTTGTAGACGGTGGTGTTTGGTAGCTACCTTATAGCTCATGGATTCTTCAGTGTGTACAACATGTGTGTCGATACGATCTTCCTCTGCTTCCGTGAGTAGATGTTTACAGTTTTTGAGTGTTTATAAAAGCCTGCTCCCTTCACATTTTGACAGAAATATTACCAACCTACCATGATTTTTGTGGGGAAAGCTTTTGAAGCATGCAAATATTCTCAAATAGTTTTGATGTAAATTTCAAGCTAAGAATTAACAAAAAACTTGGATCACTTCTAATTGACGAATACATCAATGCAGACAGAAATGAGCACACGTAGTCCATTTCATCACATCACTCAATCTGGCTCTCACTCTCACAGTGGAGGACTTGGAGCGCAATGATGGATCTCTACAGAAGCCGTACTATATGTCCAAAAGCCTCATGAAGATCCTCAACAAATCCAACAAAGCACAAAAAAAGGGTAAAGGGAAAGACTGAAGATCATTTGACTGAAAAGCTGTGTCACAGATTTTCAGGATATCTTAATTTGCATTGTTTTTGTTTTTTTAAAACCCTTTGTTTTCCAAATACGTTTACCAAAACTAATTAGCTGATTTTGCACTTTTAAATTTGTATATATGTTTTTGTGTATGTGCTTATATAGTATTAATGACTGTAAACATGAAAGAGAGAGACTGAGCATGTGAACGCAGGTCATTTTAAATTGCTTTATTTTACATTTCCTTTTTATCTTTTTGATTCAACTGAAACTCCCAGAATATTTCTATTTTTTTTTTTTAAACAATATCTGTTTCTGATCATGACTCTTACGCTGCAAAGCTTAGACATTTTAGACCAATTTAGGTCCTGTTAGCGTTTTTAATGCAGGCAAGATTTCATTTTTGTCTACATTTGGCTGAGAATCCTCGCTCTTCCAGGATATTGTTTAAAAAGTTCTAACAATTGCAAAAACAATGTTCTTATATTGTCATGTTTTTGTGTATATATGTTTCTATAAAAAAAGTGTATTATAAATACAAAATATCGTATAACAATAATGCTGATTATATTGTAATATAGTTGTAAATATGAAAGGTTAAAGTACCGGACCCTAATCAACTTTCTTTTGAACCCTCAATGTCTCTGATCCTTATTATTGAGATGCCAGTTCATATAAAGAGAGATTTTGGCTCAAATTATCATTTTCTAATCTTTGGTTTTTTATTTATAAATTACCTATTTCAAAAGAAAACAAAGAAAACACAGTAATCCTTCTTTCAAAGCCTCCAAAAGCTGTAAATAAACCCTTCTGGTCCGTTTGGTTCCCTGGATATAATGACATGTTTGAATGAACAGATCATATTAATATAAATAATATAAAAAAGTAAAAAACGAAGACACAAAGCACGTTTTAATGAAGCTTTAATCTCCTACATCATTTGGTTTTGCACAATGTCTTCAGTTTTAGTCCATCAACTCGTGACTTCCATCACTTCTTTCAGTGTCACATAAGCTTTATGATACAGTGTTGCTTCAACAGACATGTATGCAGGAAATGATGAGCCCCAGCAGCCATCCTGTCCATCCGACAGAGGACCTTTACTGTCATCTCGGACCCTGGTGTGAACGTTTAAGTGCCAGACACCATTCATCCCATCTGGTTTAGCTGAATTCCAGTGGTATGACACATCAGATTTTGGGCAGTTCTACTGTATACGTGGCAAAAAGCAGTGTGAAGCCATTTCTGGCTCTGTAGAGAGCTGCACCAAATCTGAAGACTACAAGTTTGAAAATTCAAACAAATATAAACATTAATGTGTTACCTTAGATCCAAGCTGCTAAACTGCTTCAACTAGTTTGTACTTTAAAAAGGGAACTCTTTAACGTGCATGGTGTCAGAAGATGGCAAATATCCTCCAATCACAAAAGCAAGTAAGAACAAACGTTTTTTCACTCAGGACTTAACTTAATGGGAGAGATTAGTAGTTATTTACTCGGGCTGCAGGCTTTTTCTTTAGTCAAAGGAAGGACTTAATGAAAAAACAGATAATTTCTCGCTTTACAAAAGCATCTTGAGGTCTACTCTCCAATCTCGTCCTCTATCGCACTCTGTGGCTGGTCATCCACTCAAAACACGTAAAAACAGCATTTACAATAATCATATATACAAATATATAATGTTTACACACTCACTCGGACACACAGACACATACAGTCAGGAAATAAACAAATCAAGTGTGAAAATGTTCCTCCTCACTTGTTACACTGCATCAACTCGGCCGCCGTAACGAGCTGTTTAGCTAATCATCCAGCTATTTTAATTAGCCCGTTGACGATTTGCACTGTAATTAACAAACCGTGTGTGTGTGTGTGTGTGTGTCAGATTGCTTTTTACTCTCTCAAGTTGCTCATGTTGATGCGAAAATCTCCCAGACGACCCGGTAAACACACCAATGTTCGTACAGCTTTGTGAGGAAAGACAACAAGTGGTTTAATCGGCAGCACACACCGCAATCTTTAGAACAGCGCCGCCTACGGTTGACTTCACAGTGCAATGGCAGGTTTTGTTAAGACATGTATATATATATAAAAAAATGCATCCATCTGTGCTATTTCTACCTGTCCAAGTCACAAGTTCAAGGAGTATTTGTTCGATTCAGGAGGAAACTGTAAACGGGAATATAATTCAATTACATTTTTTTTTTCACATTTCCTCCTTTCCCCTCCCCAAAAATCGTACGTGACTGATCCGCTACTCTTTGGCCTTTTTGAGTAAGATAAAGTTGCTATGTCAGCTCAAACCCTCTCTTACCTTTAAACCCCCCCACCTAAAACTTTTTACAACAAGCCTCCCTCTGTCTATGGAAGGAGTGAACCTCCAAGAGGAATGTGAAGAACCAAAACCAAATTAGTCACTGCCCCCAGTGATCCTACACCCTCGTTTCTGCACAAAAAGAAACCCATTGCTTTGCTCACCCTGATCCCTTAATACTGTGTCTGAGCCCTAACAGCTATTTTCCTGTGTGCATATATCTACAGCTGCATGTAGAGAGGGAGGGCCATGACTTATTTTCACACAACACTACTTTCCAGTTTTCTTGCATAAACATAATCAACAAAGCAGGTGGGCGGGGCTGAGAATCCTAAATTCTGCTGTTGCCTGGAGGAGAAAACCCAAATATAGCCTACATATTATATCCTGTATTTCTTGTTTTGGGATCAAACACAATGCTACGCTCTCTCCCAATTTAGTACCTGCTAGGAAATGTAAAACGCGCGTGTGTGTGTGTGTCTGCGGCTTGAGTTTAGTGTGTGAAGTTTTTTTTTCTCCTCCCTCCTCAATCCACTCTTCTGTCCATCTCGCCCGGTCTCCATCACACGCTCAGCAGCCAGAAGAAGAAGAAGATGGCCACGAACAGGAAAAGGGAGTCTTGCCAGTTATTATTGCCGTTGTTGAGGTTACCGTTGCCTTGGTGATCGCCTGTATACTGGTCTGACATGGGGCAGAGATGGGTGGGAAAGGTTATTACACCAGTGACTCAGGGGATTGTGTGTTTGCATCTCTACTCTAATTATGCTGCCAGAAGGCAACAGATGAGGGTTCACCTGCTCTGTGAAACGGGTCGTTGGCGTTGAAGACTGTGGTGAAGAAGCCGAAGGGGAAAGCACCGATGCCGAAAGACATGTGGAAACCAGTATCCCCAAAACCCTGAAACATCTGACAGAAAAATGGATGAAAAGGTAAAACAATAGGATAAACGTAGAGAGCATAGTGTAGTTATGGACTTAATTGGTGGATGTAAACTGACCCCGCCTCGACTCTCTGGCTCGGTCCTCTGTCCCTGAGGCCGAGGTGGAGTTTTCAACCTAAACAACCACAGAAACATGAAGGCATAAGGCAACCATAAGGCTTTAATAGTAAATCCTCTCACGCAGACGCTCTGTGTACCTGGGGTCCTCTTGGCTGGAGCTCCCTCTGCCGTACAGTGGGATGACTTTCTCTCTGCTGATGCCCGCTTTACACACGGGACACTGCTGCCTGCTGGGTCGCGTCTCCAACCACTGAGAGGGGCAGCAGAGTGGAAAAAAATGTCAAAATGTTCGGCGCACGCATCAGCTGAACCGCCTTTCTACTAGTTTAAATACTAGTCCGAGTCTAAGAAAGGCTTGAGCTGTTACAGTCAAATCAGTGAATGTTATGAAAGCCCATCAAGCATCTCAGGACCCAGCAGCACATTCACACAAACACTTTTAAGAGATTAACATTTCCACAAATGGCTGGTTTTTAATCTGCACTTGAATCTATGCAGCGCTTATGCTGCTCCCCTGAGAGCAATGCAGAGAGTGGCAGAGGGGAAAGCTGCTGTAAACAGAGGCATTAAGTGCATTAGCATATTTAAGCTGCATTAAGTCAACGGACAGGTGTAGTGTAACACGCTGAGGTTACCTCACAACCTCACGCTGATTACGTTTAGGTTAGAAGGCCCACACTCAGCAATAGCTGGCTCTCACAGGTGTTTCCACGTGTTGTGACCTCCTCTCAGGACTGTGTGGGCCGGTTCAGACGCACCTGTTGCCATTAAGGCTTAGCCATTTTAGAGTCCAGACAGTACAACACTACAAGATATGATGGGTTGCAGTGTGGTTGTGTTTAAAAAACGGGTTGATGCTTGAATCAATGACTCAGCCACAAATAAGAAGACAAGCAGGGTGAGTGTTGACGTTTGAATCTGTCTGAGCCGGTCCGAACTCTCACAGAAAGTGACAAAATTCTTGAATTAATCAGTTTGGCAGGCTTCAGTGGAATAATATTCTCAGTTCTCATATATTTCAGTCCAGCAGTGAAACCTGCATGGAACCTGTGAAAGTTTGGCTAAATGACGTAAATGAGCTTTGGTAATTGTTGATTTCCGTTCCGTCAATCTGGACCAACATTATTACGACATATACTTTTGTGGCTGCCTCAACCTGAGCCGAAAAACACCTGTTTGCCTGTTTAACGAGTATTACACAACACTGGGTGAGGTAAGGGAGGGAATACTCACTTTGTGAAGACAGGGCCAGCTGCAGAGACGGAGACAAACAAATGATTAATTTGCATTCTCACAAAAGCTCCTTTCTCTTAAAATGTCAGCTGTTTTGCTTCAACAACGGCACCAACGTTCCTGCAGTCAATTTATTATACAAATCATATTCATCAAATCGAGCTCAGTGGAAATGTAAAGTCTGCTTTTGGTGCTATTTTCCCCCCCGTGGAAGCCCACCTGACCAGAACGAGCTGTTCCTAACGAGGTGGCTGATTAAACTTGTCCCCGCTCCCCGTCGCTTGTATTAATTGGCTCCATCTGTTGTCAGCAGGTCTTGCTTGTGTGGCTTCTGGCCAGGCTGACTGTTGCATTGTGGGAGAGCAGCATGCAGGTTTGAGGAAATGCAACATCTGTGAGTATTTCTACCTCTTTCTCCTTTTTATAATCTCTCTACTGGCCAAATAAGTAAAACTATACAAACATATTTAGTTTCCACAAGGCAAGCAGAACCCTTTTTGTAAGATAAGATTGTTTGTTTTTGAAGATATGTGGATGGAAAAACAGCTGTTAACGGTGTGCAACAGTACACTATGAAGCAACGTGTGCAGCTGAAAACTATTTTCTTTAAACGGTTGCTTCAGTCAGATTCCTTGTGAGATGAACTTTGAAGGCAAAGAAATGCAGACCATGCAGAGCAACAGGCAGGACATGTTCAACACTTTAAAGAAAAAACATAAAAAGCTTCATAACCATAAGTCATTCAGGGCAAAACTTGACCAATCTGCAGGCTTTTCCGCACATATCAATGTGTACAGTATTGGTGTTAACGCCGGCTATCGGATCGCTGCGGAGAACGGCATTCCTGTGGCTACAAACGGCTGAACAAAGCATAAGGCCTAAATTGACATAACAACCCATTCAACTGTGATTTAACATGTGGCCACACGTGGAGCAGAGCTCTAGAAAATAGCCGTTTAATTTCCAATAAGAGGCTCAACAACCATTCAGTGAAGCGCGAGTGCAGAGCGTACGTATACAGACTCCATTATGTGACCCCACGGGAGCCATTCAAGTCTCACTTTCACAACATTTGAATTAGAACATGAAGACAGGATTACTGTCTAGTTACTCCCCTCTGCTCTTAATCATGCATTTACAGACTGCTGGAATGTTTCACTTCCGATGCTTGGTGGTTGTTTGAGGCGAAATACGCTTATCTGAAGAGTTAATTGTTAAACCTATACCTGAAGTGAGGGTGAACCTGCTGGTTTACGACAGCAGAATGAACTCAACAGGGTCATTTCTGATTCAGTGACAAGAGGAGAATCGACACTGATTTCATGCTTAGTGATACGATAATGAATTATTCGCTTGAGTTGAAATATTTCACCTTTAGATTATGTTTCTATTCTGACCCATAATCCTCTACGTCTACGATATGAGTAATAGGCTCAAAGTTCAAGGAGCCATGTAACTAAAAGCAAAAATAGTCTGATTTGGAGTGAGGGTTAGGAGTTTAACTCGCACTGAAGTAATCTAAAATACAAATGTAGGCAATGTGATGCATGATTTATACTTCAAAATGTATTTTTACAATTCTAATAATTAATATGCAATTAAGTTGCAACGTTGATTTAAAGTTGCAGCAGGTGACCTTGCCGATAGTTTCATCACAGTTTCATCACGGTCACCACGGAAGATGAGCGGCAGCAACATGGCAACGACGTTACATCAGCTCCCCAAACACTTCTATGCAGCTGCACATGGCGCCGTGAGACAGGTTTATTTGATTAAATATTAGATAAATCAAACCCCTGATTCATCTCGGGTTATGTAACCATTTGTACAGGATTGTGTCATGCAGCTTAAAGACGTTGTAGTCTGTCGCTTTCCCAGTAGGTTTCTGTGTCGGGTACAAACATCGACACAGACGAGAGATATCGGATCACGGTTTACAGACTTGCAACAGGAGCATAGTACGACACTTCAAACTCCACCCCATGTTTCTGTTTCCAAAACACGTGCACACCCAAACGGATCCTTATCATTTCTACAAAACACACGTCATTAACGGGTAGAGAGAAGTTTTCTTCTGTGTTACGACTTTTACTGCTGATTTATGAAAAATGCCCCCATGCTTGATACAAATCTCCTGGCTCTATTGTCACATTAGCCTCAACCTGAAAGCGATCACAAGCTCATGAATGAGCCTTTCCACACGTGTGTGTGGTTCATGTTTACATGTAGGTTTGAAGGTTGAGCCTTGCACAAGTCTCGATAAAGATCTCAGATAAGAGAAGGAGCTGCTAGGATTACAGTTGCTTTCACTGGCTGCTATTAATCTGCTTCACTATGTGTATGGGTCAATTTGTGGTTGGAAAAAAACTCATCAGTGCTCTCTGGGAGGCAAACTATATGGTTTCTGAATGATCTAAAACACCTCAAATATCAATATAACTGCATTGAGCTAGTATTGGCTGATAGTGATTTATTGGTTGATTTACCGTGGCTACAGCTAATGGTTATTTTTGTGAAGTTATTGATGAATTGTTTAGTGTATAGGATGATAAATGTGGAAAATGGCCATCTTAAGTTGCTGGTGCCCAACTTAACATCTTTTAATTACTTATATTATCCAAATGACTGTAAAAAAAAACTAAAAATATGATTTTTACAATGACTCCAAATGCAATGATCCCCCCTCCCGAAATAAATAAATAAATAAATAACTACTGCACACATACCAGGGCTTGTTTGGACTGCTGTGAATGAGTGAGAATAGGCCTGATTTAAAGCTGCTAATGATCACCAGAAAGTTTTCCCAGAAGGTCAATGTGTAACAGAGCGCCGTGTGACCTCTGACCTGCACCAAACCATATGATACATATGATCAAGCTGAGCTACTTATCTCCTCACGAGATCAGAGAAGGAGATCACATGTGCAGTTTGCAAATATGGTGAGTTAAAGCAGCCTCCATGCGAGACATCCGGCCCGCAGACATGGTTCATAACAGCCGTATCTAACGGAGCATCTATCACCTCCTCCATAGCGGAGACCAGCGACGTTATTGGGCGTGATTCCGCCGTGAACACACACACACACACACACACACACACACGGTAGACCGGAGGCCGCACAGACAGCAAAGCTACACACCGGTCCGGTCCGGTTGGCTGGACAAACAAAAACAACCGCCTCCACACAGCACAAAGACCCCCCGTCCCCCGCCTCGTACCAGAACAAGTGGCCGCACATACTGATGACAGCGTCCGTGGCAGTGTCCAAACATATGTTGCACTCGAAGGTGGCCCGGTCCCGCTCCCGTTCGCCTTCCCCGCCGCCGCCGCTGCCTCCCGGCCCGTCGCGGTCGTTGCTGTTCTCCTCGGCCGGTAATCCTCCTCTGCTGGTCGGCCCGCTCTCACTCGAGGCCCGGGGATCCGCGGCCGCCATAATGTTTGCTGTACAAGCTAAGAAGATACGTTACGGTTCCAACCCAACCGGGCCCCGACCTGCGATAACGTTAGCTGTGTGTCTGGCGACGACAAGTGTCACCGGACCGAGGCTGCTGCATGGGTGTATTATGGGCTGCTGTCGCTGTCGCTCTACCCGAATCAGGACTTCCGCTTCCGGGAAAAACACAGACGAGGGGCGGGGAAAAAATAAAAACACCCAAATTATATAATAATAATTAAAAAATATATATGTATATTATTGTTATTATGTTACTTAAATGTTGTTGTTTATTTTTATTTTCTATTGTCAAATACAATAATGGTTGCATTAATCTTAATCTTTAGTGCTCAAAGAGTACACACAAGATATTTCAAATTAAACCGTGATGAATCAAATGTCATCGATCGATGTATACTATATTTGATCGACTTTATCAGAGTTTGAAATACAATAATAATCCCCGCATTTAAAAAAAATGGTGAAAGTTCAGTATTTGAAGAGAGAAAAACACGAAAGAGCTCAGAAATATTGAGAGGTGAATCAGTGAAACTACTTATTTTGCTTAATGTCATGAATGCCACTGAACCCAACAACGTTGATTAATTCGTAGAGCAAACAGCACTTTGTATTGGAATCAATACGATGTCTGGTAGAGAGGCGCAACAGCAGATCTGCTGCTTCCCGGAACCAACGTTCTACATTTTGTTTCCACCCGAAGTCACAAGACGCGAGCACCGCCATCGTGCTGCTGCTAGTGCGTACGCTGGAAACGTCCGTGGTCGAGTATCTGATAGTTTCCAAAAAATCTTTATGAAAGAAATCCGTTAAACGAGCCGATGTAACCGGAAGTAAGATCTTCATTTTTTTTAACGTGAGCCGCGGACGTTGACGTCAGCACCGAGCCAGCAGCCAGCATGGGGCTGAAGAGACAGAAACAAGCCAAGAAAACCACGAGCTTCTACAAGTACAACTTCAGCTTCAGGGAGCCCTATCAGCTCCTCATCGATGGGACTTTCTGTCAGGCGGCTTTGAAGAACAAGATTCAGATCAAGGAGCAGATGCCCAAATACCTGATGGGAGAGGTGCAGCTGTGCACTACGAAGTGAGTACGTTTACTTGACGTCACTTTCTGTATGCGCATCTTTCACTGTACGTATCTTAACACCCACGCCGTGTTTCTCAGCTGTGCACTGAAGGAACTGGACACTCTGGGCAAAGAGCTGTACGGAGCCAAGATCATCCTGCAGAGGTTTCAGGTGCGGAGGTGTCCACACTTCAAGAGCCCCGTCTCGGCTGCAGACTGTCTGCTGGCCATGCTGGGGGAGACCAACCCACACCACTACTTTGTGGCTACGCAGGTAAATATGATGACCCTTCACAGGTACACACCTGGGGGAATTTAACGACATACATGGCTACATAAAGCTAAATCTAATGTAGGGCCCCTATCCTTTATTTATGAAGATTATTATGTTGGGTTTTTGTTAAATTGTTGAAGAAAGTTTGTGCCGATTCAACTACAGAATGATCATCCAGTTAAATCAACACCTCTTTAAAACATTTATTGACAAAAACTGATTCTAACCTTCAAGAAGGAAGGATTTATTGCAGGGTTGTCGTATTAAATTATATCTAGTTATTAACGTATGGTATACCTCATAAAGTGGCAAACTAAGATAAGCGTACACTGTTGAACTCTGCAGCCTTTTATGTTATGAGCTATTGACTTCCTAAAATAATTACAAATTGCCATATAATCATTTACAGGTGGAGGAAGGGAAGCTCCTTCAGACAAACTAAATCTGTGTTAAATGGGACCGACGTGCATAACTTTAACACAGGTCTACTGTGTTTGTTGACTCTCTGTGTGTGTGTGTGTTCTCCAGGACCACACGGTAACTGCAGGCGTGAAGAAGATCCCAGGCGTTCCTCTTCTCTACATCATCCTCAACACCATCGTGCTGGACAAGCCCTGCCAGGCGTCCCTCGACCACGTCCAGGCCGTCCAACTGGGGGAGCTGGTCAGCCCGGCCCAGCAGCAGAGCATCCGCAGCCTGAAAGAGGAGCAGGGCATCGACCAGAAGGTCGGAGAGAGGCGGGGAAAGAAGAGGAAGAGGAAACAGAGCAATCCTAACCCTCTGAGCTGCCTGAAGAAGAAGAAGAAAGGTGGACCAACAGCGCCAAAGAAGAAGACAGAAGAGGGGGAGAAGACGAAGAGAGTTAGACACAAGAAACGAAGGACGGAAGGAAGAGACGACACGTCTGCTCCTCCGCTTACAAACGCATAATACAGCAGGAAGACAGAGACTTTGGACGTTTGTTTCTTGCATAAATATTATTTTAAGAGATCCACAATGCTGTTTTTCTAACGTTGCTGCATAGAATAAATCGATGTTCATCACACAAAATGCCATTCGTGGTATTTGTTTTATTTTGAAAAATCAGGACTGGCAGGCATACGACTGAAACTGTTCAGGAACATAGCAATATTTTTGCGATCAGTAGATTTGTCTCTGCTTTTATACAAAATAAAAAAAAAGCAGGTCAACAGGCACATAGTTTAGAATATCAGATGCACTCAGACATTACATCATGTACAGTTAAAATCGTCACATGAAGTGGATATCAAAAACAATGCATTCGGCTGGCTTTGCAGAAGCACAAGGAGTGTGGTCACAATTAATTGGTGGTCTGCTTGTTTTTACTGAACGCTGTGATTGTTTTTTTGTCTGCTAAATTGACCTGTAGTATTTTCTTATATGGGTTTAAAGTCCGAACGACAACTTCCTTAACAAATATGTCCGTTAAGACTTCACATGATCGTGTCATCAAGTCATTCTTTAGATTCAAAATGTAAAAGTTTTGCTATTAGATAAACGGTTCATTCTCTAAATATATATATATTACATCAATAAAGGAGTACTAAGGAAGTATTGACTTGATTTACACCATCAGAAGTTCTACATTACTGTATGTCACCCAGTTGAATACTGGATAAATAAAAAAATCTGCCACAAACTTCAAATCTTTTAAGAATAAAAGAGTAATACAGTAATACAAATGGTAGTTTCTATAGCAATTCCACTAATAAAACATTTCAGGACAGCACGCAACTACCGCCACCACTGATGTTCACATCATCTATAGGTTGAAAGCTTCTTTTGGGACGCAACTATAGTTTTGTGCAAACAGTCGATGATGCAAGCAAGGCATTTGCATAACGACAACTTGGGGATTGTAATGCTTAAAGTGCTACACTACAGTATTATAATGGTTAACTGCTGGTTAAGTCTACACATCACTACCGTCGTAACTGTTTAAATGTACTCTTGCAGACTCTATATAGTGCATGCTCCATTTGGCTAATGTGTGTGTGAGAACTTTTTTTCCTGCAGCGGTGGGACCGATGCGTGTCCAAGTAGCATGGTTGATGATGTCACTGTAAACATACCGTACCTTGAAATATGCCAGTACAACACCTTCAAGAAAGCAACTCCAAACAAAAAGGGAATACATAGTACTCACTTTTAAAAACTTACTTCATACTAACTCAGCTATGAAGTGAGTCAGATACAATAAATAATCAATAATAACAGACAAATAGGGAAAAGTGCCCATTGTTTGGAGTCGCAATCCTCCTCACTCAAGGATCTTTGTAATCCAACCATGTTATTCAGTCCTCATTCCTCCCACCACTGCGTGATATTAAAATACTGCAGACAGAAGATAAAACTCCACATCATACGCAAAACAAAGTCAAATAACTTAAACAAACAAAACGTAGCAGACAAACACAGCTGTGTGCAGGGTTCACACTGAAGAGTTTTTCCCCCTGTTGTGAACCGCTGAGTTGGGTTTTCTAGATGATGTGGAAGCGAGGTCCGGGCGTAGCTATGATGTCACTGTAAGGCTCCTCCTGCACCAGCTCCACCGCCTGCTGCTTCTTAAGAACCAGGAAACTGTAGAACTTAGCGGCCGCCTGCTTCTTGTTGTTGTTCCTGCACAGATCCAGCAGGCCGACCGACTGGGCACCGGTTTTGGCCATCACCCTCTGTGGCAAGAGGAGACAGAGGGAATCAGGAGGAGCAATGCAGCCGAGGAGCCGTGTGTATCCCACTAATACCTGTTGAAGCAGGATTTGTATTGGAACGCTGCTGCCATCTAGTGGTCAGAGTGTAAACGGTTGATGGAAGCGAAAGTGTTGGATTTTGGCTGCTAATTTCTGGAAAATGATCCAAATTTGAGGTAAATTGTGCTAAAATAAAAAATACGTATGAGGTTATTGCTTGCTTCTACTGCTGATATCTCAGAATAGACTACATGTGACAAAAATTGTGGATGTTAATTGCAGATTTGGGTTTGTCGCGTTTCGCTACATTAGGCAGTGATGGCTGCATATGAATCATTAGGTTCTTCGAGATGACCGGCGCCTCAGAGCAGGCGGCAGCAGCAGAGCCTAAAAGCTGTGGTCCATTCGGACAGTTTCTATCAGCTTTCGAAGAATTGGCAGAAAGTCATAGAAAAAGTTACATCCTGTTAGACGCGATCTGTATGCTATCTGTAGTTTGCGACCACATTCACATTTATTTATATTTGTTTGTAAATATCTGTGGAAATCAGAATACTTGCTACAGGAAACTATTGTATATATACTTATATAATACTTGCTAATACATGTTCAGGAAAGAAAGCAATTGTCAAATAAGATACAAATGAAAAATGAAATGGTAATAAAATGAACAGAAATTCGGATTAAATGAGGACAACCCACATTTAACATTAGCATTACGTTTCGTATATGGTACTACGGACAAAATGTAGTTAATACTATTCTGAAAAACACTCAAAAACATAAACTCTAGCAACAAGATGTGATCCCATTCTTCCAATAAGTAGCAAACACATACATACCTGGAGGCCATGGAGCATCTGCTGGGTTCTTTTGTTCCACCTCCTCTCCTCCTGGTCCTGGTCTCCCTGCGCCTCCTCCTGACACAGAAAGACTCAGTTACATACACCAATAAAGGCTATAAAAACTATAAAATAATATCAAATAAAATCACACAGTGTTGTCTCACCTCTTCGTCCGAGTCGTCTGAGTCGTCGTCCTTCTTCTTGTCCTTGTCGCCAAGCAGGTCCAACTCTATCATTTGGCTGATGTTTGTGGTTTCCTCTGGGGGCAGATCCACATTGGACGCCTCCAGCTGCTGGGGCACATTAAAAGATCTGGACCCCTGTGGCTGTTGTTGCTGGTCCAAAGCTCCCATCTAGAACGATACAGAGACAAAGTAGAGTTATTGGAGTCCTGACATCAAATATAGGATATCAGATTTGGGAAAGTCACATGGGAGTAAGGAAGAGTGCGTCTGCTGCATTATATACAGACACTGGGGGGGTAGCATTGTACTCACAGGCAGAGCTGGTTCTGTGTCCTGGGCTTTGCGTTTGAGGCCTCGTTGGGGGGACGGAGGGGGCATGACCGACTCATCCAGCGCCGTCCTGCTGCCTTCCACAGCTGAAGTCTGCTGAACACTGGCCTCCTCTATGATGGTCTGGTCTGGAGGGGGATTGGGGACATGCCTTTAATGTTTTTTTTTTTGCGTTAATTTTTGTGCGTTGAATGGGATTCACAATCACACTTTTCTTTTTTTACGTTGTGCAAACTGGTCTAGTTTACTACAAATACATAAAACATGTGCTCATTATTTACACTTTAAAGCATCTTATCGTCTAACAGCCACCTTTAAAAGTTCATACCAGGTTCAAGCACTGCAGTTTGTGTCGTGCCTTTCCACAAATCAATCAAGCATAAATACACAGAAACACCCATGTCGTACCCATGATGTCTCTCTGCTGGTGTCCTGTTGTTTCCTCTCGGGGCACCTCCGGGTTCTCCAGATCCTTGAGGAACTCATCCAGACTGTCAGCCTCTCCACCTTTCCTCCTCTTCCGAAGTTCGTCCGGTACCAGCGGTGTCAGACACCTTGTAAACATCTAGAGAGGAAAAGCAAAGTGGCAGACAGGAAGAAAAAAATCATTCTTATCACCGCACTACATAGTACAATTATATGTAGGTTTCCTTACCTTTAGCAGCCTGGCATTCCAGAGGGACTGAGCAGGGAGAGAGAAGAGCTTCTCGACTCCCCCCGTCTCCTTCCACATCATCAGCTTCTTGGTGGGAGGTGCCAGATCCAGGGTGGTGACGATGTCGGAGTAATCAGACAGCTGTGCACGGATGGTTTTACTGTCCAACTCCTTCACGCTGTCCACGATCAGCTTCCTCTTACGCTTCGCCTTGGTCTCCTTCACTGCACAGTTGGAAGACGGAGATTAATCATTTCAATAAACCAAAACAGCTCTGATATTTGGAGCGAAAACGCAATGTCTGTATTAACACATTTTTTTCTGCATGAACCAAAACATTTGAATTCTGCAATTGCACACTTTTTTATTTGTAAAAAGTGCTGTTCAAGATGTGATCTTGCTCGTGGAAAAGGAAGGAAACCCATTAAAAAATAAACTGGAAACTGTATGAACTTTACGGGAATTCAGACCGAAGTACAAAATTACAGGGCTCAAGAAATGTTGAAGTCGTCTCATAAAAACCAGCTGCGTTACCTGTGATGTCAATCGGCTCCAGGGCGAAGGTTTCTTCCTCGTTGTGAACCAGAGTGGTCTGTTCCGTCTGGTCTGCCATGGCTGGTAGGACCTTTGTTGGGCCTGAGTCTGGACTATCTGGTGCTCCCGCTTACAACACACAATCACATGTTACATAACTGTACTGTGATTTCTAATGCAACAAAGCATAACATTATATATGGCTACTGCTGAGCTCATGCGTGGAGCTGACCTGAGAGAGCATCGAAGTCGTCGTCGTCGTCGTCTCCGTGGTCCTGAGGCATCATCACACTCTCTGGGATGGCAGGAGGGTCGTCAAAGATGCCGTCTCCATCCTCGTTGCTCAGCAGCTTGTCCACTACAAAGAGAGACGAGCTTATTCAATTATTATCGTCAAGATAAATCACCTTGAGTGTCCATCTAAATACATAACATGTTGTATGTTCTCCATTCTGCCAGTTGTCCCATTTCTTAACTTTAATTATGACAGAATCTTACCAAGCATGCCTTCCTCATTGCTCTGCATGGGGTTGTCTCCGAAGTCGTCCTTGTACTGGTCATCGTACTCCAGATGGTTGGACTTGTCGGCGATGGCGTTGCCTCCACCCTCAGCCTCCAGCAGCAGGTTGGAAGCTGACACTCCCATGATGTCCACCTCGAACGCACTCTCCTCCCGCATCATCTCCCGGTCATCCATACCGAAGTCAGCTGCCCAACAGAAATGTGTCTCTTTACAGTGTACAGCGAGGAATATTAGCAGTTACACTGTCAACCCACAACGAAAAGCATATTAAAGGGTTAGTTAGGTTGCAGATTGCAACCAATTGGAACTTCTTCTGCATTCTATATTAACTCTCATTTTTACACTCAAGAAAGCATACTCAATAATATATTACATGTATGCAAATAGAGCCCTCTAAATGCTACATTGGCCTTTTAATTGTTAAAAAATGTGAGTGGTAAAAGATACCCACCGAAGTCATTGTCCTGCAGCAGGTTGAGGTTGCCCACCTCCTCTCTCATAGTGATCTCCTCCACTCTGCTCTGGTTCAGGTTGAACTGCTGAGCGACGTCAATATCGCTGTACGAAACACACCATCGTCGATTCAATATTTATCTCTGATTTACAGTATTTTTCTTCAAATGGAATATTTTTTCAAGCAGGGGAAGAAGATGAGAAGTGATCCTCAAATATATCAGTTATTTTTTTGATGAAGTGCTTGACATTCGTTAGTGATTAACTGCATAACCCTACAATATAGGAGAAGAAATCATGCATGGTTCTACAATATTTATAAAATATCAGCATACAGGCAGAAATATACTAGAGTGAAAAGTGAAATCGATGTTTTTCACCTGTTATCTTTATTGTCTCATTCTGAGTCTCCGTCCTTCTCTCCAACAACTTTTCCACCTTTGTGTGTTTTCATTGGTCAATGGTTTTACAGGACGAGTGGGATCTCCTTTACCTTGCTGAATCCTGAACCCTGAACCCTGAACCCTGAACCTGGACCTGTATTACCCGCCCCCGTTCCTGTTCACCTGTGGACTCTGTTGGTCTTCCTTTTGGGCCTTGCATGCAACCCCTGTGACATCGACTGGCTCTATAATAAAGGCCGAAGACTCACTCTAGGTCTGGAAGTGGCTGGTCAAAATCATGGAACTCCTCGGGCAACGTGATGGCGTTGTAGGCTGCTTCTCTGTTCTCCTCTGGAAGATCCACCACACCTGAAACCCCACAACGGAGGAAGAGCGTTACAACATGGAATATTTCTTGAATGGCAGGGAAGAACCAGTTCTATATGTATATGAATAAGAGCCTATGTCAAGTGTCAGTTTATTTAATTGGCTTATAAGTTGCATTTTGTCCCCAACCTGGTCTAAACGCCATCTTGATCTTGATGAAGGCCTCGTTACAATCTGCCAGCAGGTACTTGGCCTTCCTGTGGTAGATCCTCACCACCCCCAGCAGCAGATGCCCTGACGTCCGTAAAGCCATTTTCACCTGTAAAAAGAATTATGAAAAGGTGAGTGCAGAAAATGACCTGTGATGATATTGTAAAATAAATCTGGAACCCTAAAACTGACCTTGGGTGAGATGATGCTCTCCACGCTGCTCTCCAGGTTGCACTCAAACACATGCGCCTTAGTCAGCTTCTTGTCCCAGTGGGCCGCCAGCCAGATTTTGGCCAGCGGCCCACGTTTGCTGAGGACAAAGTGGGCATAAAACATCGTCTCGGCGCCTTCTCACCACAGGGGAAAGGGGAAAGGGAGAGGCCTAGAGAGGAAACGACACACAGTGAGCAACGACATACTGCATGATTGAAGGTAAACAAAGCTTAGACAAGTTCATTATGTGGTCTAAGCATTTAAATGGTTAATTACTCATATCCCTCCTGCACACTCTTCTCTGTTTGTATGTATGTTGGATGTTAAATTACTGTTGGAACTGTAATGGTATTATTGTGTACTCATATCAGTATTGGCAAGTACTGAAATACAAGTACTCCATTTGTGGAGGCTTCAAATTCTGGTGCATACGCCTTCTTCATTCATATTTCTGTTCCATTTTAACTGTTTAAAATGTTTAATCGTCTGACAGCCCTCATTGCTAAAGATTAATGTAACCAGAAGTATATAAATACAGTATGTAGGTAAGATTGGCTCCACCATTACCAGCTACAAAATGATTGACACTTGCATAGTAATGTGACAATAATGTGCGAGTACTTTTACTTGAAGTATTTAGAACTTTTACTTTGTAAGTACATGTAAGTGTGTTTTTGAATTAAGGACTTTTACACGTAACAGTACTTCTACGCTGTAAGTAAAAGTTCTAAATACTTAATTCAGCACCGGAAGCTTCCTTATCACACACATTTATTCCATATGACGTTAACATTTTTCAGCTTTACAGATCTTTCTTACATTTGAAAACGGTAGTTAAACATATATGAGTGACATATAGTGGTATTGCTTTTTTTTTGTAGTCAATATTGGAAACTACCTTATCGTATAATTGTTTCTATCGGTGTATGATTATTAGGTTAGCTCCATTTAACGGTAGGCTACATCTCGTGGCTTTAACGTGGATACGGGCTCAGTTAGCTAGTTCAGTAAAAAGGAAAAAAAAAATGGAAGCCACACCTGCAGCACTATAATGTGACAGTTAACGTCACACCAAACGAGGACTGTGTGTTAATCAGTGTAAATCACAAGGAGTCGGTTACGTCACACACGGGTAAGCGTCCTGCGTTCAGATGAAATAACCGTTGGTCTCGTTCAAAAGAGACGTTACGGTCCCGTTAAACCGCACGAGCCGTTGACGCGCCCCCCCCTGTCACAACAACAGGTGATGCTGCGGACATGCTAGTCGTTAGCCGCTGTCATTCACAACCGGAGCACCGCGACACACTTGCTAGCAAATATCTTAAACCCCAAACCCCACTCACCGGTTAGCCGTTGTGTGCTTTTCCCGTTTCGCCGGCCGTAGTGCTGCTGCTGCGGGTGGGTGGTGGTGGCTTTCTCCCCCCCACCACCCTTTACTCCGCCTAAAACAAACAAGATGGCGTCCCCTCTCTCTGCAACCCCTGGACGGATGGTTTGGACCTGAGTGGTGCTGATGAGGGAGGGAGACAGGGAGAGGGAGACAGGTAGGGATGCTGCGGGTCGCACCTGTGCACCTGCTTACATCTGTACCCTCCGTGATGGAGGAAGAGCTGTATTCAGGTATTTCACTTGAGTAAAAGTAGCCTACACAAATATTAAAGTTTTTTTTTTTAAACTACCAAAGTAAGAGCAGACTGGGACATTTCAAAATAAGGTAACCCATATTGGATTTTCAGAACTCTCAGTAATTTTGCTCTCAGACAAGTTACAACTGTGTAATTCATAGTAGTACATGGTGACCTCATGAAAAATCCCAGCATGCATAGCTTTGCACAACTCCTTAAGCATTTTCATTGGGCATAAAACACCCACTTGGCCTTTAATTTATATAATAATGCATCATATTTAGTCATTGGATCGTATGTTTGGTATGCAAAATAAAAGTAGTTGGATATAGTTGTTAAATACATGTAGTGAAAGTACAATATTTAACTGAATTGTATAAGAGTACAAGTATAAAGTAGCAGAGAATAGAAATACGCAAAATCCCTCAAAATTCTACTTAAGCAAATGGATTTAGTTACTTCCCTCCACTGGTATTCACATCGTCACTCCATTTAAAAGGCCTAATCTTGCTTAACTTGCTTGCTTAAAAAGTCCTCTGCAAGTATTGTGTTTGGCCATCACAACAAGCTGTTATTTTTTAGGCCACATCTGACCAGGAGCATAGTGTGGAGAGCATAAGTTCGCTCATGTGACACAGGAGCAGCTCAGCTGACAGAGGAATGACCATTGCAGTGTCACGCCGGTGTGGTAATGTCTTGTCTTGGGTTTTTGTCTTGTCATTTCCTGTCTTATTTTGAAAATAACTCCCTTCTCGTTTCAGGTCACTTGCCCTTCCTCATGTATTCCCTGGTCTGATGTCATCCCTGATCCCTGATTGTTGCCACCTGTTGCTCGTTATCCCTCTGTGTATTTAAGTCTGCGTCTCCCCTTGTCTTGTGCCAGTTCGTTATTCGTCTTCTGTCAAGTCACGTTCCATGTCACGTTCCCCGCCACCACAGGTTAAGATAAGTTGGTTTTTTGTAGTTTTGCTTGTAGCCTCGTTTTGTTTCCTCCCGGTGGAGTGATTTTGTGTTTATACTTTTTATGTTATGAATAAAAGCCTTTTTACTGCTACTGCCCTGCATCTGAGTCCTCCCCTCCACGCCTAAGCGAGAGTACAAATAGGTCAGCCAATGAGTAACTGCATTGCATTTTCTCTGCTGAAGGGACACCCCGAGAGCACCTTTTTATGTCTTTCTAGTGTCGAAGTCCCTGATCAATCCCTGCGACTTGTGTGTTACACTATTTTAAAAAAAAAAGAAAAAAAAGTTATCTATCACCACACTTTATTTTAATGCTGCACCATGGAGACCCGACCAAAGGAAAACATCACCACCCAACCCTGCCACCAGTCTGTGTATTTTATTTGTCAGCTTGTTTGTCGCCCGTCATTGTTGCTATACGTCTCGCCCTGCTTGCTTGACCTTCAGTACTGACGGTCCAGTAGCTCCGACCTCTTCTCACACTCCGCAGACCTCTGCACTTAAATGGAGTCATAGCTCACGTCTTATGAGCTCTGACAAGTGTGCTAAACTCCGTCTCTCTCCCAAACATGCTTGTCCATCTGTCTTTACAGATTACTCCATGACAGATTTACAAATCAACGCTATTTATATAATGGTCAATGGACTGTTTTTTTTAATAGGGCGTTGGACATCACAAGGTCTTAACTCTCTCACACACACACACCTCTCTTTGTTTCCTCTGACGTAGCACTTAAAAAGAGCAAAACATTTCCCCCCTTAGTAAAGAATTACCTTGGGGGGGAATAAGCATTGATGTCCCCTCCATATGTGTCCTCTCTTCCCAGCCAGACTGATAAGTCAGGCAGGAATACACACCCTGTCTCATCTCTGTTCAGAAGTTGAGGGAAAAAACTGCTCACCGCTGCCAAAAAACCATCCCATAAACCCCACCGGGAATGGACTTAACTCCGGGCACAAAGGGCCTGGTTATATTTCACCGTAGGACGGCCTTTTGTGCCCCTGAATCGGCTAACACTGAGGCTGTGTCCCCTTCCTCGTCCAACCTGTCCGTCTCCTAAGCTGACAAGCAGGTCTTATTTAGGGAGAAGCACTGAAAAAAAGTCCACTGGGGGTTTGATGGATTTTGTGTGTACACACACACACACACACACACACACACACACACACACAGGGTTGCACATGGCCACTTTGTCCAAATGAGAGCTCACTCTCAACACATTTCTCACACTAGAGTTGTATGGGGGCGGGATGGACTGAGGAAAAAAGAGAGAAAGGGGGGTGAAAGAGGGGGGAGGGTGTGGTGGTGGTGGTTTGGGGGGGTCTTTTCAGTTTTTTTTGGAGGCAACAATAGTCTTTGTCCCAGATCTTCCACCATTCTTATTAGGGCTACCATAGGAGGAGGAGGAGGAGGAGGAGGAGGAGGAGATGGGGCATGCAGGCGCAGGGTAGTTTCTCCATAGTAACAATGACAAAACAAGGCAGTTCAACACCAGGCAGGCACAAGGGATGATTGCAGCTGCTGAACAGAAGCACACGGACTTGTGCTGCGGAGTCCTTCTCACATAAGGAAAAGGAAAGGAGACCGGTCTGGAGAGGTGGGGATCCGGTCTAAAGAAGAGAAGAAAAGTGGGTCGATTTCCCAGAGTTTTAGAGCGAGTGTGTAGCCGGCTGTCAAAGAAAGAAAGTGACCGGGAGGCAACACGTGAGAGACTCGTCCTCCATACCTCCACCTCAGCATGGACCGAGACAGCCACAGCGAGGACACGTTGTCCACCATGGTTCTGGAGAACATCAAAAACAAACTGATTCACGCCTTCAAGGCTACAGGAGAGTCCAGAGAAAACCCTCAAGGCTCCACCGTCAGACCACTCAGCATTGGCAGCAGTTACCAAGCCAACGAAGAGCTGCGGAGGGCGCAGATAGATGGAGCGATAACCTGGCTGAGGTCTGAACTGGTAAGTTGACTGACAGATTTTGACCTCTTTTTCATTTTTTGTGCTTATAAATGTCCAGAAATGTCTCTGGTTTATTGTTGTTGTAGAAATTTGGAGGGAAAAGGATCTTTTTGTTTCTCTGCATTTCTACATCAAACATGCTGATTCATGTTTCACTGGTTTGTCATGCAGCTGGAGATGCGTTCACAGGACCTCCAGCTGGCTCAGACACTACTGGGGCTCAACACAGAGATCCAAAGACTGAGGAGGGAGAGTTTTGGAGGCGTGGAAGTGGAGGGGGACGATCAGGAGTAACCGGCCCCAGTCGAGAGCCCCTTCTCTGGGAGAAGACGACTTAAGAGTGACTTGAGGTGGGAAAATGCTGTTATCGGAAGAAAATGTCTCTACAGAAAATATTTGCTTGTATAAAATGTGAAGTGATAGACACCAGTTGCATGTTCAGTAACCCGGGTAGAGAAAAAAGGAGGACAATGTGCTTCCTTCTTGGTGGATGGCATTTATTTTAGATGGTTTGCACTTATGCAGAGTTGTACTAAAGAAAAAGTCGCACATGTTTTGTTTCTTTAGGTCAGAAAACTTTATGAATGTAAAATGAAAATCACTTTTGTCACCGTTTGTTTTGATATTTGATGAATAAAATCAGAAAGTGCACCATGAGTTATTTCATTTTTTTATTTAAATCTTTATTGTGCTGGCACTTCTACCAGTGTGGTACAATAACTGTTTGAAACACTGCTAGAAGTATCGGGTATGGTTGTTGAATACATCCATGTCTCACTCTCAAACAATTCCAGTTTTATTCAATTCACAAATATGTTCTATAAATCTATTATCTTTTTAAACATGGATTTACATGTTGGTTCGCTACATTAACTTGGGTATCCTAACACATTGTCATACAGAGTGCTTCATCGCTGCACAGAAGCATGCATGCAGTTACACCTGTCGAAAGGTCAGCGAGCATAAAATCTATGCAAATCCAGAAAAACAAAGATCAACTCGCTCTCGTCTACACAGAGAAAAGAATTCTGTCTCTTGCTTTTTAAAACACACAATACTACACGAAGACAACAATGATTGCCCTCAGGTCAGCGCTGAATACAGGACTAGTGTGTCCTCTGTCAATCATTTAGGTTCTAACTTAAAGGAATAGTTTGACATTTTGGGGGGAAACGCACTGATTGCACCAGTTAGCTTAGCTTGATTTAGCTTGGCATAAAGACTAAAAATGGGATGACTCTGTCTCAAGTCAATCCATCAGTCGGCACCTCTAAAGATCACAGAATAACACTTTACCACCTGTTTGTTTTCCCTCTGCTGAGTCAAATTTGACATTTGGACAGTAAAGACGAATGTTTGCTCCAAGCAAACAAATGCTGGATTGCAGCTTATTTGTGAATTTTCCAGAAATGTTCTTTTATATTCATGCCTGAGATATGATCGTGTTTTATTTCATCATATCGTCGTTCTGAAAATAGAATCGACAAAGTTTAAATTGTAACCTAAAGGAGCCATCTTGTATTTTGTGCAAGGGTTTAACACATCCTCTTGTCTGGCTTCTCAGTGGGGAAGTGGTTCACGGTGGTAAATTTGCGAATGCATTTTCTCCACCTCGTCTTTGTCGACTGTCTTAGAGGATACGAGGAAGACGAGGAGAGCCGGTTTGAATCTTCAAGGCAGAGAGCTCCTCCTGCTGAACGCTCTCTCCGATGAAACCCTCGAGAGAACGGGCGGAGGTGTCTTGTGGCGGGAAACGGAAAAGCCCACCTCCCCTGAGCCGAAGTAGACGCTGCCGCTCCCTCGCTCGCTCTCAGAGTCCCAGTAGCTGCCCTCCTCTTCCTCCTCCGCCTCTTCCTCGTCTGTTTCTGTCTCTTGCTCCTCCTCGGACAACTCCTGCTTGAGCTCCTGGATGCCGGAGTGGAGCTCCATCAGCTGGCGGATCAGAGCCTGGTCCTGGGATCGCATCTCCATCTACACGTATAGAAGAAAATCTGTTTAGTTCTGTCTCTTATACAGTTTAGAATAGGAAAATGAGAGAAATGATCAAGTAAAAAACCCAGAGAGAAACCAAACTTCACAGTTTCTGCCTTTTCCCGATCAAGCTGAGTGGGTTAATGCTCAGTGAGACGCCTTTCCAGCGTTGCCTTCTTTCAAATGCAAATGCTTTCTTGCTGCTGTTCTCTTTCTTCTCTTTTTTTTTATGAGAGGCTGTCTAATTGCCTGAATCGTAAAATAAGATATTCAGAGTCCAAGTTTGTCCTAAGGAGTGAGGAATGTCCCGAAAAGAAGAAAAAAAAATCCCCTTCTGGGCCGATCTGCATTTCTTTTCTCTGTTAATTACAGCGCCGGGCTGAGACTGGGCTCTGGTTGAAAGATGGTTCTTTGTGGACACTTGGAGGAATGAGAGAAGAAACCTGATCTTTTTTTTTCTTTCTTTTGACCGGCCCTTTTCAAATAGTGTGCTGGACACTGTGTATGTGTTTGGTGAGTCTGCCTCTGCCCTTTTCTTTACCGCTCCACGGCAAACTATCCTTCTAAACGTCTAAATCAGGAGGTTATTATGTGGATAACAAAACACCAGCCATCTGTCTTCTGCTCTTCCAACGTGGCTTTATAGGAACAAACACAGCACCTTGGGATTTGATTAGAGGGGATGGAACTGCAGCTTTACTCACATCGTGAACAACAGACAGAGGAGTCTTGGACTGCAGTTAAATGAGGTAATGGTTCAGGCTTTCAAAATCCAGGATAAATTCTAATTTTTGAAAATAAATCAGTTTTTTGTAGTTATGGATGCTAAAATATGACTAAAACCCTATAGAAATTAAGGTTTGAATCCTCATTTTTTTTAATAGAACAAGCAGACCTTACAAGCTTACTGATTTTTTTTATCCTGGATTTGATCAAATATTGACATTGAAGTCCAGAAAAGCTACTTTATGAGTTTGAGAGGCTGTGTTTCTGAAGGATTCTGAAATCTACATTTTTATTATTACTAGGCAGATTATTTCTGCTGCTGAAGATCTGTGATATGATTCAAAAGCTTGAGAACAAGTTTCAAGTTTAAAGATCTGAATGACTGTGATGAGGAGGCCTGTAATAAGTGAAACATTATTTTCATGATATCTGAATGTGAAATTCAGTGATTCTCCTCGGTCAGGTCATGGATCTGATGAAACCCAGCAGGAGGCCTCTGTTTTTGCTGGCCTCCTACTCAGACACGTGGTTCCTCCTCCTCCTCTGTGTGCTCAGGACACTCGGTTACCATGACGAGCTGTCTGGATGAATGCACTAAATGCCAAGTGATATATTAGGCCGTGACAATGAGACTCAGTTGCTTACATAGATACACTTGAACACATGACCACACACACACACACAGGGCCAGAGGATGGTTTGAAACGGGTTGACATTATAACAACATGACCCGTTTGCATCTCGGGAACAAAAAGACAATAACTTCCCCTCACAAAAACCTTCAGAATGGCCCACGACTTCATTTTGCTTTGGTGATAAATGACTTGACCTTCGGCAAAAAAACGGATAAAGTGCTTTTATGTTATTGTTCTTTCACTTTAGCTAAAGGTTTGATTCAATTCAATCCTGCATGACAAGCAGTGGAAGTACCTTTAGTTGCCATTGTGAAACCCATGAGAAAGTAATGAATGCTAAAACATAACAGAAGCACAAGCAGAGGAAAACAAACTCACTGATGTTTTTCCACAGCAATGTCGAGCTTGAGCTAAGCTGTGAGGCTGCAGCGTCAACGCCTCTTAGCGAGGGCACGTTTAATTGCTCATGAATTACATTTTTTCATTTGTAAAATGATGATTATTTTAGGCTCTGAGGCTCCTTATCTGTGTACGTACATGTGTTAAAAACAAAATCAATATGTCTCACAATTTTCTTACAGATGTTGGCCCCCAAGAACAGAACAAGATAATAATTTTTTTTTTAAATATGCTGCCCCTTCTTGATAATGTCCAGGAGGACCTGAACTTGTCCGAGCGGATTACTTCGGGGGGATTTTAATTGAGAAAATCTCAATCTTGGTCGATGTGATTGCTCTTTAATTTCCTGAAATAGTATGTAATATAACCCCGTCCATTGTCTTGCATATTAACTGGATACTTGTGCTCATTCACGACTTTATAACTTTTACAACTTCATCAAACTTTAGCATTCTTATGGGCCACCTGCACAACTCCAACATGACCTGTATGCATGGGAATAAAGGGACTTTCATCTATAACAATGCATCATATTTTATCACATGTTTTGTATGTAAAAACTAACTATTGACGACAGCTGTTACATGAATGTGCTGACTTAGCTGAATATAATATATAATATACAGGTATAAAGTAGCATACACCTCCAAAACTGTCGGTATTTGAGTAAATGTACATGTAGAAAGGAGAATGATGCTCTCATCTTACCAGTTCCCTTCGCAGCCAGGCCAGTGCACTCTCGATGTCCACCTTCCTGCCTTCCTCTCCAGCTGTGCACCCGGTCCTGCTCCGAGGAGCCCTGCAGGCGCCCTGCCCCGCCGCCGTGCACCCATCAAAGGTGGAGGTCTTGCAGGAGAAGTCCCGCAGTCTGTTTAGGACCGCTTCCATCATGTCAGGTGAGCGGCGCTCTCGGCTGTAGTGCAGATGCAGCCTCGTCTGATCCCTCCGTCTCTTCCCTTGTGAGATCCCGTCTCAGGTCTGACGACTTATGAGGAGCTCCCCCCCCCCACACCCCGCTCTCTCTTTTCTTGCTGTCTGTCTCTCAGCAGTGTGGAGAGTGAATGTTGGCCTGACGTCATTGCATTGTCCAGATGCCTGACCTGGAGTTGTTTACCACTGTTTTGGGAGCGGGGGGCTCGTTTATGACACACAGACACACAGACACACACACACACACACACACACACACACACACACACACACACACAGTGTTCATTAAGATGGAGAGGAGGCGGACGATTGACTTTAAAATGCTTCGGGTATTTTAATGTGTTAAAGGAGGATGCAGTCGGACAGACTGTGTGTGCACACTTACAGTCGCACACACACACACACACACACACACACACACACAGTGGGCTTTATTTAGTGTATATTTAGTGTGAGTAGGACCCTCAGGACCTGGCGAGCGGCCCTGTTGCAGGATCTTGAGAACAGTGTGAACAACCATGTGTAACTAACCTTTCTCGTGCCATTTTACTCTCGCTCTGCAGCCCCTAGCAACCCCACAACACATCCTATTCACACACACACACACACACACACACACACACACACACACACACACACACACACACACACACAAAATGCCTTGGCAAGTCAAACACAGGCCCACTTTCTGGAGGCACAGACGATATTGACCAAAATAGCCACATTGACACATTGAAAGCTATTTTTGGAGTTCAAACCGACTCCACTTTTAGACCTCTTCAAGAAAACTAACATCTCAACTCTCAGAAGAAAAGAAGGAGCTGTCTTTACGTCTCAATGTGCGATTGTCTCATGTTCTCAACAGGGCTTCAAAAGAGACTAAAGAGCAGTGATGTAAGCTGTGTGAGCCGAGACGTCACCAGTTGCTTCGTGAGTGAGTGTGAATGTGTATAAGTGACAAATATTTTAGGTACAGGCTCTGAAATGTACTCAAATTATAAGGTAAAGTATTAAAAAGTATCAGAAGGACATTTCTGCTGGCTGTTTTTTTTGGCTAATCTCATGTCATATTGATAAAAAAAAAAAATAATAATAATAATTTGATTCTCCTCAAATGCATTAAAACTGAAGTACAAGCCTGTTTTGGAAATGTACAGAGTAGAGTAGAAAGTACAGATATTATCAATTTGCTGATAATATTTTTTATTTATTTTTTAAAACAGTATTTGCCTCTAGAAATACAACATTGTACTCAAGTGCAGTACTTAAGTAGCGGTACTTAGCTGCATTCCATCACTAGATGCTTAAAAGATCAAACCAAACCAGAAATACAGATAACATATTTGTCCAATTTACCTCTAAAAAAACTAAAAATAAGAATTACATTTAATTAATATGTTATTAATTAGCATCCTTTAACAGCCGTTTTAACAGCCTTCTCGCTTCTCTGCAAACACTTGAAGTACATGGTCCATTGTGTCCACCTTGTGGTATTTAGGTGGAAGTGGAGGCTGTCTTTCAGGGCTGCACTGTCAGAGATGACCAAACGTGATTTCAACACCACAGGATGGAAGTATGAAAGACATGTTTTAAAACATAGAAAATGTATTTGTGTCTGATGTGTTTTTTTTTTCTTAAAAAAAGTTGCAAAAAAAGTTTTAAAATGATTTCTCCAACAAACATCTCTGAAAAATAAGTTCTCGTCTCAATCATTGACAGCAAGGAGTGCAATTATAAGTCAGAATTGATATCACAACAACACTAAATCAATGTAAGACATTTGGGAGTAATTCACTGCTTAAGTGTCAGAGGGGTATGCAGCAACACTTTAACAAAAAACATATATCATTTCTTTTTGTTTCTGTTTTGTTTGTCTGTTTTATATCTAAACATATAAAGTTAGTCGTCATAGTGATACATAGTGATATTAGTAATGATATTTGATGTGTTTGACCAGATAGCAGATGCATTTTCATTCTTGACCACTTTGAGAATTCCCAACTGAAGGACATTAACAAACAAAGGAAAAACTGTCTCCATCATTTGTGTAGAGCTGAATGAAGTGTGTGTGTGTGTGTGTGTGTGTGTGTGTGTGTGTGTGTGTGTGTGTGTGTGTTATTGTGCGCACGATACTACAGCAGCACTTCTAGAATCTAATCCTTCAATAAACGGGTACAACCAGAAGAAAGAAACTGGCATCGGTCAGATTGAGTCTGAAATCGATCTTCAGAAACGAGACACACTATTGGAAGTATCGATATCGACCCTAATAATGGAATCTGGCTGGTTTCTGGATATGAATGTTGACGATAGAAACGCGCACGGCACTGTTGGTTTGATTGTATAACCCCGGAGTGCCGGCTGCTTCATGGAGGTGGGCGGGTCCAGGATGAGTTCTGCCAGCTGAAGAAGTGATGAGAGCAGCCGTGTGAAGCGGGATTCATCCCCAGACCCTTTAGTCTACATTTAGTTTACTTTGTCTATACGGGGTGTGTCGGATACCCTCGTCGGCTCTTCGCCTCCAGATGTTTGGTGTCATCTGTTTTATTGTTAAAGTCTCCACTTTGAGTCCTCGTGTGGCATGAGCATCTTGTGAAGGCGCTGCAGGCGTCCACGTATTTGCACACGGTGCATGAAAAACAGTATTAGTCACAAGCCTGCTGCTCCACATAATAGCTGTTGACTGTACAGCTGCTCATCCATCCTGGTCGAGAGAAGAGACAACTTCAACTTATAGGAATTCAGTTTGGAGGAACATCACTGCAGCTTCCCTCGAATTTGCTATTTGCTATACTTGTTTTTCTTTTTTCTTTTTTTTAAATTCTGAATTCTGATGTTTTCAAGGATGTCAGGAATTTTTAAAAGTAAGGACCCAGAAAAGCTGGTCCTGGTGAAAGACGTGGGGACCTCATACACCAATCTGGAAAGGTAAACTTTTTTTTAATTTGTGCCATACTGTAAGTCAAGTTGAAATAAAAGAAGAATTTAATTGTTAGTTTACCAATAGTTTTTTTTTTTATATATCTATCGATTTATCCATACGTTTTTCTGACCAAATTTTGTGATATAAATTGTAAAAAATGTTGTCAAACATTTGTGAAAAAAATAAATTAAATAAAAACTTGCCTGGAGGCCTAATGGCATTCTTTGCTCACGTTCCTTTTATTCTTGGGCTGTTTGTCCACACGGAACTTAGTCTCCTGGTATGATCATTTGTGCAACTCCTGTAGACTGGAGAGAGGAAAGGCCCTGAAGGTTTTGAGAGCAGAGACCGCTGTGCCCTAGATCATTATTAGATAATCTATGTGTCTAACACAGACTTGGCTGGTTTGCTGTCTTTTTTTTTTCTTCAGACATTCAAAACAGTTTCCTTAGGTATCACGAATGCATCATAAAATCCACTCACAGTTATATATAGTGCACATAAAACTGTAAAAACATCAAAAAGAGAAGGCATGTTGAAGAACCGGCTTGATAAGCATGAGGAGTGGAAAATAAGTGAATAAGCATTTATTTACAAAATATACTGAAAGTAGGCCTGGGCTCTATGGGGAAAATCAAATATCACAATATTTTTGACCAAATGCTTCTATATTGATATTGTGACTATATTATAGGGTTGACCATTGGTGCTTTTACAAAATATTTACTTAAAAAAAAACAATGTTATGTATGAAAGGTGCTATATAAATAAAGATGACTTGACTAGACATATTGCTGTTTTTGATAAATGTTGTTTATATGGATGTGATCACGAAGTGGCTAAAGGCAAATAATAGAACCAGTCCGGTAAGTGTGAACCCTGCCACCCCGAGTTTTACTTTATTATACATTCCATTCACAAATTACAAACTCCACCTTCCGAGGCAACAATTAAACATTTGTACCCTTTCAGAGCTGTTTGCCACAGACCTGACAGCAATGGGGATAGTTGCACTACCACAAATGACCTGGAACATTATTACGTCCCAAAAAATGAAGATTTTGATGAGTCCCTATTCATCATAGCCGGGCTCCAAAACGGTGACAAAAACGGGAGACACACTTCTAAGTTAAAACAAGGTTATTGCAATGTACTAATAAAATCAAGCACTTGGCATATTGTGCAGACGCACCAGAGACACGTTCTAATGATTATACATTCCAATTACAAATGACAACCCTCTGAATATAACTAATGTATAATTACCACATTTCATTCATACCTCATTAAAACTACCACATATTTGGATAAAAATTCCCCACTCCTTCCTCACTGGCTATCTTCAAGTTCGGATCCTCTACCAGAGGCCTGGGAACCTGAGGGCTGTTCAGTATCTCGGCTGTTCCTAGGACTGCACTCTTCTGGACAAAAATCTAGGTCGTTGATCCTGTTGATTCCCACCGATGCCTTTACTCCCCACGTTTCTAGCTCCCCCTTTTTGCCCATGGTACTATTCAAGCTTTTCATACTCCTTCTCCCCGATGTTGCCGTTGCTTGTCTGGTGTTTGTCCATCACTACCATGCCTGGTTGGTTAACCATCACCAGTTTATCAGTCTGGATCTGCAGATGTAGGGATGAGACTGTGTTGCTGGTTCCCCCTCTCTTCCTCCTCTTCATCCTCGGGCTTCTGCTGTCTGAGATATTCACTTCACAGGTCATCATGGGGCCTGATGTGCTCCTGGATCTTTGTTGCATCATCCTGGATAGTGGCCATCCATCAGCAGCTGGATAATTTGTGTTGCCATGAAGCACAGTTAGTTTCTTAAGCCAGTATGTGGATCATATATATAGTATGTATTTATTCAAAACAAATGTTTAACTGCATGTGCATTGTGATTTTTGATGTATCACCAGCATTCCCAGCCTAAAGACGTTGCAGATAGGCGGCACAGGTGGCATCAAGCATTGTCATGACAACAGCCGAGCACAGGAGGACCGTGTACGAGAGAAGAGGGCCGCCAGGAGGAGGTTGTATGTGGCCTCCATCATCTGCCTGGTTTTCATGATCGGTGAAATCCTTGGTGAGTCGGTCGGTTTTTCTCTTTTTTCTTTAATGCTTCATCCCTGATTCATCGTTCTGTAGCTCTTATTTTCTTTTTCCATAATCAGTGTAAATCTGATGCGTTTTCAGACTATAAAACCGGATTTATTAGCTCTTATTTATTTTGATCCTTTACAAATTATGCTCTTTATTCATTTATTTTATTTTACTTTATTTTATTTGTGACTCCTGAACTTTTATTGCTGCTTTCCAAAAGTTGAGTTTGTGCTGACATTACTGGTAACGAATGCTTACATTGCTACAAGTACATGACAATTCAAAAATATACATATATTAAAAAAGATTGCCCATGAAAGTGACTCCATTTTAATGTGCCTTCCAGCTATTGGCAGTAAATTGACTATTTGGTGAGGGTAAATTATAACACCCTAATGTAGTCAAATTTAATATTTCAAAATGTAGTTTTTGGCAGAACTTACTTATAACCTCCAGTTGTTTTGAAGAAAAGTTTTTATATAACTAGACTATAAATAGATATGAGAGAGGGAATTATAACCTATTTAACTACCTTTCACTAGGCCGCATTAAAAATAGTGTTACCAAAAGTGATATTTTAACAAATAAAAGAACGTTTTTTTAATTCAATTCAATTCAATTTTCTTTATAGTGTCAAATCATGACAGAAGTCGTCTCAGGACACTTAACACATTGAGCAGGACCAGAATACGCTCAACATTTCCAGAGTCAACACAATTTCCCAACATCACCCAGGGGCAAGCGTTACAGCGACAGTGGCGAGAAAAAAAGCGGCCTTAATAGGCTTTTAGGCAGAAACCTCGTGCACCCTTGGGTTCCAACTGAATTTGGTGTTGGTAGTATAGTTGTAGTAGCATTAACAGTAGTGGTGGTATTAACAGAAGAGATAGTATCAACAGTAGTAGTCCATGGCAGCAGGCACAGCTAAGCCGAGATGGATCCATCCCAACCACGTCGCCGTAGACCAGAAAGCAGGAGTAGTTGAGCAGTCACACAGCGGGCAGGTGGAGCTACAATATGGGGTTTCCAGCATCAGGCCAGTTAGCAGTCTGCATCGTTCAGGACCTCAGTGGACTCTGCTGGACCAGAAAGTATAGCCAGATAATTGTTTCGGAATTAATTGTCTGTTTTAGTGCAAATATAGATGACAATAACAAAGTAAAAGGATAAGATTTAAGGTTTACAACCTTTATTTATCCAGGAAGGATCCATTGAGATTTGACCATCTCTTTTTCAAGGATGTCCTGGTCAGGAAACATTACAAAGCAATCAATCCAAACAGGCGAGAAAATACATAGCAAGAGCAAGGTAGCAAAGAAACAATGGTAATTGATACAATAAAAGAGACCCCAAAAGTGCAAAACAATTGGAAGCTAAGAGTCACAGGTGCAACTGGTGATTAATAGTTAATGGTTATATTTGTCATCGTCAAAAATTGGAATCACATGTCAGACTTTTAAAGAATCTTTGCATCTTTACTCGTGTGTTTTTGTACCCACACATGTATCAATCTAGCATTTCAGCACAACAAACGTCTTGATATTGACTTATTGTCTCTCCTTTCTCAGGTGGGTATTTTGCAGGCAGTCTTGCTGTGATGACAGACGCTGCCCACCTGCTCGTAGACCTCATCAGCTTCCTCATCAGCCTGTTGTCCCTCTGGCTCTCCTCCAGACCGGCCACACACAAGCTCAACTATGGCTGGCATCGTGCAGGTACGGTGTTTACCTTTATCAGCTCTGGTCGGAGGCTTTATGTTTTTACGTTGTCTGTCCGGTTCATGGTGGACATGATATTTCTGGAACCCCCATGAAGAATATTCCTCCAAATTTGGCACAAATGTCCACCTGGACTCGAGGATAAACAAATTAGATTTTGCAGGTCAAAGGTTAAATGAGCTTAAAGTGTTGAAGTGTGTTGTAGGGTTGGGCTGGTGTTCAACACTTATAGCTATAACGTTCCTACTGAGGTCATTCTCACCATCTCACACACACACACACACACACACACACACACACACACATGCACGCACACATGCATACAGGCTGGAGGAAACCGTCTATTAAATAGGGACACAGTCTGCTAGACTGCCAGTAAAACAAATTATGCCCAGAAGATATTTATCTGGGCCGCTTCAGTGTTTGGCATAAAATCAAACCAGAGTTGGCTTGTAGACCAGGAGAGACTCCCAAAACTGGAAAATCAACTAAACTCTGGAGTGCTGAATGGGAGAGCCACTTTAAAGAAAGTTCACTTAATGCGTATCTACCATCAAACGTATGGAAAGTCGACGTGAATTAATCATATGGAGGTTTCATCAAATCTTGTACTTCAGATTTTACTAAACAAACTGTGAAGTGTTAGTTTGGTGTGATAATGACAGCTGAGCCATACAGTAGTTGGTTCTTTCTCCTCATTTCATATGGTTTCTTTGAAGCTTTTCACCTCATTTGACTTCAGCTTCATGCAACTTTCAGGTTCTTCTTTGTGCGATTTTGTAAGATCATCACGAGCATCTTCCAGCCCGTATTTGACCACGGTTCTTGTTGGGTCTCTCCTGATTCATTTTCCTCCTCCTCTGTTCTCCCATGCAGAGATTCTGGGTGCTCTGATGTCCATTTTCACCATCTGGCTGGTAACGGGAGTGTTGGTTTACCTGGCTGTGATGCGGATCATCAACGATGACTACACTATTGAAGGCACTATCATGCTCATTACCTCTGGTTGTGCCGTGTTGGCTAATATTTTGTGAGTTAAAAAACACACTCGGTTGTCATTAATACTGGAGAGGGGAGGGCGATACTAAATCTACTTTCATGGACTCTAAGTGCTGATTAGATTCCTTTGAAAATCCTTTTTTTTGTTCTCTCAAAAGCATGGCCGTCATCCTCCACCAGTCCGGCCACGGCCACAGCCATGGGGGTCTCAGCTCACCCGGCCACGGCCACAGCCACAGCAACGGGGGTCTCAGCTCACCTGGCCATGGCCACAGCCACAGCAACGGGGGTCTCACCTCAAACGGCCATGGCCACACCCACAATAATGGAAGCGATCGCAATCAGGTTGCAGATGTGGAGCAAAACGGGGATGCTCATGGTATGTTCCCAGCGTCCAATTCATTATGGATTATAATGGAACATGTAATGGATTATAATATCCAATGTAAGATTATATTTAGCGCATGGGTCTCACTGAACTGCTTTTTTTTTTTTTCAGGAAAGAGAGCACAGCAGAACAACGCCAGTGTGCGGGCGGCCTTTGTCCACGTGTTGGGAGATCTTCTCCAGAGTATCAGCGTGTTTGTCAGCGCCATCATTATCTTCTTCAAGGTTCGGTCTCTGTAATTGTACGCAAAGGGCGAGGAAAGCGGAATTCACTCGAAGCAATGTTGTGATTTATTTGCAAAAACGGACAAAAAGAAGGCCGAACTACATACTGATGACAAAAAAGTCCAAAGTCATGCTTTGTTAGGTCTGTCTGCTATGATAAGCAATTAACTTTTAAAATGTTTGTTTTCTGAATGGAGTTTAGATCGATTGGAGGTTGGGGGGGGGGGTAGCACTCTCGCCTCACAGCAAGAGGGTCCCGGGTTCGATCCCCGGGTCGGCCCTGGGTTCCTTCTGGAGTTTGCATGTTCTCCCCGTGTAAGCGTGGGTTCTCTCCGGGTTCTCCAGCTTCCTCCCACAGTCCAAACACATGCAGGATGGGGATAGGTTAATTGATGACTCTAAATTGCCCGTAGGTGTGAATGTGTGTGAATGGTTGTCTGTCTCTACATGTCGGCCCTGTGATAGACTGGCGTCCTGTCCAGAGTATACCCTGCCTTCGCCCAATGATAGCTGGGATCGGCTCCAGCCCCCCCGCAACCCTGAATACAGGATAAGCAGTAGAAAATGGATGGATGGATGGATGGATGGAGGTTAGGGTTAGGGTTAGGCTACGCTAACACTGTAGCTCCGTCCACACTTAAAATAATTGAATCTAGGCATAAATATAGAGACCATGTTCTGGAGCACGTTTAGAGCATGTGTGAAAAACATTTTTGGGTCAATAAATGACAAAGACATCACGTTCCTCCACCACATTTTATAGCTGTCAAACATGGTGGCGCCCAAGGCGCATAGCTAACAGTGCTAAAAGTGCAAACAACGGCATATGTTCTCGGAAGCTCCTCCCTTGATTAAATATTTGAACATAACCTGTCTGCTCATCATGGGGTTTTAAAAAAAAGAATTGTAATGAAATGAGCCAGTAAGTAAGACATGAGAATATTAAGCCTTCAATTAGCCAATGTTTTTAATTTACCTGCAGCAGCATACAGTACTGTATCTCCCAGTTATTAACTCCTGCATTATTTGATAGCTCCCAACCTTCCACCGCTCTGCATTGATCAGTGCTAAAAACACACTCACCTTTGAGATATGTCGAACACAACTTTGTGTCTGTCTGCAGAAGATCTTCCAAAGATTACTGCAAACACGAAGAGCTTATCCTGCATAAGAAATGTTAAGTTAATGAAATGATTTCTGCGTCGTTTGTTTCTTTCAGCCAGAGTATAAGATCGCTGACCCCATCTGCACCTTCCTGTTCTCCATATTTGTCTTGTGCACCACCTTCACCATCTTGAGGGATATTCTTATAGTCCTGATGGAAGGTGAGACTCTCAATATCAAAACAAGGATGGTGATGTTGGGACTTCTTGAGCGTATTCTAGTCCTGCTAAATGTGTTAAGTGTCCTGAGATGACGTCTGTTTTTATATGATACTATATTGAATTGAATTGAAGGAGCATACAGTGTTTCTAACTCATTTATTTAAAAAAACAAACACATTTTTCAAACCTTTCCCTCTACGACTCAGGCACTCCAATGGGGATGAAGTACAGCGTGGTGCGGGATGATGTGCTCGCGGCCAAGGGGGTGAAGGCGGTCCACAACCTTCACATCTGGGCCCTCACCATGAACCAGGCTATACTGACAGCACACGTAGCCATAGGTGAGAAACTGCCTGGCAGGTGTCTGCACCATTTAACCGTATTCACTTTTTAAAAGTGGCTGCTGGTTGTGAGTAGTCCCTCATCATGAAAACACAGTCAGTGGACATATGGACTATATGTTTGACTGATTTCAGGCTAACATACAAATGGCAGATCATTCATGCTGTCAGAAAAAGGCAATGTAGTCAAAAATACAATACGTTTTACAATATTTGTTGTAGAGTAGAAGGAGAAAGTAGACATACAGTACTTGAGTAAAAGTACTTGGTTACTTTTAGCCACTGGTCTCTGGGTTTTGTTCTCTCTTTTTATCCGAAACTGATGCACTGAAAAATTACAGTGTAAACACACAAAATTACAAGCATTTGTTTCCTGATATTTTCCCGTTCGTCTTCCTCTCCTCTCCACAGACGAGACAGCCGACGCTCAGACCGTCCTGAGGGAAATAACACAGGCTTGTTTCTCCTCCTACAACTTCCACGCTATCACGATTCAGATGGAGAGGCAGGCCGACCTGAAGCCTGGATGTTCCCTGTGTGAGGAGCCCAAGTTGTAGCAACCTGCCTGGAATAAGGCCAAGCTCGGCTACTACGTTAACATCTGCACTGCTGAGTCGCCTGAGGACCTGTTGCTTTTACTGTGACATGAATGCCAAAGACATAAGTCTGTGCCTCCCATTCCAAAAGAAATATTTACAATGAGAACGAAGCATGTGTCTGAAGGCTTGCTTCTTCATTGAATGATTATAGTGGAAAAGCTACCTGCCCACATCCTTTCCCCCTGTGTGAAGTTTTAATCCCAATGAACTGTAAACTTGTGTTCATTTCATATGATTTTTTTTTGATTTGTCAAATAATTTTTCTGGTGGATTTTTATGGTGGACAAATATTTGTAAAGGCAAACACTAAATTCAGTTGACGGGTGACAATTCAAATAATTATGGATTATAATGCAATGGGCTCTTGGGTATTCTGTACATTTACTCTTCTGTCCTCTTTTGTTTGGAGAAGTAACCTTTTTCAATATGTATTTGTACCTCAATTATGCATTAATTAATTAAAACTTTAATAGCTCGTGCCCCACATGTCTGTGTTCTCTGGAAATCAAGTCATTTTTCATGAGAATAAAGTAATATTTTAGGGAAGAATCTCTCCACTGCCTTTGTACACTTATAAGGTGAAATTAATTATCCAATAAAGGATTCCTTTTCAAATACTTATGGGTCTTGCTTTCAAAGTCTAATTTACAATGTCATAAAATCCTCCATGATGAAGCACCGTAGTCATTTAACCCTTCACTGCCGACGCCAGCTCCTCTGTTGCTGGGCAACAAGCTCATAAACGGATCCATTGTCTTGAGGGCCATGTTTATCCCTGTTAACAGCCTCCCACCTCCTTGACCTTGAGCCCGTTTGTGTCGTTTTTTATGGACCATGAAGGCCATGTTGGGGTTCCAGGGGCGTCTGACATGTCACTGACACTGAAGTGTTTTACGGCTTGTTTGAGGTTGACCTTCTTCTCTCTCGGCCGCTTCCTGCAATGAGAGATCTGTGTGTCCTGAGCCACAGCCGCACGGTCAAGGGCATCATTAACATCGTCATTAATCATGAATATCGTCATTAATAACTGCCGCAGCCGGCCGGAACCCACTTACTTTAAGTGTTTTATTTTGAAAATGTCTACAGTTGTTATGGATGATTGAGTAACTTCAGAGATAGATTAAAATATCACAGTTAATAAAACTGTATGAAATTAGCACGGCCTCTACCAGCTGTAACATTACTTGGCATAGTCACATGGGCCGTCGTGGAGGGCGCAGAATGTCAGGGGGCGCTCTCTTGTGGTGACAGCTTAAAACGTATTCTCTGGTGCAGCAAATTGCATATGTTGATGGATGCATCAGTGTAGTATATTTGATTTGAACGGCTACAAAAAATAAAATAAAGAAATCAAACATGAAGGAACACATGACTGCCCAGCTACAACTACAGCTGCCTATTTGTACAAGGAGATGGACTTAAGTTATTGACTGCCTTAGTTATGCTTATAGTATAACTAAAGACACTATTCATTAAATAAGAAATGAAGGTATCACTTAATTATCAGACACGAGGAGATGCCGACTCATCAGGTGCACCTGTTACTGATAATACTTTATTATTCCCTCATTGGGAAACTCTTGAGAAAATACTGTCTATTTATGTCTTCTATTGGTACGACAAGGTGCTTAATTCAAATCACATAGATCAGTATTAAACCTAACTGTAGAATTCATTTAAATGGATGGAAGTAAATCATAAACACACACATGCACACACACACACACACACACACACCACACACACACACACACACACACACACACACACACACCAATGGCAGCAAGCCACTGCTCTAATTTTGGGGACAACAGGGGATTGAGCCGACAGCTCAATCCTGTTATCATCAAACAACCCTGTCCTTAGTGCATTAAGGCAACGTCAGTAAACATATGTATACAGTGTATATGCACGCCAACCCATATGCTCCCCTTTCCGCTATAAACCTTATCCCTTGTTCCTCATACCTTCAGCTGGACTAATCCCATTCTTGTCCAGAGAGTTTCAGAAATGAAAGTTGCTGTGAGCCGCCCAATGGACTTTGCATGCCGCTGCCTTTAGAGCAGGCCATTGTACACCCTCCTCTCTCCCTCTGAACTTAGCCCTAGAGGGACAAGATCAGTGCGTATTTAATTAAAGCATGAGTAATGCACCACGTGGCTAGATAATCCATTTTAGTCCTGATACCCCCTCAGCTAATAATTATTACACAGATTGTGTTTCCTCACAAGGCATGTTCTCATTTTTTTGTGTTACCTTTTGCTCTCCAAGTCTCTTTTTTTAAAATTAATTTAATTCTCTGCTTCTCTTCTTCTGTTCACTTCCATTGCAACCACCTCTCTCCGTCAAGCTCTTGCTGTCTTGGCCTCTCATTTCCAAGGTCCAAACCCCTGAGACTTTTTTTTTTTCTCGTGTCAATGTCAAATGTATAATTCATATCAGTGAATCAGTGAACCTGCCCCTCCTGCCACTCACCTTCAATACTCTCTCGTCCCAATTAAACACAATAAGAATACAGGCTGGATGATTGTGGAGAAACTCATTTCCAAATTTGTATGCATCAGTTGGTCTGTTTTTATGGCAGATGGGGATTGAATGCTCATTCTTCCTGGCAAACTAACCAGCACTCCTTCTGCAATTAAGAAGTTGCGGGGATTCGAGTGAACTTGACAGTGTTTTTACATTTTGCATGTTGCAGATAATGTTCTCTTTTTATTTTCTTCTGAGAAAGATAAGTGAAAAGAAATGACTACAGGTTATTATTACACCAAATGTCTTCCAGATAGAAGGAAATTGAATTCCAGCCCGTAACCCCAAATCTGAATGAATAATGTAAATTAAGTAATAGGCATCATAATCTACTTTTTCAGCCCCACTCAAGCCTGAAGGCAAAGCCTTTCTTTTTTCAATAAAGCTCTTATTTCCAGTCTCTGTAAGTCAGAGCTGTAAGTCTACTGAGGAAGCAGCCTTGCACAGAGAAACGTCTATTTCTGACACCTCTCATATTTCAAATGAATTTAAATTCTGATCACTCGAAATAATCCAAGTACAGCTGTACTGTATAGCCTAAGTAATGAATGGATGGATGGCTGCATTGAGGGATTTAATTCAACACAGAATAGACAACATAGACATTTATGGGTTGAAGTTGAATTAGACTTAGCCGACTAAAAAAGTTATAATGACCCATGAGAAGCAATCATGTGGCGTAAATTGCCCTGAAGGCTGATGAAGTCAGATGTGTGAGACTTGGCTGTTATATATAAGTAGACCAGCACAGGGCGCTATTACCCTAAGTAGCCCGAGCCGAATTTGCAGTGCGCTTTGCTTTACCGTAATTCCATTAGGCTCGAAACATTGGAGAGAGGTGGTCAAGTAATCAAAATAAGAACAGGGGTCATATTTAATCTCGAGTTATATACTTTTCAGATTGTGTGGGTTAGAATTTCTTCATGTCTAATAATAAATAAATAAATCGAATTAAATCCTAAAAATGATATGTTTTGGTGGCGCTTCTACTTCACCATTTACCGTAACCAGTCTGCGCCGCCGAAATCTCGCGATATTTTGCGGCAGCAGAAAATCCTAGGAGCAGAGCAGGGAACTTGACATGTCAACAAAACTGATAAATTATCACCACACAGGTAACATTACACGTTGTCTAATGTGCTACGAAATACACATGAGCACTCACTACGGTGTTTGGGTTTCACGTCGGACCGGAAGATAAGACGACACACGGAAAAATGAGCCGAGAGAACCGCTGTCGTGTGTGTGAGTGTGTGTGTGTGCGGTGTGACTGTCCACTTAGCTTTGCTGTCAACCACTCCACTTTTACATGTTGGCTAATTAACCCGCTATCAGACCGAATGCTTCTGGGTGTGGTGTGTTTAAAGACCAGCAGAGCGTCCTGAAACACACGTGTATCGACGTAAAGGCACGTTAAACGGTCTCTGGCATTCAACTTCTATGAGAGGCTACAGCCGAACGTTAGCTCGGAGACTTTGTCCAATCTGTTTAGCTCGACGACACGTTTCGTTTTAGTTGATCCGTGCCAGATGTTAGCTGTTAGACGGCTCTGCTACATCTGCCGAGGACATAAATGGTACTTTATCAACCACCGTGGCTGGTTTCTCTCCCTATATATACACACATATAAACTTTTCATTACGCAAACACATTCAATAGTTTCCTGCTTATAGTTCGTTCATTTTGAACTCACTTTCTACCTTTATTTTATGTTTAATATGTAACTTTTTTTCAGTAGTAAGATTTTTATTTTTCAGATTTTGTTCCTCTTTGAGATTTGTTGGATCTAAAAATGTTTTTTGTAATTGTGGATAAGGTAATAAATAAATAACAAAAATGCGACTGAGTAGCTAAATGTCATGCACATATTGTTATACATTAATGTCACACTCATCTCAGAAGAAAAGCACTTCTATTAACGCCTAGTTTCTCCCTAATCCCACTCCTGTCAAACTCTTCATGCAGGCATGTAAGGGTGTCTGGCTGTGGAAAAGCCTCACAGGTAACTTCACCTGGACCTCGACCTCCTCCACCAGCATCTTCACCTGCTGTCTCCATGACAACCCCTCCACTAGTGTCGCCCTTTGGCGGGCAGCCTCCGCCACCACAGCAGCAGCAGCAGCAACAGCAGCAGGCCCAGGCAGCACGTGATGTCAACACGGCCTCTTTGTGTCGGATCGGCCAGGAGACGGTCCAAGATATTGTCCTCAGGACCATGGAGATCTTCCAGCTCCTCAGGAACATGCAGGTCTGTCTCGCTCTCAGGCTACATGCCTGTCAAAATGTCTTCTTCTTTTCCTCTCCTGGCTTTTTTTTGGCAAATTTTTCCCAAAGCCCTTAAGCCATTACAAGACACTTATTTCCATAAAAACAAAAAACAGCAATATGGAGACACAAAATAACTGAGCAGGTCTATCCAAAAGATGAAACAGAAGAGTATAATAATAAAAAGGCAAATGACGAAAACAAAGTAAAAAAAAAAAAAAAAGGACTGAAGTAGTAGTAATAGGTCTAATGGTTACACGACAGAGCACTATTATGCAAAACAGCTGGCATTCAGGAATTCTTTAATGTGTTTGGATTCAGGATTTAAAAACAAGTCCGTAACATCAAAGCAAGATCAGCTCAAAAGTTTGCACCGGTGCAAGAAATGCAAAGAAGTTTATATTTCGGGTGATGTCCGGGAATGTCTTAGTTAGAGTTCTGCTCAGGCTCAGCCTCGCCTGCTAGAGCATGCTTGAACATTAAAGAAACTGATTTTGGTGTCAAAGTGCAAAAAGCAAGTCTAATTGTCCTTTATTTATCATCTATTGTTAAAATACACTTAATGTTTGTAATAAGGGGGTCCAAGCAGTGTTGCATTTGTGAGAAAATGCTGATGAATCGGGCCTTTTTTTAGAGTTGCACAGCAAAATCCAACCACTCATATTTACTAAGCAGCTATTTAGTGTCAGGTTATTGAAATCATTATAATACTTTTTTTTGCTGAATAATGCATATTATCCAACAATGTTTGACCAGTTTTGCCAAATGTTCATTATAGGGAATCCATCACTAGTTAAACAAGGGTTTTTCTCTTTGGTTCCCAGTATTTCGCTTTCTTGAAGGACCTATTTTAGTTAACAAGCCCAATCAAGACCACTGACAAACTTTTGGTTCTTAATATCACTTGAAATATTATCAATTTGCAGTCCTTATGAGTCATATTGATCCCTCAAACATGTGCCCCACTTTCACCGTGCACATTGTTGTAATCAAGTGATGGCGGGGAAGCTGTCGAATGTCATTAAACGTTAAGCGAGTGGAATCCTTGAGGATTCGACTGAGAACTCTGCGGTTCACGGGTAGTTCAGCTCTGATGGTAACCTGAAGACCAGATCAGCAGGGGTTTATCATGGATGTCTGCCTCCTCTGAGATGCTCCTCCTGCCCCTAGTTAAAATCCCAGTCCCAGCAGGCCTCAGCCACACAATGTACCAACAACATTGTTGTGACTTGTTTTTTTTTTTTAACATCGCAGGCTGTCCTTATACTCATATAAATTCTTTATTTATCTTCCGTGCCTCTCTCCCTGCCGTCTCCACCCTGTTTTCCCCGTGTCGTTCTCTTCACTTTGCTTGCCCCGAAGGCAGGCTTGTTTCACGTTATGTAGGATGTTTATAACAAGACAGCGCTACCCCAGAGGCTTGTCGAACCTCTCGGTAAAAACATGTGTTGTTGCTCTTTAACACCCATCGTGGTTAAAAGCCAGTGATGCCGCCTGAGAGAAAAACATTCAAAGTGCAGCGACTTAAACTGTGATTTTATTATTACCAAGACCAGTTATTTTTGTATAAACGAAAGCATGATAAACACAGTTTCACCTCAGTTGCTCTCGTTATTAAGCAGAAAGGAAACTATCACTGATATCTGTGTAAATGCTGCTCATTAGTAGAAGGCTGATGAGCTATTATCAGGTTTGTAGGGCAGCCAGTGAGGATCAATTTTCTTTTTATTAGCACAATCAAAATGGTAGGCTTGTACTTTAACCCAACGTTTTCTTCTGTGGTGTTTCTCAGCTGCCTAACGGAGTCACTTACCACCCGAACACCCACCAGGACCGGCTGGGGAAGCTACAGGAGCACCTACGGACGCTTTCCGTGCTGTTCCGCAAGCTGCGCCTCGTCTACGACAAATGCAATGAAAACTGTGCTGGGATGGACCCCATACCTCCAGAGGTGAGACGTGGTGACATACTTTTCTAATATTAATGGGATGTGGGCCAGCTTGAATACAGGTAATTTTTAAAACCCAGTTTTTTTTGGACGCTATGAAGTCTTATGACAGTTATTAGTCAAAGAATATATTGGACCGATCATACAGACAGACGTAGCTTTCAAGGTTCAGGCACTGAAGTTGGTAAATAGGACATTGGCGATATCCTGGAGAGTTGACATGTAATCGCAGGAAGGCTTTCATAGCAAACAATAAGTGCAAGTGTTGTGACGTGTGTCAGCCACTGCAGGTGTGCGTTGCCCTTTATGCTCTCTGTCAGGTAAAATGCAGCTTGTGTTTTATGAACCTGAACCAGAGTTCAAACTAAGTGAAGTTGCTTCACTCTTATCGTTCTCTTAAAAGGCTCATACATAAACGTGATGAATGCCACCTGTGCATAAATGAGAGCATGTTCATGAGAATTGTAAATAAGCTATGCTTCCTGCCTCACATGTATTGTATTGAATTCCTGCTTTTCGGAGATCCATAAACAATAGTTAATTTTTATGTCAAGGAATGGGGGGGGGGGGGTTAGGAGAGCTGTCTTTGACCGCAGGGTCATACTGTCACTGTAATAAAGCAGAAACGGTTCGATATGAAGAATATCTCGTCACAGCAAGGCGATCAATGACTGCAATGGTAGGAGTCAAATAATTTAAGATGTTCATATTGATATTTTAATATTATACGATAGCATCAATAGCCAATTATGAATTAATGGCGATGTCTTTAGGCTATATGACTACATTAATTGGATGAGTCTATAATTGGAATTGCATTAAACATGGATAATAGCGGACTAATTGCTGATGACGACAGGTCGTTAATTGTGTTCATACCTAAGAGAAAAGGAATAATCCACAAATATGTGAATGTGGCAAGTTCTCCCCAAATCCAGGCAGAGAACATTTTTATATGGAGGTTATTGCATTAACAAGGTTTACTTTAAAAAAAAAAAAAAAAATCTGATTTTACCCAACCTCATATCTAGTTATGCTCTGTATAGATATTCTGTTCTCCTGCCTCTACATGATGCGGCCGTAGCTACTTTGTTGTCGTGGTGGAACTGCAATTGTAGTTTACTTGACTGATTCGTCACGATCCATAAACTTCAACACACCTTCTATATGCTTGTCATAATTATTATTATTTTTTTTTTGGTGCTGTCAGCCACTGCCTCATATAGCTTTTCACACAATCTACCTGCTAAATTAGGAATCTGTGAGTTTATAGGAAGTAGGCCAATGTAACTGCCACTCCTCCCTCTCCCTCACACACACACACACACACCGACACACACACACCCTTACCCTAGGGGACTCTTATCTCACCTACTCCCTCTAGGTCTGTCTTTTCTCCGCTCGCAGCAGATTCATTGGTGGCTTCAGGTGAGTCTCCAGAGTCTTTTTTACCGCTGATTACGTTCGCCATCCACCTTCAGGAACAGAGCAGACACTCGAGCTCAGCCACCCTCCTTCCCTGCCTGCCTGCACACAGAAATACACATGCATGTGCACCAGTGTGACACACACGCGCTGAATATACACAATAACAGACGTGCATGTGGTGCACTGTAGCATGTCACAAATGCACTTAACGCACAATGGCCCACCGGGCGTGCCCTGTTCGGGGGCTGCATTCAGGGCTACAGCTAGGCTATCCACCGCTGTTTGATTGGATTTATGACTGCGGCAGTCCCTTCCCAATTTCTACAGATTGGTTTGGAGCTAATCTCTCTCACCAGACTTCTGCCGAGGATAAAGGAGGATGTGGGAGGAGACCAGTCTGGAATTGAAGCGTTTTTAATGATCCATCCACCGGTTGTTCGGAATGACTCTCGTCTGCAATTCTGCCCCAAAATCAAAACCACTTTGACATTTTTCCTTTTGCCGTCATGGTGCTCATTAAGTCATCATGCCATCTAGTTATTTTTGCCCTTCTTATTTCCAGCTCATTCAAATGTTTGTTCATTTCCCCTTGAGGCTGAGACCCAGCCCAGTGCTGACCAGCCAATAGCTCAGCTCTCCAGGTTTGTCTGGGGGCCGAAGGTTTGTTGATTTTGGCCCCGGCACGCACGCCATTTATCATCGCAGGACTCAGGTGCCCGTGACAGCCGCTCACTATTGGCTGCCTCGGAAAACAGGAAGTCGAATCAATGACTCGGGCAGTGTGACCTCATTGCAGCCTAATTAGCAACAGCCCCATTTAATGAACAGCTGGACCAAATGCACACGTCAGCGCTTTCCCCTTTTATATTTCCAGCTGTCGTTCTCTGCTGGCGGGATGCAGCTTTTTCCTCCCTCTCTTTTCTCAAACTGTCACACTTTCTGTGTGTTTTTTTCCCTTTCTTCTGATCTTGTGTCTGCTTTCTCTCTCTGATACCTGCTCAATATTGTCTACCTCTCCATTTCCTCCTTTCTCGCTCTCTTTAAATCTGTTTTTTTTTCCACTCTCATTCTCTTCTTTCCCTCCCTTCTCTTTTTTTCTGTTGTTTCAGGTCTTCCTCCAGTCTGTCATTTCCTGCACTGTTCACCCATGCTATTTCATTTCCCGCTCCCCTTACACGTTCACCCCGCTGTTTTGTTGCTATTTTTTTTTCCCGCTTTGTGTTTTCTACCGTTTCCTTTTTTTTTTTGTCTCAGCGAGGCAACCAGGAGAACTTCATTAGCCCATTCTTCTCTGTCAGCCAGGAAACCACATCCATCTTTCTGTGGAAGAGGCAGGGGTTATGACTCTCTCTCACACACACACACACACACACACACACACATAATACACTCTCCATCCATGTTTCCCACCCTACTCAGCACATTTCATTTTCCCCTCAGTCGCTGCCAAAGTCAGCCTGCTACCTTTAAAATTCGATATGTCATTGGCTTCGGTTTGAAAATTATCTAATGAAAAAACTTTCATCTTTTCCTACTTAAAGTTTCCTTGGGCTCATAGTTTGTCTGATATAATAACCTGCACATGTCCTTGCTGTCTTTTTCTCCTTCCATTCAGTTTACAGTTTGGCATGAAGCTCGGTCTGGAAACTGACAGGAGAACAGAAAGTTATCCAGATTTTTTACATCTTTCTGTTACTCTTTTCCTCCCCAGGGCCTCTCTGTGTCTTCCTTTTTTTCACATTTCACCTCTTTCTTTGCTCTTTTTGCACTCATCTCCCTTCTCTCCTTCAACCGTAGCTTTTTTTCCTCTCTGGCTATGTGACATTTTGCCCCTTGTCTTACAGTCATCTCCTCTGTCTATCTGTTTGTCTACATATCTCTCTGTCTGCCTTCGTTTTTTCTTTCCCTTCCCGTGTTAGTCTTGACATTGGTCGGCTCCAGCCGCACTAAAACACCAGTTAGTCATTGCTTCCAGACGAAGCAGCTTACTCCAGTCTCTGTCTGGTGTCCGCAGGGCCTCCTCTCCAGCTGCACAACCTCAGGTCAAAAGGAGGTAGAAAAGCAGAATGTTCTGTATGATTTAGATTAGCATTGTGCCAAGTCGTTATTGGAGCAAGGTGTGTTTTCCCACCATACAGCAGTTTTTATTGGCTTCGAGTTGTTCGGAGAGTCCCCTACCTAATCTGTGTTTGTGATCTTGTCTGGTATGACAGTTTTTATTTTGAAAAGGAAATGGTGGAGATTGGTTGATTTTGAGGTTTATTTTTTTTACGCTTGCAACAGGAACTCCTTGTTTCTGCTACTGCGGATTATTTGGCATCTTCATTAAAACTCATTAAAAGTGGTGTCGTATGTCTGCGAATGGTTTGTGGTATTTTGGAGAGCATTAACCATAAAATTGACTTCATGTCAACATAACTGATGCCGTGTATTTCCTGGAAACATTTGTCTACATTTGCGCCCCATTCATTGGCTCTGCAAAGATCCACCATCAGTCGGGCATTGTCTATATAAGACCCTTTATGTCCTTGCTGTTCGTTGTACCAGGAACAGTGTGTTCTCAAGACATCCTCACATCCACCAGCACGCCTCCTCCCCGAGGTGACCACTGGGGGGCAGTGTGATGTAAAGCAGCAGTGGGGTGACCCTGCCGGCTCTCCTGAAGAGAGAGCCTCGCTGTAGTGTCAAGCAGACAAGGTCAAGCATACAGAGCATTTAAAAATGAATTAATCTCCCACTCGCTCTCCATCTCAGTACTGTGTCTCTCTACGTTGGAGAGAGAGAGAGAGAGAGGGGTGAGACTCGGCCTGTGTGTTGAAGAGCTTACACAGAATCCCCATTTTCACCGCTTCACCAGAACAAGCCCATCAGATAGCTCTCTCATAGGTTGAGTTTGCCCATTTGCACATCTTTCTGACCTATAACTGCACTCAGCAGGCAGATCCTGTAGGAGAAACGTGACTGTGCAGCTTTTAATGCATTTGGATCATATAATAAGAGGAGTGTAATCAGAGGGAAGTGCATCGGGGAGCGACTTTTATTCCAGAACAAGACCAACTACTCGATAGCTCCTCTTGAAACGGAGCCACAAAAGTAAAAACTATTATGATCCTTTCACGGTGTAGATTTGATCAAGCTAATGCAATCCAATTCAGTTGAATATGTCAGCGTTTTGGAAGTGATCCTCTGGCAGGCGTCTTGCTTTACGGTAAATAATACAGATTTGTGTTTTGCTGTCCCCTCCAGCAACTGATACCCTTTGTGGAGGATGACAGCTCTAAACACGAGGACCGCTCAGCCGGCCAGAGCCGCCCTGCCACCGAGGAGAGGAGAGAAATCCTGGAGGTCAACAAGGTATTGTGTTCTGATTCTCAATAGCACAACACTGTCCGTGTGACGGGTCTGGTTCCCAGCCAGCGGTAATAAAATGAGAAGGTAGGGCTTATGAAAGAAAAGTGAAAAATGGGTTTCACGAAGTGATATCGTGAGACTTCATCACAGATTAACACGATGTTATTTCAGATTAGTCAAATTTGTGTCGACCTCTCGAGTCTCACGAGGCCTCCAGACATTTCAAATCTTCAGTCTAATATCGTTTTAAAGATATCATAATTAGATGGAAATAATAATTAGGCATGAAATTCATTGTGGATTAATTATTTTACTCACCATCATTAACCTGAAGAGATAATAGCCCACTTCTCATTACTTGGATAGCAAACATCCAGGTTATAAATGTGCGGTTTGTACAAAACAAAATTAAGAGGCTACACTTGATAAACTTTATTGTGTGCTGATAGAGTTCTTGTGTTTGAAAGGGGAAATATGCGAGTGGGAAATGCTATTGTAATATCCCTCAGAATGTATTTGTATGGCCTTGTATGTGCCGGTGTGAGAGCGTCTCTGAAGGGTCTGGATATTGTTGGGCTATCTTACTCAAAACACATTTACAATATCTCATGGAGATCGAGAAGAGAACCGGCTGACAAGCGTGGCGGCCACGTATTGATAATGAATGAGGCGACTATAAACTAAAGCGCCATTTAGTGCAACAACTACCTCGGCTTAGCATCTGGGGATAGCGGAGGTGTCATGGGAGTTTGAGAGAGTGTCCCTCGAGGTGTCTTGTGGCAGGTGCTGAGGTTTTAGCTTCAAGCTACCTGGTAGACTGAATAAAAGCTTTATCTGTAATCTTGATTAGTCAAACTAGGGCTGTTTGATTTTGCCCAAAAATAAAATTTCATTCTTTCACTCTCATTACGATTACAATTATTTTGTGAAATGACAAAAGGCAAAGAAATTATTTCAAATATGCTGTTTTTTATTGAACATTTTGCAGATAAACTAACCCTAACCCTAACCCTAACCCTAACCCTAATAAAAAACAAAAAAATCCCTTTGGGATTAAGAGAAAAACCTCACTTTCACATGTATCTTAAGGTGTATGTTAAACTTAAACTTAAACTTAACGATTTTCACGTTTTTAACATCGTCCTAAATTCATAATCGCGATTACGATTTAAAATCGACTAATTGAACAGGCCTAAGTCAAACATGCTCCCATGCCTGATCATTAATTCTATTTCCCACAGTCATTGACAACGTATCTTGTTGCCATAGGTTGGATTATGTCCGTATGATTCAGCATCCTTCAGCATTTCTGCTAACTGCTGATGGTGTGGTTCTGTAGGCTTCAAATTGACCCTTCGCTAAGCCCCGTCCCCCATGCAGCTACTTTGTGTCAGAGCTGCCATGGATCCTGTACTGTCACTATCTGCACTTGCACTTCCAGGATGTCAAACTGATTCAGCAGGTTGACATGATAAAGAAAGATCATTTGAAGCCTACAGATCACAGTGTAACAGTGAAGCGCTGGGAATCAAGACAGAAAACAATATTAGGTAACAACACCTGTAAAGTAGGTAGGTCTTTATTCACTGTTATAATCATTTAAAAGCAAAAGCAGCATGTATATTTTCATCATTAACTATCGTAGCATAGAAGTGCTAACGCTAGTTAATGATGTGCTAATGTACTCAAAGAGAAACGTATGAATCTCTCATAAAATGGTAAGAATTAATTACTTTGTGTTGCTTGTATGCATAAAAGGATCCCAACACTAGTGTTAGTTGGCTAATACGTTACCTTTATAGTAGTATAATAAACTATTAAATAGAATAAGCTGACCTTTGGCTACAGGGAGCAGACTTGAGCAAGATAGTAGCTGATGCTGTTTTGAATATTAATTGAAGGAGAAAAAAACAGAGTTTTTTTTATATCTTGTAAGTGGGTTGTGTTCACTTCTGGAGTGGTTTCAAGCGGCGGACATCAAACACACCTAAGAGCTTCTCTCAAATGCATTCGATGTCAGATATGTTTTTGCCCAGCTCTGATAGAGAGGCTGTTTTATGACACTCTGAAGTGCAGAGCAGAGAGCTTTTCTGCAGACTTACATGCCGTGTTGTCAGTCAAAGTCTGAAAGTTTGTTGGAGAAAGATTGAATCCTGAGTCGTGAGACAAGCAGTGAATTTGGGCGTAGAGATGGGCAGAAATGTGGTCTCTCAGATGTAAATGAAACGGAATCCAATCATGGGAAATTAATAAAAAAAAGGTATGAATTACCTTAGAAATAATCTAAACCTCGTAGTTTGGTGTGATATTTCATATGGAAGTGAAGAACCCTGGTTGATTTTGCAACTCCTGTGGTTGCCGTGGTAATAGCGGCATAACGTGAAGCTGCAGCAGTAGGTTTTGCATTATTAGTAAGATGAGGAGATACAATGAGAAACAGTCAAGCTGGATTACATGCATGCATCAATTGTTGTGAGTCCCTTGTGCGTAGGAAGGCAATTTGAAACGAGTGATGTAATAGCGGACCCCGCCGTTAACCGTGTCAAACTGCAGTATTGACGGGTAATTACTGAATATAAATACAATGAGTGACTGTTGCAGGAAATTGAAGACCATAAATGCCATCATGTGTGGGTGTGATTTCATGAACATTTTAAGGATTATTACATAAATGTCCAAAAATATTTCCACAAGTGGGATGAGATAATCCCATTTATGTTACTTCCGCTGTTGAGGTAGTCCTGGAAACGTTTCAAGGAACAAGGCAGAGTAAGATTGATCACTCAATCAAGACAAAGGGATAAAATGACTCGGTGATTTACGTATAGAATGCAAATGATAATGTTTTAAAATGTGTTTTTGGGACACGTCACAAATTCTCTTATTGCTGACAAACCCTGCCCCTTGATGTTTGGCATTTGCTGTCATAGATTATTTTTGAGTCCGAGATTAGGTTTAATCCCTGCCTGGGAAACGGACCCATCAAGATGACATTAAAGCGGCGTAATATCAGTTTTGGGTCGATGAAACCCAGATCCCGCATAGATGTGGGTGAGGTAGGAATTCAGATACAATCCCTTCCCATATCGCACGTGGGTATTGTAGTTATGGACAGTGGAGCGTGGCAAAGCCTCAGGTAAAACACAGCATGCATTATTTAGGAGGCCTTTTTAGTTTGCTTCGTCTATCATGGATTTGTTTGGTTTTTTTTCTATGTGTGAGTATATTGAGTTCGAGCGAGAGAGAGCTTTTGTTCTTTTTTTTCAGAAAGCAAAGATCGTGTTTGCATTCGCTTTCAAACACCCTTTCACCGTGCGCGCATGCTGGCTGGAGCCCTCCTCTGTTTCCTCCCTTTGTATGTACATTGTGTCGGCTCTGTACAGATCGTGCATGCCAAACTGTCTGAGTCTGCTGCAATGATAATGGTCCAAGGTCAGGGGTGTCGGCAGCAGAGATGAGAATTGGTTATTTTTAAGAGCTCGGCACAGCTCCCCTGGCTGCTTTTAAATGTTAACACTACAGTGAAAGATTGCAGTGAACCCTGCGCTCAACTGCACTCACTCTGCAGAAAGCCTCCCAACCTGCAAAGAGTACTGTGAAAGACTGCAGATATAGTGCTAGATAAACCACATTCTTATTCAGACTAAAATACAGAAACATTCTATCAGTATTCCTGCAAAAAAACTAAACAAAACAAGGCAAAAATATCACAGCATTTTTGTTTGTGAGTTTCAGTGACAGATCTTAAAATACTGGACTTGGAAGTAATTTAGTCCTATTAGGGACCTGTGTATGGATGTGATAAATAACCTTGTTCATAATATGACCTTCCCCCTATGCAAAGCATTAGCATGCAAATTGAGTTCCGACAAATGATCCAAGTATAAACATAGATTGATGTTGAGATCCAGAAGACGGGCCTACCGTAATACGCTGAGGGAAGCTTTCAGAGCCCGACTGATAAAGGATTTTGAAGGCCGATACTGATACATGTTTGTTGATTTAAAAATCTGATATTCCGATATATCGGCCGATATTTTTTTTTTAATTTCAGAAACAAAACATAAACAGATTTCCCTAACATTAGTTATTTGTAGTTATTTATGAGTCTTCACTAAAATAATATGATAATGCAGTTTAAAAATAAACTTGTTTATTTTATCGTCACAACGGAACAGAGGAACATCAAAGTATATTAAAGTTCTGATAAATCAAATGTATAAAAATACATACTTAAGACATAAAACTTAAAGTCCTTTGAACAAAAACACAATAACAACCAAACACAAAGTTACCAGTATTAAAAGACTTGGTAAGCTTCATAAATATAACTTCAAACAAGACTGGAGACAAATTCTGTTAAGTTCTATAAGGGTGTTTCGTCCGTTTTTTATTTTATTTTTAAAATTTTCATTTATCGGCCATTATAAATACCGATACCGATAATAACAGATGGTTTGGAAAATGCCTAATATCGGCCGATAATATCGGCCCGCCGATATATCGGTCGGGCTCTAGAAGCTTTCCTCACATGCTGCGTCACTGAATGGGGTAGGTGGGATCATATCAGTAATGTTTAAGTGAAATCATACAAGAAGCTTCAGGTAACGTCCTTAGTTTGTGGTATTTCCTGGTCTTTAATTGGCCAATTTTTTGGCCTACTTAACAGATAACATCATCTACCTAATTTAAGGCAGTTGAGCTTTTGATACCAAAACATCTGTAATATGATAATCTCTGACATGATTTATTTTATTTATTGATACGTTGTCACGCAATGTATCTTGTTGACAAAATATATTGACAAATCTAGTTTTGTTATTGAGGAGATTTGGTTTATGTAGTTTATATCGCCCAACATTACCCAGAGGCTCAACTCGAACTCGTTTGAAAACGCTGCTTTTTGATTTGGCCCTCGGACATTCAGTGTATGCCTCATGTGTTTGCAGCATATTTAGCTGTGATTCTGCCCGGGCTGCCCAGCTGCACATTAAGGCCACAATAAGGACAGCAAGCTTTGGGGAGTTAAAGCGGTTAGTCTGATCAGCAGAGTAGAGATGCATCGTTACAGGGGGAAGCAGATGTTTGTGGCCTGGCTACATCTGCTGCAGTCACTCCAGCCAGATAGGATAGTTCTGGATGAGAGAGGGATGATGGGGAGGAGGGCGAGGTGGCCGGCGAAGAGGACGGGATGAACATAAAAGGGCAGGAAAAGAGCTACATGGCAGAGAGATGTTGCCATGATGATGTTGATGGAGTGATGGCTTAAATATTCGTGATAGAGGGATAAAAAAAAGAGATAGAAAGAAAGCCTCAGTTGAGATAAAGGACAGAGAAATGGACTGCTCAGGTGGGAAAGGTGTTTCAAAACGGATGGACGATCAGACAAAGAGAGTAGATATGTGAAGTGGAGGGTGAATGACAAAGGGACATCGGGAGAAACACACAAAAAGGTAGTAAACAAAACAAAAAAAACATTTGCGTTGTGTTTTGAAAAACAGAATAGTGTCTGAGATGTACAGTGAAGACGAGGCAGGTTAAAAGATTGATGACAGCATGAATTGATAGATGTGTAGACAGCCGTGGATTGTCAGAGTTAAGCCGTTCCCATTCAGATAGGGTCTTCAAAAGGAATACACAAGACTGATGCAATTCAGCTGCAGCGGGGAAAATGGGATGCCTTCTGTAACAGGATGCTGAGAGAGAAAGAAAGAGACAAGATTGATGCGTGAAGTGAAAAGATAAGTTGGAGCACGCCTCAAACTCTCCAGCTGATATGTCACGCTGGTTTAGGATTGCTAGCCTCACATTTCCCCTGAATGCCGATTTTTTTTTTCTTTTTCTTTTTCAAGACGACTTCTATCAAAATTTAAATTCACTCGCTGCCGTAGATACGAACAATGATAAAATGCATCCTCATGGGAAGGGTGTGATAGGCTGTGTTGGATAGCAGGGTAATAGGATTCTAAGTCCGTGGATGGGGATTTCTGTACACTCTGTTCTGAGTGGAACAACCTTGGAGCAGACACTACCCTTGTTGCATTTTGACAGAAGAGTGCGATCTGATGAGAGCCATTGAAGTGTGTGCTCTGTGCTCACAAGGGGAAATAATGGAAAGGAAGCGTTGGCCCAGGCCTAAATGTTCACGCTGTTCAATCCCTACTTAATCCTTGTCCACAGCTCTGGCCCCAAGCCTTCCACCACGTACTGCAGAGATGTTGACATAGCATCATGACATCGCCCAGGGATATTGGAAGCCTGCTGTTTGCTTCCATATCCATAAAAATCAAAATCTGTCCATGAGGGTGGAGCTTGTTGAGATCGTTGCATGAAGTGGTCGCCACCGCCAGCTTCTGCTCACGACACCTCCATTAAAGCAAACATGCATCTCTGTCAGATGAGTTAATATCCCCTCGGTAAAACAATTACCTCTGAAATAACTAGTTGAATTAACTGGTGAGATTCTCCTATTGATTTCTAGAGTGTAATTGGAGATCTTCCTATTACCACGAGGGCCGCAGCTAGGGATGATTTTCATTCGAGATGAATCCGCCAATTGATTTCTTGATTAATTGTACGGTCATTATAGTAATAGTAATAATTAAGAGCCCAAGGTGACTGGTTTTGTCCAACCAGCACTCCAAAGACTCAAAGAAATTCACCAAGAATGGATTGCAACTGCTCTCTTCCCCGTCTCAAGGTCCGATTCACAAAATGATAATATAGTGCTATTACAGCCATAACATTTCGCAGGGAACAGGTAGTTAATAGTGGCTTCTTTTTTTTTCTCATTTTCATTCATTTATTTTTCATGACAAATGTCATTCTGCACCCACCATGAATGAGTTTGAGCAGAGCCTTTGCCGTGTTCACTGCAAAGCCTGGGCGTGACTCCACGTGCGCTCCAGTTACCACCAACTCTCCGAAGACGCTCATAATTTCATTGGTAACTGCGTGTGGCTGTTGGCACTAATCTTTTTGAATTGGACTGTTTTTGCAATGAGGCTCATTTGCATAGAAAGGGGCCAATCTTGCGCCAAGTGTATGCATATTACTTGCAAATAGAACAGGAGCAGCGAGAAGCTTTTTTTTTTTTTGCTTGGCAGCGCAGTTAGACATGCATTTCACCCCGGGTGGTTGATTTGACAATGACATGCTACAAGGTAATCAGTAGTACATTACTTTTGTGAATTCAACTCTTCAAACTGTATTATAGGAGATTGGAAAACCAGAAAATATTCATAATTTAAAAAATTCTTGCAGGAATTTTGGTTGATTGGCCTAAAAAAAATATAAACTTAGAATTTGAGCTGTGATTGCCAGGTTTCCATCCTAACAGCACAATTCAATTTAATTTCTAGGAACTCATCGAAAGTAAACGTGAATTAATGCGTGCTTTCATCCCACTACTACTTAAGCAAGTATTAGGAGTTGGACGCATCGAGATAAGCAGTGGGTGGCGCTAACTGTCTAGTCAGTGAAGGAGCTGCAGAAGAAAAGGGTTCGACATAATTGAAAGAGTTGTAACGATGTTGAAGACATGATGAAAACATGGCATTTATATTTGTTTTTCCTCACCGCTCCACACAGAGCTGACATTTTTACCTCTTTCGTGCACACTTAAGTCATACGCTTCATGTACCTTGTGATTCATTTGTCTGTTTCTACCTGTTTTCCCACCCTTTGTGATATTTTCAGTTTTTTTTTATGCACAGAATTAAAATGCGTATAAAAACAGATGGTTGCTTATTGACATCCTCTTCTACAGTCGTTATATAGCAGTGCAGTTTACGCTAAAGCACCATCTGGCTGCCTTCTAAAATGAACTGCATCTTCAGCCTGAAAGGTAGAGGCTCCCCGACCCCTAGCGCTAGCTGTGGCTCCAGGCCATTTTCATTCCATCCCACACACTCCGAGCTTTCTTCAGCCTGAAGCCTGAAGCCCACCCCTCAAGCTGAGGGCGTTGAGCAGGTAGAAGTAAAGATCAGTGTGGGGTGGGGGTGGTGGTGGTGGTAGGTAGGGGGATGGCTGGAGGAGAGGCAGATAAATGACTCCTCCATGGTAATGTCTGGCTGCTTTATGGGGTGTCCTGCCTGTGAGTGATAGCCTTGCTCTCGTTATCTGTCGATTGGGGTAATTGCTGTTTGTCGGAGTCGAGCTGACGGATGGTGATGCAATCTGCCCAGCGTTAGAGGCGGAGGTGGGAGGGGGATGCATCACTCTCATCGCTCTCCACAAGTGTCTTTAAAAGGAAGCATGCTGTGTGTTACAATATGTATTTTAAGTGGCATGAATGCGTGTATTTCCCCCACTGTGGATGTCCGTGGTGAGTTTTGTGTGTGTGTGTGTGAAGAAGTAAAACTGCATTTGAGCATGTGTGAAAGTCAACTGCTTTTTTTTTTTTTTTTTTTTTGCATAAATGTTTAAGATGCATTAGCCATAATTCATTGGCGCCTAATGGGTTGCAATTGCTCAATCTCCGCGCTGCAGACCTCTGGTGCTGTAGAATGTGATTGTGCATATCAATTCAGGGTCCCCAGTCATCCACGCTGTTTCCGCTCCAATAAAATAGACCAAATTCTGTGGCACCCAAGTGACCACAAATTACAGCCCTAATGAATATCCTACATTACTGGTCACACGCCAATTAACGAAGGGGGGGGAGAAAGGAAAAAAAAAAAATATGACGAGTAAATTCGCCAGCGGCATTTTTCACAGAGCGCTGATTTTGGACGGAGCTTCCTGTTTCGAAGGCGCTCCCATTTTTTGACCAGCTGTTCTGTAGCGAGCGCTGTCCAAGTCGGTGGGGAATCAGCCGTCTTTCCGTCTGCCTGCCTGCCTGCCTGCCTGACTGACTGATTGACTGGCTGGCTGTCTGAGCTGAGTGACGGTGCGTTTTTTTGCGGAGTGGAGGAAGGATGATTCATGGCGGCTCTCCGCACCACTTGATAATCATTCCATCTGGGGCGTGGGACAGGCTGTCTTGTCATTGGCACATCACTCATCGTTTGTTCTCCTCGTACGTTTTCCCCACTCCGTCTCTACATCCTTCTATCTATCCCAAGGGCCTTGGCGATGACCCTCCACCCTGGCGGGGAGGTTGTAAAGCTGGATCTGCGCGACATGGCAGACCCCCACCGTTTTCTCAGTCACCTGCCCCCCCCCTACCCCCCTGCCCCACCCCTCTGCTGCAGCCTGCCACTGCCACTCGCCTTGCGTTTGATTTAATACCAGCCTAAGTGTGAATAAATTCCTGTCACAGCCCATTAAGGAGGCCTTGGAGAGATCTGGCCTGTTATTAATTCTCCACAGCTCCTCTCTTTCTCTCCCCTCGTTTAGTTACTATCTCTGCCGCCTCCTCTCTCTCCCTCTCTCTCCCATGCCCCCTCACCCTCCTCCTCCTCCTCTCCCTCCCTCAATGCACACTGCCTTGCTTTTTAATACCCCGTTAATTACCGCGTCTGTCCTCTTTATTCAAATGAGAAAGGGCGAAATTAAAAGCAAGGGAGGATGTTTGTAATTTCAAACAGGAGAGCCGTCCCCTGTCTGGCTTCGCTCCTCTCTCCTCTCCAGAACCTGTGCGAGCTAGCTGCCGGGCTCGGCGTGTATAATGGATTCCGGTAGCACTAGCGGTTAGTTTTTATCTGAAGAGCGGGCGGGGAGTCTGCCGAGGCTTGATGATAAACAAACGCAACCTCCTAACTGTAATAAGACGGGGAGAGAGGGATGCAGCTCGCTTGGCAGATGCTCCTTCTCCGTCTCTTTGCTCTCCCATTCCCTGCCTCCTTCCTTCTTTCTGCTCCTCTTCTTTCAGTTTGTCTCTTTCTACTCCCCCCCCCACCCTGCTGTGCTCCATTTCCTCTTCCTTCGTCCTCGTACATCCCATCCTTCCATCCCTCTATCGCTCCCTTCCCATCTTCCAGTGCTGTGTTCAGGCTCCAGAATTAGTAGTCCGTGCACAGCAGGTGCCGTACCTCTGTCTTATTAGCTGCCTCATATGTGGCCCATTAGATGCTCCCTGTATGCCGAGGGCTTTTCAATTGTTTTGCGGGGGTCAGAGGGCCAGTGTAGCCACAAAGCTTTTTGCGGAGGAGGTATCAGAGCTGGGGCTTTTTTTTTTTTTTTTTTGAGAATACGTGTTTTGCTGCATTTAGTGTCAAGTGCAACCCCAATTATTTCTGTTTTGTGTTCCACTGTTTAAGGGCTATGTACGCAATTTGTTTTCTTTTCAAACCATTGTCTGACTGCGGTGTGGTGTTTATCGTTTACATGATAGGAAGGCATGAAGAACCCTTCTCCTTTGCTCTGGCTGTATTGTGCTGTTGGTAGATCACTAAGTAAACAGGACATCAGGGCGAGCTTTGTATTCTTCTGCTTTTAAGCTAGCTCACTAAGAACAGAAACGTAGAATGCAGACTCGCATATATACTTCAAACAGAGGTACGTTGTCGTAAAAAGACCAAAGGTTCCAGTAAAGATGTTTTTCATTTAGTTCTGAAGGAGTCTGGGCCTGGAGCACTCGCTGGTCATTGGGGATCCACTGGGATCATAATGAAGCACATTTAGAATACCTGACTCTTCAAAGCACTATTAAATATTTGTGTTTGAATGAAGAGATCCAACAAATACTTGATTAAATGATTAGATTTCATTTTTTGGCCTCTTCAAACAAGCCAATTTCCTTTGATAGATATAGTTCAACTTATCTTGTTTTCCTGGTGAATTCAGGTAATATTTCATTATTTTCTCGATTAAAAGATTTGGTCTTGAAAAAAAATCTTTATCTTTATACATTTTTAAAATAATGTATGTAATCATTCTGTATTAAAAGGTTAAGAGACGGTTTATGTATAGGGGACCGTGATTTTAATGTCAGACCCCTGGGTGGCAGTGGCAGTAGATATGGTGTAGGAGATGTGGAAGTGGTGGTATTGTGGAGTCGGATGCCTGAAACATGCTCCATCTAACGCCTCACTTCCTCCTCCTATGAGTCCATGTCTACAGTCGGTGTGGTGGAGGTCGGGGACTCTGGCTTCTCTCCAAGTCCCACCCGGGGATTTACCACCTCGGCTGGTGTGTTGTCAGCCAGAGTTACATGCTCACCTTTGTGTGTATCTGCAGCGGCGCTCAGCCAAGGAATAGTTTTTAATTTATCGTGTCCCGTGTAGCCGTCAGTGGAGGGAAAACGCTGTTTTCTTCAAATTCAGCGCTCCTCCTCAAAACACACGATGCGTGTCCTTGAGTTTTAACAAGCGTGTTGCATAATGCCTTACGATTTTCCAGTGAAAACAATGCAACCTCTTTTTCTCTGTCTCCTTCTTTCGTCAGTATTATTTACTCTACGTGTCTTTTCTCTGCATCTTTTGCTTCCTCCATTCAGTCCTTTAGTGCAGAACAATGCGAGCCTAACAACTCCATAGTAATGAAAGGAAAATGTTGCTTCTGCCGTCTGATAGGTTGCACCACGTTTATGACCGGCTTCGGCATCACAATGCAGATGTTTCATTCTTTTACATTCTTGTAGGTTTATATACGACATTTAAATCTTTACAGCGAGACTTGTATTAAATCGGGTAATATGCATTCAAACACATCCAGGATTAGACTCGTTTCTAATTGAGTTTAAAGTTAATTACCAGGCCATGAGATTGGCTGCACATGGTAGTTAACAGGTGTTTGTTATGCATTATACGCTGTGGGTTATAGGCTGTTGTTTGGGGGATCGGATTCAGCATTGAGCAAAACATGGCGACTCATCAAACGGGGAGTAAAGGATAAACGGGCTGTGTAAGGGATGTCAACGGTCTGATGAGCTGCATGTGTTTCAAGATTTAGCTGCGGTCAGAGTTTGTTGTCAAGAGGTGATGGAGGACCCTTTTTCATGCTTTTGAGCCTTCATGTACAAAAATTTGCTACACAAATAAACTTGCCTTGCCTGTGATGTGAATGCCAACGAGCACGTTGCATCACCTGAAAGTTTATTATTTTTTTTCCACTTCAAACCCTGTCATCACTATTCATTCTGGTTTTTATTTTTTTATTTATTTAGAAAAAGGCAAAGCTGCTTCGTCAGACGCTATTTACATTTGAACTTGGGGAAACTGCTTTGTGTCTCGGCGAAGCACAACGTAACACGCTTGTTCTCTTTTCAACGCCGACTCTTCCTCGCCCTCAATAAACAACGTCTCCTGCGAGAGGATCGGAGGTTTCACATCGGAATTACCTCTCTTTTATCTTCTCAGAAACCTGCCTGCCTGTCTCTTTTTTTCCCTTCACCCCCTACCGCTGCCTTCACTCTTAAAACGACAGAGGTAATTAGAACCAATATCACTTTGTTGGAGAGGTGCAATAGGGGAGCTGGTGGTTAAGTGTGTGTTAGTCGTGGTAACGCAGCGCTTCACGAGATGCTTTTGATGTCTGAAGAACTGTTTTTGGCACCCAAAGAACTTTAACGTGGCAGGTTTTTTTTCAACATCACAGGAAGTCTCCCTCGTGCATTAATAAAACAACCTTGACGTTTCATGTTAGGTGTTGCAAAGGGTCAGACAAGGAGAGTTGGAAGACACGGCATACCTCATGGTTCAAAGTGTTGACTCTTCCATCACGTACAGATCATTTGCCAGCATTTCATTATAAAGAAAATAGGAATTTATGTATACTTGATGTGTATGCAGAAAGCTTAAAGCAAAGAACACAGCTTATAACTTCCTTTTCCTATTTTTTGCTATTACCCTGCAGGATGAAGCCTGATGTTGATGATGAGAGAATTAATCTATTTCACTTCTTTATTGTTTCTTTTATGAATTATTTGATGGAGCTCTGCTTCCCCTCTTTAGTTCATGTTAGCGGCACAGTCGGAAAGGAAAGGCTTCTCATTAAACAGAGTAAGCAGAAAGCCTCGGCCGTTCGTCTAAAGCTGACTGATGAAGACTTGAACTTCCAGCTAGAGGCCGACCGATTTATCTGTTGGCTGATGTTATTGGCTGATATCAACTTAAGATCGCTATAGCCGACCCCTTAGGCTGAGTCCTTGGCAGCGTCTCAGGTTTGATTTCAACCTTTGCTGCTTGTCATATATATATATATATATATATATATATATATATATATATATATATATATATATATATATATATATATATATGACACTTTAAAGATATTTTACAGAACAAAAATCAAAGCTGGCAGTGGGATATGCAGCAGTACAAATGGCGTAGTCGTCGTTTGAGGACGATGCCTTTCTGCCATTATCAATCACTATTTCTGCTATTTCCATGCCCTTATTTTTCTTCATTCAAATGTTCTATATGCTAACTATAATGATTTTATTAATGGGTAAGTGTAGTTTTAATCAATGACTCTCACCTTCTGTCATCTTTGATAGAAAGGTTTGTTGTTAAACTGTATCCTGTCCATTTGTCACAACTATTTAAAAACCAAAATTTGCAAGGTGATTGCAGAGAACTTTGTTAATTTGGTGTTTCAAGTCATTATGTAAAAACAGAATATTGTTCCAGTTTTTTTTTAATCTTAAAATGGTTTTGGCCTCAAAACCCCCACATTTGTTGGGCTCTACCTGTAGCTGGGGGGGCTTTAACTGTCCATCTGTTTGTCCTTGCTCTAAGTAATCATGCGTATGCAGTCAACACATTCTGAAACCCAGAGGTTGTGATTTGAATTTCACTCTCCTTATCAGTCCCCAAAGCTGCTGTAGCAAATCTGCTGCAGTGTACAAATTAGCCCTTTTGCTCTCTAAACTAAGTATGAACTGACATGCACTCAAGCGCACAAACTGATTGTATATTCTTATGCCTGCGAAAAAAAAGTGTAATTACCACAATATGCCACTTCTGCATAAATAGACATTTTCTGTGGTTTATTTGTCACTTAGTCCCGACCCAGTTAACATAGCTGTATTCCTTGGATTCTGCTCAGATGTGCAATTTTACTGATGGTTAAATTGCTTGCATGGCTGCTCATCATTGCTTTTAAAGTAACGGCGTTACAACCTTCTAGCCCCTCATTTATTATCACTGGGAACCAAATCACAAAGGAAAGCGCGATCGATGGGGCTACCTGGCAGAGACTCAAGTGCTTAGGAGGGAGCGAGGGGGGCGCCTAGCCTCAGATACCTTTTAAAAGGCTAAATCGATTGCAACCGTTCTGCAACAGTCGGCTGACACTGCAGGCTTTCCACCTCAATGCTGAGGACATATTGAAAGAACCCCGTCGGTAGGTGTATGCAAGGATGACAACATGGCTATTGTATTTCTGCCACCGTGTGGAAGAGAAAGCTTTTATCTGCCTTCAGAATCCCTTTTAAAGGGCTTCATTCTCCTGGGAAAGCCCATGCCAAACACTGAACACACTTGCACTCAAACCGTCCCGTTGAGAAAAAGCCATAAAGTTTATAAAGTCAATTAAGGCTTTTTTTTAAAACTGATGTCAGGCAAATTAAAGCTGCTTGGTGCGGCTCCCCGTGGGGGATACTGTCAGATGGTTAACCAGGGCCCACTTAGCGTCACCGGGTTCCCCAGGCGGAGCACAGAGCAGTAAGCAGCTTACTTGTGCTTTTTTTTTTACCTCGGGAGTGGCCAGTGTTCCTTCCTTCAAGTGACATTTCACTTTGGTGGAACGTTTTTAGATTTAACAGCACACTCTAAGTGCAGTCTGGTGGCGTTCATGATTAACTTGTGTGTGTTCAAAATCATATTTATTGGCTTAAAATGAACCGTGAATGAACCGCACCGCATTACATAGAGCGAAGAGATAAATGTGGTGTCGTATTACCGTGATCCATGTTTTCCAGCTGTGTGTGTATATCACTTGAAGCATTTACATAGTACGTAAAATATTTTGGAAATGTTGGTTTGTCCCATTTCTTCTGCCTAATAGAGAGAACATATTTTATTTTTGCATACATTTAGGGGGTCGTTTGTTTCTGAAAAGGCACCTCTCCACATAGCTGAGGCTCCTTTCCAAGTTTTTGTCACACTTATTATTAACTATGTCATTTAATTAGATTAGACCCGTGGTTCTGCCAAGACGCTCTATTTCACTGACGGAGGACTGCAAGAGGTTTTTGCTCCAGCCTCTGTAAACCACGTCAAACCATGTAAGGCTTTGTAAAGTAGACCAGAGGGCATCGAGTGTGTGGATGTTTATGAATCAACCTGCCTCATATCTGGTCGTGAGGATTTAGGAGAAGGAGTCACATCTTGAAGCAAGTTCCGAATCGTCTTATCGAGTCATTTTAGGTTCTTTGGTACGGATTATGATGTATCAGATGTGTAAGATGTGTTGCTTAGAAGAAAAACAGAACGTATCTACTACATCTGCCGATGCCGTAGAAGTAAAACCAGGACAGTGGAAAACTACTATCAACAAATTAAATTGCTGATTTTTTGATGCCTCACGTTTTCTTATTCAGTGACAACAGGAGGAGAATCTCAGCACTGATTGGCTTTGGTGTCACAGGGTCACGCTAATTGCTTGCTCGAGGTGAAATATTTCAACTGGACACTAGAACTGTGCAAATGTGCATTTATTAGCGTCTTTGTATTGACTTTTTGACTGAGAACACCTCAAGGCTGAATCCCTCTCAAGACAAATCACAAATATTTCAGATATTTAAGAAAAAGAAACTTGCCATAATCCAGTATTTCACAATTTGGGACTGGATCCAAATTGAAACCAGCTGTTGAACCCCTCATCTTCCCCTTCGCCACCTCTTATCTCTCCTCTTTGTCCTCCACGTCTCTTCGTCACCTCTCCTCTCTGCCATCATCTCCTCTTCATCCTCCTCTCCTTGTCTCCTCTCTTTACCTCTCCTCCCTGTTCTCATCTGTCCCCTTCTCGTCCCCTCCTTTCCTCTCCTCCATCTCCTCTCCTCTCCTCCACATTCTCTCCTCCCCTCGCCCTAATCCCTTCTCCTCACTCACAGACACTTACACTTGTAATTCCCAGCCAGATCCGACTGAGTCAAAGCTGCGATTTGAGTCGCCAGCGACAGGGCGGATTAGCGGAGGAATCCTGAGTGAAGGCAGGTCTTCGCTCCGCTTGCTGTATTCTCCGTCTCCCCAATGTATGTGTGTGTGTGAATATTTTAATCAAAGTCATTTCTTCCCCCGCCATTATCTCCGAGCTCCTCATCTATAAGCAACTCTAGGGTTCTTAATGTGCTCGGGGAAGCACGGTGGACTCGTTTTTAATTGTACATGAAACGGGTTAGATGGCTAAAAAGCCGATGAACACCTTCATCTTATTCATCAAATAATATTTAATGTCTAATGGATAGAAAACAACTCCCAAATCGTCTTTAATGTGGAGATAATGCAAGATTATTAATTGAATTTAGAGATGCCAATTATCAAGCTTGATAAGCCTGAAGAGTCCTTGTTGTTTGATGGCCTACATTTGACAAAATCCCGAGTGTTTACAGATTACGCTGTTATGCTGAGTCGTCGTATCCGGTGCACAGTCACAGAGCCACTTTCCAGCAGGGATGTTTTGAGGCTCCAAAAATCCATTCACTTTTAATTGAAAGCAATCTCCAACGGGCCTCTGATGTGAATGCATGAATATATTTGGTGACTAATGGCTCTCAGGTCAGGGAGTGTCTTTAAGCGTCCCGAGTCAGGATCTGTCTTGACATGACGCACGGAGATCCAGCAGTTTGAGCTTCTCTCGTGGCAAAAAAATTCACTGGAGCAGAATTTTACTAAAGTGATTTAGATGAAAAATTCAGCTTTTTTTTCTATCTTACACCCTTCAACTGCCGAAAGCTTCTTTGATCTGATTTGGATGAGTAGGGGAGAAAGGGAGCATGAAGAAGGGAGTGTGAGAACGGCAGAGAGGGACGGAGTAAAAGCCCTTCATCCATTTAAACAAACCGTCATCTTGTCCTGTTCGCTAAGAGCCCGCCATCCTTTTAACTGTTGTTCCCTTCTTAGCGGCTTCAGCTAATGATGGAGCTGCCACTCCGCTATGCTCAGCCCGTCTCCGTGTGATCTTTGGCTGTGTTTAACCGAGATCCACACTTATAAGGTTGTCTTAAAGTTGATGGTGAAACAAAGCATCAGATTCTGTCAGGATAAAAGCTGCAGATGTTCATGGGTTGCATCATGATGGTTTCTACTTCTCCTCAGCCTGTGACTCAGGAGGACAGGACTCTTTTCTTTGCGGGTTAAATGAAGAATAACACTCGACACATGACGTGATTACGGTTTCTCCACGGGAAAACAATGTGAAAGACGGGAATCTTACAATTTAACAGGGTATTAATAGATAAGACTAGTGGGAGTTATGTTTGTGAATGTTTGACTGTCCAAATCAATTTATAGGGAAATAACTGACAGACAGATGTTTTCATCATCGACTAATCTACTGAACATTTTTTCACACTAACTGTTTAATATGTAAAATATAAAAAAAAGGGAAAACTGCCATCACAGTTTCTAAAAGCCAAAGTTGACATTTTCCCTAATCTTCAAAGATGTTCAATTTTAAATAATATAAAACATGAAAGAGATCTTCACTTCACACAAACAATATTAGCCATTTTCTCTGAATAACTTCAATAAGTTACATATACATTTTCTGTTTATTGAGTAATTGATTGATTGACCTGACATTAACATAAACTACATTATATAATGTATGAATGCTAATCTACTAATATCAGAAAATCGAATCAAATTTTGTCTGAGACCCAAATATGACAACATAAGACAAGGAAAAGCACCAACTCCTCACAATGAAGAAGCTAGGTCATGTTTGGATTTGTTTTCTTATAAATGTAATAATTAATCAGCATTGTTTCTGGTTAATTTTCAACTCCTCTCTTACATAACCTGGGAATGATGACATCTGATAACCCACAGTTTCACAAGCTTGCAAAATAAGTAAATGTAGGTCAAACCGCAGTGCGACTCTCATTACACATTATTCAACTTTTATTTATTTATTTTTTTTAGAATCTGCTCCTCCTGGATATGAAATAGACGTAAATTACAGCTCGTCTGAAAAGTCCATCAGGCTTAGCTGTAATAACAGGGACTGGAATCGGATTTGTTTTTGACCCCGCAACCAAAATGTTTAATCTCCGGGGATGACGGGTTGCCAAAACTCTGTCCAATAAACAAACTACACAGTGGTCCATGTGACTTTTGTTTACAAGTCCTGATTTGAAAAACAGACCTCACCCCGGCTTGTCCTCTGTAAGTCCACCTGAGAGCTTCCTGTGGTCGGATCCTTTACATGACCTTCGTTTCTACCTCTCTCACACGCACACACATACAGTATCAGGTGTGCACAGCGACTACATCAACAAGCCATGTTTCAAATCAACCACAGGACAAAAGTCAAGAAAATCTAGTTTGACCCTTAGAGACCACCATAGACCCATTTTTGTCTTTTTTAGGGGCGACAGGTGAGAGATCTCAGGTCACAGTAGATGCCACGTAGGAATGGCTGACATCATCTGAAAGCTGGGAACCTAAAGATTAATTTTCTAGTCTAAATTAGAAATAAATGATGAATAACAATGATCAAACATCTTAAGGTGAGAGGTCAAGGAACCATGTTGAAACTCGTCTTCCTGACTGGCTGCTGTGGTTGGTACTGTGGATTCATAAGCAGGTCTAGTTTCACTTGAACACTGAGCCTGCTACAGCCTCTTAAACACCGTAAATATTGTAAAGATTTCATGCTTTTCTCTTATGTTACTGTATATGGAATATTTGTAGGTTTAGGACGGTTCCATTGAAGACATTTATCTGGGGAAATTACTTTTTCCAGGAAGAAAAATAACAAAACAAAACAAAGAAATCGATTGAATTTTTCATTTCAGCTTGACTTTAATAAGGTCAGTATGGGTGCAGATACAGTACTCAGTGGATTGAATTTTCTAAAGTTATGTTGCAAAACAGACTGCTACGCAGATAAACACACACACACACACACACACACACATTTACAAATGTTCACACACACATAGACGTAAAACACCTGCACAGCTGCACACTCCTAGACACACATCAGCGCGTCTCCTCTGTGCTGGCTAGTCTCCATCTGCACTCCATCTTGGGTCACCGTGCTTTTCCACTCTCTCCTCTGTCGATCCTGCGACGCCTGCCAGCGTTTCCAGGTTATATGCAGCAGGTAGGCAGTGAGCCAGTCTGCGGGAGGCCTTCGGAGACGGCGGCTCAGACAGCGCTGACTTGTTTACTGTCATGAGTTGTTGACTGGCCACCCTGCCGCGACTGATGGCGTGTCAGGAGAGGCCTACCGAAGGATTGAAAACATCATGGCGGGGCCGAGAAAAGAGGGTTTGAATCCTCGGGATTCCTGAAGATGTGTTTTTTTGCGTCTGTAAAAAAGCCTCGTTCTCAAGACGAAAGCAACAATGGTCCAGAGCTGCTTTTCTCTGCCTGTTCTCTGTAGTATACCCTTTTTCTAAACAGCGCATTATAGGTGTGAAGGATTAGAGTTACGCTCATTACGAGGTTATGAATGGAATTACATTTCCCCGAGGTTGCAGAGCAACTTCTGTGATAATAGCTAGTCTTTTTATTCAGATACACCAGCGAGCCTTTTGTGATCGTCGCTGCTTCCCATAGTCTCACTCCCGCTGTGACAATGTGAAATTTCATGTCAGGTTTCAAAAGAGAAGCTGAGAGAGCTTTTTTTTTTTTTTTTTTTTGGTGGAATAACCTGGATTCCTAAAGTTGCATATTTTGTCTTTGAAGCCAAACCTGCACGTTATCAGCTTGAAAAAAAATAATACATGAAGCTTTTTTTCGCTGTTAAAAAAAAGGACACGTGTCGTATTCTTCATGTAAAACAAAGGCTTGCGCTATCGTCTCATTAATACAGAGAAAATTACCGAGTTATTTCAAGATCCTGCTCGTCAGGGTAATGAGGCATATCCCATGTTACACACACGCATACGTGCACACGGAGAATTAAAGTGAAAGTCAAAGGGAGAGATAGAAAGGGGGGGGGAGAGCGAGCTTGAGAGGCAGTGAGAGCCCCGCCCCCCGAGAGAGAGAGAGACTGGAAGGCCTCCAAATGTTCCACTCTGGTATCTTCAAGGACAATCAGCTAAACAGTTGATATTAAGAGAGCTGTGTGAAATCGATTGCTCAAGGTGTTATCTGCGCTGCAAAAATGGCTGGTAATTAGTCATGGCTAAAGGAGTGTTACCGAGAGAGTGAGAAGGATTTAATCTTAATAGATTTCGCTGCACTGCAGATACAGTACCTCCTGAGTGAGCTCTCCTCTTCCTCTCTCTCTCTCTATCTATCAGAAGAAAAGCAGCTCAGTAAGTAGCTGTGATGAACTGCTGTTGCTAAATTTGCCCCGTATCTTCAAATGTATGTTTTGCCTGAATGACTTGTTCAAAGGCGGCACACATTTGGCAGCTGTAGCTGTTCGACCCTCCACAAGCAGCGGCGGCAGCTCCTTGTTTATGTGTAGAGCTCGGGCAACGAGGTACTTCAGCCCACGGCAGCTGTTGACTTAGAGATCTTGGTAACGTATTCAGAGGCAATCAGCGGACAAAGCCCTCAGTAACTGACGGGGGGTGTTTGTGATGTACCTGTACAGCCCAGATGTGTTAGTTTAGTGATTAGCGGAGGGTGGGATTGATGAAGCCAACAGAAGTGCTCCTGTTTGTGGAGAGGTCAATAGGGGGTCGGTGAAGACCCGGTCTGTTGCATAATTGAGGAGGAAATGCAATGAAATAAATGTGGCTTTCAAACTTCTGATGAATCCTCTCCCCACACAAACTGTGAAGGATGCATGATGATGTCTGCAAGGAAAGTCTGATGGACAAAATACTTGCATCTGTCTTTTGCTATGACGTGTGTCGTGTCCTTGGTCCATTCGGAGGATGTGAATCTTTAGAAATGGGTCACTTATTTTACATATAATACACTTTTAGTCAAGCAAACTTCACAATCCACCAGGCTTCCAGACAAACAATCCTTCTGACTTTGTTTAGAAGAACAGTGTAGCAGCTCAGCTCTGCCTCCATGAGACGGTCCAATACAGTATGTTCAACTGTAATATCCAGTAAGCCAAATGATTGTTTTCCTGCTGAAATGTAATTGCTTTATTGTTTGTTTTGTCGGGTGTTTGACATGCTGTTTTTTTCTTCTCTTTTTGTTACTTTTTTCCTGCAGAAGCTAAAGCAGAAGAACCAGCAGCTGAAGCAGATCATGGACCAACTCCGTAACCTCATCTGGGAGATCAACGCCATGCTGGCTGTCAGGAGCTGAGCCACACACACACTCAAAAACACACTCATATACCACACACACACACACACACACACATACTGATTATAAACAGTGGGCTGGAAGATTTGGTCGTGTGACGGGGTACCACAGGCTGGCCGAGGCTGCACTTTACAGAAGAAATTGGGACTTTGGCAATACCAACCTTATTCCAGGAGAGGACGTGAAACGAAAGAAGAGAGGGCGACGTATGAAGACGAAATAAAAACTCTGGGAGGGAGGGTGCACATCACATCAGTGTGGACGATGGCAGAAACTATTCTGTCTACCTCAACAATCTGCATTTCAATCAGCGTAATGATTGAAATCATCTGAAGAGTTGATATATTGTTTTATCTATTTGTAGGTACTAGCTCAATAGAGGGTTTATGCCTGTAGAAGCGCATTCATATATTCTATTTAATCATAAAATTATGCTGAAATCATAGTATTAGATTTGTGTGACGCCCTAAATTAAAAAAAAGCTTTTATATGACTCCTAAAAACCTAAATAAGAAAGACGCTGTTGCAAAACTCTGAGTCTTATTATTGCTTTGTTTGTTTTTTTATTTGATGTAATACGTAAACTGCTCTTATCGGACATGACATCATCAACACCATGCCTTGTAAAGGATTCTGCTGCGCTATAAATCTGGTCTTGATTTTTTAAGAAGCCTACGCCGTTTCATGCTGTGGTTATTTTGTCTGTCGCTGTGTCTGTTGTTTATCCCACCCTGCATACATCGAGCATCGAGTCACTCCTCGGAGTCGTGGTAAAAGGTCTTAAACCAGGTCCATCAAAAGATTCTTTAATAAGCTTGTTGTATTTAATGGACATCTGTCCCTCTGCTTTGCCTGAAAGCATTCAACTAAAGCAGCTCTTCTAAACATTAGCAGAGGTAGGAGTCCATTTGCACGTTAGGAATAAAAAAAAAAAATTCTCAGAAGGCTGAAGAACGGGACAAAAATCTTCCCCATCGCCAGTTAGGAGCGATTTCCTCCTCTCAGATGCTTGATAAATACTGGAGCTTTTTTTTTTTTTTTGACAGGAGGCCAGTTAATTCAGCTAGGGGGAGCTTTTGGTTTACGCTTTGTGTATTTTTCCCACACTTTTTAAACAGAACCACATTTATAGTTGAGAAGAGACAGATGGAGTAAGAGAGAGAGAGAACGTAGAATTCACAAAGGACCGCATTCAATACAAACATGAAACATGAGCTGAAATCCAGGTTCCTGTGCACAAACACGCACTCGTATGGCAACACAAGTCGGGTCACAGATATGCATGAGAATATCGCTGTCTGATATGTGTGCCTTTAATAATTCAGAGCTAAGCCGGGGTCACATGGAAGACGTGTTGTATGGGCATCGTCCTCGGGGAGATGCAGGAGGACGGATGCAGCATCGGAGAAGCCAGAAGGCTTTCAGCAGTGTAAAAAAAAAAAAGAAAATCAATGCAGTAGTGACTAATAAAGCCCTCCTCAGTGGTCTAATAAAGGAGTGGTTATTATGGCTCTGAGGGCAATGCAGCATTATTACTGTACAAATGGAGTGTGTTCTCATTCGGAGGCAGAGGTCAGGGGTTGGTCGCAAATGATGAAGAGAATAGAAATGTGCTTGGTTACACTTGATGTTTACAATGTGCGCTTGTGTCAGCATATCCTCGACAGCGCCATGTTCAGGACAAATTGAATCCTCAGACCTTATTCTTCTTCATGTACTGGCTTTCCCTCAATCTGGCTCATACCATTTAACTTGTCCTCATGTACCAGGTACGTACTTTGGCATCTTAACAATACATTTCATCCTGCTCTGTGAGGTTAATGTCGGCGGAGGAATATGAATTAGTTGAAGCTGGCATGATGATTTGTTTTGTGAATTAAAGAAGATCCAGGGGTCTTAAAATGTATATATGTACATGTATGCACACCATCGCGTCGTCTCATCACCTGATCACATAGAGAATCAACAAACAAACATCTTACCCAACGATCATCATTAAATATCTGTGTGTTGTCCGCTTGTGGAAACCTTAAACGAAGCAAACTTTTGGAAAAGTTTCTCTTGACTTTCTCTTTTTTGGAAAGTTTAAAATTTTGGGGGGAAAGTTTCTCATTTTGGGACGGGAAATTTCTCATGAAAGTTTTTTTTTTTTGGGAAAGTTTCTCTTGAAAAATAATTTTTTCAGGAAAGTTTCTGATTTTGGGGGGGAAATTTCTCATGAAAGTTTGCAGTTTTTTGGAAAAGTTCTCCTGAAAAATTATTTATTTTTAGAAGAGTTTTTCATTTTTGGGGGGAAATTTCTCATGAAAGTTTGCAATTTTTTGGAAAAGTTTCTCCTTAAAAATTTTTTTTTTGTCGAAAGTTTCTCTTTTTTTTGGGAAAGTTTCTCATTTTGGGGGAAATTTCCCAAGAAAGTTTTTCATTTTTTGGATGTTTCTCCTGAAAAATTATTTATTTTTAGAAGATTTTTTCATTTTTGGGGGGAAATTTCTCATGAAAGTTTGCAATTTTTTGGAAAAGTTTCTCCTTAAAAATTATTTTTTTGTCGAAAGTTTCTCTTTTTTTTAGGAAAGTTTCTCATTTTGGGGGAAATTTCCCAAGAAAGTTTTTCATTTTTTGGATGTTTCTCCTGAAAAATTATTTTTTTTAGGAAATTTTCTCATTTTGGGGGGGAAATTTCTTGAGAAAGTTTACATTTTTTTTGGAAAAGTTCTCCTGAAAAATATATTTTTTTTAGGAAAGTTTCTCGTTTTGGGGGTAATTTCTCATGGAAGTTTGCAATTTTTTTGGAAAAGTTTCTCATGAAAAATTATTTTTTTTAGGAAAGTTTTTCATTTTGGGGGGAAATTTCTCACAGAGTTCTTATTTTTTGGGAAAGATTCTCATGAAAGTTTCATTTTTTCCCAAGAAAGTTTTTCATTTTTTGGAAGTTTCTCCTGAAAAATTATTTTTTTTAGGAAAGTTTTTCATTTTGGGGGGAAATATCTGATGAAAGTTCCTGTTTTTTTGGGAAAGTTTCTCCTGAAAAATTATTTTTTTTAGGAAAGTTTCTCATTTTAGGGGGGGAATTTCTCATGAAAGTTTGTACTTTTTATGGAAAAGTTCTCCTGAAAAATATTTTTTTTTAGGAAAGTTTCTGATTTTGGGGGGGAAATTTCCCAAGAAAGTTTTTCATCTTTTGGAAGTTTCTACTGAAAAATTATTTTTTTTTAGGAAAGTTTTTCATTTTGGGGGGAAATTTCTCATGAAAGTTCCTGTTTATTGGGATAGTTTCTCCTGAAAAATTATTTTTTTTAGGAAAGTTTCTCATTTTGGTGGGGAAATTTCTCATGAAAGTTTGCACTTTTTTTGGAAAAGTTCTCCTGAAAAATATTTTTTTTTAGGAAAGTTTCTGATTTTGGGGGGGAAATTTCTCATGAAATTTACTATTTTTTGGGAAAGTTTCTCATGAAAGTTAAATTTTTGGGGGGAAAATCTCATGAAAGTTTATTTTTTTGGGTAAGTTTCTCTTTTTTGGAAAAGTTTCTCATGAAAGTTTATTTTTGTAAAGTTTCTAATTGGGGGGGGGGGGGGGGAGTTTCTCTGAAAGTTTCTTTTTTTGGGGAAAGTTTCTCATGACTCACTTTTTTGAGGAAAATTTCTCATGAAAGTTACATTTTTTCGAAAGTTTCTCTTTTGCAGGGAAAGTTTCTCATGAAGGTTTCTCTTTTTTGGGAAAGTTTATCATGAAAATTTCACTATTTGGGGGAAAATTTCTCATTATTTTGAGATAATAAATTTCCTTTTTTCTTCCATACTAAGTTAATGGATTTTTAATGACCTTTTCAGACACTCTGACAAAAAATACGACAAGACAATGCAGATATCATCAAATATGAGTTTATTTTTTTATAAATCATTCTTACAAAATTGGCATTTATCTATTTAATTTGTGACCTCTATAAAAGTCTTCTGTTAATTACAAGGTAGGAGGGAGAAGAAGGCATCAGGACAGCTAGGCTTGACCGAGTCCTTACATATCAACAGATGTTACTGCTGATTGGTAAAGTGATACAGCCAAATTACTGATAAATAATCCCAAAAAGGAAGTGGTCATACGTTGTCGCCGTAGCAACCGTGTCCAAACACAAAGATGAAAACGGGGTGTTATAAGAAGGGAATGGAAGCGGTGACTCATCCAGTGTATGAAGGCAGGGCTCTCCGGGCCCTGCATATGGTGCTATTGCTGCCTGTCTACTGGAAATAACAAGTCTAGGACAGACAGTGCTCGGCATGCAAAGAACTCACATGTTGATAAAAAGGCACAAATCAAGAACAGACTAGTTTCCAGCACACACGCCATCGCCACTATAAACACCAACTGCCTGGCACATTTTAGGTAAACCTTCTTCCATCTGTTTTGACGCACACAATGATAACTTGCATAATGTTCCCCCTGATCAAATGGCAGGCGTTTTTAAGCGGATGCAGAGGTTTTCCTGGTGGCCCAAATCACATCCATCGCTCTCTCACAGAGTTCTGGACTCAATAATGTACTGTACAGTACGCCAACTGAAAGATGGAGCAAGTTTCTCTTGCCAAGTTATCGGACCTGAAACCAAGCTTTTGAAAGAGGCAATTTAAACCAACTATGTCACAGCCTCAGACCCATTATTGTAATGCTTGGGGGGGAAGATGTTACAGCAGAATCTGAAATGTTTCCATCTGGTTCAGAGGAACCAGCTGCTTATTATTTTCCATGTGTCAGTTGGCGTCGTCTTTATTGGGACTTTGCAATTTGACTCCAGCAGAGAGCCAAGATTGTGCAGCCGAATCCAATTCTAGATCACTGGTGTATGCAATCTTTTTGAGTTAAAACTCAACTATATGACTCTGAAAATGTGCTCTCTCTCTTGGGGAGTTCTGTAAGAGGAAGAGCCTGATGTATTTTCCCCCTGGAAAACCAATGCAGAATGAAACTTGAGCTGTGTATCGGCATCTTCGTGGATTAATGTGCACAGCGTGCAGAAAATAAACTGAATAAATACCATTAACTCCCCTCAGCGATGTAGGATCAGTCTTATGTTCTCGCCATCTCAAATCGTACACTATCTTCTTTTTCTTTTCTTCAAAAAATAAATATATGCCTATGTATAACGCTGAGATTAACGCTGGATTTGAAATGGGTGGTGTTTGTTCATGAAATATCTGCATATCTGCTGGGGGGAGGGGAGGGGGGGTTCTATTGAGATGATCCACATACAAATGATTCAAACAATCAGACATAAAAGGCTTGATATGGATTCAAACACTATGGTTGTTTGCAGTTGAAATGGGGACCAGATGCAGACCGAGTCGTACGTTTTCCCCCAGAGTCACGTACTGTAGCCGAGTGAACATTTGCCGTTACGGCGCCACATTAAACAGATCGTAAATCTCCCTTTGCGAAACGGATAACACACCAAACTTGAAGTCCAAGAATGTAAATACAGACGCGATGATTTGAAGCAATGAAGTGAGGGGAGATAGTCCTGCTGTGTTGTGATATATGCCGAAGCAGAACAGCGTTGCATTTGGATATGACACTTCATAGCATGAACGACGCACACGTTGACGCCGTAGAAATGCTTCACAATACATCTTTATATAATCGATTTGTAGAACATAATGAAAGTAAAAACAGTAAATGAATGTGTGTGACGCTGACATTGGCCGTGTTGATGACTGATTAACACACACATACACACACACACACTGAACAGCTTTGGCTGAGACGTGCTGAATGCCCGCCCGACAGAAAGGCCACTAAAAGCATGCTGCTTCATTGAAATGCCTACAAACTACACGTGAGACGAGACCGCCGATGCGGTCGGCCGCATGCTGCATGCAGACCTGGCGACGGATCCTCAGACAGCCTACCTCTACGAAAGGAGCAATTTGACATCGCCACTTTATTTTAGCATTTTTTTTTATCTGGTTGTCCAACACCAGTAAGGTTATCTAAGGTGCAAGATGTCGGGTGGTTTTGATGTCGATATGATGGCAATGTGAGCAGCTGTTTTTAAGTAAGGGACAACCCGTGTGTGGGGGAGGGGGGGGGGAGCTGTTCTCCCAAGGCTAGCATTAGCCTGCAGGTCATGTTTGTGGGTCACTGCTTCCACAACTCAATGGTCCATAATGTTAGAGTGTCCCATCAACAGCTGGTCCCCTGGGAATAAAAGAGCACTCCAAATGAAATAGGTTTACCTAATTGAAGCTGTCTGACAAATGGAGGAGAAAACCTTTTCGTCAATTTAATGGCTCGAGGTCCTCTGATATGTGGCGTACACACACACACACAATAAAAAAAATCATGGTGGCAGGAGAGACGCATCGGACTGATGACTAGAGAGCATGAAGGCATCTCAAAGCGATGTAGGCAACGTGATGTGCAATAAACAATTCAGAAGGCAGAACCCTGATGTCAGAATGGCACTGATGAGCTCAGCGTTTATAAAAAAAAAAAAATCTCTCAACAAGCACTCGTGTGAAATGAGGCCGGACGCTGGTCACTAAAAACTTGCTATGGTCTGAACCTTTTTTTTTTTTTATTACGTTTCTCCCTGTAAGGATGGCGCTCCAAGGCCACGCAGGGAAGACATAAATGGGTGAAACGCGTTTGGGGTACAATGCAACGTTCCGCTCCATTTCATCCAGAAATGTTCATTTCGCTCATTCCAACGGAGGGAATATGTACTCTGCTTGAGCTCATGGTTGGATGAACCAACTTTTTCAAGGCTGTGTACACACACACAACACACACACACACACACACACACACACTATACGGAGAGTTTGAAGCTGGGAAATAACAGATGATGAAAGTAAGTGAAAAAAAAGATGAGAAAAGTACAACTGCCATGGCGAGTGTGAGAGGAAAATGGGATATGAAACGAGATGTTTTCCTAGCTTATCTTAGTGATAACAGGGACGCAGATAGACCATTATAAAAGCTATATCAGCACATCAAGGAACGAGCAAGGAGAGGACAGACGGGATGTTTTCAGGCTCAAGGATGTGTGTTGAAAGCCCAGAATTTGACAAAATAATGGCTGCTTTGCAATAAAATCCTTGTCAGGCCACAGTAATAACAGATTGGACACTGCTGTTCACCTTTTCTGCCTTCAGAACGGAAATATTAAACCGATGACGCTCTGATTTTTAAACCCCTCAGAGAGGAGAAAGGGTCAACAGTGATACCAGAGAGCTGATTTGTACAGAAATCAAATCAACTTAAGAACAGGGCTTTGTTTTTTTTGTTTTTTTCTTCCTGTAAGAGGGTTTTGGTAGTCCAGTATCACATCCTGATGCAGACTGGGGAGGGTTGCTAGGGGCGACCAGTGGGATTATTCCTGGTGGGCGGGGCACCTTCCCTCTTCTACCGTCCTGCACGTGTGCCGAGAGAGCAGGAGAGCCGACGTCGTCCTTGTTCGCGTTGTACAAAAAAATATTCTATCCAAGAGTTCTCGTCAGTAGTGTGCGCTGCGTGTTTGCACATTTGCAAAGCATACAGTACTTTGTTTGGCGTGTCCGTCCGTTTTGTGTACTCCTCTTTGTCTGTCTGTGTTTGCGGGTTTCTGTTTGTGTTTTTTTTACGCATCCAAACGCCATCTGCTTGTTTCCTATTCATCCCTTACAGCGTCAGAGTCCTGGCAGCGGCGTGGTCGTTGGCAACGCGAGTGGCGGACAGAGCCGCGTCGCTCCCCGCCCATCCCGCCGTAGTCCTTCTACTCTCCACCGAGTCTCTCTCGCGCACCTCCCCCTGCGTGGGGTCTCCCCCGAGGGGGCGCCGGTCCTGTCAGAGCCTCTCGATGTCCCTGTATTTCTTGCGGAGGATGGAGACCTGGTCCTTGAACAGGACGGGGTCCAGCCTCATCTGGGAGTGGACCAGCGGCATGGCGCCAAACCAGCTGGCGAACTTGTTCATGCAGGTTTGCCGCTGGGCAAAATGGTCCGGGTCGGCCCAGCGAGACGCTCTCGACGACTGGTGGGGAGGAAGGAAAAAGGAAAAGACGAATTTTTAGAGTCTTGAATAATCATTGCTTTAGTGATCCACAACATGCAGTACTTGTACCCCGGGGGGGTTCTTCTGTTCTTGCTGAGAGGCAGCGTGCAACAAAAACAATGCCAAACAAATAGATAATAAAAAGCAGAGAGGCGATGCTAGTCTATCATTAAACAGTGGTTAGAGTGGTGCTACGTTGTTGTCATAGAGACGATTAAAAAAGCGTGCGGAGTGTGTTTTGATGAAGCCCTCCGCAGCATCCCTCCGCAGCATGCCTGCACCAACCCTAACCTCAACACAAAAACAAAAAGGCAGTACCCTTTCAGGTGAAACTACTTCAAATCAATGGTAATGAACTTATTGGGATCATGACACATGGCATCGATCATGAGATGTTGAAAAACAACCGCTGAGGATCATTGGTGGGAAAAAGGGGACGTTCTCATTACAGCGAAAAAGACTGGAAATCGGAATCATCTGCCGGATTCTTTCGTTCAATCAAAGTCATGTGACACCGTGACAAGAGAAAACCATTACTGAATGAACGGCAAACATTAATCTTTCTCAATAAATCATCAGCCGGATCATATTCTGCGTTGGGGGGGGACCGGCGCCATAAAACCTGACACGACTCCTTCCTTCCCTGTGCTTTTGTCTCCCCTCTGTACGGTAAGTGACTTGTCCTGTTTACCCACGGGTCGTACCAAAAACAGTTTTAAAAGGGAATAATTCATGCTGTTCACTAAGCAGCAGGAGTTCGTTCCAGCTGAAAGGCCGTGACACGCCGATGATGAAGGAAAAACAACGCCGGCTCACGATTTATAGGAACTGGGACGCAACCATTATGTAATAAATAAATAAGTCTAAATATTGTTACAACTTCAGTCGCATCCTGGAATGTCTTTAATGCAAACCAGCTGTGCTGTCTTCGGTGCAACAGCCTAGTTCCAAAAAAAACACTAATGAGTCATCTGCGTAAAGAAACGGCATAATAAATAAAAAATGAGCCAGAGAAGGCTTTCCGTGCACTCTTACCTGTCCCATCATGGTCTCCTTGTACTGTTTCTTCTGAGTGACCTTGATGGGTGGCAGCTTGGTGACGGCGGAGACCAGGAAGTTGATCAGGATGTCCTCACAGTTGGCCAGCTGGTCCACCATGCCCTTCAGACTGGCGGGTAAGTAGTGGGTGTACAGGTGATGGTAATACCTGGAAGAGAGGGTCGAAAAGGAGTTAGAATAATAGAAGTCAGATATTTAGACTTGGACTGGAAGAGTAGAGTAAATTTTATCGTCCCTGAGGGGTAATTTGTCTTCAGTCTGTTGCTTTAAAATCACAAAACCAGCATGAAACTATCTTTAAACAGTCGACACTGACATCACCCTAAAAAACCCAATCCGTAATAATTAAAGAGCGCTAAGTTTTAACATTAGAGTTGAGCAGCTTGATGGAAGCTGGGAACAAACGACGGCTTCGAGCGGTTTGATTTGCACTTTGGCACGCGGAGCTTTCTTCCTCCGTTCCCTCAGGAGTTGTTAGAGAGCAAACACAGAGCTAAAGGCGAGGGGAGAACGAGACGTCCGCCAGACGGATGGGTGATTTCCAGGTTAGGTTTGTTGATGTACAATTGTTTTTATGGCCACTTTACAAAACACTGTAAAAACCTCCACGTCTCTGATCAAAAATGATGCGGTCTGATCTAATTTCCTTTTTCTCGTTTTCCCCGTTGCAGAGTGTTTATTGATTTGCATTTAGATCCTGCTCCAACAATGCTGAGTAGGTTGAAAAACTTTTTTTTATCTTGGATTACTTGATTGGAAACTCAAAGAGATAATTGAACAGCAGACGTTATTAAATGTGTTCAAAGCTAAAAAGAGAGGATTGCTGGAGAATGTGCTAAAACGGTTTGTGTTTTCCTCAGAAGATGAAAATCATAGAAGGAAATTGGACTTTAAGCATCAAGTTGCTAACTTTAAAACAAGTGTGGGTTTCTTTTAGTGGTTTCAAACTTTGGAATTCTAAACAGAAGGATTTAAAAATGTATACAGAAAGACAAATTAGACAATATGTATATGAAAGTTAAGTTTTTTTTAACTTGAAAATGTCTATTTTACAGGTTATTTTGTTTTACGTTGTTGGAATTAAGGGTGTAAGTCAATGACAAAAAAATAAGAATTCTATTCTTCTTTCTGCTCCTTTCCAATCATGAAATCATGTCATTTGACATATGTGTTATGTGTCAACTTCATATTGTAATGTGCATTTTCATGATAGGAACATAAATAAATGAAATGAAAGCCTGAAAACACCACGGTGAAGGTGAATAATCCCACGTTTTCAGACCTACGTAGATGGACATTTAAATGCACCTTTTCGACACCGTTGCATTCCCGATTCAGGCCTTTGTGCAGAACCACGAGTCCACGGACTGATTGCTCACGTTCTCGGATGGATTGAATGACTGAGTTATTGAAAGTGATTAAGCGTTGGGCTGCAGCGATTGGCCGACTGGAGCTTAATGGACTGCTCCCATCACAGCTGAGTGCAGCCATATTAAAGCTGACAGCGCGGTAGTAAAACTAAATGCAGGAACTATGAAACGCCATGTAGCAGACAAATTGACTTTTCTTTTTTTTTTTTTTTTCTTTTTGGGATAAAACATACCCAGTGTCAAAACACTGGTTTCCCGAGGCTGTGCAACACTGAGCATCACATCTACTTTCATAAGCTACAGATCACGGCATCAAAGTGTTGTATCAAAAGAAAAGACGACTGAACGCTGGAGAGCAGAGCAAAGCTGTGATCCCCCCCCGTGTGACAGGAGGGGAACAGAAGCAGGGAAGATGAAAGAAAACAGCAGCGCAGAGCGAAAAACAGCAGCGTCGGTAAACAGCTGCACGGGAAACAACGGGCGGCGTACCTGTGGTAGATGGCGGCCCCGGTCAACACCATGGAATAGTCGTTGGTCCATTTGGACGTGTAGCCCCAGCGCTCCTTGTTGCCGTCCCAGAAGTGGCTGCGAGCCGGATAACCGACGATTCGCTCGGGGAAACTCTGCCAGACTGTGAAGGCGAAATCCACCTGGACGGACGACAACGACCAGATATAAATGAAATGAAACAGAACTCCTGGGCCATTAAAGTTCAAGTGTGTGGGAATAAGTTATGATAATCGCTTTTTAAAAGAAGGAACTATTTTCTTTGAAATATTTGAGAGATTAGATTTGATTCATTTTCTATTTACATTGTGTGAGAACAATCGGGGAGAGAGAGAGAGAGAGAGACAACCGGGAGAACTCACAAAGGAAGTGCACACTCAAGTGCGCCGCAGTGAAAATACAACAGAGGCGAAACCTCATCAAACACAAAGCCGTCCCTCCAAAGCGGGACGCCTGCAGCAAACTTCTGTGGCGCCGATCAAAGCGTTCAATCAAATAATTCGATGAAAACATCAAAAAAACGCCTCGGCTGCTCCACAAACAGCCCGTTCTGCATTACAACACACACTACCATGCTATCGTACACTGAAAAGAGCGCGTATTAATGAATGCTTATGTCAAAATACACCATAAATCATCATTTTTATATTCTCTACACTTATGAACAAATCCCATAGGGAAGGAAAAAGAGCTACCAAGGGTAGCTAAATGACAACACAGTCACAAGGAAAAGAACATTTCAGTGGTTGGACCAGTATCCACCAGTATATACTGGAAACATGGGCAGGTTGGGCCATTAAAATACATGGAAAATCAATCAGGAAAACTGGAGGCTAGCTTGTATTCGAGGGAGAGGAAAATTAGATTTTGTTCTTATTGGAGGGAAGCTGGGAAGATTGTTCAGACATCTGTGATGGTATTTTTTTTTGCCTTTTAAAACGTCCTGGCATTGATGATTTCATACTTATTGTTTGGGTTCATGATCCAACTGTCTTCATGGGAGGAAACACGGGTCCATTTGTTTTTTTTCGGGAGCTGGATTTCCCCCTCGGTGCCAGCTCTCCCTTGCCATCTTGATCCTCGGCACAAACAGCCTTTATGGGATCTAATTCTACACTGTTCAAAAAAGCAGCATCTGGCTTCCCATGGTGCCGCGCCAAAACATGTCCCCGGGAAAAAACAGGAACAGTCCCGACAGCACGCGGAACAAAAAAAAAAAAAAAAATGCCCATAACAGTGCTGCTCTCGTGTGATTACAGGTGCCAAAACACGGTGTGTGTGTGTGTGTGTGTGTGTGTGTGTGTGTGTGTGGATAGAAAGAAAAGGACAGAAAGAAGATGAGAAGTCACTGGGAGAAAAAGTTGGAGTAGTTTAAATGGAGCTGTGGAGCGATAGCTGGACAACACCAGCGACAAACAGGAGGAGAGATGAAATAAAAACGGAGAGAAAATGCAATCAGAGATTTTTGGATCTTTGTTTTGTCTCAAGAGGACCAGACTATCAGGAGAGAGAAGACATTTATTATAATATTATATTATATTATTACCTCTGTGGTGGACAACACGGTGTCTTCATCCAGGCTGAGGACCGCGTCGGTCACGATGGTCTCGTAGGGCAAGAAGCGGCTGCTCATCACCTGCAGGGGGACGCACACAGACCGCCAAGGGGTTAAAAACCCACATCATTAAAAATGGGAACATTGGATATCCTTCTTCAAACAGCATTCATTTGTGATCATTGGGTTGCCTGGAACCCATTAAAACAGGCTGAAGGAGCGAATGGAGATGTGAAACTTGTGGAAAATGTCCCAGTTTTTCAGCGCCGAGCTGTTTTTTTTTTTTTCACACACAGATGACAGCTTCCACTGAACGTTACCATGGAAACATTCATAACCACATCTCATCGTTACGTAACATCTGACCAACCAGCATCTCTAACCTACAGGTAATATGCAAATATATAGCAGCTTTGAGGATGAAACACCTAATTCTTCTGGTCTGGACTCAAAGCTCTGGTCCAGCTTCACCTTGAGCCACATTTTTGAGTCAAAAAAACGCCTCCTTGCTTCGGCGTCTACAGTCTGTTCATGCATTTTTAATGACTCCTTACAAATTCATGGAACAAGCCATCAACATCAGCAAACGGAGAAGAGGTGAAAAAGCCAATACCCTACGCTTGACTGCCCCCCCCCCCCCTTTCCTCCATTGTCTTCAACAATGATAGAGTGCTGATACAAGTTTCCATTAACGCCGCGGGGTCATCTTTCTCCTCGGAATCAATAACACGGAAATGCAGCATGCGTCACCGTGTGGGGAAAAAAATATGGCACAGATGTAGCGTTCCTCTCCACCGCCGGTTAAATAAACCCAGAATGAAAGTAGCTGACGGCAGATGAGAGCGAACTCTCTCAAACACGACGGTCCTTGAATATTTACCGGCAGCAGAGAGAGCGATGCTGGCCGGGGCCTCGTGGGCGGATGGAGAGACCGACATCTTGAGGGTATTTAGAGAGGAAGTCTTTGGTACTGGACCCAGACACACATACACAGCGGTGAAGGCCGGGCCTGCGTGTGCTTCCACCACCCGCACTTAAAAGTCATCACATTTACATTTAACAGTCGTCGGTGTTTGACCTCTCTTCTCTGTAAGTACCCGCCGCACTCCGGCAGAGTGACCTCCCTCTCAACAGGTCCTCCACACTCCCACCGCCGAGGGCAGCGACCGACGCCGCGAGGAGAGCGCCACGAGCCCATTATCTATTCTACGGCTGCAACTAATGACTGCTTTCATCCTCCGCCGACCTTTTGGTGTATAAAATGTCACACAATATTGGGGGGAACGCCCAAGGTGATGTCTTCGGACTGCTTATTTAATCCAACAATCCAAAGATCCCAAACGCTTAGTTGTGGACGCCGTTTTTAAAACTGTATTTAATGCTGAAATATCATCACGCTTTCTCTGACTTTATAGCTCAGGATCAGGGATCTTTTTAAAGTGCTTTGAGACCAACTGTTTGAATTGAAAAAAGGAGATTTTAAGGGCTTTTGAGACTTTTTCAAATCTGTTTTTGCAGTAAATGAATAAAAAATAAATCACAGATTTAGATTTTTTACAGGATTTTCCACTCCCACCACCTCACCTCGGCATCTCCCCCAAAACCATCCAGCAACAACATCAGGAGGAGCCGAAGTGTGTGAGCATTAGTTGTATTTACAGATACAGAAAAGTTGATTTGAGAGCAAAAAGAGGAGAGGAGGCGCCTCCCTCTCATTTCCTGTGTCAGCATCGCTGCTGTAATGTCCTGCGGGCAAATAGAGGGAAAACAAAACAATCGCATCTCTGCTTGTTTTCCACTTGTTTTTCCCGCCGAACGTGTCGGAGACGATACCAACGAGGAAGAGGTGGAGAGAGAGGCACAGGAGGGGGGAGAGTGACGGGACAAACAGCGAAACAAAAGGGAGAGAGAGACGAAAAAAGACAGAGAGGGGACGAGAGGACGACAGGCTGGTGTTTTTCCAACCCCCAGATGATTTGTAACGTTAGAAGTGTGACATATTAGCCTGAGGCTCCCTGCTGCTCTCCAGGAATGTGAGCTCTTACAGCAGGAATCTGCCTCCAGCACTTCACCTCCTCTAAAGGACAGCAGAGGAGGAGGAGGAGGGAGACGGAGGGAGGAGGGAGGAGAGGACCACTGGTTTGTGTGAACTACATCAAGCACCGCTGTGACTCTCACCACGGTCATGATGTCGCTTCTTGGAGAGACAGAGGGAGGACAGAGGGGGGACAGAGGGAGGACAAAGGGGGGACAGAGGGAGGACAGAGGGGGGACAGAGGGGGACAGAGGGAGGACAGAGAGAGGACAGAGGGAGGACAGAGAGAGGACAGAGGGAGGGACAGAGGGGGGACAGAGGGGGACAGAGGGAGGACAGAGGGGGGACAGAGGGGGGACAGAGGGAGGACAGAGGGAGGACAGAGGGAGGACAGAGGTGGGACAGAGGGATGACAGAGGGAGGACAGAGGGAGGACAGAGGGGGGACAGAGGGATGACAGAGGGGGGACAGAGGGGGGACAGAGGGAGGACAGAGGGGGGACAGAGGGATGACAGAGGGAGGACAGAGGGAGGACAGAGGGGGGACAGAGGGATGACAGAGGGGGGGACAGAGGGGGGACAGAGGGGGGACAGAGGGGGGACAAACTGAAGACAGAGGGGGGACAGAGAGACGACAGAAGGAGGACAGAGGGGGGACAGAGGGATGACAGAGGGGGGACAAACTGAGGACAGAGGGAAGACAGAGGGGGGGCAGAGAGAGGACAGAGGGGGGACAGAGGAAGGACAGAGGGGGACAAACTGAGGACAGAGCGAAGACAGAGGGGGGACAGAGGGAGGACAGAGGGGAGACAGAGGGGGGACAGAGGGGGGACAGAGGGGGGACAAACTGAGGACAGAGGGAAGACAGAGGGGGGACAGAGAGAGGACAGAGGGAGGACAGAGGGGGGACAGAGGGAAGACAGAGGGGGGACAGAAGGGGGACAGAGGAAGGACACAGGGAGGACAGAGGGGAGACAGAGGGAGGACAGAGGGGAGACAGAGGGGGGACAGAGGGAGGACAGAGGGGAGACAGAGGGAGGACAGAGGGGGGACAGAGGGGGGACAGAGGGGAGACAGAGGGGGGACAGAGAGGAGACAGAGGGGGGACAGAGGGAGGACAGAGAGCACTGTCGTTAGCAAACCGCTGTGAAAAGTGCATTTGGAGGGGACTATTTTCTGCAGCGGATTAATAGGAATAAGAATGAATAAAAGTATACAAGCACTTTGGTTCTACTTTTCCTGCACGTTAGACCTGCAAACAACCATACGTGTGCAAATAAACATGTTCAAATGAAAATCTGGTTTGAGTGGCCAGCAGGTTTCCATGGTAACAGATCCCCACGCTGTTAGCAACGAACCGAGTGGTGTTTGAAGAGATTGAGGTTTAAATAAAGTAAAGTTGTAGTATAAGTAAATAATCATGAAGAGCCAGGTCAAAAGAAGAGTATTGTTTCATCTCTTTAGGCTCACTTATCTAAACTCAGAGTTGCTTAGTGCTGTTTAGTGTTTGCACTCTTGTGTTTTTAAAGTCTGCAGTTGCTTATCTTTTATTGCTTCCTGTTTTATGGCCTTATTTTTTAATATCTTTTATTCTTGTGCAGCACATTGTGATCTTGATCTACGAAAAGTGCTGAGCTAAATAAACTTCCACACTTAGCCGGTCCTCCTTTCACCTCAGTCACTGAGGTTGTGTCCTCTCTATTTCTTGCCTGGGAATTATTGGCTCTTTAAAAAACCTGTAGGGAAGTTTTAATTATACAGTACAGTGTCTGCTCTTTTTTTACTGTGCTCAAACTTTTTACTTCTTTTAGGTCAATAAATAAATGAATTTACACATAAATGATTCAGCTTTGTTATTCCTGTCGGTGTGGAGGAACTAACTTTCACGGAAAATAAGCTGCAGAAATAAAATATGGGACATGTAAATCAGTGAAAAAAAAAAAAAAAATAGGAGGGCAGCAATGAACTCAGTGTGACCTCTGTGTTTCTAAAATTCTTACGAAGCTCCCGAGGAGAGGATGCTAAAAAAGAAAAAAGCAAGAATGTGATGAAGAAGTTGGGGAAAAAAAAGAGGATGAGGAAGAGGATGATAAGGAAGAAAGTGTCAGGAAAAAAGGCAAAAGGGATGAAAAACTCTCCCTCTGTGGGGGGGAGGAACACAGCCTGGCATGCCACAGTAAACACAGAGACCGCCACAACCACAACAAACCACAGGCTGCCTGGCACACACACGCACGCACACACACACACACACACACACACACACACACACACACACACACACACACACACACACAGCCTGGGAGAAACCACTCAGAGCCACGGAGAGAGGTAAACCATAAACCCAGCCTAGTGCCGGGTGACTGACACTGATGTGAAAACTACTTCCTCTGATTGGCAGGTGAAGTTAAGTCCTCGCCAGCGACGGGGGGGGGGGGAGGACGGCGGCGGATGAGTCTGATGTCTCTAAATACAGATCCGGTTTCCTTTTACCTCAAAAACAACCTCAAAGATGGAAAAAAACGGGCTGGGATCATCGTTTAGAGGCGTCCACGTTTGACATGGAGAGGTCCAAACCAACCACTTCAACGAGAAAGACTCTTCCTAATAAGATTGTCATAATAAATATGATTGAGACGCTCCGGCTGGAGGCTAAACTTAACACGTGTCTCTTCTGACAGTTAGAAGAGAAGAGGGACAACGAGCCGTCTGCAGACTGACCCAAAGGTAAAACATTACTTCTTATTCACATCATTCTCTTATTTCCTCATATACTTCTGTAAAAACATGTTAATAAAGAACTAATATTATTGGGGGTGAAAGGTGTCGTCTATGAATCCATCGGCCAATAAACACAATCATCATCGACATCCGATAACATCCGATTTCAAATGTGAACATTTCTGCTTTTCTCACGACTCACATGTTTTGTTGCAATATGCACTATTACTATACACATTAAATAAGAATCTTCACCAGTTTCACTTCAGAGAGCAAACATCCAATCAATACGTCGAGGAAAATAATCAGAACATAATGGAAATCATCTTTAGTTGCATCCCTAATAAACTAATATAGATTTTGCAATGAAGTCGTTTACAGGCTGCGTGGAAGTGAGTTATTAAACACATGAAGAAACATCCAACCTGAACTATAATTCAATCAGCTTCTCTGCTGGCCATTTATTAATAATGCATATTTAAAGCAAACTAGGCAATCTCAACCAGTTATAGATTAACGAACTCTATTCCACTGTTCTACGCGGTGTGCTTGTTTGTTCAAAGTTTCTCATTCGATTCTTCCATCCTGGAGATGAAGAACAAACAGAAAGACAAACAAATAAACGGACGGATGGACGGACAGAAATTCATTGCTTTGTAGTTAAATATTGAAACTCATCCAAACTCATTTCTCTTTCCACATTTTGACACTTTCTCCAGTTAATTCGATATTGAGTTAAAACGAATGCTGCATCTACGCTTATGCGCTTAATTACTGTATCATTCTCTATGCATTAGCCCCTCCCCCTCCCCCCCTCCAAACGATATCATTCCTATTACCAAGCCTTAATTGAAACCAATCCTGAAAATGGAATCGGCGCAGCTTCAAATCGAAAGTCATTAACTCGGAGAAAACTCTCAGACTGAATGAAATGTGCAAAGATACAGTGAGACGATACGAGATGAGCAGCGTGTGAAGGAGGAAGTGGGCTCGGCCTCACCTTGTTCTCGCCCTCGATGACGATGACGGGCACTGAGGTGGCGGGCCAGCGGTGCTTGGCGGGGAGCGGTTTGTCACAGTTCCACAGGACAATGATCTGAAACACAAAAACACAATAAATAAGACATCTCATTTGATTTCGTGACATTTGCGTGACCTGAGGTCGCCAAATGTCACCGCGTTACAGGCCTTTTGAGTGTTAAAGAGCCAGAAATATTTCCAATTACAGCCGGCAGAGTCTCTGGCACGGTTCAGCCCGTCACAATGTCAGGTTTCACTCCGACGGCACATTCTCCAGTCCAGGCGATCTCACGCTCCGACTTGGACATGTGACTCGGTGTTACCCCACTGCAGACCTCATTAATGTTTGATGAGCAACACACACACACACACACACACACATGACCCCTGTCTCACCTCACATATCCGTACATTTACGTTCTCATGCATTTTGAATTTTGGTGACACATATCAGAGCGCTCGCTACACCCTCCCCCCCGATTGCGATTGTCCAATCACAGCTTAGTTAGTTTAACTCAACATGGCAGGCCTGTCATCTTTTGGATCCGTCTACATGTTGAAGCAGTGCACACGGGGCTGTGTTGTAAAAAAAATAAAATAAAAATCCACACTCGAAATGAACCAGAATTTACTGAATGAAGATCAGGATTGAGACCATAAACTCAAGGTTAGAATGTTTAGAATTTATTTTCTCATAGACTTCCATGCAATCAGACTTTTTTTTTTACAACCACAGGAGTCGCCCCCTGATGGCCAGTAGGAAGAATGCACTTAAACAAGCTGACAAAGCTGACTTCATGGTATGTCTGTTAGAAATAAGAAGCAGCTGTTGTCTTCATATGAACTTTTATCATTGTAGGAAGGAAATCTTGACATAGCAACAGTAAAGGAGTGAGAATTCCCCTTATATATTCATTATTATAATGAATATATTATAATATCTGAAGAATGTGAAGATGGTATTGTAAATCAAAAAGGAAACTTCACAAACAACGCCCCCAACCCATTTCAAATTTAAAAAAACTTTACAAATAGCCGGTGAAAAATGTATTTCCCCAAGATTTATGAGTTTGCTGCTTTCTGAGCTTTGCCTGGAGCTGTAGTCCCGCCATCTGCCGTGTGCGTTCCCTCCCAGCTCCTCCGTTTCCATCGTGCAAAGCATTGTGGGACATATATATAAAAAATGTTCAGGAAAAACAAGCACTCAAAAAGCTTTTGGTTACTGGTATGTTGGGATGGTTTATTTTAAACTATATTGGTCCAGTAATAAAACTGATAAAAGATCATATAAATGCAAAGACAAACAATAGAAAAGCAGAGTGCTCTATTATTATATATTATTATATATTCCTATCCAGAGGAATTGGTTTAGCTCAACCAATTAGTGATAAAAACTGATTTCCCATCTTGCAGTGATTGGTTGCTGTGCGTCAGCTGACATCTGCCCTGCTGAAACGTCCTCCAACGAGTCCCGGTGCCACCGTGCAGCAGAGCCGTAACCGACGGCAACCACCAAGACGTCAACCACAAGAGCGTCCCCGCAGGGATCACTAAAGTTTCACATGATTCTGACATTAACTGGGTCACGCCCAGCAGACCCCGCCCCCCTCTGGGACGTCTGCGTTAAGGTGGTTTTGCCTTGTGACTATACGGCGGCAGCAGCAGCTGTGTGGAAATATGGACGCCGCTCCCACAAGGAGCGATGACACCCAGCTGTTTGATGAATGGGCAAAATGATCTCATCATTATGAGCCGGTGGAGATAAAAAAAAAACAAACGAGCATCATCCATGAGGCTGAATCGGGGAAGACGTCAACAGGTATAATAGAGTCTCTGCATCTGAGAAACGTCCAGAAAGACAGACGCTGCTCCTCTCTGACGGTGCGTCTACATGACTGGAGGAAAATGGTGGCGAAACTGGGAGGTGCATCCGTAGCACGGGAGGAAGAACACGCCTCCATCCGTAATGCACGTGCACGCAGCAGGAGGTCCACTGTGTCAGAAGGAGCCTCAAAAGCTTTGCTCGCATCCAATTTAGCCTCCTCCACCCTCCGAGCTCTTTCATTCTCTCCCCTCCATTCATTTATTTATATCCTTTCCTCAGCAACCCCCCCCCCCCTCTCTCTGTCCTCCTTTCTGTCCACAGAGAGACAGAGAGAGAGAGAGAGGGAGGGAGAGCGGGGAAGAAAACACTGGCGTAGCCGCTCTCCGCTCTCCTGGAGAACGCATCCACAAAAACACCCCCATAAAAACGAAGGAGTTCACTCGTTCAGCTCGCTGTTGTGAAAGATGGTTTGAGAGAGAGAGTAGCTGGGATGTGTGTGCGTCTGCTCTGTTCTGATGAGGCGATTGTGAATTTAAATGATGTCTTTAATGTCAGGCTGCTTGTTTGGTCAACATTTAAAGGGATGATCCACCAATAACACGTCAGCAGGTGGATGAGTCGGTTCAACAGCTGTATGGAGGAGAGAATAACCCCGATGTCATCAGCTGGACTGCAAATTTAACACACAAAATAACTATAAGAGTAGTCGAGTTGCATTATGGGAATTGTAGGATCCAGCACTTCTGTTTTGGACAATGGTCTCAATGCAGAGAGCAAAATAAGGACACATTTCCTCTTGTTTTCTTTTTGTTTTTCTCATCCACAATGTGTTATTGATTGACCTTGTTAATACCCAGTGATTTCTGGGATTTATTTTTTATTTTTCTTCAAATTTAATGAGGTCGAGAGCACCAAGATGAGAAAAAAAACTATTTCCACAGGACCTAAATTGTATATCCAACTAAAAAAAAAACACATAAGTTGTTTAAATTCTTTAACTGAAAATAAAGAGAAACTATGAGATCAATTTAGGAGAATGTTGCTGCATGAGGTCGATTATCTTTGTTGCTCAGAATAAGATATTGAACCAAGTGTTGTTTTGGCAGCAGGATCCGGTATCGCCACTAGTGTCGAAACACTTCAGATAAAAACCAGCCGCACTCGCAGGGATGGGGAGCAAGTCGACATGGTAACTGCTCACATGGACAGTATGTACACAAATACACACACGTGCAAGCATCCTGCCCACGCACACACACACACACACACACACACACACACAATCAAAGACCTACACATTCAGCCGCCGCACTCACACGGAAACTCATCCCACCTACACAAAATACAAACTCGCTTACTCATACACTCCGCTGGCCAAACAAACAAACAAACGCACACACACACACACCCCCCGCACACACACACACACACACACACACACACAAAACCAGCCATCGGGGAGCAAATTCCATTTCATTTCCCGTGCTGGTAAGAAGCAAGCAGGGGGAATCAATACACGCCGTCTCCAGCTGTGCTGAAGGGGGTTTCGCTGCCATGGAGACAGATGTAGCACTGCTACAAATTGCTGCCCTAATTCAATCCACCGGAGACACACACATGCACACACACACACACACACACACACACACACACTCAAGGACGGAAGATGAATGCCGTTGTTGCTCCAGTTGGGAAAATGAGAACGCAAATATGAGCCGCTTAATGCGGCGCAATTTGAGGAGTCACAAGGTGGAGATCGGTGGAGGATTCAGGGGATGCTGCAGTGACTACACACACACACACACACACACACACACACACACGGAGGAATGCCTACCTGTGCACAGTACTGGGACTTGGCCACAGCCACCAGGAGCTTGAGGATGGGCTGGGACTGGGACACCAGCGGGGAGACGGCATGGATGACTGCTGTGAACTTGGGGTACGGTTTAATACCTGAAAAACACCACAGGGAGAGAGAGAGACACTCATTAATGCCGTTTAACAAACACACTAAACAACGACATGGAGAGCCGACTGTCAGCCATCGACTTTCAGGCTCTTTGAAGAGAAAAAAACCGACGGAGAACTGAAGGCTCTCATTTACATTTCATATCTATTTCCAGTTAAAGACGCTACTTGAAGCTGGTCTGTCAGCAGTTAAAACAATATAGACAATGTAATAAGAAGGGATGTGCGTTTTCAAGCCGTTCTTTTAAAATATTCAACGACGTTAATGTGTTTTGAAAATGCCAAATCTCTCGATCGCTGAATATTTCATTTGGGAAACTCTTGGGCTGTGTCTGGAGCCCGATGAACAGACGATTAAGTGCTGATGCGACTTTAAATTCAGCCCGACTTGACGCTGGAGTAGAGTAATCGAGGCTGAAAATGAGCAGGAAATAAGATATTGAGCAAGACGGATCACAGGCGACGTTCAACTTTTCCTAATTTAAATCTAATCTAATCCGACCGACAAAGCGTGGCGCGGAGAAGATAGTCTCCTTTCTGCTGCCGCGCAACTTTTATCACCAGGAATATTATGCAGTTTCAAAACTTAGTAAAAAAAAAAACAAATCTTGTTATTTGTACTGAAAAGAAGTTTTCAAAGACGGGGGTTGTGAACTCATCAACAGACTTCCATGACACATGAAACCTGGAGCTGGAGCTGGAGTACCGTCATGCAGCGCATTTTAAAACATGGATGCTGTTTTCTGTCATAGCGATACAAAAAGGCTGGTTAAGGATCCATTCAGCAGTTGGAGGCCAATTATTTATGAATGAAAACCCACAAATTACTTTTAGTATGAGGTTGTTTTTACATTTACGTTTAGCAGACGCTTTTATCCAAAGCCACTTACAATAAGTACATTTGTCGAAAGAAAGAAACCATAACATATTATTGATGATGAAGTGAGAAACAAGTGGTCCTCATCTGAGTAAAGTAGCTGTTCAGCAAGGATACCTTATAACAACAGTACGATCAAGGTAAGAACATAGAAGTGCATTTTTTATCTTATTGGTAGAACATAATATACCATTTTACACGAGTGATTTCCAAATGATTTGTGATCCCTTACAATGATCCCTTCATCATCACAGTTACTTTATCAATTCATTTAAAAAAGCGAGGACCGATGAGTGATTTCCACCTTAAAAAAGAACATTGTGGAAGAACTTTTTATCTCAGATATTGATTCTAGATAACTTCCACCTTTATGGCAACAGATGGGGGGAAACCAGGTCAATGAAGAAATGTCCTTCCCAGTTGGGTTTGGTTCCTGACCGGCCTGTGCAGAGCCGTGACCTCAATACCGTCCAACACCTGGGACGACAGCCAGTCCTCACCGACCGTCAACAATGGCCGACCTCACCGCCGCACTTGCGGTTGAGTGGAAGCAAAAGCTTGCAGCCGGGTTATAAAATCCTGTGGAAAGCCTTCACAGAGGAGTGAACACTGAGGCGTATTCACGCCAGCGGTTTGGAAGCAAAACGTCCAAACATCACGTGCAGGTGTGATGTCCTGATGTCTCGTCGCACTCAGCTGACGAATACGTGGAATAAAAATGTGATATGGAAAAACGCACTCACAAACCGCAGTGAGACACAGCAATGTCTAATAAATATAGTATATAGTATAGCATATATTAGATCATGTTGGAGGGGAATCGGGGGGAAAAGGGGAGGAAATTCAAAAACAAGGGATGCAAAAATATTATCACTAATAACAATGAAGTCCTTTATATACAACCACGGTAGTTCTATGCTTTAAAAAAGATTTACTTAGATCTGGATGTTATAAATGTAACTTATCCTCTGTCAAATATATTCTGCTGGTAATTTAAATATTCCCAAGTGTACCTTTTAGAAATAATTCTAGTATGCATTTAGAAATGAGCCTTTAAAATCCCCTTTCTTTTGGCTCCTCGATGAAAAGTCCATCTAACTAAAGCACCAACTCTGCGTGTCTGAGTGTGAATATCTCTGATGAGTGTCTTGTTATTGCCTCTTAGAGAACAAGACGAAGTGTCAGTTGGAAACAAACTGCACTTGCTTTGATTTGACTCAATTACCCGTCAGCGTCACGCCACCTCGTCTCCTAAAACCCATCCGTGCTTAATTGCTTCCTCTTCGACAAACAAATAAACTCGCCGGCGCTGTAATCCATGCCTGTCACCGTGCCCATCCGTTCGGATATCAGCCCTCCACTCCGGGGGCTCTGGATGATGATGGAGTGAGGGATGGAGAGGCTCCCGGGTCACATGGTATGATATGCAGGTGGGGGAGGGAGGGGGGAGGACTCGGAGCCGCTGAACCACAGCGGGAAGAATTGGTCTCGCCTCAGAGGTGCCGCCGGTAGCAACGCTGACTCAAACCCCGGTGATGGACGGGCTGGTGTGTCAGCAGGACTAATACAAACATCAGTCAACTCCGCTTGCTGACACGCTCTGGAGCAAGGCAGTAGATCAGAGGTGGAGAGATTTCTGATAAATCCCGCACGGCTGCAGCAGGACCAAAAAAAAAATAAAAATCCACCTCTCGTGTGCAAAAAATTGGGACAAAACATTGTGTGGCGGATGATGAAGAAACCCTTCATGACCAAGCTTCATGGATGAGTTCGTTGCTACAAGGGTGTGTGTGTGTGTGTGTGTGTGTGTGTGTGTTACTGACCCAGCGTGGCGTAGTAGAAGGGGAAGTCTCCCAGGTACCCGGAGTACTGCGGCAGGGCGAAGAGCCCCCCAGGGTGACTGTTCCACATCAGGCTGCTCCTGGAGCCGTGCTCCAACACGCGGTCCTGGATGATCTGCACACAGCAATACACTTCTTTAAAACTATTTCATTTTTTATCTTTCTTTAACCTTTAATAGACATTCAAAATCATGGCTGTTTCAACCATTATTTGAAATATTGTTTGTTTCGCAGCCAAGCTGCATATAAAGACAGAACAACACGGATCTAACACAAATAGAGAGATAGAGCAAGGAATTAGAAATGTGTACACATATACAAAATTGCATAAGTGCAATATGCAAAGGGAAGTTAACAAAGTGCATCTAAAGTGCTATACGATGAATAGCACTGAGGAGGAAGGAGACATGGAATCCTTTAGTCCTCCTAAATGGAAAGGCGTCTGAAAGGTTCAGATTCAAAGAAACATCTGAGACAAAACTTGTGACTTTGCATGACATAAACTTGATCCACTTAGTCCCCAGAACTAAGAGCACATTTCCCAGAGTGGTAAAACCCCGTAAGACACATGTCTTGTGTGGACAACAATTAGTCAAAGAGCTTCATTTAAAAAATCTGTGTTGCTCTGACAGCCGCAAAGAAATCAAAGGACACGCTGTCTGTTGCCAGGATCAAACTCTTGTCATTTTAATTACGGCAGAGTCTCCGGATTCATTTGTGAGGCTTCCTTTTTAATTGACCCTTCGTTAAGCCCCGCCCCTCCCCCCCCCCTACTGCTACTCCGTGAAGCTGTCAGAGCTGCCATGGAGACCTACGCCATCACTAACTGCACTCCCTGAAGAAATAGTATCGCACTTTTGAAGGGTCTACAATGTGTGTGGTTGAAGGATACGTCCAGGATGTCAAACTGATCCGGCAGTGAAAACGGAGATAAAGAGAGAAGCTAAAGCCGACAGATCGGAGAGGAAAAAGTGAACCGGCACCTGGCGAGACAGAAGACGGCCAAATTAGGGACCCTGTCCCCGTATCTGGAGCAGACAGCTTGTGGCAAGTGACCTGAGTGACAGCACCCACCTGTCAGTTCGAGCGTCTGCACCCTCAATCACGCCTAACGTTAAGCCTTAATACCATTTAAAGGGGTGACTTATGTAAAAAGTCACCCCTGTACAGGAAACTAGCTGTAGAGACCTACATGTTTTTTTTTGTACCAGGCTGGAAACATTTCTGTCGTAAAGTTAGGCATTTTAACATGGAGGTCAATGGAGATTGACAGCCTCAAGTGGTCATTTGAGGAACTGCATGTTTTTTCAGCACCAGAGGTTGCCTCTTATCTCGTATCCCTTCCCGAGCTATGACACAACGTTTATGAGCTTATAATCCACTAAATCAGCCTGAAAATGAAGACAACGTGATTGCATGAGCCGTTCGAGGAGTGGGACTTAGCGAAGTCAAAAAAGTCTAAAGTACACTCAGATATCAGAGGAATCCATTTGTGTTGAAAAGGAACAAACCTTTCAGAAACTAGTGGGTGAAACGATTAAGATTTGATCGATGAGCCTCACACCTCAAAGAAAATAATCTCACACTGCAAAATTGAGTTTTCACGCACAAACACCAAGAAGCAGATAGTCATAAATGTGAATGAATATCAACACGGCTAATGCGGCAATAACCCCGCTTCAATTCCGAAAATGACACTCGGAGTATTATTCAAAAACCCAGTCGGTGAATTAGAGCAGGTAGAGAACTGTTAGAAAAGTGAGCTTTAGATGAAAGTTGGAAAGCCGCGCTGAGCTCCCCAAACGTTTGCTTTGTATCACCTCAATTGCAGCTATCGATCGCGTCGAGGCTGAACCGCGGTGACACAAAGCTGTGCTGAAAGAAATCTACGTTATTGTGTGATATTTCACCGACAAACCAAATGAACTGAGGTCTATTTCGTCCACGCCGGTCAGACGGACAGAGGATATCGGAGAGAAAAAAGAAAAATAAAGATCCAAACAGAGACCAAGTCATCAGGCCTGCCGCCATCCGTTCTGCACCCAAATAGAGCAGTCAGTCAAACTGGTCGGCCCCCATCCTCCCCGGCTGCAGCCCGCCACCGCCGGCCAATGCAGAGGAAAGAGATATTGCTGCTGTGCCCTTGAGCCATGCCAAATTGCTGCAGTAAAAGGGACACAGGTTTGCGGCCGTGTTTTATGGCGACGGCTGCTGCCTCGGCGAACTCAAAAAGGACGAGGTGAGGGGAGTCAGCTGGGCGACAGCTGAGCAGCTTTGCGAATAGTAAAAAAAAATGGTTAGTAATATAGCTGGAGGGAGTTACTGTAATAATATTGACAAAGCAACATAAAAAGGGAGGCGGGGATGTGAGGGGGGGGGGGGCAGCAACTGGGTGTTAACCTCCTCTAGCTTTGTCCCCGAGGGCAGTCGATAACCATTTGCCTCAGCCCCGAACAGATTAACTCGAAATCCGTTAACTTCTCTATAAAAACACTGCCTGCCACCTTAAAAACCCAGAGCCCCTTCCACCTTATGAGGGGGCAATTTTGCTCGCTTGGCTGCAGCTCCTCCCCCGCCAGCAGCCCTCAGTCGGGACATGATGGACGACTCAATCTCACCTCCGAACAGCCACAATCAACCAATTAGAGCATGATAGATAAATCCTGCTTCTCGCCGGAGCGCACTGCGAGCTCGCCTTTAATAGGCGAGTTTAATAGGTGCGCCGGCAGGCACGGACCCCCCGGCTGTATTGGAGCTGTGATTGGTCGAGACGCGGCGGCTTCCTGACAGGAAACACCGCGTGATAGGTTGGACTCGTGTTTCCTGCCTGCTCGCCTTCTCGGCACAGAGAGAGAGAGAGAGAGAGGGAGAGAGAGAGAGGGAGAGTTCAGGGTGGATGTTGGAAGTCAATAAAAAGCAAAGTGAGTTTGTGAATGTGTGCGAGGAGGAGATTTAATCTGTCAAGATATGGGAGTGTGTGTATGTTTTGAATGCGTGTGCGTATCCTCATAGATCTGCAGTGAGGAGGGGGAGGAGAGGGGGGGGGGTGGCGGTGCAGACTCGACAGGATGAATAAACCATGTCGCTCGTTATCTCGGGGGCTGCCACGGCAACGCCATTTACATATGTCACCCCTTCTCCTCTTCACCCTTTCTCCCACCACTCTCCCCTTTTTTTTTCTTACAGGACAGTCAGTCAGGATTAAGTGTTTAGCTCTTTGCCGTATCCACACACACACACACACACACACACACACACACACACACACACACACACACACACACACACACACACTGAGTCACAAGCTCTCGCAGTGTCACCTTGCTCTTTAGTGCGGAGTGACAGCGTGTCAGCGAGGTTATGCCCGGGTGGTGCGCTGTGCGTCGGGGCTGACACACCTCGACATATGGAGATGTGTTTGTGACTCGGCGTGTGCGATAGCACGCGGTGAGACAGGACCAGATAACAAACAGACACGGAGAGCCAGCTGAAAAAAAATCGGACACACTCGAGATGCCGGAGCCACAATCCATGCAGAGTTGTGTCGGAAAAAAGTCAAACTCGCCGGGAAGGTTTTGAAGGTTATAGTGAAAAGTGAGATCGCTGCATCGAGGGGGATTCTCGCTCCGAGCGACGCAGCGAGAGAGGATATTAATTGCATGATGGGATACTTGGGCGACAAGAGGCGGGGGATTGGATGGATGGATGAGCTTTTTTCCAGTTGCATATTTTTCCAAACTGTGACTGTGCATGACAAAACAAGGTCAGCGGGAGGTTTCTGAACTCGTAGCGATGCTCCACCAAAATGTGTTTTGTCCTTCACCCTGATCAGCCGCTGTGTTCAACTCAGCTTGGAGGGATTCCAACAGTGACCAGTTTAAATGGTGGAGATCAATCCATCTTTTTAAGACTTCTCAATTCACTAATAGGACTCAGGAATGAACCCGCCTCCAGCTCAGCATCGACCTGGATTCCTCTTCAGGTTTACATGCACACGTGTCGGGACGGGAGTTGTTAAAACAAAAATCAACGTACATTTATCATGTTTTGTGATCTAAACGTAACGCTCACTGTGCGCAGGGATTGGCCACATGACACAGATGGATGACAAGCTGCAGGTGACTTGAAATCTGATGCCATTTTTAATACTCAAAATCAGATTTAGGGTAGAAGACCCCTTTAAGGACACCCAATCTCCACATAATAATAACTCTAACGACTGCTCCAACCTTTTATGAAGACTATCTGTAAATTCCAGCATCAGGTGGTAAATGTAAAACCCTGTTGAGCCCGCTTTGTTAACCCCAAAGTTTGAAAGAGTGCTAGAGGAGGAGCAGAAAGGCTGTGAAAAGGGGAGGCTGGTTGTGTGCATGTGTGTCTTGAACGCTCACCTCCAGCGTGGTCAGCACTATCTTTTCCACGGAGGAGAAGTAGGCCTCCCAGAGGAACTGAGTCTGCTGTCTGAGGGACAGGATCTTATCCTGGTGGATGGAGCGGACCGTGGTCGGGATCTGCAAAAACGACAAAAAACAGCAGGGGTGGGTCACCGTTCAGTGCTGATCTGGGACCTGAACTGTGGCGGCGGGGAAGATTAAAATGGGTCCCGGAGATGCACTCATGAACAGATAAAACACATTAAAAGGAGCTCACAGATATTGCGGGTTCCTGGAGTAGTAGACACAACTCTTTTTTAAGTAATTTAGGTCAAGTCTTAGGTGATCTGAGAGTCCTTCAGGGCAAATCCACGTTAGAATCGATAAACTGCGAGTCAGTTCTTTGAATGCTAACAATTTTGCTCGGTTTTGAAGTTTTGTAGTTTTTAAAGTCTTTAGGCTTCATCCTTTAATATGAAAGGTGTGTTTCTGTTAACCTGTACGTCCAAACTCACAATATTCAATACAGGTCGAGTGTTAAGTCCTCATTTTGGTTACTAAATGAATAATTCATCATCATAATATTCATTTTTACACTTTGTATAAAACAAAAATTAATTACATACATGCTAATAAGGGAGTGGCCCTAGTAGCCATACTTTGATCCCTTTAGACAGAGCAAGGCTAGCTAAGCTAAGCTAACTGGCTAAGCTAATCTTATCATGTAACTCACCAAAAGTCCTTAGTGCAGGGTGATATTTAAAAAAAAAAGAAGTAAAAACCCAGAATAAAACAAATAGCATTGGCAGACAGGTTTAAGATAGTGAAGCAAACATCACAAGGGATTTACAAAAAAACATAACAGCAATTGTGACCATCCGTCTTCAAACAGCTAAAACGCCTCTGTGCTTTTATTTGAAGTGCTGTGTAGTTTAATCTGTACGATTTGTCACAGTAAAGAGGATAACGGCAAATAAAAACGTTTAGTTAATACCGCCATATCCTGCAAACTGGGAACTCTCTTGTTAAAGACGTACATATTCTGCATGTGCAGAACAATTTAAACAGATATAATGAGTGTACAGCATATTCACAATTAAGATAAAAACACATATATGTATTTAATGCATCTTATTGGTGTGAGACACATCCAGCCACCGGATACACCCCGGATGGCTCCGGCACACTGGCGCTGCGCAGAGTTATAAAACTCAATGTCAAACAATATTATCACACGCTTCATTCAAATTAAGATTTAATGGGCATATAATTACTTTCCCCCCGTGAAGTTCAAGCAATTCCAGCCCAATTCCATTTGCTCCTTCTATTTATTTGCCCTCTCATGTAACAACGTGAGGCTTTGGCATTTTTTTTTTTTTTTTTTTTCCAAGCCGCCGAGGACTTGCTATGCTGCTTGCATTTTGTTTAGCTGTCGAGCAAGAAAAACAAAAACAGGATTCGGGGGGGGGGGAATATGATGGGAGAGTGAGTGTGCTCAGGATATCGACAGGTTCTCTTTCCGCTGCTGTTTTCCAGCCTGCCGTGGTTTTCAGGTGATACACGGAGCGTGAGTTTTTTTTTTTTTGGTTTCCAGCGCTGTCTTCGGGCCGTTACCTGCAGCAGGAGCCTCTCATCGCCGATCACCGCCGCTGTGTTCCAGTCGATGATCTCGGAGAAAGGCAGCTCCCAGCCGTTGCTCAGCATCACCGGCACACACGCGGCCTGAAACACACACACAGAGGGAAGGTTGGACACGGCCCGCTACAAACACAATCAGAGCTGCAGCTAAACCCTGACTGCGTTGCTACAAATCGATCCGGGATTATTAAAGCTGCCAAATGCACCTCTTCTGTATTATAATTGATCTGTGTTGTGTCCCTTTGAGTTAATGCCTCAATTCTATTCCATTTTACGTGGTTTTCAAGCGTCTTGTGTTGTGGATATATATCGCACATAAAATCACTACGGAGGAGGAAAGTCACCACAATGATACAGGCAGCAGAAGGCCCATTATTGTCTCAATAGATGCCAACTTCATCAGCCGAGGACTAAACGCCGTTTCAGAGGAGAAATCTTGTCAAATGGGGGACTTGAGCGACTGAGAGGGGAAAGCAGCTGCCTAAACTTGTCACACTAGAGCTTTTAATCACGATCATTAGTCAGAATTACACGAGAACACACTTTTACTGTTGCAACGTGACATATTTTTAAATGACAGAAATTTCAAATAATAAATAATAATTCGTGGAAAAGGCTGCAAAATACACTTAAAGCTGTATTCATTGATATATAAACTGTAAACACTGACACATTACCGCCCTATAAAGTGGATTTTGTGTCCTGAAACACCTGATGAGAGAACATTTTAAGTTACAAGCCTTAAAAAACCCCAAACAATTAGCTTAAAGATGCTAAAAACACCCAGAAGAGCTGACTGGCTTTTTTGGTTGACTTGTAAACCTGACTTGGGATAAATAAACTCGGAGCGACGAGGGGAACGGCAGCATCTTTTGATGATTCTCAAAGGCTTCATCACATCCACTCCTCTCACGTTACACAGTAAATTGACTCATTGTTCACACACAAAAAAAAGCTTTAGTGCACAAATATAACCTAAACATGCGTGCATGTTGCTTTGATCGTAAAATGTGAGATCAAACGTGAGCTGAACACAAGGCAGCTCCGGCGATCAGATAAAGAGGAATGAGCTTGAACACACAGATAAGCAGGCGGCGTATAGTCACAGATAGCGAGGAATTCAGTGCAACGATGACTGATGTGGATACGCAGCCGTTTGTTTGGAGGAGAGATCACAGTGAGGAGACCAGAAAACATGCATGCGTCCCCCGTTAGCGGACCACGAGCGCTCAAACATGCACAAAAAGAATTTCTTAATTACTTAAATCGCTCATTCGGATTCTCTTTGTGATTACTTGATTTCTGAAAAGAGACGTTTGAATCCCTGAACGCGCCTCAAAGATGGACTCGTTTTATTTTTGGGTGTGGCAGCTGTCGACACATCAGTATCCAAATGGTAAGTTCAGGTGCTCCGGGAAAGTTAATCGCTCAAAGGAGGCGAGCGGGAGGAATGATAAAGAGAGGAAGGAAGGAGGATTGAAAAAAAAAAAGACAGAAGAAAGTGGATAAATAGATGTGAGATGAAGAGGGGAGGTAGCGAGCCTGAATGTGACCTTTGGCGAAGGAGTGGCAGAGGGATGGAGGGATGGGAGGAGAGGGAACAGCTGGTGCGTGTGTGTGTGTGTGTGTGTGTGTGTGTGTGACCATGGTGGGAGTCTGATGTAATGATGGCCCCGTCACTCCCAGGTCATAAAGGTGTCAGCTGAACCAGAGCTGGCCCTCAGGCTGTGCTGCCGTCTCCTCACAAACACACACACTCACACAAACACACACACACACACACACACACACACACAACACACACACAGAGTTGACCTCTATAAGGAATTGCTTTCTCATGCAAAGACCAACGCTAGTAAATACTTCCCCTCCGTCTTGCTGCAGACGGGCGAGTCGATGGATGGAGTGAGTCAGATAAATGGAGGAAGGAGAGAGGAGAGGACATATTTCCCTCCTGAGTGAAGTTCGCTGGTGTGTGTGTGTGTGTGTGTGTGATATGGAGATAAGCCCACGTCTGTGGACAGTAAGGAGAGGTAAAGGACAGTGCAGTGGTAATGCGGAATAGTGCCGTGCAGTTATAGAAGCGGATAAAACGGAGTGAAGTGAAGTGTGTGGATTTCAAGAGGTTCGAGTGAAGTGGAGGTAAATGCAGCTCCAGCAGGAAATGACTGTAGACGGGAAGAATTCATCTGGCGGGGTGCAGCGGTCATACAGTACGGCGAGGTGTTACGGTGCGGTATAATGTGCAGCGATTTTAAGTTAATGTACACTTAACCTTGGCAAACTATTACACTTGAAAGTGTAATAAACCTCTTCTGTCTTTGTGAGCCTTTTTAACGTTCCAACATCACAGCCACAGCTTTTATTTTGAATATTTTTTCTGTATTGTACCAACGTTGTGGCTGAGAATGTGGTTCTGTGTGGTGATTTCACAGCTAACCCGGTCAGGAAAGTTCATATGGGCCGCTGTGAATCTGTCAAACTACCAACCCGAGACCTCATGAGAAGGTGGACTCTTATAAATCCATCTGCTGATCCTGAAGTCTGCGCTGGAAGCAAGCCTGTAATTCATCTGTACAAGGCCACATATAACGTTTGGTCACCATGGCAACATGTATGCACGTCAGCGTGGGACTTTTTAATAGGTCAACAGCTCTTTAAACCACTGTGCTTGCATCTGATTGGTCATTTATTCACAACATCAATTCAAATTCTAACAATACTAATATAATCCGTCATTTCTTCCTGAAGTCTTTGTGACACAAAATAACATAAATATACACATCAGTAGATTAAACTACAGCATAAACGTCTTTTAGTCACTATATGTATTTGATTTCCCGCGTTTCCAGCCAATCAAAGGGAGCGAGAGGCGGGCTTTACTATACAAATGCAGACGAAAGGTTGATTTTAGTGTTTTTTAATGACGATGAACTATTTATTTCTGTGCGTGTCGTGAACCCAAAACCTTTGATCTTTTATGGGCTTCTTTCCCCCCTCCTTCTCATCCAACAGCAGGAACGCCACGCCTGCTTGAATCCACATTTGTTCGCCCGGTTGATCACGCACCCCCGCGCCACAGAAGCATCAGCTGTTTCCCCCCGACGTTACGCATCTCGTTGTGATCGGCCCTTTGTGTCAGGGCCGTTTCCTTCCTCCGGGGCCTTTTGTTCTGGAACTCGTGCATTATTTCATTTCATAAAGAGAGATGAGGGGGAATGAAGCTAGTGTGCAAAGGTCTCGGCTCGGAAGCCGACGGGACAATAACATCACACAGTTTTATTTAAAAGACGCATTTGTGGTGTTGGATCAGATCTGTTTGTCTTGTGTGTAGCAGATTACATATCTAATATATATCCATATATAAAATACACTTTAGAGGCAGGAAGAAGAAGAAGCTACTCCTGTCAGCGAAAGCCTTGTTAGTTTAAATAAACACTGAGATTTAAGGTGGTGATGGTTTAGTGATCCTTTAATGCTTGAGGGTGAAACCAATGCTACGTGGGAGGTTTGAGTGTGGGATGAGATTCTTCTTCTTCTCTTGTAATACGGCCGGTCGGTATTGATTTACATCACATGCGCATCACGTGCGCTGCTCATAGCGGCGGTGTGTGTGTTTGTGTGTGCGTTGCTTGTTTACCTGCAGCGCCTCGAGGAAGCGAAAGGAGCCCAGTCGTCTGCCGCGGGGCACCAAGCAGAAGGTGGAGTTGTGGAGCATCTCCTTGTAGTCGTACCTGCAGACACACACACACACACACACACACACACACACACACACACATGATGAGTTCACTGACCTGACCAAGAGCATGTGTGTAATGAGGGGAGCACACACACACAGTACATCACTGTTACAAGCTGAAATTAGCTTTGTAATTAGAGTTCATTTAACGTTTTACACACATTCACAGACACATCTTCAGGGTCGAACTTCACCCTTTTGCTCTGAAAGCGTTTGAATAGTTTGTTCGCCTCGGCTTTTCTCCTCCGAGTGTGTTTGAGTACGCCGGGGTTTGTTTGCAACTCTCACCGTCTCATTTCCTCCCAATGTCAGTCTGACTTCCCCGTAATGATATGCCGAGTGTTCCCACATCACAGCAATTAACTTTGGGAGCAGAACGTTGGTATTACAGTCGGAAACAAAGGCCAAAACTCACAAAGCAGGATCCAAATTGTCATAAATCTTCTCCCTTCTGCTTCTTTTGCACTTAACTGCCTCCTCGGCCATAAACTCCATCCCATCTCTCCTTCTTTATCCCCTCCCTCCCTCTTCCTATCTCACAAACCATACGCTCCTTTGCACACCGCCTCTTCTTTACTCGCTCCCTCTCTCAATCCCTCTATCTCTAAAAGTAGGAAGCCGGTGCTCCTTCCCTCCTCCTCCCTCCTCCTCCCTCCATCTCTCCAGTGAGGTGTGTCTTATTGCTCTCCAAACAGGGTGATCAACCCTGCCAGGGGTAATGAGGTGAGAGTGACACCTGCTTCCACCACACAGCTGGCTCTGTGTGTGTGAGTGTGTGTGTGTGTGTCTGACAGGCAAAGACAGAAATAGAGAGGAGGTGCGTATCTGTGCATCAGTCCGTTTGCACGCCGCTCCTCGATGTGTTTTGACAGTTTGCACGTGCCGCTACAGACAAGGCCGTGGCTCCACGTACGTCTTTCCCACGCCGGCGCCTCCTTTCTCCTCCACTGCCTAACCCTTCACCAAGTCGCCCGACGCCTCCATCTCGCGGATTCTCTCAATTATTTCCAGGTTCTCCAGTCCTCTTCAGTCTTTTCCTGCTTCTCGCTTTCACGCTCCCCATCTTGCGGCGGTGTGTCTGTCCGTGTGGGTTATTTCTCTCTATCTGCCTCAGACAGACAACCGGGGCTGTTAAAGCCACCTAAAAGCCAACATGGCAACCAGGGTTTCTGCCTTGTTAAGTCCAATTATGTCCCACTTCTCAAGTTTCTCTAATGAATGACTTTGTAAAAAAGAAAGCAGATCCATTTAAGATGTATCCACACACACATTTTATGTCATCAGACACTCAAAAGTTCTGTTTCCTGCTGCAAGAAGAGCCAGAACACAAGTTAGAGGAAAATGCATCCTCTTACAACGATGGGTTGAGTATAAATAAACGTGCTGCCAATGCTATTTTCTACAGATCTATTCGCGTACAGATTTTTTAAAATTAACCTATTTCATCAGTGAACAACAATAAGGACACACCGATGATTGTGAAAAATTAACAAATGGAAATAATGAGCCACACACACACACAGAGCTGTATTTCTGATGCCATGGATGTACTGTAGCTTAACAGAAGTGTGAATTGTGATTGCTGATGCTGCATCTTGTGCGTGTGTGTGTGTGTGTGTGTGTGTGAGGGGCCAAGCTGGAAGCCAAGCACTATGTATGTACACACACACACACACACACACTTGGTGGTGATAGCTGATGTTGCCGGTGAGATGCTGCGTAGTCTCTTCTTCAGCCGAGCTCTAATGAAGTGCTGGGAGACATGACAGCCTGTGATAAAATCCCACCCTCATTCACACCTACATGCCAAACGTTCTGTGCAGCACATCACACATGTATCTCACACACACACACACACACACACACAGCCTCGCAGACATGCGCGCAGTGTGAACAAGCGACAGCTGCACGCCCTCACACTGACGCTCCGTCACCTGTCGATGGAGCCGAAGACGCTTTCTTAGCCCATATTTCCACACCAGCTGTCTGCCTGGACGCTGTCTGTTTGGCCGCGTGTGTGTGTGTATGTGTGTGTGTGTGTGTGTGGCGTGCACATGCAACAGCCCACAAAAAAAGGCCGGCATCTGATGGCAATGAATATCAACGTGTGGATTTAACACGCAACAGCCCGTTTCATCTAACCACACACCGCTTCCATGTGTGTGTGAGGCCTTCTATCGCCGCCGTGTATTTGACCTAATGTGTCTTGGGAAGAACTTTAAATAGTCTCTGAAGCAAATCGCCAGTTTGTACATCATGCAACATTTTAGGTGTCTGAGAACGCACCGGAACAAACCTCCCACATGATTCACCTGCTGTTATCATGACATGGATTCTGCCTTTAATGAGGCGGGTGTTAGTGGTTTAGAGGTTTGTATGAGGGTAGGAGGTTGCAGGAGGAGGCCCTGCCGTCTAAACCCACCTCCATCTCCCCGTCCTCCCTGCTCCTCCGTAGTTCACACTTAACGCCAGCTCGCTATCCTTTCATCCTTCTTCTCCACCTTTTTCTGTGTCTGTCTAACAACGGCTCTCCCTCCGTTTTGTCCTCGTGACCTTGAGCCGGCGCAGGGAAGCCACAGCCGAGCCTGCAGGCTGTGTGTGATTATGTTTTTCTCCATTGTATATATATATATATATACGAGTGTGTGCACATGTGTGCTTGGGTGAGACACACAACACAATGAACGCAGAGGTGAGAAAGAAACAGGGCGACAGAGGTGAGGCCCCAGCCTGCTGGAAGAGCGCCTGCTTAAAGAGGCAGAAAACAGAGTCGTGGTAGAAAACGTGAAGCCGACAGAAAACAAGTGTGTAATAACGGAGGCGACCTCTGCGTGTGCAGCCGTCCTGTCGTACGCTTACGAGAGCCGGAGCGCACGCTTCGGCATGTCCGACAACTGCGACGCAGAAGAAGGAACAGCCCGACGGCGACGTCCTACACGGTTGCCGTGGCAACTTGCCATTAAGTGCCTTTACTTGCAGCAACTTAATTACCCGAGATCAGAGGGCTGATGGAGGAGAGGAGGGAAGCTGTGTTCTTTAATAAACACTCTAACCAGTGAATGTTATCCGCAGTGATACCGTGATGGAAATCAACCCTTCCCCCTTAGTTACCGTTGCTACGCCTGTCAAGCTTTCCACTGCAGACGGGAACACGGGAAGTTTACAGCGATAACAGAAGCAGATTTATCAATACACTGTATTATCTATCAGGGTGTCAACAGGAGGATATGGGATGTTTTATTCTGTGCATCCTCATTTGGATACTTACTATAGAAAAGTTCACTTCTAAACATAATTCATTCTCAAAAAATGGCAGAAGGAAAATGACATCCTAGAGTCCCACACAGCCGTCTTGAACAATGCGTTCTGTACCATCACCTGTAAGCCCTCATAACAATGTTAGAGTGTGATATCCATGGCCTTGTTAGTAATGCTATCGTGTTACAGCTCAAGTTTAAGCAGACAAAAACACACTGTTGTGACAGAAAGAGTGAAATGCTTGCCAATGGAATGATATAGAAGTATTAAGTGGCACGAAATAAGTAGAATGCCTCAAAATCGTCTTCAGTGTAGCACTTGAGTAAATGTACTTTGGAGAGAAGCCCAGATTCCCAAAAGGTGTGCACTTGGTGGGCTGCCACCTGGACTTTCTGGTGCCGCGTGGGCATCCCGGCAGGCGCCTCGACACGAAGCTTCAGGGTGATGAAAACACCAAACCGCAGCCGGACCCGAGTATCTTCCAGGGAGCAAAGAGATCCGATTTACCGGCTTTTTGAGTTACGTTCGACTCCTGGACCTCCCGCCTGTCGCCCACTTCTTTGTCTTGCAACGTGAGTTTCGGTTTGTGTGTGTGTGTGGAACAAAATACAGGGAAGTGTAAGTATGAGGTTTTGTTTCTAGCAAACACACTCATTATTAATTGATGCCAAAAAAAAAAAAAGAAATCCCTGTCCTTCTGCACACGAGCATGAAAGTGAACCTCGGGTTGTCAAAGATGATCAAAATGATTTATCATTATGGATGCCGTGCCACAGATGTGCTAATTTGTCGAGTAAATAACTCCCAAACAGACTAAGGACAGATTCCAGCCGTAATTGAACAGAAGCTGCATCCTCCCCGTAAACACGGGAGTCTAAGTCGAGGCATATTGTCGCGTGTCTTCCCATGAGAGTGCGACAGATGTGCAGGCTAAGCGAGCTTGTGGGTAAAAAAGGGGGCATCTTTGGCTCCTGACTAACTGAGATAGTGTGTGTGTGTGTGCTTTGATGTGTGCACACATGCGTATAGTGCCAGATATGAGCTTTACAGAAGAATCAGCAGTGTGTGACTGGAGCGTGTCCCTGAGCCCCCTCCACCTCTTCACCCTGCGGCTCCGTGGTAAAAGTACGACGCAGCATCTGCATGTGTGCATCCAGATGCACGCCCCATACCGTCTTCCTGCCGCCGCCGCCGCCGCCATGACGCCTGCTGTACACTCTGCGACTAATTCATTAGCCTAATTAGCGCTCATTAGCCAGCTTATGCGAGTTCCAATTAGCATTCTAGCCTGGAATGACCCGGTGGTCCGCCTCGCCAAGCACGCGGGCTTTCTGTGGTTCTGAACCCATGCTGACCCCTGAGGTCTGCCCTCTGGGGGGGTGAAGTGTTTACCCAGCCCTGTGCGGCTTCGTGGGTGAGTTTGACTTATAAAACACGGCCAAGTGAGGAGAAACGATGTCATGGCGGCTGGTTCGACTGGTGGTGTTGGCCACATTTAAAGAGTATGTTAAAAATGTGCTGCAGCAGTTAGGAGTCCACTCGGGGCCAATTTACGTCCATGAAAGTGTTCACATATGCTTCAGTATATTTAATGACTGTGTAGCTTTTTTTTTTTAATCTTTATTTGACTGACAACGCTTGAATGAGATTAAAAAAAAAAAGTTTTCTATTCTTAGGCTGGACAACATAGACGAATAAAATAAGACGTTATACATCTTAACCAACGTGAATTTGTTGAATTTAAAGACGACCTGAGAAGAGTCTGAAACCATCAAACAATCAATGAATAAAGCAAACGCATCCAGATTGGAACGTACCCCGCAAGAATACGAGCCAGATGACAGCGCTTTACAGGCGGACAGCTGCCGTCGCAGGTGTGGCGGCGAACGAAACCAACAAAACAAATAAAACGAGGATGGATCCGCATCCCGACATCCTCTGGACGAGCGGAAGCGGGCCGTTCCTGCTCAAAGAGGTCACTGGAGTATCAAAAGTAAGTGTATTGATCCCTGCGGACGTCAATGAGTGTTGATGACAGCCTGTGGTGTTTTGACTCTGAGAGAAGGAAGTGGCGTCGTTGGTTTATTTGCATAATGAGGAGACTGGAGACGAGTCCGAGAGGTGTTCCGATATAAACTCGGAGGTCCACCTTGACTGGGAATTCAGCCGAACACGAATATATCTGTGTAAAGGATCTGAACAAGGGCTTAATATGACAGGTCTTTCTGCCCCGTCAAGAACAATTTCTTGAGGGGAATCGCTGACTGATAGGTCCGTGGTAATATCTCTGTTATTCTCTCCCTCTCACTATGTGATCCAAAGCTCTGTTACATTGAGAAAATGTTTACGACTCAAGGTAACTTAAGTGTCGCAGCTTGAATTCAAAAGTAAGCATGTTTCTGAGATGCCACACTCGTATGTATTCCTATTCAAATGAGGGCAAAACAAGAGACTAAACAACAAAATAAAAACAAGTCCACGTAAAGATAGGACTGATATAAATGCAGGCACACACTCAGTACACTCAAACTTCAGGATCAGTCCAAGTCAGCCGCCTGTTCTTTCCCTCCAGCTACCCCCCCCCCCATCACACGCGTAAGCCTGAATATTTTACAAATACCCTGATAACAAGAAGCCTTCCTGCCGCGATACTAATTCACTATGACGGCTTTATCCCTGCAATCTTTTCAATTTGTCCTCTCGGATTTTTCCCACCGCCAACAGATGGAGGCAATTTTTCAGTTACATTTAGTGTCTGTGGCAACACTCAGCTGCACGCACACACACACACACACACACACTAACACACACACACAAACACAATACAGGAGAGAAGGGAGGTCGATTTCAAACTAGGCGACACCTATTCCCAACACGTTATCCGGGAATATTTGGGGTGGATTTGTTTTCACGGGCAGCTAGGATCTGGCTTCACCCTTGCACACACACACACACACACACACACACACACACTTCAAGTCGCCGACTGGCGCCTCGTCATGTGATCTTGCAGATGAGGGGTCCGGACTCTGTAGATGTTCACTGGAGACCAGCTGTGCCTCGCTCCAAACTTCCAGATGGCCCTCGGGATGCCTCACTGTGCATGTTAGTATGTTGTGTGTGTGTGTGTGTGTGTGTGTGTGGATCCATATGTGTGAGACAGTCTCAGATTCAGACGTGTCAGCACATGCTCTGCGGCGGCCTCTTTTTAAACACTGACAGATTTTGTCATCAGAGCCACTGAAACGAGGAGCGCAGAGGAGGCCGGAGTTACCCCTCACCGAGATACACACACACACACACACACACACACACACACACACACACACACACACACACTCACACACACACACACACACACACACAGGAATGCTTAAATTCGTTCCATCCACATGACGGTCGCTGCAGGCTCTTTCATGAAAAATCATCCTGCAAAATCTGAAGGCTTGAATACCAAACACACACAAACCAGCACACACACACACACACACACATTGAGTCCACATAAATATACATACACTGCACACACACACACACAGTTAACGCCTCTTATTTTCAAAGCGCCACCGACCATTATCGGGGTCCCATCTGTCGGCAAAGACCAGTTCCACTCTCCTCCAATAGTTGAGGAGAGACTTAATCGCCTGCAAACACATTCTAATGTATTCCCTCTGAAGACTCGTCTAAATCAAAACCATAAACCCGGTCCTGGGGCCACCTGGGTCCCTCAGCACAAGACCACCAATGAGAGAATGCTAAGGACCCAGCAGTGCAGAGTTTGGCTAAGAGCCGTGCCGTCATCAGTCAGGATCGCACCTTTTTATAATGACGGCTTTGCAGGAATTTGGAGAAGCGGCCGAGCATTGTCTGAGTTAAAAAGGGCTTAAGAGAAAAACGTAACGGTGAGTGGAGTAATGAAGTTCTTCCTGTGATTCTGACTCACAAAGTGCATCTGTTTGTCTCTCTGTTTGCAAGTTGGAAAAGCCATAAGCGGCTTTGTGGTTGAAGACATTTCCGGAGGCAGAAACAAATCATACATTCCCAATTTCTGATCCAAGTCGGGTTTTTTTTACCGCTTTTGTAAGTCATGTCTGCAGCTTTTTCAAAACTGCCCTGAATTATAATTATCTCAATTAATCAAGTTATTAATTCAATTCAGAAGCTGGAACAGCAGAACAGTTGCTTGAGAAATGATCGATTATCAAATTATTATCTTCAGCTCCAGACCAGAAAGTGTATAAAGTAGATATGTAATAGTATATAAAAGTAATTAAAAAAAAAACATACATAGCTGTCCTCTTCAACAACTATGATAAAATAGGTTTATTTCCCTCTCATCTGCACACAGAGGGGAAATAACATCTACCCAGAATCCTCCTTGAGAGAAAATATTGTTAATATACATGTATATTATTATGTTATTGTCCTCTGTTTCCAACTGATATTGTAGAAACCAAAAAAGTATATCATAGTAACTATATTTCAGTTCCCCCATCTATATATAAAGATATATCTCACACACACGCAGACAGCCAGACAAGCACACACACAATCATTTCAGAGCGAGTTTGACATCGGCATCAAACGCAGAGTATGTCAGCACCGCACGACGCCGCAGAGCAGCGTGATGTCTGAGACGGCCGGCGCTCCCGGGGAGTGTGTGAGCGTCGGAGAGAGAAAGAGAAGGAAGTACAGCTGTCAATCACGGAGCGGAGAGGCAAAGCAGAGCGAAACGCTACCCGGTGGGTTCATCGGTGCCGTGTGTCAGTCACACCCCGAGCTCACATTGATTGTCTGTCGGCACCCATCTGAGAGTGTGTGTGTGTGAGCGTTGGCCGTGCACGTGAGTGTGTGTGTGAGAGAGAGAGAGGCATGCTTGGCCTTGAGAGAAAGATGGCGTGGAGACACAAAGGACAAGGAAAATAAAGAGAGAGAGAGGACGTAACGTCCACGATGATGCAATTATGATTCCATTTAAATTCCTGCATCAATTATGCAAACATATTCAAAAGTCATGTCAAATATTGATAGGCTCTTCAACTTTCTCGAACCGCATTCATTAAGGAGCCAAACCTCGACGTGGACTCTCATTAATCATAGATAGATGTCAGCTGGAGGTCTACATTCAAATTCAGGGACACTCCTGGGCCCCCATACCCACCGGCGGCTACGCTACGTAGCTGTGTGCCATCTGTGTGTGAGCTGCCACTGACTGACCCATTGCCTGTGAGTGTGTGTACACGGCTGGAGTCGGTGGGGGGATAATAAATGGTGGAAGATGTGACTGAATGATATTATTGTGTGGAAATTAGCATTTAGACTTGTATTAGCTGCGCTAGCGCTGTGGCTATAAGGAGCGTTGGTCTGTCGCATTGTGTTTACATCTTACTAGCAAATGTTAGCATGCTAACTGACTATGGTGAACGTGGTGAAACATTAGCATGCTAGCATTAGCAGTGTGAGAAGCTACGACTTCAGCGACGACTTTGTTTTTCCTTTTTTACCAAAACGAGTCAAACTTAGCGCAAAATAGCTGAACAAGAACATTACCTGATTTACACACGATCTAAAAGAAACAGAGTTAAGTTTTTTTTTTTAAAAACACTTAGCATTCAATGCCAGCTTTTCAAAGTTACTTTACACTCAGAATAAATTATTGATTTATTCTATTCAATCTCTCGGTTTTCTTTTCTTACAAAAAGGTGAAACAAATTAAATATTAATGTACACATTGCAATATATCAACAAATATCACAATAAAAGCCCTTGTATTACGTATGTGTGTGTGTGGTGTGTGTGTGTGTGTGTGCGTGTGTGTGTGTTATGTCACCACAGGGAACGGACCCTTCGGCTACAACCGCTGCATCTCAGTCATATGACACACCGCTGAAGGGCTAACCTGGTCTCATATGACTGAATTTAGGCTCCAAAGCTGGGCGGGGTCACAACGCGCGGGTCAAAGGTCACTCCGGTCCCCACCCTGAAGAACAAAAGGGACGACTAAGCCTTTCAGCGAGGGGTTCTTGGTGGCTTAGATTTAGGCTGGAGGGGGGGGTCATGTTGTCCGTGTCTGTCTGGCTGATTGTGTTCTCAACACGGAGGTTATATGTCAGCGCGTTTGCTTGTGTGTGTATATATATATATATATATATATATATATATATATATATATATCTTTACTTTATGATGTACAGCTCATGTCTCTGTTTGAGTGCAAAGTGGCGAGAGTTCGCATTTATGTCAAACCTCATACGTCTGTGTGTGTCGTTACTGTGGCGATGAACCCAGAAGTGCAAACCCACTGCCCTCGACTGCAGGCTTCCCCCGGAGCGCTGCACTTGGCTGGTCGGTGTGTATGTGTGTGTGTGTGTGTGTGTGGAACAGCTGTTCTCCAGTGCTACATGGGGGAGGTCAGGGGGAGACACGGACGAGCTACAGCTGTGGCCCCGGGGCTTGTGGGAACTGTGGCTTGAACAACATGGGAGAGAAGGAGGCGGGCGAGAGGGAGGATGAGAGAGGAGCAGAAAGAGAAGAGCTTCAACGACAGAACGATATATTTAGTTAATGAAGCTGCAAATACGAGAAGAAAAAAGTCATCCGGGGCAACAAAAACCACAGGGACCAGCGGGCGACATGTTTTGGCCACGAGTTCATCGCGAAGAGACACGGGACGAGAAGCACAGGGCTCTTTTTTTCCTTCAGCAAGCTGATCCAAGATCTATCAACCACAACAAGTTCAGCTCCTGACTAAAGCCCCTCATGCTTGAGAAGATTTATCACAGTTTTAAGCTCATAAACAAGTTGTCTTTCCTGGTATAGAGCCGTCCCGCCGGCCACGCTCGCAGAGTAACTCGAATTAAGACCCTCTGTCGGAGATAATGCCTATTTCGGGACAGCACATAATGTGATAAGTCTGAGAAATCACTTTACAATTTCGCACAGACAATCATGAGCTGCGGTTGAGAGCGGAAGGCCCCGCTCCGGCGGAGAGAAACTTGCGGCGGTGGAAAGGGGGCTGACAGCGAGAACTAATAAGCCTCGTGCAACGGGAGAGAAATGGGCTCATCTCTCCGAGGCACCGAGAAAAACTACCGGAGCAGCGCTACACCATTTCCAAGAACAAAAAAAAAAAGCCTCATCTATGTTGAAACCCAACACTAAATCCTTTCTGCTTGACAGATTTGGCAAAAGAATAATATCTGCAGCAAGAATAATATTTGCAGCCTACATTATAGGAACATATGAAGGACTAGACAAAAGAGATGGAGCTGGGCCAGAAGCCAATTTATGTTTCTTTTTTGTGCAACCCTTAAAAAAAAGAGAGACAAAGTTCTTCAAGGTGCTACTTAAAATCCTCTCTGAAAACTCTCTCATCCTCTCGCTCGCTCGTCTCAATTAAACGCCGCCGATTGCCATCTGTGAGGCGACGGAACCTTAACTCATTAAAAAGTCTACATAGATGAAAAGAGAAATGAAACAAGGGAGGAAGAGAGGAGTGGAGAGAGTAAAAGAGGCGAGCTCAGAGATGAATGTCAGAGGTGACCTTCATGGTGGAAACTTTACACTCTGAGCTTTCGGTATTAAGTGAACCGACTCTGCTCCGTAGATGACGACAAAAAGGCACATTTTTCCTTCACGGTATGTGCATGGCATGCAGTTCAGGGGTGAGATTGAATAAATAGTATCCTAGCAACATGCTCCATCAGAGGGGAGACTTCCTGCAACATGTGTTCGCTTTGTAAGTATATACTATACGTGGTGGGGTCACACTCGGGTGAACACAGCCAAACAGTTAAATCTCTACCCACAGAGGCTTTACTCAGATTATTTATACCAGAACTCCTGGCTATTAAAGCTGCAGAAAACATTTTGTTGATTTTCTCATTAATTGATTCGTTGGGCCTAGGATGTGTCAGAGCATAATAAAAAAAATAACCAAACTGTCCTAATCATACACTATTTGACTCTAAATGGATCATCATTTACTAAATGATCATCATGCTGTGTTGAGAAGACTTGAAACTCTCAATTCAGCCCATAATTTCATGTTTGCAATGTTTACTGAGATAATAGATCAAGTGAAAAGTAGGGTCACTTATTCATAGACTTCTATACAATCTGTAATCGCAATTCTTTTGCAAATTTGAGGAGTCGCCCCCTGATGGCCAGCCTGACAGAATGCAAGTATTAAGGCACTTCTGTGTTGACTTCACATTTCAGGCCCGGGGGTTGCGCCTGGTCCAACCTCGCAAGATTTTCAAATAAGAATCACAGAAACAAAAATTATCACAAATAAAATGCAGAAACCAGAGAATATCTGACATTTTTGCTTGAAAAATAACCAAAATCAACGCTCAATCACTAAAACACCACTCAATTGGATATGAAATATATCCAGTTTCTTACATATAGAAGTCACACTTTAAACCCCCCATGATTTGGTGCCATTCGGTTTAATTCTGGTATGAAATTGTGCTTTAATAACTGCTGCTGTGGCTGAGCCCCAACAGAAAGTTATGCAACAAACACAATCAATAGCGTCACGATATGTGATGACTATTAGTCCTGCTGCTTCTGACAAAAAGTCCTCATTTTTCTCACAAACTCCACGACCTTTCAAATGCAGAGCGAAGCGCGTGTCCTTTAAACAAAAGCAGTATTCTTATCGAAAGCCCTCTTTTCTAATATCATATGAGTGAGGCAAGAACGAACATGAAGAGGCAGTCCTCGCCGAGAGTCACCGGCTCAACACATGAAGCTTAACCATACATGCCGGAGTGCGTCGGAGCTGTGGGACATTCCTCCACATTCCTCACTGATTTCTCATTTTGCAGACATCTCCGAATGATGTCTTACTGTCTGTCTCGGGGTGAATATCCCCCCCCGTCTGTCTCCCGGCGACGAGGTGAAGAAAACAGGTGAACATGAACGGGGAAAAAGAAGAGAGACGAGAAACACTTTGACAGAGACGAATAGGTGCGCCGTGTCCCCAAAAAACCCCTCAAAGATCTTTGAGGGAAAAAAAAAAAACGCTCCATTGTCAGTCTCGCCTCGGATCTCAGCTTACACGTGGCATTCACAAGTGTCTCGCAGGGGGAAAGAGCACTCCTCTCTCCGCTTGGATATTGCAGAGACATTTTTAATGCCAGGCATAAATGGAATGAGGGATTAATCGTATCGAGATACAATCTGGGCACCAGACATAATATCAGGGTGAGGCTGATGGAGGCTCCCCCCCGCTGAGAAGTGCCATTCTAGCGCATTTCTGCGGTGCAGCAAAGCAGAGCGCCGGCCTCCTCTCCCCGTCCCTGTAACAGGAGGGATATTGTTGCGACAGAACGGTGACTCCGGTTTCCGAGCATTCCTGCCTCCTCGTTTCAAAAGACGGAAAACGTTGGAGGTAACGTGAGGCCGGCGAGGGGGAGAGGACAAATAGGTGCAAAATAACCAGGTGTGGAAAGGATTGAGAGCGGCGAGGAGGCGGAAATGTTAGTGGGGTGGACTTTCTCGAGTTCTGGAAGACGCGTTTTTATTCTGACTAATTATTTCTCTTAATCCTTATTTTGCGCACACTTGCATTTCCAGAAATGATCGCGCCTCTTCGCGTGTAATTCCCTCAGATGGGACGCAGCTTTGCATTGTTAGTCACCCGCTTTCTACTTCCTGGAAGTCGTCACGATCCCACCACTGCTGCTGCATTAGCCATCCGCGACAAATGAACCTCCTTCTGGCGAAGGACTCATTTCACACACACACACACACACACACACACACACACACACACACACACACACACACACTAAGCTTTGATACATGTTATAGCTCAGGCATTTTCTTAATTTGCACACACATATGGGGCATATGGGAGTGCTTGCCTTGCTTTAAAACATTGCATATATTCATTCAGTCTCTTTATCAGGTACGTATGTTCTCTCCATACACAAAAACGGGGCGGAACCAAATATTTCAAGAGCCGGGGCACAGTTTAATCCCACAGTAATGGATTTACCTCCGACTGAGAGTCCAATTACCAGAGCTATAAATGCTAATGGCAGTGCTAATCATAACAATAGCAACATGCTTTAAAAGCGCTAGCTAGGACACGGTGCCTGGTTCACTCCGGCAACAGAGCCACGCAATTACAGCTAAACACATAAACCGGGCAGCTCCAGCTGATTTAATCTGTTACCACGACAACTCCCGACTCTCTACTCGCGACTTCCTCCCGCCAAAACATGCCTCACAATCTCTCAGCCTTCTATTCTTTCTACCGTTTCCCCCGTCTACTTACTTACGCCGTCGTGACCAAGTTAAACAAGCCGTCAACGCAACACTGAATTATAATCTCAGGGTGTGGCTAACGTGTTAGCATCCTGTGTACATATCCAGCAGATCATTAGCACACGGTGCATTCTTGTTTGATGTGTTGTTTGCATAAAAATGTTAATTAATGCAGCTTTAACGTTACAATCTAATGGATGTTCATTATATAAGTCCTTGTTTTGGTCGCTTCTTATGGACGTTATTTTTCCAGCAACGGCCAATCAGTGTATTTTCATTCTGTTATTGCCGTTCTATGTGTTTTTTCCCTTACTGGCAGGGTCCGCCTTTCCTGTGCAAGCCTCAGGAAACAATGCATGCAATGCGTTTAGCAGTGACAATTGTGAGTCACCGTACATTTTGAATAATTAACATACTGTGTTATCCGTTAACGTGTCCATCCTCCATTTCCTGTTTGTAAAAATCCCAGCAGTTCTTCACAGAAACCCTCAAAAATGAATCCAGTCACTGGTTGGTTTTCTGGTCTTTTCCTCTGATTCCCACCACAACTCCATCGATCCTTCCAGCATTGAAGTGTTGGACTGTGGGTCCCGCGAGTGACACAAACATCAGCTCCTCTATCATCTTCAGTCTGTCTTGAATCAGCTGAATCCACTCTCACATCCAGGGAGCAAACGCCACATCACGTCGCATCAGAATGCAGGAAATAACATATTCAATTATGATTACATTCAATTATTAAAATGTTTTTTTCTGGTAGCACATTTTGCTGTTTGCTGAAACCTTTAAAAAAAAAAAAATCTTACGTGTGGTTGCTACTGTTGGCAAATGCAGCCAAGAAATGGTTGCCAGTAGCAACCTGGCAAAGCTTACCGTCGAGCCCTGAATAACTGGATTGACTGCAGAGGTCAAAAAACGGCGTGTACAGTATTAAGGATTAAAACTTTATATGAGGTCAATCAGAAACATAAAAATATGATCAAAGACAAACTCACACTCACTAAACTGAGTCTTTTACCGGCAAAAATCCTCAATTTAAAGTCCTGAATAAGACTGAATAAAACAGTGTCGGCAGAAGTGATTAGTAGAGTTTTCCTTAGAAGTTTTGGACATTTTGGACTAAAGAAAGTTATCCCTTAAAAAACAACCCAGCAAAGCAATCCTTAGTTACTAACTGGTCATCAATCTAGCCTGGATATCTCTGGCTCACCTCCCATCATCAATATTAACTGGGTCATCTGTGGGCGGAGGCATGGTGCTCTCCCGAGACTCTCTCTCTATCACACACACACACACACACACACACACACACACACACACACTGTGTAGTATTAGTTCAAAGAAGCCCAAAAAAACATTTACAACATGGTAAGCCCCCCCCCTTCACTCTGTTTTGCATCTTTCCCTCAGTCTCCCTCCCATGATCCTCTCTGTCAGAGTCCGGATTTCTCTCCGAGCCTTGCCCGTCTCATTCTCTGTGACGACCTCGGGTTAAACACATTTAATTAGCGCTCACAAGGATCTGCACGCCCCCTCCTACTGGCAGCCCCTTGAACCCGGCAGCTCGGGCGCCGATACTGCATGTGGGTCTGTTTGCTTTTACAAGGCCGAGATGGTACAGAAGCAGATGATGTCAAAATATCTCAGGGGCACGCGCGCCCCTTTCCCCGGGCTTTATAATTACACGGGTCCGGGCCGGAAGCCTCGTGGCGCTGAAAACAAACGCAGCCACGCGGCGCTGGTGCGAGGCGAGCGGCTCTCTGCTCTCTCGGCCCCTTCTCCAATTCCTCGCCACTTGCTTTGAAACGTGCTGCTTCTGTCAAGTTTCCGCCGCGCAAGAGACGGCAACGCTCCTTAAGCAGCGTGGGGTCAGGAGTGTCAATGTATACACAAGCAACATGGTGGTCTTTCATGTTTCTGGCAGTGAGAGTGAGCGGTTATCTGGAGAGGCACATTCAATATGCTTACAGAGAATATTCAAAGAGGCCTTTGGGTGCCTGGCTGCCTGCTAATGAACGGCACGCGGCGCAGGGTGACACCCTACTGAGGGCCGTGTGGGGACAGGGAGCACAATGCAGCAGGTCAGAGCTCTGCTTCCACACAGGTGGGTGTCTGTGGGGACAGAAATCCACAGGAAAAAGAAAAAACAAACGCATGAATAGCACCTCCAGTGATTTTACAGACTTGGAATGAGTCCAATGATATCAGGCTGCATTATGGGAAATTGTAGGATCCTGCGTTTTTGTCCGATTGACCTGAAAGGACTAAAAGTCACAATATTTTCATTGTGTTTCTTTGATTTTGATTTAATGGGATGGAAAAATTGGAAAAAGAATATTAAAAAATTCCAGAGATTACATTTCCAGGTTCACACTTGTGTGTTGGGTTTCTGCTTTTTACATGCTTTAATGTTTAAAACGATGTTCAAATGACTGTCTGGTTGAATATACCCTCTGTGTATGTGATTGCCATTTATAACACTGTGTGCCAGGGTCATCCCAGTGAGAATGAGCACATTTGGGGGACTTTTGATTTTTGAATATGGTCCTAATAAAAAGCGATATGTTTCCTGTACAAGTGCGTAATCATAGGAAAAATACAGATCAACAGCTATATTTAAATTAATTAACTGCAGGCATAAATGTGAGCAGCACATGCAAAAAAATTTAATTTGTTTGCGGGTGAGAATATATGGAGAAAAAAGTTTCAAATTATAATGAACAGAGTTTAAATGGAACAGTTCATTCAAGACATTGCAATCCCCTGTGTTCCTTTCGATTTGTTACAAATTGCAAATGACTGGGAAACATCCGAGGAAGTTAGAAATGATGGACCGCAAAAAAATAAAGTACTAAAAAACACATGGGACAAGCTCACAGCGGAGATGGAAAGATATTCAGTCCTTGTTGTGGCAAGAAATCTGCCAATAAACAGAGTATTACAGATAATGAGTGGGAGCTTTTGGTCGGACAGTACAAACAGATTCCTCTGAGGGTGATCAAGACAATAACAGGAAATTTGGTTCCCAAAAAAAAAACCCAAAAAAGAAAAAACAACTGCCACCACCCCCCAAAAACAAAAAAACAGCAGGAGCATTTTGTGCCTTCAAATCAGAATAAAACTTTCATGATTTTTCCTTTGCTGGAATACCAGAGCGGCAAAAACAAATCACCCTCACTTGGTTTTGGAAATGAGAAAAGAGCAATTTACCAGACAAGATGAGGGGAAAATAAAGCCGTGGCACTCTGTTTGAAAGCTGATGCAATCTACCTTGCAATGGAACATCTGGGGAAATAAAAAGGTCACACAGATTTATATTTGGATGCCACAGAGGGAGAAAAATATGCCTCTCCACTCTGCTCCGCACCCACGAGCCAACAATGGCCCCGCTAAGGAGAGCCAAATTAATGTAGCGTTAATGGCAGCCCACTGCAAGGCTAATGGCTGCTGGTTTGGTTTCTGGAAGCAGACACAAACAAATGGTCCTCTGTTGGGCTCGACATACTTTAGCTCTGATGCTATGAAGATGAAAGCAACGCATCCCAATTTTGATGCTGCTAATTTCATCACATATGCCATGTTTTCGGGTTAGAGGACGGCAGTGGTTCTTTGGAAAGCAACTGTTTTGTCCTTTATGTTTCCAAAATGTCTTTTCTGGTGACCCAATTCCCAAAAGACCTTATCTATGAATCAAGAGAAGAGAGAAATTGCGCATAGATAAACATTCCTTACCATTTTACATTATCTTGGACAGGTAAACCAGCTATTTAGTGATTCATTTTATAAATCACAACTGTTTAAAAACATATTAGTTGAGTATATTGTATATATTTAGAGTTGGTGTTAGCCAGGTTTTGTTAGCCGGAAGTGTTAAAAAATGCAGTTCCACAAATGGCCACTTGAGGCGAGTCAATCCCCATAGACCCCCATGCTTAAAGGCCAAAATTTACAGCTGAAATAAACTGCATTTGGTTCTAAAGCTCCCAATCATGACAACTGAAGGGTGTTATCAAACCAGCCCATGTAAATTATATTAATATTTAAGGTTAGGCACAATTAATGGGGTGTCTGCTTTGATTGTAAGCTGGTTGGCGTCTCAGGTCAGCTAAAATGTTTCATTGAAAAAGCTGCGTAATGTCTTCCCCTTTGCTGTGGTTTTCTTACATTAACCACAACTAAGGTCTATTCATTAAAGCAGAATCCACACTTAGCTTCTCCCGTTCTCCTTTTTCAGAATAATCCATCTTGGATGTAACATTACCCTTTCCTTTGAGCTAGGGGCAAAGCCAGCTTAAAACAAACCGATAAGTGACATTAAAGCCTTGTTTAGCTGTAGGTACACAAACATTAGCTGATGGCACCGCCTGCCGTTAATGTCTCTCCTCTCGCCGCGGATCTCATCGGTCTTCTTTATGACTATTTGTGTTGGGGATCCAACTCCCTTGGGGACGCTCTCGAGAGCGAGGTGAAAACATACGTGGCAAATATGCAGGAGGAGGATGAGACTATCCCCGCCGAGGCTGAGGAGAAAGCCGGGGAACATTTCAGGCAAATACAGGATTAATTAGGGTGCGTGAAAACACCCGAGGGTGCCCACACGGCCTCGCTTTCTTCCCGCCGCTTCGAGAGGCTTAGAGGGCCTTCGCCGCTATCTCTCCAGCAAAGGCCTTGTAGACAGACTGTGATTAATGCTCGACACTTGCTAGCGGGCCTCTTTTCTGCTTAAGCTCCGCAAGGGGCAAACTGTTAACCTGTGATTGAGCTGCGCTGATTCACCTCTTAGAGGTCAAAGGAGGTATTCCACCTCCCAAGCTCCTTAGGCAAGGCAGTGCATCCGCTGATATCAGTCATGGGACTCTGGCGGAGCGCTCGCCCCGTCGAAAGCACCATCTGTCGGCTGTCCTTTATAGGATGGAAGGTTCTCTGCTGGCAGTCAGGGAGGTATCGTCTTACTGGCACCATGGGGGGGGGGGTGTGAGTATACGGGAACGGCAGAGGAAATTAATCGGTGTTTCAATATTTGTACACTGCTGCGTGCTGTTGTATATGGATACCTGAGGAGCCGTATAGGATATTGGCCAATGCTGATTCGGTGTAGCGCAGCCTTGAGTTTATTACAAAGCACCGCGGCATACAGAAATGTGAAATGAGATGCTTTTTCTTTTTTTTTTTTAAGACAGCCTGGAGTCCTCGAAGAATATAATGAATAACAAACATTTTAAAAAGGCAAAGAAAAATGTAGTCTTATTTATTTATTTCTTTTTAATGAAGTGCACCGATTCTTTTAACATCGGGCTTGAATGAATAAATCCTGCATTCAATAAATGACTGAAGTAAAAGTACAAAAATCAGCATCAAGTACTCTTAATGTAGAGTGGCCCATTACAGATTAATATATATTATAATATAATAAGTTCAATTACACCGCTGCAGTTAACAGATGGTTCACGTGAGGCAATAAAGCAACAAGGGATGTGATTATCGCATATTCCTGTGTATAAAACAGATTACGTAGTAATCCAATTCCATGGCAAATCTATTTGGAAATTAATTAAGTCACTTATCAACTTAAGTACGGCTTAAGTGTGATGAGAAGGCACCGAGGGACACCGGTGACCCACTAGGGGTTAAAAAACGACCCGTTACGCCGTATGATCAACAGAAAGTTAAGATCTCCCTGACGGTTCTCCAGTGTAGTCACTTTATTTGCTTAATTGAGAACATGCAGTATAAGAGTACGACCGTGGAGCTCGTTTATCAGTGTGTCCCTTTATGTAAAAGGTTTATAGCTACTTAATTCACCGCGCCACTTTTACTGTTAGCTCATTTGTTCCCATTTAACGTTTCAGACCAAAGTCGGGCCTGAAATCATATAATAATAATATTTAAAAAAAAGCTCCCAATTTGTGTCCAACTGCCGTGGGCTCGCATGCCCAGACAGTATCCATGTCCACATGCACACACCTGATTCCCTGTGTGTGCCGTGCTTAACAAAGCTCCCAGTCAGCCTCTCCAGACGCACTTCCAGCGTGACGCAGTGGGTGCCGCCGGTTTCATGATTCACCGTGTTATGACAACAACACTGACATTTTGGGGGGCTGAACAATGACTTTTGTGTGGACTGGGCGGGAGGATATCTGAAAACCCCAGGTTGTCCTTAAAACAGTACACAGAATGAGCTCATCTTCGAAGGAGCTTTGAAAGTGAGTAACGCCAGCCTCCTCGGCTATGCTCATTACAGCCGAATTAGGACGCACCGTCACGGTAAGCTCCGGTAATCAGACTACCTCGGCAGCTCGGCATAATTGGCTCATCACTCAGCCTTAACTCACTGGATGCACATAAACAAAACAAAAAAGGAAGGGACTCCTGTCATTTCTCCAGCACTTGAAAAAGCAAAAACAAAAATTCTAAGAGGTTTCTTTCATAATCTTAAACAAGGCAACGGTGAATCTGGGTCAAAGCGAAACCAGAAAAGAATAAGATGTAGTCATCAAGGAGATTGTTGTACAGCAGCATACTGAAGCATCCCCAGTGGAAAACATTCCCCTCCGCTGTGTTCAAGAACCGAGGCACTTGAGAGTTGAGCTAACCTTCAACAGTGTGTGTGTAAAATTGCTGTCCGCTATTCAAAAGGAAAAAGGTGTTATTAAAAAAAAAAAGGCGCTTTAATTCACGTTTCTCGTCCGACTATAACCTTGAAAACAACGTTCTACAGCGGCGGAACGACACAACACAGGAAAAACAGGAACGCACAAGAGTGGGAGGATGGGATAGAGGCCGGCCGGCTCGGGCCTCTCTGTGCCAGCCTCTCTGAGAAGCTCAGATATCCATCAGGTCTGCCTCTCTCCGTGCTTGACAGCGGGTCTACAGAGGGTCCTTTTTAAATCAGGCCTCTCCCGCCGCTGGCACGGCTCCAGATAAAAGGCCCACTCTGAGGGGGGGATTCCTCGGCCCACGGGCCTCCGCTGGGAAACGACTGAGACGGACCACTGATCGCTTTTGTGGGAGGGAAGAGTAGGGCACGGCAGTCAAGGAGACAGACAGACAGAGGGGAACTCAACAAGGAATGGGAAGGAGGGTGAAAGGGAAAAAGAGGAGAAAGGTGCATTACCGCACACACATACGCAAACAATCTCAGGCAGTGAGACACAAGCTCGATAGGGGGTCCTGTGGGGACCTATTGGACATTTATTCAATGCGTCCTATAGACATTTGTGCCACGTATCTCAATGAATTGCCTTTCCCCCAGAGTCGGGACTCACACCGGGGGCCGGGATGTGATTAAGAGCTGCAGCTATGCATTCGGTACTTGGCTCAAGCAAAAAAAATACACCTCAGCATCTGTGACTGGGCTATCAATGAAAGTGCAAATACGGGAGGTGACTTTCACACCTGTCGTTCAACTCGCTTTTGAGGTTTTGAAGAGAGAGTTATTGGACGTCTTTTGTGACCGTCATCATGCATAATTAATACATGGTTTAGTCCAGTTATTGACAGCAAAGTCAGCTTTACTTCTCTGTGCCTTATGGGTCTAAATAAAAAGCCATCAGCTGGTGATGCATCAGTCCACTTGGTTTTGATGCGACCTTTGTAAGAGGAAGGGTATCGACCAAACGTGATCCTTCCACAAGAATGCAGCTTCTTCATCAATGTCCTTACCAGGAATTATGAAGCTAACTTCGTTACCAGCTTCTCACCAGATGCCAGATGCTTGGGGTGCTGCTCTGCCGCCGGTGTTCATCAGATCCACCCTTCGTCTCCTTCAAAGTCCAAATATGGTCACCTCAATTCACAGGTTGCAAAATAATTTGATAAGACGACGACGTGCAAAATGACTAACAAAATGCCGAAATGTGGCTTCAAAACCACAAACCGATGAGTGGTGTCACAATGACTATGACCACTTCCTATATACGGTCTAGGTTCTTGTTAAATGCAGTTTGATATTGACTGCTTTCAGATCAGTCATCAGGTCCTTTCCTTGACACTTCTGACGATCACCACACGTTAGCATTTGAACCAGTCTGCAGGACAAAGTTTGCACCAGCCTAAAGCAACAAAAACCCTGTTTGTCTGAACGGAACCAAGCAGAGATGCTGAACACAACAGCAGAAAAAATATATACTTTTTTTCTTATTTTGTGAAGTTTGGAGGTATAACAGACATGCTAAGCTTGCATTTCAGATAAAGGCCTCCTGATCAGATCGTGGTTGTCTATCGCACAAAGCAAAGCCGGATTAGCAGATTCACTGAGAGAAAACTAGCCGTTCCTCCAATGAACCACACCTGTAACACTGCTGTTAACGGCTGCTCCATCTCCGCACTGTACTTATCAAGCTTTTTCCGGAGCGGCGGTGGAAAGCCGATCTAGCAATCGCTCGCCGCCCCCAACTCCCACTATCTCACTCAACGCGACCCATGGCAGCCCCGCCTAAGATGAACCCTTCTAAGGGACGCCGAACGGCACTTTGTGTTGACTGAAGCGCACCGATCCTCGCCACACTCGGCTACTTAGCAGTCGAACGTGGCCCCGAGATCGGTCGGGCTATCTGTTCACGTCGACCGGCTGACAGCCGGGTAGCTTCTCGACAGAATGGAGGGAATATTCAGCAGCGTTTTTTTTCCTCCCATAAGCCCCGAGAGAGTGTTTACTTATCGGTGGGCACAGACCCCTATCAACGGCCTTGCTCCGGCGCACCGTGAGCAGAGGAGTGTCAGGGGAGAGAGGGAAAGGACGAGGACAGAGAAAGAAAGAGGGCGAGGCGGGGAAGAGAGGCTCTCTGGGAGGTTTTGATATGTACTCAAGAACATACATGGCTACTCCACCGGCTAATGCCGCACTCCTTGAACACATCTGTGTGTGGGGTGGGAGTGGGGGGGGGGGCGGCTTATGGGCTTCAGGGAGTAAATTCCTCACTCTCTCCATCGTCCCTTGAGACTCATTCTGCTGCCTGTAGATAAGCGTGGAATTCAGGCTCGGTGGCAGGCGTGCCGAGGTGAAACGGATGCCGTGGCTCCGGCTCAGGCGGACCCGCGGCGATAAACCTGCAGAGCCGGCCAAGACCGAGGCCCCCGCCAGCGCCCGCCGTCCGTGGAAGCTTATAAAACAATATTAACATTCTTATAACAGACAAACCAGCCCGGCTTTTGTGAACCGCACAGGCCAAAAAAAAGAAATATACGGGCTCTAACAATGTCGGGATGATCCTGTGAGCTGCGTGGGCTTTATTACGCGTGTTGGCCCGAGCCGGCGCTGGCGAGATACCCCCCAGCTACTGAACACAATGCTGTCTCCTCTCTATACGTCACAAACCAAAGCACAGTCACTTCTTATTACAGTTAGAGTAATGGGACAAGGTGGCCTGACGGTACGTTAGAAGTGTGCGGGTGGTACAGTGGAAGAGGAGAGAGATCAACACTCGAATGAAAGGATTTGACAGCGCTTGTCCCTCAGCGAGGAGGTTCAGACACACTAAGGGAGGAGGAGGAGGAGGTGGGGGGGTCGCCTTCCTTCCTATATAATAACAAGCCATAAAAAGCAGCTCTAAAGTCGCTGGTGAAGGAGGTGGCGATGGCGGTTTACATCACATCTCTGTGAGTGTTATTCCAGCGGCATAATTTGCTTATTTGCACAGTGAAAAACAAGGATGAAGGGCAACCCTGTGAAAGCGGTGACAAACAACACTAAAGATGTTATTTTTTTTTTTACAAAAAAGGGATGGGAAATAAAGAAGGTAAGCAAAATGTCATGGAGCTTACAAGCTCTGTCATACCCTCTAATTCATTACCAGCGTGCCGCTTGTATTGTTTTCACCTCTGCGAGTCTACGTGTGCGTCATTGTGGCGATGGAGTCACAACGGTGCAACATGCGGTCACCAAACTTTACAAATGCGTAGTTGAGATCAAAATGAAGGCCATGATCGAAGATCCAAGCAAGGGAGCGGGAGTGGGAAGGTAAGACGGTCTCTAGTTTTATTTCTCTTCACACAAAAAAAATGGGAAAGAGAAAACCGAATCATCAAAGCCTCTGCGAGTTAATAATGCAGACCCTATTTAATTGGATACCATTAAATTGTGCAGCTGTTCCCGGTATTGTGTCCGTCTGCTCGACATACAGTAGTTCTCCACATGTGGTCTTTTCCAGTGAGGCTGCATGTATTGAAGAGACGGCCACATATTTGGTCAACCGCTCCCAGCAGCTAGAAATCTATATTATTACAGCAACTGATATTTCTATCATTGATTAATCACTTTTTATTCCACGATTCATAGCTTAACCTTTTTTGGGGTCTATAAAATGACTTGCATGGCTGGTAGAGCTACAGTCCTGGTCCAGTAGGCCAGTCCTGGTCTACGTGTTCCTTCATGTGGCCTTGATGACCCCGTTAAACCCATTGCTCTCACATAAAGTTGTCCTGTAAACTTCTGTTGTTTTCTACTTTTTTCCCTTCTCTGTGTACCTTGGAAGTAGGTGAATTTGTTCCAGAAATCCAGACTGCTTGATCCGTCCTGATCAGACTTACCAAGCAACAAGAAACCAACGACGCAACGATCCGACTAACAAGCATGTGGTCTGAGCAGGAGGCTTTGTTGTTTTCAGGATTACTGAGCAGATAAAATACAAGAACATTGCTTTGCATGATTGATCTGTTAAGTCTGACAGACACAGTTCTTAAAAGTCATCATGGAGATAATTCATTTATCATCCTTAGAGACACAACACACTCTTGTTGGTTTTGGAGTTTTCATGGGATTTGTCGAGGATAAGAAAAATACAAAACAACAACAATCAAGGATCATGTTGTCTGACAATTAAAAAAAAAGAGAAAAAGAGAAAAGCAGTGTTTTGTCTCAGAAACCCAGAGATTTAGTTAAAATGAGAAGCTGCAACCAGGTAGTGATTCGATGGCTCTATTGTATACATACTGTACATGTACATAAAATATTCTGAAGTGCTGGTTTGTTTTCCTTAATACCTATAATTCACCTGCAGCACCGTACGCCAGCAGTCTGACTACTGTGACTCTGATTAGAGCGGTAAACACTTGGTTCTTTGCATGGCAGACGGTGCTTCACATCCGGCCTCCAGTCAAATGGGGGAGGGGGAAAAAAACAACAGAGCGGCACGGTGCTGCTTCCTAATGCTGATGAAAAACCAGGCGGTGTGGGAGAGCGAGCAACCAACGGAGCAGGGTTAACATGAGCGAGAGCAGGGGAGGAGGGTGTGTGTGTCGTAGGTGTGTCGCGGTAGAGCCCCCCCGCGAATGCCACCACCGCCGCCGCCACCTCGACCACTTTGACTGACTGATGAGTTCAAACGGGACATGGTAATAGCCTGTCTCCGACATTCCCCCAACCATAAATCTCTCCCAGAAAAAAATGGGAAAGCAATCAGGTGGGAAGAAGGTTTACTGTGTGTGTGAAAAAAAAAAAAAAAAAAACGGACAATGAGAGAGCATGTAGTTGTGCCAGAAGAGGAGCGGCCGCGCAATTTTGGTGAAATCTCAAGACGGAAGCCACGAGCGAGCGCCTCCCCGAGATGATGAGTGGCCACTCCAAGCACTTGAGATATGAAGCTTGTTTTAGTGCGCATCAAAAAATGAAGCTGTCGCTCTCACCGGGCACTTAATATGATTAAAGAGTGAGAGACAATAGAAAGCCTTGCCCTTTTCTTTGAAGTAGTTAAACCATTAAACTGGGCAAGAAGAGTTATTCTGGGGAGACTTTTGGCAGGCGGAGCGGGTGGAGAGTGGCCAGAGATTTAAAGGCTTTCCAGTGAGAGAGGTGGAGTTGGAGAGCGATGCGTGGCCAGAGGAGTGCCGGGGGTATCGATCCGACCCTGACCTCTTCCTGTTTGTCATTCAGCGCGTTATCGCAGGCGGTGCATTAACAAATATCTCCACACCCGCTGTCAGGCTACCGTAACTGCTAAAGGTGCCGGAGTGCAGCGCTCGGATCCGCGAGGCCGTGCATGTGCTCGTGCACGAGGAGCCTCGAGGGGCCCCGAGATGCAGGGGCCTCCTTGTCAGAAGCACAATGCGACCTGTGTGCTCGGGGCCGCATTGGCGCTGGGCGGGTCTGCCAAACAGCCGGCTGCAACTCTGTGGCAAATGAAGTCGGAGTTTATTGAACGGGGAGGGAGATGACGTTTATTATAGGGTGCGGTGACAGAGCGAGGGTGGGGGGGCAGGTGATGAAGGGGAGAGCTATTGTGCTAGCATGTATCTCACAGGCTGTTTTCAGATTCATGTTAACTCGGCTACCGAAATCACAAATGTGAATGACGTAAAGAAAATAAGCAATGACCAACACACACTCATCTCCCTCCTCCTCGGCGGGGCGGCCCGTGCCAGTCACAACAGCGGACGCCGTGACCGCCGAGTTTCCAGCGAGCGGCGTGGGAGAAAGTACGGCGGCCTTCAAAGCTCTGTTTGTCTGCAAACAGTCCGCGGAGAGCAGACCAAACAGCCTCCCACAGGCTGCCTGAACCCATCTACAGACCACACGCCGGTGGAAGGAGAGGCAGGAAAGGTGCTTTTTGATTTTGATTTTTTTTTTTTTGGGAGGAAAAACAGGACGGCTGCAGAGAGCGTTTATTTATTTATTTTTTTTATATCTTATCTTTCGGCCTAGATACGGCGACGCCTCTAAAATATCGACTCCAGCCAGGGAAGCGGTTGCCCTTTGCATTCGGTTTATATGCAAATGCACCCAAACACGTGGGAGGAAGTTAACCAAGCATGAGTGTAATGTGCAATAATGCAGTCTATTTCATTACCATTGTGTGGGCATGTAAGCAAATATGTATGTTAATTGAGGACCCTGTCATTTCCTCTGTGAGCTTTGAAGGTTGCTAATTTGCAAGCGGTGTACAGTACATGCATACAAATACACACAGACACTACTTCCTCTACTTCTACCTACGACTAATCCAAACACACCAGCTTGTTTTTCCTCCAGCTCCCCCCCCCTCCACAAAAAAACAAAAAACAAGTTAAAAACATTGCCTTGAATTATTAATTCTCTGCTGCACTAAAATAGGAACCAACAAACGCAGCTTCAAGAATGACAGACGGATGAAGACGCACAAGAAATTTGCTATATATACAATATATTTTTATAGTCCCCATCTGTAATTTGGGCGCCTACATGACTCCGTCAGAAAGGGGTTAAACACTCAGTATCCACAAATATTGGTTTACATCACTTCGGACGCATTTAAAACCACCACACAACAGCTGCAGTGCCTTTTTAAATGGCATTTCCCTCAGAATGTAAATGTCTGTTCAACTTTTTAACAGAAACAGATTTGCCCTTCCATTCAGTTTCCCTTTGTCTCTTTGAGTCCCCCCCCCCCCCTTCTGTTCTTCCCTTCTTTACATCTGAGCCGATAATCTCTCTTCTTGGCAGACAACGAGGGATGAAAGTGTCTCTTTATTCGCGTCGCTGAAAGACGTCCATGAGAGGAACAACGGTGGTCCTTTGACGGCGGACCCTGCCTCTTATTTACACATGTTTGCTATATGTTGGGGAGCCCGCTTGTGCGTGCATTCGGCCGTCATTGATATGCCAGAGCATGGTCGCGCTGCCTGCCTTCGCCAGTTCTCACGCCCCACCCAACCTCAACACACACACACACACACACACAGAAGAAGGGAAAATGTTTTCTTACCTAGATGATGTTTGTTGGTCGGCGTGGACGATGGGTTCAGGCAGGAGGGGAGAAAGAGAGGGAGGGGGGGACACAAGGAGAAAGCTTGATTAGTGGGAGTTCAGTGTTCGTAACCTCTTCTACGGCGAGTTAAGCTGCTGCTTCTTGTTCGGCTCAAACAGGTTGATGCCGGGAGTTTGCCTTTACAAATCCACCCCCCCACGTTTCCCCGAGGTCGGCGAGGAAGATGCCACCTCTTCCCTTTTCATCCCTCCATGTTTCACTTTGAGATTCTCTTGGGCTGAAAAATTCAAGTCGCAATTAAACTCGGCCAAAATAATTGCGATATTATCCCGATAATCATCAAAACAATGTGCTAAAAACATATTGGAATCACTTCACCTCACATTTTGACACAAGAAAATTTAATTTTTTTGTGAATATCATGAAGGAGAAATTAAAAAAATGTATGAATACAATTTGAAAAATAGCTAAATTGTGTTATTTTCCACATCTCTACCGTGACAGCTCACGTGTGATGATATTCCCGATTATCCCCAGAATGGAAATCCAGTGCAGTCCCAGAGGTCTGAGCGATCTGGTCCCATCCCCACTCTCTGTTCCCCCTCCCATCTCCTACTAGACCTCCACTCATGAACCCACCGTCTCCTCTTTTCTCCTCACGCTCTCCAGCCTCCTATTCCCGCTCCCTCACCGCTTGTACCGGGCAGACAGAACACCCCCAGTGGGAAGCAGCCAGGCACCGGTGAAAACCCCCAATTAGAAACAAGCATGTGGGCCTCTTTTACGAGCGCTCCACATGACAGAGGTGACCCTTCCGCTACACCTTTTGCATCGTTTTATTCTCCCCCTTTCCTGCCCTCCCTCTCACCAACCCCCGCGGGATGTACATCAGAAACCCAGAGGCACGGGTCAAATACGAGGGTGGATCGGGGGGGGGGGGCTGAACAGATAAGCTAAAACGACTGAGACGGTAACCACAGGAAATAAAATGTGCTACGTTTTGTGTTTTCTTAAGAATGAAATGCACGTTTGCCAGCTTGTTCCTTCCTCCTGCAAAGAGGATGTTGCCTCTGGCCTCGAGCGTCATTGAGTGCAGTTATTTGCACTACAGCAATCTCATTATTCCTTACTTTCAGCAGTAACCTGATTTCTGAAGCATGCGAGCAGGAAGCCTGGCTTCCTTTTACAGGTTAAGAGATTAAGGAAAAAACCTCGTCATCACAGACAGGTTTCAGCTGAGAACTTGGGCGTTTACTGTACAGATTAATGTGGTTTCTTTAAGCATGTGGATGGGAAAGAAATCAGGGATTGCTGGGATATTTTTCCAGTTTTGGTCCTGTATTATGTTATTTATTTAGGATATTAAATATCTCTGAATATTCTCTATTTATTTTTATTTATTCTTAGCTGTTCGAGCTAGAAGTCCCTGCATGAAACAGAGAATAACAAAATAATAATAATAAAATAATAGTAAATAATCACATTTTATATCATGACATTATATAATCATTATATATGTGAACTTTAGGTTATTTGTTATTTCACATCGCATGATGGAAGCAAACAATAGGATTATAAACCAGCTTAATTTGATTTATTTAGAGTGATTGTCTGAACAGCTGATCTGTCTGCTGACGAGGGAAACATTTTTGTGGTATTAATATATTTCCTGTGAAACTGAATCTCATGATAATGTCACATGCTGCCCTCACTCAGCCTCGCCTTCATAAACGATGATAATTAAGCTCATGTTTTATAGATTTTGAATGTTCAACACATTTCAAGGTACCAACCGCTCCGTACTGTAAATATTCCAAAATCTCGTTTTGGGAGACGCCGTTGGCAACGGCAGCCTTTCTCTGAAGGGCCCTGAGCCTACCAATTACTGTAAGTTGAGGACACTTAGCAGCAGCCCACGGTCTGAAAGTCCCTTTCAAGTCAGCCAGGCAGCCGTTCAGTCAGACATCCAGTCAGCCTGCGGCGACGGGAAAGTTTCCTGCGGTAAAAACAGGAACTAAGACATCGAGTCAGCTAGCTGAGGAGGCTAGCGTGGCCTCATGTGGAAAAGGCCCTGTGAGAACAGGCAGCATTTTCGATTTCTGCCGGAAGTGTGTTTTTTTTTTTTTTTTTCAGAAAAAGGATATTCCTGAATGTTTGAGGAAGAAATGCTGATCATTTGATGAATCCAGCTGTTAAAATGTGAGGCTGCTTTTCATCCTCAATGAGCTCTATTATAATGAAATTAAGGATTATTTACCTTCATAATAGTCTTAATTTTGAATCGTTAACACATACTTTGTGGTCAGCTGGGCTGTATAGGCTGTATGTGAGTCATACGTCTCCAGCAAAGCACCGGCCCTTTAATCAAACCACACATTATTCCTGCTGTGACAGATCAGACAACGGTAGCAGCCTCCTGGATTAGGGCTCCCCCGTAAATCTCCACGGCGATGGGAACAGCTGCAGACGAGTGCTAGAACCGACGGCAGCACTTCTGCTTTAAGGCTCCGCTGAATGTCACGTCGCCGGCCACTAAATATCAAGCTAGCTCCTGTCAATTAACATGCGGGGGGAATATATTAGACAGAAGAAGGCCCGAAGGAGCCGTAACGGGGACCTTAATAGGTTTGCTCTTTGGAAATATGTGCTTGCCGTGTTTATTAGGCCTCCTTGGTGGTGAGCACAGAGCTGGATGGTGGTAAAGACACCGGCCGCCACATTTGCCACCGTCAGTGTCCCGAGAGGGAGGGGGGCGCCGCCGAAACTCACGCCGGTGGAAAGCTAAAGAGAAGATAATACGATTGGAAAACAAATAAAGGGCAATGTGCTTTCCTGAAAAGGTTACACAGTTATCACCGAGGTTTCCAACCACTTTTTGTCAGCGCGTGTGAGGCGGGGGAAAGGTTGGTAGTCGTCGGGCCCTGGTGAAGCCCCCCCCTCCCACAGGTGTTTTGACATTTTAAGTGGATTTTAGCGCCCACAGCAGCGCCCGCGGTCGTCTCCACCGGAATCCACCCTGACGTTTTGGCGTGGAGCGAGTGTTCGATGCAGCGTCGGTGTGTAACGCACGTCTTCCTTCCTTCCGCCCATTTCCAAACTTCAACTCAGAAACACGCTCAGGTGTCACGCCGCAGAGGGCTGCAGGATGCGTGCGAGGTGGAGGGAGGAAGCCGTGAAGGCCCCGCGCTCGTCACCATGGAAGAACAAACAGAGACGGTGCCCTTATCAACGGCAACAGAGAGGGAAAGATGTTTGTGTTTTTCAATTAATTACTAAAACACACAGCGCTATCAGGTCAGACTAACATTTTCCCTTTTGTTAAAACATAATTAGATTCGTTTCCCGATTAACTGGATTATATTTGCAAAAAAAAAAAAAAAAAAAAAAACGCCATGGAGCAATCGTGAGCACGGAATGTTAACGAGCTGTAACCGTGACTCGGTCGCCCTTTGACCGACATTGTCTTTCTTCTGATGTGGCAAAGCATCCCCGTGCCCTCTTCGACCCCCAGCTCACTTTATGCATTTAGCAGATGTTCCTCCGGTTACAGAATAAAAACCTCTCCTTTTGGAATATGGGGAGACATTTGTTACTACAGTTTCAATACTGATACTCCTACATTATTTAACACAAAAAAAATAAAGTGTGTATAGTCTGGCTGTCTTTATTATAATTAAAGAAGAAAGTATGGACATATTCAGCTGTTTTACGGCAGAACCACACACTTTATGGCCCCACTGACTTGTGTTGTCACCGTGACAACCAACAACAACCACCCCGTTTTGTCCTTTAAAACTGTTAAAAACGACCACAAATAATTCCACTCCTATTCTAATTCTATGGAGCAGACATCCGATGCCAACTTTTTTTTATCGTTTTTGACACATTTCCGTTCAAAACAACCAAAAAAAGAAAGGCCCGTGCTCAGCACTGTGTGGAAATGCTAAATCTTTCATCTAAGTAGGTCATTTCAACGGCAGCAGAAAACTATAAATACAGGCGCACATGTAAGGACATAACCTAGTTAGTCAACAAGGCTGGTCGCCGTAATTGATGCGGCCTTTACAACTGCTCATGGAGCATATTTGATGACATTCACATCAAACGGTTATATGTATGGCAGTCCGCTGCTGACGCCTCAAATTTCCCACTTGAAGCACATCAAAGAAATGCCATATAATGTACGTCCATTACTGCTCCCGTTGCATTTTGGCCGCGAGCTTCCTGCGAAGCAGCGGAGCGGCTTTTTCCCCCCCGACGCTGCTGTCAGACTCCGAATGATAATAGAGCGCTGTGGGGCTGCATATCAGCATTTAAGGGTTCTTCCAGTTAACGTGGGAAGCCGAACTTCCTCTTTCTGGGCTGCCGTGCTCAAAAAGCCCCGACGCTTTCCTTTCTGTGGAGATCTGCAGCAGATTCACCTTCCATCACTGGAAGGTTCGGGTGAAATGACGGCATCGGAGGAATCAGCTGCTCTCACGCAACTGGTTCCAGAGAACGCGTCCTGTTGATCGCACTCTTGGCTTTTTGCTGCATGTGATGTCTAAAAACCGCAGCTTCCCCCCCCCCCGCTGTGAGATACTGTAATGTGTGGGGAAGTCATAACACACCACAAGTCTGCCATTTCCTGTTCTGTGTTGATGAGTGTAATGAATAAAAGGTCAAAACCAGAACATTTGAAGATGAAATGATTCCCCTTCTGTTTGTTTAGAAACAGAGACGGGTGTGAAACTACAGCTCCTTTCATAACAAGTGTTAGAAAGTGCTTTACGGCTACAAAAAAAGACGATGAAAGCCTTCAAATAAATAAATACGAACATCATACAAAATCTATGGAAGCCCTGAGAGTGTGTGTGTGTGTGTGTGTCTGTGTGTGTGTGTTATGTGAATTGAAGAGAGATCATGGTGACAAAACCTTTTTTTCACCTGTCAAAAAACAATTTGGATCGTAGAAACTGGAACAGCAGAGGTTGTCGTCCATTGAAGGCATCGTGTGTGTGTGTGTGTGTGTGTTTGTGTGTGTGTGTGCGCGCTGCGATGCCTTCAATGGTTCGACAACCGCAGGGCCTGAGAAACAACCCTGACAGACTGAACAGAAACTTTCTCCACATGAAAATTCTGTCCACGCAACAAAGAAGGCAAAGGTTGGCTGATTAGCATTAGAAAAGCACGCTGGCACTGAAACAGAGCCGCCATCTAAAGCCGCTTGAAATTGCAAATTGGGCCGAGGCCTTTTGATTGCGGTATCAAGTCTGACACTTAATTATTGTGTACTTTACATCTATTTATTTGAGAGTGGGAGCTTGGCAGCGAGAGGCTGATCTTAATCTCGCCTGCTCTCGTATGTGTGTGTGTGTGTGTGTGTCTCTGCACATCCTCACCATGCCTGTCTTGCTACTTTGGAATACAATACAATACAAACAGGAAGTTAAGCTGGGCACTTCCTGTGCTTTATCCTATCAGACACTTCCTTCTCACATCATTTTGTGTGTGTGTGTGTGTGTGTGTGTGTGTGTGTGTGTGTGTGTGTGTGTGTGTGTGTGTGTGTGTGTTGCTGGCATCCTGTGGGGGTCAGTTAGCGAGCTCCGCAGGGAGGGCTGCTATAAAAACATCAAACAGCAGCGGCAGACAAACAGTCGGCATCATGGGAGTGAAGAGCGCTTCCACCCCGACTACACAAGAACCAGATGAAATCAAAGCATCGCCGAGTTACCCTGCCTCAGCATCAGCAACGCTCCGAACCGAGCAGCCGAATGTGTGTGTGTGTGTGTGTGATCCCTCCCTGCTTAGCTGTCAGTCCTCAGACACCCAGAGAAGACGAGGCTGGCTGGTGTTTTCAAAGACGAGCCATGTGTGCTTAAGCTGCTGGAGATGACCTGACCTGGATAGAGGCAGCAGGTGAATAAATAAATAAGTCAACCACATGCTGAGAGGCCTCACACCTCTGTCTGTCTGGGTGTGTGTGTGTGTCTGTGTGTGTGTGAGAGATGATTATCGATGCAGACATTTTCTATGCATGAGCGAGTGGGAGTATTCTCGCCAGGTTTAGATCAATGTGCTTATGAGGTAAGACAGCAGTATGTTGTGTGTGTGTGCGTTTCCTATCAATGTATAATGTGTCTCTGTCCCATATACGTGTGCTGTATTCCTGTGTGTGTGTGTGTGTGTGTGTATGTGTGTGTGTAGTGCTGCTTCCAGTGGGGCCTGAGGGCTGATATTAATGAAGCATTTCTCTCTGCGGAGCTCTGTCAGTACAACAAGGCCCCTGACGTGATTAATAACTGCCTTGCTTCCCTTGTGTATGTTTGTGTGTGTGTGTGTGTGTGTGTGTCGCCCAGTGTATTTCTCAGTGTATGTGCAGTATATGATGCAAGTGTGTGTGTGTGTTTGTTTGGTGAGTGCTCATTAGAACCCGGCTGAGAAATTGGCTTTGCTGACAATCAATTTTACCGTATTGATGTTTTTAGCTGAACACACTACTTTGTTAAATGTTAATTATAGTTTTGCCCGTTTTTTTACACCTTTTTGTTGTACTTTTGCATCAATCTGACTTAGATAAAATCATGGTATTTTCTTTCAATCCCGATGCCTGATACCACAGCTCTCTTGTCACCAAATGTCACATCTGTATTCCTTCATGTTAAAGTGAGGAAACAAGGCCAGAGATCACTGTTACTGAAACGTGTCTCCATTAGTGTGTCTAACCCAATCTGCCCAATAATAAGCTTTGATGGCCCTCTGATCATGCATTGTCATGATATATCATACATATATGTGTGTCATATTTGCCTTCGTGTTGAGAATCGCTATTGAAATTCCAGTGAAATATACTGTTAAAACTGACCTTTCTGAAGCCGTTATGTTAAAAAAACAAACATTAATAATAAATGTGTTAATTATATGTCATTTTATTACATCTTTAGTCTCTTATAACATCTATATATATGCACAGTATATATTATATAGGGACGTTAAAGAGAGGAGCATGCTAGCTCTTCCTGTTTGTGGCTCTTTGCTGTGCCGCCGCTGCCCGCCTAATAAGCTCCGTATCGGTGTTGCCTTTCTCTACAGGACGCCACGCCGCTTAAAGCTCCCCGGCTGTAATGAGCCAAACGCTTTAAAGCAACCGCCAAACAATGACACAAAGCCAAGCGCATCTATTTTACATGACAAGCAAGATAAGGCGGCGTGAGGTTTGTGAAATGGGCCTGTGCCTTCACGTAATGTGTGTAAACCAAGTAGGTGGCTGTAAACGCCGTCGTTAGCGGATGTGTGCACCCACATTATCTGCTAAGCTTCTCGCAGCCCTGCTTAGCAAGGTGCTCATCATCCATCTTCATTTCCCAAGGTGCCTGGTGTTTTTGTGTGTGTGTGTGTGTGTGACTGTTTAAAGAGACCCGCTACAGCCGGTTTGGTCTCACCTGAAAGGATGACCTCCACTCGTTCTCCCCACTTAAGTATCCGTAACTCGCTCCCCTCCGTTTCCTTCCCAGACGTATTCCACACGCCGCAATCGTGCGACGCCATCCGATGCAGTCAATGCATCCCCCCCCATATTGTACATTACCTCCCTCCAATGTGAAACGCCTCGCTGAGCCATGAGCTCTCATCCTGCAACAAATCAAGCCCACATGAGCGCCATCAGATTCAAACCTCGCCGCTGCCAACAGATACACGGATCCTTGTAAAAAATAAAACAAGCAAAAGGCTGCCAGCAGACACGGAATCAAATGGACGGGAACCAAGGCGCACATCACGAAGCTTCCCATGTCTGACCGCAAACTTCAGCCTCGGCACGACGTTCCATGCTGGAGGTCATATGTGAAGCAAAAGTGCAGCTGTTTTTTTTGAAATGAAGATGAATTCTTCTGATTGTCAATATTAATAATCAGCACGACTACAAGAAGGAATACTGATTGCCTTTGTTACTACAATCACGCAAATTAAAACAAGCCGTTAACGACTTTGTTTCATCACGGAGATCCGTTTTTTCCTACTGGGAATAGGGAAACCTAATCGGAAATGTTTGGTAGTTCCTGTCAGTGCTCTGACATAACTCACGGAGCAATTCATCCAAAAGAACATTGTTTTTTAAAAAAAGAGAAAAGGGCAGGAGTAACATATGGCACCTCTCTTGGTTGGCTGCATTTGACCTCTGCATTTTAACGGAATGTTTCAGAGAACATCTCAATATAATCTCAATTTATGAGTGAAAACATTTTGACAACGAGTTTGAGAAATGAGTTTGACATTTTTCAATATGGGTGTTAATATTGTGCCGTGCCATTATTCCAAAACACCAATAGTCCCACAAATGTCCCATTTGTCCGAGTTAAAAGAGGTGTAAAACTCTGCTTCTGAAGAGTGAAGCCAATGCTGAAGTGCCTTAACCTTGCATTCTCTACTTCCATAGAAATCTAAGAAAATTATTCTCCTTCTCACTTGATTTATTACCTCAGTAAACATGGGTTCATGACCTCAAGCTCTAGTTTCAAGTATTCTTTTATACAGCCTGATGTTCATTTAGTAAATTATGGTCCATTTAGAGTCAAATACTCATTAAAACAGGGTACGCTTTAGGGCGGGGCTACCTCGTGATTGACAGGTCGCTACCAATGCAACAAGCTAACTTTGGTAACAGCATCAGATCCAGTAAGGGTGCTGCTCTGCCACTTGTGTTCGTCAGATCCACCCGTCGCTCCCCCACAGTCCAAATATGGTCACATCCTTTCACTGGTTGCAAAAATGAAAGAAATGCTGAATTCGAGGGCTTCAAAAATAAAGTCCATTAACCAGTGGGTGACATCATGACTACTTCCACTTCTTATATGCAGTATGCAAGCTAAACTCCCAAAACAACTGCCCATTGTTCCGAAAATACAGACCCTGTGGAATAATCAGATGCAAATGCCTAATCGAGAAGGTCTGGTCTGTGATAAGACAATCTTCCACTATCATAATGTGGAATCTCTGGTTTTTAAAATCAGGCTGGGGCCCAAAACTGCAGCCGTGGTCCGATCTTGGGGATAAACTATGCGGGTTCATGTCGGGCCGGGCCGGATGTCTTGTGCCATATCACGGCTTGAAGTCGAAGTCAGCGAGAAATAAAAGCTGATACCGAGATCGCTTTCATGTTGCTTACAACTACAAGGGCTGATAGGGATATTTGGAAAACGGATATGGTCCTCGTGTATTCGTTTCATCACGATACACATCTGTTTGCTGACTCTGCATTGGCTAAAAATGAAAACCGGCGAGATAAATAGTCCGTCTCTGGCACGCTCTTCCAGGACATTCTCCAGAGATGATGCACTGCTGCTTGTCCCGGGCAGAGCCAACCATCAATCTTTATAAATCATTCAGTTCTCCTGCTCTGCCCTCGACACACACAAACACACTATGAATGCACAGAGTGAACATGCACACACACACACCTCGGCCCCGGTCTTATTCCTCCTGTTCTCCCGCAGTGCTTCGGGATCATTAGGAGTTTATGTAACCACGAGCACAGGAAAAAGATCTTTTTCTGCTTAGATATGGGACCTGAAAAAGCCCATCCAGTGGAGTCGCCACAAGACATGAGTCAATCGCAAGATGTGGGAGGAACGGCATTGATTGTTAAAGAAGTGGCATTTTTATATTACTTTGAAAAATTGAAAGAAAAATTCAACTTTCTTCTTGATGCGCCACAATAGTTAGATACCTGCTTTGTGAAAGCATCCATGCTCTTCATACTCGTCCGTCTGCAAGCCCATTAAATCTTTTTTTTTTTTGCACAAATCCTTTGGTGCACACCAATTAATGAAAGTTTCACCTGCTGCGTGCGAGGAAAGCCGGAGCGGCGACGGCCGCTGTGGTCGGACAAATTACAGAGAGCAGATCAGAAGAGCGACGGCTACAGAAACCCAGAATTCCTCCGATTAAATGTTAAACCGCAGGTAAGCGACGTGCGAGAACGCGGCAAAGGGCGACCACAAATGAGGAATGTAGCGCCACGATGCCTTGTGAGCGCCGGCGAACCTGTCAGTTAAAGCCGGAGAGATCATATTCTCCTCCCATGTCCCAGCATGCCTTTGTCTCTTTCCTTTTCTCTACATCTCCGGTGCTGTTTAACCTGCGTGAGGGTGTTCGACATTCTCCTCCTCGACAACGGTGATCTTTACAAAGCCTGACGAAAAGCAAGAATTAAACAATGATGGAAGGTTAAAGGATGACTTGTCTCGGGGAGTAGGAGATAAAAGAGGAAGAAACTTAGCAGTCATTTGGCCCGATTGGGGCTGTATAGGGAGCCAAGTGGATAACCGTGAATAATTCTTCTACTCCTTTTAAAAGTCAGTTGGGACTGAAGAAAGTTTTAAAATATTCTGGGGAGGGGGGGGCCTGGGGGGGTGAAATCTCAGTATTTTGTGAGGGTGTAAATCATTTAATAAGTTGTCAAGTCAAAGCTGTGGGTTGAGAAAGACTTCATGATGAGGAGTGAGTGTCATCTGGGGCGAGATATATATATATAAAAAGAGGCTTCTTTCTTTGGTGGAGAGGGGTGGATGTTGTGGACCCCCACCACCCCCTCCACCCCCGGAGACCTCCTCCCCTGTGGTCACCTTGTATTTAAATAACACAGCGGCCCACTGATCTCCAGGGAGAGGCCCCGTTGGCTCCGATTTAGACTGCAGAGGAACGCCGGAATGTCTTTGGCTCCGGGCCAGCAGCCTTTTCCTGGCCCGACCTTTGACCCCTGCCACGGCGATGGCTGTATGCAAAGGGGGGGGGGGGGGGTAGTGGACGAGACTAAAGCAAGCGGAGGCCACCTGCTCTCCCTCTGATCTAATGACCTCGCCTCCACAGACACACAGACACCCACCGACCGACACAGGCTCACAGACCCGCGTCCGACCCCGGACCCACAAACACGTGCGCGGCGGCGGCCTACGGACGGAGTCATGCTCCGTGGCCGTGGGTAAACACACAAGCGGAGGGCTGACTGCACGTGTCAGCACACACTGAGCGGCCTGTTCCAGTGACGGCATAAACACACAAAAACACACACACACACACACACACACACACAGAGATGAACGCCACCTGACTGACGACGCATTCCAGAGTAAAAGCATCATAAAACAAGCCCCATACTGTGTGTGTGTGTGTGTGTGTGTGTGTGAGACATTTATGGCCTTCATCTGGTCGCTATACATAACATCATTACCCCATCGTCAGCCCGCGTTAATGTGAAACTTGGAAGCGTGTCGGTGGCCTCTGAGTGTGTGTGTGTGTGTGTGTGTGTGTGTGTGTGTGTTCCCATCATCCACAGCCTGTTTTCCATGTGACTGACTCGTGAGGCAGGAGGGCTGGAAAAATCAGCCTCATTACATCATCTGGCCCGCGCTAACCCTCGGGCCGCTAGTCCGAGAGCGCCGACGTAAAGGTAAGCATTTTCTTTTAAAAAAAGAAAATAAAGCTCGGAGCAGTAAAACACCCAATGACTAATGGGGCTGGGAGGGCGAAGAATAAACTCTGAGAGGGGGCCAAGTCTGCGGAGATGTATGCACACGACACATAAAGACAGGAATACGGAGAAATTAGTGAACGGTCTGAGTCAGAGAAGCATTTGGTGATCTGTCAGATAAAATATCTCCTGTATCGAGGGGGGAAAGAAGCCTGCGGTCTGACTGGAGAATAAAATGTATTAGAGTGTACACACACACACACACACACACACACACACACACACACCGGTAAGTACAGCAGCAGCACCTTTGTGAAAGCGGGGGGGATAAACACGGGGGTATTCCCTCATCGCCCCTGGCTCCGGTTTCTGCCGACGCCGTGGAAACGGAGAGGAAGTCTCGAAAAAGAGTGCGAGAGGGAGAAAATTATAGATCTCTCCGTCACCGTCTGCTTATGTCATGAAAACCGAGGGTCGACCACGTGGTATTAACCGCGGCGGCCCGGCGCGCGCACACACACACACACACACACACACACACACACACAGACACACACACACACAAGAAGGGAAACAAACCCACAAAGGTTTAACCAAGCGGCGAATTAAAACATGCAAGACGGCTGAGCGAGCGAGACTTCCCCGAAGGACGACGACGGTGTGGTCTCAGCCGCCGTCGCTCCCACCGCAGATCAAAAGGCAGAGAAGTGGCTCGGCTCTCAGCGGCATTAAGTCACGGTAAGCCTAGACGGAGGCCATACACATCCCCCCCCACACACACACAGGCACACACACGCACACACACAAATAAAGCCGGCTGGGATTAGACTGACAATGGCCCACAGTGAGTCACAGGCTCTCAAACAAGGTCAGACAACAGTCACACAAGCAAACGGGCTCAGGAAACTAAATGGGATGAACTGCTTAAGGTGCGCTCGATTTAATTCACTAGTGTGGTGGTGGTGGTTTGTTTCATGGCTTCATTGAGGTTTAACATACACCACCCAGCGTTGCATTGTGGGTAAAGTAAACGTGTCGCGGCGGACGATCTGCATTTCACCTTCTTCTTAGGCGACACAAACTGCTCACACACACCTTGAAGTCACACTCGCCATGATTTAACGCCATCGTTGCGACACTTGTGGTTGCCGCGGTAACAGGAAGTGCAGTTTAACAGTACAGTAAACACAACTTGGGTGGATGGATCAACACTGTGGATTTGTTAAATATATGAATATTCAGGGCCGCCCCTGCCTACACGCAGAACACGCACAGTGCGTAGGGCCCCGCGATCCAGTAGGGGCCCCGTTTTGCAAAAAGGATGCACATATGCACAGCCGTGGGCGCGCTACTAGATCAGCTGTCAGCGCGAGGCAGGAGAAGAGAGAGAAGAGGATACCTTTTTTTAATTTATAATCTGACGCCGCACGCGCCGTCACTGCAATGATTGACAGCAATCGATCTGACCAATCACTGGTCAGATGCACATACGCTACATACACTTGTCAAGCAGCTGCAGGTGAAGACGTGATGGCTTCGAAAACAACCTACGAGTCAGGCGCGAGCAAGAGGGTAAAAAAGCAAAACAAGAGGAAACTCGTGCTTCTCTCGAAGGTTCGTTGAAGTTGTTGAACAACAACGGCGGCCTCCGTGTTCGTAGCAGATATTCTGCTCGTCTGTACGTCGGCGTATCAGGGCCACTGTATGAAAAAAAACGGAGCCGAGAGAGGGGGCGATATTCTGGGGAAAAAGTCGCAGATATGCTACTTTATTACGATGCTAACAAACAACCGCTAGCTAACTTCCCATGAATGTAGGCATTTATTTGTCTAATTAATCCATCCCAACGTGTGACAACGCCTCGTCAAGGTCCTTAGGGTGACGGCTGTTGGTGCTTATTGTCGGTTTTATTTAAACGGGACAAATTGTCATCTTATGGGTGTTTATTGATCGGGCGGAGATTAGCCGCAACTCTCACGTGTTGCCATAGCAACGGCAAACATCCGGTCACGCTCCGTCTCTTCTTCTGTATTTTTGTTGCAGAAACAGCGCCGCATAAGGGCCTGGAATATGTACTATCACGCGCTGAGTCGTTTTCAGTGGATTCATCTGGAAGCAGATTTTCTTGAAACGATGCCAAGTCAAAACGGAGAAAAAAAGTTTGTTTTGCTTCGTGTGTGTACGGGGCCTAAACCTCCATGCTCAAACATGCTTGTTTTGCACTCTTTAAGTGCCTAAAAGACTGAAAGGTCTGAATGTAAGTTTTTTGTAGACACAAGTTGAAGTTATTTTTAATTGTTCTTTGTGACTCAGATTTATTTATTTTATTCAGTGTGACTTATTTTCCTGCCTGTTAATTTACTTTGAAGTTACGTTTACATTTTACTCACTCTTTGTGAGTCAGCTTTATTTTTTTATTTATTTAATGGGCTTTATGCACAGCTCTACTACTTCCTGAAATAAGCCAGCTCGTTTATTTCCTGTCTTACATTATTGGACAAACTGATTAATCATTATACTGTCGTTTTGTACCTAATATACATTTGGGATTTGGTAGGGTCGGATGGCGGTGGGGGGGGGGCCCGAAGAAATTTTTTCGCTTAGGGCCCCATTTTGGTCAGGGGCAGCCCTGTGAATATTTAAGGTCAATCAACGGTCAAATATCAACATTTTTGTCGAGCACGCCATTGCCTCGACACCCGTCTGGTCTTGAAGCCCGATGCTGTCCGCTGGCTTCAGATTGGGGCTTTAAAAGATGGTTCTCCAGAGACGTGGCAGGTGAAATAAAAAGGCAGCGCTTGACTTTAAGACCACTTTGTGAACGGCTGTGAAGTCGCTGAGGCGCGGAACGAGAGGAGAAGAATAAAGATAGACATAATAACACTGAAAAAAGGTGTCAAACTGTTTTTAAAAGTAAAAAAGTAAAGAAAAAAAAAAGGTGGCCGCTACCTGTCGGCACCAATTAACACACACACACACACACACAATCAGAGAGCGACAAGCCAGAGAAGGGGGTCGCGGCCGGCGGCTTTAAATATCAACGTGATGAAAGGGCGAGGCTCCACAGATTCACAGGCAAGAGAGGATAGAGGGAGGCAGACGGGGAGAGAGTTGGGTAACACGGGGAGATCAAAGAGGCGTTTCAGAGTCAATCCCTTGTCGGACCGTTCAAGAGCTGCTGGCTGTCAGCAGGCATGAGAACAAACAGGCAAATGTGATGCAGGCGCTGGTTTACATGCAGAGCGTCGCCGGCGGACACACAAAGTGTCATCAGCGTACGAAAATAAACGCAATGAACGGAGGAAATCTCTCTTTCTTCCCCCCCCCCCCTCTCTAATCTACATCCATCCAGCTCCTGTATATTTTCCATTATTCCACACACCTCTTCCTGTTTAAGTCCCAAATCCGGAGCTGTCTGACGGTACAGTAATGAGCCTTATCTTAGTGAAGGAGGGTTTTATTATAACGCGAAATTTGTTTGTTTTTCTCTCTCTTTGTGCGATGATGTGGAATAAAATCAGTGTTTTTTTGCCATTTTTTGGTCACATGACATTTTCACATAACCATTTGAATATTGATGACAGCCGTTATACGACCAGATCTAGGTTGAAGCTGATGAGCGGCGTGATAAACACACTGTGTAGGAGTCAATACCACAAACTGGAGCCTATATGTGCAAAATTGTGTTTTTTTTTTCCTTCTTCTGTATTGTCGAGTTCTGAAATGAGGTCAATATCTCATCTTTTCATGTGAGGTAAAGCCGCCGACATCACTCAGACAACAACGATGTCCTGGCAGGATAACAGGAAATACATCCTTGTTACGCGTTGCATCGTCTCCTCCGCCTTCTTTAAACACCCACATAAATAATCAATGTGAAACACTGACATTTCCGACCTCTCCGAAAAAGGAAAAACAGCTGCAGATTGAACCAAGTAATTCAAGAAAGCAGTTTAAGGGGGCCGTGAGAGCACCTGTTTTCATTTTCTTATCGGTTTCATCGCTGCCCGAGGTTTTAGTCTTCCTCCCGGCGAAAAACACCGCTGATTGTTTCTCCGTGATTGTCCGTCTCGCACTTTCAATCGACAACCCGCGTGAGACAGAACATCCAGCTGTGCGTTCCCTCCGACAAATAAGTAAGGTCATTTCTCTTACACGCTTCCTCACAAATGTAGTACACACGCCGAGGACGCATTAAATCTAAACTCACATCTCATATTCAAACAAGTCGATAAATGCCATTTAATGAAGCAAAGTCTGAATATCCTGGAATTTGGCAATTACAATGTGCTGATTCGGCGATTTTAAATCTAAAAAAAGTATGCTGAAATAACTACATCATGATGACAATTTGTAAAATGTCAGAAGTCACGGTTTGTAAACGACAAGGAAACAACTTTTAAAATGCTGGTTTTCTGAAAGAAGCTCAGATTGATGGAGCTTGTTTGCACTAAAGACAAACCCTGGTTTCTACAGTTTATTCGGTCTCTGTCCTAATATAAAGTACTAACGTAGAGCTCTGGATGACCACAGAAACAAGTCGCCACGGTGACTCGGCCTTCACTTTCTCGCCTGCTAAGAGAGAGATACAGTACAGAAGGGGAGATGGAGGCGGCACAGAGCAGGATGTGTCCTTCCAGGATGCTGACCACATGTTTCCCCCCACTGCGCCTCGCTGGCCACTTCTCCTCTGGAGGATTAGTCCATCTGTGTGTGTGTGGGGGTGTGTGTGTGAAGAGGTTGGCATGGTTGATGGGCTGCAAGGCAGAGAGCTTCCCCCCTGCTTTGTAGAAGTGTGGTGGGTTTTCTTTCACAAACGCACACGGTTGTGGCCTCTCTCAGTCTGAAGAACACAAACGCCGACGAGGAACGGTGAAGACGCACCTCAACTCCAGCGCCGAGCAGCTGTAATGCAGCGAGTGGTGAACGGGTGAACGATGGGAGTCATTTCGCCTCGCAGACGGGGTTTAAAATGCATATCAGTGTGTGTCACATCGCCATGACAGCAGACGTCAGTTAATAAGGCCGGAGAGGAAGTCGCTGGCTCGTTACAGATCCCTGCAGAGGAGCTTTTCCTGTTTTGTTTGTTATGTAACTGGGGGGGGGGGGGGGGGGGGGATTAAATTACAATTACAATGTGCAGATTGTTGGAGCTATTTCTCTTCATTTAGATCATTTCCCCCTCATCCAGCACTTGTGACTGAGAACTGGGAAACAATATGTTTCCCTGTTTGGTTTTGCAAAAGGACGTGTGAGACAAATGCCTTCAGGCATTAATGATTGATTAAAGGACACTCACAATAAGTTGATCATGGTAGACAAGTGAAAAATAAAGCATCATGTGATAAAAATCGGACTCACACAACGTCGCCATTTATGTATTTATCGTCAATTTACAGGAGACGAGGAGACCTTATGATTTATAATTACCTTATTTAAGATATGTTTTTCACAGAAAAAACTATGGTGCAATAAAAATATTTCTCTCTTCACAAAATGCAATGATTCCAGTGTTTAAGTGCCTTTTTAAGCAGATTATCGCAATAATATGGTGATAATCATGACGTGAAATCGTCTCATTCCTACAGGTTTCAGCTTGACACGACGTAAACCTGCATCTACCTTTTTCTCAGACTCCTGCCGGCTTGAAGACGTCTTGTTATTTCACATTAGCAGGAATTCAACCACAAACCACAGCGCCCTGCTGTCCCTCTCCACTTATAACACAGAAGCATCCACACGCCGTACACCACAGCGACCCCAGCAGGATTATTACACACCCACGTGTGTCAGAAAGACCCCTCGAGGCGCCACCATCTCCCTAACTGCCCATCATCACCACCAACCTCGCCGCTCCCTCTCCTCCGGCAGCAAAGCGTCCATGCATGCAGGCTTTGATCTCCCCCTCCACCCTTTGAGAAGTGCTGGCCGGCCACTTGTAAGACGCTGGGAGATCATGTGGCGAGCTCTGGCTTCTGGGAATATCCCAAGATGCCATCAAATCATGGCTTCCAAACAAAAACGGAGGGGGGGAAGAGAGCAGGAAGATGAAGGAAGGAACGGGATATTTAATAGAAAATGGGCGATAAATGGCGGGATTTGGAAAATTTAACAAATCGTTTCTCCGTGCAGCAAAAAGCAGCAGCTGGTTCTCACCAGTCTATTATCCCCAGTGATCCGTCCGTCTCTGTTCTCTCACCGCCACGTACCTATACACATCCTGTTCTAACCCTCCTCCTCCGCCGCCACCTGTCTTCCTCGCACCTCCTCCTCCTCACTGCCAGAGTCCCTAATGAGGCTCCGTGGGAATGCTCTCTGGCTCCCTCACTGAAGGTAGACCTGCTCCCTTTCTGCTGTTTTCTGAGGGGCCTGCTGGAACGGATTGTCTGCCGCAACATACCATATGGCCTCACCGCCGCCCCGGCGTTCAGGCAACACACACACACACACACACAAACACAGACACAGCAAGAAAAACACACAGGCGAGCATGAGATGTCGCACGTCCATTTGTGACACACGAGTTCCTCCAGCTCACATCATCATGCGTTCATTTAGGAAGGGGGAACATATGCGGAGGGGCAAATATATTAGGATCCACCTCCGTCACTTCCATTCAAGCCATTTAGAAGGTGGCGAGGTGAAAGCTGTTTTTAAGAGGAGCACGGTTGATTTGCTACGTGCTTTGAACCCCCGAAACATTTCCAAAGCGTGCTGCTCCATCATCATATCCGAGGGTTCCAGCGCTACGGCTTTACGACGGGAAAGTGCTGCTCCCATTAGCTCGCCCAGTTTATGCTCATGTGCTCGAAGCTTCCCTCGCCAAGTCACTGTGTCGCCAAGCAGCACGGACTTTGTGAGGAGATGAAAATGAAGTCCAGGCAGTGACGCCCTCTCGTTCATTTTAACGAGGCAAGTCCATCCACACACGAAGCTCAACTTCTGCCGGCGACACGTCGTCGTCGCCGTCGTGTGGCTAATTAAATGCTTCGAGGTGCCATATTCCAGAAAGTGAGATCTCCATGTTCTTTTTTTTATTACAGGTTGAGGTGCGATATGAATACTGTGAAAAGTATTGAAACGCTCTGTTCATATTCAGCCCGTATTCACGCTGCGCCTGAAACGCGACCGGCAGATCTCCCTGCGACGCCGCAGCTACGCAGTTAACGGTAAAAATGCTGCATAGTGTATGCAGTCATGCATTGTTTTAGTGTTGTTTTATTTATGCGTCACATGCTGCCTTTTGAAAGACTGTTTTTGTACTGTGTATCTATTTTTAGACTTAAGATGTTACATTGTTTGGCATTCTGTGGACAGCAAACGAAGGATTTCATTGAACAGGGAAACACTCTTTACTGTGCATGAAAATACACTTGAATCTATGAATTTTAATTGATATCCCAAAAGAAAAGAAGAAAAAGAGAGCTGTCTCATGGTAATATAAATTCCTCTGCAGGGTCTTATCATCTGATTCCAAAACTGGACTGAAGCAGGATCGTGGATCCTACAGAGTACCACACCGACCGACCGAGGAACTCCTTCAGGCGAGGAGCTTAATGAGAAAATATTGGCTCGCCTCCTCCTGAATTGAATGGAAAAGATGTTTAGCTGCTCTCTCTCTCTTTTCCCGACAATATGCCGGTAATTGGATAATAAACTCTACCTTGATGGAGAGCTGAGAATGTTGTGGTTTTTCTGTCTTTAGCGAACTAAAGGTCTGCGCCTGATGGGCTTAACGGGCGCTGGTTGGGGGATATCGAGCGCATCGTGATGGGTCAGATTCGCTCCGTTTTTTTTTTTCTTTGCCCTTCTCTTTCCCTCCCATTCTCCCTCCTCTTCACTCTCCCTTCGCCTTCCCCGTCTCTGAGTCATGCAGTTTGCGAGCAGACTGTTTTGTCCAGGTCTATTTCTGGATTTCATGCTGTGGAAGAGAAAAATAAGATTAAAAACAGAGGGAGAGAGAAAGAGGGACATCTCCCCGCGGCTTAAGGACCGAGGAAACTTAAACCGTTTTATTCGGAAGAATAAAAAAATAAAACAACGCTCAGCAAAATGGACAGTCTGTCACTGGAGCGATATAAATATTAAAAAGAGCTAAAATAACCATAAGTGTTCCAGATCTCCAGGCAGCATCAGGAAGCCGCTGGCTGATTACTGCGAGCCCACAGCAGCTCGCGGTCCAATCGATAACCTGATAACTATTTAACAAATTGATTTTTGAGATGGAGCTTTGAATGGATAAAGACACGCGTTAGAAAATGACACTGTGCGCTTTATATTTTAGACTTTCTCTCTCTTTTTGTAATCATTCCAATTTCTCCACCTCGCTCTCTGATAATCCCAAACTTTTCTTTAGAGTACCCATCCAATTATTACCGCTTTAGCGAGGCGTGAACTTTTAAGGTTCCCACACTACTTGGTGGTTGAAAGAATCAGAAAAGGAAGACACTTTGAGAACATTCATTTCTGCCGGAGTCACGTTCCGCGTTCAGGAAGGCGGTTCATCCTTTTCAACACCTCATTCTCATTTCCATGTTTGTGACATTTAGAAGTTTGAGGCAGTGAGTCATCAAGGGAATTTTTTTTTAAAAAACAGGGGCACAAAAGGAGAATTGCTGAATAAAATTTAGACAATAAAAAAAAGTTAAAAAAAATTAATTAATGGAAAGTACATTCATCAGAAAGCAGCAGCTAAAAAACTTTATAGACGGTTTATAACATTGCAAAAGCAGATGTGAGAAATCGTTGGATTAATTATCATCATTCTTTTGCTTCTTGTTTTTAACTCTGGAAATCGAACACCATTCATGCTCCCACTGATAAACATCTGTTTTGTACTCGGCGACTGTGGAACAAGGAAAGACGAGTCATCCGCTCCCTCTGGATCATAACAAACGCTCCGTTTTCACCATTTCTCCCATTAGATCACTTTCTCCTGGCGAGATATTCCACTGTACTTTTTCTGTTTGGCTCTCCTCGCGGGGTCACCGAGTTCCTCTGCCTCCGTTGCCAAAGAGGTCAAGGCGACTTTAGTTCACGTGTGATCCTATGTGGATGTAATCCTTCGCCGGGCACACAAAGGCTTTACGTTCACTTGTGTGTGGATGACTCAGGGTTTACGTGGAAAACTCAAAGAGAAAAAAAGAAAAAAGAAAACTGTGGGAGTGTGGGATTTGTTTTCTCCTGGACCAACGTTGCAGTGACGGCAGCATTTTTCTGCTGCCGGCCAGCAAAAGGCCAGTCCCCCGCGGATCAGCCCAAAGCCCAAGAATGTGACTCCTCATACGACGGCTGAGCTTTGAGCTTTGATCCCCGACTGAAGAGAAAGTCGGATTTTCCGGCACACTGAGTGACAGGCCGGCGAAAAAAGCGTTTGGGAATGAGGAAAAGCTGAGCGGCTACTAAGGCAAAAGGGATTGTGTGTGTGTGTGTACGGGAGGGAGGGGAGCGATAAGGAAAGGCGGGGGGGTTGATGGTACCACACATTCTCCCGTTTCCACCCCCACCTCCTCTCACCAAACCCTAAGTCCGCTTCTTTCTTGGCGACGGCCGGCTAAAAAGCTTTTCTCAATGAGAGACAGAGGGGGATGCGGAGGGCTGAGACTCGTCTGTAGTCTCTCTGGGGGCTTTCCGCAGGAAGCTCTGCACCAGAGACGGAAGGAGGCAGATTCCCGGACAAGCTGGGGAACAATGGCGGTGACACGGCGTAACTAATCGATATGAGAAAGCGCCAACTCCAGGACGGGGTCGGGGCTCTTGATGTGGCCCCTCCCCGCCCCCCGTTTCACTCTCCCCTCTCTCCTGTCCCGCCATCCCTCTCCACACCCTTCATTTCCTTTCTCAGCGCACAGAGCCTTTGAAACGCTAAACAATCAGGGCGAAGAAGTCAACACCTCGGCTTTCCCCCAGGACGCCGAGCTAATTTCTGCCTGGCACGGTGCTCGGCCGGCCGGGGCCAGGCGCTCTTCCCTCCCAGGAAGCCGCTGTTGATGGAGGGATAAGAGCCCGAAAGCAAGGCAGATTAGGGCAGCGGGAGAAAAAAAATGGCGTTTTCAATCATTATTAATAGCAGACTGACAGCTTGGCGTAACTTAAACGTTTGCCTTTTTCGCTTAGCAAAGACTCATTTATCCTCACCCCAATTAGACGAGGAAATTCATTTGCACATGAAACGACGCAGCACCTGAATATAAACCACATGGTTAAGACTGACGGGTTTTTCTTTTTCCTCTGTAATATCAAAGAATTAACTCCGTCTGGGACGACTGAAACCGGGATGATGTACCCGTTTGTACACTTTGTTCCAGCATAATTGGTGAAAAAAGGGCGATCTGCTAAATGGGATATGGAAACTCCTTTGTCGTATAAATGCTGATGCAGCATTTAATCCCTGACCAGCTGGTTTCCCCGTTGAAATCTGCCTGGAAACTGCACAGTGGTGGATTTTATCAAGCTGATGGAAACGCGCCTTCTTCGCATCTCTTTTGAGGAGTTTCAAAAGTTTGCTTACGACTTAAATGAAACTGTGAAATCCATTTTCCAAGGGGACAATTAGCACGAAGCTGCACAGATTTAAACGTGTGTTATTGTATTATTATTTAAAACAACACATCTTTATGTGGCTTGGGTGGCGTTGGGTCGCCTCTTGATCCGGATCCTCATCATAAAGCGATCTCCAGTCATTTCTGGCTTTGCTGTGAATTAATAAAAGACCACGTTTCCATGGGGACCGTCTTTCTCCAGCTCATCAATTGATTTGATGGCGTTTCTCATTTCCTTCATGGCCGGGAATCATTTCGGGAACTCTGCCTGAGTTCGGGTTTCTGCGTTGTAGTTGCTGCACCCCCGAAAAAAAAAAAAAAAACCCTTCCTGCTCCTGATGAAGTATTTTAAAATCATCTGAGAACCTTCAAAGTGGAGCCTCTAGTGTAAACGCTTCCAACTGTGTTAAACTTCATTCACACTGAAGCGAGTCATCACGACGACCATTATGTCTAAATGACAGTGATGCACTCGTCTTCCTGACTCGTCTGGAAACAAGCAAATGAAGGCAAAGTGTGGGCGGCTGAGAGGCAGCGAGCGAGATAAACACAACTCAAACTAAATGGTATTTGCTAATTGCCTCGACGTGGTTACACAGGGGGAAAAAAACAGAAAAACAACCACCATCTGAAGATCATCGCCATAGAGACAGCCGTCTTATGTCTTGTTGGCATGTCTACTTCTCAACACTTATTCAATTAGGCAGTTTGTTACCGACTCTTCAAAACGGAGCTTTTAAAACCGCCGTCGGTGTAATCTCTCAAGTTCTCAAAAGCGCTGAATACAAACGCAGAGATGTGCTCAGATTACAAAGCTGGATTTTCCTCTTTTAACAAACCCCTGCTTGGAAAACGTTAAAAGGCCGAGGATGCGTTACGACTGATGCACGTTTAGTGACGATGCAGATTATTACGCCAACGACTGCAGCCAAGAGCGGCTCGATCTTGGTACTTGTTCCTTTTGTGCCGTGCTGTTCTTCATTACCCCGTCACGCCGCTCATACATCACGACCACTATATCGACATAACTCTTCTAGAAATCCGTAACTAATGTGGGCAGAGCCGGGCCGTCTGGTTCAAATCAAACAAAATAAAAAAAGTGTAAAAAAAAATCACCCCAGAGACAGAAAATGTGATGTGAATTGAGGCCCAGGACGACGCCGGGGTGAGCCCTGACCACATTGGCTAAAACAGCTGCTGGCCTCTGCTATGTTGTGGTTTTACACAAACACTGTCACACACACACACACACACACACACAGAGCTCGCCTGTTTCTGCGTTTGGGTCGGGAGCAGGCCGAGCCTCTGCGGTCTGGTGGGGTTCAGAAACACACATGCTCTCTGTTTTTGTTGAGCTCCGGCTTCACATCCCATCCCGGCGCACCGACAGCCTCCCCACAACATCACTTTCTCCAAGTTTGGACGTATTGATTCTCCTCTTTGTGTTGTTGGGCTGCAGACACGCAGATAAATATGCGTTGGGTTACACTTGCAGTCCGTCCTTTGTTGCCTCAGTTTATTTTTTCTTTCTTGCCTCAAACCCACTTTCTCACCCTGTTAATCTCTCCCTTCCACCATCTCCACCATCTCTCTCCGTCTGCCTCGCAAACCCTCTCTGTCTGATTGTCTATTGTCGGAGGCCAGTGAGTTTAGGGGGGGGGCCTGGAAACACAAGCGGGGGGTCGGCGCGGCCGCAGCCGAGCGTGACGGATACAATAACCCCGGCAGCGGCGGCACCCATGTGCTAAATTACTGCCACAAATGTTCTTCCATCAGTCCGCGGCAGGAACCATCAGAGCCACTCAGCCGTCTCGAGCCCGGGACGCACGTTCCGTTTTCCCCCCGTTACATAATTGCGTGCTGACCAAGTGAGTCCAACAAGTCAAACCCCACTTAAAAAAGGTGGGATGAGGTTGATAGCAGGAGAATAGAGGAGTGGAAGTGGCTGCTGTATCCCAAAAGAAAACATATTTGGTGTGTTCTCAGGCAGGTTGTGACTGTGGCGCTGCAAGTCAATACCAGTAAACATGGTGTCAAGGTGAGTTTTTATATATATATATATATATATATATATATATATATATATATATATATATATATATGCACAACTTGTCACCAACTTTATTGAAAGGATACAAGCAAAAGTATATTAGGGGAGTTATAAGGGAAGGAGAATATTAATACACTCATAAAGCTGAAAGTCAACAACTTTTCAGCAGATTTACAGTTTTCAGAAATCGACAATACGGGTTTCCAGGTTGCCGTTGGCAACAAAGTCCTGGCCTTTGGTGGCAACCACTTTTTAAAAGCAGCAAACAGCAAACCCTCCCAAAATAAATGTTATTGCATTGGAGTCGTTTATACATTGCCGTCACAGTCGGAACAAAAACCCGACAACGCTGCATGTGCGTTGGTGCATTTACTTGCACGCTCACGCTCGGATTTAGGGACAATGGGGAAGCAAATCAACAAATGTGCAAATTGCTCAACTGACAAAGAGCCAGATGAAGCTGAACGGAAAACAACGAGGACATTTGTCCAGTCCTGGAAGGGGGAAGTATCTCAACATCTTGCTTCTGCAAAATACAAATTACCAAAAGGTGTATTTATATGTAATCACTCAAAATATACGGTGACTAAAAAATAAACGGCCTGGCAACAACTTTTATAAGTTTGTGTCGAGCCTTGTAGTTCTATGGTTTTTCAGTACAGAGCTAACACACCCAGGTCTTGTGTAAAATATGAGCAATGGGCAATTAATCCGTGACTCGTCGTAATTCTCTGCACTTAACCACAGGACATGCGTGAGAAAGAACTGCAAACATTCGACCATTTGTTTGGAAGAAAAGACCATCAGCTGCTTCCGCTTTGGGCATTCCCCCTCGTTGTTCTGTTATTTAAAATGATTAGCCTTCCTCCTATTGTTTGCGAGGACGGACCACTTCACACCTCCCATTCACATCTCCGCAAATCCAGTCCATTCAACTTGAACCGCACCCACGTAACAGTCAAAAGTCAAAACACACTGAAAGTTCGGAAACGAAAAAACAAGGACAACTCCCAGACCGGACAATCCCAAAAATGGACCATAATCTAGTCAGTCCCCCCCGGATGGCTATTAGAAGGAATGCAAGTTCAAGGCATTTCAACTTTGGCTTCACTTTTCAAATCAGGAGGTTGTTGTCTGGACATTCTCTCTCTCTCTCACACACACACACACACACACTTAGTGACCATTATGTGCACTTGCTTATAGCCATATTGATTCATAAGCGGCTAATGTGCTCCTGCCTTTGATTGGCTATTAACTGAACCAGGAACATAAAGTATTCAGATCCCATTACGGCACTCGCTTGGTTGCCATGATGAAACTTTCTTGGAAAAGAAAAAAAACGCAGGCGTTTAGGAGGCATGAGCACTCCAACAAGTCTAGGAAGCGCTTGGTAACAACAGGGGACTAAACGTGATTTGGTCTCACGTTAAATTAAAAGGATGGGGCGAGCAAACCCTGCAGGCTCACGGATCCCCCGCTTGCATTTATGTCACTTAAGACCCGTGCATCATCATGGCAGCGAAGAAGAGCAGGAATTACCATGCGGTAATGAGAAATGTCACCACGACTGCGAACAGAAGAAAGGAGAAGAAGCAGCATTCAATGAGGGCGACGTGAACACAGCACACCTCCAAACTGTGGTGGGTGGCCGCCTGGTTTCCAGTCCAGCTTGGCACGGCAGACGGGCTTATTCATTTGCAGGCCCCGGATTTTGCAGCCGCTCTCCTCCGTGTTTATTTTGTGTGTATGCACATGTGCGTTCATCCGCGCAGTAACGCGCTGATAAGGGGCGACAGCCTGATGCATGTGGCCTCGGTAAGGTTATGTCGGGTAATGTTATCTGACAATCATTAACCGGAATGCGCGGCGACTACAAAAGCAAAGAGCTGGAGGAGGACACACTCGAGGATTGGGATGTAACGTTCAGCGAACGAGTCAAAACAAGGAAATGAAAGAAGAAGAAAAATATGCATCTAAAAATATAGAAAAATATACATTTGACGCAGCTTTTCTGCTATATTAAATCACTCAAAGTAGCTAGCCTCGCTTACATCTATAGCTATCCTCTAAGTGTAAAGATACCGTCGCTACCTCCTCACTTCCTGTATGCAAAGTCACCTCTGTGAGTGACGGCCATGCTGACGAGGTTAGCTAACGACACTGCAATATTGAAAAACTGAAAAATGTGGACTAAAGTGAGCACACACTGATTCTTCCCTTTCACAATAAAAGCCCACGACATACAGTGCACTACGTGAAGGTTTACCGAAGGCAAACTCAGAGAGCAATAATTGAGCTTACAGTAACTAAAGCAATACAACGATTTACCTCACACCTGCTGCTCTGGATCAATATGATCCCAGTAGTTGGTTGCAAATCTATTTGAATCTTCTCTTGAACAAGTGCATCCCTGCCAGTATGAATAGTTGTGCGTGTCGTGTTATTCATCCCGCCCCCTGCTTTGTGAAGGCTTCAACTAGAGCAGATTTCTCTTTATAAAAAGGCAACGGAAGGTGTTCTTTAAAATGAAATTTAGAGTAAATATAAAACACTATAAAAGGGATTTAAGCCAGTGAGTCAGAAGGAGCAGAAACTGGAGTCGCAGTCGGGTGGAAGTGGTTCAATGAGATGGTGCAGGAGCTTTTTTTTACAGTGTGGGCGAGCCTCAAACTCCCAACATGTAATGAAGACGATTGCGGCCTTTCCTCTAGTCGGTAACCGTCCTCAGGTCTTTCAGAGGGCAGCGTGCCCGGAGCGTGGACTCTGATCACAGCTGCTCACATCAGCTCAGAGCTGTTTGTAAGGGATCTGTACGCCACCAAATCCCACACGGGGGACCGCGCTGCACGGGAAAGACTGCCATCATGGCAAAACCTACAAGAAGCTTCACAGAATTAGTTCACACGAAGCGACTGTTTTTATCTGCGTGTGCACTACAGAGACGGGTTGCTGGCTGTCAGATCCACAGTAATATTTAAATTAGTTGTATAAAAAAAGAAGAAAAAAAAAAACGCCACAAAACGCAGCTGCGAAGGGAGACGTCTTCATCAGCGACATCAACGAGGGGGGAAACAGACTCGGCGGAGAAATCTGAGATATGCAAGTACAGATCAAGTTCATACAATAGATTCTCGTCGTTGGATTTCCAGATTTATTTAAGGAGATTTCAAATGGAAACGCACAAGAGATCTGGCAGGAATGATGAAGATACGGCAAACTCGGTAATGACGGAGTTCTTAGATCTACTTGGCTCGGCCTTCCCAAAAGATATGGCAGCAGAGAAATGCAAAGCAATGCATCCGGGAGGAGGGGGGGGGGTTCTCTTCTTTTTTTTACGTAGTCCGTCTGTTCCCGTTCCCCAAAAAAAACCCTCCCTTGTGTCGTCCTCTAAAAAGCTTATCAGCATCCAGAGATGCCGCCGGCTTTGAGGCTCATTTGGTCTCGCTTCATACTCCACATTAAATGCAATTTATTGAATAATGAATCTCCTCTGCTCCTCCGACCGTGTGAACTCGGTAAATTCACTCAGCTTTCACCCTAAAAAAAAAAAAAAAAAAAAAAAAGTAGGCCTTCAAGGTCACTCCCTGATCCTGGATGGAATTAAAATTACATTTTCTCCACGTCAAACTGGAGAGTACAGGAAGTCGGATGCCTCCGCGCTGCACTGTAAGACTGCATGTGTGTGTGGACACGCTACTTAATATGAAGAGAAAAAAAATAATAAAATGTATGAATAAAGAAAAAAAAAATCCTCTTGCTAATACATAATTCATGTATTGTAGCTTCTGGGGGTTCCGCCTGAGTGGCCACAGTTAGAGCGAGCGCCGGTTTTCGGCCAAACACGATGCTGCTGAGCGTGCGTGTTGGACCGGGAGGAGGAAGCCGGGTGGGAGGGAGGCAGGGAGGGAGGGAGGGTTGCCTGACGGCTTAAAAAGAAGAACATTCTCTGGAGGAAAGAAAAGTGGGAATGGAAAGGACGCACTACTGAATCAGCACTACCTTGCTAAGGGGGACACACTCAGGCCTGGCAGCATTGCACAGCCAAGCACATATGCAGACGTAGATGCACAATTTAACACACCACACACACACACAGCTCAGACTGCAGTGTAAACATAGCACGTACTTGTCTGGGTGTCGGTCCGTCCCCACCATCCCCCCCCCGCCGGCTACAGTTCAAACACTTTGCAGATACTCAGACAGAAGAGCGATGCTCCGCTGTCCTAATCAGACATACACGCCCTCGAAAAGAAAGGTGACGGCCGCTCGACACCCAACAAAGAGCAGGTATGTTCAGACGTTATTGGATCATGCTTTTTCCTTAAGCTCCCGGAGAGAAAATAGAAGTCCCAGTAGAATATAAGTGTGTGTTTATAGATAGCAGGTTATGTAGCCGTGAGCAAATAGACTCCAGTCACCAGATACCCCACAAACTCCGGACCGGGCCCACGAGCAAATAGAAGAACTTCCTTTCACTCACACACACCTGTGTCTGGGGAACTTGAGGAAAATTTCCCCTTTTCACCTCAATATATGTCTTGTGACATCACCACATGTTATAGGGGTGAAAAAGGGGGAAGTATTTGAAATTCATACACTGGAATAATGAGCCAAACAGGCCTTGTGGACTTTGGAGTGGAACCATCTTGCCTGGTTTTAAAAGGGTGCAGACCACATACCCTGACGATCCGCCAACACGAATCCTGGTTCCTGCAGAGCATCGGTAAAACTCTCAGATCGGGTTGCTTTTTACGACCGGCACAGGTTTGCTTTTTTTACCAGCCGCTCATTAGATCTCCATTGTTTGTTTGGCCGGTGGGTAAAGCAAATCTACCAGCCACTTGCATATTTCACCAGTACTTGGCGAGTGGACGGTGCTAATTTTGGGCCGTGATCTCTTTCATCCAGACTTTTCTCTGTTCACCGTGGAGGCATGAGAGAAAAAACTAAGAATTCAAGGCAACACAGGGTGAATAATTGATGCGGTTGAAGTATTCCTTTAAAGCAGGCAAATCTGCCTGAAGTTCAAATGATACTCCCTGCATTTATATAGCCGCAAGGGTACGTAGCAGCCGAATGCGATGTGTTGTATCGACAAAATAACGGCATGTCCATGCCCGTTTTGGACGTGGCATCTCTCCATCGGCCATTAGCACGGTGAGTCCTAAATTAATGGACACACGACGCCTCTAACACAGCAGTAGAATTAAAGCCAAGTGCTTCTCAATTGTGGCTGATAATGAATATTGTTAATTGAGTCAACCTCCTTGTTAATTAAATCAACGACAAAGAATGCCGTTGGATGGGACACCAGTTAGGATGCAGCACGGTAAAAAACATCAAGCCACCGAAACAAGGAAAGCGTTCCACTGCTTGGTTACAGAAGCACAGACGGAAAAAGTAGCGGGAATAACAGCGCATAGCAAACATATATATCTGACACTGGCTGGACCCACTGTGGAAAGATGCCATCAAACCACTAAATCTCTGCGGAAATGACTCATATGACAAGAAATGTTCCTTTTTGCTAAAACGTTTCCATCAATGATGCAATGACACAATACAGAAGGCCAGGGTCATGAGAAGGAACGCTGGCAAGCTTTTTCCATTGGGCAGAGTTAAGTAGTTGTGCAAGTGGACTTTTTCTTTTTTTTTAAAGGCCGTGGGAGTGCGAGACAGAAGAAATGACTACATAAAAGAGAAGAGGAGAACGTGTGAGCTGGGAGCGGCAAGGAGAAGAAAAGGCTGGAAAAAATTGAAGGGAAGGAGAGTGGGCGTTAATTTTAAATATCCAGCATTACCGCGAGCGGCTGCACTTTGTCCAACATCGCCTCCCGAAAGCAAGCATGCACTCCTTCTACTTCATCTGAAAAGGAGGCCCCATCAAGCCCCGTGAATAAACACCACCAAACAAACTGTCAAGGAAACTGGGAAGAAACGGCGTTTAACCAAAAATGATTTTTCCCTCCCTCCTCTCCGGTCAATCACACACCCACGCTCTGGGCATACCGAGACTCTCCTTGGTGAGACCAGATGCCTCCTTCCCTTGTAACCGTCTCCTCCTCCTCCTCCTCCTCCTCCTCTTCCCCAGTCACATTTGGCTTAGCCGCACAGCCGTGAAGTGCCGTGGAGTCTGCCAAACCAGGGCATGGCTGTCGATGGCTGGAGCTGTGAGAGAGGATCATTGTTGGCTGTTGTCGCCCGGGCATCAAGAGCAAAAAGGGAAAGAGATGCACGAGGAAGAGAGAGGCCACAGCAGTAGGAGGGTCGGGGTTGATGGAGAGAAAAGGGGGGGGGGGGCATGAGGGAGTAAAGAGGGACCATATGGGGAGGCTACGATGTCAACAAGGCACAAGCGATCCCCTCTGGAAAGAGAGCAAACTTTAGGACAATGGGAGCCCTTTGGAGCGCCCGAGGGGCAGCCCCAACTTTAACACCCCCTGAGTGGAAGTCAAACCGAGCCATAAAGCCCGATGAACCAGACAGGGAAAAGAGCCCTTCCATCAGCCAGATCTGCTCCAACAAAAACCTCTTTCTCTCCCAGAAGCCTTGGCCCCTTAAACATTGAGCTATGCACACATTCTTCAGTGACATAATGCTTTTTTAAGCTATTGCCCTCTTCAATTCCCCCACCACCACCTCCTCCTCTATGCTCATAGTCAGATCCCCCCCCCCCCCTTTCCCAATTACTATTTAAATATGAATACCAGCAGAGGAGTTGAGTGTTTGTTTTCGCTCCTGCGGCGGTGAGAAGTGAAGGAGGGAGGTCAGCGTGCAAGGCTGACGTCAACGATCTGCCGTCCCATTGATGTGCTGGCAGTAGGTGTTTGCTGAACGGCCTCTTGGGGCAATAAAAGCTGCCATAAAAAAAAATAGCTACTACCTCCAACCTCCCCCACCTTTTCCCCCAGTGGATCTGCTGCAAAGGCCCTCGGGGGTTATGGAGCTTGCAGGAGGCGAGGTCTGCTGGTGGACTGGTGCTCTAATGAGTCCGTGCAGTGGAAGGAAATCCTGTAAAGACGAGTCCTGTACGTGTCGTTTACTCCGAGTGTCCAGCAGCAGATATAGGCCGGCCTTTCTGCCCACTGCCCCTCGCTGATGAGATAACTCTGGTCAGGTGCTCCACAGCCCCAGGGACCGCAGAGTCATTCAGGAAGAGGGACAAATCCCTTGGAGCACTGGGACCAGCATAACCCCCCCCCCTTCCCCTCCTCCACTCCCTTTTTCCACTCGCAGACACACCCTGACCTCTCATGCAACAACAACCCTCGCTACTCTCCGCAGTTCAGTAGGTGTTGCCGGGCTGACCTTGCGGGGTGGAAAGACTGGAGGCAGTGCGACAGATGTTTGGCCCAAAACAGTTGAATTTATTTATTTTCAATATGCCATGTCAGGAGGAAAAAAAACAAAATCAATTAAATGAAATAAACAAAAACTCCAAAACCCGTCTCAATTAACACTCAAACTTAGACTTCAAAATCAGAATCCTTCTGTCCATGGCCTAGGTGCTGGCTCGCTCACATCAGACCTCTGTCCCCTAGACCTGTTTAGGCCCAGCCTATATCACCTATGGGCTGAACCATTCCCCCAAAAAAACAATTATCTCTAAAAACGTACATGTCGGTTTAAAACATCACCAAACAGAGTCAACACCTTATCCCCACCCATATTTACCCGCCTTACATCATTATACCCCAATTTCTATCCCCCTTAAATATTCCCCTCACACACAACGCCAAAAACACCCCTCTCATCCCACACACTTGAACCCCGCACATCTCTGACGTCACACCCCCCACTGCACAAAGTTCCTCCTGACTTCCCGTCGGGTCCTTCCACAGCCTCCGGAAACCAGCGCAACTGCAGCGTGAGTGTTTCATCGTCTTTGACCATGCTTGGGAAATGTTTGCACCGTGTTTCCTCAACAGTTGTCCGTAATGTTGTGCCTTATGTTTGTGTTGCAGGCGGCGTTCTGAATGCGCGCACACACGCCATGTTCGTGTGTGCGCCGGGACGCTACGTCCGCGCCAATATAATAAATCCCAGTGGCAGTCCCGTTCAGCTCAGCTGCGCCAGTGGTAGCGGGCAGCCGCACCGCTACAGTAGGGAAAAGATAACAGCCACATAAACTCCAGCCTAATTCACTCACACTAAAACCCGCGTTCACTTGACTGGTCGCACGAGGGACCAGAAATGTGAGCCTTTCTGCTTAAAGTCGGGATGAAGAACAAAATTGCCCTTTTAGATGCCATCCCTGGTAATATTACACACCAAAATGACGATTTTGTCGTATTTTTTATATCAAAATAAGTTGTTTTTTGTTCCTGTGAAGCAAAATCTGAGTTTATGTTAACTAGTGCCAACCAAAAAATATGACATCCATCCATCAATCAAACTGCAATTTTATAGCCATAAGGAAAAGTCTGTATAGTCAATACTTCAATGATCCCTGTTTGGAGAAGAAGGCCGTTTCATGTAAAAAAAAAAAACGTGGGAATGCTGGAATGGCGGAGTGCTCAGAGCGGCGCTGACCTTTGACCCAGCATGCCCCGTAGCACAGAGAAAGGAAAGCAGAGATGTGAGAGAGATTTCTTTTTCATACTTCCTCTCTGTGCTTTAAAATGGTTCAGATGTCAGAACCCATCGTGCTCAACCAAAACCTGCAGACAGCAGCCTGTATCTTCCTTTCATCCCTCCTCGGCGGCGGAATTTAACGAGAAGCCAATCAAGCGGCCGTCCTGCTCATCGGTCACAAAGCTGTCTGGTCTAATTGAGTTTACTTGGAGCCAATCAGCCTCCTCCTCTCCCTCTCCTTCTGTTCTGCACTGTCAGACTCTTCCAAACAAATTGCGCGGCTACTGGCTTACCTGTCCCCCTGCAAACTTTTTACATCAGCGTATCAGCACTAGTTAGGGATGAGAGGGCTTCACAGTGACAGAGAGAGAGGGAGGGAGATTTACAACTTTTCCTACTGTGCCTGCGTCTCTTATTAATTCATTGCTCTAAAACATTTTCCTGACAGTTCTGGGAAGGGAAGGAGGTTTGACGCCTTGTTATTCTGCGCTCTTTCAATACCTGCAAGCACAGCAAGTCCAGTCTTTTTTTTTTTTTTTCCTGCAGGGTGGAAGTGGGCAGCTTTTTGGAGAGGAAATGAATCCAAGGGCGGCCCGTTGCTGAGCTTATAGTCTCATCGATTTTAATTTGGAGGGGGGAGGACCCTCCCAGCTGATCAATCTACACCAACTAGCCAGCAGCTGGCCTGGAAAGGGGGGTGGGGGGGTGCAGGATGCGTCTGGTCTTTGCTAGTTCATGTCCAACCCTTTTGCTTCCTCGTCACCCACTCCCCCCGCCCCCCCGCCATCCACCGCCGCCGCCGCCACCACCTCTGAGGCCAGGGGCGGCGTGGCTGTGCTGGTAATCCCTCAATGAATGTGGGTCAGCGAGTTGGGCTTTGCCTTCGTCACTCAGCGAGGGAACAGACAGCGGGGTCGCGACCCCAGTCATACTGCGTGAACTCGCGGACACAAACACACACACACATGCCCGCGTTGGCGCTGGACGAGACAAAGACGGAAACACAAGCACACACACACACACACAAACGGAAAAAGGAAACAGACACGGATGGATGAGCAGCCACACGCACAAAACTCACACAGACGAAAACAAGGAATACGCTTCTGAGCAGATCTGGAATTAGTAGAGCTGAAATGATTTAGATTCAAGGAACAGGAAATAAATGCTTATGTTTTGGATTTTGCTGGTGGCAGCATCACAGATGTGAATAATGGTCTGTGTTTTATTAAACGGCGTATTTTTTCTTGCCTTTTGCAAAGTTGGAGAGATTAATTAACACGTTCGAAGGCTCCACCTTCGCCTCTGGAAATATTTTATGGACCAAATGATAAACGATGAAAAAAAAAAAAAACGCAGGACTTAATACACTCAAACACATTTCCCACTAAAGGAAGCCGAGCCAAACCTTAGATACAGGAGGGTCTCTGAAAACAAGACGAATGATCCATCAAGAAACAACCTAAAATCAATTAAAATGTCCTACAGCTGTTGCAGCTCCAGCTTCTTAGATATGAGTATTTGCTTTGGTTCCATCTGTTTCATATCATTATAAATTGAATATTTGGATTTTGGACTGCTATTTAAACAGAGGAAGGCATATTTCACTATTTTTTGACATTTTGCAGATGAAATGATTACGTTTAAACAAATTAAAAGTAGGAAATGACTGTTGTTGGTTGCAGCCTTAGAGAGATATCGTCTTCCATAATGTTACAAAGTTAAAGCACTTGTGAGTTAAGTTTATCAGCAGAAAGCATGACTGCTGAGAAACACCAGTCGTGGGAGAAACAGACGCCATGTCGGATAGGAGCCTTGGCAGAAGCACTCGGGAGGAAACGAGTCGACTCCTCATGTAGCGTAGGGCACAGTGACTTGGCCCAGATAACACAGAACGAGGCTGAAGTGACTGAAATGCACAAACGAGACGGTTAAAACGAGGAGAGCGAGAGAGAGGAAGATAATGAAAGTCAGGAGAGGCTGCGAGACGTATCGATGGCCTGATAAGATGAAATAACAAACAGAGGGGTTTGATCTCGTTACAGGCTTAAATCTGTCTACACATGCACACGCCCGAAAAATATCAGAGTCCTAATTAAGCTGCAGCGCATTCAAACTTATTACCCTGCACATCATTAACATTCACCATCACCGGCGCGGCACTTTATCTGAGAGGGAGCAGGCCATCATGAAATATTCATGATTTATTAATCTGACTACAGGAAAACAAACAATGGCAACCCGCGGAGTGTGACACCCCTCTCCTGCCAAAACGGCGAGGTAGCGAACGTGACTGTGCTTGCTGCTCCGAAAATCTCCGACGGGAGGCCGCTATCAGGCGACGCCACCGCCGCCGAGCTGGCATTCAGGTGAACGCCGGTATGCCCGCTCATAATGGTGTTTGACTGAGATAAGGTGGAGAGGAAGCGTCGCTGGTTTTTCTTCACTTGGCCCCGGATCGGCCGCTGCCTCTCGTTCCGTGGCATCGAGTCAACAAAATGTCAACCGCCGCGTCGTCATAAAGAGGAGAAAAGAAAAAAAAAAAAGGAGAGGGGACGGGAATGGAAATGTGGCGGGAAGCCATCTCCAGCTAAATCACATCAGTGTTTCCATGCCGTTCTGAGGGAGTGGGGGAGGAGGGGAAAGTGAGGAAGAAGAAAAAAACAAGGTAAGGGAAAGTAAAACAGGAGATGTGGAAACAACAACCAAAACGGGAGGAACGGGAGGCGGGCCTCCTTCCTCTTCCCCCCCCCCCCAGCCACTCCAGCTTCTGAGAGGATTTTCTCAAGTGGGAACATTTCTGCTGATGACACCGTCGTGAAAATGAAACCGTCGCCGACTCCTAATGGGAAGAAAAAGAAAAGAAATCCCACGACGCTCGCAATTTTCTGGACTCTCTATTTCTTTAGGTGCAGCTCACTCTGGCATGCGCCGCGCACTATTATCACTCAATCTCACACCCACTTGCTCTTCTTCTCCTCCTCCTCCTCCTACCACGCACAGACAACACCGACACATCTAATGCGTCTCCTCTCGACTTTCTCATTCTCTAAAAATCGCACCCTTCACTCGGCTCTCTCTTGCTGCCCTTCCACTCTCGTTTCCGTGTCCGCTGTCCCTCGGGTGACCTTGAGCGGCAGCTGCCAGCGAAGTAGCTAAAGCACAAAGTCAATACGAGCCAACAAAGCTGGTTAAGTATTAAATGGGGGGATGATGAGGCCGCCGTTAGCCGGAGAAAGGCTCCACAAAGAGCCGATCAAAAAGGGAAATGCACCCAGTCTGAATGCACACGTAATGTAATGGAACACTTAATAGCAATAACGATGCACGATTGACTCGTGACATTAGATACAGCTTAGATTTTTTTTTTTTTCTGCTTGCAAAGTGGAAGGGGAAGCACTTATGGTCCTCAATGTGGGGCTACATATGAAGTAAGAACACCACGGTGTAAGGGAAAATCACTTTAGGCCTCTTTAGGGGACAATTCCATGAAACATCCACACCTAGTGACTCATTAATATAAACAGGAAGTCCATCAAATGTCACGTCCTATGTAAAAGCTGAAAAACAGCACACATTTAGTCGGGGGAGTGTGCCAGGAAAGGTGGATTAGTCGCCACGAGGCGTAGCACTGCGGTGAAATCCCACTTCACATGAGTTTTCTTTTTAAATTGTGGGGGCCTGTAATAGCCTTTCACTGTCCTCTCCCAGGATCATTGTCAGCAGCGTTGCAAACTCACTGGATAATGTAGCAGTGAATGGGGCCTTTCATCAGCGCTTGGCCATGAAAGTGGACCAGAGTGACTCCAATTGAAAGCTACTGCAGCTAAGAAAATCAATTGAATGAATGTGCGGAGCGTGGTGCGTTTGTGTGTGTGTGTGTGTGTGTGGATGGCGGTCCAAGCTCCTCTATACCAGCTCCCAGCCTGCCTTCCCGCTGCTGCATTCCTTTGTAGAGCAGCATTCCTCCGGAAGGCAACGGGGTCAAAGGTCGGGAGGCGAAGATGGTTCCCTGACGCAGCTCGGCCCCACAGCGCCGGAGTGCATGTGTCCACGTGTAGGCGTGTGTGTGTGTGTGTGCGTTTGAAGCGGCGGGTGGATGCATATTGATCGCAAACAACCGAACAGATAAGGCCGGAGCGGACCGCATCCCTTCTTGTGTGTTCAAAAGTTGTGAGTCATGCCACATTCGAAGTGCATCCAGGTATGTACATATAATACAGCGCAGGCCTGCCTTGGCAGCGCTCCCTCCGCAACCGCTAACAGCTGCTCTGACACGTGTGTGCATTCCTGAGTCGGCGTTACAGCGTCCCCCGTAAGGCATCGGGACCGCTGCACACGGACCCGTTTACCTCACAGAGCTACGTCAGGGTTTTTATTTTACAAAAGCACAGGCTCGACTTGGTTTAAATTAGATTCAAATGAAAGGCATCGGTTTGATTAAAATCTAAACAGGCCTCTAAATCATAACAGGGGGGGGGGGGGGGGAGAAATGCTTAAATGTATCAGTTTTCACTGTGTTGACTATGTTTTGGCCAGACGCCATAAGTCGACCATCTAAATCAAAATTAAATCCAGCAAAATTAAAAAAAAAACACAAGAAAATAAAAGTGAAATGAAGCACAAGTAAATAAGCAACAGAAAAAAAGCCAGCTGCATGCTAAATACTTTTAAGGTGGATTTGTTTTTGAGTTCCAGCAGAATGAGATCTTGGAACCGAGATGACTAACAGGCAGCGATATTGATCGGAAATAAATCAACCGTGAGGCAGTGGAAACAGTGGAAAGGTTGGGCAGCGAACGCTCCGGGTTCCCCTGAACTCGCTGCGATCGGCCGTGTCAATCAGCTGATTGCGGCGCCGAGATGTTACCCAGGCGCACCTCTGGGAAAACAAGGCCAGATCCTGTCTGGGGTTGGGGGGGGGGGGGAGCCGTGAGCGGGGCAGAGGTGGGCTGTCCGGAGACAACTGGAATGTCAGATAATGGATGACATATCTCTCCAGGTGACACCGAGCCCAAAGGCACCCAGGGAGACGGCGAGGGGAGAGAATGAGCGTGTGAGAGGAGGGGGGAAAAGGAGGATGACGAATGGATAGACAAGTGCATGCTTGTAAAGTTTTCGTTAGAGATCCCTTTTTGGTATCATCAGTCTGTGAGGAGAGTTCACTACAAGTTCAAGGACGGTCACTTCCTCCCTCAAACCAGAAGACGTTTGCTTAAAAGAAATCTCTCTTATCTTCCCCCGCAGCTCCTTTTCTCCATCGATCCAATGGAAGTATGTGCAACTGAACTTTCCATATGTTCCCCATCCATCCTTCCCCTTCACCTTGACATGCCGTGCGTACGGGAGCGATGTCGACAGGTGCTGTTATCACATGCCCGAGTGTATCCAGGCTTTACAGCACAAACACACAAAACGGGGAGGCAATGGGATCAACGGGGACAGGTTGATAAATGCAGATCAAGCCCATGTCACTCACAGACAAGTGAACCCGACAGCGGAGTTCACTACGTAATCCAGCCATGTAAACATCACACGGCGCCGCCTTCTATATTAAAACGTGCCAAGCATTCGAGTGCAGCTGTTGATCCCCAAAGGGGGAATCGTTAATTACACGACTTGACAAACAACAACAAAAAAAACGGGAGACCTCCGAAATTAGAGGTAATCAACTGTCCCTGGGGGCTAAGTGGGAAGGATGGCAACTAACTCCTGGAAACGCAGCTGATAATTAACCCATTACGGCTGATGTATTTGCACTAAATCGCTTCATAATGCAACCAAACTTCCCCCCTCCCCAACGTGCCCACCGTGCTCAACTTGCGTCACCTTCATGGGAAGCTGCACTGGTTTTCGTTTTGTTTTGTCATCACAAAGTCACAAGAGCTGCGACACCACACACACACACACACACACACACACACAAAACTCTCACCATCGACTTTCACTTAATTTGCACCGAGAGCAGGGTGCAAATCAAAACGTGTCCCTGCATATCCCGGTAAAGGCTGCAGTGTTCCCATGGGGTGGAGGTGGAAGGGGTGAATTCCTTCATAGGGAAAGGGAGGGAGGGAGGGAGGAGAGTGTTGGGGGGAGGAGGTGGTGGTGGTGGTGGGGTAGGGGGTAGGGGTGGGGTGTCCAGGGAGCTAATAGACTGGCTTTTACTTGGAGCATGGAGGGTGAAAAGCAGTCATGTAGTGGGGACATAAAACGGTTGGTTAACTGGGAGCTGCAGCCGGATCGCCATCACTCCCAGTTCATCAGTTAGGCTGATTTACACCAGATTTAAAGAGAGGGGCAGATACACACACACACACACACACACACACACACACACACACACACACACACACACACACACACACACACACACACACACACACTGCACTACTATACACTCAACTGCATCTCTTGTGCATAAAAGTTTGAGAGCATCAAAAGACCCCCCCCCCCCCTCCCATCCACCAATCAACCTGGACTATGACTCGCCACTTACTTGTCGTACTCCGCGTTGTCCTTGTCGCAGCGCGCGTCCTTGTGCTTCTGCCAGTCCTTGCCGTGCTTGCAGGTGGTGAGCAGCACTACGTCCTCCGCGTTGTGGACGTGGTGTAAGGCATTCCTGGTGTCCGAGCCGATGCCCGTCAGGTAGCGCTTCCCCTTGAACACCAGCATGTACTTGCGGAAAGGCGGGATGGAGTTGTACTTGAGGAAGCCCCTCTCCCCGCCGGTGCGCGGGTGCTCCTTGGAGAAGAGGGGGATGGACACGTCGAAGTTGGGCCTGAAGTTCTCGGTGCTGATGCTGGCCTTGGCCAACATGGCCTGGCCGATGTCGAAGCCCAGGTCTTCCGTGTAGTCCGGCCAGGTGCCCGAGTACAAGTTAAATATGAGGTGGTTCCTGCCGTCGTTCCACAGGGGCAGGTTCTGGACCTTGGTCTTCAAGTTGTGGACGTATTGCGGGGACAGCTGGTCCCGGTCCAGCGTGTCCAGACTCAGGATGAACAGGCACGCCTGTCCCGGGTCCGAGGTGTAGAACCTGGAGCCCTCGATGGTGGATAAAATGTTCTGATAACTCTCCGAGATCTTCTCGCCCTTCTGCTGCGGGTAGACGTAAACTTTGAATCCGTTCCGCTGGCACGGAGCGAAGTCAAAGCAGGAATCCACGCGGCACCGCTTGCCCCTGTAAACACTCGTGTTGACGTCCCTCTTCTGCCGCGGAGATATGTGCACGTTGTACTCCTCGGTGTCCGTCTGGTCCCAGGGCAGGAAGAGGTGTAACGGGTCCGAGAAGTGAGGCCAGGGCTGGTCGGGCCGGTACCCATTCCGGCTGCGGTCGTGCCGGCTCCTGCTCGCCGCGGGAAGTTGAACCCCTCCGAGGTAGAAGAGAAGCACCAGACACGCACCGGCGGAGAGCAGGATCAGGTAGCGTTTTTTGGCCTGCATGTGTCCTGGGAACGGGGGCGAGTCGTGCGGGAATAAGAAATGTAAAGTGGCCCGAAGTTAGGCTCTCACCAACCTCGGCTACACCGCTCCATCCTCCGGCAGCCTCCAAGGATCCCCAACCCCCCTTCTGCGTATTCGGTTCCCAAATCCAGCAATTGATCCAGTGCATGTGGGCGATTTTTTATTATTTATTAAAAGTGTTGTCCCGTTGTCCCTCTTCTGTAGAGTTGCTCCATGTCGCGCAGCGCCTACAGCGGGGCTGAGGTGCCTGTGTGTGGGGGGGAGGGAGGGAGGGAAGGGGCTCCGGTGCCGCGCGGAGCTTCTCGGACACAATCCCACGCAGGCTTCTCCTCCGCCGGGGAAAAACTGTCCCGACAGCCGCCTCGGAAGTCTCTCCACGCCGGGTGGACAGCGGCAGCGGTCCCCGAGGCTCTCCCAGACGGAAAGGTAGACTCCGGCTTCTGGATGTTTCAACTCGGTTTGACCAGCGAAGTCGCAGAGCTCGAATCCAAATGCCTCCGGGGTGAAATTCGTATATCTTCCCCCCCTCCCTGCCCGCTTTTTTTTTAATCACTCCATAGTCCCGTGTGAAGACGAGCGGAGGAAGAAGAAACCCGGGGAGAAGCGTCGCAGCACGGGGCGCAGCTCAGCGGTACAACTGTAACCTGACGAATCCCTGCATTTCTCTCCTTATTTATCACAGCCCTCCCCGCACACTGCACTCGCCGATATCACGTAAAAAAAAAAAAAAAAAACCTCATCGGCGCGGAGCCGCTCTGCAAGCGAAGTTACCGGGTCGAGACACGAGGCGAGGCGGACGCTATAACCTCGCACCGGGGTCGACTCGCGGAGGGGAAACGCTCGCGGAAAAAAAGACGGGATTCCTTGATCCTAGTGTCCAATTACCGAGTGCTCAGATGTCCCGATTGTTAGTCGGTAACATTCCAATCCCGACACGACGGCAGCTGACGCGCAGTCCCAGCGATGCCCACCGGCGCCGCTGATTGGTCCGCGCGTGGGAGCGGAAAAGGCGGGACTTGCGGGGAATGCACCCATTCATAACCAAGGAGCTCCGCATGTGCAACGTTTTCTTTTTTTTTTCTTTTTTTATTGTGCGCCTATGGAAGTTGTGTGGAGATCAAAGAGCACCGCACTAAGACAGATTTCCACTGAGATGTTGTTTTGTGAGAATAATATACATAATTTATGGCTTTTTATCCATGGTTGCTTTTACTTATTTATGAATCTATATTGATTTTAATGTCATAATCGTATTCTTCATGTCCATAGAGAAGTTGTTAGGGTTTTTTTTCACATAAAGCTGACGCAATGCTCCACAGATTGTCTCAACATGGCCTTTTTCTGTTATATTCACTAACCCTTTAACCTTAATGTGTCCAGTTTTGATTTTGTAGCCATAAATATTGCAATAACGAAGTGGAGGAAACATCTTGGCGCAGGATATGCTGGCAATTGTGCAACCCACATTTGTGCAGGTTGCACATATAAATGTATTTATTTGATATATATAGCACTAACCAGACATAATACTTACATATTTGTTTGTTTACGTGCTTATTGTCCTATACTAAGAAACCTTCACAACAATGTCACCAATTGCATTTTAAGGGGGAGAGGGTATGGCATGCATCTGGAATCAAACCAGGGATGTCACATGATCTCAACCTCCAGACCAGCAGGGCACCCATCCAAGTATTTAAAAAAAAAAAAAAAATTTGCATGGTCTGCTGTCAGGCAGTTTTCATGAGGAACCGGAATCACGCACCCACAGTCCTGACAACAGTGCAGAGCAAATGCCAAAGCCACAACAGTAAGACGAGCCCTGTGTAACATGTTGTAACATATCGCCTGCACGACTCCGTTGAAAAGAATGATGTCATTGGTAATTTGTGAAAGAAATAATTAACATAGGAAGGCATTTCATGAGAATAACTTGTTGGAAGTTAACCTCAGACCAAAGTTTTCTTGTATCTTGCAGCAGCAAAGTGACACAGCAGTGTCAACCCCCTTGACAAGGAAATTAATATTAGACGAGCGGTCCTCGCTGAGTGTCACCACGCCTCATAAGCCCGCGTAATCCTCCCCACTGCCATTTGGTGGCAAAACACTCCGGCTGGGTGAAGAGGCCATCCTCATTTTTCATCGGCCAATTAGCTCAGAAGAGGGGGACTAATTAGCGGGGCTGGCTGGGAGACAGGCCAGGATCCTGCGGTTGGCCGGCGCTCATCGTCGGAATATGCTGGTGATGAAGAGGCCTGGATGCTGTTCCAGAGGGCTGCTCCTGTCTTAGTTGTTCCGCTTAATCCAATCTCAAGCAGGCCATATAGGAAAGTTTTGCAGACTGCAAGAAGAAAAAGATAAGAACAGTGAATTATCTGTCTGTGGCCATTTGCTCCCAGTAACAGACAGTAGCTTTCTATTTTTCTCCTTAGAACGTCAACTCTGGAAAACTTAGCACCACTGCTTCTCTTTTGCCTCGGGGACTTTGCACTTAAAGGTCCCATATTGTTAAAAGTTAGATTTCCATATCTTTTTTTTTATTATTTGGCATATAGGCTCTATATAAATACTGAAAATATCAAAATGGGGAATCGGAAGTTTTTGGCGGTTCCATCCTCCAGTCCACACAAAGTGTCCTTAGGCAAGGAATACTGAACCGGAAATTGCCCCGAAGGCTGAACAATGGGTGTGAAACTGCGTATGGTGTTTAATTAGAATACAAGTATATTCAAATACGCCGCGTGATAAAAGCTAAGTGTTTTTTTGATCATCAAAGCATGTAAACAGGTTCTAGAAGAAACCCCAAATACAAGTACGAACGTGAAAATGGGCATGACACGTCTCCTTTAACTGTAATGGGAATGATTCATGGTAGCTAAATGACACTTGAAACCAGGGTTCAGAGGAGGCGGTGTAATCTGAACGGAGTCGTTCTCTTGAAAAGCACTTGTGTGTTGTTAAATGCATCGCGGATCGTTCACATCGTTAAGTATTTCTCTAGATTGCGGTGTATCCGACTGTTTTGGAGCTGTGTGGTCTCTCTGCCTGGCAGCAACGACGGCTGGGAGTCATCCCAGCAAGCTTCACCTCACTCCCTGCCTTCATCCTTCCTTGTGTACACTTCTAACATTTCCAGCCCAGAAAAAAAATCCCCTCTTCAATCACATTCTGGTCTCTCTCCTTCACAAAGCCTGCTCCAGGTTTGAGGTAAGAGATGAGAAAAAAAAAACCTCACCAGCTGTGAAACACCAAAAGCTGGACTAGGCTACATTGTTATGCAGAATACACTTTTTTTTAATGAATGAAACAGTAGGGAGGAAGAGGAAAAAAGAAAATGTTCTGTCCAAAGAGATCATTCGTGTTCTTTGATATAAAGCTGGGATGGCATATAAAGAATGCGTGTGACTTTTTGGTACCTGGAGTTGAAGGTTTTTGGAAGAAATATCCCCCCGTTGTGAAAGTTAAAGTTGAAATAAAAATAAAGATCAAGCGAGATGACTTCAATTGATGTCTTACTTTTAGTACTGCCCCAGTTGGTGACTCTCATGTTTGTACCATTACATTTGAGAGCTAAGCATTACATTTTCAGGAAAAATAAATTCTCAGCAAGCTTTGAAAAACCCACAAGGTCGTCTGACAGCACTTACCGCCGTTTTGAAGGTATTTCAAGAGTCCTCAAAGACTCTTCTAACCATCTGGATGAAAACAGATTCTGTCTGTGGTGCAATAAAAACAGTTTTTTTAACCAGTTTCCTAAGTAAGACCTCTTTCCCCTGTTTCAAGTAGAGATGGTGGCAGGAAATGACATCAGCTAGTGTCCATGTACATGACCCAAAGTAAAACACATAGTATGATTAGAATGATAATTCTTAAATAAATATGAATAGTAATATAAAACTATACATATATAATAGTAATAGTATATATTTATTTAAAAGATAACAAGGAAAGCACCGTCGCTATATTATTTATTTATTTTTGTTCACTTCTTCTTGCTTTAATTAGTTTAGGTGAAGCCAAAAATCCTGTTTCTAAACCTCATATGGACTCAAAATAAATATTGCCTTTCTTTGGTTTTTCTTTTTACCAGTTGGTCATAATTGATGAGGTAGTTTTGGCAGATTAGTCATAGAAAAAAACCCTTTCCATTGCCTCGCAGAGGTTCAATCAATATCTGTGAACATGAACTTCTCTCTCGAAGCCAGAAACCAGAGAAGAAACACATCCTCAAGAAGGTCTGGAGCTGCTCCATAGACGATGGATGGGACTGATTTTGTCTTTTTTATATATCCAGATCAGCTTTATTCTATTGTAGTGTTGTGAAAGAGAACATTCAATTCAATGTCCACAGAGCAACTCCAAACTTTATATACTGGATGGCAAATTTGAGGTTTAGGACTCTAGTATTTGGATTTGGGAGAGAGTTGTTCATGTTAATTTTTGGATTCCCCTTAAAGCGAACCCTTACCACAGCAGCAGTCTGGGTTCGTAAAATAAAATAAAAAAGGTTTAGACATCAATTTGTATATTTGACAGATGGACGAATGGGACTCCAACTTCTCAACTCCATGTTGAGCAGGAACCAGAACAATAACTGAATAAATGAACAAACAGATAGATTACCTGTGGACTTCTTCCTCTCCTTCACTCCCCCTCAGTGACGGCAGGCAGCCACGATAAAGACTTGCAAATTCAGGCCCCCGGTAAACAAATACCCACGGCTGGAAGGTAACCTGTGGGTTCAGGGAGTTTCATGCGAGAGGAAGACAAAACAGCCTTTGAGAGTCTTCAGGCTGCTGCTGATCAGTCGCTGATAAACTCCCCTCCGGATGATGTAACAAGCTGGGCTCCTGCGAACACAAAGGGCATGTGTGTGCGTGCATGTGTGTATCGAGGCCTCAAATATACTGTATCTCATGGGCGCCGCGTGCTTTCGGGTCCACGCACCTGGCTTGGTCGTGCACTGGAGACTGTGTTTTGTTGTGTGTGAGTAACGAGTCGCGAATCCAATTGAGTTCAGCGTTTAAAGGCTTGTGAAGTTCCTCCTAAAACCTGAGAATAGAGTGCCTCTGATGGAGTGTGTAGTCTCGCCTGCGTGGTCTCACAGGGAGTGCGCTCTCCCTTTCCGACAAGTTTCTTTATTAGAAAAGATTCAGAAAACAACACAAAAGGGGCTTTCAAGTATTCATCTTTCGCCTTTTTGTCACCTGTGCTGCTGTTCTCCGGCGTTTCTTCAGAGAGGTTAAAGGTGGAGACGGACAGATATGAACACATTCTCATGGTCGAGTCGCTGTCCGGGCCTCAACCTGAGGCAATGAATTAATTCCATATGGCTCTTCTCATAGCTGACAACAGCTTAAGTGTGCGGCGCCAAACAGGAGAAGTTTTGCTAAAAGAGCACTGTGACGGAATCGTAGCCGTGGCAAGTGAGTGGGAGCCAATCTGGACTTTAGTGCTCCCAGACTGCCAGCGTTGTTGCTTCAGGCTACTGAATGCTAAATGGTGTAGCCTTGGCTATCCTTTTAAAGTGCTGCTCACTCCGTGTGTGGGATGTCTAGCGATCTGCCCCGTTTCTTTATTTATTTAAAGTGACCTTTCCCGACTCCCGAGCCGAGATTGCTTTGGGCAAACTGAGCTGGGTTTAAATGTTCGGGGGGTGTGGGAGGGGAGGCCATCGTTTGTTGCCAGGGCTCTGTGAGCGAACTCTCGCTGAGAAACTCGACATTTGAACCCCCGGAATTCTACTGGGAAGTCCCGGCTGGCAGGCGGCGGCAAGCGAAGCGTTTCAGGTTAGATGTGGTGATAGGTTTTTGTCCTCATTAAAAACAGAAATCCCTGCCACTGCCGGCTCATTTGTATTCCGCCGCAATTCACTCGAGGTGGAATTTTTGATTTGGGGGGGGGATTGGATGGTGTAAGGCCACTGAAGCCAGGAGGGAGAAAAGAATGCATTCTTGTAATTTCATTTTGCGCAAAAAGCCCTGAAAGATCATCTTTTTTAAAAAAGGCCAAACCTCCATCTTGGCTGCACAGAGGTGAGAAAGCACTCCTGCTGGTGAGAAGGGGGCGTGTACAGTACGTCACGTGAAACACCAATTATCAAGCACACTCGCCGCCAAATGTGCCAATCATGTGAGGAGTGCGGCTTCGGGGAGCTGAAACATAATGAGTGTCGGTATCATTAAATCTACCGCGCTGATATTAAATCAGCATCAATCAAAGGAGCTCATGCTGATATCATTGCTTCAGAAAGTGCTGACGCTGCTGTGGGACCTGTCAGCTACAATGCGATCGGATTTTGCATCCATTCAGATGGATTCTCTAATTCCCTCAGGGACTATACTGCACGGTAATCCACTTAATTTACAATTACCCATGCAAGCCACACTCATATGGAATGATAAATGGAGTGAAGTAATCCCGCTGATGGAGCTGGTGAGTGTGGAAAGCAGACCATATACACTATACGCCGTCTGCTTTCCATCCTTCCCTCATTTGTCTCCGTATATACAAACACCAACTCCTCTCTGTTGAAGCGCACGTTTATGAATACTGTATATGTGCTGCACATATTGTACTGTACGAACCTCCTCCGGGCCTTTGAGGAGACGCAGGGGTGAAGCCTGGCTGTGCGGGGTGAATGTTAATGGGTGAGCCCCCCTGTCAAAGATCAGAGCGCCGCTTGCTCTCCTCGGCCCTTTGAACTCTAACCCACTTTGCACTGGAGGCTACCGACCTCGGTCCAACCACGCCGTAGACTTTATTATAAGAAGTGGACATAGCCACCTATTGGTGTAGTTTGCTGTTTGTGAAGGGCATTTTGGCCAATTGATATTTTTCAGGGTTTTTTTTCAACCAGTAGTGTCACAAGAGGGAGGGGCTACGTACAAACAAATGCCACCTAAAGATATTTTTAGGTGGCCATATCAGTCACGATCAACTTTGATGACATAAAACACACTGAAAGGGTTAAAGTTGTCTTATGGAGAACAGGGACTAGTGGATCTGTGATGCTAAGCTTCTGGTTTTTGTTCTTGAAGAAACAAAACATCAATGAGAATCCCATTGGACTTTATAACAATGCTAAAAACAGTCTCACCAGTATACCACATGACTGAGTTCATACATAACATTTTTTTTAGAAACAAACCCTCGTTGTTTATATATTTTTTATGTTTATTTTGTAGCAACCCTGTCAAACACGATTTCCCTTAATTGCTAGATATTTGCAGGTTAACCACTATGACTCGCCGAAAGAGGCGAGTCCGTGGGTGAGTCAAGGGTTTAGTTGAGACATGTCTGCAATAACAACAGGACAGGGAGGACGCGACAGGGTGGAAATTCTTAGACAGCAAAGATTACAACAAAGGAATTAGAAAATCAACACAGCGCATTTTAACCTCATCGTGGCGCTAGAGGAAACATTCAGGGATCCCCTAAATCAGAGGGATTCATCCTCTGAGGACCATGAATGCCTACATGTAGAAGATATCTATCTGATAGCTGTTGAGACATTTTTCTGTGTGTGAAGCAACTGACCACCAACCCTCGAACCACACACGAACAGCACGTTTTTCAGTTCAAGGTAAATCCATCTTTAAATCTCATTCTGCCTGTTTCTCTATAACCCCCGTCTCTGATGTGACTCCTTTGGTCTTACAATTCCCTCACTTTACTTTCCCTCCCACATTTGATTGGCTATTATTTAAGTCTCGCAGTCAAAGACACGCAAATCAATCTCCCTCTTTCACTTTTTAATCACTGTCTCTTGCTCCCTTTCTTGTTCCTCCTTTCTCTCTGACTTAGCCTCTCTGACCCTTTGACTCAAGTCAATTGCTCTCTCTCTATACCTCTCCGCTCCCCCTGCTTTGATTCATACATTTTAATTGCCCATTCCCCCATCTCTGGAATTAATTATTCTTTATTCATACAAAGATGTGTAGAGCGATGAGAGAAGTGGGGGGGATGAAATCCAGCGAAGGAAACGGAGTAACAACAACACACTTTGGCTGAGAAACAACAGATGTTGATAGCAATGATTACCCTGTGGCCAAATAGCTCAATCACTCCTTACTAACGGGGGATAAATCACAGAAATCACCTTCAACAAAAGCAAATGAGAAACACGCTTTCCCCCCGCCTCCCCTCTGCTCTGAATATCATTCGCCGTCCAAAGCCTTTGAGGGCGACGCTGTGGAGGAAACGCGGCAGATCAAAGCCGTCTCCCTTGCTGCGGTCCTTACGCGGGGAGCGACAGATCTGGGTGACGAGTTGACGGCAGAGAAAATGATGCAGGGAGGGAAAAAGGTTAGAATGACATGTGAGGACATGTTATGACTGCTGCCTCGACTTGACAGTGCGGGGTAATTATGGATGGCCTCCTCTGTTGGAGAGGGGCTCAACACTAAGTCGCAGAGACGACTGAGGCCCCGGCTGCCTTCTGGCTGTGTGCATTAGGTCCCTCTTATGTTTTATTACTGCTGGAGGTCACATGGGGCTGGTTGGAGCTCCACTTAGGACTTGAAGCGAGCTTTCTGACATGAGAAGTTAACAACAGTTGCAGCTGATGTTTTATGGCTGGCCCGTTTTACTCACAGGGTTATTAGCAAAACGCATCCTCCGAGGAGCCGATGTAGCAACTTAACCAACCGGGCTGAGAGGGAGGAACACGGCAACGTTCTTCTTTCACGGGTCAGAAATCTCATCGTGTCTTTAAAGGAATAGTTTGACAGTTTCAGAGGAAGTTGAGAAGATCAATATCAACTTTGTGTCTCTGTTAGCGTCCCTAGCTTAGCGCTAAGACTGTAACCAGCCTCTAAACATAGGTAAAACAAGAGGTTAAACTAACAACATAGGCTACAATGTGCTAATAATAAATAGAGACAGGTTTTAATTTTGGTCATAGTCAGACTACCTGTTTCCAACCTGCCTCCATTGTTTATGCTAAGCTAGGCTAAGAACATCACGCCGTTTGCAACATTAGCTTGATGTGCTGCAAGTTAACTTACCCTTGGGTTAAAGATTTTGGTACTGGAAGTGTTCTGATTTCCTTTTTTAGTCCGTTTAAGTATTGACCAATCAGTTTAGATGGTGCCCGGGTTTGATAATGAATAAAGTTAGCATGTTCTGTGTTTAACACATTTTTGTTATACTTTAAATGTCAAGTTTCTAAGGAAACTAATGTTATTAGCATGCCTGTAGCCTGCACTCTTGAGAAAGTACCAGAGGGGGGGTGGAGGGGATGGGACGATGTTGGATTTTATTGCAAATTGCGATAATAATTGCAAACATCTTCACGACTTGAAAAAGCTGTTTAGCTCTCTATCATTAACATGTTTTATAATGCAAGGAGACCTTATGATTTATGATCATCACATTTAAGATGAATGAATTGTTTGTTTTTTCCAACAAGGACATTCATGTTCAAGTGCAATTGTAAGACTTTTAAGCATATTTCGATGATTATCGGGATAATATCGTGAATTATGAATTATTTTGGCCAGGATAATCGTGACATGCCACTTTCATGCTTGCATGCTATGCTTACTATACAGTATGTTCAAGTCAAGCCATGTGAAAATTTGTTTGGTAAACTTGGTCAAAGAAAAAAGCAATTTCCTTCCTGTGCTTCACCTCATCCCACTCCGCTGTTCATTTCGCTGCTACGTGTTCAATCAATCAAAGATGCCACGCTGACATTGCTGGCACAGCAGCTGAGGTGCATTGATTTCTTAAAGCATGTCAGGCTTCTGCGGCTGGTAAATGCGCCTCTGAAGGATCTGTTATGTTCTCACATCATCGTCGAGGTCCTGCTGATTCATGCCCGCTTGATTGCCCGCACGCCATAATTAGCTTGGTCAGGCAAACAAGCTACTCTGAAGTGGTTCTGCCTGAGTGTATCTTTTAAGAGACCTCGTTTTTTTTTTTTTTTTTTCCCCTCAGAGGGGTATAGATTGGAATTAAGTGATGTCAGCATGAAACAAAAGCCTGAAACATTTAGTCGATACGCTGTCCTGACCTGGCAGGGAGAAAGTTGCTCAAGCCAGAAAAGTACTGGATTTGTCTCTATTGTCTGGGAAGTAGTTTGACTGCTGCGCCTACAGTATGTTTAGGGAAATGGGGAGGGGGGGGGGGGGATTTTTTGCTTTGTCATGGGGAATGCGATGATTCATGCTAAAAGAAGCCCAACATCTGGCCTCATTAATCATTTCCTTTCAGGTCTGGGTTTCAGGGAACTTTTCTCTTTTCATCACATTCTCTCTCTCTCTCTCTCTCTCTCTCTCTCTCTCTCACTCGCTCACCCCCCCCCCCCCCCCCCCCCCCCCCCCCCATCTGCCTTGCTTGTCATCTGTTGACATTTTGGCATGCCTCATCACCCACATCTCCCCTCCCTCCTCATTTGGTCCTAATTTGTTTAGATGGCAAAAAGAAGTGGGCTGACAATGAACGTGACGGAGTAAGGTGCGGAGGGAGAGACGGAGGGAAGGGAGAGAGACAGAGAGAGACAGAGAGAGAGTGGGAAAAGGAACAAAGAGGAAGAAACTGCCGAGTTGTAAATCAAGTTTGATGCAATCTGTTTGCATGCTGTTTAACAGTTAGGGAGTTCCTCATTACTCACTGAGCTCCGGTGACACATCCACATTAATGCCTCATGCTACATCGCCTGCGGGTGAACAGTGATAAGAACAACGTTTTCCATTCACTGTGATGACAACGCCCCCCTCCCCACGTGCCACCCGTCAGACGTCGCAGTGCTCGGAAACGGCTTTTTTTCTTCTCCAACAAAGTTCCCATGACCGCTGTCGTGTCAACTGACATGTATGATCCTCTTTATTACATTTTATGGCTCAACCGTCGATCTTTAGGGACGCGCCGTTCATAAAGTTGACAGTTCAGAGATTTACTGTGTATAATATTAGCAACATTGAAAGGCAAAACTGGGGATCGCGTTCAACGAGGAAAACATTGTCAAATGAAAATGCCTGTTAAGTTTAAATTCTTGACCTCAGAAGTAATAGTTTTATTTATATATATTTATAGAAACTCCATATTAAGTCTACAAACTGGGTTCTTCCGAAGTTACAGAAATGTCATGGCCTTCCTCAAGGGATGACAGTTGCTGCCTGGTCCAAAGCACTTATTTGACTGCACTCACTGCAGAAAGTGGACCCAAGAAGTTCAAGGACGGCTCATTGGCCGCTGACTGACTTGTGTGTCAGAGCCCAGACAAACACAGACGCATAAATCAAACCCATCCGCGCCAATTCCTTGTCAATATTGTCCTGTATGCTTTCTGCTAAAGACAGAAGGTCACTGATAGCCGACCTCCAGCTGTTCTTCTGCTCTACTGCAGGATGAAGGGGGTAAATCACCTGGGCCTCGGCCTGCCGTAAACCTCTGTGAAATTGGGACTCATCCAAACCTGAACTTTTGGTGTTGCTTTTAATCAAAATGCCAGATGAAAGTAGGGGAGAGGGGAGGAGGAGGGGGGGCACCAACAGATAATAAAGAAAGATGAAAGAAGAGAGAGTAGACAGAGTGAAGAGGAGGGTGGGGGGAAAGAGCAGCAGTGAAGTTTTTTAAATTTATCTCCCACCGGTCAGCCCCGAATGGCTGCGCTGGGATCAGTTGTACACAGAAGAGCAGCCGACGCAGACGAGGACAGAGCCAGATTGTTGCAACTGGACCAGCGATTAGTATCAAAGGAAAAGTACTTATTGTAAAAGGGATACTTTTATTGTGTGATTGAGACGTAGAAACTGACATTGCAGGAAGGCCATTTTACTGAACGAGCCAACTTTGTTAATCCCCTAAAGGGGTAAGTAACAAAACAATAAAACAGGCTACATGAAAGTAAATTACAAAAACAAAACCTTAGAAATGATGCCAAAAACATATTTCATGAATAAAGTATTGTATGTCATTGACGAGTTTCCCATCTGTGATCTTCTAAATCGTACTACCAGTGTCAGAGGGGTATGCAGCAACAATTTTGGCCAATTCCAACTCTATGTTAAGGGAGTACAGAAATGATTTAGAAATACACAACAGCAGCTACATAGAAAATACAAAATCAATATATATTTGTTTTTAATAAAAAATACGTTGCATAAAGTTCAGACCCACTTTTCGAACCACTGACTACTACTACTATTAATATTATTACTACTACTATTAATATTATTGCTACTAAAAACACCAAAGAGGAGGCAGCATTCAAATTAAAATGATTTGAGCTGTACTCCATGTTTCTTTCCTCAAACATTCTCGAACTAGAAAAGTATATTCAGTAGAGTGCAGCTGTGTGTTCCAACACCCAAAGCAAAGAACTATTTAGTGTGCCAGAATATTTTCCCCCCCAATACATATTATGTGAAATGCAGTATGCCAAAAACACCAAGACGTCCTACTGCATCTGGTCTCATTTTTGGAAGTATCCTAGCCAGCTTTCTGTTCTATCCATTCTGACCCACAATCCTCTGCACGGCGGATATAAGAGGTTCAAAGTTCACAGTGCAATGTTATGACAAGCTAATCCCAACAGTACAGACTTTGTAATGGCGGCTGCGCTGTGTACTAAAAGTAAAAAACATTGCATTCATTAGCAGATTTGTTCCATCTCATATCTTGCCCTAACTTTGTTCCATCATAACATATCAGGTATGGAATTCATATCCAAAATGTGGTCTGCAGCAGATTACCGAAGGCTTGTTTTTAGCTGAGCTGATTACCAGAAATCCCTTGTGCTCTTCCACTTCAGAGGAGTGAAGAGTCAGCAAAAAACGTGACTCACCACGGCCGTAAGAGTCCTTCAGCAAACAGTATAAGTGAGCACAAAAAAAAAAGTAGAGTATGGGAAGTTAGCTGCAGACACTCACATCCCAACATGACCCCCCCTTCCCTGGGTTAGGGCACAGCCTTTTGCACAAACCCTGTTGTTCCTGTTCCAGCCTCTGCCGGTAATACTGTTACCCCAAGATGCAACAATAAAGCAAGGTGACAGTCACAGAACGCTGACTTTAAAGCAATTCATGCAAACTGGGAAAGTCCCATTGCTAAGGTTATCTCCATCAACACACCGAGAGGATGGTACAAGTCGTGGGTTGAAATGTCACACGATGTCAGGTTTGATTGCAGGAGGACTGGGTTGAGAGAGAGAGAGAGAGAGAGAGACAAGGAGGATGATTTAGAGTGAGAGAAACACAAGAGCCGAGAGCATTATGAGGACAGCTGGTTTGTACTCAGTAAACATTCTGAGAAGACGTGTAAGTGTCAAGACCTTTTCTTAGAAAGATGCTCTGTGTCTCCAGTTTTGTCTGTCTGCCTTCCTGCCTGTCTGCCTGCCTACCTTTAATATAAGACTTGTACTTTATCTCTATTATAGTTGCTAATAACGTGTGCATGTCTTTTTTCTGTCTCTTCACAACGACCCTCCTCCTCCTCCACCTCCTCGCCTCGGTCTGAGCTTACCCTGAACAGCTTGGCAAGTATCGTTCTATTACATTCCATCAACCAGCAGCCCTGCAAACTCAATTTCAAGAATTACCAAAATGATTAATCCCTGACAAATTGTCAAAATTCGAGTAATGTGCGGCAGACACGGCTTCCACTCAAATCTTGGCGGGTCACGCGGTAGATTCAAATTAAGGTTATTACACATCTTGTAGTACGAGTCCCAGTAATCGTACGGTGTGTGAAATGTGGACTTAATTCTTTTACCTCCCATTTTTGAAGAAAAAAAAAATGTTTAAAGGGAAGTATCTGCAGGTGAAGGGGGTGAAAGAGTGCAGGAGGCGGGGATTCCTCTAGGGGGTGGAATTCATTTGTGCATCGCAGTAAATGAGGAAAAATGAACGAAAACAAATTACGACTGATTGACAGCGGACCAATAAACTGCAGAGCTGCACCGAAAAGGTATGAAACTTAAACAAACTACTCTGTATTTGCAGCAGCTTTTACGACCGTGTTGTCTAAATTACACCCAAAACAAACAAAGGAGCTTATATGATGTAACATTTAAGGTGAGAATTAAATGTAAACTGAGCTTTAAATGAGCCAGTAATGAAGTAAGTGTCTGGTGTTATCACACCAATTGTTGCCAGACTTAAGTAACATGGATTTTGCTATAAAAGCAGCAGTAATGTGTGGTCATCATCACGCCAGTTTTCCTGCCAAAAGCCAAATTCCACTTCACCGGCTGGGACATTAAAAGTCCAAAAGAGAGTCGATAAAGAATTTCCACAAAGCCTCTTACTTTAAATACCAGATAATGGACTTTTTTACAGTCACATTTCTTTATGACGTTGCTTTTTCTCAACCTCAGCAACCCAATTCAACATGCCGATGTTCTGCAGTTACAATGTGCACAATCTGAGTTATGCACATTAGCATGCTAACGTTGGCTAAATAGCACAAAACACAAAGAGCAGCTGAGGCTGATGGGCATAGAAAGGAAAAATCAGGCCTCTTCTGGTGTTTCAAGGATCTTATTTCAGAAAAAATATATCCGGTACCCGTTTGAAGTGCATGATGAGTTACAATTTGTCAATTTCAAAGACAATTTTACACGATTTTCAGGTCTGCTAGCCGCTAGCTGTCTGCTAGGCCTCATCTCAGCTAATTCATGTCACTGAACTCAACCTTGGCTGTGTTTGTGGCGTTGGTGTCTTTTGGAGGACTTTTAATGCAAATATGAGACACATAACATGTCTTTCTGTGCAGTTAATTGTAAGTAAGCAAATACATTACTTTGCCAATGACTTTAATGTGTCGCTAACGTGTCGCTTTTGTTGCTCAGCACCTTTAAAACCCGGCTCTAAATCCTCCACACCCGCACGTTGCTTCTGCTGCGTGGAGATAGAAAGCGGCCACATCGTGGCTTAACAATCGGGCAACTCCACTATTCGGAGGGATTTAGTGAGCATCCAGCAGCTAGCTTAGCCTCTGTGGATGCACACGGCTCTCTGGCTAGTCTTCAACTCCACACTAAAGTAGGACTCTTGAATGTGGGTCTTACCTGTGGCGTTTACAAGCTGAGTAAGAACACACAGCTTGTGAATACACGGCACTGAACCCATCGTGATGGCAGCAGTATCCACACTTATATATCTTTCCAGTTAAAAAGAAACATAAACCTTTCTGCATTTCTGGAGCAAGTAAATATTTTGGGAGCTGGTCCGGCGCCAGGTGCAACATCACCCTGCTGTGTCTCTCGCAGTGAGTAACCTAAAAGCAAACTTCTGTATTTTTCAGCCGCATCAAGGTTTTTTTTTTTTTTTTTTTTGCCACATAACGGTTAAGCAGGTACAACCTGACCTACATGCAGTAAATAGAGCGGTTCTGTGCATGAGCAATTAATCACAGTGAGTCCTAACAAAGCGGTGCTGTCCCAGCCACTTAGATAAGAGGAAGGCACAAGCAATTATGATAGGCGCTGTACGCATCGCGCCAGACTCATATTCCCACTGAGGATTTTTTCGTGATTCGCGAACGTGAGGTGGGAGGGCGTTCACCTTTCACCGCGCATTACAGCTCGATGGGACGATACGGAGACGCAATTAACGCTCCATCTGTCTGCCTTCCTGTCTGTCTTATTAAACACCTTTCCGTCACTCGAAATTAATTCATTCCACCCATACTTTACATCACTGCACATTTACTCCGTCATGGTCTGTTTTGGGTTTTTTTTGCTTTGTTTTTTTTAGGCTCAATCTGCAATGACGCATTTGCACAAGTGTTGTCACAATGCATGAGGGTTATCCAAAGTGAATGCGTGGGTGGGCGTGTGAAAAATGTATGCCGCTCTGAATGCATGAATGCCGACGTGTGTGCGTGCATGTATCATCAAGAAGGGGGGAAAGGCCTGAAATGTTGATCTAACCTTGTGGCCCAGCTGTTTTTTCCTGACGTATTCACTAGAGTTTAATATTGAGGGACTCTGAGCTGTCAAAACACATCAGAGCGATAATGCATTTTATGGCACGATGTGCTCCGAGGCACATTTTTCCATGTTGAGAGACGTGTTTGTTGGTAATATCTCTCACACTGGGTGGGTGGAAAGATCAGAGGGTTGTTCCTATGTAACTAAAACAACATGGTTACTTTGTGTTTCCCCAACTTCCCCTTCTTCTTCTTCTTTTGTTGATCATGTGCAGGTTTTTACTCGCATTTTACGTCACTGCTAATCTTTACGTTTAAAAAAAAAAAAACTCTTCCCATTGTTCGTCCTTGTCAAAACCTGGCGGCAACATTACCCACAATGCAACTCAACAACTGGCAGTTTCGGTTGGAGTTTTGTGCTATGCTAGTAGCTGCTAATGTAGCTTCAAGCTGCTAGCTGACTCGAGTGACATCACTTGAGGTAACGTATCAGATCTGAGGCCTTCATGCTACTTTTTCTCCACATATGCAGCACTCCCCAAGACCTGTACGCCTTTCTAAAAAAAATGGATTCAGCACTGGAGTCAACACTGCACGACCGATAAAAAGTGTTGAAATGACAACTGAGTAGTAGAGTGGAAAACCGTATCACATCCTGAGTCAGATCTTTCTATTTTGAACCGTTGCTCGGTAGCCAGCCGTTACACAGCGCGTTGACAAATGAGGCGAGTCGGACAGTCAGCATAAAAGAAAAAAAACCTCAAAGGTTCCACCTCACCTCCACAGTTCCCTGATTCACTCCCATTAACCTCTCTCCCTCCCTCCGCGGCTCGTGGTTGTCTTCGACCTCCGTGACTTCAGCGTCCCGCTTTTTCAAAAACCATGTCCTCATTTTCGGCTCCCCCCGATGGGACCAAAGACCTGTGAAACTGCAAGGCACTCCGGTTCCTTTGTGAGTTTGCGATTGCACTCCTTTAACGACTACCTCACATTAGCAGAATAATGTGGTTACCAGGATGTTTTGATTTTGAGAAGGCAATTTAACAGGAAGAAATTAACTGAGGTGTATCTTAATCTTAGCACTAAATGGCCTGAAAATACAAATCCTTGCTGCAAAGAAATGTAAGAATATGACATTAAACTTTCATCTGAGCCTTTCCTATTTAGTCATATTTAATACTAAACACTATTTTTCTATCCTTATAATAAGAAAAATGTCGTTTTACTAAAGCGAATTGCACAGTTAATTTCCTCTGTTATCTGAGCGCTTATTCACCACCCACTGACATGGAAATAGGAGAGCAATTCAAAAGCCGGTTAAACTCCGGGATGAAAAAATGAAGAACACGAGCAGATTAGACTTTTTAATGGACATAAGTTGAATGATAATTACGAAAGAGAAGTGCTTGTAACTGTCAAAGCGAGGAGCTCCGACTGAGGAGAACTTAAAAGGGCAGCTCAACTTCAATTATGGATAAAGTTTAATTTGTCTGCGTTTTGAGAAACCTGCTCCTAAAGACCTTGACCACAGAAGAGAGCTGATACTGGACCATCCTGCCAGATCGTTCGCTGACATTTCCGATCCGATGCTAAAATTCTTGCACAAGACTTTAAACTAGCGATTGACACCATAAATGCTTACAATGCACTTCTTTTTGCAACCTGAAGCGTCGCCCTCCGATGGCCGGGAAAGAGAAGTAAAGAAGGCACTTCTGCATTGGCGTCACTTTTGCCGTCTGGGCGTAACCTGCTCTGGCACGGGTCGATAGATGAAGGTGCAGCTCAGCTCCAGCTACTTCCAGGCGAACGTCGGCCTCCGCCCCTGTGACGGACTTTTCTGAAACTTCCTCCCTCCTTTTGCCTCCCACCCAATCCCGCTGTGCGTTTGTGAATTGTGTCTCGCTTGGCACCCTTGTCCCAGCTGTCGCAGTAGAGCAAATCTGCGCCAAGCCGGATGCCCACGGGGCACAGTGGAGCCAGAGGCTGCCAGCTGGTCTGCCACGCTCTCTCCACTCACCCCACCCCACCCCTCGATGGCACACACACACACACACACACACACACACACACACACACAATCCCCTCGCTATCTCGCAGCCAAAAACTCCTCCATTGACCTCTCAAACTCGCCCCAGCTTCCCCCGCTCCTCCACACACACATTTAGACACACTCGGGGTGGGCACGGGCCCAAGTCTTGGCATGTCGGAGCTGTAAAGGCGACAGGAGTGTCAACAACATCACGGCGCTGCGACATAATCCCCCCTCATCGCCCTGAGCACGCCAGCGCAGACACAGCCTCAATCAATAAATCAGGCCTCTCGCCCAACAACTCTTAAGGAGAAAAAAAAGGGAAAAAAGAGAGACTGGGGGTGTTTTAGTAATTGCTGCAGGGAAAGAAAGTGATGTCATCTTTAATTGTGGTGGACTATTTATTATGCTAATGCATATCATAATGGCAGAGATTAAGAGGCCAATTTGAAGATAAATGTGAGACGTTTTGGAGAGGGAATGTAGGCCAGCGAGACAATCAAGACATTTAACTGTGGATACGAGCTGAGAGTGACTTTTGTTCTTGGAATTGTTGTGTGTTCACTGTTTTGTTGCCATAGATCCTAAACGGCCCCGCTCATATTGAAGCGGTTATTTGTTCAGCGTTATTTCAGCCCCCGCATTATGGAGATCTCACCCAAGCCAAACGGCTGCAAACGCCGCACGGCACAGGCTCTTAGAAACAGGGGGACGCTTGTCATCACGGGTTATTGTGCTGGACGCCGCTGAGAAAGACTCGCCAAAAATGTGTCTCGCTGCGTTCCGTCTGGCGTGAGCTCATCCTCAGAGCGGTGGACGGGATGTCGATCTGATGCAGTCACAGACTCTTACCACACACACACACACACACACACAATCATGCACATCTTGTACCTACCTGTTTGCAAAACACAGCCTCAAGTATGCACACATGATGGACAGACAGATATTTTTACCTCACCTGCACGTAATCAACACAAATGCAGAGAGACACACTCACTAAAAAACACACCTCGCCAGCCTCTGTAGCTCCGCTCCAGTTGAGCGCGACATCAGATAACTAGCGGCAACCGTCACACCGAGACCTTTATATTCAACATAACAGCGCTTTTAAATATTAACATTATAGCATTAAAGTTTAAATCGATTAAATCATTTGGTGCATATGTCAAACAAATCAGTCAGTATGGAGGAAATGACTTATCAACATCGTGTTGCTATGCAAAATGTGCTCCGCCAATAAACACTAGATCATGTGACCTATACTCAGACTTTTATATCCACATAATAGGAATGTTTGTCATTCAAACATTAACAGTGTTGTTTGGAAAAAGCATGGGAGGTCCGAGACGAAATTTGTTTGGAGATGTGGGTTAGAGCTACTTTGGCTTCAAAAAACACTCAACATTTTTCACAAGAAGCATCTGTTGAAGTCAACAATGCCATGAAAAAAAGGAAATCTCAGAAGACTCAGATTTAGACTTCCCATAAACCTGGAAAGTGGTTATAAAGTCCTATCAAACACTTTAGATATCCATCAGTCAGCAGTTAGAGACATTGTCTATCCATGGAGATGATTTAATACCGTGGCATCTCTCCCTAAGTGGGCGCCCAACCAAAGGCACCATGCAGAATCCTCAATGAGGTTAAACAAGAATCATCTAAACCAACTAAAGCCTAGAAGGGAACATTGGAAGTGGTAAACATCTCTGTTCACGAAAAAAAAAAAAATTCTGCACCTGAAGTTTAGTTTTTCCAAAGAGCAAAGAGAAACTCTGGCAGGAATAAGCAGCACTATGTGTGTCGTTAAAAGGGCATTGCTTACCAACATGAAAACATCATCCCAACGGTGAATTTCAGAAACGCCTCCTGAGCGTTGTGCAGGTCGGATCCACAGCTACACAGCCACAGGGTTTTATTCCATTTATTCAATGCAGGAGTTCACCGATTGAATGTTTAATGGGGGCGTTCATGTGACTTACATGAAGATCAGATCACATTTTGCAACCAATTAATGCAGAAAACCAGATCGTTCCCGAGAGTTCACATGCTATTTCTTGCCATTGTAATTTGTCACTGCCTTCCAAATGAGCCTTTTCGGATCTAAAGGAGTTTTAAATGGTCTCCGGAGCGGCAATCAGAGCAGACTTGGCTTTTTCAGGAGGGGGGGGCTTAATGAGACTAACGCTAAAACAGGACATTCAAGACTATATATTCAGACATTATCGTATGAAGAATGTGTTTTTTGCACATTAAGGCATGCAAACGTGTTCTAGAAACCCAAAATACAAGCATGGAACTGGAAATGAACACAATATGTGACCTTTAGCATTTGTGGGGTTTTGTTGTGAGGATCTCACCATCTTCCCTTCACACTATAATGAAGTGTAACACATTCTTCACTGATCACGACAAAGCTGCGATCGGTTTGAACGTGTCGGTAAAGTCAACACAATCTCATTTTATCAGCACACGTGTCTCCTAGTTGTGTCCATGCCTGGGAAAAAAAAATTAATAGTGAAACAAATGCCTGGAGGGTAATCATAATTACATAATACTGTTTGGAAAAAATGATTTTTATCAGAAGGTCTATGGTTAACCAGAACCCACATACAAGGTTACACAACGGGTGTGTTCCTGTTTGTTCTCACCGCCCATTCATCACCTGCAGCTGTCCTGAATATGACATATGAAATATAGTGAAAGAATCATATTCCTGTGGAAAAGAAAGAGAGAGAATTGAGGGCACACGAATGCACCGGATTACACATTTCCCTCAAGGTTGACCATAAATGCCCCCCCTTCTATTGATCATCAACCTGTAGGACAAACATGACCTTTGACAAACAAAACCTCTCCGGCCTCAATAACATTTCTGGTGAAAGGGAGAAATTTAGGACACATTAATCATTCACCGGGACTGGAAATACCCTGACATCGATGTCCATGTGGGGAGGATTGGGGAAGAAAAGCTCTAAATGAATATTGACTCATACACAGTGGATAAAAGTCAGCAGGCCTGTACTTCAAACCCCCGAGGACACCAGAGCACCACCACATGTTTCACTGTCCCAGTTCTGTGCAACACGGTGGAAACGAGAAAAAGGCAGTTTCTCACCAAAAGGCAGCGTGTTACATCATTTCTTCTGCTCCGCGTCTTTGTTCTCCCTTTCTCTCTCTCTGTTTTTTTTTTTTGTTTTCTCCCTTTCTTCCCTACGTGATATCATTCCACCGAGCCAGCCACTCACCAACCTGACAGATCAAGGCTCGGCGCTGTGAAATGTGTCGGCCATTTTGGCTCCGTCAGAGCCGGAGCGACTGCTCATTAGGAGGCGAGTGTGACGGAGGGCTCTCTCTCTCTCTCCTCCGCCAGACGGGTTCGCCTTCACCGAAAAAAGAGATGGAGGGGGGGGAGGGAGAGATACAGGGCCAGAGAGAGGAAACGTGCCGGCGGGTATCATTAAGGTCGGGGCACAGGGCTGTTTAACGAGTGAGCTCGCTGCACCCCTTCATCCTCAGTGGCGCCTGCTGGCTGGAGGCCCCCAGGTTGTTCCCCCCTCCCCTTCCCCCCCAGTAGGGGCCGCCGCCTGTTCCATCGCTGCCCAAATGTAGAGATTTATTTTCTCACTACCTGTGGAGCAACCGGGCTAAATTGGCACAGGCTTTAAAAAAAAAAAAAAAACACCCTAAAAATACCAGAGAAAACATTCACTCAGGAGCTCGCTCACACACGCCGCCTCAGGGAAGAGAGATTTACTGCATTCGCTCGCTCTCTCTCTCTCTCAGTCCGAGGCATAATTGACTCGGCCTGACACATAAACATAGCGGTAATAACCCCGGCTTCCCCTTGATGTCGGGGGCCGGAGCACACAGCTGCTGGTGGAAGCCACCGGTCTGCAGGCTGGTAGCATCCCTGCCGTCAACTGTCCCACATTTCCCACGTAGTCTTCTCATTTCTTATTCGAATACAAGGCGAAGAGGTCACGTGATCGTTTCACCAGTGACACAACAAAGAGCAGCGGATAATAGCTGTGAAGATGAATAAAAAGACATATTAGCACATCTCTTGGTTTTGTGCCACAGGAAAGACATAAATAGCTTCACGAAAATGTGACACCTACTTTAAATGGTTGCTGTGAGGAGAATAGAACACACTATCTCTCTATTAAGCACTTTCCCATCTGCCATTACAGTGAACTGCACTCAGCCATTATAGAATAGAATATGATATTAAAGGATGATTGTCAGCAACAAATCACATGAAAGGAAGAAAACCAACAATGAGCTGATCCTCAGTATGTTGATGTTCCTCCCATTCACTAAAATGACTAAAAGCAGAGAGCTGACATGTTCCCAGACCCTCTAGTTAAGTCTCCAACAAACTACTAACAATGTAGTCCCGTTTGCTCAAAACTATACAACGATATACTCAGAATGATCTTTACAGATTTAGATTTGAACTAAGACTCGATGGTGAAGTTGGAACCTATAAAACTATATTATTGAAACTGTATTAAAATGCAAATACATTTCTAATTAAAGGCAACAAAACTACCTGGATAGGTTACATAAAACATCCTGATTTGGCGTGAAATAAGTATGTTTCTTACGGACACAAAAAAGTATGTCCAATCATCCACCTCGACCTCCTCCCTCCTGCAGACAGCCTAGAAACAGATTTGCGATGCGTCTAAAACAAATAAATTAACATACAGTTTAGCAATTTTTTGTTGCCGTCCACAAATAGTGATGTGATTTGATATAAAAGCAGATGAATCAGTTTTAACGTATCAGGGGAATAAACTTAAATGTCTTTTGGAAATAACCTTCCAACATAGGTTTCAGTTTTTAGGTTTACTTTATTGGGTTTAGGCACCACGACTACCTGGATATGTTTAAGGATAGTGGTTTGGGTTAAAATAAGTATGTTTGTTAAGTTTGCTGGCATTACATCACAAAAGCATCCGAAAATAATTGTAAATAAGAAGGATGGTCGTTAAAAGGGCGGTGCGTCAGTGTCGTACTTATTTGACCCTATGTTTATATAAAATATGGATTTGTGCAGCTTTAAGGTGACAAGCGTTACTTTAGGGGGAAGCTGAACTGAATTTAAATGCTTTTTTGTGACCCATTATTTCCCTCTGTACACTGCGGTTGTCCAATCGAATAGATTTCGCTGCCTTCTTGGAAAAAAACTTTGAAAGGCTGCCACAGTAAATCAGTGCAAACGGACGAGCCCATTCTCCTCAGCAGGCCCGACACCGGTCGTGGCGAAGCCGGCGAGAGAAAAACCCCTGTAGAAAGTAGAGCGGAGGCCGGGAGTTCACGACCGGATGGATGTCAGCTTGATCTAAACTGAATCAACACGCCGCAAAGGTTGATAAGAGAGGCTTAAAGTCCCTCAGCTGGCGAGGAGACTCTGCTGGTGCCCACTTACATGTGAAGATACGGACGTAGCGGCCACGCCGACGCTTCCACCAGATACCAACACATGGAGGAGATGATACACACACACACACACACACACGGCCCACTGAGATTTAAAAGGTTTTCATATCAGTCATATTGACGGGATCAGTGATAAAAGGATAAAGTGGGAGACGGGGAGGGGGAAGGGAGGGGGGGAGGGATGTAGATGAAAGACAACAGAAGGACGAAAAACAAAGATCAAAAACAGAAGAAAAAAGTTGAATAAAAGTTGAAAAATGAATCAGTTGGAAAAAAAGGGGAGGGGAGCAAAAAAAAACTATTTTGACACCAACCACTAGTTGAAAACAACACATACTCAGAAATCAAACGAGATAAGAGACGAGGGGAGACAGGGAGAGCATGAGAATGTGGGGATTTTCTTCTTTTTTTTCTCAAAGTGGCAAAGCATAAAAAAAAAACACCTTCTCTTCTGAAACATGAAGGGAAAACAGATGTGATACCCTCGCTGCTCGGCGCGATCTGGTGTCAAGTAGCGGGTACGCGACACGGGCGCGCCAACAAACAGTCGCGGTGTGTGGCCAGAGCCCCCCGATGCGAGTACCAGTGCTCATCCTGACACTCCAAAGGGGGCTCAGCGTGCGCACACACACCCTAAGATGTTTAATTCATGTGCTCGACATGAATGTGTGACGGAGGGACGGGGAATGCAGAGCGCCTGTGCTCAGCACGCCGGGCTTCGGGATGATGCAGAGAACGCCAGACGGGGAGGCCGCATGAATGGAGAAGAGGAGAGAGGTAACGTCAGCGGATGGAGAGGAAGTAAGTGATGTGGGAGTATCCATAGCGACAAAGAAAGAAGAAGATTTTTATACAAATAGGCAGAGTTGAACACTGTGAAGCTATAATAGTAAGAGAGAACAAGTGATGGATAGAAGTGGAGCAGCAAAAGTTAAAGAGAGAGAAAAAAGACAAATAATTATAAAAATAAAAACCTGTAGAGGTCTCATGCAGGCAGGTGGTAAGAGCCCAAAGTGCTGAGGGTGTGTGCTGCAGGTCTCGGGAGATGCAGGCAGGGGACTGAGTGCTAGTGATTTTCTGTCATATCTCTCCTTCTCTTCATCCCTCACGCCTGTTATCCTCCTCCTCCTCCCCCCTCCTCCACCCTCACCCCATCCTGCAGCATGTAAAGCAGAAAGACTTCAGCGTGTGTTGCATCACATCGTAGAATTAATCGTGATACTTCTCAAAATCAACGGTTCCTTCCCGTCACAGAAGGATGTCACACGTTTTTGTTTTTTTGTGCCATTTTCCTCAATTCCTTACATTTACATTTACATTTAGGTCATTTAGCAGACGCTTTTGTCCAAAGCGACTTACAATAAGTACATTTGTCAAAAGAAGGAAACAAAGAAACCACGACGTATCATTGCCGATAAAGTAAGAGCTAAAAATAGAACAAGTGTTAGGTCCTCATCTGAGTAAAGTAGTACTTCAAGAGCAACAGTGCTAAGATCAGAGTGCTATAGGTAAGGTTTTTTTTTTTTTTTTTTTTTTTTTTGGGGGGGGGGGGTGTCGAGGGAGGGTGCTAGTGGGTCATGCTATGTAGAGTCAAGGTGAAGTCTGAACAGGTGAGTCTTGAGCCTTTTTCGGAAGATGGCAAATGACTCTGCTGTCCTGACATTGGTCGGGAGTTCGTTCCACCACTGAGGCGCCAGAACAGAGAAGAGTCTGGACTTTGCTGAGCGACATTTGCTTGATTTCAGCGATGGTGGTACCAGCCGGCCAGCTGAAGTAGAAGAGCGAAGTGCTCGCTTCGGGGCATGAGGTTTGACCAGTGTTTGAAGGTAGAAGGGTGCCGTTCCATTGATGGCCCTGAAGGCCAGTGTCATCGTCTTGAATTGGATGCGTGCTGCAACAGGGAGCCAGTGGAGGTCACGGAGGAGGGGGGTCACGTGGGAGAATTTGGGTAGATTGAAGATAAGGCGTGCTGCGGCATTCTGGATACGCTGTAATGGTTTAATCGCAGAGGCCGGGAGTCCGGCCAGGAGAGAGTTGCAGTAGTCAAGGCGGGAGATGACCAGTGCTTGGACCAAGAGCTGCGTTGCATCCTTTGTGAGGAGGGTCCGAATCCTGCGGATATTGTAGAGGGCGAATCTGCAGGATCGGGCCACAGCAGTGATGTTGGGGGTGCAGGATAGTTGGTCATCGAGGATTACACCCAGGTTCCTCGCAGTTGAGGAAGGTAATACTGTGATGCCCTCGACAGTGACCGACAGGTCCATGCGAGGGCAGTCTTTCCCTGGGATGAAGAGGAGTTCGGTTTTGTTCAGGTTGAGCTTGAGGTGATGTGCAGTTGTCCAGACAGAGATGTCAGCCAGACAGTTTGAGATGCGAGTTGCAATGTGAGCGTCAGAGGACGGGGGAAAAGAGAGGAACAGCTGGGTGTCATCTGCGTAGCAATGGTAGGAGAATCCATGCGATGTGATAACAGAACCTAGTGATCTGGTGTATAGTGAGAACAGAAGCGGTCTTAATACTGAGCCTTGAGGGACGCCCGTGTCCAGAGAGCAGGGTTTGGACATAGAGCCATTCCATGTGACCTGGAAGGTGCGGTTTGTCAGGTATGATGTAAACCAGACGAGAGCAGAGTCAGTTATGCCAAGTTCAGCCAGAGTGGAGAGGAGGATTTGGTGGTTGACTGTGTCGAATGCAGCAGATAGGTCGAGGAGAATGAGAACGGAGGAGTGGGACGAGGCTCTGGCGTCTCGCAGGGACTCGGTCACTGTGAGGAGGGCCGTCTCAGTGGAGTGAGCAGTCCTGAATCCTGATTGATTAGGGTCTAGGTGGTTTTTCCGCAAGAGATAGGATGACAGTTCCTGTATTATGAACCGGAAGAGGAGAGTGCCGTTGCATCTCCTGAGAACAGGAGGAATCGTGGGAGGACGATGATGTACAGAGCTAACCAGCTAGAGCTGTGATTTCACATGTTAGTCCACATGAGAGAAGATATAGCAGAAGACCTGGCTGGTGTTACTATGTGGCGTCTACCTTTATGGGTTAGTTGAGAAGTAAACATACACATTTACATATTCCTGTACACATTCACAAATCTCACAATGCATTTTTCTTTTTTTAACAAATTTAAAAGCAACTTCCTGCAAATTGTGAATGGTTCCATAGCTGAGGCGATGATGCATAAACATAAACACAAAAATTCAAATACACAAAATGGCTGAGGTAAAGAACGCCAGGCAACGCACATCTGGCAGCCAATCAGGGAAGAGTATTGTCTGTGGCCGGGGTTGACTTCTATATGGGCGTGAGTGTCGCTGCTGTCTGTGAGAAATGATATACTAATCACACACACACAGAATAAACAGAAAGCATCTCATACATGAAGATTAAGATTTATTATATATACTCATGATATCAATATGACCATTAATATCCATCATCAGGCACCTCATACAATGTGTAGATAGACTGGGAGGAGAGACTTGGTGTGCATGCCTGTTGGTTACAGAAACACGAATCCAAACATGCTTTCAACACGGCAGAAAAAAAAATAAAAATTGAATTCTGGTCTTCCGTACCGAGTGTGTGTTGATTGCTTCTAGGCGTCTTTATGCATAACTAACGTGAAACCCGTGAGCTACTGTGAGTGTTTTAACCCCCTACTTGTTTAGAGATTTGCACGTTTGTAGCGTCACGGTGCGTCTTTGCAGGTCTGGTTTTGTGTGTTTTGCGTCACATGTGACGACGGTTGTGCAATAACGTTGTGTGAGGTTCAGTCTGGCGTCCCTTTGTGTGTTTCGGCGTCTGTGATTACGTACCAAACCTTTACAAGTGCTGGGAGACTGTGGGCTGAGCCAGTTCAGGCAAGCTCGGACACTTTGGCACAGTTGCCCAGATCCCGAGCTGGTTATACCTGGTTATCAGAGCCAGAAACCCCCCCACCTCCCATTGCATGTAGGGAGCGGTATAAACATACGAGAACATAAAGAATCAATATTTTACTGCATACACCCAGGGTTATTACAGCGCTGCAGCACTTACACATACACACACGCTGCTACATTTGTTATGTGGAGCCTGCAAGCAAATGTGGTTCTTGACCCAAAGTTTAGACCGTCTGCATGACATTTAGAAGAATCCATTTTCAAAGGACGCTCTGAGAGAGAATCCATGTTGACACAAACGCTTTCAATAATCCTTTACAGCCACTTTGAAACGGGCGGCGACAGCACGGCGCTTTCTTTACAATCCCCCTTAAAAAATATGATGAAATTCAGTGAAAGTGGTTGGTATACTGTAAGATCACAAAAAGGAGTCAGCCTTGTGTTCATTTCCCCGACGGATTTTGGGGGAATGCATGGACCTTGATTATGTGCTTCTGCGCATCCGAGCAAAACGTGAGGGTTTGATTGAAAGCAGTTTGGCATTCTGGGAATATTTTTTCACTCGCGTCTGTCTGCTTGATATGAAGCTACAGTCAGCAGTTAGCGTAGCGTAGCAACTAACCTGGCCCTGCCTGAAGGTATCGAAGTGAACCAGTCACTTTTCCCTTTAATATCTCTCTTCAGGATGTCTTGAAAACCAAAATCGGGGGCCAAAGGGAAGCTCATTGTGTCACCGTCCCCGTCTTGGCAGTTTCGACTCGGCTTATCCAATTACAGGCAAAGAGGTGGCTTGTCCCATGATGCAGCGGAGGAGACAGCTAGCAGCTCGCGACCTTAGATGGCACTCACCTGTCACTCAAAGTGATCAGAGTGTTTATGTTCTGGCTAAGCTAACTGTTGCTTTACATTTAATGGATGAAAACATTTGTTTTTACTTCGATATAGTCAGGAGGAGTCATACAAAAACAGTAAAAATGGCTGTTAGACAAATGAGTTCATTAGTGAGATTTACAAGTGCTTGTAGGGGGAGTTCGGACAGAGTTAGGCTAGCGGTTTCCCCGTTCAAGTCTTGATGCTAAGCTAAGCTAATGGATTCCTGGCGTCAGCTTCGTACAAAGAGTACAGAGATGAGAGTGGAATCAGTGAATACGTCTCCCGTAATGCCAAACTCTTACTTTAATGCCAACAACAGGCTGCAGTGAACAATATCACAATCATCTAATATAAATGCATTATCTTGATGAAAACAGTTAAATCGCTGAGTCAGCGAGTCTTTTGCACAAATGAACAAACGAAGCCAGGACTCAAACGCGCCAGCCTTTTTTTTTTTTTTTTAAACCACCGCCAACCATTGCTCCCAGTTCACATATCGACAGCGGAGAAATCCCAAAGTTAACGGCAGCTCCGGCCCCCACCCTTCCTCCCGCGGCTTTGACAGACACGGACACGGCATCTCCACCCGACTGTGAAATAGCCACTTGTGTTTTAGCTCGAACATCTCCATTCCTGTGTGACTGTAAACGCGCACACACACACACACACACACACACACACACACACTTTTAGTCCTGGATCGACTGTACGTCCTGAAGAACTGATCAATAATATTCAATCTGCTCCCGGGTCTTTGCCGCATTAGGCTACAGCTGCTATCCAAACAATGAATGGCTGGACACACAGGGACCCGTGTACAAATAGAATCCCATTAAAATGCAACGGCTCTCTGGGGCCCCGAAGACGACCGACACCCCCGCCCCCCCGCTCCAACCGCAGCAGCTATTTTATGCACCTCGGATTGACAGCTCCCATCCACGAAGGAAAAATATGCTGTTGCCATGACGACAGCTCATGCTTTACCAGCGTTGGGATCCAAGCGTTTGATAAATATCACACCGGTGCACTGATATTGAGAGGTCATGGCAGCGGATGATGATGATGATAATGCATTTCACACACAAAGTGAAGAAGATGACGGACGGCTGGAGGAACAGCTGTTTGTTGTTTGGTAACAGACACGTGTGCTTTTTTTAAGTGCAGTTAAAATACCTATAATATCAACAGTGAGTGGCCATTATTCACATCGACAGCAGAGATTGAGTTTCTCATCAGAGATAAACAGAATACGGCGGATCTTCCCGACAGACGATGAGCTTGTGTGCACAGCACGTCTCCTTTCTAACACTATTTCCAATACGTCTCGTCTAAAAATAGTTTCAAGCTGCGAGATGGAAAGCAGACAAAGCAGTAAAAAATAAATAAAAAAAAGAGTTGGTGATACAGAGGGGAGGATATGAAAAAAAAGCCTCTTTTGTTATCTGTGATGTCTTTTCTTCCTGTTCTCTCCTCATTAGCAGTAAAGAGTTCCAAGTCGAAGCATCTCTCGGTTGACGAAGCCTCTTTTTTCGCCCGTTTCTCCCGTCAGCCACTCCCATTCCCTCCTTGCCCTAGTACAGTGCTTTTAGGGACACCGAGGGAATTTCCTGCTCGCAGTTCATCCCCCCCCCCCCTTCAAGGTTCTGCTTCATCTCCTTCAGATTGCTTTTCACGATGACGCCCGTTCATTTCGGAGGAGCCAACCTAACCGTGCCTAATGTGATGCCAGGGTGGGTTCAGTGTTTATTCCCTGGCTAACTGTTGGTTGTTTTCACAGTGAACTTCTCTCCGGCTTACTGTCCATCCTAAGGGAGTGATCCACAATAAGGAGAAGGCAAAAAGTCAGGGGATGGTTCGCCAGGCGGCGTCCAAACAGGGGATCTACGCACAAAAAAACACACATCATAAAAGTGTGTCATCCCTTTGCCGTTGTGGGAGCAGATAAAGAGGATGGATAAAAGGAAGGAGAGGTGTATAACATGGCAAGTGTACTCGTGGGAACAAACGCACATTTAGGTGCCACAAACGGAGCAGGTTTGGATTCGAATGACAAAAAGAGGATTATAGGTGTCACTTTTTAACCCGGAGCAGGTAGGGCAGGTTTCCCTAACAGCAAGTCAGCGCACACACATGAAACAAGGCAATGGTTCAGAGATTATGTTTCGGTTTTAAATGCTTTTTTTAGGAAACCCAGCCAAGGCGAGTGTTGAATTCTGGGAAGCTTAATTGTTGCAAAGAGGAAGGAGGGGGTGCTGGGCTGTCGGCGTGGATCTTGAGGGAGACGGGGTGAAGTGGTTCTGAGGGGTGTGTGGGAGTTATAGCGTGAGAGGTCTGGTGGAGGTTGTGGCTGCGAAAGGTCAGAGATGACTGGAGATGGGACGCCTGTAATGGAAACTGTTGGTCAGAGTCCAGGAAGCTGTGAGGAATTGTTTGGACTGCGAGGAAACGGCAAGTCAGAACTCGTGGGAGCTTCTCAGGAGTGGCTGGGAAGAAGTTTTTTTTGTTTTTTTTTCTTCTCCAGATCGGATGAGGAGGGAGACCAAAGGTGTGAGACGGTGATTGTTCCACAAAGAAGTCTTGGGGATGTTGGCTGGATGTTGAGGCGGTGGGCATCTGCGTCCGTTTGTGACCCGGTCGTCCTCCTCCTCGTCAGGCTACGGTGAAGATGGAGTGCACTCCAGAGAGGCTGCAGAAAAAGAAAAAAACAGACAGAAAATGAATCGGTGGGTGTGAAACGGAGAGACAGTGCTGCCATTGGGAAAGAGAAACAATGACGATCGTCGTAGCAAGAGCGAGGACTGGAGCGGGTTGGGGAGGGGTGCAAAACCGAAAACGAGCGACGAGTGACGTAGATGAGAGAGGAAATTAAGAAGTTGAGATCAAACAGGAAAAGGGCCGAGATAACAAGCACGGGCACAGTGAGGCATAAAAATGGATCAGGGGGATGGAATTAGAAAAATAGAAGGGAGAGGGCAGAGATAAGAGAGACAGGATAAAAGAGAGACAGAGGGAGAGAGAGAGGAGAAGGGGGGAGGACGAATAAAGAGAGAAGGGGGGACATAATTATAAAATGGCACGAGAAAATCAATGCAGCGAGCAGCATTGTGCTTGCAGGCGCCGTACAAAGGGAGGTGGAGAGAGGCGGCGTGTCCATCAAACAGATACACACCAGCACATGTCAGTGTCACACACTCACACACACACACACACACACACACACACACACACACACACACACACACAGGCAGAGTGAAGACAAGGAGGATGAGTCATGCAGATGAAGCGGAGAGAGACAAGTGACATTTAGAGCTCAGGCGGAGCATGTGATGACAAGGCACAAAGATACATGCCAGCCCCGACTCTGACAACAGCTGTGTGTGTGTGTGTGTGTGTGTGTGTGTGTGTCTGTGTCTGTGTGTGTGTGTGTGTGTGTGTGTGTGTGTGTGTCTGTGTCTGTGGATTACTGATTTTATATATTATTTTATTCAACTGCCGGAGGTGAAACCGAGGGCAACACAGAGCTGAGAATTCAGGTTCATATTTTGAAAGGAGAGACTTTTCGTGTGTGGAAGTATTTAGATCCAAAAACATGAGGTAGAAAGTAAAAGTCTTGTTTTTCAAATTCTAGAGCAAAAGAATTACCAGCAGAATTACATACATATTCAGCAGAAAAACGGCAAACTAGTTTATTTATGTGGTGAGTCTGTTGTATGTAATTTAACATGGGAGGCTACAGTGATCGATTCACTTTTGGAGGCAGCCTCAAGTGGTCATTAAAGGAACTGCAGTTTTTTTTTGGCATTCCCGCATTGGCTTCATTTTTCAGCCCCGGAGGTTGCCACTTAGGATCAGGGAAAGATGATGAGTTCAGCTAAGTTTAGGGGACATTATGTTGTCATGGTGACAGTAACTAATATAGTTGAGATTTGTTAACCATCGTGATCATACTTTGAAAACAACAAGAAGAAAAAAGGGACCTGCAGTACATAAACACCTTGGCTTGACTATATATGCAGACAGTCATGAAAGTCATGCCCCCCCCACATACACCCCATCCCTGTTAACTGTATTAGTACCATTGCTTATCAGTGCAGCGGGACCACACAGCACAAAAGGCTGAAATTCATTACAGTCGTAGGAGGGCCTTGACAAGCTGTCAGCATGTTCGAAGAATTCTTCAAATCCCCCTCCTCTCTCTTTCTGTCTCCAGAGAGTAGTGAGAACACTTAGAGCTCGGCTATCTGCTTCCTCACACACACACACACACACACACACACACACACACACACACACACACACACACACACACACACACACACACACACACACACACACACACACAAAGAGGAATGTCTCCTGGTCTACTTCTTAATTTCAAGGACAGTTTGCATTGTCAGACACAGACGGCTACATTTACACCGCCGTACAAACACAGAAAACTCTGTTTGGAATCTTAATTTCATGGGTAGTTTACACATTGACTCTCTCCAGAAAAACACACACACACACACACACACACACACACAGAACAGGCCTAGAGGTGTAGATCAGTGACATACTCTGTATTTCCAATTTATTTCGGCATCTCTACTTCTCTTGTCTGCCACTATACACACAAACCCTCTCTCTCTTGTGCAAACACACACACACACACACACACACACACACACACACACACACACACCACACACCTTAATATAAAGGATAATTTGCTGTTATGGCTGTGGTTACATCAGCGGGAAAACATTCTCGGATGATCAAAGAGATTATTGTTGCCATAAAACTGCAGAACAATAAAAGCCGGGATGCTTCCACAACCTTTAATGCCAACATATTTCCCAACCTGGTTGAACAGTTGAACAGCGGTGTGAAAGAAAAGAAAAATAAAAGACGGAATATGATCATCCTTCAGCCAGCGCTGCTTCAGTCTTCAAGGGCAAAAAAGAAAAAGAAAACGAAGGGCAAATTACTCGAGAAAAATCATAATTACTATAATCGGCCAAACCTAAATTAAACAGAGCAGCGTGTGAATGCCTCCCTGACATGCGTGGAGTGTGTGTGTGTGTGTGTGTGTTACAGTGTCTGACAGAGAATTACAATTTCGGCATGTTTCTGTGGTGTGTAATTGAGTGTATGCGAGTGTGAATGAGAGACGGGGAACACTCGGTTTGTCTGCAGTTATTAAACTAACCAATTACAAGGCCCACTCATCACGTTTACGTCCCAAACAAAGGGAGAGTTGATCTGTTATTAATGCGCTTCTTCCGCAGTGCAATTCACACAGGGACTCGGTCTCATGCCCATACGTTTACACACAAACAAAAACACACACACACAGACTGGAGGCAAGCTTTACCTGACAGGGAGATCCTTGACAAGCCTTTGGATGTGTTTGTAAAGGATACTATATTGTTTTATTGTCCTTATTCCTCTCTCAGAGTCATTTATTTGGTATCGATCGCATAAATACTTTTAATAAAAAAAAAAAATCACTCCTATGTGAATGACTTTTGGGGAGTGTGAGATAGAATCCAACACATCTCATAGGATTAGTTGGCAAAAAGAAATACAGCTTGGATTGGATAGCTTCATGGGTTTGATCCTTTCATACGGGAGGAAGTGATGATCTGTTAAAGGAGGAGTAAGCTCGTCCCAGCGGGCGGCATTATGACGGGCCCAAGCCTACCTCATCATACTGGCTCCACACACACGATCAAATACAGACCTCACATTAACATTTACATAATTCATCATTCCTAATGACAAAAAGCAAAGAGGATAAGAGATTATTCATTTAATTGAATAGCTTTTTTCATATTTTATTCATAGTTGGAATAGTTAATGTAGAATAAGTATATTAGTTTGTTACGAACTGAGAAAGGAAGTAATGTGGGAGGCTGTATCGCACCGTGCACAATGGCGACTTTTTCTTTATTTAACGTGAGTTCTTCTTTGAGATCTCCGAGGTCATTCTCTAGACAACACAATGTCGAGGAGGGCCCACTCTCCCCGCACCAACAACGATCAGCACTAAAAGCAACTCCAAGCCAGTCTTTCTGGCGAGGAGGACTTCCCACAATTATGGCTTGTGACCCTTTCAAAATAAAGCCTTCATTCAGCTGTGAATCACGAGCAGTTTAAAGAAAGTTTTCTCAGTTTTAGTTTTCCATTCGAAGGACTTTTAGAGGACATCTTTTAGATGTAGAAGATTCCACAAGAGAAAATAGAAATCTAACGGTTGATTCATTTTTTCTCATTCTCATTCATCTTCCTCTACTAGCAGTAGTCTAGTTGAATAAGTTTGTCCAGTCTGCCCAACTCATTGATCATTTATCTGACTGAGTTGGAATCTATGGCCCCGACCATGACTCTGAAATATCAGTAGCCTAACTGTGCTGTGTATTGATAAATCCGTGGCGCTGTCCGGGGTGCTGAAGCACTCGACGTCTCCTCCGCCCTTCTATCAGTTTCTATAATATCCCCCGTATAGCTGGGCGCTCCTCCCGGGCCACACGCTCGGATAACTAATCTGAGTGAAAGTTCAGACGACTCGGGGAAAGGCCACCGATACATATATGCACAGGCGGGCCACATAAATGCCAATATATATTTATATTATGTGTGGGTTTGGAGCCTCTGTGGTGATCAGATAAGGTTTTGGAGGGCCTCGTCTCCCAGCGTGTGTTCAAAATAGGTCATCTTATTCTGCGACTCGGAGCGAGCGCGCCTGCTTCTCTTCCTGCCCTGATTTCAACAACATAAACATCTGACGGGAAGTCCCCCCCCACCCCACCCTCTCCCTCTCCACGTCTATCTCTTTAAAGCAGCGCTCCTCATCAGCATAACCCAGTGAGTTTGAGTAAATAAGTCTATTTTATACAGAGCAAGAGACAGACGAATGGCACTTCTCAAAGTGCTTGTATTTTGGTATTCTAGTTGTGTGTCGAGGTGGATTTGTTTGCTACTGTGCCTTTTCCAGTGTCACCTGCCACACACACACACACACACACACACACACACACACACACACACACATACACTTTCCTCTAGTTGCTCGGCGGGGGGCTGCCAAACGAAGCTCGCTACCATTCCTTTACTGCGCTGCTCTATCATGCAGGATATCTCTCTTGACACAGAGCTGTCACGGCCTTCAGGGCTCGAAGACGGCGATGCGGAGGAGCAAAAAGTGGAACAGTAAAAAAAAAAACAAGCCCCTCAATTATTCTGGCGCATGTATGCTGATCTGTGCACGTGTCTATATTTGTATGCACGTCTGCACGGGCGCGTGAGGAAACTTCTGGGGCCTTTAGATGCTGTTAAAACAGGGGAGACCTAGTTTGCTGGTGTGATTGGCCCAAGGCTTTAGCAACGTCTTCGGGGGTCGCTGGTTCGAATACGTCGCTGAGTTTGGAGCATCTTGTTGTCATAATTAAACTGCTAAAATGGTGTTTACTATAATAAGCAACACATTCTCACTTCCAACGTGCCAAATGCAGAACGTCTGTGTTCCCAGGAAATGTACAGTTGGACTTTCTTCGCTCTTCAGACCACGATAGCTGCTCTAACTATGGAATAATGACTTTTCTATTAAGGGTTTGCTCGCTCCATCGTGATGATACACATATTTACCATCAACACACATCTACGCCGGCCCCCTTTGTATCAATAGTTTTAGGGCATTACAGGCTTTAATAAGGCAATACAAATGTAACTGTGCTGTTGCATCATTGTGAAGAATTGAGTTTAACATCTGGTTATTTTATTAGAAAACTGTTTTCTGCCACATCTCACAGCCTTCATCAGCGGGTGCAACATTATTACAACTGAACCGTCTTAACTGAGCAAAAAAAATAAAATAATTAGCTGTTAAAAGGCCATGAGATGCGGCTGGAACGTGTCCAGTGAGTAGATCCCTTCTCACTGTTTCTCAACCGTAAATCCAGATCAGATTTGCAGACTTTTCTCTGTTTTATGTTGCTGACAACTCAAGATATCTCTGGGGATTGCCGGTCGGGCCAAAGATGGCTGAATACGTCACGTCGAAGTCTGGGAAAGGAATGACATGCCTGATTAATCAAGAATATAATCCATTCATTATGACTGAAGATTCGATCCATATTGCCTCGGCTGCTTTCTCGATCCGGTTTATTTGTGAAAGCGATATTGAACATTGAGTGAGAGAAGAAAAGACGCGTGGACACGCTGAATGGGAGAACTATGAACTAACCTCTGCCGACTCTGATAAATACCTGAGGAGTGGGACACAGTCGAGAGCTCGGCCACGTCGCCAATTACCTTGTGAGCTGATTAACGACATCCCATTATGTGCTATTAAACAGCAGCAGAGGAGCTGCTCCTCTCCCACACCAAAACAAGGAACGATGACTTCCTGGAGAAACTTTCCCCCTCGGCCCGACTACAACCTCCCACAGGGCCCAGACTATATATATATATATATATATATATATATATATATATATTTGAAAATTCTCAACATTCTAAAATCCGCTGAAAAAGTTTGTTTGCCGAAGTGACCCACTGTGGCCTAATGTCCCGTGACTGCTGCTCCTCTGTGTGCCACTTGCATGTTTCCCCCTCCCCGTCTTGTTCAGAAGTCTGTTATTGTTTATCACAATAGACGGCGGTGGAGTCCCCGTGGACGGCTCAGTGATGAGCAAAATACTCCGGCACAAAAAGGAGGCTGTTACCATATGAAAGGCAAAGGGGAGAAGAGAAAGAGAGAGAAAAAAAACTAAAGGAGGGGGGGGGGGGGGGGGGAATGGGAAATGGATAAAGCGAGAAAAGATTGAGGTGCTGGGAGTGTGTGTGTCTGTGTGTGTGTGAGGGAGAGAGAGGGAAGACAGACTGGGGCGGGCGAGAGGGGATGATAAAGGCAGAGCTGTATTCCCTGATGTGGCTTCTGTGTGTTGGCTCTTCGCAGCTCCTGCTCCAAGGATTACTGCATTTACACTTCAGCTTAAAAATAGCCCCCGTGATAATTTATTTAGCTGGAGCACGCCATCCGGCATTGTGTTCCCAGAGAATAGTCCCCCCCCCCCATATCTGAGTCTCTATGAGATTCTTCCACTCGTTCTGTATTTTAGCTGTGATATTCTCATCCTCCTCCCCGGTAACTTTCTCTTAATCTCTCCCTCCCCAGGAAATTTAACCTGCACCAACATGGCTGCTGGTTATATTCCTGTCATGATCTCATTTGTGCTGCTAAGTTGGTTACAAGAACCCCTGACAGCCTTTGACTCAGTAAGCGGACCAACAAAAATACTCATAACTGCAATATTCTGTTGTAATTCGGGGATGTTTTTCTTGGGAGTTTAAAGCCTTGGAAGCCTTTTTTTAAACCCTTATAGACCACACCCAGTCATTTTGTGCACCTTTTTAACAATATATACAGAAAAAAATGAAACCAACATCTTTTTTTTTTCAGAAAAGAAAATATGACGCATGCTTACATCAGCTAATACCAACCGATCTCAACCAATAACATGAAATCCATCTATAAAACCATCTGTAACTGTAAGAGCCAGAGAAGGCTATGAGCTAATCTTTTGACGGATCCAATCAAATTCCTCCCAACGCCATGTCCCGCCTGCCGATCTGGTTTCATTAGAAATACGTCACCATACAGAAGAGACTCTTAAAACGAGGACAAAATGTTAACAAATTACAGTCATCACCTCATTAGAATAAACCAGACTTTTCTAAAAACATCAAATGTTCAGAATAATATGACCCACTGTTTTTCCTACATACTTTTTAACTAGTTTGCGTGCTCGCTTCTTTTGGAAATCTCATTAAATGTGACACGTAGGCGGATCTCCGCTCCCACTAGATTTCGGCAACCTTCAAGCATTTCCCGTATATTCATCCTTATGAAATGCATTGTGATGGTCTATTGAACAAACCGTAGCTGTCCAATAAATGTTAATGGTGTGTGGGAGCTGATTATTTTTACTTGGGCTTACTTATTCTCCTACACACCTGTCTGAATATTGGTTTTTGTATGATTCACTCCCACGGTTAGGCCGAAGTCACACTCGGATCCTCGTCAAAATCGGGATCTGATCCGACACGCCGAACTGGCTCGCATTGAGTTCAGGTTTCAGTGAGGTGTGGATGGCATGAGGGCCCGATCTGTGAACCTAGGTCTTGAGGAAAGGGAAGACAGGAAACTGATTTTGCCATGTTTAAATAAAAGCATTTAAAAAAAACTAAATAACAAGGGGATTTTATTGTGAAGAATTTATAGGAACATTGGTTTATCACCAAATAAGCAGAGTTGTTAGCGGCTATTTGTCAATAAAGAAAACGGAGGTGATATTTAAGGGAGGACGATTAAGCAGCAGAAATAATGGGGGGACTTTTATTGTGAAGCATTTATAGGAAATTAAATTGGGTTTATGCGCCGTTTTACAGATGCTCCTTTGACCACGAAACATATCCAATCCAATCAGCCAGGTGGCAATGAAGTGCCTCTGACATTTTTTTTATCAATGCCCCTCTTTGCTCCACTGGTCTTTAGACTCCGTCAATGAAGAATTAAAGCCATTTTAAAGAGCAGCTGTCATCATGCCATTGCTGTTTAAGCTCCTGTATTCAGGAATTTGTCAAATGTTCCTGCAAAATATCATGAGCTACAACCTCCACTACATTATTTCATACTCCCTGTTTAGGTGACATTTGTTTCTCAGTGTCACTAACATGGTTAACCCGCTTACTCCCACCACGTTATTGCATTTAGATGTGGAGCAACGTGTGAATCCTCCATGCAAAGTAACCAGACACGAGTGAAATCAGCGTTACCGTAACAACCCTGATTCTAGGACGAGCTCCTAGAATCAGCGTTACTGTAACAACCCTGATTCTAGGACGAGCTGCTCCAGTGAAGAAGGCAAGTCTATTAACACAGTGCTATCCAATTTGCCCTTGGGATATGCTTATTGAGTGCACTCGAAGGAAAATATCCCCCCTCAAGTCGCTCAGCTGATACGGTGGCCTATCAGGACTCGAACGGGACGCGTTCAAAGTCAACAGCGCTCCAACATAAGATGTAAGAGGCCTTCAAAGAGCCGTGGACAAAAAGGCTCGGATGCTATTTTTGAACGTAGCGCTTCAGCGGCGGAGGTTAAAGGGGATCATCAGTCTTCGTGGGCAAAGCGAATCTCATTTTCCTGCAGAAATGTGATGACTCGGCAGCATGGAGGACAGCGGTGATGTAGCGGGGAAGCGGCGCTCACGACGAGGAAAGCGTTGCAGTGCACTCAGCCCCCCCATACGCCTTTCCTGTCTGTCTCTCTGGCTCACTTTCCGCGTCTCTCACAACTCGCGACCCTGAGAGATGCCGGTGAATAACGACGACCTCACACGGCGCCACCGGGCTCAGAAAAAAACTGACAACTCGTATTTCCCTTTGCCAGTGAAGTAATGGGATCTCATTTCTCTCTAAATCTTGAACATGCACTTGGCGGCTACATAGCTACGTGATATCGTGCTAGGAGAAGTAAGCTATCATCCATATAGAAGGTTTGTAACGCTAAAACCCACATAGCTCTCTTTTACACGATTATATATACTTTTGACTTTCATTTTCAAGGTGGGTTTTTGTAGATTTCGTGGTCACATGGTTTCATGGCAGCTGACAGCTTGATGCACCAGCAGCAGGGGGCGGGGCTTAGCACAGGGTCAATTGCAGTTTATGCTGGAGCAGATAAACACAGCCTTTAATCCCTGCTTTTTGCTGGTGTGTTTTGGTTTTGGAAATACATGACCCCACATGATTGAAAGATTGATGAGCCAACCGTATACCAGTTGGGCCAGTTTACTACAGTAATAGTGTAGTATAGTATAGTATTGTAGGAGGATGGAGTATCCTAATAAAGGCGGGCATGGCCTTCTCATGAGGATAAGCGCAGAACATAGACATAATGTAAAAAAAAAAAATCTTTTGTTTGACAACAGGATAAATCATGTGAAATGATTCAATCCTCCGTTTGTCATTACACTGACAAATAACTTATAATCTTTAGTAAAGACTCATCTGGGTTGTTTTGAAGCGAAGGCAAAAATAACTGGCTGGAAAAATCACTTAGTGCAAACTTTAAATGTATTTTTGTGGCTTAACCATCTGTATTAAATGTGATTGCAATCCTTTACAGTTGAAAGCACTGTGCCACTTTCACAAAACAATAAAATGACTTGTGGGGAATTATCATAAGCAAACTGATGAAAAAGAAAACCCAAGACACTTTCTTTTGTGTTTTCCTCAATTTCCATTTAATCTGACTCACGCATCCGTTCTGTCCCTGAAGGCACCATTGCCACTGATGGCATCATTATCGCCCTTTCCCCCCACAGTGACAACTTAAAAAATAACAGCTGTCAGCAATAGGATGCTGTTTCCTAAAGGTGCAGTGTTGAACGTACATATTCTCTCTGCATTAAAGAGGTGATGAATCCCTCTCCATTCTCTTTGGAGAGGCCTTGTGTGTTCAGCTGAACCATGTGGAAGTGCAAAGCTGTTCTTTCAGCGACGTAAACAATCACTGTGAAAAGATAATTTAATTTTCCTCTGCTGAAAACTTTTGGAAACACTTTAATTCCCCTCGAGCGGCTCTGGGATTTCAAGTTGAAACCAATTTGCTTATTTGGTGATTAAATAAGAAATCAATCGCACAAACAACTGGTTTTGCCAGTGGATGCAAGTTATTAGTACTTGCTCAAGTGTTTCAGAGTGTGACTGCTGTCACGAATACAGTGTGTGCATTTCTGAAACTTTGAGATTGATTGCAGGGTTCCAGTTATTTTTTTGAGGGGAATCTGAAAAGCATTTAAATGCAGGCCCACCTGAACAACGATAACAAGGATGTCCTACATAAGGGGGGATTAAGGCGGAAACAAGTGTTGATAATCGCATAGCTTAATTGAGATTCTGAAAAAAAAAAAGCTGTTGAACGCCACTCAGTTTTGAAATCTATCTATCTATCTATCTATCTATCTATCTATCTATCTATCTATCTATCTATCTATCTATCTATCTATCTATCTATTCTGTTGAAGCTGCATTTCATAATTTGTTGGAGGTTTTATGGAAACCACTTTGGTTAAACTGACCGTCTGTAGGGTTCAATGCTTTCTGTGGGTTATTATGTGGAAAGTGCATTTCGCCGCGCCCAAATCACACTCAAACAGCCTTATCGACTTTTTCCCACGATGCATTTGAACAACCCCAAGAGAACAGGAGTGAACTTGTTGCATTCAATTTGTGTGGGAGGAGAGTGCAATGCTGATAATGATAGTAACAACATAGTAACTGAAAAAGAGTGAGTATCTCAAGGCAACAACAACAACAAAAATTGGGGAGCATAATTCCCCTTACTCAATAGACACGATGTTTTGTGGCTGCAGTGCCACAAGATATTGTTGTTTATTGTTGGTGGGGAAATTATTATCTGTGCTCCCTTGTAGAGTTCCCTCTGTGAGCTTCAGGAAAAAGTCCACATCAGAGCTTTCGCCCTTAAAGCTGCGCAAATCAATATTTTTTAGATGAATAATGAAAAATGTGTAATGGGGAAAGTGCTATAAAACAAACCCACAGATAATTAACGTCTGACTCTGCAGTTTTCCCCTCAGCTAACATTTAGCTTATTTCAGACGTTTGTCTTTGGTTTGACGCCCCTCGACTTTACCGTTTTGATTCATCATCTCTCACAGCAACAAACCATGTTTTTCAGTGGAAAAAAAGTCAATCTTACACTACCATCACCAAACAGCAGACACAGTTAGTGACTAGCTTGAAGCATATAAGTGCTCAAGAGAGTTAACGGCGATCTGGGCTAAGACCACTAACAGAGCTAACAGAGCTAAACACAAACTCAGGGCAAGCAACCTCGAAAAAAGAGCCAGTTGTGATATTAATTCAAACAAACATTGCAGCTGTGATCGTTGCAGAAACTCCTGGCAGGGTTCTGCACTCTACTGGGTGCAATTTTCTATTTAGTATAATGATATTGATTTCAACTAAATTACTGTGCACTCAACAACACATTTTTCCTCAATTTGAAACGATCAATGCTGCTTTTGACATACAGCCTACTGACGGTTTGAGAAATTAGGGGGGAAATAAAAATACAGCCTTCAGCAAATGTTCCATCTTTGAATATTAGATTCCTGTAATATATATGACAATATCGGAAACTACTGCAAAATCTGAAACTCTTTATGCCTCACTGGAGTCCCTCAGACCCTCGCTGCTCCGACGTAAATCACCTGACGCGATAGTGTATTCCGTGCACACCGCCTGCCCCAGATGCAGGTGTAGCGCTAAACGTGTATTTACCAGCTGGGGGTCTGAATTCATGAGGAGGCTCCTGGATCCCCAGCGGGACCATACCTGCCACCGCTACACCACATCGCCCTTGAGCTAGACACCTTAACCTTAGCACAGCACACAGTCGAGTATGCATCGCATCAAGCCGGCTGTGTGTAAACGGATATATTGTTAGTGTCGGGGTGCGCGGGGTCCCAGCGGAAACACGGGGGGCATCTGCAAGCAACGGAGGAGTCACTTAATGAATATTAATCGTCGTATGCGCCGTAGATCTGGGAGGAAGACTCTGGAGATTGTAGTCAAGTATTATCACATTTGATAAGTCGACACCAGCGAAGAGAAACACTCAAACATGTTTTTGCTACACACTTCATGACATGTACTGTGATCAATGCTGGTGTTATTTAAATTTCTAACCTAATTTATAAAAACGTCATGGTTGAAATGACTCAAAAAACCCTCAACAGGGTAACACTTCCATGGACTAGTTTTTCAACCGTTGGGGACTAAACTACGTGATGAAATAAAAGAATGTTAAAACCTCCCTCCTTGCCTCTCCACACAGTGCCTATCCTTTTTTTTGTTGCAGTAAAAACTGCATTACAATCACGATGCAGCACAAGCCTGTTCTCTCCTTTCTCTATTCTGGAGGTTAAATTAAGTTAAGTTTGATTTTTCTCATTAAGGCTGGCTTGTTAACTTAGTTAGTTTGCTTGTTCCACCATGATTTCATGCTGATGACCAACAGAAGCGACGGGTCCCCGCTCACCACCGCTAAGAGACCACATCCTGGAGCTGCTGCAATAGTTTTCATTTTCATTTAATACTAACATTTCAAAATGCAAAGAAGCCTTTCTCTACGTAAAAATCTCTACAACAACTGCATCACTTTTCATATTTCAGATCTGCATATACATGAAAATCTGATTTCAGTTTCCTTTTACTGGAAACTCTACATTTCTTGGTGCGGACTTAGAAAAATAATATACGGTTGAAGAAAATAGCAAGAGACAGATTGGCTGTAGCATTTTAGAAACATGATCAATGCATATTTTGTGATGGATTGTGTGAATGGTTTAATTGTGTTTATATTTTTACGACTGGACAAAAGGATGGTGGCCATTGAAACGAAAAAAAAAATCAGTAGTGGGACTGTAGTGCAGCGATCACTCTTACATGAGTACACTCCACGCTGACTGGACTGAAGAGCTCCAGCATTATTCTTGCTGCTCATCCGTCGTCGAGGCGACAGGAAGCCTTTTTGTCTAAACGGATAACTGCTGTCCAGTTGTGTGGGAGCAGTCTACTGGTGTAGGAGGCAAATCTTAAAAACCGAGACTGGTCACTTCGGGAAGTGAAAGTGAAGCGAGGGAACATTTGCACAAACGATGACTAATCGTCAAAGCCTTGAAATAAACGTGTCACCTGTTTTCACCGCCTACTTGACACTGAGTAATCGCACAGCGAGAGACATCTGCCATGTTACTGGACGCCGCCGTCGCCTCCTACATCCCTCCCAACCAATTGCAGAGGGAAGAACCGAGTCTGGCAGGAAGTACTCGGGGTGGGATTAGCACGGACCCCCTTTAACACCAAGGGCAGCAAATAATTCAACAATTACGCCGATTCCTAAGATATCCAGCATCCGTCCCTCTTTATTCTGCCACGTGGAGAGGAGAGATAAGGGGCGTTACCCCCAAATACTCTTTTGTGTCTTGGCACGCGAATATTACTTTCATAATATATAAACCAGGAACACCTGCGATGGGCAGAAATAATGTAGCGGCGTTCGCCAAGCAGAAAGAGAAGGAAGAATAAAGTAGAAAATCAGGAGAAAGAAACAGTGAAAAGCAGCAGATGGATGCAAGGGAATGAGGGAAGGACCCAGAGAGACTGGTGACGTGAAAAAGTACGGATGGAACAAGAGGGCCGCATAGCATTTGAAAATGAAACCCCAAACAGAGCACAAAGAATCAAAGTAAAGTTGATTCAGCGTCTATTTAGTGCATTCTAGTGTGTCTTGGTGCAGTAAAACCTGCTAACACCTTAGGCTCAAATAAACACTGAATCATTTAGGCGTGCTATTTGACCCAGGTATGCAGGAGAGCGAGCTGTATCAACTGGATGGGGCTCAGATATACGCTGGATATGAGCCGCTCCTCTAATGAAGGGCTATTATATATCCTTCTGTTAACAAGCCAGGCTTCTCCTTTCATCCAAAGCGTAGGGGCGAGTCTGGGGAAGGCTCACAAGTACTGACAGAAATGCAAATCATCTTCTTTCTTTTTTCTTTTTTTTTGCTCGAGCAGCCACTGTATGATAACGGCTCTCTCTAGAAGAAATGAGGTGATTTCAGAAAACCCAAGGATGCTTAATTGCTAACCTGAGGAGGAAGATGGCTAAATAACAGAGGCAGGGAGCAGAAGTGTGTGAGGAGAGTGAAATGAAAGGGGTTGCAGGAGAATTACTTCATTTATTTAATCCTGATGCACTTTAGAAGCTGCGTTTCCCACCAAGAGTTCGGTTTTTCTGGCGTTCCAATGAGCAACAGTGCAACTGCTGAACACCGATTGGCCAGAGAGGATCGTCACTGGCCAACATGAGACATCGTTTTTGAATAGACAAGTACTCCATGAAGCTTTTACGTGGCGTTGCTACGACGATGAGCTGAGAATCCCACCTACACTAAGGGGTTACAATCCCCCTTAGGAAAAAAGAGTCATTTATTTTGAGGAATAAAGATAAGTAAAGGTTGTTTTTGTATGAACGACAGTATTGGTTTCCCTGCAGCTCAAAGTTGCTTCACAAATGTTCTTTTTGTCATCATTCAGGCTCTTTGTGAGTTGAATCAATTTGCCCATTTGTTTGTGACGTTGACGGATCAGTTGAACTTTTCACCCCAAAGTCAAACTACTTTAATTCCTTCACCATTGTCTTTAGAACGGATCCCTGTGTGGCCTGCGTGCGTCGCCCCCGATGGCAACCGAAGGCCATTTTAATTTGTTTTCCTCTCTGTAGGTTTGTTTAAGATGGAAAAATGAAAATGCAAAGGTGCTCTTTAATTCAAAATATATTAATAAACACATAATGAGACGAATGCAAGTCACCGGCTCCAAATATCCCACCAAGGTGCGGTAAACAGAATAAATTACCTTGAGAATTTTTATTTGTGCGTTGAGGAAATCATGATTTAATTCAAAAGGCACAAACAAGCAAATCTACTGTGAATATTATAAGGCTTTAATGCAGCGGCACACAATAACACCTTGCAATTTGCATCGGTAATTAGCGGAAAGCAGAAACGTTGAGGAGGGGTATGTAACTTATGCACTTGAGACATGAGTGTGCACATGTGTGTGTGTGTGTGTGTGTGACTGGGAGCCGTGAGGCGGCGTATGAACAGGCAGCGAGCTAACAACATATGCTCCGATGCCTCTTTAAATGAATCATCTGTCTCGGTGAGAGAGCACAAGGCACTTAAGCAGAATCCACTCGGCCCGCTCTGCTCTGGGCGCCGTCAGAAGTCACGACGACTGTGTGCTGAACCCGCCGACGTGAAAAACACACAAAAAAAAAACGGATTTCGTTCTTCATTACCGGCGGAGGAGAAAATGAGTTTGTCTTCACGGATCAGCGGCGGCGAGCAGGTACAGCGAACCGCCGTCGCAGCTTCACGCTGACATCCCAAATAAACCCGGGTGGCTCCAGGAAATCAGAGTAACACACAGACACACAAACACACACACATACTGGGATTCAGCCTGAAAGTGAGTTAGAGGGAGTTGATGGACAAATAAGCATCACAGCCTCTTTATCTCCTCGTCCCGTTTAAGACGGCGCTGGCGTGATTGACGGCTGAATGCGGGCCTTTAATTCGTAGGAGGTGAAAAGACGGGAGTCACAATGGCTGACAGAACGGAAACAAAAGGAAGGCGAGATACGGAGAGGAGACATCGTTAGGCCTCGTCAGTGCAGCAGAACACTGATCAGACTGCACTGCTTGAACACATATATATATATATATATATATATATATAGAGCCTTCGTACGACTCACTCGGTGGCATTCTTCCAACACAAAGGTACCACTTTGCAGTCTAAAATCAATACAGATTACATTTTAGGGCTGACCCAAGTGCTCGGATGCTTTGAAGCATCATTTGTTGCCATAGCAATAAATGCCAAAAAGCTCCCTTTTGTGTCTTGCATTCTAAGCGGTGAGCGGGTTTCAGCTCTATGGAAGTCCACGTCCCTGCATCCCGGGTGTTTGCAGGAGAAAAGAAAGGAAGAGGAATAGTTTGCATTTGTAGAAGTAATCCCCGGGGTTGTTTTGTTTACTCTCCGTGTTGTTCTGAGGGTATTTTTAAGCTTTTCCATGCTACATATGAAATAGGCTTCACCTGCTGAATAGGGCCAATATCAAAAAATGATTTCTACGTCTATTTTTCTATATCCTTTCTATCTTGGTTGCGGCAATATTACATTTCTCATCTATTATAATGGAACGTGGTGAACAAATGAATAAATTAATCTATGGAGAAGCCACACACACCCCCAGATAAATGTATAGTGGTGCATTTTTGATGAGTATGAATGTTTGATACTATCATGTCCATTAATGCACAATGTAATGACGCCGGATATAAACCAAGCAGGTCTAAAACCAGTACAATAAAACTCAAATATTATACCCAGTGATATAATAGTGAAGTTTTACATGCAGGTGATTCAGAGATGTTGATGACTGTAAAATGCATCTATCAGCTGGTTTTGATTGATATTACATTTTGCTCCTCCTTTAAAATATATTGACTTGGTATCAAAAGCAATTGGTTTTATATGGTGATCACATATGAAACGACCTCTATCGGGACATTAAAACGGAGACATGAACCTGTCAGTGGAGACTCATAACGTTTGTCTCATAACTCCCAGTTCAATGTCAGCTGCCGTCTCCCCTCGCAGGCCTTCATTCCCTCCTAAAATTCCTTTTTTTTCTCATCAACAAACACTTTAAAAACACGTTTCTTCTCATTTCCCCCCGGCTCTAATTTCCCCGACGCTCCCAACTGTTAAGTCTTCCTCTCTGTGAGCTCGTTTCCTGCTACACCTCACCCCCCCCCCCCCCCCCTCCCTCCCCGGGGTCCGCATTGTGGTTAAGTTACGAGTAGCTGGCAGGTAATTACTGTCACAGCCTAAAGATCTCAATCAAGGTGTAGACGCGGCGGAGTCACACGCCTCCGTGGCCGTTTAAGGATCATTTATGGCACGCTTCTCACCACCAGAGGAAACGGCAAACACTTGTGCTCCGATTATGTACACATTCGTGAGTGTGTGCGTGTTAAAAGAGAAGAAGAAGAAAAAAAAAAGATATCAGCTCAAACCCGCAATTACAGAGGCAGCCTCTTCAGGCAATTTAGGAGCAGCTGAGATAAACCAAGGTGCTTACATCATCAAAAACACACACGTGGTGCCGGCTCGCAGGAGGAGGGAAGAAGAGGGGAAATTAGTGTCGTTCGTCACATGTCTAGATTAAGGAGCGCTGACTTTAGTAAACGCCGCCGTGTGATACAGGCATTATCGTACGTGAAGTGAAGTGGGGGAATACTTCTCAAAAAAAAAGAAAAAGAAAGAAGAAGCTTCGGGATTGTTTTGCATCGCAGCTCGGCAGGGAGAGAACTTCTTCTCTGTGCGGCAGCGTGGAAAACCGGAGCAGACAAACGGCGGATTAGTGCGTGTTCAGCTGCACGTCACCTGAGAGGCAAACAACGCCGCCGCGGACATATAGGGCGTGCTGCTAAAGGGTTTTCCGCTTAGTTGCAACATACGAGGCCGTTAAAAGACTGAACAGGGCTTTGACTTTCTGCCTTTATCGTCTCTCTCAGCACTGGGAACTCAACAAGCAGCGCCGCTTTACTCAATATGTAGTGTTGTAGACCGGCTTCTTCCATGACCCCATTCGACCTTGGAGACATCCGCTGATGAAACAATGCTCCTGAGCTTTTCATTACATCACATGGTCTTTATCTGGCCCCCCCGAGCCCTTAAAAGGTGCAACGCCGAGCCACGTGCTCCACACAAACAGAGGCAGCATTTCACCTCTACTGCATCCATAACATCTACATTTACAGTCAGCAGCTAAAGAAGAAGAAGAAGAAGAAGAAAAGACAAATACTGACTAACAGCATAAATACACAGAATTCAACCAAACTACTGAAATGGCCTCACGCTCTCTACAAACCACTTCGTCCACCGATTATGACACACACACACACACACACACACACACACAGATAGCTCCGATATAGAAAAACCCTCTTAAACTGCAGCCCACTGAGACGGATTCCACTTATGTCTCGGTGCACAAACATTTAGATTCCAGTCTCTGACCTCAGGAGGCAAATTGACTCAGTGCTGCTGCCATGTGAGAGTCATACAGGCTTCTGCAGCTTAAGTACATTTTATTCCCCGGGAGGCGGGTGAGCCGATGTCGCACGCCTGTGACATTCTCTGCACTCTCGGAGGAATAAAAAAAAAAAAAAAAATGAGATGCCACTATGATTAATAACCATAACAACGTATGCACACATTGCACCCGAGGTGACGACAATAGTCATTTCTGTTCCGGAGGTGCGGCCGTGCGAATCGTATTCCAAGAGTTATCATGCAACCTTCCAAAACACAACTGCAATGAGGAACGTGGACGTGTGTGTGTGTGTGTGTGTGTGTGTGTGTGTGTGTGTGAGCCTCCCTCAGTGTTTCCCATCAGGCTGTGTGCTGTCAAGCAGTGCTGTATGGCGTGGAACCAGTCGATCAGTCACGGGGAATAGAGTGTGCGTCTGCAGGATGGGCAGAGGGCCACCACTCGTCTCCCGGGGAGCCGGTTCACTTTAATTGAGGCTCCGCTGGAAAAACACACAACAGCGCGGTGGCTCAACACAACGCCGTTATCTACCGGCAGAGAGGGGGAATCAGACACAAAAATAACAATAATAAATTGCTCTCCATACAAATAAATACACACACAAGGACGGTGTGGTCGAGCGGCTGCAGCTCTCCATCAACCGGGACATTTCATGTTGGCCAGAGCAGAGAAAAGAGAGAAAGAGAGGAGAAGACGATGGAAAATGGGAGGATCGATGGAAGGAGAGTGAGTGAGGATGCTAGAGGAGGAGAGCAGGAAAGGAGGAGACGAGGAGAGGATGAAATTAATATTTGGTCTCTTCGTAGGTTTCCACTCCTTTCTCTTCCCCCCAGGTGATTACTTACATTCTTAATTTGTTTGTATTGCAAGTTTTCTGAAATCGTTTGTTTAAACACGGAAGCGAGGCATTCACGTGCTAATTAGCATATCCGGAACGGTAACCAGAACATTGGATAAAGCCAGGCTTCAAAGAAACTCTTGTTTCGTACATATAAGAGTTTTCTTGTTTTTGGCATCGCTGCATAAATCAGAAAATACTCTCAACAGCCAGCAAAAAAACAACAAACAAAAAAACAAACATTTGGTATGTTTTGAGGGATTAAATGTATTATAAATCAGGCTATGACTGATAGATGAACCCCTCCGGGAAAAAGCTCATCTGAGAGAAGACACATCATGGGAGCCAAATAGCCCAAACTCTCCAAATTGATCAGTGCTTGAAGACGGTGTTTTTTGCCCGAGGTGTCTCGCCTTAAGGCTGAAGGTTAAGAGCTAATCATTGTTTTAAGGCTGCTAACCATGAAAAGTGATGATTTCAAACACGGCATGAATACTTCCATAAATAAAGCTCCTCTCAGGAAGAAGATCCAATCAGAACTTTTATTTCCTGTCAGCCAGGACTTATAGTTGATCTGTCGGTAGCATCAATTCTCACTAAATGCATTTCTCCTTATTTTAATGTATAATGTGTTTTCCAACGTAATCAAGGAGGCGGTCCTTGGATTTTTTTTGGTACAATCAGAAATTCCCCTGATCTCGACTTCAAGGCTAATCGATTGTTCAAAAAAATATAATTATATCCCTCGATTAAATGACACTGTTGATGGCTTTGATACGAGACATATTTCCTGAGTTTAACGTAACAGAAGCCTCGTATCTCGGAGCAGTTTCACAAGCTTTAACACCGTGGGCCGTTTTTATTTTTCGGGCAGATCAGCTCCAGTTTATTTCTAATGCCTTTTGATTTCACGCCGCCGAACACGATGCAAAGAGCGTGGACTCATTAATTATTAATTAGCCTCCAAACCCTCTGGCATTTATTTCCCTTGCTACACACCACCATCTGATCCTCTGCAAGCCATGGGGTCACGTGGCAACAGAGCTGTAGTAACATTTCCAAAAGCACAAGCTTCATCACCCCCCGGTTTAGAAACTCACATGGTCCGCTAATGTATTCCCACCATTAAGACCTGCATAATGAGCAGCGTGACACTGTTTAGCATGCAGTAAACACCTGCTCCCCCCCCAATCATATTTTCCCCTCTTTCCTCGCCGTCAGCAACTCTTCCAGCAGGATGGCGTGAGCTGCGGTGGAAGCGGACAGGTTGGAGCGAGAGGGGCCTATTTGTATTCTGCTAATCCTCCAGTATGTTGCTGCGGAGGGTAATGGGGGTTAACAGGACTTTCACTTAAACACCCCGAGCTCCCCCGAGTTTCTTCGAGGCCAGAGGAAGGTGTCTCTCCAGATACGAACTCCTCCATCGATCTGCTCACCCGGGACCGCCTGGGCTCTCTGGCTTATGAGGAGGGGGGGGTTTGGTTTTAGGACGACGGCGAGTGAAGTCGCACTGGGCCCATGTGGTCATGCTAATCCGGATAATTGAGCGCATGAAGAGAGACAATAGAGGGTAATCGCACACTCCCAGGGAACGCACATGCATTAATACACAGTCGCTCCACTGCAGCGGTGGAAAGTACTTCCATTACCTCAAAGAACAAGTGCCCTGAAATTATACCCAAGTACTGTACTTAAGCAGTCTCAAGAACACCAACTGCATTAGAGCTTTTCAAAACCACGTGTGATTTTTACTCAAGTAAAAAGGACTCAGCAGGTCAGCAGGGAACAACATGATGGCCTCCGTTTATTAACAGTCTAACGTGGGTTACTTTAACATAAACTATGACATCATTGGAAACAATTTGGAATCTATTCAAGACCTTAACCGTAGCATCATGAGCTCAGGAAACGGTTATTTCATTTTCCAATTCCAAGCAAATTATTATCAATAATAATCCAATATTGGAATGTAACACTGAAATGGAAAATTCTGAATAACTGGCATTTGTCTCATAGTTTCATTACTAATTTCACTCTAGTGAAGAATGTGATGCTCCTGGTTGGTTCCAATCTATCAATCATACATTTAGTTATCTATCTATCCATTTACTGACGTGGCTATTCTGCCCATAGCTGCAGGGACCAGCTATCCCAGCATGCACTGGGCATAATGAGCAATACACCCTGGAAAGGTAACCAGGCAAAACACATTCACCCAATTTTGTTGATTCAACCAATCGTGCATTAAATCATGCAGCAAAATTAATAATTAATTAATTAATTAATAACGATCATGCATATTTCTTCTAATATACAACATAAACACGACTCTACCAGCGACTAAAACCGGGGTGCTTTCCAATCAAGCACTTTGCTACTGCATGTGCATTAGTAAATTATTGATTCTGGATTGAAAGAACACCTTCGCCCTAAATCATATATTAGTCCTACATTTGCACATTCCATTTACCGATCACGCGGCAGCTTTACATTATGAATTCATCGAGTGGGAGAAGATTTGACCCGGGGCTTGCAGTGCCACCATAAGGCCCATAAAGAGAACATTATCTGGAGGAGGACACGACGTTCCAGCGCCGACGCCGATGCCGTCGCCGTAAAAAAGCCTATATCATTTTTACGGACGGTGTGTTCACATTTTCAGTGTAGGGGACATTCTTATCCTCTCTTTAAGGCGGCTATGATGGCAGCGCTGTAAAATATCATGACACTATCCATGTTAATGAGCTCGACATGGCATCACTGTTGAGAGGAAGGCAGACAACCATTGGTAATGTTTTGGATGAAATGGCTATCACAAGGTCAGACATTAGATTCATTAGTAGTTGGATGGACCTGCAATTCTATAGCGCTTTTCTAGTCTTTTTGATTTACACTACACTTCTATTGACACGCCAACACCCTTCAGTATCTTGTCCATAGAGACATCGGACACTTCGGTCGGGAGTCGGGAATCAAACCACTGATCTTCTGATAGAGGACGATTCGCTCTACCTCTGAGCCACAGTCATATTGAGAAGTGCAGGACGTTAACTTTCATAGCTCGCTAGCCAGGTTAAATCTACTACAGGTGTCATTTCAGCCTCTGTCTTAAGTGAAAGACCCATTATTTGAAAAAAAAAAATAAAAATCCACAAAAAATTCTGAGTGGTAAATCTGCCTCCATGCTGCTCTGCGAGAATGGAAATCTCATCTGGCTTAGCAACAGTAACTAAGGGTTGGGGAGGGGGGGGGGGGGGTGTGGATGGAAGACCATTTAGCATGAAGACGGTGGAGACGCAGAGAGAATTAGCAAACATCCACTCTCTGCTGATGTGCGCTGGCGCTTGATTGCCCTGACTGCTGAAAGGTAAAGGTGAGGACGATAGCGGAGTGCACATCCTCGAGGAGCCCTCGAGGGAATATGAGAGGATAGTGAGACTCTTTAATTTAACATGGGCTGTGGACATTCATTATAATGAGAGCAATGTCAAGAGAACAAGGTAATTTATACGACTCAGAAAAGGTTGTTTTCAAAAGGATCAGGTTGACTACAAAGAGATTTATAAAAAATAGGTTAATTGAAAAGGTCCAACCAACAAAAATATTCAGAAAAGCTTATTATACTGAATATAAACACGTATCTACATGTTACGTCCACTAATCAATCCCTCTCTTTAGGGCTGGATATCTGTTGAAGCTGCAACCAAAACATTTCTGTGACCATCAAGAAAAAAAAAATACTTTTTTTGCTCACAGCTAAACAGATTGCCTGTCTGCACACAGTTCTCAATGCGGAGATGTCTGAGCCGGCGGCTAGCAGCTAACAGTTTTGACCTGGTGGGGAAGCAGACAACATGTTTCCCTTCCTAAATGAAGAAAACCAAAAAAAAAAACGTGCTTCCCTTTAACCACGGCACAATATGAGACGAGAATGAATGGCACAATATTTCAAAAAGACTGAACTTCCCACACAAAGCATTTTATTCTCACTCTCTGCGACCAAGAATGCTGACGCCCCCTTAACTCAGCAGGTATTCCCACCAGTGTTTCATGAGGCTGATTCATCTTCTTCACTACCTTCTTCTATCCGTGTTCTGGTGAAAACCCTTAAGGTTCACAAAAGTACTCGTAAGCCTCTCTATTTATATGGATCTATAAACCTGTTAGCTTCCCTAAGAGTAAAAAAAAATCCAACAGATCATTGATTGACTTTTTTTCCACACCAATAGGCTATTCTAGAATAGAAGAACGAATAGAAAGAAGGATAATCACTTCAATTGATGTATGGCAACAAAGAGGGGTTTTTTTTGAGGGCTGTTAATTTTATTTTGAAGGTTTCTATACAATCAAAGGTTTTAGCAAACCTATTATATCAAACTATTGTCTGAATATACAAGTAAAGTTACTCCACACTTAAACAGCATAAAAGTAAACTTATCTTTACCCTTAAATTTCTCCCTACTTTTGAATGTGAGTGAAAAAAGAAAACATTCTGATAACAACAAGGCTACGTGGAAAACGTCTTAACTCAAGGTCTCAAGGTTTTTCCTTGAGCTTTAAAAAAAAAAAAAAAAAAAACAGAAAAAAGATAATCAATAAGAAAGTGTTATTTTAAAAAATCCCTGGGAGATCTTGAAGTTCACTACATAGAAATTATGCCCAATTGGTGGAGTATAGTAGTATGCTAATAATAAAATAGAACAATTTCACTTAAATGAACCAAATTCCTGCTTTAAGGGCATCGAGCCCGAACATTTCCTGAACTTTTGCTTCTTTGCAAAGACATGAAGGCAATTTGTCAGCGTCATTTCCATCTCTCCTCATTCACAAAAGCTGTTCTTTTCTCGTCTCCGACTCCGCCCTGTATAAGGTCACCGACCAGCCTATCACAAGGGGGTGTGGAGGTAAAGGTCGCCTCTTCAGGAAAACACACCCTTCCACCTCCGACAGGAGAATCAGCGCTTCATGTCACGTCCCGTTGTCTCTCCTGGCCTCTGGAGAGTCAACACTGTCTCACTGTGTTTGCTAGCTCTGCCCGGCGCCGCAGCCTCTCTTTTCAATAAGTCGGTGTTAATGCCATTTTTGGTGCTTTTATATAAAATCAGGCTCCAGTCGGCTACACGCATCCACAGAAACAGCAAGGGATCTGCGCTCAATATCTTTGTCAGATAGTATTGTAATTGTGTGGGGCTAAGGTGGCAGGAGCAGAGCGCCTTGGTTTGGATATTGCCTGGTTAGATTTCCCTCGAGCTTGATGCAGCGTAAGTAGTCTCTCTAGGTCTCTCTCTCTCTCTCTCACACACACACACACACACACACATGCATATCTGTCTATCCCCTCCTTGCTTTTCACCTGTCTGTCTGACTTCCACACAAGAAAACGGATGTGCACACCTCTGACGAGGCAGGGGTGGCGTACAGGAAACACATTCACAAATTTATGCTAACGCATGAGCACAACGACTCACTGAAAACACTGAATACGAAGCTACAGTCAGCAGATGGTTAGCTTAGCTTAGCATAAAGACACTGGGTGTATTCCCCCAGCTAGTTGGCCTCATTTTATAGCAAAATCCACCAACCAGCACCTCTAAAACTAATCAATTAAATGTTTTTGCCTAGCGACCTCACCGTGGTGTCACCGTGGTGTCACCGTGGTGTCACCGTGGTCTCACGTTAATCATTGAGCCAGGACATAACCCAGGACATAGTCCAGAACATAGCCTAGGATATAACCTAGGACATAGTCCAGGACGTAGCCCAGGATATAGCCCAGGACAGAGTCCAGGACATAGCCCGGGATATAACCCAGGACAGATCCCAGGACGTAGCCCAGGATATAGCCCAGGACAGAGTCCAGGACGTAGCCCAGGATATAGCCCAGGACAGAGTCCAGGATGTAGCCCAGGATATAGCCCAGGACAGAGTCCAGGACGTAGCCTGGGACATAACCCAGGACAGATCCCAGGACGTAGCCCAAGACATATTCCAGGACATAGTCCAGGAAAATCCCCCCAAAAAAGTGATTGAGTCATAGAAGTGCTGGTACCTGGATTGTGAGCGTCCATCTCCATTATCAAAGACCTGACCTCCCCCCCTAAAAGAGAATCTTGTGATATTATAGTAATTCCACAAACACTTTCATCTCCGTGAGTCGTCATTCAGGAGGCTGTAAAAGGATGCTTGTCAGACGAGCGTTAACATTTGAACAACTGACCCTGTGCCGAGGAGTGCTGCATTACACGCGTGTCACAGGCCTGTAATGACATGTAAGATTGAACTAGCGAACTGGACACCATGGCAACGCTATGATACAGCGAGACACAGCGAGAGACACAGAACGAGATCGGAAGATGAAATGGAGAGATGTTCAAGGTGTGAAGGTTATGAAGCAGGCAGAGGTAATCCAGTTCTGGGACGTTAATGTCAGCACTGTAACCATTTTAATCAATCCGTTCTTACACCTTCCTATTTAAATCTCTCTCTACTCTCCTCTCGCTCTCATTCTCAGTCCCAACTCATCGCATGTCAGGAACCCTTGGTGTCACTTTTTAATGTACCGGGTAACACACTGGCATCATTTTCAACATGAACATTGGTCGGATACCCTTCAAAATGTGGTTAACATAATTTGATCCGGTTTAACGAATTATTCTTTGGGTTTATTACATAGTTGAGAATGTTCCATACATGATGTAAGTCAGGTACGTCCTACTTTACTCCCGTCATAATGCGTCTACGTACCCAAAGAGCCAGTGAACAAGCTGCCGTATTTGATGAGTGAGGACGCCCTGTTCGTTTACGCTCGACTGGAAGCCGAATGGCTGGCTCTTAATTCTCTCCACTGCAGCCCGGATTAGCTGCAGGAAGACACAGGGCCATTTTAGGAAATGGGATTAAAGGGGGGAAAAGTTCAGAAGTACAGGAGAGGAATAAGAAGGCGAATGACCGTGAGATGGAAAAAGCACAGAGAAAGAAGGGATTATGAAAAAGACGTGGGATATGTAGGAAGGAGTCTGGCTTGTCATCCTGTGTTCTTAATGCAGAAAGTGAAAAATGTTGTGCAAAGATGGGGAGGGTCAGACAGATTGGCTTTAAGTGCCTCACTCTCTATACGGTCTGGGCTTTCAATGCCGAGGTGATGAATAAGTCAGTGTTGTTGGCTGCTAGTCAGAATTAAACTATGCAGCTGCATACTTTGGTTTTGAAAGGGGCCGGATATCTGAAAAGGTCACTTGTTGATGGACTTCTGCTTTCAATTGACAAAGGGCTAATTTCCAAAAGGGCTGCCAGTAAGGGAAATCTAGCTAATGCATCTTTACAGCATCTATAAAAGGTTGTGCATGAAGGCTGGTAGCTTGAGGTCTCTCCACGCAGGGCAAGTATGCGCACGTATAAATGACGACCTCCTGTCATAAAATGGTCCGTCGTGATGAACTTTGAAGCATCTGTCTGACATTTGCCCAACATTCCCATGTGAGGGTAAACAAGGATGGATCGCCTCCAGAGCCGAACATAATAACAGCTGATGACTATCATCTTTCTTGGTGTTGTGAGAAAGATGGGTCCGCCTGTTTGTGTTATTTGTCACGACGGCGTGTTCCCTTCCTGGGGACGGGCACGGAAGAGAGTTTAGCCGAACTCATCAATAACGGGGCAAAATCCGTAAACTGTTGACGGCTGACACTTTATCAACATGCTGAGAGAGTTTCATTACAACTATTAATTCAAGTAAAGAAATAATTGAGATTACGGAAAACGTTATTGAAACAATAGAGAACCGATTCGTCGCACGTGTCAGATTATTAATATCCGATCAGAAAACAAACTCGAGATAATGAGGTGATCAACTCTTTAACTAGAAGAAGTAGAAAAGAAAAAGATAAATATACATAAAGTGAAGCCAACGCTGGTGTGCCTTAATCTTGCATTCTCTCCACTGGCCATCGGAGGGCGACTCCGGTGGTTGCAAAAAGAAGTCCGAATGACTACGTCCATTTCTTCTACACATGTGACTACTTTTCAACATCCAGGAATGGAATATACAAAATCCATAAATAGTAATAAGATGAATTGAGTATAGATGGAAATGTGGGACATTTATTTTGAAATATCTCCAAATGTTTACCGTAAAGATTGATTGATTCGTTAGGCGGTTGATTAAAGCATATTTTTGCTAGTTGGGCGTTGTCCATTGGCTCTCTGAGCATTTTTATTCATTCATTATTTTTTATGTGTGTGTGCGTGTTTTCCTTCGGGAAATTAAAACACGTTCAATAAAGTGGGATATACTGCAATTCATTTCCAGTCGGATTATATTAGTGTGGTTACCTGAAGCTGGAGCTGTTGAGTGAGTGAGGCTCTGTAACTTCCTGCAGTTTCGGAGAGAATGTAAGTTATTTAACGGTCAATGTTTTATTCCGAGCATTGACAAATGAATTTCAAATTTCCATGCAGGAAAGTTACCAAAAAAAGTTTGATTATGATGTCGATTGTAATTCCTAGAGAGTAAGTAAATAGTAAATATACATTGTCCTACCAGAGATGCATTTCTTTTTCCTCATGCACCCTCATCAGCTGCACCATCTCAGCAGACGGGCCGGGCGTTCACAGCAGGGCAATGATAATATTCCATGCGGCTACCGTCATTAGATAAGCAATTGCACCGACACGGCACACTTTAATTTTGAATAACAATAAACCTGCCTGTAAGTCTCACCTTTTAATAACCTGGCAAATTATGACTGAGAGAATCATAACCAGCCCCTCAGTCCGATACCTTAATTACACAAGCCTTGCTTTTCCATCATCTGTTAGGAACTCCCGGAGGACACGGGAGGCAAAATGAAGCCTGTGACTCGCCGGGACTCAGCCGGTGAGCTTGAAGTGTCTAAGAATAGCGGCGGCGATGTAACAATATGGCAGCTTGTCCTGTTTATGAGATGCAAATGTCCTTAAGTCTAAGTATTCACATACATTTACAGCCCTCACAAGGAATTCTCCAAAGAGGAGCCTCACCGTCGCAGAGGCAGACCAGGTGCCTGGTGCTGATTGCATGAGAAAGAAGGAAACTACGCAGTCTTTACCTGAATCTTTAAATCCGAATGACAAAAATGTAATTCAAAAATAAAAATAAGAAATTAAAGTTAATTAATCTTGTAATAAGATGCTGAATCCTCTCTTTTGCATCTTTTGAAACTTGTGTTTCACTCTGCTGTTGCTTTGCTCTGCAGTATTTTATATAAATATGTGTATATTGTCAATGCATTGAATGATCTGTGTGTACAATATAAAAACCCACAGAGAACTACCAACAGCTTTAAGCATGTTTCAGCTCATTCTTTTGGTCTCACAGTCTCCAGCTGTTTTGGTTCACTTTCTCTGCACTCATTAGCATCGTTTCCAACTACAGCAGGCAGTTGCTTTCAGCAAAGAAAGAGAGGAGGAGACCAAAAGCGAGCTAAAAAGAGTCAGACTTACCATCGCCAGTGTCCAGAAAAGTGACTCCACATGAATGCACATGTTGCTCTGTGTCTCCTGAATATTTAATGAATTAAAACACATTAATGAAGGTTGAAACAACAAGGTCGACCCCTCAAATTCAAAACACCAACTGACATTTCTTCTAATTTATTATCCACCATGAAATAAAACCAACTTCTGAGTTATTCATGTTTTCAAACAATTGAGTAAAAAAGGCCTTTATGCTAAATTATGGTTGAGAAGCACATAAAATGGGTATTCAATATAGAAAATAGCAGTAATTTATCAATTGGAACTTGATACCACTGCATGAATCAGACGCTGCAGGAAACCAGGCCAACGAGCCAAGATCAACATTCGTATTCTGGGAAGCCGAAAGCCAGGTCCTGTGGGTCCACAGTCCAAATGAGCATGCACGGATCAACGGCGTGCTCGGCGGTGACTCACTCACACCTACTGGTCCGTTACCTTTCATGGGGAGACATTCATGTGTGTGTCAGGGAAGCGAAGGTAACCGCTGCTGCTGCCGGGACAACCTTTACCTCCGCGAGGGTCAGCGAGAGCCCCGTGGGCGGCGAGGTTCGTGTAGAGCATTTAGCAAACAAGAGCATCTCATATCCCAATCAATATGGAACGGAGGTCAAACCGTTCCAGAGATATTTATACAATCAGACCGTCAGAGAAACACTTCAACCGGGCTGTTAATTCCCACAAAACATGTCCACGCCATCGATTGTGGGAAGCAGGAAGCTAGCGCGTGATGTAACTGTGGGATAAAAGCCATTATATCCTTCAAGATGTTTTCTTTGCTGCGAATACGGATATTTTTAACGATGTTGATATTGTCCCTCCGCTCCTACTGGCCTCCCTGGTATTACTGCTGCAGTCGAACACAAGAACCAGAATGCCCCCCTGTAAAAGATCACATGTGCATCCTCAAAGGAGTGGGTCTGTTCTCCACTGGGAGCTGGTTAAGTAGCGATCTGCACACTGTCGGAGTCAAACAGGCGGCGTCGGAGTTAAGGGCACTCAAAAGTGAACTGCTTCCAAGTCGCTGTGGTAATGGGCAAATAAAACTCTAAAGCAAAAACAGGAGTTCTGGCGAACGGTTTGGGGATCTGTGGTGGAATCATTCGGAGGATAGAAAGAAAAAAGAAAGAAAGAAAGAAAAAAAAAAGTGAGTGCTCCCCTAATATTTCAACTGATGATTTAATGTGTGCATAATGAAAAATAATATATCTCTCATAAATATCTTCTGGGTAGATTTGGTGTCATGTGCCCCAAGTGTGCACTGCATCACGACGTCGCCGGGGTAGTAAACGGCTGGCATATCGGAGCGCGGCCCGCCCGCCCGCCTCATTCTACCCGTTATGGGTTCTCCTCGCACATTATATAGTGGCGGCACTTAAAACGCTGACATGCCATAATTCTACGCTTTCTGCAGCCACAAGCTATAACGTTGATAGTGTAGAAAAAGGTGGAGGTGGAGATGGAAACGGAGGTAAGTGGAAGAATGGGAAGGTTAAATGTGTGTGTGTGTATGTGTGTGTGTGTACACACGTGTTGTACATTTGTTTTACATCCAAATGTCTTTGTTATGAGTCACTGCCCGAGGCGGGACAAACGACTGTAAATGGAACTATTAGTGAAACACGGAGGGTGAAAGGAGGAATTCAAATTAAAGTGCTGCTCGCCACGACTTTCTCTCCGTCTGCATAATTACGGTTTGGACACCAAGCAGTCGTGTGTGTGTGTGTGTGTGTGTGTGTGTGTGTCCGAATATCAGGAGGTCACAGAGGCCCTTTGAAATGCCAAGGTTGGAGACGCCGACTATTACACACACACACCCACACACAGATGCGGAGCCAAAGCAGTGATCGTATTTAAGGTGGAAATTACAACTGTACTCAAACTGTCACAGGTGGCTGTATCATTAGATGGCGGCTCGTTAAAGCGTCGCCAGGTGAATTTGTGTGGCGGTTGTCCTGATTTTACTCAAACTGAAATGACCTCTGATCCTTCCATAACCTGTTATCTGTGTTTCTAAAAATAAAAAGGCGAATACGTACGATGTCACCGACTCACCTGTTCGTCTGTGATATTGCGAAGCCTAACACATACATACGCTTTTATGGAAGGAAGCTTTTATGGCTTTGGAAATGTAAAGCATCTTTTTTTCTGGAAGGGAATACAAAGAATAATGTGTTTGAATAGGAAGCCGGTCGGCGGGGGCGGGGCAGTCTGATTGAATAAAGGTTAAAGAATATGCATATGAGCTTGCCATGCCTGCCAGCACACGTGTAAATATATCTCCAGGACAACAAACGCATGCACACGATTCAGTGGAAGCTGCAGCGTATGCAAAGAGAGCCCGTAAAAGCGGAAATAACTCAAGACAGCAGGGTAAAGAGGAGTGGACCGTATATCAATACTACTCTGCATTGGGAGGAGCATATATTTTTCCTCGCATGGGGCTGCATGACAACTTTACGGTCCACTAGTTAGACACCTGGAGTCAATCATGCCAATGGGAAACGTTTCGGATTGACGGCGATGGATTGGTGCATCGAGCGGCCGTCGGTTCGGCTCAATGAGGGGTGAATTATGGTTTTTGGGTTTGGTCAAAACATACGGAGCGGCTGAATCATTTCTTGAGAGGAGAATGGCTGAATTTGATTCCATTATGATGTGTTCAAGTTGTCAGATTTTTTTGAACAATTAGTTATATGTGAAGTGGCTCTATGAGGTATTGATCATAGTCAGTGTATAATAAAAAATAAAAAATAAAAATAATTGCTTCATTTTACCGGCTTTCAAGTGCTTTCTGGCAAAGTGAAACACGCACTTTTATTTTGGCGGGTTTCTTCATCTACACCAATTATGACAAATACCTGATATCATCCCACTTCAAAAAACCCAAACTATCCCTCTTAGTTTGGAAATGTACTTAGAAGATGGTTTGTTAGTGGGAAGTAACTGGCATTTTGTAGACTATAGAATTAATACAAAAAAATCCAGAGATTATGTGATAACGAACATTTTTGCTTTACTAAAAATAGCTTAAAGTGACAGAAAAAGAAATTCACGGTTATGGAACAGAAGCCTGAAAAAGACTAAAGAGCACCATTAAGCTTTACTCTGATTTACCGGAACCATTTCCAACTCCACTACGTGCTGCATGTCGGCTTTTAATGTCACGAATGGCCGCGGTAAAAAACAATTCCAACGTGACACCCACCGCTACATCACCGCCACGCTATGCTATTTAGCATCGGCGTGCTCGTCTGCGAAATACATTAGGGTCGGCACGTCATCGTAGAGTCAACTTCCATTATTTACCGGTTTCCTAATACACAGGAATGCAGCCGCAGGTATGAAGCAGGCAGAACTATAAATCAAGCAGTCGGCCGGCGGTGGGAAACACTAGCCCTCCCTCATTAGCCGCAGCGAGTTGTAGCGGCCGGCAGACCAGTGCTGCGTCGGGCCCAGGGCAACCCGGGGTCAGTCTGGAGGATAATCAAACGCTGTAAATACACCAGGAATGTCTATCGAACGCGGCGACCGGCCCGGGGCAAAGGATCGCCAACCAAAATCAGACACAGGACATGGAAGATGACACATAAAAGAGAGGAAAAACATTGAATGAAGTCGAGAACGTTTTTAAGAAAGCACAGATCCTTGAGCAGCATCGCTCCTGTCATAATGAAAACCGTCAATGTGGGAGGATGGGAAGGACAATGGAGGTGGGAGACAATGGAATACATGAGACTGACATGTAAACAGATAACACAAAGTAGCTGTGAAAAGAAAACCAAGAAGAGAGAGACGAGCAGACGGGCTTTGGCATTCGGAGCTGGTGTATGAAAGACGGGTGGGGGTGTTCGGGGGGGAGTGGAGGAAGATCAATCATGTGGAATAGCAAAAAAAAAAGACCTTTCAACAAACCGGCTTTCATCTTCTGACAATGCAACAAACTGGTCCTGATGTGAAACTTTTTCATGAGCAGCAGAGGCCCCTGCCTCTAATAACTCCCCTCTGTGAAAGAGCTAAATCTTTAATGGAGGGCAAGTTCAGCCCAAAAAAAAATAAAATTAAATAATAAAACTCCTCTCTCGTAGCACGCATGGGAAAGTTAAAAGGGAACACGACCCCGTTCTGAAGAGAGCTTAGTGGGAAGACGCTCATCGCGTGCACGTAGACTTCAAACCAAATAGGCAAACATCACCTATTCACTCGCAGACGCGTGAACACAGAGGGGACGTGTGCAGAGAATTATATCACCAGCTATTTACAAAAAAAAAGAAAAAAAGCTTCATTTATATTTTATCCCTCTGGCCACCCTTGCCTCTAAATATTTATTAAGTAATTAAAATAAAAGTAAAAACCCTCTGAAGCTTGAGGTCCTGTGGTGGTGTTGTGGATAAAAAAATAAATAAAACCTCACTTACAATTAATTCTGTTTAAAATCCGGAGCTTAAACTGACGCCGTCTCGAACACGTCGAGGGAGGAAAGTTGAATGAAAAAAAAAAAAAAAGGAGCAAACTATCGTGGGGAACATGAATGCTTTCCTAGCTGCTAATGCTGCTACCCGAGGGCACCGTAACCTCATGAATAACCAATAAAACCATAACCTGGAAAGTGAAAAACAAACGTTGCTCCCCATGTCGTTATTTATAGATACAATCACCTGCCAAAAAAAAACACAACTATGAGCAGGCACACCGGGGCTTTCAGGTTTCCTCTTTATTTAGCATGTTAGCATGCTAACGCTTGCTATTTAGCACTAACCACACAATAAAGGTTGATTTGAAGTTCAGTATTTGGTCATAACAATATCAATACCGCTCTATTAAACAAAATGTGAGCTGTTGATGGTGCTGGATGAAGTTAGAAGTAATAAGAATTCATCCTCTTGAACATGAATCTGCACAAAACTTCATGGCAATTGATCAGCTGTTGGGGGTTTTAGTTTGGACTTGGTTGGTCAGCAGCGGCCAAAAGGCTTGAACAGGGGTGGCCAATCCTTTTTTGAATGTGAGTTTTCTCCACAATTATACCAGGAGACTCCAAACAATCGGAAATACCTGGTGTTCGACCAGTTACACTGTAAGAAAATCAGTTTCCAAACCTGAAAACCCCCCATGTGCCATCGAAAAATAATTTTTCTATCAAAAATAACTACGGAAAACGACTTAACAGTTTAATGATTGGCATTAGTTGCCCACACGGTATTTCTGTATCTGAAATGTTAATTCAATGCTCTCCAATTTTGCCAAGGGGTCCACTTAAAATATCATGATGTTGTGTAAATCTGTAAATAACTAAAGTCAAAACAGGTCGAAATGGGTAAATATTGGTTTCTGTTGCACAACATAAATCTGAAGGTGGAATATTAAGATGTGAAGAACAGAACAGACAGAAACGTTCAATATTTGTTTCTGTTTCTGAGTTTAATTTAGTCAAAGTCTAGTGTTCAAACAAGGATGTGCAATATACATGCAGCGCAGTTTAATGGAAATATTCAGAAGTCATATTCTGCTTTATTTTTTTTTTAATTCATGCACTATTCACAGCCTATTTAAAAACGGGGCAGCAGCTTTCAAGGTGACAAAGAAGGCTTGTGCTCGACCATGAAAACCAATTTTTCCATTCACCAAGAATCTGCTGGTCGACAACAGATAACATCCTCTTTAACATATTCAGCTCTGCACTTTCTATTCCTCAATTACAAAGAAGTAGCGTATGTTATAACGTTCACTGTTTAATAAACAGCAAATCTTCAAACCAGGGTCAGTCAGACTGGAGTCATTCAGGACTTATCGTGTTATTCCACCGTCGCGTTTAATTGCCTCCAGCACGTCCCGACACACAGAAATGTGCAGGTAACTTGTACGACCTGCACAATAACTACTTTCACAACTTGTTAAAAGCAAACAATGTGAAAATAATGAATAAATAAAATCTCTTTCCTGGCACCAAGACAATCACTTTTAATTAGTGACAGTTCAGAGGAAGAAAGAGAAAGAAAAATGCCATAATAGGGAAATAGATTGGCTGACATTTTGGCAGGCAATCAAGCATAAAAAAGACTAATGGCACCCATTACTAGTGATGCGAGGTGGGTTAAATTTATATTCTGATACAAGGCTTGCTTTTGATTTAACCCCCCTCCAAATTGTGTTATATAGGGAGTCACTGTCATGGGGACAGGGAACCGCTATGAGAGTAGAAGTGCTCTGTGGGTGCTATGGCAACGGGCAGTGTTGCTTACAATGAAACCCCTGTAGACCCCTTTTGTCCCAGACAGTTGTGTGTCAGCAAAGTCGAATATAATAAGACTTATTTGACACACTTTTCTTATTCTGATCCAATTGTGGAAATAATTTACCGTGTTCCATTTTTACTGGTTATCAATTAATAAATCATAGTGTTATTCTCAGAAAAAAAAAAAAAAAACCCTCACCTTTTTAAAAATCCTCGTCACTTTCGCGGCCACAACAATCTCAGCCCCCAAAAGTCATTAACGGCTCCCCATCGATCATGCCTGCCCCCAAAGTGAGAGATGTTACCATAATAACGGATGATCAGGTGCCGCGCCGTCGCTAAGTACACCGCCATAAATCCTCCGTACACAAACCGTGATCCCGGACTGGATGTAATATACATCATTTCCTTTTATGTACCTACTCGTCGCACCCCATTTCTCCCCAAATGTCCTTGCTATCCCTCTCGCTTCCCGGCTGGACACAGTTGCGGCGAATACAGATTCCCTTTTTCGTCGCTGCTCGACGCTGGCATAAACAGGCGGCGATAACCAGCAAGGAAATGACTCCTGTAATAGGTGAGCAGGATGATATTGAACTTTAATTAGAGCGTCAACCTGTATTTTCAGTGTAATTGGAGGAAGTGGTTTCTCCGTCAACACTGCCTCACCTGCACGGAGGAGGACTGGATTAAAGAGCATGGATGTTGCATTTAGACTACAGATGAACTGCAAACCTCAAAATCATTGTCTATATATATATAAGCTGATGTATATGATGTTGATATGTTGAGAAAATAGGACAGGAGGTAAACGGGAAGCTGAATGTCAACACTGCGTTTGCCTGTCATTTTTTTTTATGGTTCAAACTATAAATACATGATTAATACCCTCTGTGGTTCTGCATCTGCACAAAAGCCCCATTTAAGTACATGAACTCTATAAATGTGTAAAAGGAATGCCCTTATCTACCAACAGGGGAATATAAATATTATAAACACATTTTAAAAGAAAATAAGTTATATAATCATAATGCAAGTCATTGTGTTCGAGGCATAAAGTAGACCGGGGAATTTCACAACTGTGGTATAATCTTATTAATAAGTTATCGCCACGTTCCAGGGAACAGTATTGTATAATATTAACTCATTTCTCCTGTAATGCATTAACTCATAAACCCTCACACCACAGTACCTCAGAACTGCATCGTAAATGGTCGACCTGGCAACAAACGGCGGGGAAAACAACTTCCTCTTCTGCATTACAGATATGTACAGTGAGTCTGGAGCCAGCGCTGCGCAGGCATGTTTATGGGGTAATAGCCGGTACAGTAAGTGTCCTATGGCTATTGATCCAGGTTGGTAAGATCATGAGTGAATGCTGGGAAAGCTGAAGTGCTCAGGAGTCTGCTCCGTCCACGCCGTCTGGGCTCCTGGATGTCCGGAGGTGGTCAGCGAGGCCTGGAGCCAGGCAGCAGACTGAGTGGAAGCAGCCGCGCTGCCCGGCGACCGATCGCCAAGGCTTTTTAATGCCTTCTCATATCACCATGAACTAATGGGGGAGTGGAAACCTACACCCGCCACTACTGGTTTAAAAAACAAAAAAGCAGATGTACTGGGTTTCATCGACCGGAGGGGTTTGTTATCAAGAGTTCAGGCCACGCGATCACACCCACGTCCCGCTTACAGCTCGGATTCCTGCAAGATGCATGAACGTCATTAAAGCTATGGTTCTGAAAATCAGTTGAGCCTCTGAGACAGATTTGAAAAAAAACAACCAACCAAACCCTTCCCCTCAGTGTTCCACGATTCGACGAGGCGAGATGACGAGGAGCAGGGGAGACGAGGGGATTGGATGGAGGGTACAAGCCAATGGGAGCCTTCCGGAGCAACGGCTCCCATTGGTCAATTTCTATGCAGGCCTACAGCTGATAGACTGAATGGATACGGGCTGCCGAGACTTGGCCTGGAGGTCACGTCAATACAAATCGGCGCATTATTTGGCATTATGGGACACGAGTTGCAGCGATGCCCCAAAACACTGGTGGAAATCCGGCATCCCAGGGCTCTCCGGAGACTCTGGCAAAAGAGCTTGTCATGTGATGTCAGTGGACCTGTCGAAGCTATCTGTTTCCCCCCTGCTGCGGGTCAGAGGCCAGAACACAGATACACACACGCACACGCACACGCACACACACACACACACACACACGCACAAACGCCTCCAGCAATTCCACCTGTTCGCCTCTCTGTTAATCTTTCTTATTATCTTTTTTTTCTCTTCCATTTTTCTCCCTTCCCCCCCTTCTCTCCCTCCTTCTCCCTCGGCTTCATTAACGGATCCGCACATGTTGTTCAAACCCCGCCACATTCACGTCCTTGAAAGCTGGAGAAGGCGGTAAGAGTGGGTTTTTGTTGTATTCAGGCGTACTCTTTGCTCTCCCTGGGTGGAAACGAAATCAAATGTGCTTCGGCTAACCTTGACGTTGCTCAACGTTTTTTTTTTTCCCCCCTGCGGAAAAAAAGAAAAAAGATGGCCGACCGGTAGTCCAGTGTGAAGCGCTCTGGGTAGAAGTCTGTAATTGGGGGCCCTGAACAGGGAGTTTTCACTACGTGTCAAGGAGAATTATAGCTTGAGGTTATAAAAAAAATATTTCTTTTTTTGGTTGGGGGAGATTACATTCGAATATGCCGCATTAGTTATACTTCCTCTCTCTCTCTCCCTCCCTTCCCGTTTCTAAATACGACCTGACTCCATCTGCTGATTGAATAAATGCCACGCCAGCAACGGGGCGCTGGCCCAACCTTCGTTACTACGGCCAGATTCAATTCATGCCTTAATGAAAGGAACCTTTGCTCTCGCAACAGGGGACGCAATTACTCTCCGTACTTCATAACATTATTGCAATCTGAGGTGTGCGGTTGTAGATGTGGACGGCTGCATTTAGCCCCCCACCGAGACCCTGTTGTTTCACTTTTAAAAGAAAACCGAGGGAAGCTTTATTAAACGTGATTGCCATACATTTTATATATCTGTATGGGTGAGGGGACAAAAACATAATTCACTTTTCCCCCCCCCACACACAGGTATTCACCTTAATCAAATCTTTTAGGCGCAGAGACACAGACGGAGTCTCTGAGGGAGGAATCTCGCTGACAGGAAATTATGAAAAAGAATTAATTCGACCTTCGCTTGCAGCAAGAAAAGGAAGAAGGAGATAGAGAGAGAGAGGACGAGCGTTGACGGTGGGGAGGGTGGAGGGAGTCCGGGGAGGTTTAAGGAGGAAGTGCCGCCACGGAGGGCAGGATCCAGGAGAGAGCCGGGGATAATGAGAGCTCTCAGCTCCCCACACACAAGGGCAAGACATTTGATTCACTGAGAAGCCCAGAGGAATGACAGCAGTCACCCGTAGCTCCTTAAGGCAGACTGGTTTTCAATAAAGACTTTACAGTGAAGATACTCTATTCAGCCATGATTGCCGACAGCACACTTGTGCACTAAGTGAATGAGGGGTTTTTTTTTTATTTGTTCACTTGAGCGCCGGATCAGATACGGTGTGTGTTGTTAGAGTTTTCAACAGTTTAAACCCCTTTCAGACCAGTTGATGAGCAGAATGAGCCATCGGTCTTGATTGGACCACCATGTCCCGTGTTATGGTCACATCACGCATTCATAATGGGGATGGAGGCCAGACAGTTCACTGTAGGTACTTTACCTTGGATTACTAGGGGTGGGTAAAAATATCGATACGGCAATATATCGCGATACTTTGCCGCCCAATACAATATCTATTTTTCAACTGCAAAGATCGATTAAAAAAAAAAAAGATTCATGTTTATCCTTCTTCACTTTATGTTCAATATTTATTCCAGTGAATTTCATGGGAATTAATAAAATGGAGAGGCTCTTTTGAATTAAATAGTTTTGACTCGATTTGTCTGATCAATATCATCTGATGTACATATACAGGTACTTGTGTTTTCATCTTTATTTATATAGCAATATCATGATATCGTGATACGTATCGTATCGTGATCAAAGTATTGTGATATGTATCGTATCGTGAGGTTCTTGCCAATACTCGCCCCTACGGATTACACTTCTCCGATGACTTATCACATGATTTTGACACCTTCAGAATTTCAAGAAAGCAAGTAGGTTTAGTTTGTTAATTATGTTACACATAAGTATATTAAAAATGCTACATACGCTACGTCATTTAGGTAGGTTATGCTAAGTATGCTCCGTAAGTTAAGTACATACGCTATGTAGGTGAGGCACATTACAAATGCTTCGTAAGTTAAGTTAGTCAGTGAGTTAAGTAAACTTCATTACTTATGTTAAGTATGTAATGGACCTAATTTAAAAGTCAATGTTGACTTTTGGTTGGGACATGAACACCGGTCTCCTGGGTGAAAGTCCTGATTATTTATTTTAACCCTTTGCTTTTTTAACTACGTGGCCTGACTCACTCCTTTAATCCCTCCCTAACTTCCGCAACACACAAAACGATAACCTTTCCAGATATCTGCATATTAAATAAAATAAAGTTTACCGAGGCAAGCTAACAATGTTTTCTCTTCTAGCCTGCTATCATTCAAAAGTTATTGATTTGTCTGCTTCTTATCCCGCAAAAAAACAGACTGTAAAATAAATTGTTAATCTACCAGCAGGGGGAAACCCAGAAACCTTGAGTGAAAAGTTCTTGCCTTTATTTGTGCTTAGTCAAGTCAAATTTTCCCTGAGTCACTGGAGATCTTCCTGTCAGCAAACTTTACATGTTGAACTAGTTAGAAAAGCAAAGGGGATAAAAGACAGAGGAGCACATCCTGTTTAGCGAAGCTCTCGGACTGAAGATGTTTCCGTTATGAAGCCACGAAGCGGAGAGAGATCGTTCATTAAGGTGCCCGGAGCAAAAAAGGAAGCCGAGTCGACTAAAGCACAACAGGAAAGCTTCTTTCATTCGCCGCCCCGAGGCCGCCGCTCTCTGCAGAATCCGTCTTGAACTCTGGGAACTAAATACTGTGTCTGAGATTTACGTTGAGAAAAAGGACTACAGCTCTACTTTAAATCTGGAACAAAGCTTAGGTGCTCATTACATTTTCAACGTTCACTTTTATAGTCTGACTGATTGACGACAGCACAGAAATAATAACTCACATGAAAAGTAACTTTTCCAAAGTACGAGAAAAACAAACAAACTTGGTTTTCACCGGCTTGTGACGAATGTTATCGTTCCGGCGGACGATAAAAAGGCCGAGTGGAGGAAAGTGAAGCTGCAAAGCATCTATGTCTAATTTCCTTCAAAGATGTCTTCGTCTTCTCCCTTTAAATGAGACTCTGTTGCAGTAAATGAAGCATAAACAGTGAGCCTGTGTCTACATTCGCAGATTAGCGCTATGTACTCAGAAAACCACTTTCATAGAGCTCCGTCAGCTGTGTAATTCAAGTTTCTTTTAAGAGTGATGATTTCACAAGCCAGTAATAGCATATTTACTGGCATAGGACTGTTATTGAAAACTCTGGAATGGTTATAAGCATGAAATTGAATACAGAAGAAGAGTAAAATGAGATTTTTGTATTTTTTTTGGGAGGAGTAGCGGAGAAATGTGACAGCTTAACGGCTTCCAATCTTTGTATTGGAGTTAATTCAGAGAGATTCAGTGCAGTCACTAGGGGCCTTTACGCACAACTTTTTGGAGTATCAGAAAAACAACCTAATTAATCAGAACATTCTCATTTTCTCTTCACTAATGTCTCAAAATCAGACTTTTTGAGCTGTCAGTGGAGCTCATATGAAGCCATAACTCCCTTTATTTCACCAGAAGTGAGACAGACGCCCTTCATTGTGTCTCAGGTGAAGAAAAACTTTTGTTTCCATGGAAACACATATTAAAGCTAAATATAAACAACGAGCCAGATGTCATTATGCAAAGGAGGAAGTCACACCTGCAGTGTTTTAAATCATACATTTCTTACTGCGTTAATTATATACCTTTGCTGTTGATATGCTACTTGGTTTAACATATGTTGGCATCTCATAAAAAAAGCTTTATTTTCTGTTGATTGTACTTGTATTAAGAATAAAGTGTTTTGGAGAGACAACAGTTGTGCTGCCACAAGGAAGACGCTCATTCCCTGATGATTTGAGGAAATTTGACAACTCCTGCCGTCTGTTTGATATAGAATTTTAATCAACGGAGAATACAAGGCTTTTTTTTTCCACTTGGAAAATGGAAAGTAAAAGGATGGAAAGACATTTCCCCACTGTAGAGAACCTATTTAAAATTGACGAAATTCACATTTTTATGTCATTTCATTTTGGAGAATAGGTTGTTTTCTCTTGACTACAAGTCTTGGTATAAAGAACATAAACCTGTACAGGATGACACTTCAGTAATCCATTACTTACATTGTCAAGTTGATTCTTACTCATCTTATCACGACATTACCATGGAGACGTGCAGCATTTCATACATGAGTTGCTATTGTGCAAAGCTAAACCTTGAACTTCCCCCAAACTGACAAGTTCCCGTGCTTCATGCAGCGGTTTGGCAAAGTGTGCAGAGCCGAGAGCGTAAGCAAGATTTGTCTCTCTTGTCACTCTCCGTGCAGTTAAGAGTTCTTCTGCCACAAGGGTGGGGGGGTAATAGTGGTAAGTGCTCTTGCTTTTTCACCCTGCACCGACTCCAAAAAGCCTCTATAAGGTCATCCACTCGACACTCTGAGACCGTCGTCGTTGGAGAGCCTCAGTCTGTGTGTGTTGACTGTAAGCATGAAGTGATGAGCCTCCACCCTCCGCCGCCCACGTGGCAGAGAGAGAGAGAGAGAGAGAGAGAGAGAGAGAGAGAGAGAAAGAGAGAGAGAGAGAAGGTGAAATCTAATTATTTCCCTCCCATGGCCCAGCAAGCCTTAAAGGTTAATCACTGTCCGTCTAGCTAATTCTGTCTGGGTACACTGCAGTAATTACGACACCTCGTTCTCTCGCCGGCTCTCTCGCCCTTCTCTCCATTGTACACCTTGCTCGCTCCAGCGCCCTCTCTCTCTCTCTATAGATAGTGGATGACTCTCTCTCTGTCCTCCTATACAGACGGTAGGAGTGTCACCGTTTCAATTAGAAACGGAGTGTCATGTAGAGCGTTCGCTCCTCCAGTCCGCATGCCGGAGTGTCCTTGGGCAAGACTGAACCAAAAGGGGGTTCAACTACAGTGAAGCAATGGTATAAATACAACATATTTAAATGATTCCTTTCCTTTTTATGGCTAAGAATATATGTGTAGTTTCAGGAGTTAACTACACGAGTCCCGGTTTAATTACATGTGGTTCACTACTCCCCGACGCAGCATTATCACCGCTTCTCAGTTTCTCTTTTTAACAGAAATACTGTTTTAATTTCATTCACTTAAACCCACTCCCCTCCCTTCGTCGGTGTTAAGATACTGTGAATAAAAACAGAACGCTGCCTGCTCAAAAAGCATCAATGCCCGGGAGCCTTTTAATGCGAAACATCTTAAAAAAAAAGAGGAAGTGTTGTGTTCAAACTGACAACAGCGATAAAAAAATAAACAACAAAAAAGTAAAGTGGAGGTGAATAATGAATGAAAACTTGGAACAGTGCTTTTATTAAATCAGCTATTATGTGAACCTGTGATATTTCATAGAGAGCTCTCGGAGGGAGGATGGTTTCCTTTTCTCACCTCCTCTTTTTCTCAAACTCCTCACTTTCCATTTTCTCCATCTTCTCACCTCTCTCTTTTTATCCTACCTTCGTGATAACCCCCCCCCCTCCCGTCCCCTACTCTTCTCACCATTCTTCCTCCTCATCCTCTCTTTCTCCTCATCATCTCATCACCAACTCGCTGCCACCTTCTCACTTCATTTCTCTCTCTCTCGCCATCTCTGGCTCGCCTTCCTGCTGCTTCCTGCTGCTTACAGCAGCGTGGAAGTTCGCCCCGGGCCTGGACCGACTCCGCCATCTCTCCTCCTTCCAATTTTCTCCCTCCCTGCCAAGAGCGTCTCCGGGAGCGACAGCTTATACTTCGGTTTCCTTCTTTTCCATTTCCCCACTGTTCCTCAGGTCACACCATTACATCCAGTGACACAGCTGGTAAATACAAGACCCCATCCTCACTTTTTCTTTTTACTTCCTGTCATGATTCTAAAGAGTCGATACATAATTCATTATTGATTAATTCATGTAAAAGACATTCTGGACTTTCTTGTTTACATCCCTTCTTCTGTCTCTCTTTCCTCTCTCCACAAGGCGAAGGTAGACTCTATTAACAGGTTGCTTCCCGCCGATGCCAGCAAGGCGGGCTGTCGCTTCTCATATCATCAATGCAGAGGAGGGCAGAGGACACAAAGAGTGGCGAGGACGAGACAGAAAGCACAAGGAAGGGACGGGAGGCTGAGAGTCGCCCCAAGCAAAGTGTCATCACTCAGCTAAACTCGCCCTTCCTCTTTCTATTTTCCACTTGCTAGCGGGACCAAAACAGCGGCGGGGGGACGGAAGCTGCTTTATTACACTCCAAATGTTTTCCAAGAATATCGCGGAGTGACAAAGATCGCTCCAATTCGTCTCCCGCGGCGCCTGCGGGGCGAAAGCCCAGCTTCGGGAGTCTGTGGGCAGACGGGTGCTGATGGAAGCGGCGGTGGCGGCGCCTCCAGGCCGAGGAAGAGGAGGAGGAGGAGGGAGGCTGAGAATCACGGGGGTGAGACGGAGAGAGGGAGGAGAGGATGGAGAACAATGCTGGCTGCCTGGTTGTTGTTATGAAACACGCCACGGAGGATGCGTGGCGCAAAGTGAGACGCGTGTTGTGGAGACGGCGAGGAAATAAGGTTGTGGTGAGAAACGGCGGGGTGCCACAGCGTGCATGAAAATGAAAATATGATAAAGGAAGGGTGACGTTGGCCCCTTGTGTAACAGACAACAAATGTGTTATTATTAGGAAATGCTAATTTTTCAAATTAAATTATATGGAGCAAAGTTAATAAAGCTGAATGCTGCTGGAGCGCTTTACGTGTTTGATGAGGTCAGAATGTAAATCAGTTTGATGATGACTATAACTGTGTGATATATTTTTATTTTATTTACATTACTTATTGTTTTGAGTTGTCAAACTTGCATGCAATTCCTGCAGTATAATCTGAGGTATGATAAAAACAAAGTTTTCTTCATGTATTCAAGGTTATATGATAAACAAATGTTTGTGGGTGAAGTATTCCTCTGAGGGAAATATTAGAATATTATATATATTTAAAATTAAAACCATATTAGAGCCATATTAAGTTCTTCCTCAGTTTGGTATAAAAAGAAAGTAGTTCCTCCACGAAGCTGCTTACAACGAGGTCTTATTTTGAGTAAATCCTGGTGCGTCTAGTCCTTAAAGAAGAGTCATTATGCTTTTCTGTCTGTTATATAGTTTTGTGTGCGTGTCTCCTGAACTGCTTCAAAACGCCCCAATTCAAATCATGCCTTTTCTTCTGTAAAGTGGTGATTGGTGATACATTTGCATAATATTCCCAGCCGGAAGTTTGGCAGACTCTCAAACAAAGCTGGTAAGAGCTGAGGATGGAGACGCCATGTTGAGAAGACGCTGTTTTCTGCTGTGAAATCGGAAATGAAGACTCGTATCACGATTCCTCAGCAGTACAACAGACGTATTCAGTCGTGGTGAGGGGCGTGTCATTTCTGACGAACTCACTAAGCAATCACAATAGAGTGGGCTTTTTGGGAGGGAGGGGCAGGAGCTCAAACAGAGCGTTTCAGAGAGAGGGTGAGAACAGCTGCTGCAGCACAGCCATGGAGGGAAAAATAACGCATTTTATGAGCATTAACGCAAGTAAACATGTTCTTATCGGAGACTGAAATACAAGGTCAGGTAATGATGTAGTCGAAAGATACGAAAAGAGAACATCTCTGCTCGTGGAGTTGCATAATCCTTTCTGATTCAACACTTCCTGCCTTCCTTAAAACAGGCAGCGATAGCCATGACTGCAGATGGCATGCACATTAATGCTGCACAGTAAATGTTTTGAATATTCATCAGAATGTGAGAAGTCGGTGTCCTTGTGAATAATCTTTACCCGGGAGACACAGATACATTATGTGCTCTGTAGCCGTGTGGTGTTTGTTGTTTTTGTGTGTGAGTAAATGATGACACTAAAAAGAGACAAATAATGTTCCGGTGAAATGTGTGGAGGGTGTTCTCTAGATTTCAGGGCTGAAAAGTCTACCTTGTGTGAGGAGTTGAAGGGTCCGGACTTCCTCGCGGACGCGGAGCTGCAGGACCTGCTGCAGGATGTGCTGCCGCTGGGACTCCTGCATGATGCCCATTCGCTCCAGCTTCCTGTCCGTCAGTCTCATCAGAGCCCGCCCTGAGCACAACCATGCAAACAAACAAGCCTGAAGGTTAAGGGAGGGAAGGAGCGGGGGAAGCCGGTCGGGTATTCAATATGCACAGCTGGAGACGCTCTAAAAAAAGGGCTACAGATAAAGCATTTATGTCAGCGGAGGAGCAGAGTGAGGAAACGCTCGCACACACATAACAAACATGGGGGGGAGATTACAGTCGCATCAGTTGTGAGCTGAATATTGAGAATCTTTTCAAGGTTTGACATGTTTCATGTTTTTAAAAGAACCTTCGTCTATTATGCGAATGTCAATTAGCCCGGCGCAACTCAATTCTTCTAAACGCTGCAGGTTTTCTATAAAAATCAGGACCGTATGTCCTTGGAGCAATAATCCCTCACAGTTGCTTCCTTAATTGCAAATCCTTGTATACAATCCATAATTTAATCATCCAATCGGGGTCGATGTGGGGGATTTGGGCTGCCGGTTAGACACGAGTGGAGTATGTCGTAATTATTAACGCTTGTTACCACTGGCGATGTCACATGACGGATCACCGCCGGCTCGCTTTTACTGCTTTTGGCCTGATGACTCCCAGGGCAAGAAACCAGCTCTGATTGGCTGACAGCCGAGGGGGCAACGATCAGCCCTGATAGGCTTAGGGAAGTCACATTCTCCTCCCTCGTTTTCTCTCTCTCCAGCCCATCTCATGTTTCCAGATCATTCAAGTTAACAAATACAAAGCTTCATTCACTACTGATGAAAAATGTGCACTTTTAAATTGATGTTCTTGCTATTTTTTCGGTGCCCCGTTCAAAGAAATACAACAGAGAGAAAAAAGCAGACGACTCTCGACTTGTTTGGACAATCTATTGTAGATCGTTAGGGCATCCGAGCCCCATGCTACCACTTTTGCTACCACAGCACAGAAGGGAGCAGTTGGGAAAAGCTAAGTACCCTTAAGTGTTGGCGGCGTAACGTCGACCGTGTTAGGCCAATTTTCCTCTTTGCCTTTAACACATGCAGCTCTTTACTCGCCGCTCCGGTCGGGTCTAAAAAATGTCAAGCGCAGTTAAGATGCTTCAATGCAAAAAAAAAGTGGCGCTGAAAGTACCCATCACATAAGCACTGGGGAGCAAAGGAGAGTCATAAAGGGCTCCGAAAGTGAGCGTTGCATTAAAATGAGACGGGAAGAAAAAGATTAGCGAGGTGGAAGACGAAAGGAGGGGCGGAAAGTTGGGGGAGACAAGACAGACAGTACAAGAAAAACCGACGCGCACATGCTGTTATGAGTCTATAAATATTGACCAACCGTCACTTGGCACCTTATTCCATAACCAAAGATAGATTGGCATGGCAACAGACCGTGGATACGGGAGATGCAATGCAGCTCTCAGACCGGAGAGGTAAACAGAGGGTTCAACCGGCATCTTTGCTGATCTGTGTATCGTGAGAAGCAGCCTGGGAGTGTTGACATGGAGAGAGCTTCCACAGAACCCACGGCTGTTTGGTTTAAAGTCATAATAGGATTGCAAAATCAACCAATTCTTTTTATTCTCGCCGTATCAACAACAAAAAAATGTGAGGACTGAAGTGATAACTCTTTTCTTTGCCAGAACCAGGGATTGCACATTCAATGAAAGTGACAAAAAACTGACACATGACATTTTTAAACATTATTTTTGTTGTCTGTCTGTCCATTAATGTAGCATTTAGCTTAGATAAGCATAAATATCCACATCCACACAGCAGCTTATAAAGTGCATTCAGCCCTCCCTTCAGAGCCACTCCCCCAAAATGATCATGATGTACTCGCAGCTGTCAAGTACGACGGCCTATAGGCCAAGTATGAAAAAAAAAAAAATACGGACCCGGGGGAGGGGGGTTATATTTCGAGAAAAATGTCGCAGATTAACGTGATTAAAGTGGCAAATTTACGAGAAAACAAAGTCGCACATTTACGAGTTTACCATCAACAGCCATCACCCTAAGAACCTTAGCAAAGCGTTGTCACATGTTGGGATGGTTTAATTAGAAAGATAAAAGCGACATTCATGGGAGGTTAGCTAGCATAAATGCTGGTTGTTAGCATCGGCGTCTGTGGTTGTGTTGAGGTTACTTTTTAAACTCGTAAATCTGCGAGTTTTTTTCTCGTAAATTTGCCACTTTTTAAAATCGTACATCTGCAAGTTTTTTCTCGTAAATTTGCCACTTTTTAAAATCGTACATCTGCAAGTTTTTTCTCATAAATTTGCCACTTTAATCTCATAAATCTGCAGCATGTTCCTCGATATATTACCCCCCTCCCCCGGGTCCGTAATTTTTTTTTTCATACTTGGCCCTAATACGCCGTCGTAGTCAAGCAACAGCCACAGATACTTGTTTTGTTCCTCTTTTCCCCCCAGAGCATTTAATTTATTGACAAATAAAAAAAAATACAAAACACACTTTAGCTATTTAAGAGGACCCAGGGCAACCTTCCGGTGATGATTGAAAAATGAACCTTAAAAGCATTTAGCATGAATGTTTCACTCCCTAAACAAGTTTTTCCTGTCGAGGTCTTAATACACCACATCTCCCCTCGGCTTAAAATCAGGAAGTGTATTAATGTGGACCAGTGGAGTCCGGCTGACGGCTGGAATATAAGAAGCTCACTGATGACTGTGAACAAACTCCTTCCAGTCGGCGAGGCGGTATCAGCAGGGTGGAACGGCTTCTGTGAGGAGTCCAAGCTTTCACTCTCTTGCCCTGCAGATCTGAGCCACTGGCTTCCACGATCCCATCAAGCCTCGGGCCGGGAACCACAATTAATACACTGAGCAGTGTAGCATGGCCATGAGGAGGAGGACGGAGGAGGAGAGGACGGAGGAGGAAATTGGTCAAGAGGAAATAAATGAGGTAAGAGAGATAAAGTAAAGTTGGAAGTGATAGAAAGAGTGACTCAGCTGGAATAAAAAGGAGAAAAAGACTACGACTTGGCCGTGTGGCGGTGCAGACACGCTATGATGTCAACCCGCCGTTAATTCTACGAGGTCGTAGCACCGCGTTGGAGCATATCCTCGGTTCATTTGGGAGGTCGACACAAGTAGACGGCAGCGGAAAGGAGACGCGGCAGAAAATCGTCAACCCTTGACCCAGAACACATTTTACACGGTCGCAGCGTTGTCTCGCCGTCTCCGAGCAGCAGGGGCGTTAGAGCAGGATCGGGTTCTGTTTAATCACAGCGCTGACTCTGTTGTCCCGTCACTGCAGCTTCTTTTATGACAAAGTATCGATTGGATTCGGTTTGTCTCCCTCCTGTCTAACATCTGACGGAGTCGGTTTTCTTGTCTTCTCTCCTGCTGTTTCCACTGCGGTTAGCCAAACACGGAGCCCGAAACACTAAAAGTGAGCAAAACAGTGAGGTGGGGAAAGCATGTGGCCACAATCTGTAATAATTATCCATCATCTTCCCCCAACATGGAGTTAATTCACCAAGGTGGGCAGGAATATTCAAGATAAAAACCTTTTAAATAACAGAATAACGGGGGTCTTTTATTGTGAAGGATTCCTTGGAAATTAATTGTGTTTATTCACCCTTTTAGATCCTAAATATCCAATCACTTTTCAGTCAGCAGTGAAAGTGGGGGGGAGGGGGGGGTAGGTTTAGGTCGAGACACCGGAGTGTCGATATTTACTTGACCGCTAGAGGGCGCGCTAACGTAACATATGGTCGTAATTCGGTGCTTGACACACGACCTATGTGGTCGTTTTCTCGCGGAGGACAGTCTGAAAAGATCCAGTGCTGGTACAGGGAAGAGCAGCCGTCTACCAAAACTCACATAACCATAACATTTAAAAAGAATTGCATCTATTAATAATAACGTACAGTACGTTCTGTAGCCCAGATAAGGCATTTGTTCTGAAAAATGAGTTCACCTACTGGGGAGAATTCCCATGAATGCCTTCTCAATTCAGAACAATAACAACAATAACATCATCCCCATCATCCGAGGGCCATGAGAAAGCATCCACGTCTGCGCTCTCCGAGCGCCGCGTGCCGTTCTAGTTCCTTTCAAAGTGGTTTGTTCCAGTTTCAGAGTGTTTGTAACCAGTACAGAGCTGCAGGTTTTTAATTTGAGCTGGAGGGAACTCCAAAACTGTTTGGAGAGGCAGCGGGGTTCCCTCCAGCTCCGACGACTTCGGCAGCCGACTGGCTGATGCGGAGTACCGCAGGGTTTTGGCTGGCAGTTGTTTCTTACAAAAAATCTCCAAAGTAAAATGACAAAATAAGTATTGGGGTTTGATAATGTTTATTTTGACCTCACTATGACTTCTGTAACTCTGCTGGTAAAACATTGAATGTGTGCATCTTTACTTACAAAATCAACTGTTGGCGATTCATTTGGTTGTAATTTTAAAAAACAGAACAAACGGATAGGATTTTTGAAAGTTTATCATGTTTCTGTGACATCATTCAACTCTTGTCCCAACATTTTAGAGCATGTATAGTATATTCAGAATAACTCATTATGGTATTTCAATGCTGCTAGAATGCAATTCTCTACCCTGTACAGGTTTATTTAGGCACTGCATCCATTTATTGACATGGGCCGAGGTTTGTGGAGGTTTGAAGCCTTCTTTTTGCAACCAGAGGAGTCGCCCCCTGATGGCCAGTAGAGTCAATGCAAGGTTAAGGCACTTTAAACTGGGCTGGAGGTTGCAGCCTGGTTTTATAAACAGGAATCAAGGAATTTAATTACAAAAATCATTAACCTGTATCACTCTTGAACTAAAAATGTATGAAGAAACAAGTGTGTGTGTGTGTGGGGGCTTTGCTCAAGCCTTCCCAGCTCCCCTCTTCCTCACCGTCACTTACTAATTCTGGCAGCATCTGGATACCTTTCTGCTCCCCTTGGAATGAAGTAACTAATCCTTCCCCCTCTATCTATACAGGAGGTTAGTGGATCCAAACTCCCAGGAAGAAGATCTGCTGCTTCTGCTTTCCCTGAATTCTAAAAAAAGCATCTCCCCTCCATCTATTTATCTGATCACACACGAATCTTGTATTTCACCAGACAAGAGCGATATTTTAACCACACTAAAAGATGTATGATCGGTCATATTGTTCTCTATGTATTTTTACAGCCAAGCCCAATAAAGGCACACATGTACACACACACACTGATGTGAGCAGACTACACACACACACACACACACACACACACACACACACACACACTGTCCCTGGGAGCTAGATTAATGAGTGGTGGGTGAGCAGCAGTGTTGCGCTGAAGCAGATTAATCTGCAGCTATAGCCTGGCAGAGTCAGCCACGGCTTTGATGAATGGGAGCTTAAAGTGCATCTGTACACACACACACACACACACACACACACACACACACACACACACACACACACACACACACACACACACACACACACACACACACACACACACACCAGATATAGAAAAAATATTGGCCAACCGGTCACATCTACGCAAAACACAGACACTTGATGCTGCACCTCATTTTGCACACGGAGCTAAAATGCTACGCTAATTATTGCTTGTCAATTGGGGGGGGGGGGGGGGGCAGCAGTGAGTAGTGACAGCAGTACAAAAAGCACCAAATTAGTCCCCTCCCCCAACTTCACAATCGCACTCCTCAGCCCCGACACCTTTCGGGCAGCGGCGCTGGAAGCCGGCGATACGACTCCAGAATGAATCCTGCGACTGCTTCTCCTCCTCAGGTAAATCTTCCACACCAGCCACACAGATTCCTCAAATCTCCCGTGCAGCTGTGTTCCCATATGCGTCCCCTCTGGGTGGGGGGGTGGTGGGGTGGATGAATGTCACTGAGCTGCAATCTGGTGAACTGCTCTCCGAACCTGCCTTACACTCTGTCAAGCAGAGAATAACAAGTGATGTGAGCGCCCGGCTAGTGAGGATACTTCTTGCAGCCATATGGGATACCCCCCCCATCCATCCCACCCCCCGTCTTTAAGAATAAAAAGTACGACTACAGCAGATTATTCACTGTGATATCACGGAGCAGCTTGTAGTCCTTAAAGTAAATGGCGACCCATGGCAGCCCTGCAGCCAAAAAGGCTCCCGCAGCCGCTGAGCACCTGTCATCCGATGCTAATGCCGTCCCCGACTGTGGGAGAGGAGGCCCGTTATGATCCCAGAGAGAGAGCAGGGTTCAGCACGAGTCATGAAACCAGTCCGGCAGACTCGCCCCCGCACGGATAATAAGCTGCCTCGGCCCTCCACTCGTCACAGCGGCGGCAGCCTCACGCTGATTTGGCCACTACTGATCTATTTCAGTTTGGGGATCATTACGCCGCCGCCTCCGTTGGTTAGCGGCGGCTAACAACCTGTAGACAGCTGTGGAGTCGGCAAAGATATCTGAAGCCGCCGTGGGGTGGACGAGCCGTCCTCAGTCAAACAGACCACCCCGCATTCCTGCATTCATTAAGGGACGACGGCCGGCTGTGATTTCAGAGCTCCGACGTCCTCTCACGTGTGAAGAAAATCACAAAAAAGGATTGGAGCGACCCGCTGCGACCCCCCCGTCACCCGAGCTTTGGGTTGTGTTCCATCAACACATCACATGCACATGGATGTGACTGAGTGGAGGAATAAACACGGCCGGGAGATGATTCGATACCACCGGTAGCTCCTGTGAACTACTCTTGTTTTCATTTCTTGTCTTTTCTTGCATATTATGACAGAGATACACCTCGTCACCATGGGGATTGGTCCAGCAGGACCATACGCCACCGAAATGTAGAGTCGACCCCTCCAGGAGGAGAGGGAGGATTCAGGGATTCAAGAATCATTTTTTACCCATTTGTTACATAAGGAATATAAAAAAAAACAGCAAGTAGACAGCAGCTAAAAACTGTTCTGGTGGCAGATAACTGCCGGAATCTTGACGTTAAAAATGCGACATCAGGGAAACATTGTCCATCAATTTGCACGCCGTTTGAGGATGAAAATAACAGGGAGGTTGTGCCCACAGCAGAGACCCGGCTCCATAGAATCGAGCTGTGTCGAGGAGACAGCGAGACTCTGCTTTTACATGCTGGCCGTGTTATCTGCCCACATAAGTGGTTTTGTTACTGCCGTTTATATTCCACTGGATGCAAAGCACTTTCTCTCTAAGCCGGCACAACCCTGTGTCGCAGTGACAATAAACTGCCCTCGAATCATTAAATCACATTATGTTTTCATGTTATTGTTACTCCTTTGAATGATGGGTTCCTCTCCTGCACTTTTATTTCCTTTCACAGAACTCCGGCGTCTGCACCGGGACGGCACTAGGAATTGTGGTCTCGTTCCCCAGATCTGGTGTCAGTGGAAGCGTGCGTGCCGTATAATGAGCCTAACTGCACTTTGTTTACGCAACTGCTCAACTGCACGTCGTTCACGGTCTCTGAAGATTCATTTCCAAACTCTCTCCATATGGAAAAGCGACGACGGCGGTTTTCGAAACACGCAGTTATTAATTTTATATCACGCATCGCTATATAATCACCTTGCCGATGGCGTCGTTAAAGCGCGGTTTCCTTCTGTCTGCCGATCAAATTGCCCCCCGAACAGCTCATCAGCGGCGAGCTGTTGAAATCTCCCCCTTTTGGAAAACGACACAAAGCTACGGCCACCGGTGGAGCCGTTGCGGTGGCTCTCCTGTTGATATGCAGCCGCGTGACTCGTTTACTACACGGCCGTTTCCTCCATTACACGCCGGCGCTTTTTATGACGGCCTCATCCCTCAAGTGCTGTTTAGGCCTCGTGTTGCCGGGTGTCCTCGCCCATGTTTTTTTTTTTTTTTTTTTTTCTTTTTAAAAACACCTTTCTTTCTTTTCCGCGGCTCATCAAATATAAATTTGGTGCTCGGCGTGAGACCTTCCAGTGGACGGGGAGATCAAGGCCGCGGCGGCTACACGGGTTTTACTTTCAAGGTGCCGAGATGATGGATCCGCCAACCAGAGGGGGGCTGAACGCAGACCTTTACAAGAACTAAATTGGTATAGTGTGAGCCGCTGGATACAGCCTACCCTTCATTAAACCACTTATATTAGCGGCTATTAATTATTCAGAGTGCGGCCTTATGACACCATACATCAAGGGGTGTTATGAGGATGCTGGAGTGTTCCTGTGTGAGGAAGAACAGACCGGTGGATGCTGGAAGTAGTCTGATATCAATCAATAGACGGTAGTTTGAGCCGTTTTCAACCAGGAAATGTCAATATTAATACCAGCATCGATGCGATCCATCACCGTACAATTAGATGATTTACTTTAGAGCTTAAAAAAAACTGTTCTCAAGCTGGCACTCATCTACACTGAATAACGAATAAACAACGTAATTACCAATAATGTACAGCTCATTATCGGAAGCAGGAGCCCAGACACATTTGTACTAATTATCAAATTACTCAAAAGGTTTCTAAACCTGCAGCTGCATTGAATTCTGTCTTTGTAGGCTTTTCTGTATTTCCTCCCTGTGATGTAACGGCCTTGTCTGACAGAAAATATAACTTAACAGTGACTCATCCATCCCCTCCTTCAATCCCCTTGCTTTTGATTACCTATGCCATCACACCTTCTGCACTGATTACATCTAAGGGAAATCGGAAATTGTGTGCTTAACTAATTCTTCATGCCCAGCTAGCCTCCGCCGAAAGAGCTCTGGCCTTGTAATTACAACGGATTAGGGACTAATGTCTAATTATGCCTTAATATGCTTTAATGCATTTTTAATGGCAGCTCTGGTGTTAAAGTCAAAACTCGCCGCCGTCTCTGTTGAGGGAAGGAAAGGGTTTCTTGGCACGGCTGGAGGGAGGATGGGAAACATTGATTTCTTTGGCTGAGGTTAGAGGAGCCGCTGCATACTGAAGGCGCTCCACGTTGAAAACCTTGCACCGGCACTGATGCGCGGGAAACACATTTCCCTCGCCGCTGTTTCTTTTTGTTTTTTTATAAAAAAAGAGTGATGAGTCTTTGAATTATGATCTGGAATTGAGACTTTTTATTGATTGTAGTACTTTATGAAGAGTTGTCTACTTACAGGCCCACACACACACACACACACACACGTTATTGTATGACAAGCATCCTGAACAAGTAGACCCACTCAGATTCACGACTGCGTGCCCTTATAAATGTATTCATACTCACTGCTCGTTTCTCTCTGCATGATTGTTTCCCACAACAATATTCCATTCATCATTTGTTTCTCACCCTTGTTTAATCTAATAAGGGGTAGGAACAGGAACAAAAAAAATATGATCTGCATATTATTCCAAAGATTGATTGGGATGCAAATTGCCTCGCGAGCCCAATCGGTGCGGTCTGGCCTGTTTTAATTGGGTTCTGTTAATTAATGCTTGATGCGAAGACAAACTGAATTACATGCAGTTTTTTTGCATATTATTATCTCCTAATTGTGCCAGTAGGAAAGTGTGTGTGTACTGTTGGGTTAACCCTTTCTTCCCTTGTATGATCCTTTAAAAAAATAAACAAACATTACTCCGTAATAGCGAACACAGATCATTAAGTTAATATGCCATTAGAGGCTAAGCTCTAATGTTTTAATCACTGGAAGAGTAATAGAGGAAAATATTATTTATTTACAGGCTATAAGTGAATGCTTTTTGCTTGTTGGGAACGCCGAGGTATTTAATCTTAAGGTTAGATTAATTTTCCTTAATTAGTTATGGCCCTCTTGAGAAAACGACTGGATGACTGCACTTGACATGATTTCTGCACGGATGAGATAAGAAAAGCGTCTCAGCTGCTGGAAGTCCTTCTTTAGTGCAAGCGCCTTGTATTTCATCTGAACTATTACTGCAAATAATCCATTTTGCACAAGACCCAAATTAATAAATACATTCATAAAAATAAAGAGACTGCCACTCATGTGTCACATGTCACGAGTCATCGCGGCAGTGCATCGACCGTTCCTCGCATAGCAACGGAGCAAAGGAGGCATTTTTCATAAATGCTTCCACTTGAAGCCGGATTGAAAAACAGCGGTTCAGCAGGCGTGCAATGAACTGTGGGTTATCTCCCGGACCCGAGTGCCGCTGATGAGATATATGTGCAACTTGAAACTGAAAAGCAGCAAGATTCCACATTTTCAGACCATTAAACAGGGGACGCCGAGTCTCAAGAGCCTCCATGCGAACGTATAAAAATCAAAATGCATCAACGGCTAAGATGGGAGCGCGAGTCATCGCCGCCGCCGATTCATCTCGCCGGCTCGTCGCCGAGTCGAGGAGGTCCTTGAAAGCAACAGATAAACATTAACGTGATGGGTCGTGCTCTGAGGGGTAGAGAGAACGGCAATTAACGGTCGTCTGCTACAAGGAGGACCAGAGTGTCATTAGCGGCGGGGTGACCTTGAGGAGTCTCGTTAGGGTGGGGGGGGTGATTGACGTGGCAACTGTTGTCAGCGGTGACGCCGACAGTGAGCGGGCAGCGATGGACAGACGGAGGGCCGGGTGGCAGGGCTGCAGGCGGCAGAGTGCACCTGGGATGTTATGGATGAGGCCTGGCTGCATGAAGACGGAGGGATGGGGAAAGCAGCAGTGAGTTTGACGACTTGCTGCATCACATTTCCCTGCAAACCTCATCTGGAATTCCTTTACTTTTGATCGTATAGGTTGTTCTTGTTTTGTTCGAACCCACTGAATACTAGGATCCATCCTTGTTTCTTGTTTTAAATATTTACCATTTACAAGTTTTCACAAATAGAATAAATACATTTTTTTTCAGCTTCCGAGAGAGATTTTGGCTAACGTCGCTACCATGCTAACAACGCAGTTAGCTCCTAAGATTATTTAACACTTGGCTGTAAAGTTGACCTTGAATTATGAAGCTAACTTTGTCAACAGAAGCCAGATGGATCCAGATGCAGTTAGGGTGCTGCTCTGCCGCTTGTGTGAGTCAGATCCACCCGTCGCTCCTCCACAGTCCAAATATGGTCACTTCCTTCACTGGTTGCCAAAATTCCAAAATGCAGAGGCTTCAAAACTTCAGTCCACAAACCAATGAGTGATGTCACGATGACGAAGTCATTTACTTATATACCTTCAATGATTTGCACACGAGACAGCAGCTGCCCTTATATGGTGTTTAGGGGCGCTTGTTAATTATAAATGAGTGACACACCTGCATTCATAATCATGTGGGTTTTATCCTTCAGCACACCTGGATATGCAGATCTAGATTATCTGACTTCTCTTAAGAGGAAATATAGAATAAATTCAAGAAAAAGTTGCTGTATGAGGCCCTCGACAAAGCCTTGCTAATGGCGGTGCAGGAGTGAAACGGTACCTGTGATGTCGTGCTGTTTGAAGGAGTCGCTGTAGATCTGGTGCTGGTTGGGACAGTGTTTCTTCAGCCATTTGCACACGTCCTGTTGGGTCCACAGGGCCACTGGTTTGGACAGCTTCACATATCCTGGCTGAGACAACAACACAAAGAACATTTCAATTTAGAAACATTTCATAATCCGCTATATGCGCTGAAGCAGTTGTATAAGTCACATTTCTCCCCGGGCTCGCTGAACTGTGGCTCCGGCGTTCTTGTTTAGAAGATCCCTTATGTATGTACATGTATTATTAAAGCCCGGAGTCACTGTTGGTGCTCTACCGCTTCCACAGTTTGGGTCAGACCGTGAGATGTCAGGACTGAAAGTAACTGTCTGATGAAATACGGCTGCTTGTCGCCGTTTTCCCCACTGACGGGTCATAGTGCAGTCATGTGACACCTTCCGCCTGACCGATTCTGTCATATTGTATTTACTGGCTGCTGTGTGACATTTCCCACCTCGAGGATCAATAAATCTTTCAAAGTAAAAAGAAGACACGCGGCGAGATCTCAAGCTGGGCAGAAACTGTACGGTTGTATTAATCGTGCACATGGCGTTAAGTCACGTAACAACATGGGAAACTCGACTTCGGCACCTGATAGCTCGCTAGCTTTTACTGTAGTTTGGGTGATTTTTTTTTCTCCTCCACCCACATTTCATGAAGACCCGCCCTACGCTGCCTGTGATTGGCTAGTACTTTAGCAGAAAACACATTTATTGCTGATGAACGAGATTGGTGGAAGGTTGGTGATGGGGATGTTTTCAGGATTATTTTTGTTTTTATTCTTGATATGGTTTCATAATTAAACTTAATGCTGATTTAAAAAATATATATATATTGATGAAAATTAAACCCCTGTTCTATCCATTTATTCTTCTAATCTGTCAAATAACACCAAGACGAACAGAAGAAGAATATGGACCCATAGATGCATATGGCTGCTATGGTTAGTCATGGGTTAATAACGGGTTTAATCCAAACATACCCAGCATTAAAGGTAACCATTATGTATAAATGGTTTTGTTGACATTCAGTTTGTCTCCCCAAATTGCCTTGTACCCGGAAGGCCCGACAAGAATGATGATTTATTTTTTCTTTGTCAGAAAAAACATCCGAATGTTTTGCAACCTGCATGATTTATAGCAGCTTTTATTGACAGATTGCTGCCTTTAACAGCACATTACCACCAACTCATCCTTTAAAAAAATGCAAGCGCAAACATAACAACATGAAAAAACATTAAAAAAAACAGGCAATAATAGAGCTTTGAGCAAATCCAGTAGAGTGCTGCTGTTGTGCTATTTGTTTTCTGGTTTAGTGGTTTTTGTTTGTTTGTTGATGTTATTTCCTAGATTCATTATTTATATAAAGATCAGAAAATACTGAAAATGCCCATCACACTTTTCCCTTCAAATGTCGCGTTTTGTCCAAAATATCATCACTTCATCATGCCTCTCTGGATGAAACACTTCCATGCATCCTTGTACCAGATTTGAAGATGTTCCCACATAGCATTCCTGATATATCGCCTTCAGAAGACTGGAAAAGATGCGAGGTCACAGTGACCTTTGAACCCCAAAATCTAAGCATTTCAACCTCGAGTCCAAGTGGACGTTTGTGGCAAATTTTAAGACATTCCCCTCAAGGCGTTCCTGAGATATTGCGTTCAAGAGAATGGAAAAGATTTGAGGTCACGGTGACCTTTGACCAGCTAAATCTCAGCATTTCAATCTTGAGTCCACGAAGACTTTCTCCTCAAGGCGTTCCTGAGATATCAAGTGAACAAGAACGGGACGGACGGACAGAAAACCACCAAACCACCAAATATCTGCCACTTTTCATCACTGCGTTTTGAAGTTGACAGAAATGTGTCTTACCTCCCTCCACCCTGGTTGTGTGTCATTATGTATGTACAGTTTTCAGCTTTAGATGCAAACAACAGAGCACATGAGTCCTAAAACCCTGAAATTAGTCAGCAGTTTTTCATTTTTGGTTCCCTCGTCTCAAAGTCATTTATTTTGTGAAATTTGAAGCTAAACAACGCGGTTGCTAACAAGCAGCTAGACAGCGCCATGCTAACCGGTAACGTTAGCTTTTTACTTCGACCTGTTGCATCAAAAAAAAATGTGTGAAGATCATCTTGCTGAACAAAAAGAGTTAAAAGTCCCATTGGTGTTTTGGAGATGTGAACTTCCTGGTTGGCCTACAAAAACAACAATATACAAGCTGATTGAAGTATTACTCTACAGCACCCCTAGTGGTTAAAGCTCCATTAATGCAGTTGTAACCGCTCTGAACTAAGAGGAGCTTAAATCCAACCTGCATGACTTTATGACGTTTCATATATTACATTAGAGCCTAAAAGATTGCAGCTTAAATACTTCGACAGCAGGCAGCGGCGGGCGCCTGCCAACGCAGCGCTGGAGAAAGTGCTGGCAGTGCTTGGGATTTTGATTGAGGGGCTCCTAAAATTACAAACAGAGAGCGGTGATTAAAATTTCACATAGACTCCCCTCCACTTCAGGCTGCTCTCCGGCTGCCGTGTGGTGTGGCATAGCAATGGAGGCCCTTCTCTCCTCCGCCCAGAAGGGAGCACAATAACAGGTACTGGCAGCATTTCTTCTCAACCCCCCCCCCCCCCCCAATCTCTCATCTCTCCCCCGTATTCGATCTCGCTCCCTGTCAGATCTATCACATTGTCTTTTCTCACTTTCTCTCCCCACAGCTCTCAGCCCCGTCTCCCTCCGCCTCTCTCACCTGTTTCTTATTATACGCCACTACCTCACCCTCTCTCTCTCTCTCTCTCCTTCCCACTCACTCTATATCTGGCATCCCAGAGAGAAAGGGAAATTGGGGTGATGTACATGCTGGCTCCGGCAGCGGAAAGCGAGCAGGTAGCCAGGTAAGCGAGGCCACCGCTCTCCGTGGGAAGGCTCGGCGGGCACTGGCGTGGACGGACGGAGGGAATGGCATCGCAGGAAGAAACCACATTAACCATTAAACACATCTCAACTTAATGCTAATTAACCCTGACTAGGGGCCTGAGGCTACTGGAGGGAGGGAGAGGGAGAGAGGGAGGTAGGCAGCGTAAGTAAGGGAGAAGGGGAGTTTGGGGGGAGTAGAAGTAGAAGGAGAGGATTCTGGGAGTGTGGAGGAAGGCTGGACTGACAGATGAGGCGGAGGAATAAAATGAGGGAGAGCAGAATTGACACAAGAGACTCCTTTTTTTTTTTTTTTTTTTCCATGAACGCATTTGTGAGTCAATGGCCATCTGTGTTTTACATTCTGCACTGATTTAGCCCATAGCCGTGTTCCCGGGGCCCCGGGTACAATAGGTGAGCCGGGTGCCTTCCTGCCTGCCAGCCAGCCAACGGGAGCCAAAGGGCGGAGGGGGAAGAAACGGCGGAGAAGAAAAACAGGAGTACAATGATGCTCAAAGAGCTGCGTTCAAGAGACTCCGGGCCAATTAGAGATTTGAGTGACAGCGCAGGGGTGAGAGGAGAAGCCTGCTTTATTTCTAAGTGGGATACGTCTGGGAATGGACGCGCACACACACACACACACACACACACACACACACACTAAATATGTATCCACATGTGCAGCCAAGGCACAGCAAGAAAAAAATGCAAACACACACACCAACCCTCCAGAACGTGCATGTTGCCGTCCTTGGCTTTAGCCTAATTGATAACTGAAAGCCCAGTGCAGCTACCAGTATTCTTCACGTTACCGTGGCAACAGAGCAAGGACAACCTCAGAAATTAAAACGTGGGCCATAAAGCCTTTTGGGGTGGCGAGGCGGGGGGGGGGGGCACACAGCCCAAATATAAGCCAGAGTCTGGAGTAAACATCCACACATTAACAAAAACTATTACTAACTTAATGAAGCATGTAATCGCGGTAAGTCTGATAAGCAATTAAAGATCCAATATGAACGTACCCCCGCTAAATTAATCAAGAGGCAATCACATGGCCCCTTTGTGGAGACGGCGGCGGAATACAAAAGGGAGCCGGGAATTCAAAGCACAAACATCCACATGACTCGGAGACATCATTCGCTGTAGTTTGTGTTAATCCTTATAATGTCGCATGGATTTCACAGTGATGTTTGCTTCCCAGAGAGAACGACAGCGATGGATATTCCCCCGGACAAAAGAAGAGGGCAGCGTTTCATTTATTGGACAAGTGTACGAGGGAAAAAAATAAAAATATATAAGGTCAGTTTCCATACATATGAAGTTTTCTTCATTCTAGAGGTGTAATGTGTCTTTTTTTAATGAGGCAATAGTTGATTAACTGCAGATTTTGGACCTTGATTTGTAGATTTCAAAGACCAAAGAGGTGAGCATAATGAGGTCTAGTAATTAAATTGAAAAAATATGTAATTTTAGTCTCATTCACCAAACTTTTTCTGAAAGTTCACCATCAATCTCATAGAGGAAATAATTCAACATAAAAACACTTACTTTGTACACTTAAAGATCAGCACTAGCACTTTTCATTTACTTATTTATTTATTTGGTTTATAACTATTATTTTACAGGTATGTAATTTTATTTACCTATTCACGATATACTTCAATCATACAAGAGGACAATGGGAGGGGAGGTGTTATTTATGTTCATATAAGTTCAAAAAACAACAAAAAGAAAAGACATTGTATCCCTGTATACACTTTGTGTCTGTGTCTTGCACTTGATAAATAATACAAAAAAATTAAATAATAACGATTTTTGAATTGAAACTGAATAGTAAGCTGCTCTTTTGAGCAGTTTTACACAATTACTGTGACGAAAAACATTGGAATAAAGCGAAGTATTATGTTCTTTCAGCCTCAGTAATAATATGATTGATTCTGTCTTAAATACACACAAAGAGTGGAAGGTTTGCAGACCAGTAAACCGCTGTAAAACAGAGTAAACGTGCAAATGAAGCAAAATGAGAATATCTTCTCCTGATACATGGAGAAAATATCAATCAGTGTTAACCATTTAGCTTAACCCGTCACGTCTCTGTGATCCAGTAGTCTTGTAGACGGAGTGATACGTGATGAACTACATGGCATACAGTGGTAACACGTAACGTGAAGCTGTTAAACCCCCCGAGGAGGCTGACATGCCTTTATTGCCTGTCGGAGTGGAGACACTGCTGCCGCGTCTGACTTGTCGGGGCAGGAGGCTAAAAATAAAAAAAACGATAGAAAGATAAGCTAAGGCGAGAGAAAAACCGACATGGCCATATTCACAGGGGTCACTTTGTCGCTCACCTGAAAATATATAATTGAAAATGGTTTCTATGGTTACCCACCAGCCTCCCCTCTCGCTCTCCTCGCACACAGATGCCCACTTTAATCTGATCCCATGCAGTTTGGGTAAAAGAAAAAAACAAGCCAGTATTTTTTTTACAGGCAGTATAAAAATGTAATTTTTTCTATATAATATAATATTTCTGCATACTTGGGTCCCTAAGCAGTTGTGGAATTGCATAAGCTGGGTATAACTGGAAAGCTGAGTGTCTTGTGGATCCAAGGAGCACAATTGGATTCATTCGTGATAATGTCCGTCGCCATAGTAGCCACTTCATTGTAGTGAGAACATTTTTTTAGACGTGACATCACTGTATAAAATGACCTGTAGCGGCCTCTAGGATAATCACAGCCTGGTGGAGCTTTCACAATTTATTTGACTTCATTCACCGTGTTTTATTTCTGATTCATAACGAGTGCATCTCGACACCGGCTGCTGAGCTGCATCTGAAATTCATCTCAAGGTTCCCAGCTTTCAGACGATGTACAACACTTCCATGTGGGATTTACTGCCGAGCTGCTATCTCAACAGTCAAGATCCTCTGTCACCCCTAAATGCACACTATAACCAGCCTATGGGAGGGAGGGGAGGAGGGGAGGAGGGGAGGAGGGGGGGAGGGTAATCCCTTTTCAAAGCAGTATAGAAACATGGTCATATCACATTATACTGTATTTATAAGCAGATAAGGGAAAGTGTTTATCCATGTGTAGCATTTTCAATAACTCTCAGATAAGGATATATTTAATACATATTATTTGTCCTTCATAGTGTGTTTATATACCAGAAACCAATTATGGGAGCTTCTAAATGACTAAATCAATAAACGCTTTAAAAACACCTGATACGGCTTAAATTTACATTCTCTTCTACACGTTAAATATTTATACACGCCGTATAATTGCTAAATGATTTACACATTTTGCCCTGTCAAAATAAGTAAAGTCATCGCACAGAAATTATTTTTCTTCTTCTATGTATCTGATACAGGTTTCAGAATAAGAGAGAGTGATGCTTCCTGTGTGTTTTGAAGTTGCTCGCAGGTATCATTCGCTGTTACACACTGCCCTCTAGTGTCACAACGACACAATGCAACGGCTTTTTGTGGCGTGTGACTGGCCAGGAGGAGGAGGAGGGCCTCTGCCATTAGTGTCATGTTGACTGAGTGAATGGCTGTTTGAGACACGGAGCCCAGTGTCATCTGCCCTCATCGTCACTGCACAGCTAATTAACAGCTCTGGCATGCTCTCTCTCCCTCGCCTCTCTCTGCCTCTCTCTCTCTCCCCGCCTCGCTCCGTCTCTCTCGGCCAGAGCTGGCGGGAGATGAAAATTCCCAGCATTAATTAATCCGTTACATACGAGGAGCGGCGACGGAAATGAGATACGTCTACGCGTGTGTGTGTGTGTCCAGAGGGCTGACAGAGAATACCACGCTATGCTGACTAAATTAATAAGCCGTCATAAGGAGCCTCTGTTTGACAACTTCAAAGAAAAAGTGAGCAAGACCCCTTCATGGCTCCCGACCTTGGGATTCGGCAGGGTCCATAAAGCATGGCCGGGGCCTGTTAACGCCAATCAACACACATTCACCTTGGGCTTGATATTGATTACGAGTGAGATGAGATGATTTGCTACGGGTGTTACAGTCGCCCACCGAGTCTAAACGGCTGTTTTATGCCGAATGTTTTAATCTATGGGCGAGCGCGCGCTCGATTACAAAACTCGAGCCGGGCTCAGAAATCAGCTTTAATCCAATATTTGACAATTATCACAGCTCATGTGAACTGAAATGACCTATAAGTAGTACGCGGCATGCATTATGTTTGTGGAGCTTCCAGGTCTGCATTCTGGTGGTCGCCATCTTGGAATCTTTTTGCAACCAGTGAAAGGAAGTGACCATATTTGGACTGCTGTTAAAGTTAAAGTCGTCTTAGTAGCCGATTTCATTGGTAGGATGGTAACCACACAATGACACTCAGATTTCTTTTTGTAACCAAAGGAGTCGCCCCCTGATGGCCAGTAGAGAGAATGCTACTTTAAGGCACTTCAGCTTTGGCTTCACTTCTCGGAACCGCAGGTTGCCGTCTGCTTCATATTCATTCATAGCTCGTAGCTACGTATACTCCACAAGCCGAAGAAATGTAATTTGGGCATCGAAACTTGTGTTTAATAGGCAAATTTACAAAAAGTATACAAAGCGAGGAATTAGCGATATTATAAGTAGGTAGTTTTGGGTATTTCATGTATCTGAACCTTGTTGTTTTTACTGTCATTGTAAATTTAGCCTGTATGTTTATAGTAATAGTTTGCATAAAAGGTTGATATTTATTTAAGTATCAAACTCAGGTATTGTATTTGCAATAACATAATACTCAGCCTTAACATCTATATGACTATTGTTAACTTACAGAAATTATTATACATGTCCTTTTTAAATATATATATATATATATATATATATATATATATATATATATATATATATATATATATATAATATATATATTAAAAACTCTCTCATTTGATACTTTGGATGATTTCTTTCACTTGGAAAACACATGACGGAGCTGTAGGCGCTCCACCTGCTGTCTGGCTGTGACTTTAATCGTTAGCAGTGAAGTTAAGAAGTCCGAGGCTGGAAAACCTGCCATCTAACTCTTAATTAAGCCCAGAGTATTAATAGACACCATCTAGAGACTGTGGCTGTGTTGCATGATAGAATAGATTGCCATTGTATGTAATTATAGTCTTTATGCACTCAATCTATTGAACTTCCCCCCGAAGAGAAAAAAACTCATTCTTAAGTGCAATCCGGAGACACAACACTGAAGCTGAACTGCATCAGAGACCTGCAGGAAGTCGTGCATTAGCGGAAATTATTTAACTCACTAAGCTTTCGGTCTCGAGCGGGAAGTCGCTGCGATATAAAATTACACAAATGGTTCCTGCAAAAAAAACAAACGTGAGTGTCTGTGTGTGTGTGTGTGTGTTTTCACTAATTGAACCGAGGCTTGGCAGTCTATCTGGTGTTTCACAAAGCTCATCAAGGATTTACACAGAGGACTGTGTCTGACTGAAAGTTCTTCCACTCGCTTTAATTGACAGCTGATAATCACAGACTTCACACAGAGAAGAGAGATTAGAGGCTGTGTGTGTGTGTGTGTGTGTGTGTGTGTGTGTGTGTGTGTGCGTCTGGAGGGGAATTTATTCTGCATTGCTGACGATGGATCCTTTGATCTATCATCAGGAACGCTGAAACACCAGATCGCCTCTCCTGGTTCATTCCTGGTTCCATTATTCGTCAGCAGGTAGACGTGGGGCTCGTTATGTAGCGGGTGGTTGATTTGATTTGTGTGTTGCCAGCGGGATGTTCGGACTGTAATCTGACCACAAATACAAATCAATTTAGTACCAGGTCACGGTGTTGTAAAAGCAAAGAGCGATGCAGGGATGATGGATTTTTGGAGGCCAGAAGCCAGCATCCCAGTGGTTTCCTCGACAACAAGTAAACGGGACCTTTCCACTGGATTTTGGATTATAGTGAGAAAGTGAGCTCCGTGTTTATGATCCGCAAGATAATCGTCACAAACGTGGTTGTGTTAACCACAAGAGTTGCGGTGCTTTCCGTCGCCCTCTTACCCGTGACAGCTCAGACTCGGAGACGGAGCGGTGTGGCGGCGAGCGGCGCTGGTACATGAGGGGGCTTGCGTCCTGGTAGCTGGGGCTGTCGTCGTCCAGCAGCACAGACCCCGCGTCCACCGACTCCTCCTCTTCCTCCAGCTGTGACGTCATGTCCTCCGGGCACATCTGGTGGTCGATGCCATTCTGGCTCAGGTTGCAGTGAACAGCTGTGTGGGCAAGAAGGAAGAGTAAATGAATGGGGATTAGACGACTCAAGTTTTTTTTACTTTTATAGCCAGAAGTATTGTACTAAGTTGACAATTTCATATCATGATTATCCTTTTTATCCTAAAAGAAATATTTTCACAATTATCATATAATATGCTTTAAAACATCCAGCTGGAATCACCTATACTTATACTTACTAATAATCCTAAATAAGATTATCATAAATCATAAGGTTGTGAATTCTGCATTTAAAAAAAATAAATAAATGAGGCTCTATTCTCCATCACCCTGGATGCTACACTGCTTAAATTCCACTAGATGGCAGCAGATGATGGTGGATGAAATGTCACCACATCACAGAACATAGTGTGTCTACAAGAACTGAATATATTTAACCATCAAACCACACCAATAAAAAAAAAATTACAATAATACCAGTATGACCAGAAGCGAAGATTAATTCTTGCTTGCTCACTTACTATCATTGTGTATTTTACATTACTGAATCAGTTTACTGCCTGGCAGGTTTCCATCTTCAGCCAGGAAGAAGCATCGACTGATCAAAAGTGATCGCTGTTGTGTTTAAACAAATTAAACTGGTTCTTGGCGTGAGGTCAACAGTTTTACAGCTCTAAAACTCATACGACTATAGAGTTCAAGTCTCAGGGAGATGACTTCAAAACAGAAATCTACATTTTTATTTATTTATTCGCTGAGTCATGGAGGTGAGGCTGATTGTGGAGATGAAGGATGAAAGCAGAGGGCTGAACGTCCTTCTTACAAACTTGTACTGCTGTACTTTTGCCATTTCCTCCACAAAGTGATTATTTTTAGTTTAGTTTTTGTCGTCCGTGGGAAGCGTCGGGCTCGGGCACTATTTCAGTCTCATCAGCGGTGATGCAGGCACAGAAGCGACAGCCAGCATTGGGTTGTGAGGTGCCACCGAAACAGACCGTTTGTCATCATGCAATCGGCCCACTTGTTCTAAAAACACAGACGGCTGTTTAACGTGGAACGGGAGCCGAAAAACACCTGAAGGCTGCAGCTGTGGATTAAAGGTTGTTTCCTTTTAAAAGATGCACATTCTGAATAGTCTAAAGGGAGCGGGAATAAACATAAAAACTCAATCAAAGCATCAAAGCTACACAGATAAAGACGCACTAAAAGGAAGTTTGAGGCAAAACGCTATTACAAGCAATGAATTGTAGAAATGCTTACAATGAATAAATGTTTCCCTGAAGGACACATTAGTGTTGGCTGGGATTTAAAAACACCACAGCCGTATATTGGCCAAACAGAAAGTGTCAGTCTGTCTGTTGGCACGCCCGGCGAGTGCAGGAAGACAGCCAATTAGGCCGACACGGTCCAGAATGATGGGAACAAGACTGGGACAACATCTGAGCTGTCATTCCGTAGGGGGGGCGTAAACCGTCATAGGTGGTCCCGCCCTCCTCCGACGTACGCTTCGGTAACAAAGGACGTGATTTAGTGGGCGAATGGGCCGTGGGCCAAAGAAACGTCCCTCCCCCGGGACCTTAAATCACGACGTACTCTCGGGATTGTATTGAAAATGTTTGCCCTTCTGTCCACTTTCACTGATTATTAGTCAGAGAGCACTGAACCCTGAACCGGCTCCTGTTTGATCCCTCAAACTGGACATTTACTACAATCTTGAGGCTCTCGAAGTGTGCGTTTTTGAAGCCTGCAATTAGGTATTTAGGACGCGACACAAGCGGGTGGAGCTAAATGCACTGTAGAAGACACTTATAGGCAACCAGAATGGAAATATTAACAGACAACACCTAGACTGGTACCACTATGGTAGCCACCTGTGAATCATAAGGTAGCCCCACCCTAAATCATACACTGCTTTTTGGTCTATTTAACTCATAATAGACCAAAATGTACTAAATGAACATCATGCTGTGTTGAAGAAGACTTGAAACTAGAGATTGAGGCCATAATCGCATGTTTACATTCACTGAGGAAATAAATCAAGAGAGAAGGAGGGTCATTTTCTCATAGACGTCCATGCAATCGGACTTTCCAGAACCAGAAATCACCACCCGACTGACATACTTGTATTTCCTGAAATTCTTGCTCATAAAATAATAGATTTTTAAACATTAAATTAGAATGAATGCTTCTCCAACACTGTACACCAATGTTCTCACGTATGTATTTATCCGTGTGAGGTAGGGAGGACACACAGAATTGATGCAAACCCGCTGCTTGGTTTTCCAGACTCACAATTCAGCAGAATAACACTGAGCGGCGCTTTAATTGTGATATAATAATGAACCACAAACAGCTGCAGACCTGCTCTGTTCTGGTCCCCGATGAGAAACAGGTCTGGAGAGGCTCCCGCTGGAAACGGGGAGAATATACATGAGCAGGCCGTGTTTTTTTTAAACAAAGCCGACTTGAGATGCGCGGCACGAAGCGCTGCTCCCTCTCACTGCCTCTTTATTCCTCCCTCATCTCCTCCCAGCTCACTCTGTCCCCCCTCTCCTCCTCGCCCACGACTCAATGCATGAATGGTGGGCGACGACTCTGGAGGAGAAATGAACGATACAGCCTCCTGCTCTGAGCATCTAAACAATGGCAATAGAAGGATGGATGGATGACGTGATGGAGGATCAGGTTAACGGAAGTGCACACAGAGGAGGAAGGACCTCAACCCTTTAAAGGGGAGGAAGGGTGGGAGTATAGCTGTGATATACTGATTTCTTTCATTTTTAAACGGCAACAGTTACTATAAATAGCACCATTACATTCTCCCCTCTCTCCTCCCTGACACAGCATCGCCAAGGACGAGAGACAGCTGAGGGAGGATGTCTGTCTCCCCCTTTTTTTTTTCTCAATGAGATTCAGTACAAACCTGGAGGAAATGAGGGGGAAAGAATGAATGGAGGTATGAAAGAAAAGCGGCATCCATGCACAGCCAAATGCGTTCCTATAACGGAGAGGGAGATTAAAAAGAATTGGATTAATTTTACACAACCGTCTCTCTTAATTACTGTACATGGGTTTCCAACATGGAGACGTTAACCAGTCAGTCGATTTTGAGAAATACGGGACCGACGAGAACATCGTGTCCGCACGTAGTCGGGGGTTGTGCTTAATCATTTTTATCTTGTAACATCGCACGTTCTGGAGCAGATGAGCTCCGCTTGACCAGATATCTGGACTTCCTGTGCTCCGCCGGCTCCCACTCAAAGAATACTGAATATGGACGGCTCTTTTAACCTTCATCCACACAGATAAAGTCCCTCAATACGGCTCTCAACATGGTGACGGCTGAGCCGGCAGCTAGCAGGGCTAACAGCGCAAATAACGGCAACAGTGCTAGTAAGGATCCTCCCTTTTCGCACCATTTTCAGCGTCGATTTTTTAGGTTTTGTCGTCACTGCCAAGATGGCGACACCCACTTTGGGACCTGTGGTGATGTCACAGAGACTCAGGGGCGTGGCCACCGGCCGCCCCTGGAATCTGATTGGCCAACCTGCCTGGCAACCCCACAGAGCTCATCAGTTTGTTCGATTAATAGGGCATTTATTGTCTTTTTAGTGGGCCACCCATCTACAGTCAGACAGTTACTGCAGTAAAAGTACTATTCCTTTCCACCACTGACCGCAGGACACCAAGCTAATCCGTTATCAGCGTCCAAACATAAAACAGATGAAACGTCGATATCAGGATGTCATACCGGTTTAATATAATTACATCGGGAGACATTTTAAGTCCTGCAGACTCGCTGCTCACGACATCATTTGTGTAATTCAGTCCGACATTGATGTCTGCTCTCTTGCTTAGTAAATGTTCGCTGTAAGCTGCGATGTTCCAGTAAATCAGATGACTGAAAGAAAATGCGTGTTTCAAACCAGGGGAAATGGGAGAATGCTGCGTTTCCTCTCTGCCTACAGAGCCTGTGTTCCACAGCCTGGGCTGGTTCAAAGTGAAACCAGTAGCGGGTCCATAATCAAAAGTGAAGTTTGCTCTGTGTGGGCGCTCGGGCTCATAGTGATCTCTTTCTCTTTGGCTGACTTCTCAAAGTGGAGCAGAATGAATTGGTTGCGAGTAGAATGGACGGAGTGACCCAGAAACCAGGCAGCCGGGCCACATGACGATGGTGGGGACCGTACCAATCAACGCTTTTCTTCTTTTTTGCCCCGATTCCAGGACGTTTAGCAGAAAGGCGACGCTCATCGCAGCATGTGCAGGAAGGAGGAAGGCCAAACCGTGCCAACTGATGCTCCTTCTGAAGCTGGAGAGGTGGTCTGGCACCGAGACCTGAAGGATCTCAGGAGTATAATCGCAGTCCAGTCATCCGTGCAGCTGCGACTCTTGAGTTAACAGCGTCTTGGAGCTGAATCTGAACTTAGCACTGAAAATAACTAAGCCGTTCAGGAAATTAAACGATGCATTGGCACATTTCTTTTTCACGGAGCTGGTCCTCCATCTGTCATCTCTGTCCAATCAGCTCACCCATGCATGCATCCAGAATGATTTACATGTACACCATGTACAAACACAGACAGGCTGAAATACTCCTGTAGTAGTCATCCCCTGAATCTACGAATTACATTTACATTTATATTTAGGTCATTTAGCAGACGCTTTTGTCCAAAGCGACTTACAATAAGTACATTTGTCAAAAGAAGGAAACAAAGAAACCACGACGTATCATTGCCGATAAAGTAAGAGCTAAAAATAGAACAAGTGTTAGGTCCTCATCTGAGTAAAGTAGTACTTCAAGAGCAACAGTGCTAAGATCAGAGTGCTATAGGTAAGTTTTTTTTTTTTTTTTTTTTTTTTTTTTTGGGGGGGGGGGTGTCGAGGGAGGGTGCTAGTGGGTCATGCTATGTAGAGTCAAGGTGAAGTCTGAACAGGTGAGTCTTGAGCCTTTTTCGGAAGATGGCAAATGACTCTGCTGTCCTGACATTGGTCGGGAGTTCGTTCCACCACTGAGGCGCCAGAACAGAGAAGAGTCTGGACTTTGCTGAGCGACATTTGCTTGATTTCAGCGATGGTGGTACCAGCCGGCCAGCTGAAGTAGAAGAGCGAAGTGCTCGCTTCGGGGCATGAGGTTTGACCAGTGTTTGAAGGTAGAAGGGTGCCGTTCCATTGATGGCCCTGAAGGCCAGTGTCATCGTCTTGAATTGGATGCGTGCTGCAACAGGGAGCCAGTGGAGGTCACGGAGGAGGGGGGTCACGTGGGAGAATTTGGGTAGATTGAAGATAAGGCGTGCTGCGGCATTCTGGATACGCTGTAATGGTTTAATCGCAGAGGCCGGGAGTCCGGCCAGGAGAGAGTTGCAGTAGTCAAGGCGGGAGATGACCAGTGCTTGGACCAAGAGCTGCGTTGCATCCTTTGTGAGGAGGGTCCGAATCCTGCGGATATTGTAGAGGGCGAATCTGCAGGATCGGGCCACAGCAGTGATGTTGGGGGTGCAGGATAGTTGGTCATCGAGGATTACACCCAGGTTCCTCGCAGTTGAGGAAGGTAATACTGTGATGCCCTCGACAGTGACCGACAGGTCCATGCGAGGGCAGTCTTTCCCTGGGATGAAGAGGAGTTCGGTTTTGTTCAGGTTGAGCTTGAGGTGATGTGCAGTTGTCCAGACAGAGATGTCAGCCAGACAGTTTGAGATGCGAGTTGCAATGTGAGCGTCAGAGGACGGGGGAAAAAGAGAGGAACAGCTGGGTGTCATCTGCGTAGCAATGGTAGGAGAATCCATGCGATGTGATAACAGAACCTAGTGATCTGGTGTATAGTGAGAACAGAAGCGGTCCTAATACTGAGCCTTGAGGGACGCCCGTGTCCAGAGAGCAGGGTTTGGACATAGAGCCATTCCATGTGACCTGGAAGGTGCGGTTTGTCAGGTATGATGTAAACCAGGCGAGAGCAGAGTCAGTTATGCCAAGTTCAGCCAGAGTGGAGAGGAGGATTTGGTGGTTGACTGTGTCGAATGCAGCAGATAGGTCGAGGAGAATGAGAACGGAGGAGTGGGACGAGGCTCTGGCGTCTCGCAGGGACTCGGTCACTGTGAGGAGGGCCGTCTCAGTGGAGTGAGCAGTCCTGAATCCTGATTGATTAGGGTCTAGGAGGTTTTTCCGCAAGAGATAGGATGACAGTTGGTTGTAGGAGGCACGTTCCAAGGTTTTAGAGAGGAATGAAAGAAGAGATACAGGTCTGTAGCTTTGAATGTCAGTAGCGTCTAGGGTGGGTTTTTTAAGGAGAGGCTTCACGATAGCGGTCTTAAAATCCGCTGGAATGACACCTGAGGTGAGGGAGGAGTTGATCAGGGTGGTGAGGAATGGCAAGATGTCGTGTGAGATGTCCTGGAGAAGAGAGGAGGGAATCGGGTCAAGGGAGCAGGTGGTGGCGCGGTTAGATGTAACAAGTGCGTGGACGTCCTCAGAGGTGAGGGGGCTAAAGCTGGTAAGACCATCCGAGTTGAGAGTTGGGGGAGATGTCTTCTGGGAGGGAATAGGCGTGAATGAGGAGCTGATGTCATGTACTTTCTTGGTAAAGTAAGTTGCAAAGTCATCGGCAGTAAGGGAGGAAGGGGGGGTAGGGGCAGGAGGGGTGAGGAGGGAAGAGAACACGGAGAAGAGTTTCCTGGGGTTGGAGGCAGAAGAGTTGATCTTAGCCAGGTAGAAGGCAGATTTGGCTGCCGAAACAGTTGAGGTGAAGTCAGAGAGGAGGAGGTGGTAGTGAGCAAGGTCCTCGTGATGTCCCGATTTCTTCCATTTTCTCTCTGACGCTCGCAACAATGATCTGTTGGTTCGCAGAGGTTCAGACAGCCAGGGAGGGGCGGGAGATGATCGCGCCGGTCGTGAGATTGGGGGACAGGGGGAATTACAAAACACAAAGACGTGAGAAGAGTGTGGGAATGTGTGAGGACAGCGTGTCTGCTCAGCTTTCTACCCAGAGGACCTTGCGTATCTGCATCAGAGAATTGTGGCGGTCTGTGGTCTCCGATAGAACCTCCACATTGGTACAGAGACCGAAGGATGCCGTATTTATGTCTAGATGATATAATTTTAAGCCTTTATTGAGCAGCTACAGTGTTAGCATAGCCTACCTCCGATCGATCCGGGCTCCATTCAGAAAACAGGTATTTTAAAAGTGATTTGCTCATCGTCTTGCAGACAGACCTAACAAACAATGATGTTGGACTTTCTACAAATTATCAGTATTATTTAGTTACTTCAGCATCTTTTTTTACCCGTCTACTGCGATTGAATCACAGCAAAAAAAATTATTTTGGAGTTCATACCGATGAAGTTAACCAGCTGACTTGTGCTTTCCAGTGAATACAGCTCACCGACATTCAGCGAGCACCTCCGGGACAGGATGCTGTGTAATTACCCGGTGTGTCTGAGAGCGTTACAAATATGCCAAATAGGGTCGACAACAGTGGAGTTATAAAGTCATAAACTGGAAGGGATTTGTTCGTGGATCAATAGTAAAAGAACCGATTCCCAGCTCTCGACATGAATAAGATACATTTGCTCCTTCGTACCGATATTTCTTTAAATATTTAATCCTCTTTTATTTGTGAAACTGAACCAGACTAAATACAACAAGCACACTGTTTGGAGATGACCGGTAGCAGACGCTCTCATCAATAAGGCTGGGTATCAAATGTCAATGTGTTTCTAAACAGACTGAACTAAATCTGTGAGCCAAAAGCTGACATCACATATTCTTTTATGAGATCATTCCTAATTTGCATACAAAATGTTGTTTTGAGGAAATTTGGATTCTTTCGCGTAATGACATTTTCTTTTTTTAACATCTTTAATTCCTGAAGTGACACAATTCACCGAGGCCCATTAAAGCTACATGATGTACCGAGCGGATCTTTTTTAGTTCGGTTTATCTCGTCATTACGGCATTAAATCAGCTTTTATTCACACCTAAAGCTGCCACTTACACCCGTCTTGTATCCGCTAATGAGCAGCTTCATTGGAGCCATAAAGAGTTAATTGTGCTGCTCAATGGCACCTGCGGCAAACAGTCATTGCTGGAGGAAAGTCCTTGAGTTTGAGTGGAGCCGCAGACACAAAGGGCTGTTAAATTAGTTAATGTAATGTTGTTCTGAGAGAGAAAGGCTGCATTCCATTTCACTGCTTCCATGTTTTCCAACAGCAGTTTCCTTTAAGTGTCAGACGGAATGGGTGCTGCTGCTTTCAGAGGGGAAAAAGAGCGGCGCATGGTTATGTAAGCCAACCAGGTAGTCCACTTCAAGCCTCGCAAGATTTAGGCGCCTCTGCTTCAAACGCTGAAATAAGTAGGTCATCAGTCTGTTACCCCGACGGAGCCGCGGTTCATTAAGAGACCTGCCGTTTTGTGGCTTTTAAAATTCATGAGCCTGCTGCTCCGTGGGCCGACTCGAGAGACGCAGGTGATCTCAGGTAATATTCAAACAACACAACAGCAATCAGTGGGTCGACTGTGTTGTTGTTGCTGGATTGGAAAGCAGACATTTGAATGACACTGAAGGCTTCACTAGTGGGCTGAAAGTTCAAACAGAACCAAAGTGAAACGCTATTAATTATTTGGCTCCAGTTTGTTTTCTCTGTTTATTATTTAACGTCTGGGTAAAGAAAAAAAGACGTGTGCTGAGTTTATCACACCACAGAAAAATGTGTTATTAACCACGCAGCCAAAGTTGAATGATTCAAACACGATTAAAATCTAATGATTAAACTGAAATCCTGCGGTTTGAAGGTTCTCCAACACTCAATCGTGGGTAGAGTTGATTACATATGTACATTTACAGTTCAACATGTTGGCCGCCTCACTGCTGCAGCATTTTTAAGTCTCATACACACAAGAGATTTCCAGCAAACGTCCGATTTACCCCAAAGTTAACTTTAATGGGTATAACATAACATACTTCTAGACTTTCCAAAAATAATCGGACAGAATTTATCAACTTGAGGTTCTGGTCAAACCTCATGCCCCGAAGCGAGCACTTCGCTCCTCTACTTCAGCTGGCCGGCTGGTACCACCATCGCTGTAATCAAACAAATGTCGCCCAGCAAAGTCCAGACTCTTCTCCGTTCTGGCGCCTCAGTGGTGGAACGAACTCCCGACCAATGTCAGGACAGCAGAGTCATTTGCCATCTTCCGAAAAAGGCTCAAGACTCACCTGTTCAGACTTCACCTTGACTCTACATAGCATGACCCACTAACACCCTCCTTCGACACCCCCCCCCCCCCCACCCCAAAAAAAAAACACCTTACCTATAGCACTCTGATCTTAGTGCATTGGCAATGATACGTCGTGGTTTCTTTGTTTCCTTCTTTTGACAAATGTACTTATTGTAAGTCGCTTTGGACAAAAGCGTCTGCTAAATGACCTAAATGTTAATGTAAATGTAAACTTCTGCCATTTTGAGGTATTTTTTTTATTATTTTACTCTATTTTTTTTTTTTTTGTATTCACTAAAATGAGCGCTGGTCCACCTTAAAAGTCAGCCAACCTTAAGAGCCTGAGCCTGAAGTCACTTCATAGCTAGCCCCTTCACTTTAATCCGCGGATGGCATGCAAGCCACGAGGAGGAGCATTTATTCACCAACAAATAGCCGAAACTATACAGACATATAATGATAATATGATATAATGTTCATAATACGCTTTCACTCTCTCTCTCTCTCTCTCCGTCTCTCGGCCACACACTTACTAGCGTTACGCCACACACATCGGTTAAATAAAACCATGTCGTTATGAACTGCTTGTTAAACCAAAACAGTCAGTCGCCATCATTCTGAGCTCAGCTGCCTGTTACACCATACAGAGCGACCTCTGGTGGCAGTTATTGTACACTACAAAATGTCACATCAATACAGCATCGCAGAAAGCAGGCCGTGTACATAGGAGATTAAGGGATTTCTAAATACATCGGTGTACCGTAACACCGCCGTGACGCTCAACACGATCGAGCATCAACGCTAACTGTTAGCTTCATCTTGAAAGCTAACGAAGGCTTGTGTCGCCCGGTACTATACATGTAATGAGCCGTCGCTAACTAGACACGACATCTCCAGATGTCAGGGTCCTTTAAGGCTTATTGGCTTAAGTGCACTCGTTAACGCCACAATCTCAGATCGAGATTCAAGAAAATCCGTACAATTACCGAACACAATGAATCCCACGAAGGTCGGTGTTCATTTGTTTTGGCCTACACTAAGTTCCTCCCGCTACGTGCTCATTAGGTGAGCTTATCCGTGACTATGTCGGCCGTCGAGACAAAGCGGATCGACTTCATGGCCAACTATCAAAGTGGAGCCATGTAACAAGTTATCCAGCCAGCGAGACTCTGTGTGGCGCTCCTAATTCAGCCTGACATCCTATCAAAAGTTAACTGCACTCAAACTTCACAGGCCGCCCTCTCCAACCCCCCGGGGCTCAATCAGCTGTGATTGGTCGGTCCTGTGTCAAGCAGCCGCAGATGTGCTCGGCTTTGAACATTTCATCAGCTGCAGAGAGAGAGCAGAGTGAGGATAGAATAAAACATTTTTTAAAAAGACAGGACGAGAGAGAGAGGACGGTGTAGGGAGGGAGAGGAAGTGAGAATGAGAAAAAACGGATAAAAATGCCAGAAAGAAGACGACGGAGTGAAATGACCCACTTTGCTGCAAGAGCAACATGCGAGCTAAATATAAAGCGCCGCCTCGCTGGGAAGCATGCATCCCAGGCACAAAGCTTTACGCATGCTCCGCTTCAAAGGCAGACAGTAAAAAGGCGACGCAAATAGATTGTCTTTATTTAGAGCCGAGTAACGTCCATAAATATTTGATAAGAGACACAAACTTCCTCTATATGGCAGGCGAAAGTTTCTCCGGGACAGTATGTTATACATCTTCTTTAACTGCAACTACAGACTCACAATGGCATGTTCTTTAATGGCTCACTTAGGTGACGCATGTTTTTTTTAAGTGTTTGGTTTCCCAAAGGCAGCACTGCGTGCCAAAATACAGCACTTACATAGTTACAAAATAATGTCTATGTGTTTCTATGTCCCCATATGAAAAGTCCGTCTTCATACCATTTTCCAAATGGTTCTTAAAGTCGAGATGCAATGAAAAACATTAACACTATTAGATCACATCCCCAGTCATGCTGTGCATATTTCAAAAATCTATGTATTCATGTTTTTGTAAGAAAATCCAGTCATTTCTTTCTGTTCAAACACAACGTCCCTCTTGTAACAACACAACAGGGGAATACACCAAACGTCTGTTACACTACTTTAATTATACAATACTGATACTGGCAATATACGAGTATAAAAGAGAAATTTCACTTTACATAATCTGCTCATATTAGGCCGATTTGCTCTCATTTAAGTACTTCTTAATAAACTACTTCTTTTTACTCCCTTTTTGGTGGCATCTCTCCAATTCTTGGGCATATATCCCAGATTTTTGCTGCTCTTAGTGTTTAGGGGACGTTGCCTGTGCTAATAATAAATGCCTCCAATAACAATAATCATGAGGGATTCATCGTTCACACCTGGGCAAAAGCAGATTTGGAAGGTTGAGAAGAAATGAGGAGTCAGCCCTCATTTCCCTGCCAGATCGTGTAGTCAGCTTTAGCAGAGCAGCCTTCTTGTTCCTGCATCGCTTGTTATGACCTTTTGCCCGTCTTTGCCCTTTTTGTTCTGGCTGCCTGTCTGCTGTTGAAGGCCGGTTTTGTTTTGGACACAGTTAACTCTGCTTTCGACGTCCGAGTCATGCATTTGAATCCTCAGTGTCTCAGAAAGACACTATTACTGGTAGTTAAGAGTTAAACTAAACATCCCTGAATGCTGCACATATAGAACATGTACTTGCTTTAATACAAAAAAAAAAAAACGTTAGTTTGGCCGTGCTGCAGCAGCTCTTCTCAGCCTCTTTCTGAAACACACTGTTTGACCTCCTGCCCCTCCCTCCCAAAAAACCCCGTCTTTGTGCAAGGCGGAACTTGGTATTATACTGTTGATGATTAAGTGTTGCCTTAATTCTTTTGATCCGTGTAGTTTGTTTGAGGGCGTGCCAAGCGAGCGGCTGCGCGGATATTATGCAAATGTGCTCGATGACATCACCACTTTACTGAAGAAAAGGCGAGACTTCGATTGAGGCGTTTGAAGCGGAGTTTCTGTGTGGGATTGTAACTACCTTTGGACAAAGACTTCAGGCTTTGCAACTCTGGAGATTCTCTACTAAAAAAGCTATGTAACACTCAAGGAAAGGGAAAAGACAGAATAGAGCCTCATTAATCTGCTCTGAGCCCATTCTACCACCTCACATTGCTTTTATTATTGATTAAATTCATGGCGTAATTATTAGCTCTGCCGCCATTATTACCTTCCATCCAGCTGTTTTCAGACGGTTTCACTCCAAAGTCTCCCTCCGACACCAGCGTATACATTTACTCATTACTGCATCAAACGATGTCCAACCATTCGACTCTGCAGTCCCGCTACTTAATGACCGTCTTCACCTGACATTGACTCCCACCCGGCGACACACAGGCCTGCCTCACACTTCAATCAACCCCCGCCAGGACCGAAACCCGGAGAGCCTCGTGGTCATCAGGGGACCGGAGCTGACTCGCCGCCAAGCTTCTGCTCGCCGACACACCGGGGTGCCAAACGCTGCAGAACATCTCAACAGAAAAGCACAAAGGTCGACGTTTGTGAAGGAGAAGAGAGGCGCCCGCAAAAAAAAAAAAGGGGGGGCTGGCTTGTGCTTTATGGCGAAATGATCGATGAGCGACTGGAAAATGCAGCGATATTTATCTCATCCCCTGGGTTTAATTTGCCTCGTACGTCATGAAGGTCGATAAAGATAATGCGTAGGGAAGATTTTGTTCTGTTCCGTTCGGTCAGCCAGGTTAACGTTGCGGTGCTGAATCGAGGTTTGCTGCTGCGGATGATTTGCATAAAAGAAAACAACAACAAAAAAGGCAACACAACACTCCTCTCATCATTTCGCCTTCGCTCCTCTGCATCAGAAATGTGCACCTTGTCCCTCTTTGATCGCTGTGGGTGTCAATCAGTGTGTGTCAGTGTGCAATAATGTTGATGAAGCCGTAGCGTCCCGAGACTGCGGGTGACACTTAAAGTCGCCATGCAGGTGTGACATGAATGTGAAAATAAGTATAATTTTTCACTTCTAAATTGAGTTCTCCACTGGGCTGTAGTCTGAGGTTATGTGAGCTAAAAAGACTGTTTTATTAGGAATGCAGTTGTACAGGAGTTTTTCCAGAACCTGTACCAGCAGCAGCACCGATGGGAGAGAACTGTAATGCGTAAACTCCTGACGTTCGTTAGACAGATTCCCTCCAGGTACGAGGTAAGGGAATGACGTGGGAAATGCTGACATAACTACACTCTGAACTCCCCCTCCTATTCTTATTTTCTATTTGTATTTTCTGCTTAGCTCTCATTTTAAATTCCAGGCAGCAGCACTTGCAGCGCGGCACATCAAAGATGGTTGTAGTAGTTCCACCCAAGGGATGATTACACAACACCTCTCTCCTATGACACCGGCTACATCTCCCGTCATCTTAATCCCCCCCCCCCCCCCCATCGCCGTAGCAACTCCTGATGAGCCCGGCTAAGATGTAATCCTGTTCCACCGACTCAAACGAACATGTTTATTCGGTTAATTCTATTCCTGGGTCCAGATCCCGGGGACGGATTTGAAATGAGTCTTCTGAATGGATGCACAGGCGTGCGGAGCAGGGCAGGACACGGAGAGGAGGATGGGGATGAAGAGGCTCGGGCCCGGGGGTTCAACGCGGACCGCCATGGAGTCCGGTTCTTGGCTCCTTTCTATGCATCTACATGCAGAAACACATGATTGGTCACGTTTGTATGAAAGCTCGCGCTTCGTTACAGCCTTAAGGTCATGTGGCCTTTTTACAGCCAGCCGGGTATGACATAAGCATGATGTAAGCATGAATTCAGACTGAAAAGAACCCTTCATGGTGGTATCCAAGACCACAACCACAAGAGTACTGTTCAGCAGAGACCGATCTGGTTTAATATTTAATGCAAGTGAAAAATTAAAGAGGACCTATTGTGCTTTTATGCTTTTCTTTAAAGTGTGCTATATCGTTTTTTTGTGGACCCACGAGCCGACGTCGAGTATGAGGTCAAACCGCCGTCATGATGAAATCCGTCTCAAAGACAGCACGCCATTTACTGTCCTACATGATGCAACAACCTGTCTCACACCTCACGCAGGTGTAAGAAGTGTGTCAGGCGGAGCACATTCTCCAAAAGATGCTCAGAGAGGCAATGAACAGATTACTGCAGTCTGACCTATAAGCAGCTATTATGCTCTTTAACACCCTTTTAAAGCCGATTAAACGGTTCTTCAGTGTGTAAATTGAATCACTTGAGCCGGACTGAAAGTGGAAGGAGGCTCTCTCCAAAGTGCGAGCTTATTGTCTTCTCATGTGTTATAAATTCTTAAAGACTTGATCTATATTCTCTCGTCTTAGAGGGCCTGGCGGAGCACTGGAACAGAAAAGAGTGACTCTGCAGAGCCGTTGTGATTACTCTCACACGTCACATCTTAAATGATAAGTGATGGTGCTGCTTTGTCCCATCATCCACAGGGAGAGCTTTGTTTGTACACCCAGAGAAAGCACATTTAATTAGAGCCAAACTTTTTAGCTAAATGTGGCAAATTTAGAAATAGAGGTCAGTATGCAAATCAATTAGTAGATTTTTTTTAATCAATCATTCAAACAATAGAATAAACTTCTTTTTAGAAGATTTCACAACCGGAGCTGGTTAATTCTAATGTTCCTGACATTAGTCCTCGGCTCCTCTAAGGGTCACAAAATAAATATTAGGGGAATTAAATAAATAAATAGAAATAAATGAATTCTGCTTCACAGATTTATATTATTTATCTTTGTTTTTTTTTAGATTAATAACATGTTTACCTCTTTGGGCCTCAAACAGTAAATGAAACCATCTGAGAAGTTTCATGTCAAATCTAAATCTGAAGTACAAGTACCTTTAAAGCTACATTTAAGTACAGTGGATCAGTACACTCCTCTTTCCTCTCTTCATCATCACCGTCAAGGAGAAGTTTTGTATTTCAGGGCTGTGCGGGATGATGCGGTCGCCCCGGTAAAATCTGGCGGACACATTCGTGACGGCGTCTCCGAGGACAGGAGGGGGACACGACTCCCATAACTCACCTCCCTCGATGACACAAAGTCGGAGACTCACGATTGAATGCGCCGAGTTTGTCCTACAGCTCCTTGAACCGCCGGAGTCGCAAATTGTGTTGACGCTGCATGTCACGCTTTGCGTTTCCACGGCAACGACTAAAAGAAGCAGAGCTTTGGATCGTCGTCACCTCCTGTCAAAATTACGTTGCATTCCACCATCTCGGTTCTCTTTAAGTCATATAGTGAAATGAAAATGATGGAAGTTGCATCATCGTTTTTTGAAACCTCCCCGGGGTTTGTGGAGAGAGGATAAAGTACGTTTCTCAAAGAGATAAAATAAAATACGAACCCATCATCGTTACTCATCTGTGTATGAAAAAAAAAAGGGGATGAAGACATGGATGGAACTGGATAATGGGTAAAGCATTCAGCTCTGGAACAAAGTGTGCATTTGCAGCGTCTGCCTTCCTCTCTCCCGCTTTGAAAGACGAATCTCAGGAGACGCATGAGTGAAGCTACACAGAGAGATATATATGCTGCTGGAAGGATGCTATATGGCTGCATGCTCTCACACTGTAGATCACGAAAGAGGCGGTTTCAAGCTTTGAAACAGGTGGTTATATATTTGACACCTGCAGGTCAGCAGACGGCACCAGAAATATGATACAACATCAGAGGTGCACATTTGTGTGTTTCACATTCAGGGATGCGACGCTATTTTAGACAAAAGACACTCAGAATAAGTTAATCGTGCTAAATTTACATCATCAGGATAATCAAGAGCGGCTGAAGATTGTTTTATTATTTGTTTTGGACTAAAAAATGTTCTGTGATGCAATAAAAACAGTTATCTTAAAAAAAAGAGATGATGTGATTCCGGGATGTTCTACTGCCATTTGAAGAGTTTTAAGAACATTCTGGGATAATATCATGTTATTTGGGCCAGATTAATGATGACATGGCATTTTCATACCATGCATATTCACAATAGTCTATTTCCTGTTCCTTCATGAGGGGAAACCAGAGGTCCTGCAGCACAACAACAACAAACACAGCAGGATTACAGCGGATACATCTCAGACTATGTGCACAGCCTGTGATGGCTGTGTGAGATTAATAACCTGATCTGCAGGTGTGCCACGTCTCATACCGATCACACCTGCACGGACACACACACACACACACACACACACACACACACACTGGACTGGTAACGCCTTTTCAAAAGGAGAGTCCGTCTCCCCCCCTTCCCTCTCCAACATACCTCTCATCGGATTCTGGATCCACAAGATGCCCCCGATAAGGTGAGGAGACTGGCCGAGCATCCCGAGTCACTTTTCTCACCTTGGAGGATTGTTTACCGACGAGACGCGGGCGACTTCCCCGGACCACCTGCTGCCAGACGAGCAGCCTCAACCGGACCGGGGATGTGGAACCGGCGTAGCGCGCGCACGAAATCACCAGGGGGAGGGGGGGGTGTGGGGGTGAATATTATCGAGAAGACAAAATCTCAAGGGGAGAAGAAGAAAAAAGAATAAAGAGTCCCCGGTGTTTATCTCTGAAGCACTGCGGAGTGGACAACCGGAGTGCACGACACGCCCGGAGAAGGAAAAGAACCGGACGCTCCTCGGTTCGCAGACCTGTTAACCGGCGACGGCTCACACACGCACACGCATGCACGGCAACAATGTGAACAGAGAAAGAGGTCTAACCATCACAGTGAGAGGAGAAGGAGAAGAAGCCCCCGGACGGTGCTCGTAATGCGGAGGGGACACACCAGCCAATCACGGGCTCTCACAGGTGACCCGGCTGTGTCTGGTTTGAGCCGCGCGCGGACGGCACCGCCGCCGCCGCCGCCACAGCGCTAATTACCGCCGCCGACTCGCGTCTCCGACACGGACACACAGATGTAAAGAAGCACCGGAAGCAGCGCTTCGCCTTACCTTGGACGGCCATGACGCTACTCCGCGGGTCTGGGCATCGCTCGCGAGGGGAGCGGGCGCGAGACGTAGAAGTCAACGCTCTCTCATCGCACCTTGTTGTTCGGCGTGTTGTCACTTTGCTGCGGGCGAGCCGGAGGAGCGCCCAGCTGCTGCCCGCGCCGCAAAGGATTCTGGGAAGTGTAGGCTCAGCGCTTTCTGGGAAATGAGCGAGCTCCGTCATTTTTTTTTTTTTTTTTTTGTGTGCACGTGCCCGAGGCTAATTGAGGAATAATAAAGCATAGAAATGTCAGCAGGAGAGAGATGGGAAGACTATAATACTTTACTGATGTGAAAGTAATGTTATTCTGAGGACATCTGAGTTATGTAAAAGTATTGACTCGTAGGGGAGAGTGGGGTAAGATGAGCCACTTTTTACTCATGTGTTTCTGCAGGCAAGGGAAAATTAGACTCTCTTAACTCTTCATTAGGGATGTCTCCTAAGAACTGAAAATATAAGAATGCATCTTTAACAAATGGCCTTAAAAATATGACTTCAGGTTTAAAAAAGGGGGGGGGAGTTCCTTTTCCACTATTAAATGTGTGCACATTTCAAGTCATTTTCTAGAGGATACACACCTATCTTCCTCAGCGTGGCCTCACTTACACGATCCAGAAAAAATAATAATAAAAATAAAATAAATCAGACTGACAATTAAACAAAAAGTCTGCATAGAAGGGTGCAATTTATAAGATGAAGAATGCACCTGTTGTTTGATGAGCTTGACAGTAAGCCCGGTTCTGTGGAAGATAACAAGGTTCATCTCTAAAGCTTTAACTCATTAAGACGTGTTCCGTCCTTCATCACTTGGTTGGCTGCTGCTCTTTCTGTGCCCATGAGGCAGAGTGTCAAGCCATTAAACCTGTCCATCACACGTTTCTGTCTGTAAACATTCTTCACTGTGTGACGTTGCCGACGAGTGAGTGTACACATGAGCTTTGCCAAAAACTAATTCCACACACCCTAGTCAATTAGTCATGACATTAAAGTGAAAGAACACACAAGGAGGAAGCACCTGGAGCAGCTCTTCATCACTACTAAGGGAGACATGAAGCACAGCTGATTGTTTCTCATTCCCATGATCCCCTGGATTGATGATAATGCAGGTGAAAGTATGAGGAAGTGTGTTCTTCAGGTGTGTTGGTATGTACGCCCACAACATGTTCAGCCTGTCTGAGAGGTTTGTGTGTGTGTGTGTGTGTGTGTGTTTTCTTCTTGTCATAATGAGTTTTTGAAAAGAGAAATGTCATGAGTCATATGTTCCAGCATACTAAAAATAGAGCCGAAAACAAAGGGTGGGAAATGAATAGGAATTATATTTTTATGAATAAATGGCAATTGTAAAATGAGTGTGATTATCTGTGTTAAAGTCGAGGAAGTCGGTTTAACAACCAAATGACCTCCTCTGGCTCTGTGCGGAGCTGAAATTGCAGATTTATTGATGGATAGATGGATTTTATGATGTTGAAATCGGTTGGTACTAGCTGATGTAGGCAGCATCAGATTTTGTTTTCCAGGAAGAAGATGATAAGACTTTTGTTTTTGTAATTTCTTCAACATGTATTGTTAAATAGGGGCATAATATGACTGGGATGTGCTCTTAAAAGGGTTAAAAGGGCATTTTCCTTTCTTCTATTTGGATATTTCCATATGGACAAGAAAAGGAAAGTTTCCTTTTCCCCCAGACAATCAAAGCCACCATTACAGGCTCGTTGGACAAGGTGAAGTGCCGTGGTCGGCTCTGTTCCTCTGCATTGTGCCCCGTACAGCAAAATGACTGCTGAGCTGCAGGTATTCAGGCAATGAAACCCAATCCGTGCTTGAATTACTGTGCTGCACTACGCTGCAGAGCTGCTGGTTGTTTGGTACATTAACACGTAGGCTGTGAGAATCTCATTAACATAAGCCATTAAGAAAGTGCAAACGAGACGCATGAGAATCGACTCTGGATGGAAACTTAAGCAGCCGAAAGACTTCAAAAAGTGCGGATTTCTAAAAACGTATGTAAAATATAAACACTTCAAGTATCTACCAAAATAGCAGCAAAATGCTTCTTCGGTTAATCTGACTCCACACTGACACGTTTGCTGTCTCCATATTCCTTTGATATTGTTCTGCAAGTGTCCAATTTGTATGAGATTTGATTTTGAATCCTCCTTTTAGTCATACAACGATGACCCGGGTGTTGACCTCACACCAGCAGAGTAATGATCACGCCATCGTCCTGGCCTTGCCACAGCATCTCCCCTTCAAACGCCACCTTCCCGTGTTTCCTGGCCCTCATCAGAATACCCACCACTTTGTCGGAGATGCGGACGTATCTGTCAAACAGCTGTCCGAACGTGATGCGGGTCTTCCCGTCCGCGTCCGGGTCGGCCATAGTCCTGATCACGTAACACATGTCGGCTATCTCGCGGTGGATGTGTTGCTCGGCGCGTTTGGCCCTCTCCGCAGTCTTGGTGCCTTCCTTGGGGCGTCCGTAGCCGTCTTCGCCCTTCTGGAGGCGGAGGGACATGGAGTAATCGTGGTCGAAGTACTCACTGAAGGGGTTCAGTTTCTGGTTGACCGTGTGCTCGGAGGCCCAGCTCTGCCAGCGGCTCTTCAGGTTCCCCACAGCACTGTAATGCTTGGAGAGGGCGTTGAGCTTGTTGGCATCCCCAGCTTCCTTTCTGTGGCTGGAGAAGAGTTAGATTATGGAAATACATAACTATTGACTCAAATGCACAGAGCAGTATAGCAAATAGTAATGGATTTCCAGAAAGATCACATGTTTTATCTGACCTTTTCAGAATTTTTAAAACCCGTTCTGTTCTAAAACAACTTTTTCTCTTAACTGGAAAAACAAAATGTGAAACTCACATTGGGACGGGCGGTCTTCTAATCCTCACTGCTGACTCAGAGTCTCCTTCCTTTAAAGAGACTGTCCCATGTGTCTGAGCATCCTCTACGTCCAGCCTCTCCTCCAGGTCTCCACTGTCTTCTTCTTCACCACCATCTGCTGAGCCTCCTTCCTCTTTTCCAAGCTTCTGCTCTTTCTCCACCTGCTTCCAGCTTTTGGTCAATGATGACACCATGTTGGAGCATTTCCTGCGGCGTGTAGGTGAGCTCCTTGCCTTCAGAAGCCTGTCGACCTCCTCGCCTACCGCCAGGGCCTCCTTCTGGATCTTCTCCGTCAGCAGCCCGATGCCGACACTTCTCTCCCCGACCCCGCTGGTCACCGTCTTCACCACTTGCTTCACCTTAATACGAGCCGGTGGCTCGGCCGAGGTCGTGACCTCCTCAGTCTTGGATGCATCTTTGTGAGGCGTTAATGCCTCCCGAGTCCCTCCAGAAGCGACAACATGGTCTCGAGAAGCTTCTGTTGGTTGGATCTGAGCGGGGCGAGGCTTTTTTGGGACCCACGTCTTCGCGGGCGTCTCCGTCGGTCCTCCCAGAGAAGCTGGAGCCCAGCCGCTCGGTTCACTGGCCTGCTTCTTCTCGTTCTCCGTCATCCACTGCTGCCAGCTGCCCGCCAGGCTGCACACCATGGCGACGGTGCGGAGCTTCTTGATGTTCTTGAGGGTGGATGCTTTCCTTTGGCCGGTCTGCTTGTCAGACATGATTATGAGTATTAATGTGTCAGTTTAGGCACATCTAATCCCGCTAAGTGATCTTCCTTAACAGCTGATTAGCACGAACATATCCATCGCCTCCTTTTGCTTCCTGCAACTTTTTCTCCCCTCTGCTGCTTCCTTCCCTGACGCTGGCAGCTACGGCTCTAAAATGGGGAGAGCAGAACCCCTAACATGACGGTGGAAAGTATTCGAGTCATGCCAGCCTACCACGCCGATCAGCTTTCCCTGACGCGGGTCGACCCTACGCACACAGTTTGTAACTAGAGAGGTAAGAAGGGCGTGGACCACAGGGGGCTAATCTTCTTTAAGTGCACAGATGCAAAGGAGAATCACTTAATCACAGTAAAACCTTATTAAAGGAGCTAAATATGACATGTGATTGCTATGTGAAGATATGATGGATTACCTCACTTATAGCTCTGCAAGATATTAAAACTCATATACAATATATGAGCTCTTCTGCACATTTAGATGAATTCCTATACTGGGAGACAATGAACTGATGGCACTGAAAGATGTAATTCCCAGTGGTGAAAAGGTGGAGGTGTTCATACCTTTTACACAAAGTGAGCCTAAAAAAATAACAGAACTTCCCTCTAATTTGCATCTTATATCCATTTGGGTAGTTTAACCTGTAATGCATCATATTTTATATGCTCGTCATGTGTCCATGTGTACATTTTGGAATTTAAATATGGCTGTCAAATAAATGCAGTGCAGAAAGAAGCCAAAAATCTAAATACTCAAGAGAAGTACAAATACCTCATAGCTGTAAAAAAAAGAAAAGAAAAGAAAAAAGGTACTTTGAGTAAATTAACTTGTAAGTTACTAGTCCTTTGTGTTGCCAGGTTTGCAGTAATGACACATTTTCACAGGGGGAAGGGAGGTAGAAGCTTAAATGATGAGATTAGCAGAGAGGTACAAAAAAAAAAGCAAAAGACACACAGAACAAATTTGCTACGTCATGGAGTATAAAGTATGATGTTGCTACACAGCTGATTATTAAGGATGTTATGGATGACATTGAGAGCACCGAGGGGGAATGTTTCACAGCTGAGAACACAAATAGAATAAAGTTTGTTTTGTATAAAAAAAAAGGAAACAAACATTGATTAAACCTTACTGGAAAATAGCTTATTCAAATGTTTGCCCTTCAAAAAAACTGAAATAATCTCACTTTTTTTGCTCTATTAAAAAAAGAACATTGTTGTAGCTATTTAAGAGACTATGGCCACAATCAGAATCTATTAAGGCCAAGACATAAACAGAGTATCACAGATACAAGGAGACACTTAATCGGAGGTGAGAAGAGAAACAAGCTTCTGAAAGAACATGAGACCTGGACCAGACGGCCATCTCCTGCTTACAAATGAAGGGCTTTAATCTTGCAGTGCAGGAGAGCAGAGAGCAGCACGCATCCCGATACCAGCGACAACAACAGACACTCCACGCTTTGCTCAGCAGAGCCGGGGCGGGGGTGTTTACTGCCGTTTTAAGAGCTGCGTTTTATGCGAACATACACGTTGTTGTTTTATGTGTTTGCAGAGGAGGGTGATTTATAAATAGAAGTTGGCTGAGGGACGAGGAGCTGCAGCTGTTGGCAGTCCGTCACGGAAAGTGGAAGTGACTCAGGATGTTTCTTCAGACCAAGTCAACGTGGTGATCTGCTCCGAGAGGAGGGCTGGTGCTCCTCCACAAGGACAAACAGGCTCACTGCGGTTCCAGGGATGACAAGAACACCTGGATGGAACTGCTTCTTGATTTTAAGTAAAACACAAGTATCTAATTAAAACAGAAATACAGCACTACTGACAGTCACATCAAGGTCAATTAAGGTCACACAGTCCATCTATCTCATCCAAGACAGCCCTCAATCCCTGTTTCCTTTGTAGAGAAAGCTTTTTCCTAAATGTAGCTGGATATCACCTCCGAGGCCGTTTTTACATTATATATGACAGCAGAACCACAGGTTTCTGCCCTTTGTCTTGTAGAACAGACGTACAGTTTGACAGAATGTCAGGTTTCATTATAGAGAGCTTTTAAACATCTACATGTGAGGGTGTCAGTCTACCAGTAGAGGTCGCTGTGATTTCATAGTTGAAGCTCTGTGAGGCTCCACGAGGACAGAGAGGTCTGTTCAGCTCACTATTTCAGGTTTCTATTTAAAAAAAATACATGTGAACCTTACTTATGATTCAGCAACCGCTCACTGTTTATTGAATAAGAGCACAGTTATGTTTACAGTTGAGCAGACTATATTAAAAAATAACTTTTATCCCACTATCTCAGAGTGTTTGATTTATTTGGCTGCCTTTGAAAATTAGACTGTCGATTGAAAAATAGAGGATTTATGGGACCCACTTTCTGATACAACTCTTTCAATCAAACTTTATGTAAAAAGCACCTTTTATACAGGCTTGTTCAGTTCAACTCGCCCTATTTTACAGTATATTCATGTTGAAAACTATTTTGCTACCTTCATTCAACACTTCTCAAACAAACTTGCTTTTTTCTTGTTGATAGTTTCTCTTTTTGAATCGTATTTGCATCTATTTGTTGTCCTTCTCTTCTGTAATATCCCTGTTCCTGTCTTTGGCTGTTCTGTAAATCACTTTTCCACACAAAAAAAATACAGAAAAAACAAAACAGTGTTCCCGGCTATGTGAACAAAGCTCGCATTACAACACATACAGAGGGAGAAACAGACAAATAGATGTGGCTGCTATATTAATGCTCTGAATAAAGTGCACCTTTAAAACCTATAATCATAACAGCAGAAGCAATAAAACAGCATGAATAATAAAACAGAATAAAGTGTGCAGCTGAAATACAATAAAATCTTGAAATACAGACGGAGGATAATAGCTAAAAGCTGACTCACTCGCCAGAAGATACACCGAATAAAATAAATTAAATATAAGAAAACAGTGCAACATATTGAATTCTTGTCAAAAGTGAACAAATATCACTGGATCCACGGGTGCTAAAAGTGATGATGACATCCATTAAAATGCCGTTAACCGTCTGCTGGTTTCCATTAGGCTTTGCACAGCGGTGCTGAACAATGTTCAGATGGTTTTCATTCCACCTCGACCTCTAGAAAGGCATGCGATGCTGCAGGTGGGGAACCAGCGCTTATCCTGACAGAAAGGCAGTTCTGGCCGGGTGGTCGACCCCACCGAAGGGAGAGGACGTCCAACTCCGGATCGAATGCACCTGCGTTTCCTGCTTATCAACATCTGCACGCTTTGTTTACCTCTGGCTGCTCGTTGTTAGGTTGTTTTATTTGGCCGTCCCTATTATTGCACATTAATTGTGCAGGAATGCGTCTCTCAAGCCGCTCCTCTGACCCCTGAATGTGACGCTGATTTGTCTTGACCTCAAGGGGGGGTGATCTCTATACGTAATTGGAATCCTGTTGTTGCAATGATCGGATCAACATCCCCGGCGCACGAGAGATATATTCATAACTCTCCTCTTGATGGCAGCCGTAGCGTGGTTTATTTGTAAAGTGAGTAAATGAAACAGCTGTAAGCAGGATTCAGAGGATGTTGGTTTTTTTGTTTTTACTTTACTTCGTTTGATGGATTTAATGTCATGTTCATTTCCGGGGGCTAACAGTCAAACACTCAACTCTTGACAAATCTTGTGAAATAACGACACCAAAGAACGGTTTGGATACAACGGAGGGGTTTCGTGCATTTCTACGACGCTGACCTCAATCAACAAAGAGGCCAGCCGCACAAATCTGTGCTGGCCCGGGAAACGTAAACCACGATGTAATCCACTAATACTTCCTTCCGAAGGGCCTGTGTGTTATTGTTTGGCTGTGCCACTTGGCCCTGATAAATAAAGACAGTAAATGAAAGCTCAATGCAGGAGGCCGAGAGGAAACCTGGGGTCCCTGCTGAGGGCCCGACAGGATGACGGAGAGCACCGCTGGAGCCAGACGAGTCGTTAGAGGCCGAGGGAAGGACTAAAGGTCCCCGGGTCTGGATTTATGTGACAGCTTCTATGACAATGTTTTACGCCATGAAGAGGTTAGAAGCAGAAGAGGAAGGCAGCATGATAAAAGATTAAACGGGAGCTCCTCGGAGTGGCACGTGTTTACAGACGTCGAGGCTTTAAATGGGACTGTTTTATGTTAAAGATGTTTCTCTGTGTCACTGATTGCTGGCTTTAAACAGCAACCTGGTGCTTCGCTGCTAAATGCTTACGTCAGCATGCTAACATGCTCACAATGGCAAAGGCTAAGATGCTACGTTTAGCCTGTTAGCATGCTAATATTCACCTTCACTCGAGGTTGAGCGAATTCATACCATTTGCAAGTTTTCAAACTTGAACTTGAATCATGAATACAGAAAACAGAGAGAACTTACTTACCGAAGAGTCGGTTCTTTGAATCGTGATTCACTGAGTCGGTGGAATTGGGTGTCGGCAGCAAACGAGTCGGTTCTTTGTTGAATGTAGTTCTTTTCGTTGTAGCTACAAACGCTGAGCTGGGCAGGAAGCCAGTCTTGTTCTGTGGTGTTTAACATTAGTCCCATGGCCCACTAGCGCCTCTAGTGGCTATGTAGAGCCGCTGCGACTCAGACCAAAGTCACAACCGGACCCACTCAACAACCGAGAGCCACGAATCAGAACATCCCATCAGCCATTGCGTGGTTTTAATTTCAATGATGCGGCGAAAATTAAATTAAGTCAACACAACTTAACATATTTAGTACATTTAACATTTAACAACAGGAGTTGTACCAAAGGGACTTGTTAGCTGCTATGAAGGTAAGAATTTGACTGTTGGTGGGCAGATGAGATGAGAAGCCAGGTTTGAGTGCACAGTCTACATAATGGAGTGGTGCGTATGAAATTTGAATGACTAGTCAAACCAATGGGCTAAAATCCTATTTTTTCAGTGTTCTCGGTAGTTTTCATTTAGGTTTTACATTGTTTTTTTTTTTTAATTAGAATAAAGTGCAGGACACTTTATTTGACAATATATTATACAGAATTATTACAATTAAATATATATTTTTTTAATTATTAAGATAAAACAAGCTTCTTTTGTAGCGTTTCCAAATGGGAAATGTTCCGGTTGCTTAAAATTATTGTATTCTGAGCAAAATGATCTTATGTGAGTAATAACTACAAGAACAAATAGGCAAAAATGTTCAATTTTTCAACATCCTTACAAATCTACGTGATACGTAGAAGGGGAATATGTCCATCCATGACCATATCAGCAATAACCTACAATTATAAAATGAAATTACAAGACAGCACAACAGAAACACAGTTCGTATTCTGCATTAAAAACAGTTAAGGCCATGAGCGAAGCTAATTTGATAAATATCTGCTCAAATCAACGTATCCATTATGACACTTTGGAGCATTACGTCCTGTTAAAATGTTACGAGAAAATTAGGACTACTTAGATTGTTGTTCTTGGTGATTTGCATGCGGCATCCACTGTATTCTACAGATATTGAACGTGTTGGTGAAACATCTGGTCTGTTTGCTTTGACACATGGTCTCGTTACAAGAGATCTTATAAAAACATGTTTCCTTTGGCTCGCGTCGCGCCAGTCAGCAATCACACTTCATTACTTGTGACCGCAGCAGCCTCTGGAGCAATAATTGGCCACACACTTCTCACTCGTTACATCAACCTTTAGAACGTTACCAACACTGAGCTCCGAAATCAAAAGGCACAAAATTGGATCGTTCATTCTTGTGCCGTTTCTCCATCCAACTTATCATATTTTCTGACATCTGTGGTTTCCTTTGGTTTTTTTTGGGGAAGGGCGGATTCTTTGTCACAGGAATAGAAAATAACACTTAATTTTATGAATAAAACAAACAAGCATGCTCTTTGGCTTCGACTTCCCAGGGTGTCGTAACATGATTTAAAGCCTCTCTGGGACGCTTTCAGACCTAACATCCGACAGAGAAAGATACTTTAAGCTCTTTTCATCCGACTTAAAAAGCCTTTGCTGTTATCAGTTTGAACGGCTCCTGACGGGACCTGCAGCCTTTTCTCTGCTTCACACCCTCTGTGTACACCGGGCGTCATTCTCACTCCGTCAGGCCATCAATCACGTCCGCCTCCTTTTTGAGGTTTTTCTGGATGAAGGCGTCCCTCACCTCAACTCACGTTTACATTCTTATTCTACTCTATTTATTTTGTTAAACCACAGGAGTATGTGCTCAAACCACCACTGGCTTTTCTCCCCACAGTTGGACGCACCATTTCATACTTTGATAACCAATATGTGCAACTGGCAACTCTTTTTGTTATTAAAGTCACGAAAACTGTTTGGCCTTTGGAGATCAAATAACTTGTTGCTGAAGATCTGGAAATCTCTTAAATTCATTAACTTGATGGATGTTGTCTCAGTTTGATACAAAGCTCGCCACATAAAAACAAAAGTGTGATTCTATCAGTGTATAACTAAAGAGTAATGCCAAATCTTAACGGTTCTGCAGAGACCACATAGTTGGTTTGGGATGATAGAGTCTCTGTAGTAAAAAAAGAGAAGAAAATGGGGACTTGGATTGCACAAATGGATGTCAGCTTCAATGTTTTTAGGGCGACGTGCATCTGATGGATTTATGGGTTGATTCTCCAGCGTCCTTTTAGTTTTTAAAAAGCATTTGTTTTATCAGCGGTTGCTATCTGCGCCAGTTCTGTGGGTTGAACTGCTGATTTCTTTCCTCGGTTTGCCTGGTCATTTCCCCCGCAACGTGAAAAACATTTAAGTCGTTAATCTAAACACAGCATGATGTCACTGCTGTGAGGCCTTAAATCCTGAACCCTCCAGGTTTGAACTGATGTCACCTAAATGGTTGAGTGTGATGCACTTTGTGGTGACATATCACGTGATGACACAAAAAAAACATGTTATCTCATTGGGGGCTTTTATTTTTTTATTTATTTTTTATTCCCTGAGTTGAATCTTAAATCCTTAATGTTTCTGTGTACATGTAATTTGGCATCCTTTATGCTTACCCCCCCCGGCCACAACACGCTAAAATCTGTGGGTTATTCCCTCAGGCAAATCTGTAGAGATGTGGAAACTTTCCATAAAGTGCTCAAAATGTCTGTGTGAGCCCTGAAGCACTCGATGATTTGACAGTGAGACAACCTCGAACCATCAGAGTCTGTGGGAAATTTAATGTAGATGTCAGGTTTAATTGTTAGCAAAAAGAAACCAAGTTGACACTAAAGGTTTATTTTAATTCCCCTTGAAAATTTGTCTCCGATTTATTTTGGATTATTTGATCATTTAGCTCAATTCAGGCTGCGGTATGTAGTTATTTGTATCACCTCTAAGGGGCGCTCTCACGTATAATCACGACATACCACAGCCTGACGTGAGCTGCTGCTTTTATAAAACGGTCATCAAGTAGCGAAATATTAAAGTTATGAACACATTCCCAGACATTGTAGACGCCATTTGTTCACTTTGGTCGCTCATAGTGTTAGAGGTCATAGTCGTGGTATGTGGTTATTAAATCTTTTAATCACTATTTGAGATCCTTTCTGGACCAACGCTACACAGTGAGAGGGTTCTATTTGTTTGACTCTTCATCCTTGTCACCACACACGATCATTTCTCCACTACTCCGCTTCAGTCCAACAAATCCGAGCTGTAATATAGCGATGGCTTGTGCGATTTATAATACTGGAATCAAGAGCACATTCTAAAGGCGCTTGGTCATCAAATCTGATATGAAGCAAATGACTCTCCTCTCTATGTAGCCTCTGTGTTTTTCTTCATTTCGATGTGAGCAGGTGGTGTATCTTCAGAGGATCCAATGGCCCCGAGTGTTCGTACAGCAGGTACTGTGCTCCGTCATATCTGATTTGGTTTGGGTCCAACAGCGTCTGCATGGAGCTCAGGCCCTCGGGGAGTCCCATCGCCTCGCCTCGCCAGGCCTCTGCTCTTCCTCGGTTAACAGCAAAGGATTGACTTTCAGCGGCTGCTGCTGGTGTGTGTGTGTGTGTGTGTGTGTGTGTGTGTGTGCGCATACGTGTGTGTGGAGATGATGAGCGACACCTCACTTTGCTTTGACATCCCGAATCTCCACCAGAGAGAAAATTTCCCCCCAGTTTTCCGGAGCGCTTTCTCAGTACCTCCCGTCCTCACACCAACAAAGGACAGAGCTTAAGACCCCGTAGGTGTTTGCCAGCATGCGCGGACCCTCTTCACACTCCGGCGGTCCAGACTCTCTATAGGACACATTCCAGCGAGGGTGTCGGGTCAGTGCAGGCGCTGAAGGACACGTGGTGGTTTGCAGGCTGCAGTAATTTGTTTAACCTCTGATTAGGCGCAGGAATGTCAACTATGAGGAGACGCTACAGCGTCGTTTGACACATGGGTGATCTGTCATTGCTTCAATAGCCGCTCCGCTGCCTGGAAGTTTAACGTCGGAACCATCTGGTTCGGGCGGAAGAAAGTGACTTATCTCAAGTCTTTCTGTGCAGTAAGATAACGATACGCCCGTTTGTGAAGATTTCAACTGATGCTGTAGATGTTATCATGAAAGCTTTTCCTCACTTAAAGCATGGAAGCCTGACTTTAAACCGTCGCCTATCATCACATCAATTTGGCACAAAAAGTGCAGCCCAAATGCAGATTGAAGGCATTTCCCCCCCCTTTTTTTTATTTAATCTCGTAACACAACACTGAACCACATGTCACAAAAGACCGTTTAAATAAACCAGGATTGAATGAGGTAAAATCAGAAAGGCACATTTCTCCAGGGTTATTATCTTAACTTGTATGTTTTATGCCCGACTTTAACGCACCATTGTACTTCTGGCAAAGAAACAAAAAACTGAAGAAAAAAAAAAGAATAGCTTTCCTCAGGAGAGCCGCTTTACATACACACACGTTAAATTATATGATTTTAGTACACTAATAAACATGTCAATTTTAGTTTAACAAGTTCCAGATACACTTCATCTTCTTGCCACATGAACCTTTTTATTAATAACCCAGTATATTCTGTTGTTCTAAAGTTATGAAATATGCGTTCACATGGATCACTTTGTGGAATCATTAATTTCATGCTTCATATCCAACTCCAGCTCCCTCTTTCCCCCCCAAAGCTACATTGATGAGAAACAGAAACTGGCTGGACTCTGAGGCCGTGTCACGTCGATGTCTGCCGAAAAACATTCTGGATGCAACATCTCCTAATGATCTGCTCTTTGTCTCAAGGTCGGAGGTCATTACCGGGCTTAAAGGGTGACCTGGGGTATTTTTCAACCTGGAAGCCGCCGTAATGTAACCGCTCTGGTGCAACTCCTCACCGCTAACGCATGGCGATTTAAAGTGTTTGTTTTGTCACTGGCGAGCTCAGATTGTCTGACAACATTATGAAATGGACCCTACGGAGAAAGAAAACAATGACCTGGCTTGTTATTGTGTCATGTGACCAGAGACTGTATTTAAGGAGGCACTTGGGACGTTGCTATATTGTTTTCTCGCAACCACAAGAGGGTGTAGCCAAGTACAACTGGATGCTCAATAAGACATTTATTAGGCAACCAAAACTTTTCATGAAGTGAAAACACTGTTAAGTTGGAAGACAAAAACATCCCGACCGGACAAAGCCGTGGTAGCAACCTGTCAATCACAAGGTAGCCCCGCCTTAAATCAAACCCTGCTTTAGGGTCTATTTGACAATAATTGACTAAATGAACATCATGCTGTATTGAAGACTTGAAACTAGAGGCCATAAACTCATCTTTACAATGTTTACTCAGAAAAGTGAGACCAGAGTCGCCGCCCCCTCGTGGCCGGTAGAAAGAATGCAGGTTTTAGGCACTTCCACCTTGGCTTCACTTTTCACACGAGAACGAGATTCTTCCAATCGAAAAGACAGACTGGATCAAGCAAAAGGTAAGAAAAATGTTTTATTTCTCTGTAGGGTCTTTTCCATAATGTTGTCAGACATTTATAATAACAATCTGAGCCTGTCAGTGGCAAAAAGAAGCACTTTTAGTGGACGTAGGAGTTACATTACAGACTGTTTAGAGGCGTTATCCTTCAACACTGGACCAAAAACATGGGATGAAATGGTGGAAAAATACAGAAAGTAATCTATAACTGGGTTTTAGAATGTCCTCTACAGTTAGAAATACGATTCAGGAATATGAACTTATACTCATAGACACCAGCTTAATATAAGCATTTACATCTTTGTAAATATGGACGGATCAGTAACGAGGTAATCCAACACACGCAGGAATAAACGGTATATCTTTGTATTGTTGAAAATACACATCACTTGTATATGCAAACGTGCATTCTTTCCACCCACGTGCACAAAGCCGAAATTGTTATACATCACTAATCATATGCATCTGTATTAATGTGCTTGTTTTTCATATTCTGCAGAGGTAAGGTGATCACTCACAAGCTGAACTTTGGCCAGTATTAGTCGTTTCTCGGCCAATAACGAAGACGAATGGATCAAAGTCCAGAATCTAACCCAATAAAAACATCACAAGTCTAATAATAATAATAATCACAATCTGTCAAGACAGCTGGCGTGGAATTGCCAGCAAATACTGTCGAGTGACCTCGTAACTACAACTTGAATTTCAAGGTCACCTTAAAACTGAACGTGTTTTCTACTTAATGCACACAGAAATGCAGTTTACACTGTACAGTACAAAAGACAATTTCATCGCACTTTGGATATTGTATACAGTTGGGATTACAAAAAAAAAAGAATACTAACAATAACACAATATATAATACAATGGGAATATTTATGGGGAACACTTTAATAAAAAGGAGTTATCGCTCATTCGTCTCCAGATAAGTTCTGTCCTGCAGTTGAAGAGTCAGTGCTGCTCTATGAGTTCAAGCCCTCCGTGTTATTACAACGCAGGTCCCCGGGAAAATAGAAAATGCTTGAATGTTCACGCGAGCTGACGTTAAAGCGTCCAGGTGTGAGATAACACACCTTAAATAACGTCACGTTTGTGAATCCGCTCGCCGAAGAGAAAACCAGTTCAGGTGAATCATGTCCCGTTCTGTCGTCCTCCCCGAGGCCGCTTTCAATTTCAACGAGGGGAAAGGTTATGAGGCGACGGCACCAGAGCGTTAGCTGATGCTCTGGAGGAGAACCAAGTTAAAAAAAAAAAAGAAAACAGATTCATTGGATGACTCCCAAGTTCCAGCAAATTGAGATGAGACAAGAGGATAAAAAGGGAAGCGTCCTTCTAATGTGCTACATAGCCGTATGGAAGTTAAAAGTTCAAGAGACTAGGAGAAGTCCAGGGGGCGGATCATCATGACCGTGGCTCGTAGCGAGTAGCTGGGGCCCTTAAAGTAGTGCCACTTGATACCGTTCAACTTCCCTACGTGTTGTCCTTGGGTGAAGTACATGCCGTTGAGGTTGGACGGGCCGCAGGCGTCGAACCACCAACCTAAATAGAGGATAAAAGAAAAAAAAAATCATATTTTTTAGAAGAGCAAATGTGTGTTGATAACGTCCTCTGTGAAGGTTGAACTTTTCCCATGGCCTCTCCTACGAGGGGTGCCATGGCGACGGTTCAGTCACCATTACGCCGCTATCTGCTCGGCGTGTCACTGTCGCCGGCTTCACTGGCATGCCGGTACCTGACGCTGAACACTGCCGCTACCTCCTTCTATTTAAAGCTCAGAGTGCCTGTGCGGGAGCTCCGGAGGGACATCAGAGTGGCGGATGGCATGGGAAACTTTCATTCCACTCCCAAGGTGACACACTTCATCATTTCTGAAGTGTATCGGGTGCTAAGAGGACGGGGACACTGGCGTCCTGACCCCTCAAGAACAAGTAGTTACAAGGCTCTGAATGGATGAGCACCATGTGAATGTATGATTACAATAAAGTGGTACACACACATCATACATAACATATAATCAACACGCCCTTGCTGATACAGTCAGATATAGAACATATGCGAGGCATGGCATGTACGGAACGAATGGAAGCACCTCGCCTCCCTCCGGCTCGGACCTCGGTCCCTCCGCGGCCTACGGGCTGACATTTCACGAGAGCCGTTGGTAATCAGCGGCAGCGTTCTGCCCTCGTCGCTGGCACGTATCACCCAGATATAAATTTCACCTTGATTGCTGCTTCATCATATAAGACACGTACACAGAATAGCGTGGAAAAACCGGTGGACACCTTCTTACGTTTCCACAGCTGCTTATGATTTCAGGATAGAGGCGGCCAGTGGGAGTTGAATCTGACATTGCACCTGCTCTGCTATAATGTTCTTCTTTCTTAAGGAGTTTTCAGGAAGAGTCCTCATCCTGCTACAGGCAACATTTATAAACGGACAATGGATTGAATGATTACATGTATAAGTGCACTGCAGTTTCCCCTCAGCAATTTTGGTTCACTCTCGCCGGGTTTCATTGTTTCCCATCAGCTTTTCTCAGCATGTGAGCTCTAAACTAAACTGTAAGCTGTGAAGTAAGTTATGGGCCAGGCACAGTGACTTTTGACCACTTAAAGCTATCAGTTCAACCTTCAGCAAAAGTGGACGTTCGTGCCAAATTTGAAGAATCTCCCTATCGCGTGTCCACAAGAACGGTATGGACAGACGGACAGAAGGACGACCCCAATTCATAACGCCTCCGTTGCAGAAACAGGCAAAGTTAGAGATCAGCTTATAAACGTGGTGAAATAAAAACATTTCCCTCAGGAGTTGGCGGTGGAGACTCAAACGGAGCTAAAAGAAGACTGAATATTAGACGTAAATTCTGCTGCGTGTGTATATAAGCAATACGTTTGACATAAGCTGTGTTTATAGTCTAACAAAAACGCCAACTTTAAATAGTAAACTGTCTGTGAGGCAGTTATATAAAAGTTATATAGTTTACGACATTGAAAGTGTAAAAGCTGTTCCTGTACTTGATACAACGATGGGGTTTCGGTGATATCTTGTGTGTTTCATTTCATGGAGACTGTTTTTCTTCCTCTTAAACCGTTCGGCAGAATACAGGGATTGTCTCTTACTGACCATCCCTCGCTTGTTGATGAACCACAGACCACACAGCCGCCGCCTCGCACATAAACATTCAGCGTGTACAACAGCAATCCTTTGGCATTTATGACCAGCATCCTCTCTGTTTCCAGGCCAGATATTTTTACTGACTTGTAAAAACAGTGGGGTTGTCTCGAAAAAATAAAAAAAGGTCTCGGCCAGTGCTGTTTGTTCTCATGATGGAGGGATCCCCCCCTACCTCCGACTGTCAGTGCTGTATCCCTACTGTATGCCCTGGTGTTGTGTAAATATATACATTACAGTGTGTGTGTGTCTACACTATATCCTCCTGCGTTTTCCTGCCCTCATAAATGCAGAAGTATTTTCCTCTTGTATATTCCAGACACTTACATCATTTGATGTCAGCCTCGCTCTCATGAATGCAGGGAATAAATCAAACGGTGTACTGTACCATGTTGTCATGCCTCTCTACTTTGTAGCTGGCCTCAGACGGGCTATGAATCAAGTTAGGGGGTAGGGGTGTTGATTAGCCATCAGATGCCAGGTCCCCTTTAACCTGCTGCATTCACAGTGAGCTCAGAGGTAACGCCGATCTCAAATCTGCACTTAGAAAATGCTTGATTAGTCCCAGGTCGGGATTCCACAGTGAAAAGAGCTGCCATGAAGCGAAGGCGAGGGTCACTGGGCTCCACTTACACAGCAGGAGAAGCAGAGGCACTTTAAATCTCTCTGACACTTAGTGCCGCGCCCAGGGGGTTTTACAACGTGCTCGTTTTCCAACCGCGGCGCAACTGGGAGGGGATGCCGAATACGGCCTAATAGGTGCAGATAGATGGATAAGTGGCCGGCGTTCGCCCGTTGCATGTCGAGCAGGTTGTGATCGTAATGACCTGGACTAAAGACTGGGCAATGAACATCGTGGGGTTCATCGTAAAGAAAATTGTTTTTTGGGAATGATGACATAATGCCATTGTTTTCTCGTAAAAGAATAATGATAAAAATATAGAATGTCTCGCTGGTGTTGTAAAGGCACAAACGCTGAAAGGAACATTCTGGTTTATGACATGGCTTTTCTATTGGTAACAATGACACTGTAATCCCCAAGTGAACCATCAGACAGGTTCAGCTAGCTCAACTTATTTGGAAAAGAAAAGGAATGCAAATGATCACTTAGAGTTGCTCTTAGTGGTATGTTTCATATTAACAGTGGATAAGATCATGGATGATGATGGGCCAGGCCCAATCATTCCTCCCTTTTGGTGGTTCACACGTGGGATTCTCATTGTGATGGAGGGATACGGCTATGTGGTCCTCCAAAAAGAGGCTTTTCAGAGCCACACTCCAAAGTGAGTATTATAAAAATTAAGTATTTTCTGAGTTAATCAACGCTTAAAAATAATAACATTGTTCTATCTTCATCTCAGGTCAATAAATGAATAAAAGCCTGAAATGTATCTGTGATTTTTGTGATATTGATTGGATGTTTTCTTCCTGCTGGATGTTTAGATAAGGAATACTAAGCAGAGTGAATATTGGACTTCCATCAATGAGGCGGCCAGAGACGTAGGCCCAATGAATGTAGCTGCTTCTAAACGCTGTGTTAAGCGTTTTTTGTGATGCCCCCAAACGGCCAAAACAAATGTGTTTATTCTAGGAAGTTTTACAACTCTTGTCATATAATAATAATAATCCTAATTTAACAACCAAATGTACTGTATTCATCGTAGCGACTCCAGGAGGTAACGGTGATAAACGGTGGTCCCCCGCTGTTTTGCCATAAAAGCATGAATGCGCTGCTTGGCTGCACTCACCCCCAGTCAGCATGAGGGCACACTTGCACATGCAGTTGTCATTGTCCATGTCCTTGGTGCTGAAGTCTGCTCCGTGGATCACCAGACTGCTCTGCCTGCCTGCCGTCCCACTGTGGCTTTTCAGGAACAGCCTGGAAGACACGGAGAGGGAGTCGGGACATGAAAACACATCAGGGGGGAGGAGCTGTGTGAGCAATAAAGACAGCAAGAAGACATAACACGCTGCAAGAAGTGTCTCCTGAGAGAGATTTATTTTTTGTTGTACATGTAGAACACCTGGCATAACATTAACGGGATGGGGGGAGATAAAAAAAAGAAAGAAAGTAAATAAGAGAGTATATGAAAGAATTACAGATGGAAAGAGAGAGAGAGAGAAGAAAGAGCATGTTGTGTAGGAATGTCTGGGAATCACATTTCCATCTGCAGGTCCACAGTGTGTTCATTCCCACCGCAAATACCCGCCATGAGAAAAAGCAATAAGCTTCATCATCCAGCCACAGCTGGGCAGGTAGGACACGCTCGCTACCTCTCTGCTGTCCGAGTACGCAACGTTTCCCCTCGTCTTGTCCTCGTGTGTTTAAGTAAACTGTGTTTCCTCTTTATATGATGTTACATTCCTTTCACAAACCATATAAACTACTGCAGTTAAACTGACAGTCTGTATATCATCTATGCCCCAACTTAAAGGATTTTATATTTAAAAAGCACATCTGTGTACAGTCAGAATGACTAACTGAAGGTTTAATGTCTCACAGACACATCTGTCATGGTAGAAGAATTTTATTTTGTTGTTTTAATTATTGTTATCATGAATGTGAATTGTTTTTTTACCCCCTTGTTTTCCTGTGTATTGTATTATTGGGTTTTTAGTGGGAATAAGTTAGAACCTTCCTATTAATTCCCTGATTAAATCCCCTAAACTAAACTAAAAACCTAAAATGATACCCTTCTTTTTTGACTTTTTGTGCCTGAAGTTGGACTTTCTGTAGGTGGCACTATTGCCTTTGTCTGTTCGGTCCATGCTATCCACTTCCTCTTTTTTTCTCCCCAAAAAGAATAGTCCCTGCTGTTGTTAATGCCGACCGAATAAACGGAGTGACGAGACAATAAGCAGCTGCTAAGCATCACCTGGCAGCTCTCCATCCAATGTAAGAGGTGACCAGATAGTGAGAATTAAAATGTCTGAGGATTATTGCAACAAACACGGACGTCTGGGACTGATAAGCCAAATTTCAGCACTCAACACACAAACTGGAAACTAATATGCAGCTTGGAGCGGATGTCTCCAGGGTGTGTCCCTCTGTGAACTCACTGGCGGACGGGAACACTTCTGCATGTGGATCTGACGATCTCTTCATCCCATTGATAGCTTGAGCATTACCAGCAGAACCCCCCCTCCCCTCCCCAACCTGCTGCATCACACACTTTCTTGGTTTCTCTCACGCTCTTTCACTTTCTCCCAGTAGAAGAGATTGCATATCCACATTTCAGGACAACAGCAACAAGCCGATGAGGTCTCTATTGTTGTTATATAATTCCAATTCGCTTGAAAGCAATTTCCTGACAGGGGACCACGGCTACAGGGTGAACCGTACGCCCGGTTCAGCTTTTTTCCGATGAGAAAGTTACAAATATGAACACATTTGATGTTTTTGGGAGATGCTCTGTCTGAACTCTGTCTGCACCTCCGACCTGTGTGAACCTCTGATGCTTCAGCTTGAATACTTTAAAGAGATCTTATATAACCTATAATACGCAAATATAAAACTTCCGATGTTGTGATGTAGAAATGCCAATATAAAATTAAAATATGTTCTGTTATTAATCAATTATTATTTAAATGGCTTAGCATTGTATACATACATCATAACAAAGTGCTTTTATACGTGGCACTACACATTATTATTGGTCCGGTTTAATAAGCAACACAATTTATATGATATGTAATGGTAGTGGTAGATTCCCCCAGGAAAGAGAAGTCATTTACCAGAAGAGACTTCTGAATTTGGACAGCTGGGTGAAAAGTGTGACTGCAGGGAATTCACTCATCCAGTAAACCGATGCGCGTAATCCTACAGTGGAAGGGTGAGTCACGTGGCACCCGATAACCCTGAGTGGTTAGCGATTGGACGAAGGCCTGCGAGTGGATTCTAAGTAAATGTGAGTATGAAGTATGAACCGCCGCCTGCGAGGCAGCGGATGTCTCCGGAGATGCTTTCCAGCTCCGAGTCGACTCTGCACAGCGAGCTTACGGGTAGCCTGACTCCTATCAGCTGATTCCTGATTCGGACGAATGAAACACGCAATGTCAAGGATGAGGTCTGCTACCGCTCTGATAGAGAACAGACTTCGCTGCACACTCGCTCTCCCGTTTTTCCCCAAAGCTGCGCTGACGGATCGCCAGGGCTCATCATGGAGAGGGATTTTCGGCGTGACACTTTTGACAGGCCGCTTTAAATAGTCTGCGGCTGTGTTTACCGGCTTGCTCTGCATATTTACCAGACCAACAACCCCCCCTCCCAACTCCACTGACATCTGCAGTTTTTTTCCCTGTCAGGATCTATTATCTGCTCAGATGATAAGTGTGGTAATGTAAAGATGGGCCAAGTAATGAGCTCAAGGGGAAGAGCTGTTTTTTTTCCTGAGGCCTGTGTGTGAAAATGAGAGAGGAAAAGAGTGACAGACATAGAGATGGACGGAGACGGCGTCTAGTAAATCAGATCAAATCCTAAGATCAGGATCTTAACGGACGATGCAGGCTGATCTGTAACGTGATTGGTCAAGGCTCATTAGGAGCTGAAACATTGAGCTGTGAGGGGAATCATTTGGTGACACGTCTGGGAAGTTACTGAAGACATCAAAGAGAGGCAGCTCACACTGAGTTTGCAGAAATCAAACGGAAAAGAAGCCGCGTTATTCTCCAAGAGTGACATTTCGATGCCTTCAAGCTTTAATGCAGATTCAGTTTCAGTTTCCATAATGAGTCTTTCCTCTGGAGTATCGCAGCTGCAAACTGTGTACGTGAGGAATGGGTTGTAGCACATTCAGGTGGGGAATCCGATGACCGTGATGTTTATCTGAGAGCACTTCCAAGTCAAAAAGCGTTGCTCTGACTGGACGTTTCATCACGCTGGATCTTCAATGCATCATTATCAAAAAATCATTACGACGACGAGGGCTTCACACTGACTGTAAATGTTAAAGCTTGCACATGAAATACAAGCATAGCCCTCCTTATCCTCCGTGTATATTATAAAATAAACTTTTGAGTTGAAGTATTTAAGAAGACATCACACTCAGAACCTTCGAGTCAGAAATCAGCTTAAAAACCTGAACAGAATAAACACAAGTCAGCCTCCATATTTGTAGAAATGCACTCATTTAAAGCAGAGAAGTGTTCGCTCCCCAGAATGATTCCCTTTCTCTCCGCAGACGGAAGATGTGTTAGATTACAGCGGAGCGGGCTGGGGTTGGTGTGGGGCCTCAGATCTGCTGACATGTCGCCTGTCTGCAGTTTTACTTTTATCTGACACTTCCCATTTCTCAACCCACTGTGTTACTCTGAGCAGAGGATATTGCTGTCACACAGTGACTTTATGAAGAAAATGTCTCTGGAGTGGTTAGGGGGAGGGGAGGGGGGGCATGAAACAGTGTCTCTAATGGAATGTATGTGTTCAAAGGTCAAGTGATTCTTTGAAGAAAATGGCAGAAATAAAAATACACTATAATTCACTATAATGTGCACAAAATCTTTCTCGAGACTCAAACCTAAGTGGGTTTTTATAAAATATGCCACTTTTCATCTTTTGAGTGACGCAGACAAGGGGAGCTTGTTTTTTTTTTTTCTTCTTTCATCTCCGTACACGAAGGCAGAAACCCAGTCAGCCGAGGGGTCCAGCGCGTGCTGTTACACACCTGGCAGTCATTAGCCTCCTGAACTGCAGTCTGATTGGTCCCATTGCAGAGGTTAATCACCCTGACCAATGGTTCGCTTCCTACTGCAAGGCCACAGAGGTGTCAGGCTTGCTGAGACCGCCTGACTGCTCTCCTGCCGCTGGGTGTCATGTAGCTCGACTGAAACACATACACTGATGGGGACGGTGTGTACTGTACTGATGATTCAGTCCGTAGTGCAGTTAGCTTTTATTGCTGGCATTGTGCAGGTATGTCAACAAAATTGTCATCTTCTTTATGTCTTGTGTCCATTCAAAGAACAATATACAAACCGGGAATTTAAATTGTGTCCAGGTAACTTCAGGAACACCTACAGGTTGTTCTTCCACAGCTTCCAACGACTTCATCAGCGTGGATATACTCTGTGCAATAAAACTGTACTTCATGCAACAACTGTGCAATAATTGCTGTTTATATATTATATTCATATTTATATTCTACACACAAGCAACACCAGATACACTTTAAATACACAATAGCACACAACATTGTGCTGCGGATGCTGCTTTTCTGTCCTCCACAAGTGTTGCAGCCTTGTAGCTTTGATGCTTTATCTCTGTATTATTGGATAACGTTGAACTTGAAGCTTCCAGAGACGGAGTTCAAGATATAATTTGAGATATCGAAGGTAATCTCAGTGTGAGTCTTGGTAATATAGTCGCCTCCGTGTCTTGGAACCCGAATCTCTGCCAATTTCTTTCCAAAATCCTCACATGAAAAACATCTAAACGAGATCTCTCTGATTCCGCGAGGGAAACCGAGCCATTACCATGTCAAGAAATCGCTGGATTTAGGAACTTGGCTGTCCAAACAGAGAAGGATATTGAATAAAGATGTAATGGCTCATTCAAAAATAAACATATACGTCTTTTCTTCAAGCTGGGGGGCTTAGAAGGTACATAGGAAACCTTTTCCATGTTAACCTCAACTTGTGTCTGTGCATATATTCACTGGCTGTGAATGTATACCTCGGACAACTTTGGAAATAATGCTTCTCTCTGGTGCCCAGGGTACTTCACTACACTGATCAAGAGTTTAACTTTAAATCTTAATTGAAGAAGTATTTATAATATAAACCAAGATTCATGGTTTAAGTCCACCTTGGTGCAAAATGGCATCCCACATTACAAAACAATAAATTCTATGTGTCATATTCAGATCTTTAAAAACAGATGTATCAGCTTGCATTTCTTTTTATGCCTGAGTAAAGACAGTCTATCTGGCCCCAAGGACTATTGTGTATAATCTGCCTTCAAGTAATGCACAAGGGCTCACAATCCTATGAAACATAAAACCTTTAGGATTTTATTACTTCCATACAACAGCAACTAAAATAACGAAAACTACTGGAAAAACTGTAAGAAATTGTACTAAATGCCACTTAAATTGCCATATGACCAAGTCTACTATTAAAACGTTTATTCTATAGCGTTGGACCTCTAATTGAGTTAGTCAGTAATCCACTAGTCCTAGCCACTTTAGGAAGTTTAAATGGACTTACTTTGTTATTATTATTTTCTCCTGTTTTGAACAAGTATTGTCTTTTGAATCCCTGATTGTCAAATACATCTTTATGCAGACGATACTGTTTTATACTTGATGGTTTATACACTGCAGGAATCTGCCTTCACTCACCACACCACTCCCAGATTTGTTACTGGAAATAATCAGTAATAATCTGCATGAATCTGTTTATCCAAAACATAATTGGGTATTATTAATTTCTGTTTGTTGATCTGTCTTTTCTTGTTACATCATTTAGTTTAAGTGTCTTCATTCTGGGCCATAATTTACCTCTCACTCAGCACTAAAACTTTTTCTTTCTCCATTTCATTATTTTTTGTGTCATACAGGTCAACTTTAATTTTTCCTCTTCTATTCATATTGATACAGTATATAGCACAAAGCACTACTTTGATAAATGAGGGTGATTAACTGAATGTGTTGTTCTGATGGCTATCGTTAAAACAATATGTGCAGGTCGTCAAATTATATTTGATTTTCATTATTTTCTTTTCTGCAACCCTTGTTGTATCACAGCAACCAAATTAGGTTTGATGATAGGGAACCCTTTGTGTTGTTTATAGAGACAGTAACCTCTGCAATTATGGTGACCCCAGTCACAATGGGGGGAAAAACTCAAGAGCTCATTTCACAATATTATGAGGTTGTGGTTCAGTGGGAACTTTGAAGCACTGGTCAGCCTAAATTTACCCCTCAAAGTGTTGTCCATAAGATTTGTTCGTTCAACTTTAAAACAACATTGCCAATGTCAGCTTACACTGTGCAGATGTAGCCAGTGTAGATTTCTTTTATTTGGCTGCCATTGCACTGATATATGCCTCTTGATCTGCCCCTGAGCAATTTTCTTTAAATTCTGCAAAACCAATGCAAGTTGTGCATGACCGATTTTCTGTTCTCCACTGAGGAATAAAAGTCCACGTCTTTGAGCCAGAGGTGCATAAATAGTAAAGCCAAATGTTAAATTATTCCACTATAACATTAATCCGCACTTTATTTTCTATAATAATAAATTATTAGTTTGGTCCATATAAAAGTGAAAAATGACCCTTACCATTTTACACACACCAAGGTGAAATACTCAAATTTCTTGTTTCGTCTGACCAGCAGTGAAAACCCCAAATATATTCAGTTTACTATCATGGAAACGGTCGATGACGGGAGAGGACGCTGGCAATGTCTGTTGCCGCTTCTCCCTCTGAGACAAATTGTTATGTGCTCTTTTTTGTACTGTTTTTTAAACCCGTTTTTATTTTTGTTTTACTCTGTAGCACTTTGAGATTGTTTTTAATGTTGAAAAATGCGTTACAAATTAAATGTTTATTATTATTATTATTATTATTATTATTGTATTATTATTATGGAGCACTTAGGAAACCAGCAAACATTCACATTTGAGAAGTTGGAACGAAATACAAAACATTTAACAAAACTGGACTATTGAAGATTCATTTTCTGTTGAAAAACCAATTGATTAATTTCTTCACACACAATAAAAACAGAAATAAAGGTATACGCAATTGGCCTCTTTTTTTTTTTTTGGAGATAAAAAACAAACGATATTTCAAACAAGTCTGTGTGATCACAGTGTCTGAAGACGAATGGTGCCAAGATGGCGCCTGGCCTCCCCGCCGTGCCGCCAGCGCCTGCAGCTCTGCGCCCATCCGCCAGGAAAATTTTATCCTTTTAGGCCTCTTGAAGTTAACACTGTTGGACAGCATGAACTCTGCTGACACGCTGAAATCTGTTGTAACCTTATCAGATACGATTCATGGAAGCAAACACTGAGGCAGGGTTAGCTTAAAAGAGCCACCGAGACAGGTAAGCACACACACCTATATAATAACCACTGAGTTATCTCTATTATTAAGATATTATGCACAAAAGTCACAAACCGTTTCTATTTTTACAATTTAAATGAAAAGAAATCAACCAAATACCTCAGAACTGAAATGACAAGATTTATATTATTGAAGGTATTTCAATCATCTCATTATGATTATACTGATATAACAGTCCATATTTCAGGCTGGTCATAAATACGACATTTATTCCATGTACATGACTTCATTTAAAAGGATTAGGAGCCTATATTTCACAAAGGAGTAATTGCACACCTCCCTCTCTCTCTTTCTCTGCAAGTTGAGTCATTTCCATTTCACAGTATATATATGAAACCGAGAAGCTGGCAGCAAGACAAACATTTCCTGGCAACGCTCAACGATTGTTTGTGATAAATGGTGAGCACGATTAAATTATTATGCCTGTTTCCAAGTAGCCTGTTCGCAGCCTTGTTTGTGTGCGTTTGTTCTGTGTGTGTGTGTGTGTGTGTGTGTGTGTGTGAGCAAGAGGCAGATTTACGACCTTAAATGAGGTCTTTACAAATGTTTGACGCAGACAGTGTTCCAGTAAACCGCCACGGACGACAGAAAAGCATCCAAAATCAACAAAAAGAAATATTACGCACAAACAATTTTTACATTTTTTTTTATGTTTCAGAGCATGAAATGTAATTCGGAGATTGCAGGTTGTTTGACATTAAAAAAGCGAGATGCCAAAGCAGAAAAACATGGATTGTTTTGGGCCTAACCATCTGGTTTGTTTTGGCCGGCGTTTCAGAGGAGAATGTGTGATTATCATACCGCAACTACTTTTCAAGAACAAATCTATTTATAGAGATCAGTGTGTCGACTGGACTCCCAAACATGAGCCTGAAGAACAGGCAGCAATGGAAAGGGATGCCCTTTGCCTGCCGCAGCAGGACTAAAACCATTACTGTGGCCTTAATTCAGAAGAACAAAAAGTCAAATATGGGATGTTAACACTAAGATAGACACAGTAAAATAAGTATTGAGGTTCAGCCGTACCAGTGCATGCGCATTCAAACCAGACTAGAAGTAAGGACTAAACTGCAATGAGAGTTGAGGTTCACACAGTCCTCACATTGCGGTTACGCAAAATCTCAACTCTGTGTTTAATTCAAAACAAAAAGAAACCAACATGATCTCTCACGCTTGATTGAAATCCATTTCTCCAGTCCTCGGAGAAAACCGCAAGGCGCGCTCCAGGTACAAACCTCCACAAGACGGAAACCTCGTAAAGTGAAACGCCTGTCATCGCGAGACAAATCGGAAAATGAAATGTGGCAACGAGCCTCGCGGCCCGCGGCTGAAGGGAAACACTCGGGTGCAAGGAACGGATTAAAGTCGAGGCTCGAGTTAAAGGCTTTCAAGCCGCAGGATCTCGTTCCTCATTTCGTCATTCAGAGCTGGACGCGAGACATTTTTGCAACTAAAGGGACCTCTTATCAGAGAGAACCGGCCGCCCCGTGCAAACTGCACAATTGGAGATGTCAGACCTTCTCCTGTGAAGCCAGCGATTGCTTGGAACTCTGTGGAATTCGCTGTAGTTTTTCCACATCTGAGAGGGCCAAGCATCTGCCATAGTTTGAGGCCTGTTATCATTAACCCCCTCAAAAGAAAACAGAAACCTTCGCCCCCGCAACAGGCAAGGACAAAGCGTCAATCAAAGGGAATGAGGAGACGATGACAAGTGATAGATTTGGTTTGGAAGGAATTTGCGACAGACTTGCATAACAGGATCGACGTGATTGAAGTGTCTGGAGAGTTACTAGCAATGTTTATAATCTTAACACTTTTTTGAACGTTTTTTCCTTCCATTAAAGTATTATTTCCTCATATAATGAATCTCCCCATTCCTTCTTCCTCCCTTTCTTCCATTAGTGACATACAATAAAGACAGCTTCGATTTAGGGGAAGGGACCACCAAGGTTAATTCATCCTGAGATATGAACGTTCAACACGTCACACACTCGTCAGATCCTTTTTGCATCACTTTCTAACACAATGGGAAGCCATTAAACACTTAGAAAGGTTGAGCTTAAATAAACTAAGTAAACAACTTCTTGTACAGAAGACACACCACAAGCATAACTAACTTTACTTCAATACAACACTTGTGCAACATGAACAGAGGTCTCCTTGTTGAAAGTCCTGTGTCTGTGTGACCCCATCTACCTCCCCTCCCACTCACCAACAAGTGGGTAATTTCAGTCTTTATAGTTCGACATCACACTTTTTTTTTCTGACAAGACATTGGTACTTGACGCTCTGGGAACGGCAACTGGCTGGAATGTTTCAACCAATCTTCATGGCAAATTCAACCAATTATACAAATAAGAGAAAAATGACTGTCCATCCCATGAAAGAAGACACGGCCCTCTATAGAACTTTGCAACTAGCGTGGTTAAAACTACTTTGTTCAATTACTTGTAGATTAATTCAGATGTCAGCCTGAAGTCTGTATCATTGAACATGTGGCGCAAATATTCAAAGCAGAGGATATTTAGCAGCCTCTGTAATAAGCTGTAATGAAGACGGACAAATCTTAACCACAGCTGCCAATAGCACAAATGGTACACTTTTGCTTCCTGACAAATACAAACTAAACGATAGTATTTTTACTTGCCAGTATATAGCTGTGGGTTTTGGGCTCCCATCCGCTGTTTTGACCACATCTCCCAGTATTACCCAACTCTCTCGAAACCATTTGGATTAACTGAATTGAATCACAATCCTTAATCATTTTCAGGAAACACAAGCTTGCAAGAAAGCAGTGAACCGAAGCAAAAAATGTTAAATAACCAAAACATGATTCCATCTTTGTCCAGCAGCAAGAGAAGTGGTCTCACCTGTAGTTTTGTTTCTCACTGCCGATCTGGAAGCGGTCATACAGTGAGAAGGCCTGGTGCGAGTCCCAGTCGGTGAGCTCTACGCGGAGGGCGTACTGCCGCTGGCTGGTCAGCTGGTAAACATACTCGTTCCCCAACCAGTGCTCTGCAGGCAAGCTCCCAAAGCCCTGCAAACCGAGGAAGAGAGACACCACAATCAGGAGCGGAAAAAAAAGCTTTTTGTAAATCAAAGACGAGATATGATTTATTGGTATCTCCGCTCTTTTCCTAGAAATGATAAAAATCTCAGCGCTAGAGGATTGTGGAATGGATGGGAAGGAATTTTCTCATTTATTTTGTGGTTTATTTATTGACAATCAGAAATCAGACCAGAACAAACAGTTATCGTGATAATAAATAATGTGCTTTCCATCCACCAGCGGACGTTTCCAGCAGTTTTCTTTCCCATTCCTCTGCACACATAACTCATTTTATACCAGTGTATTTTACGCAGGTTTTATAAGCTCGCTCCTGGCGTGGACAGACTTACCTACATATAAAAGTGTATAAATGGGTACCAGCTGAAATAGACACACACCTTTTCCCATTCCTCTCTTCCTCTCAAGTCACACATGCTAAACTCATTATTACACTTCTCTACGCAAAAAAAAATACATACTGCATGCACGGGACACTCCTTCAAACAACTGCAAAAGTTAGTATTTGATCAGAGTGGCTCCCGGTTCCGCAGGCAAAGTGCTTCTGACAGCAGTTAGAGTGGATTGTAGAGGAGAATATCAGGATGCAGGATGACATTACACTCTGACAGGACAGTCTGGACCGCTCCATTTAGGATTGGGAAAGAGGGGGGGGGTCAGGGAGAAGTCTATGTCTGTGCTGAGCGTGTGTGGTGATGAGGAATGGGAAGGAGGGAAAGTAAATATGGGGCATTCCTCGAGCCTGAGGCATGTCCTGCTGTGTGGGTGGAAGAGAGAGTGACTGGGGCCCATTACCGCTTTCTCTCTCTCTTTTTTTTCTCCCTCTCTCTGCTGATGAGATGTTCCCCTCTGACTGTCCTCCAGCTCGGTCCAACGCCACCTACTGCGAGTGTGGTTTATATCGAGAGCTCTGGCTTCGAGGCTTGGAGACGAGCTCTGTGAACGTTTTTTTCCTTCACAAAGTTCCGCTTCTTCGCGATCGTTCACACGCAAACCTGATCCACGTCAGTCGGACGAGGAGATGTTTCATCACATTGTTGGACCGAGCGCTCGGTTTGCATTTCAGTTACACTTCCTAAATATCCGAATGCCTGGGGAAAAAAGTAACTTTGAACACTGAGTGCTGTAAAACTCAGGAACTGTGGTTCCCAACCCTTTTGTATCGGACGTCTCTATCAGATGAGCCCCGAAGTATCTCTCATTTTACCATCGTGTTCTCATGAATTAATTATGATTTTATACATAATATTGAACAATATGTCAAGAGTTCTCTGCTCATTTGCAACACGTGGTTATTGTAAACTTACTAGTTAATTACTTAGGCGTTCCCCCCAGGGGTACTGGATGGGAACCAATGCTTTACAAACAGCGTTTTCACATGCTGATAAGAAGAGTGAGCTGTGAACATAATTTGCGAGGTCCCCTATGATGTGTGGTCTCCTGGTAATGCAATTACAAGCATTAGATGCTCTTAAGATCCTATTTTAACATGTGCAACAGATCCCTGTTGCCAAACGTCTCTCCGTGGTCCCACAAAGAAACAGCATGTCAGATGTTACTGAGAGATTTACAAATCCTCCAAGCACATTAAATCTGTGAGCACGCGCCTCTGGAGACCGAGAATGAGAAAATTAATAACGCAATAAAACCCCATTGATCACCTCCAGGCGGTTCAAGGAGACGAACGGTAATACTGAGCTGTCAGATCAGCGCCGTGAATGTCGGCCAAGGTCCGTGAGTGTGCCCTGGCGTGCTGTAACGAACTCCGTGCTCTCTGTGACACCTGTTCAAAACCTGGACGGTTTCCACGGCTGTCTCATTATCTCCGCCAGGCTTGTGAGGAGACTGTGTTTGTGTTTGTGAACCTGTCTGTCTGTCCAGGGCTTATCTTGCATACGACTGGAGCCACCTGCTTCATGTTTTGCTCAAGGACTTCTCATGGTTTCGGTGACTCACGTTTTTTTTTAAAAACCAGTAAGAGGCTTTCCTGGTTATTAGCTCAGCTAGTCTGTTGCGGGCCACATTTTGTCCTTTGTCATTGCTCAAAAACAGACATCTGGGGAAAAACTTGGTCTCATTCTGAACCGGAACATTTGCAGCCTAATTTCATACCTGATATATTACAATCCACTGAAGTTAGGCACAATAAGAGATGAATAAATCCACATTTTTGTTATCTTTGCCCCCCCATCTTGACTCTTCTTTGTTTTCGGAGGGGAGACGGGGGGACACATCTGGCCGAGGTCTGCACTAGAGGGCACTTTTAAGGCCACACATCTTTATTTTCTTATTTTGCTGTCCTTTTCCTTTCGCTCTTTAGTTCTCTGGTTAACAAACTTGAACATCTTTCCCACTGTCTTGTACAGCAGCAGAGACAGAGGAAATCATTCATCCGGAAACAAACAAACTGATTACAGTGGATAGAATGAACACAGTCTACTTGACAATAAACTCAGAACTAATGGAAGGTATACACAGGTGACTTACACAGCAAAAACACAAGCAACGCAACGGCCAGCAATAATAAATCCAGTTCACCGTCTAAACGCAGCTTAGGTTCTGAAATGTTAACACCCTCAATGCAAATATGCATACACTTCCCCCGATGACAAACAGATGAAACACCTGGCACGGCGCTACCGAGACTAAACAAATGTGTTGTTTGCAGATTTAGGTAATAATTTCCTGTTGGAAAAGAGGAAGAATAACAGCATGTCACCGAAGCCTCGGCTGAGGAGCGGAGCGAGTCTCAGACACCCTCGAACAATATTGCGATGGGGGAGCTATTGCCGAAGAGGAAGGACATCTGGGTCAGTGAATCCTGCGTCTTACTTCTCAGCGTGTTCAATCGAAGCCAAAAAGCGCTCGCCGTTTCTCATAATCCCAAAGTGGATTTTTGAAACAGGATGTTTTGCTCACAGGCACAGTTTGTAATGGATACGAATGAGAGCATTATCTTCATTTATGACTTGTGTTGACTCACTGCCTTGTGTTTCAAGGACCACCGCTATCATTTTTGACTTTAATGGCTATGGATGAGTGGATGAAAACGCATCTGTCTCGTCTCACCGTCTTGTAATCCTTCCACGTCCTCTGGAAGTCCACGCTGCCGTCTTCTCTGCGCTGGATGACCGTCCATCCACCACCGGCTGTTTCCATGTTGCAATACACCTACACAATTGAAAACAGAGAGAAAAGGAGGGTGGGAAATAAAAACACATGTATGAAGTTATTGGAACAATGATAGCACACATTCTTTTAACATTTTTTTTTTGCAGGGTTCAGAAGATATGTAACTAACAAGCTGATTAACTCAACAATGAACGCGAGTCTCAGCGGCATTGACAAACAATGGAGGGTCATTTGGACAATTATTTGATTTCGGACACTCCTTTCCCCAGCTTTGGCCATGAATCATCTTTGGGAATGCGACGTATCTGGGTTCTCCTCAAACTTAATCAGCGTCTCCTTATCCCTCACCAACTCCCCGGAGATGGTCCTCATCAGCGCGGCCTGGTTTCTGCAGGATCAAAGCGGGGGTCCTGGGTGTAATGTGGCCCTTAACCTTGGACCTCAGCGTGTGTAAGCTGATAACGCCCGGGCTGGTGCTCTATCTGCGGCGTTGCTCTTTTGTTTTGAGGAGACCCCAGGGTGGAGCGGAGAAGGTCTCTCACCTCAGCCAGCCCACACAGCTGAACACACATGAACACAGCCTGGGTATAATTAGGGAAGTGCCCTTGACAGCGTTGCTTTCCCTCATCGTTCATGATACACATGCACAAACTTACTTATGTACTCACTTACGGTGGTCAGGAGATCCCTAATGCTTAATATTTGCATTTCTAAATCTATGACCTTCATGTGCTCGTCCCTACAATCATACTGCTTTCATTTACATCACATCCGAAACATAAGGTCTCGAGGAGGGAAATCGGCTGTACATATTTCCCATAATATCTATCCCTTCTCTCATTAACACGTAACCTCACACAGTAAATGTTCCTGAACATTTTAGGGTTTGCCTTCATGTACGAACGGGGCTTTATTAAAATTGGAGTTTGGAGTTCCCAACACAGAGTAAAATTAAAATCTCTACCCAGCAGCACCAATCTGGAGTCCGGGACAGAAATGCACACAGGCAAACCTCGTGCCGACCTCCCAACTTATTAAATCATCACTCCCATCAATCAAGACTATGTAAGCAGAGTGTAGAGGTTAAAAACACACGCACACACTTGCACGATTGTCACCATCCTGATCAGCTCAGTGTCCTGTTTCACACCTCAACGTCCCCCCCACCCCCAACCCCCTGCTTAACTCCTGCACTCACGCTGCCAAATGTATTTTCAGCCGTCAGTATTCCTGCCGCCTGCAAACCCACAATGAAACACCTAGAAGCGGTGAAGAGGCAGATATATTTTCACATCACTTGGCTCGCCACCTTTTTGGTCTCCTGAGGGCTGATCTGGATCGTGTAGACTCCGTTCTTGTGGAAGCCAGCCTGGTGGAGGTCGGCACAGTCGCGGAACTTCTTCTCCTCATCCGCGACCTTTGTGCTATTTGGCACAACTGTGGGCAACAAACAGACTATGGAATTAGTGTCACACTATTTGAAGTTGTTGTTAATCTTTTAACATGGTTGCTTTTATTTTGTTCACTTTTTCAGACTTGGTCTGACAGGATGCCAGATCTCAGGTGTTGGTGCGACAATATTTTGGGACAAAAGAAGCGATCAAATGAACATTTTGTACACCAGATTTAGACACAAGAATACTGACTGTTAAAAAAAAAAAACCCAGCTGTGCTATTAAAAACCGTTGCCCTTCATGTGACCCTGCGTGTCGGACAAGTATGGGAATCACAGTTCTATAATGTTTTATGAAATCACAAATTACGCTTTAAAGGGGTCTATTTATCACATTTCAGATCTGTACATCTCAGAGGAGAAGATATAAAAGGAGTGTGAGGCAGAAGCCGATCGGTGTGGTCTCACTGCGAGTATCTTGTAACGGTCAGATACAATCTGAGGGGGACTAACTTATTAACAAGAGAGAAGCAGTTCATTGACTGGATGATCTCCCGCTCCGAAAAGGAAAAGGCCTCGGACGCTGACACACCAGCTGCATCCATTTCCATCTGTAGATAATTATGGCGGCACTATTTTGAAAACCAAGCAAGGGGCTAACGACAAAACACTACAAGCTATAAATTTCAAGTTCCTGTTATAACAAGTGGTTTATATTTACCTTCCAAGCCCTTGTTATATAGATGGAAATTCCTTCCGATTTTCCCTTTCTTCCCCTCTCTCTCCTCTTACTTCCTCCCTTTCTCCTCCCATATGAGGCGTTCATCTCAATTTTCAAGCCGTTGTTTTTATTGTCGGAGAAGAAGATGTCAGGGAAAAAAGCGAAAAGTGTCAGCGATCCTCAGCCTTTGCTTTGATCCCCCCCCTCCCAAGCACAGAACATCCTGGTGGAAGCAGGCCGCTTATTTTGGGTGTTCCAATCCGAGCATTTTGACAAAGTATTGAGTGTCGGCGACAAGAATCTCCTGCTGTGACAGGTTGACAGAGTGGGCCCTCGCGCCCCAGACTCTAATACAACAAAGGGCGGCCCTGTCAGGCGGTAATTTACCCCAAGCCGGCAGACAGCGGGGCACATTTTAGAGGGCCGGGGAGATCACCAACAGAGGGGAACCTTCTGGTATTCGATCTGTAACAGTGCGGATGATCGTTTCGCAATCGCCTCCCTCGGTGGAAGAGGACTGTCTGCCGATGCTCAAGTGAAGGAGCGGCCCGCCTTGAACAGCTTGCTGCCCAGCTCTGCAAATATTATTTATGTCCTAATATTTATTTACAGAAAAATATTTTGTGGTTCAGCAGGGACTCGTATTCAGTAGGGGGTTCATGTGAAAGGACCAGCAGGGCTTGGGTGTTTGCATAAATCAGTACCCTTGCCAAATGAGCCCAAATACTCAAACTAAAGAGAGTGAGTAATGGAGCTAAATGGACTGCCATGGACATCACAGCTCCCATGTGACTATAATCAGTCTCTAAATGCCGCTGAGAGTTTAAGTGATTCCATACAAGATCCAATGAATTTCTCTAGTGGATTCATATATGAAGGGCGCAAAACGCCATAAAATAACACCAGTTCATTCCCACAATACACTTTAGAGCAGTGATGGGTAGTCCTCGTTCAACGTGGGACGAAGAGGATTACGGTGGGTGTGTGAAAACATCTGGGTAATGTTCAAGATTCAGGAGATTTATAATAGAAACTTCCTTATGCATATCTTTCCAATATGCCGATGATGCACCTCTTAAGAAGTATAAAATGTACAACTATTTCATAGGAGCAAATGCATTTTGTAGGAAATACTGGAAAGACATTGGGTCAATATTGAAAACGTGTTATAAAGTGAAATACGCAGTTTTAAATGTTTACAAATGTAACATATAAAATCTGGTTCCCTCTGCAAAAATAAGTTCACTGAGGTGACGCGCAATAGCTGCCCACTTTACAGGATCTATACAACAATAAGTGTCAACTCATTCTGCCGGTCAGTGAAGCATAAAAATAATCATGTGCAGAAATTTGCTCTGGATCGTAAAGTGAGGTCTAATGAAGAGGTTTACTGTACATGTTGAGGCACTACAACCAAATTCCTTTTTTTAAAGGTCTCAGAGTGGAGCCCTTAAATAATTCGGCTTTCTTCGACTCTGAGTAAGCGGCTGTAAAAATGATGAATGTCATTCACCGAGGGGGATAATAGAACGCTGTAAAACAAAATCATATTTAGCAGCTAGAAATTGTGACAGTGTTTTCCAAAGCTGATGTCAATTACCGTTAATAACAGTATGTGGCTCATTGCACCCTAATGAGGTTTGGTTAATGATTACAACCTAAACAAGAGCTCCACTGACGCATCTGGCCACATCAAAAAAATATCTCCACGGCCCTCAGTTTGCACTGCAACGGTTGAAAACACACTGGGAACCTTCATTTTAGGAAAAGCAATACATGGACAGCTGAGGGGGGGGAGAAAAAAATAAGTTTATGGAGATTTAATGTTTAAACTCCCTTTTTTAAGTAGCTGTAATCTTCCCCAAAACAAAGTCAAAGACGATTTGAGGCCATGCTTTAAAGGAAATGCTCAGGCTCAGTTTTCAAAACAGCGACTAACACAAGCAGACGCCACTCCGTGGAATGAAATGCTAACCCTTTCCTCGAATGAAAACACTAATCCGTTTCTCAAACAAACAAAAACCCTCCCCTGAACATGGAACAAAAAAAAAAAACAAAAAAAAGAGAGAGAACTCTGCTGTTTTTTTAAATGCGGCCGTCAGATGAGCTCCACCTCCTCCTTCACCTCCTTTGGACGGGGCGTCCCTTAGGATCTATTACGGTTTGACTTATTCAGGCTGGGGTGAAGAAAGGGGTGACCTCTGACCCGCACGCTCGCCTCAACCTTCAACACCACCGTGGAAGGGGAAAGGACCAACCACGGAGCGGCGGTGGCCATGTTGCATTTCTATCGCCCCTCATTAAGGAGGCCACCAATCACAGACGGCGGGACAGACTGTGGTACTCTGTTCTCCTGACCCTGCTGACACTGACGATCGCAGGAACGGTGGCTAAATAGAGGCTTGACAAGCAAAACAAAAACGGAGAATTTAATCAAACTTGCTAGAAAGCAAAGCCGGTAAAATAGACAGCCAGAAGTCTTCGCGTGAGGACACACTTGAGACTTAACACAAGGATGATACATAAGGATCACTTGGGGCCAAAATGGTCTCAAAAGGCCTCTGGTGATTAAATGCAACATACACAAATCCAGACTAAACAGATGGAGTGCGAGCAGAGGCCACCCCTGACCCTTTATTTTGCATGAAACAATAAAATTACAAAAGGCAGCAGCGTGATAAATAGAAAGCATGTTAGATCATGTAGTTAACCACTCATGACATTCCCTTCATACCCTTGTTGTTTCCGGTTTGGAAAGCAGCACTGTGAGGATTAGAGGTGTCTCTGCAGGAAAATCCACAAATGGAAATGAAGTTGCAAACCGATCCCCCAACATGGACACTCATGTCAAATCTCCTGTGGCTAAGGGGGAGTCAAGGCCAGCGTTAGGATCAAGTGGGTTTTGGGATTAATGGCGGAGAAAGGGGTAAATGAGTTCACTGCGTTTGACCGAACAAGAGAGGTTCCATTGCTGCCGGGTCAAACGGTGGGCCAACAGGGAAATCCCTGGGCTCGCATTAACAGGAGGGAGAGACTCAGAAGAATAAAATAAGCCTATTACTTCATAACCGGTCATGCTTGACGTTTTCAGAGAAGCCGTGTGAACAGAGCAAAGCGTGAAAAGTGACCCCAAAAAAAAAGAAGACAGCACCACGCTGGTTTATGAGAGGCACCAAACCTCTTTAACAGGAGCACACCGGGTTACAATAAGAACCGTGTTTCCTTCTTCACGCTGCGCTCAACGACGCAGTGTTTTATAGCCAGCACATCCCTGTTGTCTCTCAGTGTGGGGTTAGGTAGAGCTAGTGTCATCATCATTTCTTGTAAACTCAAAGATGATATAACATCTCACCAGAGGAAGAAAGTAATCAAAAACTAGTTGAGTGCCGCCTCCAACAGCAAGGGTTGTTGGGTTAGGGTGACCGCTAGGGGTGTAGGCAACATTTGGCTCAGTCTATAACCAAATCAACAGAAGACTCGCAAGTCAACAGAATAAATGTTTGTTCCAAATTATAAGAGTTGTTCTGATACCTTTAATGGTATCTGAAATGCCTGCGATACAGGATATGCTCGATTGGATATCGATGATCCACAATATTACATAATTTATCAGCTCATTTATGCTACATGGGAACTTTAAATTGCTGGAAAAAGGTCCAATCCTGACTGCAGTTCCCTTACCTCCATCTTTGGAGCAGAGGTTGAGCAGGTTATGGACGGTATCCATCATCTCTTGCTGCTGCCTCTGCAACGCCGTGCTGTTTCCTGTGGCCCGGCTCAGCTGGGCTTCCAGCTCCCCGATTACCCCGCTCTGCCTCCCCACCAGGGTCTGGAGGCTCCCTTTCTCCTGCTTCAGCGTCTCCAGCTCTTCACTGTGTCGTACCTCCATTTCTAACATCTTCTGCTCCAGGAGGCTAAAGGGAAGGACATACAGACGGAGAAGTTGCTTATTATTATGGTCCTTAAAGGCATCCAGATCTACTGGAACGACAATATTATATGACATTACAATCAAAAATGGTAGGTTTGGTTGCTATGCATTTCCCCTCACAATATAAATAGACTCATCGGAGGTAAAGGAATAAACCTTTTCAGTATGTGGGAATAACCACGATACAATCTAATGCCTGAAAGATGATATAGGTTGACATCAAATTCATTACCTGATCATACTTTTAACTCTATTATAGATTTCGGTGAAGGAAAAAGTACAGACGACACGTACAAGATGGAATAATGTCATAATTGCTGAAGCTTAGGGGAATTGCCTTCAGACAACCAACTCCATAAGCCTCAAGAAATAAGTCAGAATCACCAGGGACTACGCATTCAAATGGTGTTCTTTCCCCCCCCCTCCAAAGTGATTGCATGGGGTCACTATGGATACCGCAATGAGAGATGTGGACCAAACCCTTTACATCATCTAAGACAATCCCACAGCACCAATCAACTGTAAATAACCAGATTTGGAGACACGAAAACCCAAAAGCCACATTTTAATTGGCTGATTTCACGACAGAGGCGCAGCGGTCCAACATGGAAAGCATAGCCTCATCGGAGAAAAGACCAGCTTCCTATTATACTGAATATTGGTTGGGGAAAACAGACAAACTATGTGTTAAAGCAGAATGGATGGTATCCAGGGTGTGGGGTTTTGGGTTTACCTGTTCTTGTCATGCAGCTTGCTGATCTCATTGGTCTGGACCATTAACTCTTTCTCCAACTTATTAGTGGAAAGAGAATTTTCCAGCAGCTGGATCTCAAGCCTGGATGTCTGATTCAGAACCTGCCGTGATAAGAAATACACATACAAATACAATAGATGTTATACTTTAATCCATACTGTATTAGTTGCTGTAATACCAGCTAATATCATGCACATGCACACCAAACACCGTATCTCAGGCTTTCTACACACTGATTTGAAAACACACGCATATTTAAGGCAAATATAAGCTTTGTTTTCATTGTGTTCCGACCAACACATGGTAATACTTGAGAGATATTAATCTCTGCTGCGATTATCTTTGCAAACAGTTATCTTTTTTAGCGCTTTAGCAAACATCACCCACTGCTAACTACTCAACTTTCCATCACCTCCTCCTCTAAACATGGAAAGGAACCTCAGCCAAGTAAGTCAAGGCATTTATACAGCATCAGTATTGTCTTTGGCCAGTGTTCTGTAACCATTTTTTGGGGGCCGAACGTGGAATAGCTGAGTTAATGGAGCGGAGGATGGATCCTCTCGATGTGTGCTCATGAGAAAGACGTAAAGAGAGACTTCCGCGGGACACATTGACATGCTTTTTCAAGGGTTACCTGCGTCTCAACGTCGGTCAGTTTGCGCGTCTGTTCGGCGGTCTGCGACAGGAGGTTGGTGCCCATTTCCAACATGGCCGCTGTGTGGTTGTGGACGGCGCTCTGCTGCAGCTGAGCCATCTCTGTCTTCATGCTCTCTTTGATGTAGTTCTCAATCTGAAAAAAGAAAAATAGTTACAGACTATTCAGAAACGGAACCATGGAACCCTTGAAATGCAATTGCTTTGAGATTAAGTCCAGAGTCAAGAGAGTGAAAGTCATAAGCCACATGAGACTTTGATGTGCATAAGCAGCTGATAAAACTGGTCCCACTGGCCTGATAAATCTTGCAATAGATGGAATTGATTTTCAACTCTTTGTCAGTGCAGTCAAATGATAAAAAGATGGTTTACAAGTGACAACAGGCGGTTTTCAACTCGAAGAAAAATATGAGCCGAGTATACATCCACTTTCACAGAAAAGCAATTTTAAAGGATACCAGATAATACACCTAAATTAAGATTAGTTCAAATCAACATTCCTCCAGGCACACACTGGAAATGGATCCGTATGCAGCTTACAAATGAAAAATGCACAAAAAAAGATATCACTTCCATCGTTTGAGTGGCACTCAAGAGAAGAGCTGGTTTAGTCAATAAAGGCACAGCCAGATGTAGGTGGTTAGCAGAGGATGGAAGAGGCAGAGATGAACAGATATTCACTGGAGCTTGTCCAGAAAGGACTCTTTCATCTTTATCTCCAAACGCAAACAAATGAGAAGATGGAGGTTTATGTTGGTTACGAATCTTCCCGTGGAATATCTATATGGACCATCTGTGTACTGTGCTTTTATTCTTTCATTCTTTTCCCTCACAGTGAATTGACAGTCAGGTATAGCATCATACTAAAGGCCTTTAAACTCTGTGGTTTTTTTTGTGTGTGTGATTATATAATAAAATGTTTTTGTCATTAATACTTTCAAACAGAAAGGCAATATTAGGCGGTGAAAAAGCAACGTAACATTCTTTGGAGCTTTTGCAGCGTCAATGAAGGCCTCAACCAATCACATTATGTGGAACTGCTTGGTTGCATCAATATTTAATATTTATATACTAATAACAGGGTGGCTCCATCCTCCAAAGAGCCACTTCTGTATATCCCACATGTAATATCGGTGGCGGAGTATTTCACATTTTCTTGTTAATTGTGTAAAAGTCTTAAGTCTTAGCTACGTTCTTGTACTTTGTATGCCTTATTTTGTTTCTACGACGTTTTACATCATCGTACTCCCTTGATGATATAGAAGGGCTTGTCTGTGTATTGTTAGAGAAATGCTTTTGTTTAAGAAACACATCTGACTTGATTGGATTTTAAGTGTCCACATGTTCGATGTCCGAACACAAACCGCGGTGATTCAATAATCGGCCATTGGGGAGATTTTTTTTGGCTTTGGCTCATCAATGGGGTGTAACAGCCATGTTTCAGGAACACATTGTCCAAGACAAATCAAGAGTCAAACAGCACAACATCACATGTGTTGGTGTCCTTAGCAACAGTTCCCATCCTGTGTTGTAGCTGTGGGCCGGATTAAACTACTCGCTCACCGGGAGAAGAGTCTATAGAGGAAATGCTGTTGCGAGTTACAAGACGCGTCCCACAAAACGTAGTTGCCGACCATTTGTCTCCATTCGTCTCTGCAGGTGCACTCCATTCGCTTTTGCGAGTCCTGATTCCCGGTGATTTAGCCCCGCTGACCTTTGCGCATGTATTCCTATAAAATCAAACATAACGTTGCCAAAACAGAAAAATGTTACAGCATTTATATGGACCTCTTGGCACCAAACTCTTTTGACAATGTTTATTCTGCAGATATTTCTAGTAAAACACTCACTTGCAGAAAACGAGTAGCCATTTGTCTGCTTTGATAAAGAATTGATGGACTGCGACATTTCAATAAATTCCCATTTGGTAGATAATAAAAGTGTTGGAACAGAGACGGACCTCTTTGACAGAAACGGCCAGCTCTCAGCCGTTTGCACAGATCTGCCAAGTCGAATTAGCTTTTCAATGTAATATTGTCTCTTGGCAACAATGCTAAAGTTAAATGTAACTTTTTTTTAGGGGGGGGGGACTACATACGGCTGTGAACTACATAAGGCTGATATAAGTGTCACTTTCCACATAACCTCCAATAGTCTGGCCCCAGGAATTGGAAAGAAAACACTGAGCCTGGAATCCACAAAGCTCCAGTAATGATGGATTACTCTGCCTGATAATGAACCAGAGGACATGACTGTGTTTGGGGAATGTTTCTTACTCCATCTAGAAATGTACAATCTCTACACTCTGCTCAAGGTGTAGGTTGTTCTTACATTCTTTTTCAGGACAAGGTTCAAGAATTCATGTTCACTGCTTTGCACTGCAGTTCACTCATCTGCTGGGACTATTGTGTCTGTTGTGTCACGGGTTTGTACGCTCTTAAATCACCTCGAGGGAAAAGGGGACGGACGGTTGACGGAAACTTAAGCCTAGCAATCTCTTCGTGGTTTGTGTCGTGGGGAGATGTGGCTGACTCATGGCTGGATATGCCGGGGTCACCAATGGAAAGTACCAAGGAGAAACAACACGTAAACACGCCCCGTCATGTAAAGTCACCGCTTGAGAAGCCGTAAAAAAAAAAAGCTTCTTTGTGGGTGTCGGGTTATGCTGATGGTTTCTAACCTCGGCTCCATTTAAACGCTGGCGTTTTCCACTTGCCGACTACCATTGGTAACAACTGTCAGCAATGAAAGCGTATACTCTCGCTGGTTGCCAGAGCTGAGATGCAAATCAGTGTCAGTGGGGAACGAGTCTGGGATGGTGAAATAAATATGAGTGCATGATGTGAGAGCAAAGGTTGTGGTGTTTTATTTCCTACTAGGACATGGAGTTCTGATGTCAATGACTTTCTTGAGAATACATTGTGACTAAACCATATTAGTTGACTTGAAACTGGACCCAATTCTTGCTGATTTAGATATGTTTTTTGCATTTTCATTAAGAAATAGCCAGAGAGCCAATTAAATGAAGAAACCACATGGTAGCTTTGTCTGATTCTCCTGAATTCTTCTGACTAATGGGAATTTGACGAGAAACAGGTGTAAGACGAGTCAACTTGGCTTAAAAGCTTTATGGTTTGGTAAGCCTCTAGGTGAAGCCCACCAACTCAGGGTTAAACTAAAACAAATGGGGGGTCAACGTTAACCGTACAGTGAGATGTAACCATCTAAGTATGATGGACAGCATGACCACAAGTCAAAATTCTGATATACTTCTAAATACGTACTTTAACAGTGGAGAGAAGTCAGGAAATTGACTGTAATCCAGTTTATTCATTTGTAAAAGAAATAAAGTGTAATATATTGCTACCAAAAAGGTACAGTCTCACTTTAAAATTTCACACTTCAACTGCCCTCGATGCATGAACATTTAAACTCTGAATAAGAAAATTGAAGGAAATGAAACTCCACTTTCAATTTCTTTTATTTCTTTTTTTTATCTATGAAGGGACATTCCAGGAGGTGCAATAATACAGAGCGCCACTTTTAGAAACCACTAAATCTGGGCTCTGGTTTCACAAAATCACTGTTTGCTAAGTGAGAGGCACATAAACACAAGTTTATGTTTCCCTAAGTGCTACTTTACACCAGGCATAAAGGTTTTAAGGTGGTGTTTTTGGCAGAGTCTGGCTTCATGTGGCCCGTCTGTGACATTACTAAGGACGCTGTCTGACATCACAGCGACGGACATCCATTAGTACCTTAACGGCACACTCAGCAATAGTGCATGTAGAGACCTGTCCGTTTATAACCATTTATGAGGTACACTTATGTGTTAATCACTTAACAAGCTGCTTTGGGCAGTCTACAACCTAAATGAGAAGCCGTACACCATAAAGCGTGTACCTGTAGCAGGATTTTAAGAGCAAAGGGGGCTGTTGGTTATCCAGAGGGACAAGTGTTCCCGGGCAAAAAGGCGCAAAATCCATCAGCCGGTATCCCCGACATCTCCTGCACATCGTCATGGTGCAGCTGCTAAATTGCCATCTCTTGAGAGCCAAGAACAGGATAATCCCTCAAGATGATACTCCCCGCTATCAATGTAACAGATTACCGCAAATGTTTACCACTTTTCTGACATTTCCCATTTAGCCGTTCTAAAAGGGGGTCTTGATCTTTTTCTAAACAGCAGCAGTGGCAATGCTGAGAGACTCTGTGAGAGTCAGAGAACAGTGAGTCTGGACTGTTTAAAACACTTACTGCTTTAGCGCTGTCACATCCCTGCTTATCTCAGGCTCTGTGTGTGTGTGTGTGTGTGTGTGTGGAGGTGATGGTGTTAGTGAGACAGTCTGGCTTCTGGGATGCATCCCTTACGCTCAAGGCTGGATCCATTTCAGACCACTTTAATGGACTAGAGCATCGGGGGGCTGTTACCCACTGCCACCTAGCCCCAAAATCAGCACCTCCTGGAGTATAACAAGCACCTTTGGAATGAACGCCAGCAGATAAACTAACGCCTTCTTATCGCCTACTGACAATGAAGGGAGAATGTAACACCACTCTTTGAGAGCAGGGCCTATAATTCACCCTGGAGGGGCTTTAGGAGGTGTTACCCGGACTCACGGCCCTGTCACTCTCCAGTCCTGTATAATGTAGATACGGTGAACCAACGTACATATTTTAGAAAGCTGCCTGACTCGGTCACTGGCCTCTGTTTGTTTTTAAATCCACCTTGAAACAGCCGTAAGACTCTTAAACTCTGTCAAGATCAGGTGAGTAACAACTCTGGCTGAACTCACAGTTGACCTCCGTGACCTTCGCCCCGGGTGGTCAACATACAGGCCTTCACTCAATTGTTGCCACATTTTCTTCCCTCTCATAGAATGTTGACAGAGAGAGAGAGAGATAGAGAGAGGCACAAAGACAGACTGAATATAACAAACAAACAAATGTGCTCAGTAGACAAACTCCTACAAACAGCATTATCCCAATCATAGCTTAGTACTCCAGGTCTGACGTGCTGAGAAACACGTTTCTCAATATCATGAAGGGTCTTTATTTTAGCTTCCAATAAACAGAAACTCAAGAGCATGTGTTTATCCTGTCCGACGTGAGCTGCCGTTGTTAGTAACTTACAGGTGTTAGCATGTATTGCCACGTTGTACAATATATCTAAACAACATCATTAATTTAACATTAGGTTGCTAAACAAAGCCCCATCCATGACTTGAACATTCACCGAGTAGTATTTCAGTTATTTGTCTATTATAATTTAACTTTTAATGCCATCAGACTTTACACTACCATTAGCAGCTCTACTCTTTATCGGATTTGTGAACATTTACGCTGCAGAAACTTCAGACATAACAACCTGAGAAAGCGTTACGTTGAGGACAATTTTAGCACTTTTAAAGCAAGTCAGCTGGAACCATTAAAAAGAAGGGGGAGTAGTGGTTACATCAACTGTTTGTTTAAGCCCTTTGCTGCTCTAGGGAACACAGGCCAATACTGATATCGGATATCTGGCCAATACCGACTCATTCAATTCGATTACCGAATGCGTCAGCAGCATGTTGGTAGACCTCAAAGCTGAGGCAGATTACAAAAGTCAATGTTTTGCAGGGTGGCAGTTAGCACTTACGCTAAATATAACAAACCAACTTAATCAAGCACCTCCAGAAGCATCATGCTGAAGAATTCAATGAATTTGAAAGATCTTTTTACCGAGTTTCTGGCGCACGTCTACAATGCAGTAAATTCAGATCTGTGCATTTATTTGATACATTTGGTTCTGACAATGTTTATATCAAGCCTGAGACATAAAGAAGGCTATCAGCCAGGACTGAAAAACTCAGGTATCGGTATCAGGACTGAAGAAGTTGGACTGCTACATCCCTGGTTACAGATGATAAATACATTAGGTTTTTGTTTCATTTGGCCGAATCAACGGATGCTACAAAAGCCAAATCATCTATTGTCTACCTCCGTCTGAAATCAAGAACCCATTGTTTGAACATTCAAAACACATTTTGAGTGATTAATCTGCCATCAGTGTAGAAGGAGTGCGCCAAACTGGAAAGCCGACAGCCAACAGTGAGTGCAAGGGGTTGTAGCTTAGCGCATGGTCAAAAACCATCAGTGAGGTGGGTGGTCCAGCCCTCGCCCCATCCCTGTTGACTCCGTCCGAATGATCTGGACTTCCCTCGGCCATAAAGACCGACTGCCATGTGAAAAACAACGCAGCTACTGCCAGCGAACGCAGCTCTAAGACCCCTTTTCTGCTCTCCTTTTATATCTTTCTTCTTTCTCTCCGACCTTTGTCTTCCTGTCAAGTTGCTAATGCGTTGATGTCAATTGCGTTTTCTCGCTTGTTCATTTCCAAGGGTATAATGAGCCTCGTGTACACAACCTGAAAACAGACCGAGCGTTTCTCTGTATAAATTACTGGGCAATTCATTGTGCTTACTCGGAGGTTTCCCCGCAATCGTTTGGCAGGATCAGAGGCGCTCCATTTCAAAGGTTTTCCGTCACAATGGTTTTGTCACTAGGGCAAGCAATGAATTGAAGCAAGAGTATTTAGCCAATTGTCAAGTTCTCAAGAATTGTTGGTTGTTTTTTGGGGGAAAAACAAGTCATCAATCAAAACTTTTAACCTGAAGGCAACTGTTTTAGGCCAAAACTGTTAATCATTATCCAGTGTTGAACCACAAATTATATGAAACACAGTTGGAGTGGAAAATGTGATGTTAAATTCCGAAATGTTCAATTGTTCAAAGGACTAACAACAAGAAAACCGCATTGGAAGAACAAGGCTTGATTTCAGGAAAGTCTGACTAAAATTGAAGAATGTGGTGCTAAATCATGATTTAGAATCACAAATTGGCAGAAATGTGGCTCTAGTTGAGTCAAATTAGAGGTTTCACTGTTTATTAGGATAAGGTCAAATACCCAAAAATATAAAAGCCATGAGAACTGAGAAGAGACTGGATGTACCCTTTCTGTTTTTAGTTTCCTTTGGGAAAGGAAATGACATCATATTTCAAAACAAGAATATGGCAATTTGCTTTTACTGGTTTACCGGCACTTTCTCCTTCAGACCCAAATATCCCATTTGGTATTTTATGCTTCGCTTTGTTCTATAAGATGACGGACGTGTAACCACCAGAAGGAATCGCACCATGTGAATGTAACTTCAATGTAAATCAAGAACCCTGACAGTGTTATGTCTACCAGACATACCTTCAGTGATTAACTATGAGATGAATCAGAGAGGGTCGTCTGTACAGCTGTGATATGTAAGATAAAAGCCGACTCATCGCTAAAGTCTAAAACTTGGTACACCAATTAGGTTTTGACATGATGTTATGGAGAGAATTAACTTTCACTTTCCCATCAAAAAAGAGATGGACAACATGTTGTGAACTGGAGTTCTTCAGCACTTTGGAGCAGCTGTGAGCACATCCAACAGAAATGTTTTCTTTTTCTGTTATTAATATTGCTGCGGCGGTGTGGACACTTGCTTGTTTTTACGATCAAAATTCACTCCGGAAATGAATTTTCGGAGTTGGTCCAGACAGCGATAGCTCTATGCTTTAAGCAGACTCCAGTAGCAGCGGATTTAACTCGAGTCCTTGAATGCATGTGTGTGGAGGTTTCTTTGAAAAAGCATGAAAATACATTTTACAGGATATAAGCCAAAGTTTTTGCAACAATAAGGCTCGTAAAGGGCAATAAAATCATGGGGCACAATCAAAGCCGTGAGCAGGCTTCTCATTTGTAGATTTTATAAGCTGTATCCACACATATGTTGTGAGTTAGCCAAACTACTGAACATGCTGCAACTCAAGAAGGTGTCAAGTACATTCTGCCAAAGATGATTTCTGAGGAGTGAAATGCTACTTTTCATATTTAAAAAGTTAGTGACGATTAGACCAACAGACTGATCTGGCGTTGGCTACCTGTATGTTGTAGCTAATGCTAGCAGGTAAATAATTGTCAAGGGCATCTGATAATCAGGATGTTTCCACACCTCTACACTTTTGCATGTAATGATTAGATTATATATCTACTCTAAATATATTATTTTAAGTGGGCCATTCTGCATAATAAGTATATTTCAATTTCCGTACTTTAAATATATTTTGATGAGACTCATTTTGTACTTTTTACTGAAGTAACAGATTGAATGCAGTAACAGTATTTTGACACAGCGCTCCACTAAACAATTCAATCATAAACACATAAGCTGAATAAACGGTGACACGACAAACACGCTCAAATATATGATCACGTCCCTCGACATCACTGCAGACACGCACCGAGGTTAACAGTCGCCATGGGAACAGGGGGAGGGGGGGGGGGTCCATTACTCTCTGCAGGAAGAGATGCCGCATCAGGCCTGAGTTCACGACCCCGGGAAGCAGCCAAGTCTGGCTGAGGGTGCTGTAAAGCTGACGCGGCTGGAGCCGTCAACCAAATCAATGAGCATCACCTTGTTTTAGTTCATAATGAAATCGTGGCGACCGTCACTTTATTGTGACGGCTTGTGGTTCCATTTCATGTTAAATGAAATTACAATTTAAGCATGACTGGTTTATTTTCACTAATCCTCCGGTTGCGACGCTGCTCTCTGATGTCAAAATGGGCCCAAAAATGAATCCGATTAATTACGCGTAACTGGCCGTATGGGAGAGGAAGTACTTGCATTCACCCGAGGCATGGGAATGCATACGAAACCCAAACAAGCAAACAAACTCAAGACCTGCTCATTCATCCAGAGGTCTTAAACAGCAAGTACCAGCACAGGGGGGGCGAGTACTGAGCTACTGTGACGCAAGTTGTCGTACATGGGAATCTTTCACCGGGGGCACATCCGGGCAGGAATGTCCCTCATGATGGCGTTTTCTTGTGTCGATGCTACAGGCCGGGTCAGTCTGCCTTCTTTTACTGATGCACGCAGGGGATACCACAAAACCCACCGTCCCACGGAGGAGGCGTCTCCCTCCAAATGTTTGAGATAGCATTCCTGTGTACCCTCTCGGCGTTACAGCCGGGGGGATTCCTCTGCCAAGAAGCTGCAGACGTAGATGCAAAAGGACATGTTTTGTTTCAAACTCGGCCACGACAGAAACATTACTGTTGCATGTTAAACCTCCCAGCCGGGCAAAGATTCAGGGAAAACACAGCTCCAGGGTTCCAGTGGGTGTGCCAGCACCACTATCTATCAAGCTCGGCGTCTCTTCTAATCAAAACGAATGGGCGGTTAATGACAGGGGTCGTTTCTTTCAGCGTCACATGCGTGTTTATCTTTCTCCCTAACATCCCATTAAGCTAAAGACTCCTAAAGTTTATAAACCAGCCGCTGCAGTCGTCCAGGGTTACAACGCCAACCACAGCCTTACAATTTCTCATCACTCCCTCTTTCTGCGGTCTTTATATCTCTCTATCTCCCCCCCTCTCTCTCTCTATCACAGGCTCTGCTTTGCTTTGCCGCTATCGCGTTGGGGTCCAGATTATGTTACTCAAACCAGCCATTTTCCACTCTCACACTGTCGCGAGTGGCTAACACACACCGGGCTATACATCACATCAATGGCGACATGAGGCACTTCTAAGTGCTGATGGTGGTACATTAAGTGAGTGTGTGTATGGATGTGCGGCTAAATTCCCCTTAAGTGATGCAGAAGTGACACGGGATCTAAACAAAGAGATGAGCAGGAAGACGAGGTGCGGTAGCCCGACTAACATTTCCAGATGGAGCCGCTTCAGTCTGACCTGTGGTTCACCACAGCTGTTGGAGAGGAGGGAAATGTACGCCGCTGTTAATAATAAAGTGCAAGCCACAGCCACTGTTGTATCACTGCAACATTAGAAACAGTTGCTGCTGTCGAAACTTCGGCTGATGATGGATGCAAAATGCTGATAACGTGCTGCAGGATAAATACATTCGGAGCAGTCATGCATCTGAAATCAGTTGAAACAAGCATGGCAACCGACGAACGCCGCAATTTATCCAACATTCATTTCTGGATGAATTACAGCGTGCTTTTGCTGACAGACGCTAAATAACACAGCGGGGTTTAGAGAAGCACAGAGGACCTTTCATGTGCCCAGGTTTCTGTTTATTTGTTGCATTTCTGAGGTTGAAGTGCACATGATGTGTGTGTATAAACACAGTCTGAAGCAAAGGCTGAGATGATCAAAACCGAGTGCAACTAAACTGGGATCATTATGTTCTGACAACGAAGCAAAACATCCTCGCTCATCGCACAGGAATCTCCACAGACCTCCACATCATCAACCACTCTATTGAACAAGGCATCTCCAGCAAACTCAAACAGCCATCTGTAAACCCCACGTCGGGTAGAATATGGCATGGATGCTCGGGTCAAGATGATGCGATGTGATCAAAAGGTCCAGAATAGCTACTAAAGGGACTTTTAGGTACAGTTCTTAACATTCCAAGGACCTCAGCTGTATACTGTTATACATGAGGCAAATACATTAATTCAAGCAGAAATGTGTCAAGGTCATAACTGAAGACGGGAAGTCGATGATGTTTTCAGCAAGGGTTTCCAGTAAAGTCTGGTGCTATTCTAGACATCATGCATCACTAAGATAGATCCATCTGTGTGCTCTATGACAGGTGAAGGGGAGGCTCTGTCTGCACTTTGAGAAGAAACCTCTTATTCCATCCTTTACAGGCCAACTTGAGCTGAAGAACTCGTGTGCACATCAAACCGCCCGGCCTGAAACACGTGTGCAGAAACAGACATTAGAACGACACACATGCAGGAGTAAACAAACACGCGGGCCTCTGGAGGGTCAGCCTCCATCGCGGGAGCGCCGCAAACACGCCCATTTAAATAAACAGCGAGAACCCATTTGCATGTTGGTTGTAAACGCAGACCCAGAAAGCACATCCATCTGGTGGATCAATGACAGATTTATGAGCGACTTCCTGTTAACTCACCGCACAGCAGCACATTTGAGTTTGCCAGCTACTGTGATACACGTGTAGTGTACATTTAGGGAAGCGATGTATGGAGACATACGTTACTTGCTGTCACTGTTAACACCAATGGAAAACAACCAGATCAGCCACCTAGATAGTCAAGGTGAAATAACTAGGTCAACAAGCTTCATTTACTACTGGTCACATATCAAATGTCCTGCACCAATGTGCCAATGAATGAGAGAATGAGTGCCAAACTTATCAAATATCAACATGCAATGCTATAAAAATGTCTTGATGCTAAATCAAGTAAACTACAAGCCCATACAAATTACGTTTAAGGCCTTGACTCTTGAATTATTGATGTGTTACTAATATCTTATTAAAGAATGATCCCAATCAGCGTCCTATCAATGTGTTGGAATGATTCTAAATTGGAGAAAGTAAATACAGCAGCTAAAACAACAAGGGGAGCGTGGTGGATCTCTAGTCTGACTCTTCATCAAAGCATAAACAGACAGTGTGCAGCAGGTGTTTTCCATCAGCTGATCACCTGCTCCGACATGGCCGACTGGGCCGTCACCGAAAGCACACCAACAAGCTGACAGGACGAAGGAGAAGAATTGAGCTGAAAGGTCAACAACGCCAATGATTTTATGCGGACTGTTGACATTTCCTGCACTATGTTTTGCGGCTGTTATTTCTGAACAGTGCGTGATACATAACACGCTTTACGGTGTCACGTCCACGCTCCCCGTGCCAGCCCTGCTGCTGAATGTGGGACGCCTGGCTTTGTTCCCAGACGAGGCAAACGCAGCTCTGGAACCAAATCGAGACTTGTTTTCAAAACATATATCCAGATTTGTGAGTTAAACGCATCCATCTGGTGCACTTTTTAAGAAAATATAGAGGCGGGGTAGACAATGTTGTTTGTGTGCTCTAATAAAAGTCACACACAAAGTATGGTTAACGAGACGGGCTCTTGAAGTTTAGTTGCCGTCCTGTTTTTACTTTCAGATAATCTGCTTCATTTTACAGTTTCGTGTTCTCGTTCAGCTGCTCATGAAAAACCAAGACTCCCTGATCTCGCTGCTTCATTATAAGTAACAAAATGACGGGGGGGGCTTACCGGCACTTAACCAATAAACCAAGAACTAAAACACTCAATGATTCAATCCACCCACAGAAAACAGAGACGGGGCCATATCAGCCCGCCACATAGTTCCAGACTGTCTACCATGACGATGAGTGGGTCTCACATTGCAAATGAATACATCACTGGACACTCACCCACCAACACTCCGCTCTCACCCACACCAAAAGCACAAAAAGAGATTAAACAAATAAGTGAGGTAATTCCTGGATGCGACGCGGAGGCTTTAAGAACAAGTGGCTCCGTTCCACCGCCGCAAGAACCAAAGTAAAACAGTGGAGGCAACCATTAGTCATTTGAAGAGGGAGTGAAACTGTTTATTTTTCACTCAGTGTCTTACACTATGTTCCTTCCTTCTATCCGTTCACCTTTTCTTACTTCCTGTCATCGGTTTTCCACAACCCTTCCCTTTCTTTTCAGATTTCTTTCGGCCATCTGATTGTAGTTCTTTTTGTTTTTTTCCCCTTTCAATTTGAAATCTATAGCAACACTAAATCCGCAGGGCTGGTCTCCAAAAAAAAGGTGAAGCGGTTCTGTCCCCTGGAAGGCTCCCCAGCGTTGACAGACAAAGACATCCACTCAGAGAGCAACATCTGTCGGGGAGAGTCGGCCTCAGAGGCAGCATGTGGGGAGGCTTCAGGAATTTTTTCTCCCCACTTTCCAGCACTTTTTCAGAATTAACATAGGAGATAAAAAGGGGACCAAACAAAACAGTAAAACAATAAAATGTGACGATCATAAACCGAGGCACATGCGAGAGGATTGACACTTCATTCTTGTGCAATCCAGCAACACAAGACATGCATGTTTTCTTGGTGTTATTTTTTCCTTAAAGCAAAGCGGCTAGTTATCATGAACAAATTCTCAAAAGAGTTTTTTTGTTTTTGTTTTTTTAATACCCTTTCAGTTCCCTTGACCTCAATCAAACCTTGATTTACAGCGCGCAACCTAAATGGACCTAAAGTCCAGGGGAAAATAAATAGCCGCAGATACGGGTGAGTAATATCATCATCTGCTCTGTTTATCGAGAGTCATTATAAAACAAAAATACAACAAAGATAACAGCCGGTTGAAAAAGGTTCAAACGCAGTTGTGATTTGCAGCGAGCTTACGATAACATCACTTCACTTGCCCGCTAACTGCGCGCTAAGATTGACTAGAATATCTAATGTTTCTCTCTATCTAACCTATTACTATCTAATATTTGGCTCATAATCACTCAACCTTAGCAGTGGCGGAGATACAGCCATGAACCTCGTGCTTTTGGCAGCTCTTCTGACCATAACTTACACTCTCAGTACTAATGACTTCCACTTGCCTGCCCAAAATAATATTATTCATACTCATTCCTTTGAAAAGAAGCTTTTGCTCTCCTTACAGTCATTTTAAAAGAAAATATGTAGGTGCCACAATCAATATCACTGCACAGCACTCACATTAGTAATACATTAAAGCTGCTATGATCAATATCTTTATATTAACAATGGATCACATGAGCGCATGTGTGTGTGTGAAGGGGTGGCTTGTAATGTCAAACCCACTGATGATTATCAGGTGACTCTGCAGTTCCACTCGGCTTTTCAAAATAAAATAAATATTAGAGAAGGAACTGTGATTTATAAGCTCCAAAAAAAATTCAACAGGCAGCCAGAGACCAAATGAATGCAAATGTTGCTCTATATTTAATATAAGTTACTTAGCTATAAGGAAATGTTAATTTGGAGTTCATAGAATTAATAATTCCATCAAATTTTGATGTTTCGCTTCCTCCACTTGGCCTAAACTTGAGTGACACTTTGCAGAGCACCGGAAACCAAACGAAGAAAAATTAGCACCATTACGGGAATGAATGTACTCGAGGGCGCATGGAAACACAAACCTATCAGAGGAAGCTCTCAATTTATTCCACAGATGCATCGGCGGGTGCCAAGCTACAAGCGTTCACGCAACAATGTTTTCAGAAGGGATATCATAAATCCTGCACACATTTAGCCAAATGTATAACCTTGTAATTAAAAGAAAATAAATCCTCTATAAAGTGCCCACCAGAGAGCGATTCACTCAGATGAGCGATGGAAGGAACCGCACGCTTGAGTTATAGTCGTAATAAGGTAAACGAGACAGATTCAAGACACAGTGTCATTATCAAGAAACGTACTGCTTCATTTATTGAGCTTTAAAGAGACATAGGTGTACAATACCTGCCTGCCCAATATCAAAACTTCCCGCATGTTTGGGGCCACAGGCTGCACTGAAATATGATTTCTGGAGAAAAGGGGGGGGGTCTCAAAACAAAGTGGCTTGGCATATTGAGCGTGACAAATATACTAAATTCCCCCTTTCCTGAAAATCAAGAACATTAACAATGTTGGGCTCCGTTTTCATGTCCATGTGGAATTACTGTGGCATAGCCATAATGTTTTCCCCTATTCCCATGACATGTTAAGCAGAGAGCTCTGTTTCCTTTTTGCTTTCAGTCATAGTGCAAGTGCTGCCTTCCAACTTTTTTTGGGGGGGGGGGGAAGCTGTTATTGTAGTGTCCTTCAGCAATTTCCATGGTTTCCTTCTTACAAGTTTTCGGGGTCAGGAAGGAACAGCTTTTTATTCCTCCGAGCATTTCCTAGCCTTTCTGCATCATCCGATTGTTAGTCTTGGCCCACATTATCAGTGAAAACAAACTCTCATAGAGGCAGTCACCCCTAAAATAGATAGCTTTCTCCTTGCATCCCCAGGCATGCTGTGTGGCCCTCTGATAGCACTAAGTAGAGAAACATATATTCTTGTATGAACTCCCAGTATGGAAGGGAAACAGGCTGCTGCCCTAATGTTGGTATATCCTCTAAAACCACTGTTTATGCAGCATAGTTAGTCGAGAGGCAGAATGATGGGAATTTCACAGGGATAAGACACCGCAGATAGCCCCCCCCTCCTTTGTTCAACAGCTTGATTTGGCACAGGCCATCCTTCTCAAGAAACACTGCTCTCAACCACCTTCTACTGTCTCCACCAGGAGAGGAAGGAGAAGATCTATTACTTTCACTCCCAACAGCAAAAACTAAATTTGGCCCGGTACGCTTCCATCAGTGCCAAATTGTCATCATCCATGAAATATTAAAGAAGCAATGATATTCTCAACATATGCTGTGAGATGTGGGCTTCATCTTGAATTCAATTTAAAACAACCTGTCTTTTCTTATGTTTCCAACAAGAAACTGCATGATCCTCAGTGCCCATCAGCTCAACGAAAGCCAAGCAGTAAGAGACACTAAAACAATGACACATTCCCAACTTTTTTAGTTATTTAAAGAAAGCTCCAATAGCTGCAAGCATCAGGGAACGGGTTGTCACATCGCTATGTGGCTTCTGTGTACGCGTTTCCTGATCAAACTGTCTCAGAGACAAAGCAAGGCCACAGAGAGAGCAGGCAGGCCGCAGCAGGATGAAGCATACCTTGGACTGCATTCATTCAAAACTCAGCACCTCACAGGTTTGTCAGGAGGTGTGGATGTGTTTACTTGTGGTTCACGCAACTGCCATGACGCATTCAGAAAAAAAAAACACTTTATTCCTTCGATTCACGACATTGTTCTCAAAGGAAATATAGAAACAACAAGTTAAGCTTTTACTTCTGTGCTAGACTTTTTCTTGGCCGACTCCAGCTTCATATTTAACAGACAGATACGAGACTGGTTTTGATCTTCTCATCTCACTTCCAACAGGAAAACTAATAAACTTCTTTCCCGAAATGTCAAACTATTCCTTCAAAAGACATTTCAATCTGGCTCCCGGTTACATCGGTGACTTTGCTGCTCTTTCAGTGATAGACTGCTGCCATAATTGTTCCAAAGTCTACAAGACTAAAGATGAGAAACCGTCAGCCGTGACGGCTCCTAGAGTAAAGGCGCCTTTAAACTGGGGGCTACTAACATTCTTTCAAGTTCACTGCATGTCACACTGTGTGAGAAGAGTTTAATAAAGCCGTGGTTTCAATCTGTGTCAGGCCATAGAGTATCCATTTTGAGATGTGTCACACTGATAATGAAAAAGAAAGAAGGGGAGTGATTGTGAAGTTAATTGCGGCCAAGAAAGAGGGCGGCGTGAAAAGCTTTTGCTAATGTCTTCCAACATTATGCTCGCAAATATATATATAAGTATATTTCTTCCTCATTTACTGTTGTAGTCTTATTGGTTCCTTGAGGCTAATTTGCTGGTTGGTTTGGCTTTTTGGCTCTTGGTCCTGAATTTCCAATCCAGCCAATCTATGGTCGGTCACTATTTTTTCTGGGACAGCAAAAAAAATGCAGTTTTGGTTATTTTTCAGGTGTTTGTTTTGATCCCTAGTTTTAGAGTGTTCTGCCAAGAAAGAGGCTGCTACTTGTTTTATGTCTAAAGTAGCTTGTTTCTTGCTGCATCTTCTGTCTGAGCCAAGCTTGTCCGAGGGTCTTCGCCTTGCAGGCGGGCCAGGAAGGTAATCCTTGGACAAACACAAACCACCTTTGACTTGTCAAGAATGTTATCAGGGTCCATATACTCCACCGTGGGTTGAGGAAGGAAAGATCTCAGACTTAAAACGCTTCCCCAACAGCTGTTTGCTGCATCACTCTCTCTGTCTACCCCCCACGCTGGACGGAGCACCCAGGCACGGGAGTGCTATCTTGAACGGTCTCCTCCGTCCGTCTCTTTCATCAGGGGCTGGCTGGAGCAACATCAGGGCGAGCTTTCTCTCAGACAAGCAGTAAAAATGTTGGCGTGATTAAGATAGATAGACTGGCCCGGACACTTAATCTTCTGTCCAATGAAAAATGTTAACTGCATCCTGATGTCCACCCCCCCCCCCCCATGGAGTGCAATTAGGCTGAATTACCACTGTTTGTTTCAGCGCCCCCTCTGAAATGTCGACACCAATTATTTTCTTGTGCTAATCTTCTACTTGTGCCTAATATTTGTGCATCCATGGAATTCAACCCTGTAAATACAACCCACTAACTATTAATCCAAATTAAATAATCTATTTCAAATTAAAATGTCTGCAGTCCTGCAAACTCCAGTGTCAGGAAAGAGGCATGGCAGTGTTGGTGGTGATGGCAGACGTTTTCACATGCTCCCCATTTTCACATCTGAGCAGAAAGTTACTGGAGGGGTCTCATTAGTCAAACCTTCAGTCTACCAACGCTGCCGTCGTGTTTTCATAGTATCACTTGTACTATCACAGACGGATGAGGTCCACTGAGCAAAGATAAAGCCGGTGTTATTTCACCCCTGGCCTTTCTTGACACATGGATCGCTTTTGGGAGTCATGCAGAAACACACACACAAGTTGTCAGACAGCGAACTGGTGGAGAAACTCATCAGTAGTGTTTATATTTTTTGATAGATTAATGCATGTTGGTCGGATCTCCAGAATGGAAAAGTGTAATTTCTGCTGTATAAAAAGTGATTCTACACATACAAAAAACGGGGCTCCCAGATTGGCTGTCAACCTGGGCAAACTGTCCAGAGTGGGAGGAGCCTGCAGCGATGGAGGCGACCCGCCCAGCCCATCACTTTTTTTTTCAGTGAGTTTACAAACAACTTCTTTAATAGAGCACAAAAGCTCTCAAAGTGCATCAAATTGATGCATAAAAAAAAAAATCATTATTCATTAATTGCAGGAAGAAAATATTGCAATGTCAGTTTTGTTCCATTATCGTGCAGCTCTAACACACACCATGCTTCAAACCTTGACATACACCGTATATGGTGTATACACAATTCCTCCTCCAAACTGAGATAAAGTCAGCGACACACTGTGCAGTCCAGTGATAAATTGATATTACACATATTTTTCTTAGCTGATATTTTGCAGATTCCGTCCCGTAAACTCAAAATACCTCTGATACAATATTTCATTTCTATCAGCTCTGTGTTTTAATAAGAGAATGGGGCGGAGCGGCCTCCAACACGATACCTCCCCAACTACAAACTCAACCAACATCATAACCAACATCAGGCTAATTGATGAGGAATAACCATTTCCTCCAACCCGAGGAGTGAAAACCCTACTGAGAGTAAATCAAAAGCGGGGGCACGCTGATTGCTAATGAACAGATTTGGGGTATTGATGAAGCCAAGGTTGATTAATTCCCCAGTTACACTATAATCCACCACATTAAACCTGCTAATCTTATTTCAGAACATACAGAGGAAAGTTGAGGAGCCGGTCCTGCCGAATGTGGAAGTTTGTTTATTTGATTCATGTATTCCTTTCAGGGAGATAGTCTCGCACTCTTTGGAGACACGAAGTCTCAAAGCTTAGAAAAGCAGAGCGCCTGCCAAGTCATATCGGCGGTGGCTCCGCGATGATTCGGAGATCATTAACATTACAGTAGAACCATATTTGAACATATTAAACACATCGGTAGCTCTATAAATAAACCGTAATTTGGTTGTTCAAGAGTAATTAAACAGAAGTTGTTTTAGATTACATCAGCTAAGTAGAAACCCAGATTGTATCCTATAGAAGGATAACAGGTTGTAGATTTCTTTTCTTCTTTTATGCAAGTCTGGATGTTATACTCACACGTCCTTGACTTGAATAAATAAAGGGAGCATTCTCCTCCTCTGTCTTTTTCCTCCTCTCAGTGTCTCTAGGGACTCTCTCTGACTTCCTGCCATTAAAGAGACAGCCCACTGGAGAACAGGGGGTGACTGACATGTAACTACCTCTGCTCTATGACCGACGCGCTGCGCAACTCAATTGGACATCTGTGGAATTTACTCAAAGGCTCGTTTACTCAGGAAAGAAATAGAGAGAAGTAGGAAAAAATAACTGCGTTTGCCGGACGGATTCGGAGCGGCGGATGGGGAGAACTGGACATATAAGACAGCTGTGAGACATCCAGAACAAAAAGTTCAATTCGAGTAATGTACACAGTTGCATAACAGCATAGCAGGGTTGATATAAATTGTGTTGCTAATTCTGTCTTCACAGATTATTAACTACAGACTTGTCCGATAGAAGCTTTGTTTCTGCAATCTGTCAAAAGTATCAGCGACACAGAAATACAGCCGTTCTGCAAATTAACCACAATGTGATTTTGACCAAGGACACGGCGTCTCAACGCATGACCCGGACAAAAGGAAGAAACAAAATCTCAACCCTCCAAAAGCACATAAACTTCGCTTCTGACAAACACTTTGACAAACAATGTGTCGAGTACGAGAAAACAGCAAACACGGCCCGGTTTGAGTCTGAGAGCCTCATCCAGAAACCCAAACAAGTTATCTAGTGAAGCCACAAACAGACACTCTGCAGAGACCACACACGCCCACGGAAACACAAATATCTCAACAAATACACGACATCGCGACCACTTCAAAGGGATCGGGCCCCGCTCTCATGCAGGGACGTTGCAGATGTGATCCAGTACGTTTTCAACAGGGATCTAATTAAAACATGAAAAACCAACTGAAGTCTTTTTATATATAAGGATCGTTTGTGCACTCTGTCGGACAATGTTGTTCCCCGCTGCACTCAAACTGCACGCCACCCTCCTTACCTTCTGCAGCCACTGGGTATAATTCTCCATAATGTGTTCGAGCTGCTGGATCTTGTGGCTGGGAAACTCTGGCTCAGGTGGCGGAGCGTCTCTCTGGAGAGAGTTGCCGTTTTGCTGCGGGCTCCCGGCTTTCGCCTCCCTGCAGGAGCCTCCTCTGGCTCCGTCGCCCTCAGGCAGGATGAACGTATAGGTGCACTGGCCATGCTGGATCTTATGAAAGCGTCTGTTACTGTAATTACTGTTACTGCTTCCTCCACTACTGCTGCTGCTGCTGCTGCTGCCACCTGTGCTGCTGCTGGTGCTGCTGCTGCTGCTGCTGCTATCCGTCCCTCTGCGCTGCTCCCCTCCTCCGCTGCTTACAATCACCAGAAGCGCTGCCAGAGAGAACAAGTGGCGGCCAACGTTGTACCACAGCATCATATCAGCCTGGGGTAAAAGATGCAGGTGAGTTAAGTTCTGGTATGTGAAGCCGGTCTGTCGGGTTTCCTTTTGAAGCTGGATCAGAAGGTGGTGAAGAACATCGTTAGCCCGTGTCGTCCATCCTTACGTGGGACCTCCAGCATGGAAAGCTACTGCGTGGACACTTGCACATGCTACGTCTCCAAGAGCTCCCTTTAAGTTTTGGTCCCGGCAGGAAAAGTTACACACATGGTTTGCAGAGTGACAGCTTTTGTTACAAATCTTGATGGCCCTCCAAGGAAATCAAAGCCGGACCGCGTTGGTGCATTTATCAATCATGTGCATTTAAAAATAGGCGGCGGGGCGAGCTGGGATGGTGTCGTCAGACCTCCCCTGGTCCCTCTGCCTTCCCTTCCTCCTCTGCTCTCTGACTTAACGGCTGGGAGAGAGTGAGAGAGAGAGAGACGCTCACTCTGAAGAACAAGCTCCAAGCTCTCAGCACACTCTGCGCCTGCCCCTCGCAGAGTCTGCGGAGGAATGTGAGTATGTGTGCACAAGCGAGTGTGTGCATGTGTGTGTGTGCCTGGCAGAAAAGGGACCCCAGCACAGAGGATGTGCTTAGACTACGAGGATCGGTTTACAGGCGCTGCTGACTGCAGGCTCATGTGGTTGACCTGCCTTTCTGCCTGTGTGTTGACACAAAAAAACGAAACGTGTGTGTTTAATTTATCTGCTCTTGAGATACAACTCTACTCCCTTCTATACTGTACAATGACAGGTGCTATATCACAAGTAGTTTTTTTATTGTCCAATTCTCAACTTCTATTACCTCCCAGTAGAAAACCATCCTCTTGGCTATTGAGATTTTCTTTCTGTCAGCCATTAAATTAGTTTGCACCATGCAGCAATTTCCGGTCCTGAAGAGTGCAGCCAGCGCTGAAGTGCCTCAAACTTGCATTCTCTCTACTGGCCATCAGGGGGCGACTCTTCTGATTGCAAAAACAAGTCTTGCTGTTCACTGGTTGCAAAACATCAGAGATGGATTCCTAGATGATTTTTTTATTCCATGAATTCTTCTTCCTTGTAAAACTCAGATGCCTAATTACCCACAATGCAACTCAACTGCTGATATTTCAGTTTGAGATCTCAAGCAAAAAAGTTCTGCTAACTCAGAGATTTCTTTCTTTTTCAAACTTGTCGTCTTCAGCCCCAACAAACCCTGACTTTATAGACATCACTTGATGCGTTTCTCATTCTGGGCCTGTAAACTTCCGTATTTTAAGAAAAAGCAAAGCGAATTTGAATGTGAAAAAGCTGCTCTGATTTATTTTCGATCTCTCATCTACCCACTCCGTCTCCATTACATACACTGTTCCTATCACCACTCATTTCACGTACAGTATGTCTCTATAACACCCTACACTCTGCTGTTATGTTTTCAACAAAACAAAAAGTGAAATCCAAGAATGAGCAGTGGAAGAAGGAATGTGTCTTCATCATTAGGCCAGAAGAAAGAGCAGAGTGAAGAAACAGCACTGAAAGGCTCTGGGTCAAAGGTCAAGTCCTTGTTATGGACAGTCCATTAAAAGCTCTGATTCGGGGAGACACAGCTGTCCGAAATCTGGCCGGACTTCAACATTCCTCTTCGGTCCAAAAACATCCAAATGTGTGTGACGGTGCATGTGCTCCGTCCGTGAGCGGCGCTGTGGACTCGTGTTTACCGTCTCTATCTGCTCATGCTTACATGTTATACTGAATGTGTCTGCACGATCCTGCATGTACGTGCGTTTGATAGAGTGTGTGTATTCAGTGATAGCGGGGGGCTAGAAAACGTTGGGCCCTCTGTGTGGGAGCCGAGGGCCGGTGTGAACGAATGCATGAAGGAGACTCAAGATAACAAAACCCCTTGAATAACTCAGTCCGGCCAAGACACAAAGCATGTGCAAATATCTCGTGGAGCGCTTGTCTTTGGTTGGCGTACTTCGGTGGTGTCTTAAAATCTGGGCGCCGGTTAGAGTGTCCAAGGGAAACTAAGTGGGAGATAATCTTCACCTCTGTGTGCAAAAATTGAAAACAACATGACGTTTTTATGAGCAGCTGACGTACTGATGTAGAAATCAGGAGGGGAGCTGTGACATCTAGTCCTCTGTTAACGAGTCATTAAGTCAGCTGGAAACATTCATGTCTTCAACAAACTCATGGAGTGAACGCTAGCTAGCTTACCGAATGAATCGTGAGAAATATTAAGTACTATAAAGTAGCCAAGAATTCAATTTGGTCACTAAATGAGCAATATTAACCATCATGAATTGTGCTGAAGGAAAAATGACACATTGAAAATAAGCTATTTGCACCCATTTCAACAACAGGAGCATATACCACTTTTGTTCTACCCTTTCACAATAAAAGCCCAAGAAAAATACGCAGCATCACTGCTTACCAGTGCAACCAATTAGCTATAAATATGTGTTTATTACACCAAAATATGTCTGTATTTATTATGGAAGGTCCACCAGCCATAATTAATCTGGCATGTTTTAATTGTTCAACAGCAGTGACATCATCTATGGCACAGACAAAATGACCCACTTAGTGTCGTTAAGTGTTTCTTCATATGTCCGATGAGCTCACTATGTCGTCCTCTACATACTTCCTGTATATAGTGAGTAGGGAGTAGTGAATGAGTGAGTGATATCCGACAAAAACCTAGTTACAGATGTCAGCTAGAAATGGCTGAAATAAAAAAAAAAAAAACGCTTGCACAGATAGCTTGTCACATGACTACAAGGAATGCTTCTTAGTGATCCATCAATTCTGCCGTGGCATACTGTATACAGTATACGGAAAGTTAGAACTTGATAATAAATTTGGTAGATGCGTTTCATTGAAAAAGGTTCTCACAGTTTGCTGTATTGCAGCCAGCATTGGCTTATTATACTTGACCAAGATTTTGAGGAAACACAAGTTGTTTATATTTATGAGTCTGTAACCGAGTGGTGTAATCTCCGATCCGAATTCTTACTGGAATGTAAACTTATTGAGACCCCCTGTCCAAAACTGCAAGAGCGAAATCATTTGCTAACCCTGGAGGTCCCGTGCTCTGTGTCCTATACTTCCTGTCCCATACATATATCCAACGCACATGATTATAGTAAAATGCCACAATCACTTTGCTGGTGCCAGTCAAGTACAGTGCGGGTCATGTCAGTTGCGAGAGGCCTCGAGGCAGCTGGCCTTCATGGGAATCTGGCTTATGTTTTACTTGTGATAAGTTTGGGAGGACATATTGTATAACTCGACATCAATCTGAATGACACTGCCTTCCGCATGCAATCTAAAAATTGAATGCATGATGTGGGAACATAGAAGATCAGAGCTTTCAGAAGCCAGTCGCTCCTGGTGGGGTGGCTGCTTGCAGGTTAAATATAAAGTCACGGAAGCTAATTCCACAGGGGAGAAGGGACAAAAACTTTACATTCCCCCAACTTCTTGTTTCAGCTCTATTTACGAACTAAAGCAGTTTTATAAGTTCTACATTTCTAAAACTAGATGCATCAGGCAGAGTGAGGGCATTAATATCTGTAGCAATTCTTTTGTACAATTATTAAAAAGGTTCCCTGTGGAGTTTGCGACCACTAGCACTGCTGTGGAGCGATTTATATGACCGAGTCCCTGTTTTATATGCATTCTGCACAAGCTGGACGACGCGCATGCAATTAACATTATAGCCATTGGTTATAAGCATGTGTGCCAAGAGACACAGCAATCCTTCCAGCAAAGACGACGAAGAAGAAGACTGCAAGCTAGCAAACAATGGAACAAGTCTGACATGTAACCTTTCCCTCTGTGGGGAATCAATGCTTAGGTATCAATATCTGGGATTCTACAATATATCTTACAGTCTGGCTGGGTCACAGGCTCACTTGGTTCTCTAAGCTGACAAAAAATGATAGAAACAAACACGTTTTCTGTTGTTCTGGTTTGAATTATGTTACAGTTCCTTTTATTTTAAATCAAGGTTTTCCTTTCCTTTAGAATGCAAATGTGGGGGCGTCACCGGATGAAGGCAGAGCAGAGTGTCGGCCGATCAAATACTTTTAATATTGAGGTGGGATACGAGAAGCCCCTTCCAACTTGGAATGGGATCCTTGTTTTTATTGAAATCTGATTGGCTCAGTCATTTTCATAGTGAACGTGACAAACTGTGTCTAGTGTTCCAGCTGGATTCAGTTGAGTGGTGACGTGCTTATACAAACTGAGGACGCAGGTGTGGGAGAGACATCCATAAGGTTTTCATCATCATCGGATTCTCTTTATGTCTCAAGTGTGAAAATTGTGTTTAAATCACTGCCAAAATCTTCTTGTGTACAGAAGTCTAGTTTAGTTAAGCTTCCTTTGGTTTGCTTCCTACCTCCTTTTGCGAATGGCAGTTATCACACATAAATAAAAATCTAAACATTTAAAAATACCATATTTCTAAAAGTAAAGTAACAAACAATTTAATTTATCGACGGAATCTCACCTGGAAAATCCATGATAGTTGGAAAGAAACGTCAGAGGGACATCCATTCCCCAGTTTAACGCTTTTCTCTCCTTCTCAGTATCGTCAGCTTTACTTTATTTCTCTTTGTTGAACATCTTACGTTAGAAGTTTCCAATTTTACTCTTCTCAAACTAAATGAGTTCCTGTCACTCACCTGTCAGGTGTCCGGTAGCTCGGGTTGGGAGTTGATTAGGTTTCCTGCCTGTGAGGCATTTTGGGGACATCTGTAAATAAGGGTAACATAAAATGATCGGGTTAAAACATAGTAAAAAAGCTTGAGAATTTATGTGATTTTCACCAGTAATAAACACTCATTAATCTCCTATCCCTGGCCAGGACACAAAGAAGCACACTGTGGGTTATAAATGCAGTTGCCACTGGATTTAGAAGACAAACAGCGTTCCGTTTGACTCGAAAGACAAACCTCAGCAACTCATTCAGACGTGCTTGAATGGCTTCAGCACTCTCAGTGTTTGCCTGTTTCTTTTAACCCGGACAACTTCAATGTGATTAAACGGTTGCATAACACCAGCCAAAACACCGATGGCACCTTTTCTTTCGCCCCTGGGTTTCACCGTTTGTCATGGTGATGGTGATGTGTGCACACACACACACACACACACTCAAAGACAGTGTCATGGTAATGCTGAACCGGTGCCAGCATCTATAACATTGAGTCGTCAGCGAAGAGACTTATTTGAAGTGCTAATGTGGGTCACTCTTGTATTATTCTCCTGTTTTGAGTTGAGGGCGGACTTGTCATATTCCGAGTTCCTTCTGAAAGATCCACATTTCGGTCTGCTGGGGCCTCGAGGGAACAGTAATCACCTTGTTAGCAATTCACCCAGTCATGACATCACTTTCCACACTCAATGGCTCCAAAGGTAAGAGTTAAGGAATTACACATTTGCGTGTGAGTGGATTTCAATTTAGTAAAGGACTCTCCCGTGTCCGAGTGCATGTGCTGAAGGGGATGGATTAAGGACAGAGTTACATTGGTGGCTTGCTCTCCGGAGCCACTTCAACAACTTTGCAATAAGCCTATAGAGTAATAAGATCACATTTTTAAGCCTGCTTACAGAAATCCTTTTGGAAAATAATACAGAGGCTCAACCTCCAACGGTTTTCCACGTAGAGACAAACATAAAAGGATTAAGAGGAAAAGTAGATATCCAGCAGAGCACGGAGTTGAACGGAGGCCCACCAAGAACAGTTTCCCTTTGCACCACCCTCTGGAGAATGGAATTAAACGTTAAATCCTTAATTCCTCACAGACCTATCTGCGATGAAGAAAAGCAGGACGTTTAGCTGAAATAGCATTATTTGGTCGCTCAGTCAGACTGACATCAACTATTGGTTGGATTTCCATGAGATGTGGTACAGACGTCCATGTTTCCCCTCAGGATAAATTGTCACATTGGTCACCACCACCATCAGGTCAATATTTTACTTTTATTATATGACAAAATAAAGTGATTCCTATCAATTTCTGCTGTACTCTGTGTTGAGTGCCAATTAGTAAATGTTATGCTGGGCTCCACACAACTCCAGCATCATCGATTTCCAAATTCCTACTTGTGAACTTGAGAATATATAGTATGTTCGCCTGTATTTAACTAAAATAATACACCATATGATATAATTAAACATGTTCAAGGTTTAAACTGATGTGAAAATATGTTGCAACATTATTAGGCAGTACGGTAAACAATCTCTGAAAGTAATCTTCTCTGCACAAAAGTTATTTGGTAAATCATTAAAAATGACAGAAAAATATGGAGGCTGCACTTCTGAGAGTAAAATTACGTGTTCACCAGTCAAACAAACATCAATTTGTCACGGTCAGCCATAGTTTTTGTTTACGTTTTGGCCCCGTGCAGCTGCAACGCTTGGAGGTCAGAAGTCGGAAATTTCAACCTTCGAGTTGTCTGGAAGAGCATTGCTATGCTAACATGCTAAAAACATGGAGAAAATTTTACACCTGCATAACATCAGCATCTTAGTATTTCCATTGTGAGCATGACATGCATTTAACTCACAGCACCTTGTTGCCTAACTTTTAAAAAGAAAAAAAGTTAGTGTAGCATCTGTATGAGGTGCACCTGGCTTTCAAGCATCTACAATGTAAACCCACCCACCTCAGACAAAATGCTGTGGGAGTGTGATGACGTAGGTTCAAAAGGGTGGAACAAACGCGGGACACAGGAAGTGACGCCAAGGGTCCCGACCAAGTGTGCTTCGGTGAAGAATTGGGATGAGAACACGTTGTGACAAAACAGACGTAAACACAAAGCGCTTAGAGATCGTAAAGTACGTTTCACTCCCATCGATAGTGGCTCTGACTAAATTCTGCTGCGGCAGCAGATGACTTGATGGATCCCCTGAACGACCCATTGTGACACGTGCCTGCCTGGAGCCATGATGTCATCAGGGTGAGACCGCTAGAAGAGTGACACCGCGGAGCCATTAGCACAAGGTGGCTGTCATTCTTCATTACCCCAACCCCCCCCGGTTTTCCAAGCCGGCCCTCACCGCAGGCATGGCCTCTATCTCCTGTCAAAGCAACCGCGTGCAATCCTCGTCCCGCCTCGACTTCTCCCATCCTCGGCACACGAAGTTCAGGCGGAGGTGAACGGAAAAGTAAGGAGGTTTCTGTCTGTCAGTATGATGTTAAATCTTTTATTCCACTTCTTACGTCAAGGGGCCTTTTTTTTTTTCTTGTTTCACTCACAATACTTGCAACAATGTGAGCAGGAGAAAAGGGAACGAGTTCCGAAAAAAGGAGGCATCTGCGGTCAGAGCAACCGCTTTCCTGCTGGTCTCACAGTTGGGGGGTGAAGCACCATGGTTGCACTAAATATATATCAGCAAAGAATAGAAACAAACAAAGGGGAAAACATGTTTTAGATTTCCAAGCGCCCTTGCCGTTTTTTTGCCGCCTATCAACGTATCATTATCATCAAAGTCTGTTGGAAAAGCAGGTCCATATTTCACAGCTCAAGTTAATGTGTATACTTCTGTGTACCGCGTGGTACCGGTCCCATCTGATGTGCCCTTTTCCAACATCTCACGCCATAGTTTATTTTCATTTCTGTCGTGTACAGTGGAATCATTTTCTGCAAATCACTGAGATCAAATCCGTCAGGATGAAGTCAGCTGAACCCCCGCTTTCAGTTCGCAATCAAAAGCAAACCCCCATGGGAAAACAAGTGCACGAACAAATTATGACCTTTAGTGCGGCAATGCTCGGCTGTTACAAAGGTCAGAAGGGGTTTTGGCATCTCGAACGGTACTCTGGGTATGCTACTCTCTGTCCTGCCACGAACCGAGGGGGCTGAGTAAACACTACAACCACGCAGGTCTGCAGAACACAAAAATACTGAGATGTACAAACACAACATTAACTCAAAAGCCATGCACACAATGTAATGCACACACTTGGGACAATAGGCAGACTCGCTCTGCCAAATCTAATAGTGGGAAAGCAGCTGCTCAGCATGCTCAGTCTTTGGCTGCATCCAAAATCGCTCACTATATAGTGAGTTTGCCATATTGTCGTGCTGTCCTATATAGTATCGCACAGTTCATCTTGAAAAGTGGTGTACAACCAATGGTCACTAACAAGCATTATATACCATCATGCATTGCGCAAAAGTACAAATGACAGATGGACGAGCATAGAGAGATCGGTGTGATCGGGACAAATCCGAGAGTTGTGGTGCGAAAATAAGATATAGGAAAATACATTTATTGCCCCAACATGGACAATGGTAGCATATAGCTCTCCTTTTGTTCTCACCTTTTACAATAAAAGCCCTAGACAAATATGCAGCATCGCAGCTCAATGGTGCGACAGGAGTGACGTAACTGACTGAATAGCGTCTGGATGGTTTTTTTTTCTATTTGCCGATGAGCTCGCTATATATTCCTCTATGTAGAACTCCCTGGATAGTGAGTAGGGAGTAGCGAATGAGTGATTTCAGAGACAACCTTTGTATGTTTTAATCATTCCATGGTCTGTTTCCAGCGTTCGTAACTATAGCATCCTCACACATCACATTCCTCAGACTTTGGCTAATATTCTCGACGCATATTCTCCATCCACATCAGATAACACGTTGCAGGCTGACACCCGATACAGTACTTCCCAGTAACATGTGATTTCTGTCAGTCACAACAACGCAGTTAGACTGCCTCGGCATTTGTCAGCGCTTTATCAGCGCACATTATGAAACACTGGAACCCGATCTGCTGCGGTTATGAGGCCGCTTTAATTAGCGATAACTAATTTAGCCCCGGCTACTTGGACCACTGTTTGACATCAACCACGATGCCGCTGATGGAGGCGCTTTCTGCTGGCTACAGATAGGCTACATTGTCCAGTGTCATACATCAGACGCGACACAGTAAGCCGTGCTATATCTTCTTACTCCCTCTGCTAATTTCACCACTGGTGAGCGTTGTTTGCTCTCTTCATCTTAACGACCAGCCAGCTTGCTGCCATTTGTCATGTTGTATTTTCTTCTGTGGTAATGGGGGCCGGTCGGTCCTCTCGACACGGGGGAAAGAGCATGACATCACTGCACGGATATTTTCTTGACTTAACCTGCCTGTGGAGTCAACAACGCATCATCAGCGTGTAGGTGTGCGTTGTATGAGGTCATGCATGCACAACACACACGACCCCGGCTTCGCTCTATTCAATTGCATGTTGCCGATCACATTCAATGACTCATACACACACAGGAAGTGCAGCAGTGTTGAAAATGGATGTCACACTTTCTCCACACGTACGCTTCCTGTGTTTCATTGTCTCGCTTTCTTTTCAGATGATGTACGGCGGTCTAGCAGGCCGAGACGAATGGGGAAAGGCCTCCAGCTTCACCTCAGCGCACACTCCCCTCCGCTAACCGCATGAAAGATGGAGGGTGAGGAATCAGATAAGAGGCCCCATGAACAAGAGTTGGTCTTTGTGCTTCACTGTCCGCCCCACCTTCACCTACCCACGGCTCTGTTTGTGGACATTATGAAGTATGACAGTCAACACCAGGCAGAGCAGGGTTTTGTCGATTCTGTCACAGTGGTAATCCTTTAATGGACGGAGGGTTAGTTCGGTAAGAGCCAAAGAATGTCCACAAAGTCTTTGCAGTGTCAGGTGGTGCATAAAATAAAAAAAACTCCTGAGAGAAGATGGATCGCTATGATAGTGTTCCTGATGCAACATCCATCTTAAAACCTGTTTTATCTGGAGGTGATGAAGCGATAAAAACTTACAACCAGCAAACATGGTGGAGAATACGTGTTTGATTTATCAAATTCCAGAAAAAAAAAGGGTCAAAGATCACTTAAACTGTGATAAAATGCTGCTGAAAGTCTGCAAAATCAATCACTTGTTGCTCAAAGAATGTTCACGAAGGATGCACAGTGGTAAATTTATGTTAGCCAGCATGCTACAGTATAACTCACAAAATGTGCAAACAGCACACACTTGGCTCACAGAGCACTGCATTTTTGTTTTTTTTGTAATGATTGATTCATGATACATACACTAAAACATTGACAGTTGTCATATTTTGGGGCTGAAGCCATTAATGTTTGCTTTGAAAATCAACTGCAGATGACCGCCAAGCCTCATGGGACTAATCTCTCTATCATGGTCAACGGAAGCATCTGCATCTGTTTTTGGTCAAGCAATACTCAAATTGGTTATGCCCAAAGAAATAGAAGAGGAGTAGAACTGACATCGAACAGTTCTCCGTGCTCTTCCGACTGGTGCAAAAGAAAATGCAGATTGTTGTCACGGTGACAACAGACAGCTAAAGTATAAATTATTGTCGCAGCATGCCTGCAAGAGAACAGCTGCTCTGAAGACGAATAGGTGGTTTGTTAGGCCTTCTCTGAATGGGAATGTCCAGTCTAATCACATTTTATTTTAATGCCCTATAAAGAGTGGAGTGCCCCAGGGCTCAATCATCTTTTATTTACATATACTTCTCTGAGGTTATATGTAGGGATGGCATTGCATTTCATGGTTACGCTGATGATACTCTAATATTCCTTCCAGTGAAGCCCAAAAGCCACCGTTAGCTAGCTAACGTTGCAATGAAAACACGATGTGGGAAACTACCCTGCACCAGTAGAAGTGCCAAATCATCTGGTGGTGAAATATGACCCTGAATACATTACTTTGGGATTCATAATGGCCGGAGGTGATGAGTGAAGGTAAGCAGAATATTATTTTTTGTCAGTGAAGATGACATTCATGTAATTTACTTTTCTGTCATGCTATGTTTGGGTTTTTTCCCCATTTATTTGGGCAGATGATCCTTAAAAGTCCATTTTAAGTATGTTTGAAGCACTTTGCAATGTGTGCTTTGAAAACTGCTCAACATATAGCATTTTTTCTTTACTTTACCTGCTGGCAATGTTTGTTTCTGTGTAGCATTTAGTCAGTATTTAAGGTGGTTTGCTGGAATTGTCTGTGAAAATTCTGATCAAATACCAAAAATAGTCAGTAAGAACTGAAGAAGCCTCTTGGATGAGAGCAGCAACGTCTTCAAAATGTGATCAAGTCAAGTTACCTACGATAAAGCTTTCAAAGAATGGAATTGTTAGTCTGAAACAAATCCCCTTAAAATGTACCTTTTTTCTGTCCCTCTCACTCCACCTTCACATCTATATGTCTACGGTCTCTGAATCACCTGATGACAAGACAAAGTGACTCTTGTATGTTTATTCTCTGCAGTTCTGACATCAATCAGCTGCTTGTTTTGGTTGTAGTCAAGTTTCTACCTCTAAATTCACCTTTTTTTTTTGGTATTTGACATTTTAATTTCTTTCCTTATTATTTCACCAAATGATTTCATATTACAAATCTTCAATCAACGCTTTTTCTTTGAGATAATGAAAATAAAACTGTTGAAAATGTGTTTTCACCAAAAAAGATTTGGCATCATCACCTGGCCAGGTGAAGTGCTGCACAATGTGCTGTCATCACCTGAAACTCATTGAAACTTAGACTAAGCAATAAGGTTGATAAATGCAATGCAACATATGACATTTCCATCAAGTTATTTTTTATTTTGAATGGTCACATAATGAATAAATGTCATCACACAAAAGGGTTATAAAAAAACATAACATTCTTGTCAGTGGAATAATTGCTGGTTTCACCACTTTGGACATCAATGTCACAAAGTTTCATGTTTTTCTTTTTTTTTCTCACTTTGTCTCCAGACTGGACTGTAACTATGACACTGTGGCCCAACTATGTATCCACATCTTCAGGCTTATCTGAACTGAACCCTTGACCGTCACCATGAAGACTGGATTTAAAATGTCAAAATGTCATACAGTTTGTTGCCAAACTCGCAGTTTAAGAAGCAAGAGTCACCAGTAGATAGACAAATCTATCTCTAATGGGACATTTTCTGTAGCTCTTGAGATTCGGCATCAAAACACTGAACTAATAAGATAAAGGGATATTACACATTTTTACCATTTAGCGTGGTTATCTTTTCCCTGATTCGTGCCAACATTTTAATCCACAACACTTTGAAAGGATATGTCTTGAGCTTATAAGATCATATTTTCATGGCATCTCCATGAAGAACGGCACCCAGCAGATATGACCACATCCCTATGTACACTCATGAAGTTAAATGTCACCGAGCCAAAGCAATTCATTCATTACGCTGCACGGTTGATCTTATGCAGCACTCGGACTTAGCAAGTGCGTGGGCCTGTGTGCAACGTCAAAGTGATATGAATAAATAGCACATAATCGCTGATGTTGATAGCACCTCAAGACCCTCTGATAACGGGGCGACGTTTATAGACGTAAATTATAAAGACAAGGAGAGGTGGGAGAAAAAAAGAGAAATGAGAATTGTCCACCTTAGGAAGCGGAGAAGCGGTTTTCTACAGTTTCTCTGAATATGGAAACGGCCTGCGAGGCGTCATTGCGTCAGTGTCTGGCGACGCTCGCCTCCGCCGTTGGAAACACAATGAGGTCAGGGGAGTGAGTGACAGAGTTTAGCGTGTACCTTAAACGCCTCGCAGAGAGCGGGGTTATTAGCTGCCTATTAGAGCTCAAATAGCAAAAGAGCGTGTCTAACTTGTCTTCCCTGCAAACTGGCAGTTATTCACCTGGTGATTCGGGCGGGTACGTTTCAGCGGTCTGTCAGAAACATTGACTGTGCTACAAACCAGATCTTAACACCCCCCCCTTCTCCACACGAGGCGCTTCTCGGAGGTGAATTCCACAGCCGCTGATCAGAAACAAATGTCTCATTAAACTGTCACGATTGATGAATTGATTCCTTTAAATCAGAGTAATTTGCGCTCACACGAGTGATAATTTGACCTTATCAGTTTCACGTCGGGAAATTAGTGCGAAGGTGGAGAAGTGGTATAAACCTGGCCCATGCTGTGTATATGTTTACCAGAGGTCTGTCACGTCAAATAAAGCCAGAAGCGCACCATTGGTTTACATCACGTCACTTTGTTGGATGGGTCAGCAGGCCAACACTAAACACAATCAATGCCCGGCCCTCCAGGACACACCAGCGAGAGGGTCCTTATACTGCTTATTTGAGTTTGTGTCTATGAACTTGTCACGCACTAAAGACGCTATTACCAAGTACAAATAAATGGAAACTAATTTAGCAAATGGGGAGCAAAAGCACCACCACATGGTGCATGACCTCTGTGACATTAGGGGTTTGACCAACTTGCCGATCTCCCTGGTTCTGTTTGTTGCTCCTTGTGGTCTAACAGTTGACAGAACTGGGGCCTGGAGGTGCACAACGCTTCCCACTTCTCTTTTAAGATGGGCCATCAACAGGGACACTCCCCACTGTCCCGACCAATGAAATCTCTTCTTAGATCTCACAGCTATTACAGCCTTTTCTTTTCTTTTTTTCGTTTTCTGGAAAGCACTTTGTCATTTTCTTTTTGAAAGATGCTCTATGATTAAAGTTATTACACAGTATATAGCAATAGCTAGAGAACCACTAAATGTTAATAAGTTACTATGAGTGACTTCTTCTCGTCTCTCTACTGAGTGATGTCACTCCTCTACTTAGCTGTCGCTGTCAACAGCAGACTACCACCTTCCCCTCGGCTAGGATTTTGGATGTTTTCGTTCAGATTCACAGAAATATCAGACACTTTTGAAATTACACTTTTTAGTTGAATGGTTAAATAAATAACCCTAATGCTACACTCTTGTGATAGGTTCCACCTGTAGTTTAGTACAGATGCGTTAATTTAGCACTTTTTAAGCATTTACAAAACACAAAAGGACAAATTATTAAAAATAAGAGCAAACCGAAGCAATGAAACATCAAGAAAATGTCTTTTTGATTTTTTTTTTTAACAGTAATGATGTAACTGATGGGATGTAATCTTCATTTTGAGCACAGAAGAAGAGTCAAGTTATTGTAAGTGAAAGTGAAATCCTTAAATAAATTACTGATGTATGAAGGTGGTGACATCTTATTGTTCAGATATTTCCTTATCTCGGAAACCTTTTAAGGACCCCGCTGGGCGATGGCTGATGCTTGGACGCCAACACACTGATGTAAAGCATGTTGCTGTTGAAAGATAAAGCTTGATTTCACAGGAGATTTAATATGCAGCGGTCAAAATGTGGTGCTGAAGATGTTTTATTTGAAGACTTTGGCCGACCACACCCCAGCGTGTGGATGGGAAAAGTGTCCTGCACTGAGTTGATCCATGTGCTAAGTTCATATGTAGTTTATGAACTAGTTACATTTTAAGGGTTGCACAGCTTAAATCTTACACCTAAACCATTAGACTTTGGTAAAATAACGGAGATAGATATTAAAGGACTTTCCATAATACAAGTATGAACCCGAGTTTTGCTTTCTTATCACTTCACACGCAATATTGTCCTTGTTTCTTTCATGCTAATAATGCATATTTAAATAAATTAAACTGACATTTATGTATCAAGGTGGACGTTGTTCTGATTACAGGAGTAGAATCAGGTGCATGTAGATTACGTTGAGTCATATTCCACTATTATTTCAAAAATGGCAATATTGCGAATTTGATATAGGTCAAACATCATATTCAATTTGGATATTTTGAATTAGACCTTATTCCGAATGGAGCAATTTTCTGATTAAGATATTTAGGATATCAGCTCTCTGCTCTGTTGACTCCCTCTGACTGGCTTTCCTTTGCCAGTTCCCCTGCCTTAACTTGCCCTGCCGGGACCCTTGCCCCCGTCTTCACCTCGGACTCCGTCTGTCAGCCTAAACCCCTCAAGGACTTCGCTACCCAGTTTCAACATACCAGTTTCTTAACAAATTATCCCTTGCCTCCATTTCTAGCCTCTGCCTCTCTGTTCTGTACTGGGGTTCACTGACCGAGCTCTTTGAAATACCTGCTCTCCCAAGTTTCCTTCAAAAACAAAATGACCGTAAAATGCTTAATGCTGGGTTTTTATCCCTCACTTACAGTTGGCAGCACAAGGTTTCGTTTTGACATAAAAGTGTGTTTCAGTTCATCTGAACTGGCATGTCATAACGCGTCTGTCAGAGTCCAGGGCTACGAATGGTTCTTTTAAAATAAAGCAAATCCTGAGATAACCTTTTGTCTTGTCCTCAGCAAATTCAAAATCATGGTGCTTTTTCATAAACGCCTTTCATAAAAGGAACTGGAGAGTCTGTCACAAATTTAGATTTTTTTTTATTCGTATGTGTGAAACCATTTAATATTCTCAAAAGAATCACCTAATTTTGCCAAACAACTTGAGTCATAACTCTTCTTCATGATGCGAGACTCAATTCTGTGGTCGACGACAACATGGAATCCACTTGACCCTCCAAGCAGATAATTAAAAGTGAATGTGTGGGACATTTTATACCATGCATAGCTTGCCTATCCCACAATGCCATGCAGGATAGTGGACACCAGCCAGCCTTTCAACACTACATCCACCTCCTGCAACTTTCAGCATGCTGGCCCTGTTTTTTCCCCACTTTCTTCCTCCCCACGGCCTCCCCTGACAAACACCTTCATACGCTTTGCTCCGGTTGCCAGAAAAGCTCTCCACACACTGAGATTGTCCCAGATTGATGACCTCTCTCGGTTTTAATAAAAAAGTCTGAGTTGGCCCGTCAATGCCACTCTGTTGAGCACCTTGCTCTCTTGGACGTTGGAACAGAAGATGAGAATTGGTGTAAATCCACAAGTTACCGCCGATGGCTATCGGCAACATGAGAGGGGGATGACCCAGCTCCTTGGCAAAACCACACCAGGGACATCTATTCAGATCATAAATTCTAGCTTTGTTATAGAATATGCTTTTGATTTCAGTATTTTAATGTTCTTCTGGGGATTACAGCATGAAATGATGATTATTTCATTATGGAGCACACTGTCAAAAGAATGTTAAAACGCAACTTTAATGAATGACTCATTGTCTTGTTGGTGTTTACCTTTGTGGGATGCTAACCAGCCCATAGGAAAGCATGGGCAGAGATGTAAGAATAATAGAGCTCTTCTGAGAAATTATGAGGTCATCTCTTTGATTTAAAAAAAAAAAAAAAGCAAAAATCTATGAACTAGCGGGAAAAATGACAAAAGCCTGACAGATCCTAGCTCTCAGCATTTTTGGCCCTTCAAGGTCCAAACGCACCATTTCAGTTAGAAATTTTAAGTCAGTTAGTGGGGAATTGGCGTGCTGCAGTGAGTATTGTGCAAGTTACAAAGAAATCTTAAGGACTAAAGGCTAAAGATTCATTTCACAGAAAGAGGTGAAAAGCTAAGGATATTGTGTAAAGCTTTGTTAGCTCACGCTTGGAATTTATATTCCTGACTTCCAGTATAAACCATGGAAACACTGACCTAGAGAGGGTTTTTTTAAAAGCAAATGTAGTGCTGCTTCTTGGTATTCGGAGGTTGTTATATTTTATAATTGTAGCCATAACCAACAATAACGGCTCACCTTTTCCTGTGACTTCTACATGGGTCCAAACTTAAATCCTCCTCAATCAAACTTTAATGTTTCTGTTTAGTGTCATTTCTTGTGAGAAAATGAATTAGTCATTTTTTTTGTGTGTGGCTTTGGCCGTTATATGTAATATTTCATAGCATTTCACTCATTACAAATGGTTTTCCTTTAACAGATCATTATGTGCTCTGCAAAAAAAAAGCACTTAATGTGAATTTTAAACTGTAGATGATGTTATACGAGTGTAATACCGCTGTCATATTTGAAGCTGGTCTCATTTAAATGCGTCCAAACCACATTGGAGCCATTAACATGGCGCTGCAGCCACAGCTCAAACCGTTCCGACAGAATAAGCACATGTATTTCACATTATGTTACATATTCCTTCTAAAAGCTAGATTCAATGATAATTGTCAACCCTGTTGTACTCTTTGTGCACGTGACTCACACTCCACTCAACATCTAAGTACCATATCTGAATCTAAAAATAACCAAATACGTCACGTAAACGTAAACATTTGTCTTAAAATGAAGAAACCAGATCGATCGCCTCCCTTCTGTTAGTTCTTTACCTTCCACCTCCAGTGGTGTAACATTAACACCCTTTGTGAAGGAGGTGAAGGGCACACAGATAAAGAGCATTGAGGGAGGACAACAGTGGGAACAGCAGCCAGTGTCCAATGTGTAAGAAAGGCTAGACAAGGGCAACAGATCTATAAATAACACTGACAGAGGAGGAAGAAATAAAAGCAGAATATCAACATTGGGCAGTGTCTGATTATACCGTACGTTGTTTCCAGGCATTTGCATTTAAAAGAAATGTACAGGATGGAGTGGGAAGGGGATTATACTAATTAATGTGCTTAATTTTTATTATCTGTCACCCTAACATGCACCACACAAAGTCACATTTGGCAATGCAGCAGGAGGTTGGCAATGGGAGGACGAGCTCTCAGGCTGGAACTTGACACCAAAGTCCAAGATTTGGCTCCCAACGGAGAGTCACTAAGAGCCTAAAAATATGTATAAATTCAGTTGGCTCTCATGTCATGTAACGCCTGAATAGTCATAGCAGATTATTGATTGTATTGTCTTGAGTAAGGAAGTGCAACATATCCAGTAATCCTCAAATTATTCAAAGTTATTTGGCGTTGAGCCAATGCAGATGTTGACCTGACAAGGTTGTTCCCGGGGAAAAAGTAATGGAAGCTAGAATGTTGACTCCCATTAAGAACAACTCGATCTTTATCTTAAATGACTAACACAATGTCTTGGGTTCCAGCAGAAGCGAGTCAGAGAACCACTGGTTAATAACAGAACCAGATGTCTGAATTCTACACTTCATGCTGATTTCCATAATCACGCTTGTGTTTGAGTGTGCATCTGTGTAGTCACTAAATTCTCTGAAAGTGGAGGAAGTGTTTTACCGATGTGGTGTGTGGTGACTAGCACCCTCTTGTGATATCATCACAGCCTCTCTTGTCACCTTGGACCTGGAGAAACAGGCCAGACGCGATCCAGCTTCTGCCTGGAAACCGAGGACTGGGATCCAAAACGCCGGCGCTGCCGCCAAGCTGTTTGTTCTTTGCTGTGGTGATAATGTGCAGCCCCAGCGGCGCTGTGGGCAAACTGGGCCCATTATAGAGTGAACCAACTTTATCTCAAAAGCAACATAAATGTCTCAGATAACAAGATGGTTCACCTTGAATTGCTGTTGTAGTCTATTATATAAAGTTTGAGATTGTTTACTTTGGAAAAAGTAGCACGCATGGCAAATATCCTGCATTCAAATTCAGTCATAAAAGTTGTATTGGCAAGAAAGAAATATAGTATGCAACATAAATGCAGCATTTAAATGTAAATGGTTACTATAGGTGCAAAATGTAAATACTCAACTACATTTTTGAGATAGAATTAAGTACAAACACGTCAAATTGGTACTTAAAGGGCCAGTCTGAAGCTTTTAGGGAGATCTAATAGAGAAGTGACATATATAATTTACATAATAAATCTGCATTACGGAGTAACGGAGTCCACCATGTTTCTAAGGTTGCCCAGAAAGGACAAACCAAGCACTGGCTGATGTTGACCACTCTGAAAGCTCACAGCTAAATCCTATACACTGGCCCTTTAAACACAGAGTTACTTGATTCCAACGTTGGTCTAGTCACGTGACAAATGCAATCAATTAAACATCCTCATATAATACTCATTAAAAGGTGCAACATATGAGATTGGTCGTCTCTCAATGGCTTTCAATGACAGTAAAAGAGCAAACACACAAATTAGGGATTAATAACTATAATGTTGTCCCTTACACTACACATTTCATACTTCAAATGTGTGATGCCTGTAAAAAGAGGCTGTGTCCCCATGTGTGCTCACAAGCTAAATAAGTGGAAGGGGTTGCTGCCCCCCCCCCCTCTAAACGAAGCCTGGTGTCACCGAGGTGACGGGAGATTATACCCACACGCTGCCAAGTGTATGGAAGAACTTCTCAATTAAATGTTTCATATCTGCTCAAAGGTGTCAGGACACGGCAGCATGACTGTCCCTTCATTCTCTTACACCCTCTATTTTTACCGGCCACTGACAGCTGTGCGGCGCAGCAGATCCCGACGCCACATGGAACCTATTCTGACAGGCCGCGAACAACCGGATGCCAGACCCCCATCCACTCTGATCCCAAACACTGCAGATTAATTGATTCCCAAATATTGATTTAGTCCCGGTTTTATGCCTCGTGTAAAACCGAGACCTCCTCTGCCACACAGACCTTTTGAATTGCACCTGAGGGATTTGGGATCTAATTTCTCGGTTACAATAAAAATAAAAAACACTATCAGCCATCAAGTTTCATTACAGACAGGCTTCCTTTTTATTTCCCAAATAATAGGACTTCAATGACTTCAATCTATCCCAATTTATCTGGGAGGTCACGCTGTGTTAACAGACCACCCTTCTGCGCGCGTTGCTTTGGGAGATCCAGAATGTGAGATTTCTGAGTTTATCTGTAATTATACAATCACTTTCACAGCTGCTTGGTATTATGGTCAATTTGTTGCACAAGCCTCGATACGAGCCTGCTGCACTATGCCACACTCCACCTATGCGATGATGTATTTGATTTGGCATCGGGATGCATGCAACGGTCCGCTTGACATCTCTAATGTGACAGGGAGAGCTGAAAACAAGCCAATAAGCTCATTCAGTGCCGGCGTGATCGATGAAAAGAGGTTTAGCAAAAAAAAAAAAAAAAGATTTTCACTGTAATTGCAGAGAGCAATCTCTTGACACTGCCAACGCGGTGTGTGTGTGCATGTAACCATGAGTAAATGTGATTAATCTGAAAGCCCACGCGTTCCCTCGAGTGGCCTTTAATAAATCTGACCTCAATTTAGCGGTTTAGTCCAGAGAGCTGCTTCATTTCAGTTGGGTGTTGTGTTTTATTCCCTCTTCTCTTGACCACACATACCTGAGCTACGTCTGGCTGCAAGCTGCCAAGAAGTTTTCCGAACTCATTATTGCCACGTCTCTCTCGAGTGTCCCGTACGCGGCTGGAGAGATGGCATCTGCATCGAAAGGATATTTCTGCCCCCGCTTAGTTGAATGGGCTCTTTGTGCGACCGGCTTCCAAATCTGCAGAGTGTCACGAAAAAGTGCTACTCATGTCCTTATCTGAAAAACGGGACAGAAATGAGTTCCAGACCCACGTGAGGAGGGGGGAAAAACGGGGGAAAAAAGGGTGCTATCTTAGATCTTGTAGGCGATTTGTCATCCGTTTGAAGGCCACTTTTAAATTCTGGCATCTTGTTTTAAAATATTGTCATTGTGACTCACACCGTTGGCACTGAAGAACGTTGCAAATTACACTTACATTTGGGTTTAAAGAGAGATGGCTTGCGATGATAGAGCTGTAAGTAAAGTTTTCTGTCATTTAAAAGCCGGTGGATCACGTCACTTTGAGGACCTCTTGGGAACACATAATATACAACATTATCGGTCCTATTTGCCGTAAGAATCCTGCTTTATTTAGATTGAAAATGCAGTTTTAATCAAGCAATAAAACACAGCCTTCTTCTTTTATAACTGGCAGACAAACAGAAGTAACAGCATTCAAATACATTAAGCATTGTAACTACATTGTAGTAGAATGTCTACTGTGTTAGCCTCCTCTGCATTCAGGAAGTATTCTGACTCCTTCACGCTTGACACAATAAATCTTTTTTCCTTCCACCAATCTACACCCAGTAACCCACAAGGACAAACCAAGACTTAAGAATTTTTGTGCGCTAATGCAATAAATAGAAAAAATACTGAAATATCACATCGACGTAAGTATTGTCACCGTGGGGATGGTATTGGGATGGTATTGCGCAGGTGATGAGCGATTCTAATGTTTAGAATTAAAGCCAAACACATCAATCTAGCTTTCATCAGACCAGAAAGTCTTTGTTTCCGAGAGTCCTTGAGGTGCTTTAATGTGTCTTGAACTGAGGCTTCGGTGCCATGAAGTCCATACAGAGCAGGCATCAGCATATTGGTAGAAATACAAGCGAATACACAGTTGTACTACTAAAAGGTCTGATAGCAGACAGTCGCATTCAGCCTTCCAGCTCAGTTGAAGCCCTGTGACAGGAATGTTGAGGCAGAGTTTAACATGAGCTCCGTCTCTGCCTCCACTTGACACTGTACTAGCTCTCTTTAAACTACATAGCAGCACCTGTAGGAAATGCCAGCCAGACTTGTGATAAGGACAGCACTGACAGAGTATCAAGTCATATGTTCCCTCTGGGGAAGGAATACACTTTTACTCAACGGCATTACTTCATTTATCTGGCACTGCAGCTGGAGTCTCACAATGCATCGATCACGCTAGCGTCGCAGGATCACATATCACATGGAAATCCATCATTTCAGGCCTCAAGTGAAGCATTTGTGTCCCCGCCCTGGAACCAATCAGTGTCCTGTGAGGTGCTACTGTCTCCTATGGGTGTGTTTGCGACGACACAATAGCATGTGGTCTTTGCCAAAAAGACTTGCCGTCTTTGATTTAAACTTCTTTGAACAATACAGTGTCTAGGAATACATTGCTGAATCATTTCGACAGCTCATAATCAGCTAATAATGATTTGCGATGTGCAGATAAGTAAATGGTAGTGTCTAAGGTGTTCTGGACTATTCCAAGTGCTGATCGGAGGGTTGTGTGTTCACCTACAGAGCTGAGGAGGGTCCGAGGCAGCAGCTCAAAACCAGCAACCGCACTCTATCAACTCTGATGGGTGTGAATAACTGAAACACTGGCATATTGCTGATTTAAGCACATGTGTTGAATTGACACTGAAAATATTGGTTGTTTGAGAGTGAGTGAGAGAGAGTGAGTGAGTGAGTGTGAGGTGAAGGTGGGACTTTCAAGCTCATTCAATCACCGTCTTTTCTGTCATCACCGATGGAAACGTAGCGGCTATAAAAGGCAGCATCCAAAAATACCGCTGAACCACACCAGCCTCAACTCTGGAGATCGCGTGTACGTATTAAATACACAAAGCTGATAAATCCATTATATAGAAAGGGAAGAAACAGTAGTTTCAGGATATAGAGCCTACTAAAAGGGTAGCCTTTTAACTTCCTGTAAAGCTTTATTGATAGCAGCCCTTTCGAAGAAAAATAAATAAATAAAAGAATGCAGCCTCTACAGTCATATAGCAATATTTCATTGGCTTTGTCAAGCTTGACAACTGACCAGTTCACCTCTCTGTGGGATACAAGTGGGTTAACACGCAGTTAGCATACAAAAAGCAATATTTCTCAATGGGAAACAGATTATGTTTGTCAAAGCAGCTGTCTGAGGACGGCTGTGAAGGTCAGCTCTGTGGGTCAGATGTATGGATTGTACAACCATAGACCTTATTCTGATTAGAATCACTGATTCCTCCCTCAAGAGATGACTTTGAAGAGAGTCAGATAAACACAGATGACGACGTAATGGTTGCAGGCAAGTTATCACACTTCACTACCATCTCTACTGCCCTGTGTGTGTGTGTGTGTGTGTGTGTGTGTGTGTGTGTGTGTGTGTGTACACTAATGAAGGCACCAGAACCTGAGTGACCATAACTCAAACTCGCCGTCCAGGAATCATTAGTTTAACTGGCATGCGACTGACTGGAGGTCAGAGGGCTGACTCTGCACTTGTGTGTGTTAGATGGGACGGTTTAAGGAAACGGACCAGACAACTGATAGTGGCCAGAGAGCAGACAGAGTATGCTTTAAGTCCGAGCCTATGGGAGATACTTGAGCAGAGCCTGGGAGCTTTACTTTGCTGGCAGAAAATAACCTTTTCCTTTCGTCCAATTTCAGTGTCTTTATGGGACTCGTTTGGGAACTGCACTTATGCATGCAAAACATTGAAACTACTCCCATGTCTCTATGCTGATGAAGCTAACTGGGAGTCAGATAGCTTAGTATAAAGTCTGCTGTTTGTTAGTGAGGTTTAGAGGTGCTGTTAGGTGTATCCAGTCCTCTTCTTTGCTGAGCTTAATTCCTACTGGTAAGTATGCACAGCAGATTGCCATACATTCTGTCTGCAAAAGAAAGAATGTTAAGGTATACCTTTAAAATAAACTACATTTCGTTGCCTTGCATTTATCTTTCTTATTTCTTATCTTTCCAAAAGCATGGGAAATCTAATTTCACACACTATGATTGTAAATTACGCTAGAATTGCCCTTTATGCAGTTTAAAAGATATTGTGGTTACCATGCAGGCCCACTGCTCCTGTGTCACTGTCTCTTCTGCAATTGACTAAAGGAGGCATTATGCAAATGGGAGTGAATCTAATCTGAAGTTAACAACGTCTGAGTGCTCTGTGGCAGGGATCAAAGGACTGTGTGTATTCCAGCTATGGTCCAACAAAACCCTTCGGGGGCAAATGGGTCATGAAGGCCTCTGATAGCCACTGCCCCTGGGGTGGGACTGGGACAAGACAGAGGAGGTTGGAAAGTATTTATTAGGCCTTTATCATCTACACAAAGAGACAAAGAAAGTGCTGCTGATAGCGGGGGGAAATCCTCAGAGGGCTCTCAGTGAAAGTTAGCAAAGGGAACTCTGGGATCTTGAAGGAAAGTTTGATTTCTTTTAGGTATTGCAGGAATTGGGTTAACTTTGTCATCCTGCAGCTGGCCCACCAACGCATGAGCCCGTAAAAGTAGTCGATAAATCATCCATCTGCACGCCTTATCTTATTTTTCGCCCCCCCCCCGTCTCTCGCTATCGCTATCGCTATCGTCTGTTTGGGAATTCCACATCTATCGTAAGAAAAAGGGATCACAGAAGTGAATTGTAAATTGGTGCACTGGGAATAGTGTCAGTCTAAATGCAACATTCAGACACAAGGCTTTCAATTACTGGTTTAACCGAGCTGCAGAAAAGATAGGATATGGGCTCCCAAGGGAATATTTCCCATCAGTCACTGCGGCAATCGTTTGTTGGTGAGATGTTTCATTCAGGTAATGAGCAGTCGCTGGACTGTGCAGAATTAGATGTAGAGGAAAACTTAGACTGAGTTACATAAATTAATGTGGTTAAATTCTTATACGATGACAAACCAGTTAGAATTACACCACAAAACTAATAACTATCTTTTTTTAAATAACAGAATATGTTTTTATTTCTAATAATATTATTCACATAATGCCGAACTGCTGTTAATGTCGTCAAACGATACATGGCAGAATAAAGCATGACTGCCACCTGCTGGAAAGAAAAAGCTAACACTGTAAAGTAGTCCTCTCCTCATCCCATCAGCTTAGTTTGCTTGTCCAACAAACACAACCCCACATCCCTCCATGGATCTTGTCAAACTAAATCAAATTAAATCACAAACTGATTGGAATGGCGGTGATAAGGTGGGTTTATGGTCAGTGGACACACAGTTAAGTCCCAGACACGCCGTCTAGAGGAGGGCTCATCGCTCAGCACCCTGGGGGGCTACACTGCTGGGTGTGTGTGAGGAGCGTTCACTTCTTTTGCAAGTGTGAGCATGTGTTCATAGTAACTGTGTGTATAGAAAAAGGTCTACGTGTTGGGGCACTATGGGAAGTTGCCACAAAATTAAATATTTGTTTCTGTTCTTGTGCCCTGATGCTTGCATATACAAAAACATCATGTTATATTGGAAGTTATATTTGTCATCATAGACGGCATCTCTGCTGCCCTCTGGGCAGGAAGCATCCAACTAGAGTTCACCTCTTCACGTTGTTTATCAGAGGAAACGGCTGCATTATTGAGGGATTTACCGCTGCTTCACAGATATCCTACCTACTTACACTGCAGCCCATAAGTAAGAGGGCGGTTTGTTTTGGCTCTGTGCCTCAGCACGGGGACTTAAAGTGGAAGAAGTGCTGAGGAAGTACGAATCTAATTTTGGGGTGTTTATATCCACATCTGATGAACTTTGTAGAAACTGGAGCCCCAAGAGGGAAAATGTTCCATGCGTTCTACAAGGTTCACCCAGGACGGTTGTGAGCACCTTCAAACGGCGGTGGAAACATGCTGTAAACACACAACACGGAGACATCTTGATAACATGATTAAACGGTTGACTATTTATCCAGCAGATAGGAAGCAGTAGCGTTCATTTGGAGTTGTGCTTCATGTTTCACTCTCCTTTTATAGCTTTGTTTTAGGCTTCTATTCACAGGTTTGTCTGCTGTTTGATGCTGGGCAGGAAGTGGGTTTCTAGGGCATTTTCGCTGAAAACTGCCTGTTGCTGCTGGAAATAAAGATGTCAAGACTCTTAAGTCACAGGCCTAAAACCCAAAATAATGGATAGAAGTCACCAGAAAGCCGAGTCAGGTATTAATCACTATAGCAACCCCTTTAAGATGCAAGTAGTCGTTTGAACCCCTGTAAATATCTGCATGGATGACACATTTTTGTAGGAGAAAAGTTAGCGTTGCACTGGGTCCAAAAAAACTAACAAAACAAACAAAAGCATTTTCCATTGGATTTTGGATTATTGCAGAAAATAAGCTCTGTGGCAAACAAGTTTATAATATTTACGTGTTTTGTTTGGCAAGATAATATTCACAAAAGTATTCAGTTGATCCACCATCAAAACAATAATTATAGTGAGTGTGCCAGAGTACAGAGCCAAAACAATGGAACACATATTGTATAATAATTCAGAACTGCACAGTAAACCCAACCCTGACAAACAGGATTATACACAATCTGCACGCTGTATTAATTACTGTCTGTTGGCAGATTTGTCTCTAACTGTGAAATACAATCTTTCTACCTTTCATTAAACAAACACTGTTTATTCATAGATGATAAAAAAAGAAATGTAATTCTTTTTTTTTTTTACTTAAGACATGGTGTGTTTGCAAGATGCTGTTAAATCCAGTGTCTAGGATTAGGATGTCACTGTTAAATCCAGTTATGATTCATTTTCTAGGTTATAGCATTACAAGTCCAAACACACACACACACACACACACACTATTTCCCCTTTATGTCCCAGCGGAATTGAAGGAAACTGCATTTCACTTCAGCCCCGAGGGACACGTCGGTCTCTGGTTTGTTTATGTCTTGTAGTCATGTGAGGCTGCACCACAGAGAGCTGCTGCTGATGTTTACGCTGCCTGTGTCCCGTCTAACCGCTCACAAGAGGCGAGTTAAGGCTCTAAAATATCCCTTGGTGGGTTGTCGGACACAAACCAGACCGTATGAGTGGGAACAAACAGGTATATGTGAGGACGGAGGGGGGTGTTGTGTCGGTAGACGTTTGTCTGTTCACAGAGGTGATTTTGGTCGTTATACCCGTTGGCCACTAGATGGCACTGGAGTATTAACATAAAATATGACATACATCCTAAGCCATACACTACTGTAGCAAAAAAAAAAAAAAACATCTCTATGTAAACAGCCTTTTTTGTATGCGTTCCCAAGGGCAGAAGGTGAGCAGATGAAAGCAGCGTGACCATGCTTAGCGGAGAGTTGCATTTCATTTTATTTCCATGTCTGTGGCACAACAGGTGAGAGAATAAATCCTATACCCGTCCACCAGCATGTGACTGAATAAAATGGGCTACTTTCCTACTATGGAGGAAAAAGGAGCACAGTCTAATGTTACACCCTTGTGACTCGGCCTCGGCCTCCACTGTTATGGGTTTTTATAAATGCCAAAGCTGAAACGGGATATCTGAATAGGTGAGTGAAAGTGATTGTGAACTTGATTCAACATACACACAGCCTGTGGGCTCAATATTTCAGTGCCAGACATAAAGCATCCGCAGCACCAGTGTGGTGACAGTCGTGAATTTGATACGGCATTATTTTATATATCGATGCACATGTGTGTATTTTTTATGTCTTCAAGACAGGAATAGACAGAGAGAGAGAGGGAGGAAAAACATGCAATCCTACTGACCCTTTGCATAACATAATTTGAGAAGCTTTAGTCAGTCTGCTTCATGATACAAAGCGGCAGTGTGAAGGTAGAAAGCAGACATTACAGAAGCAGGGAAGTTGAGAAAAAATGGTTTGAAGATTTCAAGCTGGCTGGCAAACTGCTGACATAATAGAACGCCTGGAACGCCCTAAATTACTGCCCTGCAGGCTGATTATTTCACCTCAAAAAGTCATCGCCACAGTGCTGACATTAAAGAGTGCAGACACTGCATGCATCAATCAGATTTATTTCCTGACCTCACACCTTTTTGATATGAACAACGTTTTTGTCCCCCAACATGTAAGAATGTGGTTTGATTGACGAGTGACCAACCAATCAGGAGGCAGGCGCCCTCAGTTGACCTCTAACGCCTATATAGGTCAATAAAAGTAGTTTAGCATGCAACTAGAACACTGTTCTTGCTTTTGTTGTGTAATTTCACACCATTTATTTGTATTTTAAACCAACTATGATACTTTTAATAAAGCTAACAAAGTAGCTTTGTTGCCAAAACAAGCCCATAAAGTTGCCCATGAAATATTGGTGTATGTCAGTTCATCAATAAATATCTTTTATTAGAGTTGGCAGCTAGCTTTACCTTTAGCTATAAGCTGTTCCTCCATGAGTTTGTTTTTTAGCTCCGTTTATAAAAGCCGTTTTCACAGAATATCCCGTCAATCGAAAACGGATATAACTTGATGAGAGAGGGGCGTTTAGTAAACCCAGACATTAAACTTAGGGAGGAGGGAGACTGAGGAGGCTTGTGTATAAACATGCGTTGTGCACATTCCCAACATTCAGACCCTCCACCCGCTTCCCCACCCCTCTTCTCTACACCCAGATTTTTGTTTTGGACGCGGGATCCTGTGATGCTCTGCCAGTGGCACCCGGGCCGCCGAGCGCTGCTCAAATATTTGAGCTCCGACGCAGCCAAGTTGACTTAGCCTGCAGCGCGAGCTTTGATAGGATGCCTGTGCCGAGCTTTGGGCTTTCAGGCGGGCCGCACTGAGCGCCTCTTGTGCCGAGCTCCATCCTGGGCCTCTGCTGGGTTACAAAACAGACAGGCTGGGCTGAGGGGGGGCGGACAGCCACATGAGAGAGGGCTGAGGTTTCCCCCACCATCACAGACAGACACTAGCTCAGGACTCCTGCTTTTCCCGAGCTGTTGACTGGCAGAGATCAAAGTTCTCTGGTGGGTGGGTTTGGTGGGAAGCAGCCAGGTTTCTTCAAGGTAAACGAGGAATAGTTTAGCTTCCATTTTCAAAACCTGCGGTTCTGATTTATATCCCAATGGAGTGATTAAGCCTTTTCCAGCCTTTTCCCATTATACGCTGACCAAACGCTGATGAATACCAGCAGAAGACGAGCAGAACATGCTTCGTCTTCTTTCCTTAAGGCTGTGCAGTCAGCAGGGTAACATCGGTTCAATGCAGGACTGCAATGCAGCATTGTTGAGTTGGTTCAATGTGACTTAAATGTGAGTTGACTTTCACTAAAATACAAGGCGGTAGTTTTTCAATATGTAACAATACACCTAAAAGCTGTGCCTCGGGCAAATCTGCCTCTTTTTGTTTCCTGTTGTAACCTTGTCAATTATTTTCCCCGTCGGAAGATTGTTGAGGCACTTTTTCTGAGTTTTTACCGTCCCTAAAAGCGAATGTTTTGGTTATATGCCTCATAAAGAGTAACATCAAACGTTTCGGCTTCATTATGGCGTGTTATGATGCATGCTGAGGTGACAGCACCCCCCATTCTTGCTTTAACACTCATGAATAACTTCCGTTGAGATGAGAGACAAAACAGGGCTTAATAAATGAACATTTCAAGATGAACAATTTCTCCCACTTGGCTTTTGGATAGCAGCCGAATGAAAAGTGACAATCAGCCAAACACGTTTGACAGAGTGACAAGAGTCGACATAAAACGACAAAGCCGATGATAATGGGCCGTATACGCCGCGCTAAAAACCTCCTAACAATAACAAGAGAGGCTTTGAAATTGCATGAATACCTATATAAAAAGGGTTTGATTTTCTCAGAAAACCAAATCCATTTTGCTCCAAGCGTAGGTTAAATAGGAGATGTCTGCAGTCCAAGGGAATTCCCATGGTGGACGAGAACCCTGTTGTTTCCACGAGAAAGAGGAAACCGGGCCTACGCAGATACAGCGGAGCCCGTGTGAGCTGGAGGTCACCCAACCCAGATGAGATCTGACAATGAGAGATCTGCCGAACGATCGGCACAGATACGACTACCCACAGTGCAAAGGGAAGGCCTCCCTTATGCTCCTTTCCTTTTTTATTTCAGTTATCTCTGAGCCAAGTGTTAGCCTGACACTCAATGCTTTCTTAACCATTACGGAGACACAGACTGCTCCTTTTCACCATTTACCTTCTCTTCCTTGCATCACATATTTTCCCTGTCATTGCAGTTAAACCTGTCAATTTTCATCTCAAGTGAATGAATCACCTTTAATATTTTCTGTTTTGTCCTAATCCTCCTGTGGAGAAACGTGTGATACATATCTCCATTTTCTGGAAACAACTTATTTCCTCAAAGTAATATTTAGTAATCCATGATCGAGTCAATTTGGCAGTGCCGACGTCTGATAAACATCCAAAAACTCACCAAGTCAGTAAGTTGTGGAGCGACTGCATGTTTGAAACTGTAGAAATGTGTGGTTTTCATCTATTTTGTCATTATGCCATCACAGCTACAATCTTTCATCTTTCTACTCGGGTAGTTAAGATAATGTGGATTCTCTCTCGCCTCAAACCCTTTTTTAATCTGATCACACATTTTAAAACACAGCCGAATACACAGCACATGTCACTGATTGGGATTTATGCCGATTTTGTCGCTTTCTAATGAAAAGAGGGCGAGATTTAGCCGCTTTTATGTTGTTCCACTATAGGCAGGGGGCTGGAAATGCTAGCGTGGACAAATACCTCACAGAAAAACAGCCGTAGTATTGATGTGGTCTCACTAACGCTGATCTAATGCTTCTAATAAACAGACATTTATAATCTAGCAGCACACAGGGGTGACGGCATTTGTTAAAATCTCCTCCAGCCACGCATATTTCTGCTGAAGGCTGCACTTCAGGGCATTTTGACTGACTTATTAGATCCGTTTAGGGCAATTTCCCTCAAGACATTCTGCTTCCACAGATTTGGGATTCATTTCTTCCCTTTAAAAGGTTGACTCAACACAGTTTCGTTAATCGTCCTTCGCTGCAATTCGATTTTCATAAAACCTCAAAAGTCACCACTCAAACCATTAACTTCATTGCTCACCCTCGTATGACACGGCCGACATGCACGCCCACACACAAATAACCATGCGTGCACACACACGCCAGGCTTCGTCCAGTTCCATGTCAGCTAATGTGTAATTACAGCGAGCTTCATTTGCATTTTTAATTAAGCGGCGCATAATGGGGATACAAGGCCCAGATATTAGTGTGGTATTTAATGGTGTGGAGGCAATCAGAGAGATGCCTGTTAATTACAGATACACAGTCTGATTGTTTTCTGCTACTTAATGAATTTTCAGCCGGGATAAATGACTCAAATGGACCGATGAATCCACTGGACCACCAGCTTGAATGGCAGCAAAAAGTTCAAAAAACAGTTCACTCTTCACTGTTAGATGCATCATTTGCAGATTCCTGACAGTGTAACATGGCTTTTTCATATGCAGGGATTATATTTGACTGGAGGTGTTGATTCCTGTTGTGTATATTTTATGATGAAGCCGACTTTCAGGGTCGGTAAATCCCAAGAGTCTTCTAAATCCAGTCTCCAGTTTGGCAGCGGAGTGCGGGTTCAATATTCGGAACTAAATTAAAACCAACATGAGAAATCTGCTTCGGGTGTGTTGACATGCATCAGTCGGTGTTGTGCGTCTCGTGTTTTCTCTCGATGCCCTTATAAATACTAAAGTTTTAAGATTGTTCCAGAGGCTTTACTGTTTAAAACACACACACACACACACACACACGTAAGTGTTGTATTCGGTGTAGGCAGGGTCGAGACATTACCAACATCAAATTTAAAATTCCACACACAGCTGAGAAGCAGCTCTCCTGTGAGCATTTTTTAGGTGAAGATGACACTGAAAGCAGAATAAAGGCATTCATTTTTTAAGGACATCTGCAGTTCTATTCTGAGTGGAGAAAGGCTTTCTTCTTTTCTCTCAATTTTCCAGCATACAGCGATTTGCTCCACAACAACACAGAAGAGGATGACATAAGGCGAGACGACCTTAAAAAGAGGACACACAGTAAACAAGTGTGCTTTTGTACCAGCCGCTGATGAGGCCAGGTTGATCTGACATACAGGATGTTGTGTGAAATGTGTCATGTGTGGCCCGTTTCACATTCAAACACACACACACACACACACACACACACACACACACACACACGTACAGTGAGCTGCTGGATAACATTACAATTCAAAGAGAGCTTTGAGTGAATCCAAAATAGCACATTCAGCTCAATGCCGCTCTTTGGCCCTTTTCATCAGTATCTCCTTTACAAACAAGTATGAGCAGCACTCACATGCAGACACACACAGGCACATGAAAACACACATGAAAAAACACATGAAAACACACACACAGAAGTAGGACTTCTGTCAAGCATATCCCTCTGCTCTTGTTAAAAATGCATGAGTGCTGGCATCCCATTTGGATAGTGGAAAGAGAGTGGCAAGGCAGCGGAGGGTGGGATGGGATAAAGTGACATTGTAGAAGAAAAAAAAGTCAGTCAGTCTCAAACGTCGTCTTAAAAAGCGCCGAGGGGGAGGATTTGAAATTAGGATCATGGAGGACAGAAAGCCTCGGTTGGCTTATTAAACAGAGGAGAAAAGGAAAAAGAGAGGTAATTATCATTAACGGGTGCGACAGGTGGACGCCGCTCATCAGCCATCGCCGTGGTGACGGTGTGTCATTAGGGATCGAGGAATTAGAAATTAAAGCTGGTGGAGTTTTTTTTATGCAGAGCTGTTGTTCTTACAAAAATTAACCCTAAAAGGAAATCTGTGTTTAATGTTCGCTGATGTGATTAAAGGTGTCATGTTATGACTTTGCAGACTTCTGATCGACTCAGTAATTATGTGACAACAAAAATAAGGATCCATTGATGCTAATATGTAAACAGGGACTTCCCCTCCTTAAAAAAAACTATTTAACCAAAACCTCCACGAAAGGGGGATCAATTTGATTCATTAAATTTGCTAGAAGTCAAGAATTATTTCCCCCCGGTGATGTTACCATAGGGCTAATTCGGACGTTAGCCAGCTTAGCTAGCTGAAGACTGGTGCGGATGCTCTGCCTGCGTTAACATTCACAAGTAGCTTGCAGCAGTGAGATGGCCAACATGTCCTCGAAACTGGAACTATACATATTTAAGCAACACTCACCCGAGCGTGGTTTCAGAGCCTTTAGCAGATGCCAGCATTTCAAAGCAGAGAATACTGATTTTTTTTTTTTCAAGCCTTCATTTTATGTACTTGCCAATTTTTTTTTTTTAATCATTCAAATTTGGCTGTGTGGATAATAAAACATTTCGCTCTGGCTTTACCCAGACTGTAACGCCAGACAAGGCTCAGTGGTGATAAATATTGCACTTACGGGATACGGCTGGGGATAATTTACATGTTTAAGAAAATATAAGGAGGTTTTGAGACAGTGTGGAAGCCTCAGCAGCAATATTTTGGACGGTGTCTGGAAACGACAAGCAGTATTCATTATTCAAACTGCAATTTATCAATATGAATACTGGATAATGTGGTTAAAAGTACAGACACTTTGGACAGCAACAGTCTGCTGTGTGATTCTGTTGATAGTTGTGTGAGTGGCCTTATTGTTATCGACATTCACCTGTGTGCAAATAGTGTACAGCCTACTTGACTGCTTGGTCTGCATCCATGAAATCCTGTATATTGTGTAACTCCAGAAGTAGGGAGAGGGGAATTGGGATTGGCCCCTGGTACTTCACACACTGCTGTACAGCCTAGGAATCTCTACAATGGACGTGGTAAGTGCAAAATCTCAAGTTTGTGATGGCTGGAGTTACGGTAGAAATAAATCCCTGGTGTTTCTGCACTTTTTTTTTTGCAGAACAAAACTGCTACTGCTCTGTTAATCAGAAACGTCACGATGAGGAGCTCAAACAATCAGTCTGAGAAATGCCGACAGCTGCTTCAAAACATCTTTTTTTCCACAAGAACAGTTGTTGGATAAGTGGTGTCATGTCTCACATGGAGGCCAATCCATTATTAAAACCACATACGAGCCACACGACATCACTGGATGACGTTTAGTTTGAGGAACATAGAATGTGCATTTATCTTGTGCAGCTGAAAATAGTCTCCAATGAATGGATAATGCATAGTATATACTCCCGCTTTCTCAAAACTACAGTTCCCAGAGGTTTACGTCCACTTCTTATATACAGTCTATGCTATAGTGACATCATTAGACACCAAAATAATCAGACTGGATTCTTGCTAGATAGGCAAAAAGCTCTGATGGGAATGTTTCGCCTGATTCCGCTATATTCATCTTTTTCATTCTGTTTGAATAGAAGACAAATAACATCAGAGTTGTTGAATTGTTGAATCCCCATGCTTCACATGAACATTTTCTGCAGCTCCATGCACAGACAGTGTGTCTGAGGGCCTGAGCGGCCGCAGGTCTCCGTTTGAAAGGCCAAGTGTTGGCTTGTGGCTCCATGGCCGGCTGGCTGGCTCAGGGATGGACCCTGCAGCTCGCAAAAGACATGACTACCACCTACGACTCCGTTCGCACCGCCTCCGAGCAAGTTTCTTTCTTCCGGGTTGCCAAGGTAACCCCAGGGCTGGAAGAAAAACATCCCACTGACTGTCTACACAGCTGGGAGAAAGCAGACAAGTCCAAGTATTCTACGATGTTTATACAGTACGTGTATTTATCAGCCCTGCGATGTTTTTTACTGTCCCCGTTCCAGTTCTATAAAACATGTTCTCGTAAACTGCCAAGTTTAACCTTTGATGGCACACCTGTAGGGCAACGCGTGAATGTACTCATTCTTAACTGGGAAAACCACACAGGCTGAACGAGGCAAACATGACGTGTTGCAGAACACACTGCAAGACCGCAGGATTCTCAAGAGATCTGTCACTGAAATAACATCCCTTCTTGCCTCAAAAGGAAAAGGAGACGTTTCTATATATGAAACAGATGAAGACTTGACATGAGGCTACAGCAGTGGATGCATTAAGATCCTTTAAATTAAAGTACAAACACCAGGCGGTATGTATCATTCGATTATTATTACTTATTATTGCCCATCAGATGCCCGTCACAAGAATGCACAATGTTTGTTTCTGAAGTGGTGTAGTAGTACAAGTAAATAGTAGAGTACAAGTACCTCATTCCACCACGTCACGAGTCAAACTAATGATTGAATGTAATTTTCCTGCAGCAATCTACCAAAAAAAAAAAAAAACTGATAATTTGATCCCACAGCAATTTGGAATTATATCATTAAATCCAATATTTATATATTGACATGCCAAAAATAACCCTTGAGGGATTAGGAGGGTGCTGGCGATGTGAGTCAACGTTTCCTATGAATTCTAAATGAGACAGTGGCTCATATGATTATTCCTGCCTCATATCGCTCCACATAGATTTCCTGAAATTCATATTACCACCAGTGCATCATGGGAGGTGCAGAATCAATAGAAATGTGATTCCTCCTGGAAAGTTTGAGGATTGTGAGCAGAGAGAAATCAGATATATATTTCCAGGGAGAATCAAACGTGGATGAAGGGGTTGTCACCAGAAAAAAGGTGTCATTACGCCTCCGCAGCTCTGCTACAGAACACAGAATATGTATTTCACACATACTCTATACAATGGATGTGTTGAATGAGAAAACAGCTTTCTATCATTAATCTTCCTGTTCATTGGCAAGTCAATATATATCTTATGTCTTTTTGTCAGCTTCACGTACAACAAAAACATGTTAATTCACAAAACATATGGCATTGTGTTGAAGAAAAAAAAATAAAATCCATATTTTCAATCAAATTTAGTGATGCACTTCAAGATCTAAATGTCTTAAATTTGTCATTTCTTCATCTCGAGCTGCAGAACCGCGTCAGACCGTTACTTGACAGCAGCGGTTGATTGAAGGTTTCATGGTGCAAAATATATATTGTATTTATTGTGACAGAAATCGTATTTGCCACATTATTCAAGATGAACTGCTCTATTGAATTTCACCGCGTCGCACTTCGTCTCCTTAGCATCCATTTATCTAAATGAAGACAATGAGAGGTTTCTGGACGTGATAAGCTTTCATATTGTTTGGCGACCAATTGACAGGGTTGTTAATGTTAGCTCAAACTCTGGACCAGCTAAACAACAACAACAACACAACAACAACAACAACAACATAGCCTAGTGGATGTGCTAATCATGAATGTGGCTTTAAAGCTGAAAAGAAAAATGTCCTTTTAACTCCTTTAGATCACATCCCCAGTCCTATTTGACAATATATGCTGGAAGATACATATATATTGTATAAAAAACTATATATTTTTCTTTCTGGAAAAACAACTGTACTACATTACTGTACTGTACAATTAACACCAACATCTTCAATCATTCTAATTTGCCTTGAAATAATAATAAAATATTAAATCGTGCGAGTTAGCAGCCACGATGTTGCTCACATTGGACACATGCAGCCACTTTCCCAGTGAGTCTCCAACACATGAATTATTTCTGCTGCTGCAGCCTGACATACTCTTCTCATTTCAGTTTTGCTCAGTTTTTTTTATTTTTCAATATTTCTTTTAACCGTTTCATTCATATTTAAAGTGTGTATTGTTGATTAATGGTTAAACCGTGAATTACTTACATCCACACTAAGAATAAGGAGGTAATACATAATGTATTCATTTTAGTAAGGAGTGATCACTTGGATTAAGCTATGAAAAGATGAATCTTTAACACCACGTTCACTTTTGGAGGCACACACTTGTTATGCATAACTCATAACGTGAGTCATAACAATATTGGAACATGGCGGCAGAGACACTCCACATTTCCAAGTGTGAATATTCAGTGGCACATCCCTCTTAGAGCTGCCTGGTCAGACAGAAGTCTGGACTCAGAAAAAGATCATTTAAATTGTGGACTGGGATGAAAACACATCAGATGACACAGACAGATGTTGTGTCATACTCGTGCTCTTCATACCTGTAATTCGGTTCATTTTGTCTGGAAAAAAGTGATACAGGGCTGCATTTTATTTCTGGTCTGGTTCCTTAAGAGTAAACATGAAGTTCTACAGACTAACAGGTGATTGGACAGTTTTAGAGATGGTCATCCGCCACCATCAGGAGTTAATGCAGCACTTTATTCTTCTAAATGTCACCGACAGGTCATAAATAACCCATTTTAAAAATGATTACTATTATTATTAACACCAATCGACTGCACAGATGACAGCAGCTTTTGACCTATTAAATCAGGTAGTACCCCCAATGATTTGCACTCTTGAGTACATGGTTTTATACAGATGATATATCCCCATCAGCAGATGGATTTTATTAGTTTAGCCTTTGAAAATATGTTGAATTAACATGTTAATTTAAACAACCCAACGTTGGCGTATCAATCATGAGTTTGCTTGAACATGAAAGCCTTCATCCTTTGTAATTTAAGCCTCAATTCAAGATATTTCTGAAAAGTACACCTGCTCAACCTCCAAACAATGGACACTTCTCTGTCCGACCCTTCATATAGTCCGCCTCCAATTTAAGAGTGAAGTCATTAAACATTTTAAATAGCTCTGGTTTTGTTATACCTTTTGCTAACGTAAACTATAAAGTCAAGATAACAGCACTTTCTGTATTCGGCAATCTCAAGAAAATCACTTGCTCATCACTTTGGCTGAGTTTTATGATCCATCTGATGAGTGGAACCTCTGACCTCAATTACTGCTTTAAATCAGCCGTGCACGACAAAAGAGTCGGGAGGGAGCTTTGCTTTTTTCTCTCTTTTCTTCTCAGACACAAGATCAATAAGAAAGTTGCACAACTTGTAGAATTGTCCTCTTCCTCTCCGGGGGCCTTAAGTGACTGAGCCTTCCTTCATATTTATCACATCCCTCCGTGTAGTGATTTAGGATCACGCGTACCGCACTCCCTCAGCCCCTTTCAGCTGTTACATTCCTCACCACAAAACTGAGGCTAAATCATAATGTCATACCCTGCTGTGCTTAGGTTACAGTGTGCTCACTCAGCCTTCAGGGTCAGAGGAGACTGAACCATGCAACGCCCTGTCAGCAGAGGGAGGGAGGGCACGTCAACATGTGGTTACACACCTGTAATAACATGCTGTCCGACTTTTATACACACTGTCGCACACCTGTGAGTCACAGTCTCGCAGAGTAAGCGTTTTTAATTGCTTGCATAGCCTTACTTTGTGAAGCCGAGGGGTGCCTGCTTTACCCTGTGGCCAACGGATATTAATTCCATAGAAAATGTATTGCAGCACTGCAGTGGTGCATTAGCATGGTGATTATTTTCCGCCGTTTCAAACTGAGAGTGCATTGTTATGCAGATACAGTCAGACATTGGACAAGTCTAAATTCTAGAAAATGCTGGAAGAAATACAAACATGCTCGATTTTCTTCTGCAGGGGTGTCAGAAAATCTGAATAAAGACAAGAGACTCTGCAGCATCTCCGGAAAAAAGTACATTATATCTCATTGCATGGAGTGCTGTAAAAGATATGTCCCTTTGGATGATTGATGTGTGAATTATCTCTTGAATTATCTCATTGTAGGTATAGAAATCAGTGGATGGTGCAGTGTGGACTAGGGCTTTCAAAACTGAGAAAATTCAATAAATACAATTTCATCTCGACTTTCATGTTCCAACTGAATTGGTGATGGTCACTACAACAGATTTGGGCATATGAGAGGCCAAGTTAGCTTATTCCATAGCTATATACAGTAGTTATTGTGAGCTTACCATGTATTAAAGCCACATGACTCACATTAGTATCAAACATGCTGTAAACATGGAACCCCAACTATGACAGAACGCAATAAAGGATATTGATTACCAGGTGATTCACACCTCTAAAAATAAAAAAAAGTCATGGTGACCCAAAGGAAATCAAACTAAATCATTATCCAGGCTTCTATAATTCAGTTTGTGGTAACTCAACATTGGCACGCTTGTTGGACGAAAACACTGTACTCACTGTTCCTTGGAACTCAGGGGAACGGTCTCTCCAAACCCTCCGTCCAGCGGTGAGCTGGTCCATGAAGAGAAACACATCCTGAGGCTCAGGCTGCAAAATCAGGTTCCTCTGGCATTCCTGGGAGTCCTCAGCATCCCACTCTGCCCAGATATGCACAAAAAAAAAACAATTAACACACAACCCACATCATTTCAATTCCCAGTGTCCACAAACTCACTGGCTAAAGGCTCCAAGCTGGTGAGGGTGCTAGCTAATTAAATGCTAGCTAATTAAAGGCTAGCTAATTAAATGCTAGTTAATTAACTGCTAGCTAATTAGCAACAGTCCACTGTGTGGCTACGGCGTCGTTTAAGTAGAATTATTGACTGAAAACAACTTCAACACAAGGCTTACTGTTGCTTCAATGGGTCACGAACCCTCAGCGACGGACAGCAGTTAAAGGAGTCATAACCTGGTTTTATACGTATCCAGCCCCCCTTGGATCGCTTTGGATCAATTCGTAAAACTTATTAGAAAAAAAAAAAAAAATTTAATCAAACATTGAGCTTGTTCTGACCCTTTTTCGTACCGCGATTTTATCACGCGAGATTACGCGCGAGGTTTTGACTGGTCCGGATGTGCATTGTATAATATGTAATGAGGCGTGCGTTGATTCGCCGCAGGAAGGACAGAGCCAGGGGGGCTTGCCTGCATACAGACTCCAAAACATAAACAGCCCCCTGTCATGGCGCACACACTAAATGACGAACCTTACGGAATTCAGGCTTATGCAAGTAGCCTCCACGGTGACGTCACCGTAGGCGCAGAATCAAAATCTCGTGCTTTAGGAATGCACACCCTTGTGTGCTATTCCTGTTCGGAAAAAGAGCAGAAGCGAAAAAACGGCGCCACTTTCAAACTCCAGCCTTTCAGGCAAGTTTCAACTGAGGTCAAACACAGATATGCATGTTTTAACAAGAGAAATTGCGATTTCCTGGTGATGACTCCTTTAATAAACAGACGAACACCTGCTTCTCTTCGCTCTTTTTAGTCCCGCCCCTCTAAGAACCCGGCACTACCATCCTCATCTCTGATTGGCTAATAATAAATTAACACCTGGCAAAAGGATCCGTGACGTTCAGGGGCTTCTCAAAGCAGAGGACATTTCAAATATTTCACATATTACATACATTGCACATATAACAGTAATGCAAAAAGTTACTACACATCAGTGATAATTGAATTGACCCATATTCAAAATATACTATACTTTTATTAATGGAAAAACATATTGATGAAACAAAATGTGAAGAGAATTAGCAGGGTACATACATTACAAATAAAGTGACTCTACATTGAACTCATCAATTACTTTGATTGGATTAAAACAACAAAAACTGTTTAAAAGACAGGATGAGGCCACAGTAGGTGGGATTTTTGAGGCCCCTAGAGGTCAGAGTCCCCCAAGGCACCAGCCTGGTGGATAGTCAGTGCAGCTTAGATCACAACACACATGTAGTCATTAAGTGGATATTTAAGACCCCTTCCACAATATCCTCATTTTAAAGATTCAAAAGTAAGCCGACGATGGTGTTTCCAACCAACTCATGCAGCTTTAACGTTTCATTACTAGCTAGCCACAGATGATAAATCTGTCAGCGACGGTTATAATTTCTGTGAAAAAACTGTTCAAAATAAGGAGCTGCTTTTGTCTGACTCTGACAATAACAACGCCATAGTTTCTCCAAACTGCCAAGAATTTTGAGTGTCTAATCTTCCACTGTCATCTTTGCCAGAAAAGCTCGACAGGCCTAGCAACAGTATCCAAGAGTGGTGGTGGAGTCTAGTTACCTGTCAACATATCAGCACCTCCGACATCTCTTAATAATCAGGCGCTCGTGGGCTTCGTAGAAAACATTCCAGAAATGGAGAATATGAAGGAAAAGGGGACTTCCCGACTATATGGAGCAGATGCTTCTCATACTCTATCTCCTTTCCCCCCCAGTCTCTTTGTAAAACTTCCCGTGACCTCGAGTCTCTACAACAAAAGGCAGAGTAAAACCATTTTGACAAGAAAGATGAGGTTGTATAGCACCTGGCACGGCTCCGGTAACTACGTGTCAACGTGAATTAACATTCGATCCTCAAAAAGATACAAATAATGCGGGGTGGTAATCTACTTTTATTTATTTTTTTTGTCCTACTTTTGGCGAAGGGGGAAATAATCTGGCTCATTCAATTGGCCTCAATAATGAGCTGGATGAAAATCAATACACCTTCTTTTATTCAGCCTATAATTAGCTTATAAAACATACTCACTTCTGTAGTGGTTTATGTGGCTAAGAACACACAATCTGTGTCTTAGAAACTATAAAATACCCATATTTTTTAAAACAACACACAGCTTAAAGCTGAAACAGATAAATATTTCTGCAGAACGTTCATTATTTGGCCAAGCAGTTTATCTCCCTCTTTCCGTTGCCCTCCGAAAAAGGGCCTTGGTGGTTGTAAATGGTTATAATTGTACATCTGGTTGCAGTTAAAGCTGCGTACTTGGCACCGCCAAGCTTTTTTCTGCTGCTCGCGGAGAGCGGCAACACGTTCCAAGAGGAGCTCGGGAACCCGGCTCAGCCCTCTCACTTCATCTCCACGTCAGAAACCAAAAAAAAAAAAGAGAGAGACGTTTGATTTCGAAAGGAGCCCCCACCTTTGGTCTTGTGGGAGGGAGGCGACACGCCGAAGTCGCCCCGGCTTTTCTTCTTCGTATCTCCCGCTTTGATTTCTTCTCCGAATCCCTCAGATGTTGCGTGAGCAAGCAGATGAGATGGAGTGAGGATAAAAGGGACGGGGGAGATGACACCGAGAGACGAGGGACTAAAACACCTCCGGAGATGATTGATGACAATATAGCAACGCAGATCCAAGGCCTTCCTTCCACACGGATCTCTTCCAAACCTACAATGATGACAACATATTCCAGGCCCTATTCTCACTCTTCATTAAATTGGTCTTTTCTAATGTGACGATCACTTTCTCTCCAAGTGGAAAAAAAAGGATGCTATTTTCAGTCACCCAGTGTTTGAGCAGCCGAGTCTAAGAACTCTGTGTCAAACAGGCTTTATTTTATGTTCTCCTCCAGTCGCTCACCACCTTTTCTTTTCCTTTTTTACAATCGTCTCTGATAAGAACGCCTTGCTATTACCCCAAACAAAATGGCTTTGGAGAGATGAAATAGACAGACCTCCTATGTAGTGCAAATGGCATCCTCCCCAACAGAGCCATTACTATTTGGGTTATATCATGACATTTTTTATCCCAGATGAGTCCCCAGGCTTTCTGCCGAAGCCAATGTTTGCTGGGATAGAAATGAGGTTGTGTGCGATGCCAGCTCCGACCAAGCGCTCCGTCCTCGTGAGGCACAACATCATGCGAACCAAAAAAAGAAATAAGAGAAATCGCACAGCACCAGCTCGTAGCAACAAACCAATTCCAGACAACAACATGCTTTGACTTGAATCCAGATGTTGCTTGATGCGAGTGGTTGAGACAAGAAGAAAGGAAAAAGAATGGGACATACCTACAGCAGACTCGGGTCCCGGAGGTGTGTTTTGACAAGCCGATGGTTTTCAGCGTGACATAATAATGAATATCTATCATCAATACCAATGTTTAAGTACTTTGATCACAGTAATTAACCTCTTCTGTTGGTTGGCTAACACCCTTGAATTAATTACTGTATTATTACAGTGGGTTTGGCCTCATGCGCAGAAAGTAACTATTATGAATTATGATGTTACTGGTAAGTTTTCATACATTAAACACAGAAATGTCTAGTTGGGTTACATTTTAGACGTCTAGCAGTTGTGAGGAGGTCCATCAAAGACGAAAAGTACCTCATATTTCTTCATTTAAATAATAATTCAAAAGCCGAAAGAGGTAAAACCCTCTATCTAACAAAAGAAAATCAAAAATATGAACAAATCAATGAACACACTTGTGTACAGCAGAACTTTTCTACTTTTATGGCAAATTAATCATCATTATATATAATAATATATCAATCAGAGGGGGGTGTGGTGGGGGATTTCCTGCAGACACAAGTACTGTACTTTTACTTAACTACCTGAAGTAGATTTACATAATAAAACCTGTGATTTTAAGGTGTATAATGACGCAGGACTTGTTATTATAGATTGCGATACTGCTTCTTTTACTTCTCTCACTATGCTCTTCATACAAAAACGTATAGTGACTGGTTCTACAGGAAAGAGAAAAAAAGAGAAAGGTGTTATCAAGTAATCATGATTCAGCTTTGTTGGAATGTAATTATAAAAGCATTATGAGGTGCTGAGAGCAGCAAGAACAAGACATGCAAGGGAGAACAGCGCAGGCTCTCCCTGCCAACCAGGTTGCTTTACATATCTGCAACCCAAGCAGCTCAAACCCTCCCACCAACCCCTCCGCATCCCGACTGTGGTAATGTCCAGAAGCAGTCACAGTCTCCTTGGCACAGCCCATCTGTTGTTTTTGTTTTGGGAGGGTTGTTAGAGGGGGAGTGGGTTGATGGGTGGGCTGGCGTTGGCCAGGGTGAAGAATGAGAAAATTATGGGAGGCTCTTTTTCGCCCACAAATTGTTGCCGGTCTGTTATTACAGTAGGCTTAACGTTGTCCAAACAGTCTTGACACAATGGTCACCTCTAAATTAAGCCTCGGCCTATGGCCTCTTTGGGCTCCAGAGTGGTGCAGAAAGGAATCTCCTGCAAATTATCATGATATCAAGGTCCTGTTGCCTGATTTCAGAATCAGAAAAGTCCTATTTGACACTTATAGGGGGCTCATTGGCTGGCACCGGCTCCCCAGGCCTCAGATCAGTGCCCTGGTCCACGTTTCCTCTGGTTTCCTTCCATGCCCGGAGGTATGCATGTCGGTTAATACCCCCGACGTTGCTCTTGACCCTGTAAACTGAAGACAATGAAGAATGGCTGAACACTTCACCTGAATAGTCCGGTGGATTGAGTGATTTAGGATTAAGTAACAGGTTGTGTCACCAATACTGCCACATACTTTGCACAATTGACAGTGTCGCAGGTCACAACATGCTCCATTCCATGGAGAGAAAAAGACTTGTCAATGAAATCTCATACCTAACCTTTCCTCTTTGGGTTTTATATTCAGGCCCTCCGGCCATCGATACAAGTGTAAAAATATAACTTTGTCCTCTCAATGATCTCCAGACAAGCTGGCTTTTGTTTTAAACGTAAGCGGGACCACCGGTTGCCCTCTCTGTCTCGAGCACGCTGCTAAAGCCAGCCATTGTTCCAGGCCTAGATAATAGTATCAGTCCCTGACGGAGGGAGTTACAGCCGGATTGGCACCAGCTGTTAAAGCAGCTATACTTCGTGGACCTGATTAGATTACAAAATTACACCCAATCTCATATGACTTGAATTATTGGACCATAATATGTAGCTAACCTCGCGCCGTGTTTCAAGGCCCCAGAACTACAAACAAACTGCGTGATGCCGCTCTGGGTGAGAGTTTAGAGAGACATCTCGATCTGCTGTCAGCGTCCAGAGAACTGGTGTGTGCTCACTTATAGGGAGGTCAGACAGCTTAATCGCTATCCACATCACAAATCCCCAAGGGGAGGAAAGTCTTTTACATTGCTGGCTGTTGTTGCCGGACCACCATCTGAGGTTCTGTACTGTATGTGTGGGTGTCTGACTGAGCGCACTCAAGTCCCGCCCACACGGGACATCGTTTGCAGAGGACACCGTCTCCATTGTTGAGTTCTTGTCTCGTCTTTTCATGGGATTTGTTGCCATCCAGAAACATAAATTAAAAGCAGCCTAATTACTTGAGTATGTTCAGAAACACTGATGTTTTGAACCGCCTAAGCGAAATCCCCTTGGGCCGAGAACACTTGACACGATAATCTGATGCTGATGAAACCACGACCTGAGTGAAAAACAGTCATTTCACGCCGAGTATGACTAAATCACACAGAAGGGGCAACCGTAAAAGCAACCGACGCAGCCCCATCTGTCATATACAGCACAAATCAGGAGGATGGCCCTTTCTTCATCTGTGAGATGATGAATAGCGTTGCTCTAATTATTGCCCCCCCCCCACCCCCTCCCCTCCACATCTGTTGTCACAACATCCCCATGCAGAGCAGACAGCAGAGCGAAGCGACCGTGGGAGACGGCATACGGAGGTAGCGATAGATTTACCGAGCAACGTGGAGGAGAACAGAGCGCCGGAGATTTACTGCGGGTCTGCTGCATTTGAGGCGACGACACCTTCAAAGCAGTCCTGGATCGCTCCCATCAGAGATTAATAATGCTATTATTTACGAACCCCCCAAACTCCCCTCAGAAACCCCCCCCAAAGCCGCCCCTTGTGCCAAACCACCAGCACGCCACAGCAGAGAGGCTGACGGAAAGAGCACTGAATGAGTATGTGTGATTCACCACAGCGGCTCTTTGTGTTTGACTTTTTCTTACAAGCCAAGGCGATATTTTATGCACCAATAAATCTTTTATGAGGTTAAAGTGCTAAAGTTGGATTTGTTCCATCTTTTAAACTGCTTTTATTTAGGTTGTATTAAAAAATATTTGCTTTCTTGCCGAGTTTAAGATCAATACCACTGTAATATCTGCCTGGGAAATATCGGGCCCGCTGTTAGCCTGGTTCTATCAGAAGGTAACAAAACCTACCAGCACCTCTAAAGCACAGTCGTTACAGGGTAATTTCTCATTGTGTAAAAATAAAAAGCAGCAGAGGATAACTTTATTATTAATATGCAATGAGAAAAGACTACGTGCACAAAAGTCACATAAGTGACATCTCTTGTGTTGAACCAGGATGTAACTTTACTCACACCATCGACAGGTCTTGCTCGAACTTTAAGTTACTAAGCTATCTAGTAAGCCAAGCTAGTGAGATGAGGGATGTACTTCACACCAAATTAAATCATACTTCCAACAAACCTGCATCAAGCTTATCTTTTAAAATGTAATTCATGGCACAAAAAACACACAAAAGGCATCAGATTCAGTCACTTCTATTTTCACAGACAGGAAAACTGTCTGTATTTCATAACCAAGGCTCATTTTTATTTCCTTCACAAGCGATAAGAATCACAATCCATGTGGTCTTCTCCACATATCTTCACCTTCATCTTCACTCTCCAGCGGAGCGATCTCTGAATCGCTTGGCTCTGAAAGGTTGAGGTCCAACCCAGCACCTTTGCACTGCAAAAGCAGGTGGTCGCCAGCTGACGTTTCTGGTGGGATCCGGAGTATGGCTGAGGCCACAGTGGCCCTTTCCACCAGGTGGATGCGGACACGTGCCGGCATGAGCTCCATATCCCGGCACCATTCCATAATCCCTGCTTGGCTGAGAAATCTGGCTCTGGCTGCCGAGCACTTTGCCCTCACCAAGATTTAGATGCTGCGACAGGTTGGAAATCACATAGTAAGCGCCGTTTATCTGCTCCCCGGAGAGGATCTGCTGTCCAACGTGCTTTGGATCCAGCATGTACGCCGCTACGTGGGCCGGGTTCACGCAAAACTCCTGTCACCTGTCCAGTGACACCTTTCTGTTCAGCCTCGTCTGATTTTGTGTCTCGTGGCCTTGGATGACGCTTCAACATCCAGTGTGGGTGAGACGGCCATCTCTTGCAGTGAGTTCTTCCCTTTCAGGAGACCACACTGGTCCAATCGGAGAAAACGGGCAGCGTCAATGTTGTCCCGTCAGCTGCGTTGTTTCTCATCTTTGTCGTCTGCCAGCATCTAAAGGTCTCTGCAAGTATTTTTCGCTCTCTTACGTACCTCACCACCTGCTCAGCTCTGCTGCACAGAGCCCTCATAGACGGCTGTGAGTGTGTGTCATCGAAGAGCTGCTGCAAAGTAAAATGATAGTTCCGGTTTCTCTCGTGTTGGACGGGGCCACTGCAGATGACGGTGACACAGTCTACTTTCCCTACGGCCTCATGAACCTGGCTTTGTACTCTGTCATACTCAGTCCAGGAGATGAGAGGACAAAACCTCTCTGGTGGGCGGACAGTAAGGAGGCCGGGGCACGCTGAAAAACGGCTTCCAATAAACATCGTCTGTGAGAGTGAGGAGTGAGGGGTGACGGAGTGGCGTACACAGCTCTTGCTCAGGCGCTAGTCAGCCTGGCTGATCCACTGAATCGATGAGGAACTGCCGTCCCACGAGACCAAGAACGAGAAGGCGGGGACAGGAATGGAGGCAGAGGAGCTCCCATGTGGGCCCTTGCATTTGTCCAAATGCATCTGTGTCTTGGTAGCATGAAGGTTTCCCTCCAGTCTTTGATAGCCGGGGCGAAATGATTGATGAAAAAGTATTCATTAGCTTACGTTAGCTTACCCACCCACCTCTATGTGTGACGGATTTAAAGGACACTCTTGTTGTGAATACAGCTGAAGTTTCATTACAGCTACGTTAGCTGCTTTGGCTAACTCGATAGCATGCTACAAACGTAAGCAAAGTGGTTCAAGTGAAGAAATAAAATACAAAACCACCCTTTCGGTAAACTGACTGTTTCGTAGTGTCTGCACATTGAACGCATATTTTGTTGCGGTCTGATTTACGAAGTAAATCGTGTCATTGGTCGAAACTGGTTTGGAGCGTAGCTACTTCCGGAAACTGTGAAGTACGGAAGCTAACATGGATCAATAAACGGAAGTTCGACTGTGGAATAAAAGGCAATACAACATGAAAACTTGACATTGGTGATGTGAATATAAGCTTTACACCCTGTTCTGAAGTGCTCCTAGTTTTTATGCTTATTAATAAGGCTTAATTCACTACTTGTTATTTCCACAGTGGTGATAAATCTCATAACGTTATTATCCTGAGAAGGCTCTATCTCAACTGCCAATACTCTTTGTCCTCCTCTCCGTCTCTCTGCCGACCATTTCTCTGCCATTATAACCCATAATTACCCAACCAATTTTTCTTTTACTTATAATGCCTTTAAATGTCTACTTAAGAAAAGAGAAAACTTTTTACAATAAAGCAAAAGCGTTTAAAAAAATACCAATGATTGCTATTATATTTAAATTTTAATATCTATAAATTGCACTAGAATTAATTGCTGCTGGGTCTAATTTAGCTATTGACCTCCAATAACTTGGTATTATGCATGTTAGCTGGTGTGACTTGCTGGAACTGAGTCACCGTTAACATTATGAGTTATACTTGTGAATTCCTGCCTTAACCTTTAAAATGATCAGCTGTGGAAAAAACGTTTATTCAAGGATAATTGCAGTCATTACATTTTATGGTTTTATTTCACAGCCTTGGCACATTTTTTCCATCAGTTATGAAAACATTTGACATGTATGCACAGATCTGGGTATTTGGTGTGAATTAGACCATTTAATTGGGAGGTAAACCCAAAATTGAGCACACATGAAACGGTATAATGTAATAAAACCACGTGCCCTTAAACTGTAGGCTCAAAGTTGAATCAGGAGGTCAGTCTGTAAAATGTGATGGTTGTTCTTTTATGGACAGTTTAGTTTAAGGCTGCAACAAACTATTATTTTCATTTTACTGATTAATCTGCCAAAGCTTTTCTCAATTTATTGTTTTGGTCCATGATATCAGAGGTTATAAAAAACATATATTCTCTCAATTGACCAAAAAATGAATCAACTCATTGCTAAATCTCAAATACGTTGCCTTCATTTTTCAAATCTAAAGCAGAGTACGTAATGTGCTGCATGAATTTAACTAATGTTTGTCCCAGGAACTCCATATGTAGTCGTTTTTAAAAACACACATAGCCTTGTTTAAATTCTAGTCCCTATATGCATATTCACCACACTGCTGGTGTAGGTCTGTCCTGGATCCAGTGTTAATAGCCCACACTGATTTGCTAGAACACTAAATGACAGTGATTACCTCTAGCTGGGGGTCACATTTCAGTGCCATGTGTCTGTCATTAGAGACATTCTGGAGTTTCTACAGTGTCCAGGTTTTTTTGTGGAGTGCCGAGTGCAGCCAAAGCAAACTAACTATCTAATTTGGGGGCAATCCGAGCTGGTAATGTCAGGTTGTGTCACGGCACTCTTCAGGGGGAAAATATTCAGGTTGACGCGCTGCAGTGGGACAGCCTGAAGCAGAGCGCTTTTATTTCCTTGTCTCTCTCGGTGTTGGATTATGTCACCCGGCTCTTTTTTGTGTGTGAAAGCATCAGTATTCCAGCCAGAGAATGAGGAGTCCGCGCCGCAGGGACACCAGCCGAGAGGAAGCAGCATGATGTCATGACACGGAGGGTGATGTTGGGGTTTCTGGTTAGGTGGCGGGCCTGGCTGCTCTCAAAGTCTCTGCTCTCCTGAGAACCGTTTTCGCCATCTATTCAAAGGTTCTGCTTTTTTTTTTTGTCTTGATAGGAAATTGCACCGGGGACCAGAAGGAACAACAATCAAGATATCTTGCGGTAGCGCATTTTGATTTAAAGTGCAGAAAAGCACATTTCAAAAGGATGATAAATGTTTCTTTTCCTCGTTTCGTTCCAGATTTAGTCGTCCCGCGAGCAAACGCTTCCTCTTTAATCCCGTTTAATGTGGAACTGTAACAGGATGACGTACCAAAAGCAACTCCATGCTGGCATCTTCATTCAACTGTCTATCTAGCACACAAGTCAGTTTATGTGTGTGTGTGAATACAGTAATACAATCTGCCAAAAATGTAATGATGACACACATAAGCTCCGTCTGTCTGTAGGTTGTTATGGGAAATTTGGCTCGGAGATGAAAGTTATCATTTAAGATCCAAGAAATGGCTTTCATGTGATCTCCCTCTCTTTCCCGTCGCTCTGTCAGAGCCGAGCCTTAATCCGTCGACGCTTTGCGACATAAAAGCCTTTCAATTACAACGTAAAAAACGCACTTCTTTAAAACTCGCCACACGCTCTCGACTGAGCGAGGCCACTCAATGCAGACAAATCAAACGGCGTCATTTCATTCCACTTTAGCGGCCGATCTCTGCTTCTCGGAGCTTAAAGCTAAAATTACATCATGGGGACTCTGTTAGCAATTACGTGACTTATATCAGATCTCGGCTACTTTTAAACGGACCGAAAATAGCTTTAGTACGGTCCTTGAGAGCAGTTTATGGGAAAACACAATTTACTGTACGTTCTCTTCTCAGGAAAGCCATTTGTTTCGCTAGTTTCATTGTTCGCCCTGTCTGCGGTTGACATTTATTAATATTAGAAGTGTCTCCATGTTGTCTTAAAGTTTGCCTTCAAACAGTAAAAAGTGGTTTTATAGATGTTATGTACATTTGTGTGTGTGTGTGTGTGTGTGTGTGTTTTGCGACTGTTTTTGTTTCTTCTTGTTACATTTAGTTAGCTGTTACACACCCAAGATGCTCCCTCGCTTCTGCTCAGAAATGCTAATGAATGTCAGATCTTAATTTGATTCCACTCCCCGTGATAAGGCCCTACAGAGCACTTAATTCCCGCGTCATATAAACACATTTCAGGTGCGGTTTGAAGAGCTTCTGATTTTTAATCTGGCGAGCGTCACCACGTTCCAGTTGGATTTAAGGAGTCAAAAAAAAACCCCTGAGGTCGCAGCTTCTCCAGCAGCTGTGTGAAGAAGGCCGGACAGATGCATCCCACAGCCGTTCCCAGTAAGCAGTTGGGATCCATCCACCTCAATTACAATCCACCACGGCAGTCGGCTGAGTGCGATTCATTATAGGTTAATACGGGATTAAGCTAATTAGCGATCATCAGCCAATTCTTGAATAAATAGCACGGCTGCGTCACTCATTGGCCTCTACCCCCGGGGTGCTCTACCCTTCCCACCCAGCAGAGGCCACTGTGGCCAAGCGCCTTCACAAGACCTTTGCCATAAGACATCTCTCAGACGCACAGTGACCTCAGCTTGATGCCGATTGGCTAGAACACCTCTCACTCAAGATGACAGGAATCCTTCATAACCAACGCCGTGGCTGTGCAGTAAATGGTGAAGTTCATGGTCATAATGGGGCTGCAGACTGTAACACTGTCAAGGGAAAATGCCCCGTCTCTCACATCAACTAACATTCTAGTTAGGTGTGTCCAAGGGCAGGCACTCAAATGATAGATGGCAGGTGAGTGGACGAACCATCTGTCAGTCAAACTCTTACCAAAGTCACACCGGTGAAGTGTGAAAACATCCTTTTCTGTTGAGAAAAAGCCTTGAGAGCTGACCTTTGCTCTTCTTTTACTGATGGAATACTCTCCAGTTCTGAAGTTATTAAGCTTACAGAAATTGCAGTTATGCTCAAAGACATATAAAACCCTTCACGGACATTCAACCTTTCCTGATGATATTTCTGGTCCGTACTTTTATTTACAGGCGTCATCCAGATGGCAGACCATCTGAAAACAGGCTCCTGTGGCTCAGACAAAAATATTTCAAAGAAGGAAAAGATTTTGTTGTTGTTTGCACTAATCATGTCTTTTCCATTTCATGATAATTATGTTTAAAGGGGCATTGTGAGTGAGTCACATGGTTTTCTTTGTCCTTTAATTGGAAAATGTTGAGTATACATATGTAAATTGCTACTATTTTATTTTTATTAGCATTTTTTAAAACCAATATGGTGAAATTACATTCAAAAACTGGTTCAAAATTGAAAGTTGAATAAACACATTTCGAGCATATTGGACTGAGATTTGCAAAACTGGCTTTCAAATGAGAAATGTGGATGTGTTTATTGTCCAAAATGAAAATATGTAATTAATAGTTAGAGAGAAGAATTACACGCACATCACGAAGGTGCGAGGCTATCAATGCAGCATCACTGAAAAAACATTTTTATTTTACTATTCATCATGATGTTCAACAAATCGGTTTTTGGGACATTCTCGTGGGAGATTGGATGTCAGACCGGTAGAGAAAAGATACTGACCTTGCAAGTTGAGTCATATCAGGAGAATCTGCATGAAACAAACTGATAATGACAAACAAGCAGATTAATTAGAATTCAGATTTGAAGAAAGAGGGCGTAGAAAGTTAGGAAAAAGCATGATTACCTTATTTGCTCCCCAGGATCATAGGTTTTTATTATGCTATGTTTTGCAGAAAATGATGTGTCATGTCTGGAGTGGGTTGCCGGGCGGTGTAGCGGTTAGCATGTCGTCTTCCAGACCAGATGAGACCAGAAAGGGTTGAGTGGGTCCCGACCCAGCCCCCCCGATCCCTTAGCTTCCTGAAAATGTGGCTCCCTGAACGATATAGTTATATATAGCCCTGCACTTTATCTTGCTCTACTAAAAATATGTATTTTACCTTATCAAAGGCTCATGTGGTTAAGCATATTTAGGAAAAGAAAGGGTATCGGAGCGGAGGAGCTGCATCGGGACCCAGGATCAGTGTAATCCGGTGGCATTGTATTTCAGAGAGGCCGCTCAGATACAGACCTTTCAGTCCAAAGAGAACGTTATTATATCTCCACTCTTTGAAGCTCGAGCTCTGGATCAACGTTTTCTCTGTTGGACTTTCTTCTGTCCAACAGAATGAGACAAAAAGATGCAATTTATGATATTTTTCTGAAGATGAATTAGACATTTTGTTGAAAATCACATGATAGTTGGAGGTATAGTGTGTTTGAAGTACTTTTTTTAAGATTGTTTGCCTTTGTTGAAGGCTGTTTTTGGACATTTTACCACGTTGGTGTTTTAGATGAACCACACCCGCCGCCATGGAGCTTGATGCTGATTGGTCCTGAACGGATCCTGTGGTTTGCAGAAACGTTTGTTGTGGAGGACTTGTGGAAGAATAATTAAACTCTTTAAATGTACAAACTGCCTTGGATTGGGATTATTATCCTAGAGTCTACTGGTCTGGCAGTCCTCCGGGTCGACATCAGATCCAAGGAGCTCTAGATTGCCGTCATATTTCAGATCTTTAACACACTACAAACACTACGCTAAGATTCATCTGTTTGTAATAGTTGTGTTATAAACCCAGAGAAACCATGGCAGAGATATAAAAGAGCCGAGCCTCTCGTGTGCCAGCTGAATGCTACCATGTGGAGGTAGAGGAGGAAGGCAGCGTTTCCTCGCCCTTACCGTAATAATCCCCTTCTTCTTCTCCTCTGTCCTCGCACCACGTTTCACTTTCACTCCAGTGAGCAAAAATAATAACACCCCGCCTGGTGTAAACAGTCATTTGCAGGTACAGTAGCTCGCCGCTCACCGAGCAACTACAGGCACAAGATGGATGCATTGACCAACGGAGGCCGAGAGGCTGCGTAGTCTCATCTCCCCTCTGAACACGACTAATGTCCCGTAAGGAAGCAGGTGTGTGAGGGGAGGCGGATACGTAAAGCGTAATGGCTCAGAAACGCCGGCTGACGAATCAATCTCCTCTCCCAGCCTCCGATTGTTTCCGATCCTTATTTTTGTTTCCACACCTCAAAAAAAAAAAAAAACGCCTCGATGACTCACAGCTATCGCTCCATTCAACCAATAATCACCCTGGAAAATGTTCCGAGCATCCAAATGGAGTTTGTTTCGTGCGGGAGATAAAAGGCAGCAGACTTGAACGCCCATGTCCCCTAATAACCTGCAGATCCACCGAACTGGAGCGACGTTATTGATTAAAGTTCACAGGCGACCGGTCTTTGCAGACAAAGGGCTCCGCGAGTGGAAAAGGAAAAAAAAAAGAGTGCATTCAGGAGTGTTCGCAGGACGACTCCGAACCGCATTGTCTTTGTCGGTAATGGGAAGCAGCCTGCTTCGTTACACGCAGGGAAGTCAGGCGGGAGACAATTTGTCGAACGGAGAACAACATTTAAATAACAAAGCAGCCAAGAAATAGAAAATTATTTTGCAGAGGAAAAACTAATTGCATGGCACGCGGCGTTCTGACAGCACAGCACGAGTGTTTACACTCACAGTGTACAGTATATGTGCAGTTGGCAGTTAGGTAACACACACACACACACACACACACACACACATCCTGGCATGCTTTAGTCTTGCCGAGATGTTTTAATAATGTGTGTAATATGAAAGACAAAGCTGTAAACAAGGAGTAACAAATCAAAGCGTCTGCATCAGAGGCAGTTTGTACAAGGCGCCACGATGATGATGAAACCGGTGTGAAATAATAAAATAAAATAAAAAAAGAAATCACTTTGCATTTCAACAGAGAATCTCGTGCAGACAGACGTGTTTGTTGTGTCGGTGTTGTCAAAGAGCCACGTGAAGCCTGCGTGACCCGAGCTCAACCCTCTTAGCGTGAAGCATGGGGTCGGCCGTGGAGCCTGACAAATTACGTGTTGTCATAGAGACCTAAGATCCTCCCCCACCCCACCCCACCTTTCCCTCCTCCCAAATCCACAAAGATCAACAACCTGATCCCAACACAAGCACATAAAACAAGCAAAAAATAAAAAATAAAGTTTCACAGTCACAAACATCCTCGTTGGAATAAAGAAAGGAAAACAACAAAGTGAAAATCAATGACCGCAACAGACGCATTCTTGAAGTGTCAGGGGTTAAAAGGAGTCCTTAGGGTTGAGTGCACATGCTTCCAATTAGGTCTGGAAAAGGCAAGAGGAAACAGTTGATTTCAGAATATTACTGAAGAATGACTTTAATTAGCCGGGAGACTAAGGAGCCCTGAATACCACCATCGGCACCAAACAAGGCCAGACAGCATTAATCAGCAGCACCGAGTCGGAGGGGGGGGTTAACTGCTGGAAACAAGACGTTTGTTTATCGCCGGCCTCCCTGATAAATCCGATGTGCCGACAACAAGTCGAGAAAAGAATGATGAAAGTGAAGCAGATGGAAGAGGCAGGCTTGTATGAAGACAAACAAAGGGTTCGGCCCCGCTTGTCGCTTTTTTTCCCCCTTCTTCTTTTTTTTTTTTTTTAGCTCCTCAGCGGAAACCGCGCCATTGTCACCTCCGACTGGCACAGCTGGATTGTGACTGTTGTGACTTTCAAGGCATCAATCGGCTCATTTGAAAGGCAAATACAGCCGAATTGAATGTCAATATATCGCCCCACGCAAAGCCTCCTCTTATTAAGATGGCTCTGAATATTTCAGCATGCTGTGCTGTCGTGATGATCCTGATGTGGGGTAAATCACGCGCCAGCTTTTTGGGGGATTTTGTCGACCAAAACTGAACTTATTGGCTCATTAGAATCTGCTAGTCTGTGGTTGTGTTTGAAATGAAGTGCTGGGGTGTTTTTGTGTGGAGACTAAAGCTTATGATCCACCTTAAATCAGAGTTCTATGATTTCTTTGAATTAATAAACATTAAAATGTTTAAAATGAATCTAAAAAATGAATCTATTTTGGGAACTGATTTATCATTTTTATGAGGCAAGAATGTTTTTCCTCATCTATAATGAGTGAATAATATTGAGGATTGGACTATTGGTTGGAGCAACAAGCTGTTTGAATGAGTTATTGAGGTATTTTCATGGGTAATCTCACTATTACTATACTATATTACTATACTACTGCAAGTTATACAAAACAATTAATCAACAGATTACTCCATACTGAAAAGGGGCACAAGTTGCAGTCCGATACCCTTTAAAACATTACACTGTTCTTACACATTCACTGGTATTAATATAAAGATGTATATGACTTTTTTTAAATGTAGAATTTCCTCCCGCTCAATGCAAAAAAAAAACCCCATAAAAGTCATATTCTTTGGTCCCAGAGATGCGAGGTCAGAGGTCAGTGCTCAAGTCAAAAATCTGACAAGAATTTCAACAGCCGCATAAAGACTTTTATTGAATCAGCCTATTACCACCTTAACAATGAATAAAACATAGCGAGAATTAACAGTTTTTCTGTCGAAAACAGAAAAACTGCATGAGTGGAATTTGGAAGACGGGTGGGTGACTGAAAAATAAGTATATATCCTGCAATACACCACGAGCTAAATGTTACCTACAAATAGCCACATCCGAAGATCACATTAGATGAATCTGAACACCACCACACAAATCTACAGCTAATATATGTTGAAGAACAGGTAGCTTGTGCAACAAACTGTGAATGTTATCAAAGTCATCAACAGCACCTTCAATATTTCCAATGCTTCTTGCAATTTGATGGTTTTACTTGTGTAGCAAAAGGTAAGGTCCCTCACAAACCCAATCCAATCATCCATATATAAAGCACTTCCCAGATTTCTGTCTCTTCCTCCTGCAAGGTGGAACACCAATCATCACTTTATCAATTCGGGGGTTTTAATATGCACCGCGGCAGCAGCCGCTCCCCCCCAGAGAGGCACTCCGCTCTCAAAACAAGCCGTCTGAAACTAACTTTCCGTCGCATTCACATTCTGCCGACTTAACCAGGTAGATTTCTACCTGAGAGGAGTCGGAGTAATTATGCTGCAATTACGGAGCCAGTGGAGGAGGCAGAGTATTAGAACCATTATGGGGCTCTGACAGATTCGCCTTAATTGATTGATGCACAGCGACGATCTGGTGATTAGCATGCTGTGTGCTCACATGAATCATCTCACATGAAAGTGCAATGCTTTCAGCCGGCACACTCCAGCGAGCGAGGTGGCACCTCCATGCTCCTGCACGGGGGAGGGTGTTAATAAATCCACAAATGTTCTAGTGTTGCCCTCCTGTATTCATGCAGGTGTGTCTTTGTGAATATGCTAGCTCTATTATGTATGATAACCAGCGAGGCTGCCGGCAGAACGCTCTCTCTCTCTCCCTTCGCTCGGCTTCACACGCTTCATTCACACATAAAAACCCTGTACTTTTCTTTGCTTTTCACTTAAATAGCTTTTGTCTCGTAAGAATGATTGAGGAGCGAGTGAGCTGAGAGTGATTACAGAGGCGTAGTTAAAAATGTATGATTATACGTGCATAAAAGAGGACATGACATGAAAAAAAAATGGATTTTTGTTTCAGCATATAACTCTTAATGATGTCGAGTTTGTCTTGTCATTGATGAAGGATGACTTCATCATGATAATAAACAATCTGACAAGAAGGTCACGAGCCATGTTGGAACCAGTGGAGGCGGTGTTGTTTTCGCTGAGTCGTCAGGAGCCGCTACAGCTGACGGTTCAGCTCAAGTGCATGTGGTCAACGGGGTCAAAGTATCAGGTGATACCGTGGCACGCTGTTGTGAAAGGAATAGTTCCACATTTTTTAGGGGGGAAGGCACTCGTTTGTTTTCTCGCCGACAGTTGGATGAGGAGATTCATACCACATGTCTTTTCTGCTAAATATGACGCTCCAGGCAGGAGATGGTCGGCTTAACTGCACTCGACTCAACGTCCGCCTCGCTGAACTGTACGGTGGCCACACAGACGGACCTCCCTTCTCCTTTCACAATAAGATGTATTTATTTAAGACTGTGCTCATTTGAAATAATAATTCACAATTAAAAGCTGGTGTTCTATTAATATATACATGCAAATCGATGCATCTTCCCCAACACGGCCCTGAAAACATATCAGAAACAAAGACGCTCAAAGGCTTTTATTTTGAAACAGAAAGTGTTGAGTTAAAAGTAAATATTTACCGTTGCCAAGTGACATGTTCTACGGATACAGATATTACAACTGTAGTAATGTTGCCTGTGTGATGTCAATATACGATCATAAATCAAAAGATTATTTCGACTGTATGTTTGCTTCTTGCCAGGAAGTTGCCAGGCAACCACTAAGTACAAACAAACAATCAAAAAACTAAATATAACACCTCGATTACGTGAGCTTCGCAGGTGCCGCCGAGTAGATTTAGTTACCGGATTTACACTAAACGAAGTGAACTGTTTCCTGCCTTCAGTTTCCTATTTAGGCAAAGGTCGCACTACTGTCATAAGAGTAAACGCCAACAAATCAACAACCAACATGTTTGCGATAGTTCCTGAAAACGATCAAGCCAAGTCTAATAACTCTGTATAACCTGGAAGCCCACCAGGACACAGTGACATACAGTAAGCAGCCGTATCCCCCCCCCCCCCGTCCATGTGCACTTTGTCCTACATATTTGTATATATCTCAGAAGCAGCGGCTCCTCAACGCTCAACTGCTTCCAGATGTGGAATGCCGGAGATAATCTGTCCTTTTGGATCTCAATGGGAGCGGGGTGTCTCGCAGAAGCTGGAGGTCCGGATCCAGCTCCCAGACACACACACACACACACACACAATCAGCTAATTTCAACCTAAAAACCCAACTAGATTGCATCACAAAAATGACATTATCAGGTGGTATATAATTACGAGTGGAGCTTGGAGAAATGATGCTGGACCCAGAAGTAATTATTGATTCATATTGATATGCATTACATTCCTATATGTATCCATTGATGTATTCTGCAGGAAAACTAATGAAGACGCAACGATATTTCACGAGACAAAACCCATTTTTTAAACTAAAATATGCACACACCACACGCTTTCCAATTGAATTCCAATAGAAACACACACACACACACACACACACACACACGCACCAAGACAAATTACCCCCTTGTGGGTTTTTTTCTTTAAAGTGAAAAAGCCCTACATACTACAAACACTGTCAAGATGGTAAATACGTACTCTCCCCCACTATTTCATACTTTGATTACTATTTATTCATTCCGGTTTATAGCTTTGTGGTGTTTCGCTGATAGTAAACAGATGCTTTGGGAGACATGGAGCAGATAGGGAACCCTGGGAGCGCTGAAAACTGGACGCCGTTTAAAAAAAAAAATGCGAGAACAATGCCTCTTTAATGTGCATCATCAACAACACCCCACATTGCAAACATGTCTGAGCGATTGCGTCGGCTAGCTGGACTTGCCAATAGAGCAAACATCTACAAGCACAGCGACGCAGGGGAAACATCTCTGGATGTTTAGAAAAAACGCTATTGACGTGGGTTTTGTTTGGATTCCGAGGGAAAATATGCAGTAAAACGTTTCATTACAATTCCAGGACCTCCAGCTGGAAGGTGTCCCATAGCCTACATACTAGTCCTGTAAGCCGGCAACACAGCAACCCAAAAATGTTTAAGGCAACAGAACAGAGGAGAGACAGGCAACGCGTCATCCAATCAGTGTAAAGGTCTCCAGACTGGAAAAAGTGTCAAGTGAACAAGTCTACTTCACAATCATAAGCAAATAGAGAATTAGTGTCATTACTGTACATGTGGGTATTTTTCTGGCCACAAAAACAAAAGATTGGCGTTTGTCCGAGAGAGCGTTTATGTTCAAATGTGGCACCAGAGCAGTCGTTCCAGCCTTCATGGATGACTTAAAAAGGGGAATAGCAGTCTGAGTTTGAGTTGTCTCAAAAAGAGAAAAAAGAAGCCTGAAAATACGTCTACGGCCTCAACCAACCTTTTACCTTGTACGTGCGAGGCGGCCATGGGAGTCGAGGGTTCTCTTGTGGAAGAGGAGGCAACGTGTCATCACGAAGTGTAACAAGCTCACGTTTCTCCAAACAGTCTGCTTCTGCTTGAGGGAATGGAAGCGTTTAGCGAGAGAGAGGAGAGAGGAGAGAGGGGGGGAGAAAACGGTTTGGATTCCAGAGCTCGTGGCTCATTGTTGTCTCTGCAGAAAGCATAGATTGGGGGCCCCCGTTGCAGTTACCTCAAAAGGTTAAAAAAAAAAAGTCTAAATGCCAAATACTCGGTGGGAAATTATCCAGAACTGAGTAGATGTGGTTTGACTTACAGTAAAACTTTTTTTGGTTGTGAAATCCAGCCCTTCCATGGCCATTTTTTTTAATCTTTTATCAGATGTCGATGGCGAGCTATTTAAGACAACATTGGCTGCATATTCGGCATCCCCAAGAGGTCCTCCAGCCCTCCACGACACCTCTTTTAAGACCTTTATCCTCAACCGTCCCAGGACTCTAAACTCCTCTTTCCTCGCTCCCTCAACACGTTTTCCACGCGTCCTATCGCGTCGACTCATCGGATCCCTTCCCTCTCCTTCCTCTCACCGAGATGTGAGGAGCGCTGCTCCGGGTCCCTGGCCTCGCAACAAGCGCTTTCCTTGTGAGGCTCTGTTTGCTTTGCGAGGTGTTTTCTCACATAGCAGCGTTTGGCGGCCATGCCTCGCAGATCACACCTCTCTGTGTGTGTGTGTGTGTGTGTGTTTGGGAATACTCGGCATGGACTAGTCCGAGCTGGTGAATTCGTCTATAGTTCATGCACATTCTTAATTGCTTGACGCGCAGCGTGAGCCAAGCATTTGTTTACAGTGCCGAGTTGTGTATCGGAATAGGAGTTGTCCCGGGGTGGTGCGCACCTCGAGCCTCGCTCGCCGGGTGACTAATGAAGCGAGGCATGCCTGCCTTCCTGTTTTCTCAATCAACAAGCATTTAAGGGAAATCAGCAGGTCTTTACAAGGCGTTATTAGAAAGACTAAGAGGAAAAACACCATCCACCTCAAGTGCTCTCGAATGAATACCGGGAGAAAGTGCTCGGAGGAAATGTGCTGCCAGGGTGATCGTATCCAACACAAAATGTGTTTAGCTGAAAATGATGGATTTATATTTAAAATAAAAAGGTGCTACAGCGAGTAGATACTTTTGGAGGAATAGATGATAAAGCCTTGATTTAACATTTCAATACAAAGCCTATCTCTTTGTATTGACGGTTGCGGAGGTACATCATGAATCACACTTGATGTGAGAAGTAGCAAATAAAAAATAAAAAATACGATATATCTGGAATTCAAGCACATATTCCTCAGTCGTGCCCTTTTCATGGTGTTTTATGTGCTTAGCATTCACAACAAAGAGCTGCAGTTGGAACACAGTCTTCTTTTTGCCACCGAGCTGCTCCACATGAAGAACTGCTGGAGTGCTCGGTCGACGCCACAGGTATTATTCTTATTTTTTTTTTTATCAGACAACCCGAGTTTTGTTCTGTACTTCTCGAAGCAGGAAAAATCCGTCAAAAGTATCACTCGTTACACTTTCACCCACAGCAGTGTGTCAGGATTAATAAACACATTTTACGCTCAGTCAACCGAGACGCTGATAATACGTCTTACAGCAAATCATATGACACATTTAGTCCCATAGCATTTTTTTGGGTTATTACACGTTTGCACAGAGCCAGCTGTAATATCGATTTGGTCCTCGCTGAAGGTCACGCTGCTTATTGATTTTGTTTCAAAATGTTGCCACACGCTATCGGCCAGTGACTCAGAAAAAGACATTTATATACTCTGCTAATTTAAAATGCACTGTTGTACTGTACAACCCACTGGCCTGAGCTGTGGAATTGATGGATGCAAAGGAACATACAAATGGTAAATCAGAACACATGAGCTGAAAAATGAGATTAATGTCATATCGGTAAATATTAACATTTGTAGGTACTTATGTCATCTTCCTGCAGCCAGGTGTCGACAATATCACAGACATTTTTCATCTCGACTCTAGACTAAACAAAACAGAGTCCTCATTAACAAGCATGCATACTGTATGCGTCACAGTGAGGAAAAATAACATGACATCACTCCCGGGTGGAGGTTCACCCGACAAAATAGCATCGGTGTATTATGTATGTTTATCACACCTGCCCACTCGACGGCCCTGGCCTCCCTCAAGACGTCCGAGCTATCAGAGATGTTAGCTTTTCCCAGACTCAATCTCGGGACGCCGAGCGTACAATGACCTGAGGGACTGGATTTCCCCAAGATTGTCTCTGAGGCGGCGGAGCAAGGCTGTGCACAAGCACCTATTTTTCCTTATCTCCACTCACATATAAAAATACATTTTCTCCTATATTAAACTGCTTTTTTTTATTGGAATCTTTCATCCCCCGCCCCCCCTTTGCATCCAATCCAGTTCAGTCAATCCCGCAGCCTCTGATGTAGCCGTACAGGAGCGTTTTGAAAGCACAGACGGACTGATGCAACAGGAATCACAGCCACCATGACCTCCCTCTCTCTCCTCTTGCACACCAACTGGTTGGAACCAGACGAGGAGGAATTTCAGAGACCAGAGCAGAGATCACATTGCATGTAGATGTAGTTTTTGAGCAAACGCTGATACCGGCCTCACGCTGGCTGCAGGCTTTCACATGGTTGGCGGGCAAGCGCTTATGCAACGGGGGGGAACAGAAAACATCGAGTGCAACGGGCCAAGAGACTCCCACTCAAAGTCCGAGCACCCTTAGCACCGATGTTCCTCATGCAAAAAGTATACAACAAGTACACAACTATGTGTGCCAGATCATTGGAGCTTTTTTTTACCCACATCAAGACCAGAAATGCCTCCGACAGCATACTGGATCAGGTATCGGCCAGCGTGCAAGTCTATGCACTGATCTGATATAAGCTGGTCCTTTATCAGCTCATTCAGGCGACGCATGTGTCGCTCGTTACCCGGTGGTGATGATCCGTAGAACGTGCAACTCACAGCAAACACTGGCATCGGTACTCGCTATCAGCTGTTTCCCCACATCAGTTATCGGAATCTGTATCGAGAAGGAAAGAAAAAAAAAAATTGGATCAGAAAATCTCCGGGGATCATATAGCACAAGTTCCCATTTTAGAAACTGCACCACACATTTTCCTTCGCCTCTTTTTTCCCCCCCACACCCCGAATATCTGTTTTCTGTCTCACCCTCTGTCCGTCTGTCAGCTCTCTCCCTCAAGCCTCTCTGAACACACACACACACACACACACACACACACACACATATATATATATATATATAAATATATATACACGCACAGGACTTTTCCTGTACTCGACTCCCCTTCCCAGCAGAGTGATGCAGCTTTGCTTTTATGAGATACCAGAGTTGGGCTTGCGGCAGGATGACTGACTGGTTTGTAGAGAGGACAGAGGAACCATTTTGTGCACCGCCGCCTCGCTGAATCCCTTTTTAAAATATTCATTCATAAACTCCTGGAGCCTTTTCCTCCACATCAAACACTGGACCCATAGGAAAAGCACTGAGCCGATGCATTCAGAGGGAAAAACAAAAATACAGAGTCAACAGGGTGAAGACCAAAATTAATCTAAATATTTATGCGCTAAATATACTCTTGATGTATTCATTGTGTTTTTAGGGAAATGATTTGGACCCAAAGTGAGTCAACAGAATAAGAATTTAGGAAAATATGCAAAAGCTGTCAAAACTGCTTACTCCATTTGCGGAGCAGCTGTGTTTATCTCGGAGAAATTGTTCAAAACAATTATCAAAAAAAAAGAAAACATGTTCGAAGGGATGTCAAGAAATAAAGCATTAAGCTAATTGTGATGGTGAAGTTAAAACACTGACATCGTCAATTACCTCATCTGGATTTGTTTCTAAATCCATCAGTAAGTTTGTCTTCTGAGTAACTCATTAAAAAAATATTGATTTATGAAAATGGGTTGAAACATCAAATATTTTGGCCAATGAAGACTTAGCAAACATCTCTATTACCCAATCAAAAGCAGCATCAACGATGTAAACAGGAAGTCAAGATAGGATCACAAAAAGTCAGAATTTGAAGTGTGTGATTTAAAATAGTCCCGCTTCACAAAATGTACAATAATATGTCAGATATGTCAACCATGTCATGTCTTTTACTCCCAATAGTGGCGGTTTCTGGGCACAACAACTCCACTTAGGAACTACTTTGTGTGGTGCGACCCCTTGTGAGATCGAGAGGTGTATGATGGATTTGCCCCCCCCTCCCCCTCCCCCTCCGGTTTCCAGTAAGCAGCTTCTGGCTGCAGCGACACATTTACCGTACGGATGAGAGCGGTGCAACAGGCGCCTGGTGTTTCATATTGGCGATCAGATGATGTGGCGTAGAAATGTCCTTTCATGCATGCGCTGATCTGATGTGTGTGTGTGTGTGTGTGTGTGTGTGTGTAGCCATTTGAACTGCATTTTTACTAGACGACAAAGCAAAAGTTACAACACCTCGCTGTTTTTTTTTTAAAAACACAAGCATTTCATCTTTTTTTTTTTCTTCTCGTCTCCCCACAAAAAGCCTCTGTGACATCTCGAATGACACCTAAACTAACTCCTCTCCGGCGCAGAGTGCACACTGCCTGGGAGGCGGTGTCTCTTCGCAGAAAATATTACGTTGGCCGCACTGAATGTCACGATTAATAGACCTCGGCATGACAGATTTATGAGCGCGAGAGTGGGCCAGGCGCAGAGAAAAGGAAGGAGGAAATGGAGGAGGAAATCAGGAGTGATTGTGATTAAAGCGAGGTCCAAGATGAAAGGAAGTAATGCATGAGTGTAGGAAGGGAGCACAGCAGGGGGGTGGGGGCAGTGAACCGGACTCACTTTTTAGCAATTAAATGTATGCGTCCAACAAGCTTGTGTATCTATGAGAAGAGTTGGTGTAAAAGTGTTGTTAAGAAGTGGGATGCGGCCTCTGTCAAATCTCCGTTTTGTTGTTTTTTTTCCCTTGTTCGTGAAAGCACCTTGGCCTATTTTTTATCCACGGCGTCAACACAGTTCGTCACGGCAGGGGCACCAAACATGCAGGCTGCCAAAACATCCCATTCTGGATGGGGAGGGCTATTAGAAACACCCCCCCTTCCTCTTTCCTCCTCCTCCTCCCTGCAGACGCCATAAATCACCCGATGTCTCCTCGAGGTTGACCTACTGACGAACCACGCTGTTAAAAACGTCATTTAAATAGCTAAAGCAGGGGCCACACACACATCTCACACGGGTCATTAAGTATTAATACCTCACTACTGTACTCCTGCAGCTGGTTAAATAGAAAATAAAAAGTTCCAATCTGGCAACGGCATGAAAAGGCACGTAATATATATGGATCGATACGTTTCTACGCTCGCTTATGGAGAAAATGCTACCGTATATTTCATTTGGATGCATTTGCCTGCGAGTGTTTTTGTTGTGGCGGGTAGGAGGAGGGATCATGGAAGTTCAGGTGGGTCAGCATCAAGTCATAGCGGGGAGGGGAGCTGAGAAACAACAAGTGAGTAAAAGTCAGAAAAATAGACACAGCGAGAGACGCTCGTAGAGAAACAAACAGAAGAAGAAGTTGGGGGGAGGAGTGAAATAGCAGACTAAAGCGTCCTGGGGCGAGGCCGGCAGGAAATGAAGTCAACAGTCTTAGAGAGATGAGAATGGGAAAAGCAGCTGTGGGGCTGCAGTGCCCCCCCCCCCCCCCAAACCTGCGAGCCCTCCGAGGGTCGACCCGGCTAACACCACATGGTTAATGAGTAAAACCAGAAAACTGACTGTAATTAAACGCCGTGCTGCTGGCTTTCCTCGTGCCACAAACGCCATAAACTTTTGACATGTAAGCTACAGAAATTCCGACGTCGAGGACTGCAAGGTGCTCATTGTGATTGATGCCGACTTACTAGGGGACAGATTTGAAAATAGAGGCTTACAAGAATGGAAATAAGTGTGGAAAAATAGATATGCACGCATTGCTGGCTGGGATAATTGGACTATTAGACTTTGTAGCAGTAAATCCCAGCTTAGGAGTTTTCATTAATCAAATTCCGAGGTAAACACTTATGCAAATGTCACTAGATTACAGTACACAAAAAAAAAAAATGCATCCATGCTGTCTCTGGTGTAAAGCGAATGGATTTATTCCATTATTTATTTATTTTTCTTACATTTTTCTGCCCTTGATTTAAAATGTCCACAATGCAAAGAGGATTAATAACTACTGTTTGTAGCATGAAACAAATACAAATAAAAAAAAGTCCCAACAAAGAGTGGAAGAATGGAGGGCTGGTTAGAGGATGAGCCCACACAGATGGTGCTGGGACGGAGCGAGGGCTGATTAATGATTCATCTACCTTGGCCACAACACACAAGTTGCAAACATGAGGCCCAGGAGGAGAGCCACTTCAAACTCCGGCAGAGAAAGGAGGAACGCGGGCGAATATATGCCGTCATTCAGCGTGCTCACTGGACCTCGTGCACATTGTACCCTTAAGTGATGGAACAGTGAAAGAGAGAGCTTTTAAAGGCCTCAAAGAGACCTTGCTTTAAGTGAGTGAGTGAGTGAGTGGGGTGAGTGTGTGTGTGTGTGTGTGTGTGTGTGTGTGTGTGAAGAAGATTGAACACACATAAAAAGAAAAGATTTTTTATTTACTTTAAAATGCTTCAGTTGATTAAGAGGCTGTAAACTAGATAATGCACGTGATTTTACTTTTTTTAAGGATTTTTTTTATGCATTTCCTAATGAATATGTACAAAACTATACAGTACAATAAATACATGTTTAATTTCAGTTGAAATAACACTATTATTATGTACTGCTGTAGGTTTAAAAGTACACAGACTTTTATTTATTATTTCAGGACGATGCACATTAATGAACATATACAAACGTACATGTAAATGTGCCAGATTATAGCCCAGGGGCTTAGTGAGGTCTTGGACTGTTTGGTAGACAAAAATCTTTTATGGAAAATTTTGTCAATATTTTGCAATTTTCTGATTTTATTGGCCAAACGATAATGGAATAATTATAAGTTACCTGTAATATATAGTTTATGTTCTGTTCTTTGGCTCTATTGATATTTTGCCACTTTGTCGCCTCCACTTTGTAGCATTGTTAGCATATTAGCTTGTCGACATCCTTAGCCTTTCCCTGGTCGCCTCTATGCAAAATACTGTCAAACAATCTAATAAGAAACTCATCTTTAATATGGATTAGTATCCGAGTATGAACTTTTTATCGGGAGAACCTTTCATTCCTCCTGCTTTAAAAAGCTGCAGCACTGCTCGTGACTAAAGAAGAGTTTTCCATCAGAAACTAGCTCAGCCGCTTCAAGAAGGAAGGCGTTTTTTTCAGTTTGAAATCCACAAATAATCAAAGATACATTTGCCTATTTTCCCCGATGATTAAAATCCAGCGCCTCAAGCAGTCGAGGTGAAAGGCTCCTACTTCAGTTGGAGGATAATTCAGCCACAGTGGATTGTTTTTTTTCGTTACAGCTTCTGTATCATTCATCCGACAGCAGCAGAGCCGAGGTGATTACGGCCAGAGACTGAGAACGCATCACGATGTGGCCGTTCCAGGTGAGCATGCAGCGAACACGCCGTTGTGGGAGGGAGAGCGGGGATATGAGGGTGTTTTGTGTGTGGGGTGTACATTTGCGGCGGTGGGGGTTCATATAACAGATTAAAATCAGAACATAAAGACATTCCACATGAACGCGAGGGGATCAGACTCCGGCCGACGTTTGTGGTTTGATGGACTGTCATAACACTTTGGGTGCGATTGCCCACCTGTCACAGGAACGCTGGCAGGGACGTTATACAACGCTGATAACATAATAGGATTCCTGTGATGTATTTTAGCTGCGCCCTCAATCACTTTTCACTATTATTTACCTCCCTACGTATCTTAAGTGCACCTGCCAAACCCAGCACAGCCCCCCGGTGTGCAGCCGTGTCAGGACAAGCCTCTCGCTGCGTATACCTGCATCGATCCCCAACATATCGCAAGCTATTTACGCTGATTTATGACTCCCTTTTCACCACACGTTAGATCCCCACAGCCCTCAGAAGATGGCTGCAGTCAGTCTCCTTCCTTCTCTCTTCTTCCTCTCCCTTTCCATCTGGTCTCACCATTGGCTTTTGTTCAAACGGAAGAAAAAAGCTGCTAAAACCAATAATCTCGCTCCGTCAGCCCCAGCGTGGAAAACGCCAGACGCCGGCATCTCGGCTCTCTATCAAGCGAGCGACAGTCGGGGCTTTTCACCTCCTCATGTTTAAAGAAAAGTGTGCAGTTTTATGGGAACTAAAAAGGATTACGCTGAACTTTATTCATCCTAAACGGGAAAACAGTGTTTTGATTCCAGATTCTTGGAGCCAACAACCTGAACTTGAGTCAAATCTAGCCAAAAATCTGCTGAGACAGCAGTTTAAATTTCACTGATATCCTGATGTACATGTGTTATGAACTTTTTAACTGTTTCACCACAGACAGATTCTCCTCACTCTCAATGATGGATGAGGGAATGAAATTAATAAAATCAATAAATCCATACGTTACTGATGATTCATTTTTCCAGTCTTTCCAGTAAGATCCACCTTAAAAAATAACCCTCATGAAAGTCCAATGAAATCTGCTTCATTTTTTCCAAGATTCCATTTCATTTTTTATTTCTTGACAATTCATTTTTTTGATCATAACATCGAGTTATTGTTAAAGCAAAGATCCAACACGGTTATAAAAACCATACATGAACTCCTTTTGTAAAATGAGCCGTTCCTGTCCGATCCCTCGGGTGCTTTTGGACAAACGAAGTCTTGTGTCCCGTGCATCGACGCAGACAGCAGAGGAGATAAGCGGCGTCGCGGAAATCAAAAGGGCCCTGGGTGCTGCTTTCGGAGTTATTGAGCGAGTATCTCGATGGCATCGGCTGGAAGGAACGCCGAAGCTGTAGCACGCCAAAAGAAATCATCTCTCTTTACACTATTATGAATAAAACTACCATTCAGATCTAGTTACTTATTGATCCGGGGTGCTGTAACGCTGCCTCCGCTGAAAAGATACACTCTAGTTCGTGCTGCTGACCAGCTACGGCTGAATGAATCGGTTGCTTTCAGAGCCGGGGTTCTGTTAGCCACACTGGTCCTCATACAGTACTCCTTCCCGTCTGCGTCGTATCAGTAGGCAGGCAGGAAATTGGAAGCGACAGAAAGGTGTGTTTGAGTGAAGGCAGGTCATTTTTATCGATGTCAGACATGGAGGGAATGAATAGGGAGGCTGACATAGGACCCTTGGGATCCCTCTTTTGTGGTTTTGATCGGAGGAAGAGGCGTATGGCAGATCTATACAGCCACACTGGACAAGTGTGTGTGTGTGTGTGTGTGTGTGTGTGTGTGACTCAGTAAAGTTTAACTCTAAAGCCTCGGAGCTCCCATCGGGACCCGAGGGATCAAACAAAGGAAGCCAGTGGGCACCCAGGGGACTCTTATAAAGTCCCATTTCAAACACACACACACAAAAAGTGACAGTACAGACACACACACACACACTTGCGCCTCACTGATCACTGGGTCGTGTCAGGGTGCGGGAAGCGGACGTGTTGTGTCTGAAGTTCTGCTTTTTTATGGCTGGTACACTTTTAAACGGACATCCTCCTTTTCAGGGCCATCGTAGCGTAACAGCACACACACACACACACACACAGTTACAAAATACTGACTTGAAGAAAATCTTAATCCTGCATCTGTCATGCTGGCAGATTATGCAAAGTGTGCCGCCTCACATCACGAGATCTGCAAGTCTGCAACCAAGTAGCTCTGGGCGATTATTCAATACGATCATTTATTTACTTTTTTTTAATGGAATCATATTGTGATGAAATACAACACCTGCCAGCATCCGACAGCAGACACAGTCAGCTGCAACTAGTTGTCTTACATAGCGGATCATTTGCTAAACAGCCAGACATTGTTGTTCTTGTGGTAGAGACCAAAATAATAGCTAAAAAGTTGGATTTATGGTTATTTGATTCATCATTCTGAAACATGCTTGTCATTTAAACCGCCGTGTCACTTATGTTGGGAAATTTGAGGGTAGGGAGGATGAAATGGGAGGTCTCCGTATTGAAATCCATAGATTCAGTATCTCCTTTCCTGCACTAATATGAACCCGCTTTAATCAAAGTTAAGCTTCCCATTGTGACACACGCAGAAGAAAGGGGAATACAAGAAAGCTGCCTTGTAGCGAGGCGGTAAGCCGATGAGTCATTGGTCTGGGGAGATAAGACGTGAAGGGATTATATAGCATTACAGGTCAATGAGGAGAAACCACCGATCATGTATGACATGGAAGACCATCAGGCCTCCTCACTCTCCCTCCAAGTGTCACCTTCCCGACAGCAGTCGCCCCTCCGTGTGATTTACCTCACTCGCCGAAACCTATTCCACTGCAAAGTTCAAACCGCTGAAATTGAATCCTGCGAATCTCCCCTCCCTCTCTCCCTCCTCAGCTGTGGCGCATGTTCGACACGTACGTGAACCGAACCGCGTCCGCACACACACGCATGTAACACGGCGGGCTCACGGGTACGTTTCACGTCCAGATCAGCGGCGCTGCTAAATGTCACGGCCTTGCTCTCTGCAACCTGCAGCCAAACCAGACAGCTCCGAGACAAAACAATCCGCCGTTATTAATGAGGACGTTTTTCACCTCACTCGGAGAGGTAAATATACCTTGTGAATGTCAAGCCGTGTGGGCTGCTTCAGAAAAAGAAATCCCAGATCAAAGAGGAGTCGGTGATTGGGTTTGACGTGAGGACAGCCCTGAAATAACAACAATCAGGAGGCGAATCACCACCACAAATTGTACTCGAGTCTGCCTGCTTAGTAAATATCCCTGTGGTAGATGCTAAACTATGCGATTGTTTTCAAAGGGAGCAAATGATGGGATTAATCAAACTAGCACTTAATGCATCTGCCTTTTAAGCCTTTTGTTTGGTCTGAAGTAATTGGTTCTTAGCCCATTTACTCTGCAATCTGGCGGGTAGATGTTAATGCTTTTATCATCGTGAACTGCTGAGGGCGATACGTTTAGATGATTCCATGAAGAACCTTGTTAAGACACACGTCTTAATCCAGTTGGTAATGGAACATTGACATTTTGAAAACGTATTATATATGTATTTTTTTACAGCAGTGACCTTACAGGCGGTGCAACAATAAGGAGAACATGGGAGGAATACTCAAGAAATGATTAAGAAAACAAGCTGACGGAGGTTGACATGATGCATAACAAACTAGCAGAGCATAAAAGGGATAATAGAGTCATTATCATTCTAATAATTTTATCTTAATTCATTTAAAAAAGAGACAGCAATAAAACATGATAATAATAAAATAAAGAAAATATTAAGAATAAATTATCCTTGGTCACCAACAATCATTCATTCGTCAATCTTCTTTAATTTTTTTTGCAGTTTTGAATTGTTTTAAATTTGCTGAATCAAATACTGTATGAAAAAAGGTTGGATTGTGTTCATTTAGGCCATAAATAGTGACTGTTGTTATTTAAATGTCTCCTTAAATGATGATAAATGACCTTCTGGGTCTCTAACGGTATGGGACTTTTTTTTAATCAAAACAACAGACTCCTTTTTTTAAGAATTATATGATGCAGAAAAAATGTGGTCCGCCCGTTCCGGTTTAAGTTTGAAATATTCACATGCTGTCAGATGAGATTCCAGCTGAAGTCAGAAACCAGGGTTCATTCTGGCAAGATGATTAAAGACTTTTGTGCGCTTTCTGCCAGTGACCTTTTGCCCCCAATGTTCCAGTTAATGAGACGGAGAGATGACATTATTAGTAAGCCAAATTGTGGGTGCTTTTTAATCGTGGTAGCATATATCTTAATTGCTGCTGCCAGTCCTTTTAGTTTTCTGATGGCCCTAAAATTCACGTAGTCGTGGGTTGAAATATTCACGGAAAAGACAAATAAAAAGGAAGAAAATGGCCATAAAACATGAGAAAAACTTGCAGTGAGTGATGTATTTTTTAACATGTATATAATCTCCTTCTGTGGGGTCTAATGGAGGAATTCCTCTACATCCAAACTCTCCATAATTAGGGGGTCCATGCTGATTCATGGTTTGGGTACAGCACTTTCCGTCACCCGTTTACCTCCCTTGGAAATCGATTGTGCATTCCAAACCTCCTTTCAGCTCCCACCCCTCAACATATTGCTTTTGCTGGAAATGTTTGATTTTGGCAATAAATGGGAGGGAGTCAGGTTTCCGACGCTGCTTCCAAACGGGGTGGAACGTTACTTTCTGACGGGAGTGGCATGAAACTGGAGGCCTCTGGGATACGGGAAAGGTTTGGATTGTCTTCTTCTCCTTGTCTAGAACCATCTCTTTAAATATATTGTGCTTTTTTCCCTTGCGTCCATCTGGGAGCTGAGTAGTTCTACAGAGGCTCTGCGTAATCTCTTTTGGGGATCGCATCAGGCGGTGAGTGGATTCTGGACTCAACCTGAGGTCTTAAATGAAGCTAACGACGTCCAGTTTTTGATCGATGGATTCGGGAACACTGGCCTGAATGTCAGCGGTGTTTAGATCGTCGTAACCCAGGATCAGTCATTTTATTTCCCTCTTTGTCAGGTTTAGAGGTTTTCCTCCTCCATTGCGCACCACTAGTAGTTTTTTAAAGCATTGTCAAAGCTTTATGGACAAAAAAACAACTAAAATTGTTAACATGAACAAAATACATCAATCATGCTTTTCCACCGAGGCAAGTTAGTGCAGCCGTTTTGTCCTGATTCCACCTCCGAGCTGAACCCACGGCATCGATCTTCTCATCTCAACCAGAAAGCCAAAAATCATGTTTCCCAAAAGCGTTGGAACTATTCCTGTAGGTGTTTTGTTGCAGCACACTTTCTCTTTCCTTTTTTTATTCGGAGCAAACTGAAGTAGCAAAGTGTATGTCACCGTATTTCAAGTCAGAAATCAGGATGTCCTCTAGATCTCACCCGATGACTTGACCATTTTGATGCCGTACGTTTTTGAAAAAGCTATAAAACACACACCTGAACCCAAGCGACCTCACGCACACCACACAGACCATCTCCTCAAACACGCACACACAGCATGTACTCTGACCTGTTGTTTGGTACCGAGCTGACTGTCCAAGCGCCTCATGGGACGGCAGCAGCACGCCCCAGCGTTTCACATTGCGTGAGGCAGTGACTGCACACTCGGCTGCATCTGGAATTGCTCTTAAATCCAGAGACCCCGGTGTCGGGACTACTCAGTTTCAAATTCAGGTCTTTTTTATTGTCTATTGGATTTCTATGAAACATACGTTCATCGTAGAAATATGTCCCTCAGTAAAAATATAAAAAATATAGACACCACGGGTAAAATGATAGAATAATCGAGCTGAAATGCAATAAAGAAAAGAAAAGGCTATTTTGCCCAAAATCACAAGTTGACATAAGTGACTGATGACAGCGGCCAAAGTGCCCAAGCCCCTGACAAAACTCTGCAGAGAGAGGGTGAAAGTTGCAGCGAGGACAAAGTGGTGAATGTATTTTAGTCGGGTCACCTGATCTCTGCTGAGCATTTTGCTTCACCGCACGAGTTAGTGGAGGCGAAGCGCAGATCGATCCAGAGTTGTCATACTTGTATTCTCTTAGGCTACACCAAACGTCCCGCCGTTTGTCAAGGGCAGGGACACATTTGGCTGGCGTGTACCCTAGTTTTCCTCTGCTGAGTGCTTTGAAGGAGAGCAAACTGCTCAAAGCACTACGCTCTATGAGAATGTGCCTCGTGGAGCGAACCATTATATCACGTTTCAACAGAGCACAATGATCTGAACTGCAATATTTGATACATTTGGCAATAAATCACATCCCACTTCTTTTTATTTTTTGATGATACCATTATATTTTACATGTGGAGTCCTTAGCTGGTAAAATGACTATATATATATATATATATATATATATATATGCCTAAAAAATATAGTTTTGAATTACTCCTGGTGATGTCAGTTCCTCCCTGTAGGTATAAAACCGAGGCCGCTCCAGGCCACGGTGACATTTTCACAGGCGAAGATTACATTAGCAGTCCACATCGATCAGATCCATCTTTAAACCGGCCCACCTTCCCCACTAGCCCAAGGCCACATGGCTTGGTAACAATGAGAGGCCTATTACAGTACAGGGATGGTCATAAAACCGTCATGGTTGTTAAATAGCTGGGGCAAGAAAGGATAAATGTTGAGCAAAAGCTGGTAATGGCGCTGGTTTTTCACTGTTTGTATCATGTGCTCCAATAAGTCCTCGTGAATTGAATCAATTGAATTTGACAGTTGTGGACAATTACGTCAATGGGTAGTCCAGTGAAAGATGTTGATGGAAAGAACGGCAGAAACACGCTGCGAGGGGAGTCGGACCTGTGAGGTCGGAGGAAGAGACGTCACTGGTGTTTCAGGTTACTGTGAACTCAATGTAGTTATGATTGTTTGTTACTTAAAGGGTTTACATCTCTTTTAGTTAAGAAAATTAGTTCTATTATTGAAACGGAGGACGGCAAGTCCTCATATGACAAAAATGGGTCATATTTCAGCGCCTTCACATGAGCTGACCAAAATGACTCAGACTTTATCCTTAAAGCCGCACTCGGATGAATGGCTCTGTGAAAGGAAAATCACGCTACTTTTCACTCTCTTGTAGCATCTTGACCTTATTCGATTTGCCAAAGGAGAGGCTAATGGAAAGCGAATGAATGCCTTGCGTTAAAGTTTGACCACAGGATCATGTTTATTCGCATATGTAGACACAGACATCATTTCATCGGCGGAAACATCCACTAAGCTGGTTTGTTCATGTTGTGGAAGTCCCAGATACACATCATAACATCACCCAGAGGTGCTCAGTGAATCTAATTGAAATGCATCTATGCATTGACTGTGTATACGCAATAGCGATGCAAAGAGATCCACCTTAAGCAATGGACTGAACCCATTTAAATGAATTTCAGACGGGTTGAAAGGAGAAGTCATCATGACACAATCAAGGCTTTCTGTCTTAGCCCGTCTTTCTCTCACAATCATCACAACCTGATTCCTCTCATTCGTACCAACAGCTGGCCCTGACACAGAGTGGACCATGATGTCACAAAAGGTCAAACCGGCTGGAGCCAAGGAGACACCCGGAGGCCCGGGTCGCCATTAGTCACAGCACAGGAAGAACCGATCGACATCGGGGAGTCATCCGTGGGTCGTTAAAGACGGGGTTATTTCAGGGTAAATCGGTTAAAGGCAGGATTGTCAACACAGTGATTTAACGCGATGAAAGATCAGTCAGCCACACGATGATATCACTCCTTTAGTGAACGCCGAGAAAAATAAGTGATACGATCTGTTACCGAGACTATTTTCTTCAAAGAGCGAAAAACATTTTTTTTTTTTTTGCCTCATAAAAGTTTCAGGATGTTGCCGCAAACAGCCTTTTGTAGTCAGGCACAACTTCCGTGTTGCAATGATTTTGTCAGTTATTTTGGGGCGTTATGGTTAAAAATACCCTCCGCGACAGACGCTCTCCTTTACTGTCTGAAGATGCGCCGCAGCAAAAAATCCAGTAACCTCTTTTTCTTTTCCCCCCCAAGGCGCCACAGGGAGTTTATGTCTAGATCTTATGTTGGAGTCACACAGAGGTCGCGACCCCGGGAAAGACAGCGGGGTCACAGACTTGACTGGTCTACATTCCCCTCCGTATACATGTTATTATTCAGGTATGCAGGGAGGAGACGGGGATCGGGTTACAGTGGACTACCGATTCATCAACGCGGTGAATGGAGAGAGAGATGGAGAGACAGCCGTGTCGACCACAGAATGATGAATATCAGCAGGAGCCATCTATGAACCACAAAATCTACAATATTAAACACACAGTGGAGGAAGAAAAAAAGATATGACATACAGTAAAAGGAAATGAGAGAGCAGCGTGGTGAAAAAAGGACACTGATACCCGGCAGATAGCCTGTCGGACCTGAGACTTATTGGCACAAATCAGCGCCGTCAGCCTCCTGGCTCACCCGCCCACAAGACCCGCAAGCTAATTTATGGATGGGTTTAGTTCCTCGGTGGCTGCCTGAGAACCTCTCGCTCTATTGTAGTCCCTCGGGAAAGGAGCGATTGTGACTGGAAAGTTATTAGCCCATTCTTTTTTTTTTGCCATCTGGGTTGAAACCTTACACTTCTATTCATATTCAAAAGCTTCTAAGATTCTGTCGCCCCTGCCACTATATATGTATAAGTGAGGGAAAAAAACCTGGCAACGCATCCTTAACTAAGTGGCGGTTTATCTGTAATGATCTCATGAAAATGCATTCGCCTGGAGCAGCTTTTTGCAGTTTTGTTTATTCCAGGGAAAGTCCTCTCCTACGTACATTCAGCACTTTTTCAAAAGGCTCCAAAGCTGCAAATGTAGATGCAGGTATATGAATATTCAAGATCTGAACAATTTAAGTACTTTATGAATAATGCTGGCTCCATATGAAACCATTTCCTGACTCACTGCTATTTGTCATACACCCCCAAAACCCCTCTGCTGTGCTTATTGTACTCCCTCTCTATCTCCCTCCTTCCTTACCTCCGTAGGGCAGATCCAGAGGAGGCTTCTTCAGGAAGAGAACGGGCAGATTTAAACACTGCTCACTGTCCTGGCTGAGTGCCCGAGACCCGGGATGACTTCAGGGGCTGGGATTTAAAAATTCCCAGGATGAAGACGAAGGGAGGGAGGGATTAATGCGAGGTGGGATTCAAGCTAGACGGTTGATAGAGCGGTACTCTTGACGATGCTTGTCCTGTGACAGTAAAGGCTCGGTTATGCTTCCGCGTAGTGATCATGCAATGGCCACTCAGTTGCTTGGAGACCGTGATGGTTCTGCGTTGGGTTTACGTGTCGAAATGCAATTCAAATCCACACCAGTAAAAGGGCGCTATGTTTTTTGTAAAGACTGACCGACCGACCGAGACTCTTGACGTATATCGTCGTTAGCCTCAGCCTATTTGTTTACCATCCGACTTTAAACATCCACAATTTTTCAGAACTTGATGTTTTATTTCTTTGTGCAAAAGCGACAAGGTGCAAACAATAAAAGTAGCCTATTAAAAGTTTAAATGGCGGTGTTTATGAGTGGGAACCGGAAAAGCGGTCTCCAGCGGATGCACGTCTAGGATTTTTGAGAGGTGCACGTCAGGCCCTTGCGTTGGACGTAAGGGGGGTCCGCAAGGACGTAAGGGGTCCGCAAGCACCCTTGCGTTGTGTCAACTTGGAAGGATAACTTGGGCTTAACAGTAAATTAAAGTGGATCGGCAACATAAAAGATTATTAATTAAACGCTGGTATCAGATCGGCACTTCGTATCAGCCGATACCCACAGCCCAGGTATCTCTATCAGGACTGGAAAAGTCCAATCTGTGCATCCCTACTGCTGAACTTGATTGTGGACGTTGATGAAAGCCGACTGGAAGCTTGAGATTTACTCACTTCTTCCCTCGTTACTCAGTCAGCTTCCTCTCTCTCGCTCCCTCACTCCACAGCTCAAACAATTGCAGTGATCTGCCCATCCGTCGCTGCAGTACACCCACCACCATATAGCTATATGACCTTCAAGAAAGTCAACATCTCTTTACAGACAATTCCAGTCCCAATGCCATACTCGCTATATGCTGGATTTACACCGCTTTCACAGTTAATACACAAGATCTCAACGCGCTTGACTGTTTAATACGAACAGGAAATTATAAAAACACTTGTCAGACTTGAGAGGAACGCCGCCAGACAGCGAAATGTTTTTCCCAAAAGCGTTGTTATAATACGTTTGTTTTATGCAGTGTTATTGCTTTATCACCGCTTTGACTAGTTCCACCGCAAGCATCTCCTCCATCCATTCAGTACTTTATTGTGTTACTCTTCCCCCACTATCAAACCCCAAAGCTTCGACAGTGTCCGCGCTTTTCTGGATAATATTCCAAAAAGACGTTCATTTCCCAGGAACCATCTCTCTGGTGGAAAAGTACCAACCCTTTAAATTGATCTCAGATGGGAGTTTACGGTCCCGTCAACATCTCCTCTTTCACATACTTTCCTAACAAAATGCACAGACATGCCATACAGAAACACAAAGAGCGCTCACCACGGCACAATGTGGTTTCCCTTTAGAATAACATAAAGCACATGTGCTTGTTGTGCTTGCGAGTGGTTTAGCCCTGGGATGATAGTATTTGCACTGTGTGCTCACCTGCTGCATGAATTCTATAGCGGAATACTTTGAAGCACACAAGCGTTTCTATAGTGACGAGCATGCAGCGGCAGGTAATAATCCGCTGGGGGAATCATGTATGGCCTTAATGATTGTTTTCGTGTGTGTGTGTGTGTGTGTGTGTGTGCGCGCTCGCTGTCTCTAGGTAGACTCTCTGCAGCTTGTGGTCCCTTGCAGTCTCATTAAACGCGGTCTCTGACTGGGAGTGTAGCGCTGCACATTCTCAGGGTGTGGTGGTGCTGGCTTCAATTTCACATTTCTATCAGTGTGTGTGCAGACGTGTGTGTGTGTGTGTGTGTTGTGCAGACGTGTGTGTGTGTGTGTGTGTCGTTTGACTGCTTATTAGTCGTAGATGCCATTCTTGCGCCGTGATTGATCCCATAACCAAACGGTCCACTCGCTGGCCTTCCATCAAACACATACTCTGGTTTTAATAACCTCAACATTTTTGTGTGTGTGTGTGTGTGTTTGTTTTAAACTGTGTGCATGCGTCTACATGAGTGTGTGTCCTGCGATGTGTTTGTATGCACAGCAGACACAGGTCTTTAAATAAAAATGTACCGCCCACTGAAGAACGGGTCCTGGACGTTAATGCAAAGCAACGCTGCCACGAGGAAATTGAAAAAGCAGCCGAGGTAATTTGAGTCTGGAAGCTTTGTGAAATATTGGCTAGTGGGGAATTATTTAATACAATCTTCTTTCCTGCTTGTGAGCCTTCTATCCAAATGCTTTCTTCTTCTGCTGTTTTTCCCCACGTGAGTCTGTTGAAAACCTCCCTCCCTCGCCGTCTGCTTCATCTCAGCAGAAGTTCGTGTTTTTCATGCGTCCGTGTGGAGACTGCCACTCTGGCGCTACTTGTCGGGAGCATCTGACAAATTAGGAGTCACAACCGTGGGCGTCGAAAAGCCCTGTGATGTCTGCAGCAGCGGAGTATAAAGCTCTCAGAGAGCAGGAAATAGTTTGGCCTGTGACAGTGACACACTCAGACACGCTGTTTGGATGTGACGGAGTGACAATGATCTTCCTGTCTGAGCTGAAGTCTTCTGACAGTGAGAAAGTCAAAAAGTCACATAAGTCGTCCCTGAGAGCGGCCATGCGCTGTAACATGAATCAGATTGTTCTCTTCACATGATGACAGGCATTATTTTTGGAAAGGTTTAACCATTAAAACCAGTTTTCCATAGCAGGCGCCAGAACATGTTAGCGATTACATAACTTTATTGAAAAGGAGACATGCTGAATTTAACGAGAAGTGTCTCCAAATAGCCCTTTCATTGAATCTGAACATACATACTGTAATGCTTCTAATACAAGCACAACAGAGATGCTCATATGTAATAGATCACTGTATTGTGCAAAGTGCAGTTGTTCACAAAACCCTGTGACCCCATTGTGATTAGTAGTCGTCATGAGGAGGATATGGCAAGTTTTATTTTTAATAATTTAAAAAGATAAGCAGTAATTCACAAGAAGGAAAGAAAAGATTAGAATTTGAGAAATTGCAATACCGTAATGTCTATATTAGAAATATATTGACAGTACTAATAACATTTTTAAGACTTCTAAAAACTTTGAAGAATACACTAATGATTACCATAAAGATGTGAATATAACACATTAGTGGTGTCCTTCATAACATTTTGTGATATATTGTTGACAAGATATTATAAAATATGAATGCTTTCCACTTATGCAAGTCTTATCTGATTTTCATTAAGTCTCTTCCCACACACACACACACATATATATATATATACACACATACACACACCCATATATACTGTATAATTCAGTATGTGGGTGGTATGTGCAGGCTTACTCTGAATCCACATATCTTATACATAAGAAGCAGATAGCATAGCGGATAAATAAAACACATTATTAGGCAAAGAGCTGCCTTTGGTTCGGACCGCTGGAGTAGCCGACGGCATACTGTAGGTCACACGTGAGGAACAGATACAGAGAGACGGTGAGGTGGGCTGCAGGAGCACAAGCGTGGTTTTAGTCGTTGATATTGACATATTCATGAGGCCCGTTCTCTTTGAAGCAGCAACTTGTGTTTGATGCTCAGAAGACAGATTTGGGGGGAGTATCACTGCATAAGGATTCAAAGATGTGTGCATCGCTTCTGTTTAAAAGCACACACTTTATTAGCTATACTTAGCTAAAATGAATGCACTGTCTTATCTTTGCAATAAATCCTGCCTTCACGAAGTCAACTCTCATTAATATAAATTAGGTATAATCATATTATCCCCTCACATTATAATGCAATACAGTTCAACAGCAGCACAAACTCCAAAATGAGCATAAGTTTGAATCATTAATGTCGGTGTCATTAATGTTAAATTAATCAAATTTAACATTATAAATTTCATGGAGAGTTATTAGTAAGACTCACTGCGGGGTTGTTGTAGAAGGCTTTTTTAAAGTGTGCTTATTAGATACCATTATATATCATATACACTCATACTCCTCATATCACACATATTTTTCATTAAAAACGTCTATGCTCTTCAACCCGGGTGCCTGGTTATGTTTTAAAAATGAGGGATACTGAAGAAATATTCTCGTCAAAATAACCTTCCTTTACACCTGCACTAGTGTGGATTGGTTACATTGAGTTAAACCGAGTATGCATCAACAATGGTACATTTCCAGGAAGTTTCTGAGTGACAGGAACACATGCACGTAACCATAGTAACACGCTATCTCTCCTGCAGACGTAAGAGGAGAGGTAGAGACGCTGTTTGAGTTTACTCTGATCAGCATGCATGGATGACAGATATAGGAAAGCATCCTTTTTATGCATTTGTTTTCCACTGCTCGTGAAAATAATTGTGTCAAAATGTTTTTCTTTTGTAAACAGATATTGTATATTATGTCATTGTTTTATTACTTGCTATTAAAATAAGCAATACTGTTTTATTTGATCTCATTTTTGTTTACATTTTATTTTAAAGCACTTTGAAGGACAGTGTATGATATTGTGCTATAAATAAATTTGACTATTTGACTCTTAACGGACCATAATCCACAAAGTGAACATCATTCAAAGAATTTGAAGGCACTCCTGCATTGGCTTCACTTTTCAAACCCGTGGGTCGCCGCCTGGCTCTGTGCTAAAGTCAGGCTTAGCCCACTTTGGGATGTGCCAGCTTTGTACCCGTGTGTAAGATTTCTTATCCCGAGGCTACCTGGCAGCTGGGTTGACGTGCGTGTGTGTAGCACCTTCTTGTACTCGGTCTTTACGACATCCTGACATTAAAACACATACTCGGTGTGTCAGGAAGAGCAGCCCACGTGAGCCGAGAGGTGCAGACGAGGTTAGAGCAAACAACCGGTGAGCAGCTGCGGCAGAAAGCTAACATGACCAAGAAGGCAGTGAGGCGACAGCACACACACACACACACACACACACACACTCAGACACACACACATACCAGGTGTGCACTTGACACATGGTGATAATAGCATGCAGGCATGACTAATACACGGAGCCTTGCTGGTGAGAATAGGGGTAAAGCCTGGGCATATGGAGATCATCACTCACACCTACAGAGCGAGTGATATAGCGGTGGGAGAAGATCTATGGTTTCCAATGAGGGCCTGTGCTCTGGCCTCTCAGTGCCAGAGCACATTACAGGCAATCACTCACTCTAAATAAGCACACCAAGAGCTGATTAAAGGAGAGAGAGAGGCAGAGGAAAGATGGATGTCTGTGAGAGAGAGAGGGGGGGGAGTTAAACTACATGAATCAATGTGCGGACGGCGAAGGAAAAAGTAACGTCACAGCTTCGTTAGTGGCTGTTCACTCATCTGAAGCGATGGGGGGAAAAAAACGGAGCAGGTAGCGCCTGATGGGACCGGAGAGGTGTCGTCCCAATTTATTTGACAGCGCCTTCGTCCAAGTCGCCGGCGTTTCAAACTCGCCTTTTATCTTCAGATCCGTCCTTTCCACAAAAGGGCCCCATCACTCAGCGACCTCCCCGAATAAGATAAGCAAGGGAGATCAGAGCGAGATGAGGAGAGGAGAGGATGAAAGGATTAAAAAAAAAGGAGGCGAAGTGTTAGATCTGTCTTTATAGGAAAAGGTGATTTCATTACACGACGACCCCGGTTAGGAATATTCAGGGTGAAACGGCTCCTTGATTGGAACTATGAGATGTAAAACCCCTTTAACAAGTGCGCAGTATATGACGCCGGGTCTTGCATGCTCATCACACACCAGCATCATCTCCCAAGGGTTGTGCACATACAGTACGTACGGGAATTCTGCTTTGAGCTCCTGCAGCCGTGATGATCTTCTAATAGTCAGATTCTGGGTCTGAGCTCATATTGATTGCAAGCCACGCTAACAGTGATACGGTGGACATCCGGAGAAATAATTGTTTTAATGCTGTGTGTGATCCCGTGGCATTTTGGACATCATCAGTGGAGACAAATGTCACCGTCCATCTGTTAACATTTAGGGCATTTAACAGATATCCAAAGCCACTTACAATAAGTGCATTTGTCGAAAGAAAGAAACCACAACATATCATTGCAAATAAAGTAAGAGTGGAAAAAATAGTGTGAAAAAAGTGTAAAGTAGTAGGTGTTCAGCAAGGATACCTTAAGAACAACAGTGCTATGATGAAAGTGCTATAGGTAAGAACATAGAAGTGCTTTTTTTTGTGGCGGGAAGGTTTGAAGAAGAGTTGGACAGATTCAACCAACATCAGAACTTTTGACTTTGGATAAAACCAGAAGTCTTTTTGCAGATTTAACATTAATATTCAACTTTCTCTGATTTTTTGCAGCCATGCTCGTGAGGGTCATAATGTGGATGATTCACTGTTTCCTCATTACACATTTAGCATCCTGCTAGCGCTAATCTAATAGCGCTGGCTTGTAAGTTGGTTTCAAACAAACTCTATTGCTTTAGTGCACATAACACACATCATTATTCCCTGGATGTGACACACACTCAATTTTCAGGTTGTCATGGGAGCAGCATAATAGGCCCTGAGACGACAGCAGCGCTAATAGGAAACATCATTCTCCGTCTCCGTGTTCAAGGGTATGGCCTTTGTAAGCCAGTTGGGCCAAATCGGGTAATTGTTTTTATCTGATTCTCTCCATTATTGAGGAGGGAAATGGCACAAAAAGTGGCCCTATTTAAAGCACTAAACAGCCGTGTTGTTAGGGGTTATGATTAAATACCGCCTCTTTCTGTGAGTGTAGAGTGTGTAATGAAAAAATCATAATAATAAAGCTTTGTGCACTAGTTGCCGATGACATCATTTGTAACCGTGACGCCGTATTGAGACGTGAATTGAACTCGTCACAGAAATAGAACGGAGATCAGCAGCCTGATTATGCGTTTCCCTCAGTCCTCGCATACAGTTAAGAATATGAATGTGTTCCATTGTTGGACTGTATGATCGCGGCATGCTTCTGGTAACGAGGTGCCTGGTGATAGCGCTAAACGCTAGGTTTTGTTTTTCACAGTACAGCCACCTCCAGGCAGTTTGTATACGGGGGAGTGAGGATAGAAAGGGAGGGAAAGGATGCTTTTCCATTTATTGTCAGCTTTAGAAACGGATAAAAAAGAAAAACTGAAATTAAATGATATAAATTAATTTGTTTGTTCAATTTGTTGTCATGAGTCTTTCAATAAACTATTTAATTAAATACATTTAATTACATTACATTTCAATAATTAAATAATAAAACATAGGGTGCATGAGGACACTGCTGGCTCAATATGTTAGTCAATAGAATAACAAAACTCACTTTAAAATCACAACATTTAAAATGGATTAAATCTCTCTTATATTTATAATTACATTTTTTAGAATAATTAAGAATTATATTTTTTTATAAAAAAACATTCATTATTTACATCATTTACATTTTAACACATCATATTTTTACTGTCCATTTTGACTTTTTTTATTAATTAAATGCAAATTGAATGTATGAACATACTGTAGAAATGCTTCCTGACATGCTTTTTGTGAACTTTTAGTCTCATCCTATCAGCAGAGGAAGTTTTTCCATTTACGTAAAACATTTCGGTTATGTGATGATCAATTTATTAATTAAATGTGATTCCACACTTCCATTCCAATTATTTCGGTGACACACTGTGGACTTCTCCAACATGCTTCCCCTCTAGTGTGTGAACTTCCACAACCTTCAACCACATCACTGAGTCACCCTTCAGGATTAAGTAGCTGTTCATCCATAGGCAGGATTATCGGCAGGATTATGTCTGCTGCATTAATTCAAATGTTAAAGAAGTCAAACCTCAGGAAAAAAAAATGTTTCAAGGGAGTTTATGATCTATAGAAGGGAACCAATCATTAACTTCTAATTCCAGTAGGTGACGGGGGGTCTGACAGTAATATCTGTTTCTACAGGTTTATCACTGCAAACGGAGAGAGAGGGGAGATGTGCTCATTATGGGGAGGATTCATCTTATTACAGTTTTGACGTTGATACTTGTAATCCAGCATTCTGGTAATGAAGCCTCGTCCGCCCTGATTGGCTGGTTTTAATTGCTCTGACAGAACAGAGCAAATACGATGTCCTGGAGCATGGCGCCGTGTGACTTTATATACCCGGCATCTATAAACATCAATTTAAAAAGACATTTACAAAAAGACAATTCATTGGATTAGTTGGAGGAAATGTTGAGCAGTAATAGAATGAACGGGGTTGGAGGCGGGAGAAAGAACATTATATGGTTTGGTCTGTTGGTGAACAAGCTGCTCGTCTATCAGTCTAGGAGACTTGATCACTTTGTTTGACTTAATTAACTGATGAACTTTACTTTGTTTAAGGGTAATTAAAAACAGGGGCAAATGGATATCTACAGTAAACACATAAAAGCAGCCTGATCTCGTTCCCAGAGCATCAAATACCGAATTATTTACTCAATATCCAACACTTTTTCTTACTGGGGAACAAAATATGGTGCCAGTTTACATCAACTTTAACCAACCAATCTCAAGCACTTCCATCAATCAATCAATCAATCAATCTGCAACTTCGGCTCTGCACAGAGCTATAAAGTTAATCTATAAAACGATCAAATCAAACTTGTTGTGTCCCGTTTTATCGGAGATTCGTGACGGTAGGGAAGCTAGATACTAAAGAGTTGGATGGGTCCAACAAACATGGGACTTTCACTCAAACCCTAAAACCCAAAGAATGAGTTACGCTACGTCACGACGTCATGACAAGACTTCTGTAGCTTAAGTTACGTCAAAAGCTCACATATTTATTTAAATTGTTTCTAAGCCTAAACTACAATAGAACCAATAGAAAAGGAGAGTTTCATACCTCTTTTTGGGTTTTTTTTTTTTTTTTTTTTTTTTTAAGGCAAATGCCCTTTAGCAGACCTTTAATGCAAAATATCACTTTTATGATATTCTCACTATATATATGAGACACTGACAGCAACACACTAAAAAATGCCCATGCAAAAATGAGAAATGAAGGCCGTGTTGGAGAGAAAGTGCTGCTGCAGCAGCGTGTCACATCTGGTAATGCCCTCATGCTGCAGTTTAACAGCAGGGCGATAACAGGGGCCACTGTGGTGAAGGGGAGAGCAGGCGGCAGTTTATCCAGGGTTGAGGGGCGGCGATACCGACGTGGTGGTGAGATTCAGAGGACAGGGAGTGGGATGAATGTACTATATAGGAGCATGACAGAGGAGGAGGTGGAGGAGGTGGGGGGGGAGGGTGCATGGGTGAGATAACAGCGGAGATGGTGGTACGGTGGGGAGCAGGAGAAGAGTTTATCTGAGCCACTGAATGTCCTCCATTGTCGAGGCCCCTGCTTGCTGGCCTCCACGCAGATGTGCTTCAGAGGACACAGGGAGTATAGGGGAGGAATTTGACAATCTGCAACGCTATCTCTCAATCTTCACCCGCAGCTGCTACCAACAGACAGCCCTCCTCCTCCTCCTCTTCCTCTTCCCCTCACTCTCTCGGAGTCTGTGAAGCCATTTGAAGTGTCAATCAATTGATGTAGTTAGAACAAAGCAGACAGAAATGCAAACTAGGAAGTCGAAGTACTTAGAGAGGTTAGCGTTTGCATTTCTGATATTTTGTAAAGGGTTCATAGCGTCTAAGTTATTATTGTCAATAAAACATGAATTACTGCTTTATAGGTCCATTATAACTCACACGTTTTGGGGGTGGCATGGTTGTGAAAAAGCTCTAGCTGTAGTTGTAATAATGTAATTATAAATATGTTTAATCAACATAAAAAACACCAATATTCATCACTTCTGAAGTGATACATGCTAGTTATTCATTAGTCAAGGGTTTCTCATCCCTCAGTTGTGTTGTTGAAATATGTTGTCAGTCCGTATAAAACTCTTGGGTTTCTCATTAACAGGTTGTTAATCAGTGAGTGTTACAGGTGGCGGTGTATTTTTGTTTCTTCCGCCTCCAGACTTGATAAGCTAAAAAACATTTCCTAGGATGGTGACGCATGACCTCTTGCCTTCTCAGCCTCTGATTGGCTAGTAACCATTGCCTTTGTTGGGTTGGATTGGTTAGTTTTAGGCATGAGGAGTGAGATTGCGTAGGGTCAGAATATCAGAGTAAACCAATCAGAATAGGGTGGGTCATGGCAAAAAACAGTACCTACAGTAGCACTTAAATCATTGACTCAGAGAGAGAGAGGAATTCTTTTAGGTCTCTTTGGTTTGATTTTACGATCAGCAATGCAGTTTGACAGCCAACTGTCATCATGTCACTGATTTTGGGACCTTTCACCAGCACCATAAATCATCCCATCTCAGACTGCATTACCACACAATCATGATATAAAAATAAAATTAAATATGTGGCTGGCACTATTTGCTTTCTGTTTAAAAGACACAAGAAAACGTCCATTTCCTAAAAGTGAGAATCTCAACCTCTGCCTTCCTGTACCTTGTGTGCCGTCAACCTGTTTTGGAAGAGGATGTGAAAAACCTCCTCGCCAGCTGAGCCCCTGTCCTATAATAAGTAACGTATTTGTGTCCAGTTGGACACAGATGTCACAGAGTAGGGGGGCTTGGTAATGAATCTGGATGTGTGTATAAAGGCCTGTTACTGTGACACTACGGTCGCTGCTTTGGTAGCTGGCTGGCAGGTTACAAACACATCACAAAAAAAAGCACATTGAAAAGAGGAAGCAGAAGATTTCCCCAGCACCCCGAGCAGAAAATATCTTTATTCAACAAGGATTTTGACTTTGAATCATGATAATAATTATAAATCAAGTGAAGTTTGCAACCAGCAGAGTCGCCCCCTGATGGCCATTAGAATGAATGCATATTTCAGGCACATCAGCTTTGGCTTCACTATAGAAGAGTTTCTATAAAAAGCAAAGGAATGCTCTGTTTGATCAGGAAGCAGAGATGGTTTTATTTTACTGAATTAACAACAAGCAAGTCCTTGACATACAGAACTGTTTTCCTGAGCAGGAGCGCTTACTTTCCAAATAAACTGGTTTAGATAATCCTAATACTTGTTTACAGACCGTCGGATTGTCTGAACACCCGTGTTTGTGCCTTGAAGGCCTTTCCTGAGTACAGGGTTATTAATAAAAGCTCCTAAATTAGGATCCAAATAGCAATAAAGTGAATTTTGTTCTTTAAAAAACAGCACAATACAAATTCAACAGTCGAGAACTTGAGTGAATGCCTCCTGGATGCCGCTACCACCTACACACTTCTACTCCATAGGCAATCGTGAGCCCCATCCAGCAATCAAACTACTTTTTTTGATTTTATTGTTTGTTATTTTGTCGTCAATAACACCTCCATCTCTTCTGGTCCCCGTCATCTGAAATATCTCTTATCATTTTTAATTATCACAGGCCAACTATGCGTGCGACCCCATGAGAAATCATAACTTCACCGCCTATTAATATAATGAACAAATAGCACTTAACGATCCACGGCCAGGAGGTTTCATTATGTTATATAAGCCGTTTGCACATATGCTGATGTATTGCAGGTGACTTCATTCCTATTGTTTTACGTCCATTGTTTTGACTTATCCTCCATTCTGTTCGACTCTGAGCGTTATGCTCCTTCACTCTGCACAGGATACACTGTGGCCACGGCTGCAGAGGAAGCGTCCTGCTCACTGAAGCATGACGTAGTTATAAAACTGGAGGAAATGCATGAAGTAAATTGAGCATTGCAGAACCATCTAGATGTCACAGAGTGTTATACTGCAGGGATGATAATGCCTCTCCTCTCTATCACAGATATGAAGTGCTGCCGAGAGGATGGAGAGAAACGAACGAGCGGAATGGCACAACGAGAGAGAGAGCATCGTTGTGAACCATCAACCAGCTTGGATGAAAACATGAATAGGCATGACATGGCAAGGTTCTTAATGTGTGGGGTTTTTCTGGGGTCCATGTAATGAGAGCACCTGCTCACCAAGACGATTTGCCTCATGTGCTCAAAGCGGAGTCATTGTTCCTGAACTATCCACTGTGACTTCAATGCAAAACCAGGAAGCGCTGGTGTTTCCTTGGTCCCGTGAGTCATATGGTGAGCACAGTTGTTCCGTTTACACGCTGTGGCCTCAGCGGAGGATTAGCTGTACAATAACAGACCCTGTGTTACACACACACACACACACACACACATAGGCATATCCCATAATGAGAGGAAAGGGCGGATGAAGTGCTACCACCTGTTAAAGATCATCTCAGCCTCACTCTCCCATCATTCATCCTCCTTTGTCACGTGGAAGGAAAACAACCATCATCAAGTCACCTTGAGCTGCGTCATTTTAATAGACGGCCGCCGCGTCTCCGGCGATGTCGGCCGTGATCTCGCGACAGCGCGGCTACTCTTGAACGCGCCACACACACACACACACACGTAGGCACGCGGCGGCATACAGGACGTAAGCCGACAATTGGATAACATCCCCAGCTGCCACGCCGCTGTCACGGCGCCGTCACCTTCACAGCTGCTAAACCTCGGTGTGTACGTTACATGGGGGCTAAGCCGCGTGGGGTATTGTCCCGTTTGCTCGACAACATAAATGCACAACAACGTGCGACCGTGTGTGTGTGTGTGTGTGTGCACTGTGCATGCTTTGTAGTCTCATCGCCGCAGCTATCCACAGCAGATTTAGCCTTTGACTCCTGCGGTCCGGGGGAAGCAGGTGAGAAAAGATCATTTGCAGCACACACACACACACACACACACACACACACACACACACACACACACACACACACACACACATATATATATATATATATATATATATATACGCTGACCACACACACTAGCAGTGAAAATGCAAGCCAGAGCAGAGAGAGGACTCGCTAAGCCACGCCGCCCGGCTCTTTAAGGGATGTGAAAATGAATACGAGTCTGCCACGTAATCAGCTTATCCCGGGACCTTGCTCGGGCGCCTCGCTTACGCAACGCTCACACCATCTGAGAGCCCTTCATTTAGCAGGCTGAGAGACTGATACACCACATCCACTGGCTGGCTCACCACAGCTGGGCTCAGCCACATACATCCTGCTCTAATCACGCCTGCTGCTGGAGAGCTGTGTGTGTGTGTGTGTGTGTGTGTGTGTGGGTGTGTGTGTGTGTGGGTGGACTTGAGCCAGGCGAAGGGGTTATGAGAGGTTGTGTGTGTGTGAGTTCTTTGTGTTTTTATTGTTCATCTGCAGTGTGTGTGTGTGAGCTGCATCAGCTGTATCCTGCCGCTACATCTTCCCATCCTCTTGTAAGGAATGGAAATGTCCCCCTTGACTTCTTCAATGCATCATTGACTCGCAGTTTAAACAGCAGCACCGTTTACCAACCTTTGCATGAACAGAAAATGGATCACGACCAAGCAAAACGTTAAATGTCAGCGGGACACAGCAGCAGTGAGATTTCCCCCGTTTTGTGACAAGACATTATAAATCTGCATTTAGAGTCTTGTTACGCTTTAATTAGGACGGGCGAGTACTGACCTTTGTGACTGTCTGCCCGTCAATTCTTTTTACATCGTTGGTAAAAAGTTACGCTGTTGGATTTGGGCTCCAGCTGCCCTTTTCCCCACTTTATTATTTTATGAATTTAACATTACAGATACACGGTTTGCTCCTTAACCCACTGAGCCGCCACCATGCTTTGCTTCAGCTGCTTTTATGAAACTACTTAAAAGCCATCTTTTTTCCAGAATGAGCACTCTCTTTCCCCCCCGTCTCTTACAAAACGTCTCCGGAACAGCGCCGGCGACACTTGTCATTTCTGTGGCGATCAGTCGAAGTAGCTGTAGCAAAGTAAAGCTGCACGTCTGGGTAACTGTCTCAACACCTCCTATTCTTGTTTCTTGGATCGGAAGGGACCGGCTAAAGGTTACACTAGAACTTTTGAACTGTAGAAGTAAATGCATGACATTTAAAAAACAGGTTATTAATTATGTTTTTGCAGAAATATTCGCTTAATTTATGTATGTGCTTGGCCTCCAAGTCTTACATGAGAAGGCCACCGCTGTGGTAAATGCTGGAATATAGAGGGGGGGTCCAAAGAACCTCTAACCTGTATTTATCCAGTTAAAATGTCTGAGTACACATGCTCCTTCTTAGCAATGCCCTGAGTCATCATTTAATAATAGCTGCCTTGAACAACCGCTGTGTTCCCTTCACTGAAGCAAGTCAACTCGAGTAGCATTGAAGTGTGACTACCTTTGAAAGAGGAAATAGCCCAATATTTGTTATTCAAATGAAAAGTTGAATTGATAAAAAATAAGCACACTCTTGCTGATTTAAATATATTCAAACACTTTGTTGCTACTGTTTTACTTGGTTTTGGACCATCCCTTTGTTTTCCCTCAGTGGAAAATTCAAACCGGATTCAAAAATGCGTTGATGACTGATATGTTTGGCATCGACATTTCCTTGACGTGCCAGATATTTAAAAACATGTTCCTCTTTCTGTTAAGAGAAAACTTAATGCAGGCAGCCTTTAAAATAGATTTTCTGCTGCAAATGAGTTTGAAATGACGGGAGACTGGATCTGTATGGAGGATTGCGATTTAACACATAATGAGGTAATTTACTCTTTACTTAGCACGTCCTTCGCTACTGATTGATTGCGGCTTCACACCCATCGGCTGACAATTATATCACTCCAGTCATTATATTCACTGCAGAGGCCGTTGGAAACTTGCCTTTTAAGAGCGGGCCGAGCGGTTGGCCTGTGATGTTGCAGCTTCCAGGAGAAACCTCTATTACAAACAATTTCACACTCAACGCCGCCCTTCCTTGAATCCAGTACACCTGCCGGGACTTATGTGGTCACACATCCGAATCACAGTGACAGAAACAGGTGAAATACAGTCTGGTCCACGCGATTAAACACCAGGAGCAGACTTTAGTAGTATGCAGGGTAGACAAACTAAACCAGAGGGCCCCATACAGCTATAGTCGGGGTGGGTAAAAATATCGATACGGCAATATATCGCGATACTTTGCCGCACAATACAATATCAATTATTCAACTCCAAAGATAGATTTTAAAAAAAAAAATTCATGTTTAGATGCATTGTGAATGCAGTACTTTATCCTTCTCCATTTTATTTTCAATATTTATTCCAGTGAATTCATTACATTTACATTTACATTTAGGTCATTTAGCAGACGCTTTTGTCCAAAGCGACTTACAATAAGTACATTTGTCAAAAGAAGGAAACAAAGAAACCACGACGTATCATTGCCGATAAAGTAAGAGCTAAAAATAGAACAAGTGTTAGGTCCTCATCTGAGTAAAGTAGTACTTCAAGAGCAACAGTGCTAAGATCAGAGTGCTATAGGTAAGGTGTTTTTTTTTTGGGGGGGGGAGGGGGGGTTGTCGAGGGAGGGTGCTAGTGGGTCATGCTATGTAGAGTCAAGGTGAAGTCTGAACAGGTGAGTCTTGAGCCTTTTTCGGAAGATGGCAAATGACTCTGCTGTCCTGACATTGGTTGGGAGTTCGTTCCACCACTGAGGACCAGAACAGAGAAGAGTCTGGACTTTGCTGAGCGACATTTGCTTGATTTCAGCGATGGTGGTACCAGCCGGCCAGCTGAAGTAGAAGAGCGAAGTGCTCGCTTCGGGGCATGAGGTTTGACCAGTGTTTGAAGGTAGAAGGGTGCCGTTCCATTGATGGCCCTGAAGGCCAGTGTCATCGTCTTGAATTGGATGCGTGCTGCAACAGGGAGCCAGTGGAGGTCACGGAGGAGGGGGGTCACGTGGGAGAATTTGGGTAGATTGAAGATAAGGCGTGCTGCGGCATTCTGGATACGCTGTAATGGTTTAATCGCAGAGGCCGGGAGTCCGGCCAGGAGAGAGTTGCAGTAGTCAAGGCGGGAGATGACCAGTGCTTGGACCAAGAGCTCATTAGAATTAATAAATTGGAGAAGCGGTTTTGAATGAAATATTTTTGACTCAATTTGTCCTCTGATCAATATGATCTGATGTACATAAACAGGTACTTGTGCTTTCATCTATATCGCAATATCGTGATATCGTGATATGTATCGGTTCGTGATACGTATTGTATCTTCATACGTATTGTATCGTGAGGTTCTTGCCAATACTAACACCTAAGCTATAGATTTATTATGTTTACAAATTAAAATGTTTTTGTTAGGTTACTATTCTGAATTATTGTACACTGAAATAATTTACAAAAGGCTCCTTAGCACTTAAAAATAGCCGACAACTTCCTGTATACTTCTACTTCTGAGGAAAACATTATATTTCTGCATGACCATCACGACAGAGAGACGTTACTGGTTATGTTGCAGATTCAGATTTGAAATTACTTGCAAAACATAACAATTAAAATACGATGCATGAATATTCTTTAAATTTATCAACTTTACAAGTGAACATGTTTGTACTGTTAATAGTTAATGGTTTTACATGAGAAGAAATTCAAGTTTGGGGTAGACCAACCTCTTCAGAGCACCGACAAACATACATGAGACCAAACTCTACTTTCAGGTACACCTACACTACTATGTAATGTATCTGCACTTTCAGATCATTAGTAGATTTATATATAGAGTTATTTTGGGACGTGTATGATGATTAATGGTTCTCGGTTCATCTCCTTAAGATTCAATTTAGCCACATTTCCTAAAATGACTGTTGAAAGTCTTTGGAGACCGGCTGTCAGTGAAACAAGTAGAGCGGCCTTACCAAGCCCCTTCTTCAAAATACAACACTGCTATATAAATACTTAGAGTTATACACTGCATTACGGTCTCTTCGTTGCGCTGTCAGCAGATATTGCTGTCCCCGCTGCCACTAAAGTATGAAATAGTTCCTCTTAAAAATCTCTTTGATTGAGGAAGTGAAACACTCCTACAGCATTTGAGATAACTGTAGAGTACAATGGAGCACTTTATGCTGCAGCAGCAAGTTCTAATGCGGCTACGATGGAGATTTGTCAACCTGTCAGCCGCAAAATACACCAAAATCACTCCAAAAGGGCTCAGAGACGTGTGGGCATTAGTGCTCAAAGAGCCTTCGGTGGGGACGACTCGGCAAGGATCAGCTGAGAGGGAAAGGGGATTTTTTTTTTGTCACCTGTCAAGTCCAAAAATAGCCCCGCCGCCGATTTGATTCGGCCGATGTCAGAAATCACCACAATCACGTCCGTCCTCATTAGAAAGTGTTTCTCTGTGACATAACACATGTCACAAATCTGCTGCCCCAGCCCTGCCCGTCACACAGCAGTGATTATAAAACGAGTCCAAAGACGCCTGTGTGTGTCTATTTGTAAACCATTGTGTGTGTGTGTTTGTGTGTGCTTATCTTGATTAATGTGCATCCCATCTCTACATGCAGTCACGAATACCAGTGATTCTCAATTACACACTTGGAAGTCTTCCCCGTACCACCAGATGTGAAAACACAGCTGTACTTGATGTGAACGCACACAGCGAGATCACAGCGTGACGCCTCCTCCACCACAAAACCATTATCACACTTCTCTTACAGTAATTGAAGCCGTAGCCTTTTACCCCCGGGGGGTACATTGCACGCATGAGGCTTTAGGCACTCTCTCTTAGATAGTCATCTCAACGCGGATGGAAAAAAGGGGATTCAGTTGAGTGGAATCTCCCTTTAAAACAGGAAGCAGAAGCTCCAGACTCATCCTCCATCCTCTGTTCCACACAAGTGTGTCTGAAGCAGCCTCCCTTGGTATGTTGATTGGGTGTAATACAAAACCTGAGGGCTTTATTAGGGGCTGTTGGGTGTTCAGCGCAGACAAGGAGTGTTTTAAGTGATGGCGCACCCACGTCTCTCGTCTAGAGGAGAAACAAAGGCGCCTTTCTGCTCCTCGAGTAACAATATGACCACGCTCCTCTTCTGTCTGTGTATATCCACCAGGCCTGTCTCTCACACCGCTGGTTGAAATGCACAAGGTACGCTGGATGACTCTGTTATCAAGATAACAAAGTAGTCAAGGTCAAATTATAACCAATAAATATGCAATCCTATCTTTTTTTTTTTTTTTGGTTTGTATTGCGATGATGCCAGTTTGTTTGTGCATTAATACTGAAACGAAGGTTAAAGTACACCAGGAAAGCAAACAGGTTGAAGGTTGCATTTTGTTTGAGAGATCAAGGTACATGTGACGGGGTTTTTAATCCAACTCTTTTGTTCAGATACGACACAATCAAATCATTTGAAACAAGATGATCACGAATCAAATGTTCTGCCTGCATAAATAAAGGATAAATCATCCCTTTTTAAAACAATAAAAAAAATAAATCAGGGACTATTTTTCAGGATGACAAGCTAGACATTTATTTTTCAACAATATGGAAATTCACCAGGATCATCTCATTGCAAGTGTTTTTTTAAAATCTGTGATAAAATCCTATATCATACCATCCCGAAGCCCAAACCTGCACCATCTCCCCCCGCAGGCTCATACGAAGACAAACCTTTCTGGAAAACTTTTAGTATTTTCCCAGTGAACAGAGATTTACATAAACACATTATTTGCGGGCCTGCAGGCACAGTTTGACAATATGACATACAGGCAAAGTTAGTCCTCTGTGTGTAGAAGTTGGACCAGTCAGACCAGGCCTGGATGGAGATGAATACCAATTCATCGAGAAACATGGTGATGGCGACAACGAGAGGACTGATGAAGGTGAAGAGGGACGGAAATAAAAATAATGAAATGTCAGTCCAAACTCGTTGCATGTCCTCCATTTATCTGCCTCTTAATGTCACCTTGCCACGCCAAATCTAAACGGGCGTTTCATAGCACTGTATAAAAGCCTAATTTAGCTAATAGGCCACTGTCTGTTTTTATAAGCAGTTGCATGCGACCACTAGGACTTTACAAGGGAGTGGTTTTCTCTAAGTGCCTTTGCAAGAAAAGCAATTTTCTCTAAGAAGGGTATAGTTAGACGGGGGGTGAGGGTGAGGCGATTTCGGGCTACCCTTCAGGGTGGAGTCAGGGTCCAAACATAACAACTTCAGCAAAATTCTTTAGTGAAAGCAAACCGTAATCTGTAACCAGGCCTAAAGATAACATGCGAGAACATAAACACAAAGGTTGGGCTCAGAATAGTCATAGTGTGGAGGGACTTCAGCGCTACTGCAGCAGACTTTCTAGAAACACAAATAGCGATACACACAACTCCTTTTATTTAAACCTGCAATAATGCTGTAGTGCAATCACCAAAATTATTATGTGATATCACACCCGTAGCTCCACTTTCCCAGACTGCTGCTGGAGGGATTATGCTAAACCATCGAGTCAACGTTCTCTATTTAAAGTGAGATGTGTTCTATAAAACGGACAGAAATAGATAATGCAACATTATTACTTTCCTTATCCATCTATGGTGGCATGCCTCAAACATTATGAGTTGATAAAAAAAAAAATCAAATGTATGACATCTAATGCTGGTTTTTGGGAAAACAATCTGGATTTGATTTCCTTTACGTAGCGACATATACCACACAAATCTACAGCCAATAAGGAGCCGACATCACAAGTGAGAGGTCTCTGGGGCGCCGGTCTTTTCTTTGAACATCCTAATATAGATTAATGTGGCGAGTATTGGACTTGCTTATTCTGCTTTGAATTGACAACCTGGAGAGAAAGTGGAAGAGACAGAAAGGGAGAGCCGAGCATTAGGAGTCGTCTGATGCAAAAAGAGATTCCTATTTTCACAGAAGTAGACGAATAAAAGATTGTTCACGTTCTAACACCCACTCTCTCCCGCACTACAAATGTGATTTACAGGCAGTCGTTACCACTAGCTGTGGGTAATAAGAGAACTGGGGAGCTCAGAAATGCATTATCATAAATAGAAAAGCGCTCAGTACCTGAAAACACAGAAAAGTGCCATTAAAGAGCGCGTGAAGTCGGCGACATGTCTGAATGGCTGGCAATAGAGACGCCAGGAGCACGATCAAATCTCATTCTTCTTCTTTATGAAATGTGTCATCGCATATAATTACTGCTGCTCTTCAAAGTAATTGTGAGGTAAAAAGGTGCAATATACTCAGAGGCCGAGGGGAGAAACGTGCGGGAGCCCGTCGTCGGCTCGCCGGATCATCAGCAGTCTCAGTTTTGTGCAAGAGGTGGACGTATTTATTTTTCATGATGTTTTGAAGGTGAAAAGTGCATCGCAAAGCAATAAGTCAAAACAGGAAAACAACAGTGCCGGGGAGTGTGTGTGGGTATGTGCGTAACAGGGTGTGTGTGTGTGGTTCAGCTCCTTGCTTCAATTTGTCATTTTTTCCTCCTCCATCATCTTGAATCTGAGATGCTTGAAAAATCTCTCTCGTGAACCTTATTGAGCTTAAGATGTGTTTCAAAAGAAATAATAGTTAAATGATGCATTCACACAATGCAAGCGACACAGCAGCAGGCGACAAGTCACTTTCAATGGAAGCCAGTGATACGGAGGCTACAAACTGATGGCCGACGCTGCACGACGCAGGTGTTTCCCATTAATTCTCCACACAGTGGCGGCTCGCCGAAGTCAATTTTTTTTTTTTTTTTTAAACAAATTGTATAACAAAAATAATTTTACTCCACTCAAAATGTGGGCTGGCTGGTTCTCTCCAGGTGGACTTCCTTTGGTTCTGGTTCGGTTTGGAAAACTAAAATGGCTTTGTGGCTTTACCTTAACCATATTTTGTGGTATTTTCAACATTATTATACAACCATTATTATACAACCATTGCCCCAACTCTGACCACTTTTAAAACTAGACTGAAAACTTTTATGTTCACCATAGCTTTCTGCTAAATCTTTTAATGTCTGCACTGTTTTTAATTATTGCAAATATGTTTTTATTCTATTTTCTTTCTGTAATGCATTTTTAAAATTTTTATTATTTTCTTTTAATTCTTCTATTTTTCTTTTCTTTTTTCTTCTCACTTTGTTTTATGATGTGAAGCACTTTGAGTCTGCCTTGTGTATGAAATGTGCTATACAAATAAAGTTGCCTTGCCTTGCCTAAATGTCTTCATTTCCCTCTCAAAGGGCACCAGATGTAACTTGTTTCTGCTTTTCTCTCTAAAAACATGGCATTAGCCGGTTCCCAGTGCTACTTAACGACATGACGACGCCAACGAGTGCTTGAGCAACGCTCCATCGACAGCTCGCCAACTATGTTGCTGGACATGCATGGCTGTTTTGTTGCCCGTACCGTGAACGCAGCATTAGACACATGAAACGTTGCAGCTGCTCCATCAACGATCAGAACAACGCCTCTAGGCATTAAAACGCCAACAACCTAATCATTTATGCCATAGACAGTCTGATTTATACATGTGTAGAATTAGTTTATTTGTTCTCTGTACAAATATGAGTCGCTCTTATGATCATAAAGCTCTGGGTGCACAGAGACGCCTGCCTCCATTTCTGATTCAACAATGTCTCCATTGAAATGGACACCCTGCAGCGACTTCTTTAAAAGACATAATAAAGGCTGTTTCCCTGCGGAGATGTCAAATGTAGAGGTGTGTGTGTGTGTGTGTGAGGCAGGTAATTGTGTTGTTTGTGCTCAAAGTCGTCTCTTTGACGTCTGACTTCGGTGTGGTCCATAGTTCTGGTGACAGGTACATTAGTGCCCACATACTGGCTCCAGGGTGGGAAACTAAACAAGGAGCAGATCAATCATTTGGTCCTTTTGTGTGGAGCTTTGGAGAAATGGTGTTCCCCAAGTCGGCTTACCTTTGTAGATGTTTTCCTGTAACCCGTCCATTTATCTGATGTCTTATAAGAGAGACTTCCTGTCAAATTCCAACCAACTTTGATGAAGGCATTACCCATTTTTTTTTTGTTGTTTTTCAAAAAGTCCAAATGTTGGTTATGAACCGTCAGAGGACTTTTGTGTTCCTTCAGCAAATAAGAGAACTATTATGTGATTACGTTTGTTCTCCACTTGACAGGCAAGCTAGTCAGCTAACCTACCTCGCTCCAAGTAAGACCATGGATTTATTCTGTGAGCACATTTTCCATATAATGGGGAAAAAAAATACATAAATATTAAATTAAATCAATTTTTTGCATTTGTTGTCATCATTCACTGTGCTATTCTGGCGTTTTTCATTCTGTAGATTTGGTTTTGTTTGCATCTAACTGTGTAGATCTCTTGTGAAACAGTCAACCTTACAATATCCTCAATATAAAAAGGTATTTGATCAAAAATACAGTGATATTTGATTCTCTCCACATTGATTTTCTCCCTCTCCCACACAGATACGAGTCAAATTACAACTTAGTCAGCTTTGGTCAAATATAGTTTCCAGAAGGATAAACAAATCCCTTATTTTAACCCCCCAGGTCTCTAAAGGATTAGCCAAAACCAAGGTAGTGAGAATGAATATTTTAAAGCACCCAAACTCAAAATCTCATGGATAAATTAATGCCAACTTGATTATGGACACACACACTGAACAGCTCACTTGATAAATACATCATTCAAAATGGCTCCAGACTAAAAATACGACTCGGTGAATCATTTATGGGTTAACAATCAAAGTCGTTCTCCAGGCACGGAGCAGCACGGCAGGACTCAAAAACCTCAGACAACCGCCTCGGTGAGCAGCTGAGAGAGAAGAGAGGGAACACAACAAAAAAAATACTCAGTCAGCCTGAAGACAGTTCTCTTTTTTACTCGTCTGCAGTGTTTTTCCAATTCAGGGTGACCAGACGAGAACTTTGCATTAACAGGTGAGAATGTACAAAAAGCTTTAATGCTTTGCTGCAAAATTCCACATCGAATAGCAGGATTAGCTTCATATCAAGTAGCAAAAGAGTGATTGTGGGTCAAGACATCCCTTCAAATATCTCCTTCACGGTAAAACAAGTTCACGAAGGGTTTGCAAACACATACAGTAAAGTTTGCACCTTTACAGGCGACCTGACAGTATTTTAATTTCTGTTGGATATCTGGAATGCATCTTTGAGGCACCAGCGGGACTCTTGGCTTGTGTCTATGTGCAGCGGCCGAGCTGATTGGCCTCTGATCTGGAGCTTTGTTCCGTAAGCTCCAAAAAAGCGGGAAAAATCGGGGGCTAAAGTGGTGTAGCGTGAACTCGGCGTAAGAGTGAGGGTGGCACGCTCAAGCAGGCAGACGCATCGAGGTGAGCATGAAACATTAGCGCTGCGCTCATGTTTTCTTTCAAGCCATTAATCTCTCGCCGGCCACTCCGCAAAAACAGGGCCTGGAAGAGAAGCGGGCTGTAATCACACGGACTAAGCTTGCCAGTGGCTGACTGACCGTCCCTGGCCTCCCTGTCCGCTCCACGGAATCCAGAGTCAAATTCACGCATGCCAGCCTCAGCCCCAACAAACACACAGAGCACATGACTGCAAGTCAGAGCTGTCATAATACAACATCTAAACCATTGGCATTACAGAACCACAGCTTTCTGTTGAAATTTTGAATTTAAGAGGAGTTTTGTGAAGTCTTCTTATGAACATCATTTTAATACTGATGCCTTTTTTTTCTTAAAAGAGACAGTCAGAGAAGAGATTGGCTATTTCCATATAGTTATACTTAATGATTGCCATCAGGTCCGACTCAGATGTCCCAATTTAGGGCACATAAATGGTTCGCTGGCTTCCCTGCCGCCTGCGACCTGCAGTCAGAGCTCTGGTGGGAGTTGGAGAACGGCCAGAACCAGGAGCAGCTTCGCCTCGCTGCACCCAGGCCGTATTGCTGGGCCCGGTGGAGGGAAGGGAGGCATTGGAGAACCAGAACCAGGACAAAGGCGGGCAGACCCCGCTGCAGAAAATCAGGGTTTTCTGAAGGGACATGGTGTTCGGAAACATTTTGTCCACAAATTCCGCCAAAATCGTCACAAAATGACAGCTCCTTATTGTAGCTGGAAGTAACATTTTGAATACTGGCTTTGAAGGATGAATTACTGCTTAAACCATTTGTAAACGCCTCCTCAACAAGACACATCTTTGAGGTCTAACAAGCAACTGCAAAGTCGTATGCTCCCATCTTTTCTTTGCGTGTGCGTCGCTTCATTTCTCGGCATATATCAGCCACCAGCTGTCAAACAGTGGACTAGTGTTAGACATCATGTAATAATAGTTTACATCACACTCGGTGAAGTATTGCAATCTAAAGTTCCCTTCCCCTCAGCCCAAATGCAAACCATGTGCAGCACACTACATACTCCTTTTGATAACGCATAGCCTTAACAGGCTGCTTCAGGCAGGAGTCATAGATAGTGTATGGCAGGAGCCCACCACAGTGGAATATAGATCAATTAGCTGGGGGAGGGGTAAATGGAGAGGCTCTGGAAAGCAAGCGATGAGGATGACCTGCAGGAAGAAGAGGAGGAGGAAGAGCGTAGGAAGGTAGGATTGATGGGTGGACGGCGGCGGAATCGCCCCCGGAGCCACTTTGTTGAGATAACAGAGTGGTATCAGTGCTGCAGGACGATGGGAGGGGAATCACTATCTCTTCCTGTATTCTGGAGGGCTGCATGTGTGTCTATGGTACATATAGATACGTGCATGTACCGAGGCAACGGCGGCGAAACACACATGCAAGCACCACCAACGCCACCCACTCATTTTTCCTTCTATTCTTTCCATACATCCCTCCTGACCTGCAGTCACGGGCTTCAAAGTCCTGAGGCTAACGGGATGGGACAACCACGGTTAGTTAAGTAGAGACATGATCCATGTCCTGATCACAGAGGAGGACAGGAGGTGGAGGGGGGTTGCTGAAAGGGGAGGTGAAAGGAGGTGAAGATCTCACACGAAATTGACTGAGACAAAAAGAAAAAGGAAATCGAGAGGGAGCGACGGAAGACCGGAACGGAGGGGAAAGGACGGCGCGTCTTCGGAGGGACGTTGGTCCCTTTTGAAGAGGACACGGGTGCTGCTCAATCACAGCAAACTTCAAAGGCTCTTCATTAAAGCCTTGCCTGGAGACGGCCCTCCCTCTCCTCCCCATCCTCATCCTCCTCCTCATCCCTCTTTTCTTCACCGTCTGTCTCACTCACCCTCTCTTTCCCCCCGCCTCCAATCAGCCATTCAAAACAGCAGGTAGAGGAGCGAGTGAAAGGGAAGAAGAGCGAGGAAGAGACAAAAGGAACACAAAGAGAGAAGGATCAGCCATGCAGGCAACAGAAAGCCCGTCTGCGGAGTCCAATGGGCGGCGTCTTTTCTTAGAATCCATCTTCTTTTGTTGTTGCTCAAGCTCAATCAGCGATGTTGTCTTGCTCTTCTTCTTCTTCTTTTTTCCCCTCCACAGCTTGAATGCTTGACTCAGAGACGGATGAAAAGGTGCGCAGGCTTGAGTGAAGAATCAGAATAGAAACAGAGGCGAATGCTTCACAGGGTTTGAAGCCCGCCGTGGAGGGGGTGATGTGTCACACAACTTATCAGCTGTCACATGAAAAGGCGGCGTTCCCAAAAAGTCAAACTCAGGACATAACGAATTGACAACTATCCAAAAAAAATGCGGCGTACAATGTTCATAGCCACGTTTAAAATTCTAATCAGCTGTTTTGGATTTAATTTTTCGTACATGATCAGCCAATCATGACAGAATATACGCTATGTGTACGTTTAATCATTGCTTACCTACACTCATTGAACACATCAGGTCCAATTAATGTCATGATGAAATATGCACCAAGTGGAGGAAAAATTCATGAAGACTAGCATCGTTCATCCTCTGAGAGCACATCGAGTCTACAGAGAGGGAATCAAAGGAAAGTGTCATTTTGCTCTGATTGGACGTGCTAGCGTGGACATGTGGCAGGTTGGAATAACAAAAAAACAAGCATCCTTTGCAGGCCCTGTCAGTCACAAATGATGAAAATGCATCAGTCGTCATGGATGGGAGCACAGAGATGTGATGATTGAATTATATAGTTGTATTGTCAGAAACCCATTTTTGCACCAGCACTTGAATGTTGCTCAAGCCCTCCTGTCAGGAGAATTCTGGATTTACCATTTAGCAAACTGCGTTACAGCAATATTTTTAGGCCATTTGGCTTTTGGGTAATAAAATATATTTTCGGATCAAAAAAGGGGCTCTTATCGTTTTATTAAATGTGAAAAAAACCATGACTGAAATGAGAACAAATGTGGCGCTACAGGAAAAGTGCATCGTCTGTGGGTATCTGATATCTGTGGCAAGTTCATGGCCAGGTTGACATATTTCTGGACCATGTTGGTGCACTGGTGGTGGATATGAGGATTGCAATCCTAAGAATGTTGCTAAAATAGCTAATAGAAATAACAGATTTGCAAGTTTTTGCATTGTAAGGCGCACTTTTTGGATTAGCATATCCACCGAACCCCATCCGGCTCATAACGTCGTGGAACACTGACATTGCAATATGCATTTTTCTACAATATTGTAACCTAAAAAACGGAGCTGTTAACGTCCAGTCTGTCCTCACAAAAACATCCTTGAGGGACACGAATCAATGCATCCATTAGCAGCAGATTAATGTGACTGTGTTCCTGCAGAGCCCAGCTGCCACCAGCTGCTGCTGCCATCCGAAGGGTTCCTTCACATCACTACTAAATAAGTTATTAACATAATAATTAAAGAACCAACACATATTTAGTCTGGCCACTTTGCTAGTGTAGAGCATGCCCTGCGTTTTCCTCATACAGATCTTACTTCAAAGACTCATCCCCTTCCCTTGCCCCCTGGTTTTAACGTCCTGGAAGGACGATTTATTTGGAGATACCAGGCTTTCATCATACAGCGCCGCGATGATTATGAGAACAAAGGCAGCGGTGCAAAGCCAGGTCTTCCGAAAGGTCTGCCGGAGTTCAGCGACTGAAAACTTTCCACTTTCTGTGATGAATATGTAGTCAATTAAAAACAACAACACAAAGATGGCATCAATATGATCTGACTTCACTGGACCTTCTCATTGAAATGTGTGTATGAACCATAAACTGAATCATGCATTTGAACATCAACACTCACCTTTCCCTCCTCAGCTTTGATCTCCATGGTAACGCTATGGAATGTGTGTCTGAAATCGCTCACTATTCACAGCGCTGCCTATATTTTAACCACACAGACGTGGCTTTAACGCTGCTAAAACCCGTAATTCAAACCATCACCAAACTAAGTTCCAGTCCCAGAAAGAATCGGAGCGTTCCCATGGGCTCCCAGCACAAATCCATATGACTTTTCCTCCCTGTAGCTTCAGATCTAATTAGTATGTAATGGTTCTAAACGTTTCCATCACTGGCACTCTAATCAAAAACAAAACTTCCATTTTCCCCTCAATGGACCTCCAAGGAGCAGGCTGTATTTAAATGAAATGATGGTAATATCATGTTGCAGGATACAGCTGGGGAAGATGAGAAGTGTGTGTGTGTGTGTGTGTGTGTTCGTATGAAGGGTGCTAGGGGAAATGGCGTTATTTCCAAATCCTATCAAGAGGAAGCAAGGTGGCTCATATTCATTATCATACAGCGTTTAATCAAGAAACTCTGTGATTAAGTGGCAAAGTGAGCAGCTCGCCGTTTCTCTAAATTGAGTTTGTCGTGTGTGTGTGGAAGGTTATATTAGCCATTTCTACATCGTACCAGTCAGAGCTTTGTAGAGCAAGCATTATCCTGCCAGCAACTGTATTTTTTTTAAAAATATATAGCAATCACATTTTGTTTCTGGTGGTTTGTGAGAACACTTCTCAGTGTCGGTCTAATGTTTTGTCCACAAAGTGAAATATCTCAATAACTATGACTGAGAGAAATACCCATTTTGTCACATTGATGGTGCCCAGAGAATGAAGCCGAGTCATTTTGGTGACAAAGTGCTTCACAATAGAGAAAAGAGAAGAAGAAAAAATAAAATGCAAACAGACAATAATAATAAAATACAAGATAGATAACATGAAATTCTCCAGTTGGAGGCGACGTAGGCTGGATATTTCACACTAATAAGCAAATGTCAGCATGCTGACACCCTAAACTAAGACGGTGAACACAATAAAACACGGAGATGCTTGCGTGGCGGTACACGAGCGCCAAAAGGAGATAGTTGAGAAGAAAAGATGTTTAATACGTCCTCATCTGTGTGTTCTGAAAGTTTGTGATTAATGGTACGAGAGAGAGTATTTGTTGGGAGCGTTTCACCGTTCGTCAACGCAGCCTGTGTAGTTGCACCTCTGACTTGTGCCAATAACTCTCAATCACGCCAGAAAAATTGGGACAGCTGGAGGTTTTGGAGCAGAATGTTTAGATTTTATTGGCTCTTAGTTTTTTTATGAACATTGTTGAAAAATGATACGCGTGCTTTGTTTGAATAAGCAAGTGGAATATGTTTTGTCAGAGCGAGGGAGCGGTCATCCTTGGGGGTGAAGATATATAAAACTATAACATCTACGTTGATAAATTAATCCTAAATCATTCCATTACTCCTCATCAAAAAGGGTGATTCAGTGTCTTGAGTCAACAAAATGTGGTTATTAAAATAAATCAGTGCAATCATGAAATTTAATTGAGTGCGGCGTGGGAGAAATCAATTTCAATTTTACAGTATGAGCTCAAAAACCTAAAATACATTATAAAAAAAAAAAAAAGATTGCACAAGGTCAATCTCGTGAGCTCAGGAAACCTTCCTGATCCTTCAATCCGTCATAGAGCCCGTTAAATGACTTTGACCTTCGTGAGAATTGGAGGAAACTGAATGGAGGCAGAATTCTGCCCTTTGAAACGTGTGCTTATTAAATATGATTAAGTTGCCTGTGTTTGTGTACAAATGAGAGAAAAATGTATAATTAGTCCGTCTTGTGGCAAAGACAGGCTGACAGATATCAGTGTGGGTGGGCATCGAGAAAACAAGGTGGGCCTCACCCATCCAAGACTGGTCCAAGACCATCACAGCTACTTACAGCCAGAACTACAACGTCCCTGAACGCACCACGTGCAAGAATTATACATCATCATCATCATCATCATCATCATCATCATCATCAGAGGTGTTATAGACACCAACAAAAGGAACATTAACAGCATAGCCTGGCACTGCGGCCACATAGTCATAGTCTCACACACACACACACACACACACACACACAATCATAATTAATCAAGCCTATTAATCAAGGCTACAGGCACCAACATGCTCAGTAACCTTGAAAGTGACACTTCAACACACGTCATCAAACACTATAATAAACAATCATATCACAACAGGCCACTAAATCACCCAAATATTAATGAGCTCACCTTTGCTGATTACAGGAAGAAGCCATGACGGTTGAAAATAGTTTCCACGCAGCGTCACCGGGGCCACGTGGTGTCGTTATTACGTGGATGTGGAGACGCTCCTTCCATCTTCTTCCCACTATATATCTCAATCATTGCGTCACATACGCGCAAAATCGCAAAAATGAATGAACTCATACCGGGGAAAAGGCGAGGAGAGGGGCTAATGCCGCCTTGCTAGTCCGAAGATCCCACTTGAGAAGTTTCGAGAATGTCACGTTCAAGTACTTTGTCGTCGGGAGGAATTTTTAAAAATGGCGGACGTAAGGTTTGCTGTTGGGAAGTATTTTTTGATCCCTTCATGCACATGCCAGAGGGAAAAAAAATTCAATATTTAAAGGTACGAATCACCCCAACTCGAGAACTCGGGTATCAAAATTATCTCAGTGTTTCCCCTCTCTTAATTACAATTTTTGAGTTTGCAACTCGTATTTACCATAATTCCGATACCACATGAAGGCAGCATAAGTCACGCCCCCTTCTGGTGTCCTCCACGGAAACTTATTTTAGCAGTCAATAACAATATTTCTGATCCAATTTGAATTGTACCATGAATATGATGTTATTTTACAACTTTTGGTTGGATTTCTGCATCATGTCAGCTTTTGTTTTGCCAGAACAGAGTGCTGGAAAACTTGCTCCCTCATTATCCCAATGTGTTACTTAGCAGTAGTCATTACATTCTTCTTCTGTCCCAAATGGGCCGTTCTTTACACAGCAGTGATGACTTAATTGCTTAATGTCTGAAACAACCTCAACGACCAACTTACAACAGCAGCCAGGCGTTGCACTCCCAAACCTGGACCGGCTGTGATTATACACCCAGCCAAGGAATTCAAACTGTTCAAATTCCCCAGTGGATCATCCAAACCAAGCAAAATTGTTGCATAATTAGTTTATGCCTCCCCGCCTAATGTAAAAAGCATCATTAAGCCTTAAAACCTCAAGACCCTTTTTTTTTTTTTATACATGACTCACAGCTTTTAAAGATAATAAAAGGAGATGGAGATTAGGCCCACTCAAAATTGTTACAAATTCAATACGTAGTAGCAGTTTCTTCATTTCCCCAGCATTGAGACATGATTTAGCTTTATCTGGAGGTACTAAAACCTCTGATCCTAGGAGTACTCAGCTGAGCTCACCTCCCTCACAGGACTGAGTTACACCAGCTCTGAGACTGCTTTGCTTTCAGGAAAGGCCAGGAAATACTGCTCTCCATTATCTCCTCTGCCCTCTTTGACCGGTCAAACCTTAAATCCAGTGAGGACTATTCGACCGTAGACGTGTGTTGCCAAGTGTCCTCACAGCAGAGATGACTGCATATTGATTGGACTAATATATAACCAGTATTTCTTTTTCCACATCATTTCTTGCCAATTTCATTCAGTCCCATGTGGATTCCTTTACTTACTTCTGATCCCGTCTGTCCCCCCGCTAATCATTTTCCGTGACAAATGAGGCCCAGAACGCCTTCTATTCAAGCCCGTGTTAAGATTCACATTCATTTGTTGCTCTGATATATAAACGTGATAACTGGACCGAGGCTGTACCCATCCAATCCAATTTGTGCATGGAAGCAAACCTTATTACAGTCGCTGTTTTGACAGTAACCGTTTCAGACACCGTGCTGAAATGGCTGCAGCATCGGCTTGGTCCCCAGAGGATGAATCCTCTGATTTTCCCCTTAGTTCCAGTTTGATATTTTAGGTTCAGAGTGAAATACGTCCTTAACTCCTGAAGGGATTGGCAAAATATTTGGTGTGACCGTCCTTGCCCTACTCAAGATACATTTATAGTAGCTTTGGTGACGCCTTCACTTTCCATATAGTGTTGCCGTCCAATCCAACTGGCAACCGTTCGCATTCTCACACTAAGACCATGAACATGGTAAATGCCTCACATCAGCATTGTGAGCATTTAAGCAAGTGCATCCTCATTGAGTTGCTATGGCTGTAATCCATAGCGCATAATGTAAAGTGCATTAAGTGCCTGTCTCCACTTAAACTCCACTTAAATTAAATCCATTTAAATCTATTTAAATGGGGGATTTGGAAAGCTGTGAAAATGTTGTTTTAGAAAGGCTAAACGCAAAAAAAATATGGTTTGAATATTTCATTAGTTAAACATTTTTTCTCAAGAAATGTAGTCTTTTGGACTTTACAAGTCCTTTCATTATCTGGGCGTGCCTAGAAGTGAGAATAAAACCACAATAAATAAAAAAACACATGGGAAAGCAGCATCACATGCATATAGCTTGCATACAGGAAGTGGAATCCTATTTAACGTGCTGTATGTTTTGTTGCAGATTCCTTCAAGACGAGTCCGAGTAATAGTAATTGTTTCGGGACTGCAGCTGGTCGAGCTGAGACGAAGCTGGCAACGGCAGCTACGTGGCCGTCGCCAGGCGAGAATATAGACTTGAGGTCGGAGCTTGGCCTACGACTCCGACTTCATCATACCGTAATTATCACGGTTGCGTTTGCCAGGCTCGGGGCTTGTGCGTTGGCCCGCTGCGGTGCAGTGTTGTGTCTGCCTGCTATGCCGCTGCACTCTGTGTTTGGGTCAGTGAGGTGCAACGTGTCCACCCCGTAGTCTGGTCCGGGCTTAGTCTCCAGCCATGAGCTCTTATGAGGCCTGACAGCCTGTTTACCTTGGACGCCATTTCCTTGACGTTTCTGCATGGTTTGGCGCTGACGACCAGTTGATGGCCGGCAGCTTTATTGAATTAGCTCCGCAGCTACAAAGGCAGAGAAAGAGGGGGAAAAAAGGGGGAAAGATAGGAAGTGAGCGAAAGAAAGAAGAGAAGGTTATCCTGGAAGCCGGTTTACATTTCCTCTCTCCGCTGACGTAAACACACAGCGAGCATTTACATCAGGACCAAACAGAACACAAGAAGCACGTAAATTCTGCTTGCACTTTGACACAAACAGACTAACAAGGCAACAGACCGATTGGGCAACACTGCATCAGCTTCAGCGTAAGTGGCTCGTCCTATTGGTCGCCTGCTGCACCACCTCCCCCCCTGAACGGCTCCTGCCCCTCCTGCCCTGGGCAAATATCACATACCATATTGGAACATAGTGACCCTGATTCCTTAGAATAGTAGAAAGAGGAGTATTCACTTAAAACAACATATCCAAGAACCCCCCCGATGATCCGCCTCCCCTCGGGTTAGATACGGGAAGATGTACATGGACACGGTCAGTGTGACACACACACACTTGCACTGATGCATGCATGCTCTCTCCATCCTTTCCCTTCAAAGAGAACGGTGGTGTTTTTTTGGAGTATGAATAAGCCCATTGTGATGAAGCAGCCGGTATAATAAGTCAGTATGGATCAAATGTCCGAAAACACAAAAGAGCAGATATTTCATGCGTGGTTCCTTTTTCTTAACAAGCAGCGCAGCGACTGCTGAGAGACGAAACACGTGGAACGCTTTTTATGTGAAAACTCCAAATAAATAAGCCGGTTAATGAGAATAAACTTCTCCCCCCGGAGAGTTTTGCTGGAGCTTCGCTGGTTTCTCATTCCACTCAAGATGTGCACGAGATTAATCCCCTCTAATCTCTCTCTGCAACAGGGTGAGATCAGGGCACTGAAATTATATAGTGGCGCACATAAACACATAAAGATTACTCATCTGCACGTTGGTAATCCCCTGAGACTTTAAGTAATGGTAAGAGAGTTTTTGGAGAGCAGCTTTGCTGTGGGGCGGTTTTTTGTGTGTGTATGTAGTAGCCATAGTAACAAAGGCTATACCTTTAAATAATTAACCAAATGAGCACTTTTTTTTAAGTAGTTAATGAGCCGCAAAGCAAGACGTCTCCTTTCAACTTCTTAGACAAAAGCACTCGGTAATAAATCCCAGGAGAAATGTATGATGAGAAAGAAAACAAATACCTTTAAAGCCTCAAAACTGCGTAATAACAGAGCAGCATGGCTGACGCACTAATTGGTTGCAAGTGTTTCAAAAGAATAATTTGACATTTTTTATGAAATGTGTTGATTCATTTTCTTGCAGAGATTTAGATGAGTTTAGATTAAGTCTGGAGGCGGAGCCAGGGGGCAAAACGCTTAGTTTAACACGCAGACTGGAAGCGAGGGGAAGGCGGCCAGCTGTCCAAAGTTTCGTTCTATCTTGTTTGTCTGACCTGTAAACACACAGAAAAGTAAGAAGGAAGTTTTTAAAGATCCACTTAAGGTCCCAGGACTCTCACTCTATTTCTCGCATTAAAATAACAGAATACTGATCCTACTGCAAGGATACTTGTTTTACCCGGGGGCCACTTTAGCAAAATGACAAGAAGCCAGGGGCCAGTTAATAAACAAATATTAATATTTTTCAGATATAATGAATACACATTAAAAGGCCCCTAACTTATCTTAGCATAAAGTAGGCAAGCCCTTTTACACAGTGGCCAAATGGTGGAATTACATGTTTCGGATCCATCATGTGACGCCATGGGGACCAATATGGCTTCAGATGTCTGTATAAGCGGATCATTCCTCTTAGATAAATCAGCTTCCTTAATGATTACGCATTTAATCATACTTTTTTTTAAACCATGCAATACTTTTACCTTTTTAAAATGCAATTATTTTATCAGCTTTAACATGCACATCTTATCTCCTTCTTTGTCTTTTTCCATCCATCCATTTTCTACCGCTTATCCTGTATTTAGGGTCACGGGGGGGGGGGGCTGGAGCCGATCCCAGCTGTCAGTGGGCGAAGGCAGGGTACACCCTGGACAGGACGCCAGTCTATCGCAGGGCCGACATGTAGAGACAAACAACCATTCACGCTCACATTCACACCTACGGGCAATTTAGAGTCACCAATTAACCTATCCCCATCCTGCATGTCTTTGGACTGTGGGAGGAAGCCGGAGAACCCGGAGAGAATCCACGCTTACACGGGGAGAACATGCAAACTCCACACAGAAAGGACCCCGTGCCGACCCGGGAATCAAACCCAGGACCCTCTTGCTGTGAGGCGAGAGTGCTACCCACTACACCACCGTGCAGCCCTCTTTGTCTTTTTATTATTGATAAAGCGTGTGTGTATATGAGAGTACGTTGCAAATGCACAGCAAATCTCGTCGGATGTTGATTAAAGGCATTCTATTCTATAATAGCCCTTATTTAAATGCACTAAAAGCTGAATCCAGAGTTATTTTACTTCCTTTTCGTGTGAATGAGGCTGTGAGGGAAAGATCTCGGTAACGAGCTCACACCGCAAAACACCTGATCATAAACCCCAAATTAAAGTCACAGGGCAACGAGCTCTGTGTGATTAAAAATGTCAAATCCATAATTAAATATCTTGTTAAATCAACAGGCTGTGAAAAAAACCCCTGTGATTTTAAAATAAGATGACACAAGCAGTTGGATATTAGGCCACAATGTTTATTCAGTAGTGTTGTTTCAACTTATAGGTACAATACTGTCAGCTTTTGTAAGACTAAAAAAAAGTTACCATTACAGTCATCCATGCTCACAGAATGCCAGTCAAGTCGTTTACACCCCTCCGTCGTGTACACACCCGCCACATGCTCGGACTTGAGCAAGTACATTTCCAAATGGTAGGCACTTTGAAGGTTTAAAACATTTGTGAATATACATTTATATATATTTATATATCTTTTCATATACTAATAAGCAATTGGACTCAAAGGTCAGGTCTCTAATAGAGGAAGAAAAACTAAAAGAGTGAAGAAGAAGAAGAGACTGAGGAAACAACATGATGTGGCCATGGTGGAGGGATGGTGGGAAGTAGAAATACTGTGAGTCTTTGGGTTTTTCAGTATCGTTCAGTACCTTAGGTAGACGAGCGCGGACGAGAGGGATCAAAGACGGGTGGAGAGAGAAGGAAGTGTGGGATGGAGATGGAGATGGATGAACAGCTTCATGTTGGTGGCGTTGGGAGTTTAGATCATGTGACACCATCTACAGGTTCTACTTCACATCGCTGTACAGCTTGAAAAAAAGGCAACTTCATCAACCCGCCGGACGAAATAACGTACGTCCCTTCAGAGCAAGTAGCTGCATCCCAATTCAGCGGTCGGATCCCTTCGGAGGACGCATTCGAAGACCGAACACGCCTTCGGACTCCACCGAGAAATGAGGCCTTCTTATCCTGCATTTGGAGGATCCAACTGATGGATCCTGCTCCCAAGATTCATTAGGCGCCATCGGCAACAGGATTTTAATCAACGAGGTTGACGAGGGGATCAGCGGAAAGCATATCTTCCATCATAATATAAAAAAAAAATAACCCAATATGATCTCTGGCTCTATTTTAGTCAGATAGCCTTACTTAGGCTACCTCTTCTATCCTCCGTCTTAGAAACTGCCGCTGGTTGCTAGGCAATGGGGACGTTTTCTCCCCGCCAGCTTCAAAAGGCCGATGTAGACCGCGAAGGTCGCGTCCTCCGAAGGATGCGGCCGCTGAATTGAGACACAGCCGGTTTTCACTCGACGTAGCAACGCTAAACTCGGTTTTAAATCGCTAAACAACTTCGACGCTCAACAGAAGCTCTTTTGTCGCCTGCGCCGCCCCGAAAACAGGAGTAGTCCTCAACGTGACCGTCTCCAAAGGACGCGGCCAACGCAAACTGCGAAGGCCGCGTTATCCGAAGGATGCGGCCGCTGAATAGAGACACAGCCGGTACGCAAGTTTTCACTCAACGTAGCGACGCTGAACTCAGGTTTTAAACCCAGTAAACAACCTCGACTCTCAACAGAAGCTCTTTTGTCGCCTGCGCCGCCCCAAAAACAAGAGTAGCCCTCAACGTGACCATTCAGACGTAACACTGGAAGTCTTACATTTTCTGTTCAGCCTTATTTATCAGTCTCCCTCTGGGAGAAAATCCTTTCTAAAGGGGGGTCTGGGTGTTGTTGGCTGCAGAGGTATGTGCTCTGCATGTGGGGATCGGGGGCCATCGAGGGCCCTTGGCCGTGGCGTGTTTGTGTCCCAAACAGATTTTTGGGCCTAAAGCGTCAACACAATGAGACCAGGGTACATGGGTGGCTCCATGACTGAGCTGACAACTCAACTGGCCGCGCTCCAATCCGATTAAAAAAAAGGAGGTGGGAGCGAGGGGTGAACAGAGCGAGGTGGAGGGGATGCGAGGGTGAAAGGGTGCTAGCAGAGTGTGGGTGCAGTCACTAAGGGGAGGGAGGTGGCCGCGGGCCGAAACTACCACAAGCCACCGTGAGGAAACTTCGCCCACCAACAACGCTCACCCAAAGCTGCGAATGTGCAACGTTGAAAAAAGAACGCATTTAAATAGAAAAGAAATGTTATGATTTTTTTGTCGAGCCCTGACAAGCTTTTTATTTTTATTTACTTTTGTATCTTTTAAAGACTTGTTCCTGGTATGTAAATAAAACGCCGTGGTAAAGAAGACAAAATAAAAAGGCTACACTGAGAAGAGAACCAACAAATAAACAAGACATAATGAAACGCTCACGTTTGACTAAAAAAACAAACGGATGTGAGAGCAAATAATAAACATCGTAACCTGAAGGGAGGACATTTACATTGACCGTTAACAGCGTTAACATGAAGACCGAGGAGCTTCATCAAAACTACAAAGGCATTTTTTTTTTAACATCAGAGAAAAAGATAAATTAATGTAATACACCTTTTTTAGAGATCAACAACAGACATGCTAGGACAAAATAAAAAGAAAAAAAATGAAAGTAGGATTGATACAGAATAATTATATTCAATTATTTCCACTTTGAATGTTTTTTTTCTTTACATATAACATACTGCTACTGTTAAAGTAGTCAGCGACTAGAAACTCCTTTGACAGAAGACAGATGCGATTCGTTTCCTCGCCTTTACAGATCCTGTTTTTTCGTTTTGTTTTTTTTTTCCAGCCTTTTCAAATAATACACAAAATGTTTAAATACACTGAGATTTGCCATAAAATGCTTGGTTTTAATTTTTTTTTAAAAAGAAGAAAGAAAAGGTCTTAATTACAATACTCTATGCAAAAGCTTTCCTTTATGCTATTTCTTTTTTTTTTTTCCTTAATGGACTTGAAAAACATTTTGTTGTTGTTGTTTGAACACGTTGTCGTGGACTGTGTTTTTGACAGTCACTCGTGATTCGCTGATCTGATGACGGGGGCGTGGTCTTTATGCATAAAATTCCTTGGTTGGGGCCTTCTGATAGGCCGCGCCGGAGGGTTTCCTCTCGCCCAGGTCGTAGCTGCCCTCGTCCTTCTTCCTCATGCGGTAGACCAGGAGGAGGATGAGGAAGATGGCGAACAGGAAGCCGATCACGCCGCCTGCGATAACGGCTGAGAGAAAGAGGGGGAAAACGAAACAATCAGTGCTCAGAAAGTCAAATCGATGAACAGCTGATGAGCCTTTCAGTCCGTCTTAAAGAAATTTTAGGATCATTTTCAAGGGCGGCAGCTATTGTTGCAACAAATCTTGATACTAATGCGATTGCCTCGCAAATTAGCAACAACAAAAATTGAGGGCGTAAACGTGGCGACCGTCTCAGCTGAGTGTTGGAATCAATGCTTGGTGTCGATGAGAGAACCCTTCATTTGTCCCAAGAGACCTAAAGTCAATCAATGTCTGTGGTTCCGCTCATTGGTGAGTTTGGAAAGTTAGTGTTCCATTTAGTTGGACATTAAGACCGCGGTCCCAACGGTGGACGACGTGGTCTTTACTCCGATCAGTGACAGCCGACTGGGGGCTCGAGACGAAGATGCCGATGGCTTTGGCTCCGATGCTTAACAGTTGGGTAAATAAATCCAATGGGAACAAACAAACAAACAGCCAGTCCAGCACGGCTTCAACTAAATCCTGTTTCTGCTCGGCTGGATAAATCTCAACGCAAGACTGGAATATTGACAGTGAACACAAAAGGTCCTCGATTCCGGTTTGATGATTGTAAAAAACAGCTTATTGGTTATGTTCTGCACCCTATCGGCAGGAGAAACTTGAAACTAATTAGTCAGGAGATGTTTTCACAGCAATATAAAACTATAATTATTATTATTCAGGCTGTATTAAGAGACACCCCCCCTTCAAGCTTTCACCCCGACTCCTATTTATGCTCCTAACTCGCCACATGGGCTTATTTCACTCTCCATTCATGCCTGTATGAGATTTAGTATAGCTTCCTAATCGGTTTAGGGGTCCCTCCCAGTGCTACAATCTGCACTGCTCCGCTTTCGCCACATGATAACTGCTCCCATGGCCCCATGGGTAAAAAAGAGCCTGGCACACAACAGTGGCTGAGCTCCAAGAAGCAATAATGCAATATATGGTGAAGAAATTGAAATTAGATTAAGGGCTTTTATTTTAGAAGTCATATGGGAGATGAAAAGTTACGGTTATAATCTGGGAGAAAGGTAAACGCAACAAGGAGGATAGCAGTGACCCAGGTATATGTGTGTGTGTGTATATATATATAAAGTCTTGTTTTTATGTTTTCTATCACAAACAAGATGAAATGAGAGATCAAAAGGAGAGAGATGTGAGCAGAGTTCTCGTCTAACTGATGCCGTCCTGATATGTCCTTGTTGATTTCTCTTTCTGCATATTGCCAACGCCAGATGGATATCACAACAAAGTAAAAGTGAGCTGCCAATCAATATATACCTCAGACACGTAGTGGGGAGAGAGAGAGAGAGCGAGAGGGCATCAGGAGAGCACAGCGATTACAGAGTGGGATAATTCCACCCTCTGTCATGTAGGCAGAGCGAGACACACATCCACTTGAAACACCCACAACGCTGTGAACTCTGCAAAGTCCCACTGTGGGACCAGATGGAATTCATTAAAAATAATTATTTTGGAGAAGTGGATTAGGTGGGAGACGTCAGGGAAAATCATTTCCCGGATTTTTCAAGAATGATCCGTTCACCAGAAATACGCTGACACGTCGTAACCTATACGAATCCGAGAAAGGTGAGAGGGCAATTTATTGTTGGAGCTTCAAACCCAGAGGCTGCTTTTGTTATGAACTGAAATATTACAGAAATCTGTAAATATGCATTCTTGTCGGGAGTTGGACGAGTGTACAGTAAATATGAGGCTGAAGCCAAGGGACGGTAAGCTCAGCTTGGCATAAAAGGCTGGAAACGGCAGGAAACTGCCAGCCTGGCTCGCTCCAACAGTAACAACGACCGCGCCATGACGTCACCCGTTGCTTTTAGGGCCGCTGTTTTAAAGCCTGAGGGTTATGCATTTTGGCTGTTGCCATCTTGGTTTTTGGCCGTCGCCATCTTGATTTCAGAAGTGACACGAGAGGGTGGAGCTAAGTACAAACGAACACTGAATACCAGATTTTAAGGTGACCATTAACTGCCAACACACTGTGAAGGGTCGTAAGAGGACTATTATCTACACTCGAGAATATAATGAAGTGTTTTGAGTTTGGAAAATAAAACTTTCACTTCAATAACACTTCACTTTGACTCCTGCACATCTTTTGAGGGTAACAATATCCACGACAGACGGAGGTGCCTTAAGGCAGTGGCTGCAAATAAACAGAAAAATGTCCCTGTCATGGATTTGAGTGTGTGTCACCATATTAACTGCTGGGATTAAGCAATTAGGAACAGATCATTCTTTCTTTCATCATGCCTTCATCACATTTCTAAGCACGGTGATGGTTACACCACAATTGCAGCAGGTTTTCACCTTTAAAGAAAGGCGTTTTTCTTGTTTATCCTATAAAATGGAGTTTTGTGAGACAAAAAAACTAAAAATCAAAAAATCTCTGTGTCCTTCCAATGTGGATGTGGATTTTATGACATACCTGCCAACACCTCTGTCCTCTGGAAGAGGTTTTCAGTGCGGACCTCGATGGCCTCCTGGGGTGAGCCGGGAGCACTAGTCGTACTAGTCATCTGGTTCCTCTGCATGTCCTCCGTAACTGGCACTGGTGTCTGAATGAAGAGGAGAAAAAACAGGGTTGTCAGGAGACAGATGATGGTGTATAGACAGCTGACTTTGACTTTCTGTTCCCCTGATATTCCTTGTCTGTGCGCTTAAATGACTTCTGTTCATTCAGGTGTCATGGCATAATTCCAAAATTCTTCACTAATGTTAACATTTAGGAATAAGCTCCATATTTTCCTGTAATACACTGTATATGAAGATTGATACCACTCTTATGCATGTTATTTTACAGGCGTTTATGTGCAGGAATATTTCACTGAGCTCAGCCAAGGAATTGTCCCACAATAAACAAGATATAAACAACCGAGATAAAATGTGTTTCCTGAGCTTTAGAGGGGGATTTTGTTACCTTTTAACAGAGCTGATCTAGCGATTCCAGTCGTCATGCTAAGCTAAGCACAACCAGTTGCCCAGTATAGATCTTGTGATATAACGCTACGCATGAAAGCATTTCTTGCTAAGAGCATTTCAAAATTGTTTAACTATTCCTTTAAGACTAAAAGTGAGGGTTTTGCTGGTCTACTTAGCCACTCAAAGGAAAGGAAAGAAATGGAACCTGGCCAATGAAACCTATAGAAGCTTGCCAGAGGAAAAGAATGGAACAAATCCAGGTTGCCCAAAAAGATTAGTGCAATGCTCCAAAAAGTAGGCAATGAGAACAGAGCCAGTGAATGTAAGATCTTACTGGGCGTCCAGGAAAAGGGGCTAAGTATCCGGAATGGATCTGGGCCCATGTCGCCCCTTCTCCAGTAACAGTGGAGAAGGGTGCAAAGCACCAAAGTGGAACTGGGCCAGTGCATTTGGCTAAGTAAGTAGTGACAGAGGCAAGAGGGGGAACAATGGAACTGGGCCAGGTGCGCTTGTTTTAGGAGGGTTGAGACCTTGACGACTAATCCCCAACAGATGTAGTCCCCAGTAGAGTACGCTAAGAGTGCATCCGACGGGAGTGAGATCTAGGATGGTTCCAGGATATGTGATTATGTCAGAGAGAGATGTAATCCTCCATAATTTGCAACGGAGTGGAAACATTGAGAATTGACGTGAGCACTTGATCTTTATCCTGAACGCAACCTCACGGCTGGCGGTATTACAGGGGATTTGATGGCGTAGCGGGTCAGCTGAAGACATACTGAGCCATTGTGTCGCTCTCTGCCACCATGATTAGAAAGGACTTTGAGTTTTATTATTTCTTAATATTATATATCTTGAAGCTACATTCTGAAAATCAGTTGAGCCTCTGAGACAGATTTGAAACCCCTCCCCTCAGTGTTCCACGATTCGACGAGGCGGGAGTGGGAGGGGACGAGGCGGGATGATGAGGAGCAGGGAGACGAGGGGATTGGATGGAGGGCACGAGCCAATGGGAGCCTTCTGGAGCAATGGCTCCCATAGGTCAATTTCTATGCAGGCCTACGGCTGATAAAAAAATCCATTCAGTCTAATTCTAAATCGTAGACCATAGCTTTAAGCTAATGGTGAGAGTGGAGAATGTTTCTGGATGTGATGACTTTACAGTTTCGGATACTTTTAGTTGTTAGATATACATTAAAAAAAAATAGTAAAAAATGTTTCTCGCAGAGGATAATCGATTTTCAACTTAAAGCTTAAAGCAAAAACCTGAACGCTCTTATGCTAAGCTAGGCTAACGATCTCCTGGCTCCAGCTTTATACGTTACAGACAAACATGCGAGGGGTGTCAATCTTCTCTTCTAACTCTCAGGAAGAGAGTGAATTAGTGTCTTGTCCAAAATGTCAAAACTATCACTTGATTTCAAACAGTCAAATCTTCCCGCCATCTCTTGTCTGACTCTTTTTTCTCCATATATTTAGCCATTGGATCACCTGGTTAAAACAACAAACAAGCTTTTGCTATCTAAGATCTCATTGTTCATAGTTTTATTGGACACTTTTGTTATAGCTGATACACCATTATCGTATTCCTACCTCTGTTGTGAAGGGTTTCCTGGGCGTGCTCTCCCTGGCCTTTTCTCTGACCGTGGCCGTCTCCACCCGGGGGGTGAACTCTTTGGTGGAGTCCTGGGTGGGTTCTGCTGCATTGGGCTCCATGTAAACCACGGTGACACTCACTGCTTCCTCCTGTTCGTCGCCTCCACCTGGGAGAGAGAGAGAGTGTAAATTACTCCCTAAATATTGTGGTTTTTGAGCAAATAGGTAAAATAGTGGCATGCAGGTTATAAATATGTGATGCCTCACAGTCATATAGCTTTATCTTTCTTAACACCGCATGAATTTAATATGAGTGCATTATTTATGGTGTGAATCCCCTACAGAATTCAGAGTGCCAGCATAATAAGGTATATACAGTATTTAATGGCCGATTGATCACGGCACTGCTTTTTTTTTTTACCTAGCGCGACCTTCTCTCACTGCACATCTCCTGGAAAGCAGAGCTACGTCTGATCAATGAACGAGGGTTGTAAAAGTGCTTAAAGCAAGTAGAGCAGAGGAGCTAATAAAAAAAATAAAAAAAGACATTATTTGCACACTTGCCCACAGCCGTCTGTGTGACAAGACAATCTCAAATAGAGTGAGAGAGAGAAAAAAGAGAATAGACAAAGAGAAAAAGAGAAAGGAGAGAGAACTGGGGACGACTCGTCACAAAGCGTCCCGGCAGCAGACGTGAAAATGAATGTCATCACGCCTCTGGGTAATTGCCTGCTTGTCTGTGAGTGTATGTGTGTAGAGATATGGGTCTTACCTGAGCCGGACCCCGAGTTAAAGTCGTCGTCATCTTCAGGGTAGTAGCCTCCTGAGCCTGTGTCGTCCAGGTACAAGTCATCCGCCTGAGAGGAAGTCTTGGCTGCGTCTGCTATCTGCAAAAGCAACCAGATAACAAGGTGTTGAGCGCACGTGTCGCTTTTTTTTTTATTACACATCTCCATTTGAACGTTTTCAAATCAGCAAAGTGAAGACCTCCGCTATTTCCTCTCATTTCTTTTTTTTTTCTTCTCCCACCCAAGAATAAATATGAATCAGAACGTCTCGTGGCTGTGTTTTAATTTGGGCTTTTAAATCATTAACCGCAACCTCTTTGCTTTGAGGCCAAACACTTCACTCGGCGATTATTTCTTTAATTGGCAAACGTAAAACCCTCTTGGGTAGCAATCCAAAGCTCACATCATTAGAGCGCTACGGGTCGTCGACAGCGTCTAAATAACAACCTGTCTCTTGTGTTTGTTATCGAGTAAGAAAAAGGTTCATCTGAGTGGATGCCTGAGAGGCGGCTGGCATCAACACATCGCTCTGTGTTTCACATCGGGGCTACAAGAGCTCCCTTTCAAACGACACAAAGAGTCTGCAGCCATGATGGCCTGCGTTGAGCTAAATGCTAACTTTAGCATGAGGCGGATAGGTCAAACAAAGAGTGCAATGGCCTGTGTTGAGCTAAATGCTAACTTTAGCATGAGGCCGATAGGTCAAACAAAGGGTCTTCAGCCATGATGGCCTGTGTTGAGCTAAATGCTAACTTTAGCATGAGGCTGATAGGTCAAACAAAGAGTCTGCAGCAATGATGGCCTGTGTTGAGCTAAATGCTAACTTTAGCATGAGGCCGATAGGTCAAACGCCACATTCAGCCCAATCTGATCTCAAGTGAGCATGACCAGTGAAACCATTGCACGATAACCCATGAATAACAACCTCCAAATGTGTGCCATTCTTGTTGGTTAAACAAGTCCAAACATTAATGAACAATCCATTTACAATCCAGATGATGAACGGCCTGTGATGTCTCCATGATCTCTCAGCTACGACTAAAAACAGACTGCCGGTTCCTCGAACCTGCCAACGATTCATTCATCTCCTCTGCTGTCGGTTGTCTTCTTTTAGTTCCTGCCCGTGATGAGTGTGATAGTGGCGCTGCATATTGTATCAGCTGAGCACTTAAAGTTGCTGTGAACATTTATGTGATTTATTATATAAGAATCAGGAACCGATCCATTTTCTTTGAAAGCTTGACACCGTTTCTACAGTTCTCCTTTTTGACAAAGACATTTCTCCTGGTATTAGCCAAGGCAATGTGTCATGTCACCTGTATGTAGCATCTCAGGACAGCAAGACCCCGAGTGGACAAATGGGAATAGCAGTGACTTTTATAGAAAATCTGAATGACTCACAATTTGATAAGTCATCCAGTGGGCCAGATTACACCCTTTGGCAGGCTGGTTCTGGCCCTCGGGCCGAATATTTGACACCCTTGGTTCAACAGAGTTGTTACCGATCATCTTGAAGGGGGGGACATGCACAAACACAGGACTTTAACCCAGGAGACCACTGTTCGTGTCATGTGCGATACTAACATTAAAGTTAGCATGATCCAAATGGTCACACCTGGAGTGGCTACAAACACCATTTCATGACCTATACGAAGCACCGCTGACTGTCCACTCACAAGCCCCTCCCACAGCGTCATCGTCGTCTAGACAACAAGCCTCAGCGGTGGGAATGTTTGCGTTCAGGCTTACTGGAGTGACTGGCTGAAAAGCCCTCCGTTTTTTAACAGTGCCTGTTTGTTTAAAGAGCACCTCCTCTCACGGTGTGTAAAGTGGAGATTTTACCAAGAAGCACCATTTTTTTTTTTTTTTCCACTCAAAGTGGTTTGCAGAGCCTGATGCTTTTTGGGACACTTAAATATTGTGATACAAAGTGGTTCGTGGGACCGTTTGTATTTTGTTGTTGAGTGTGTGTGACTGGAATAGTTACCAACATATCCATGGCAACATCCATTCAACTCCTATTGACCAATCTGTGGTCAGCTGTACTGCCCCTTCTATACCGATAGTCCTGCTTTGGAACAACAAAGTACAAAAGACCCCACAATAGTATATCATCCCTGTGTGTGTGTGTGTGTGTGTGAGTGAGTGTGTGTGTGTGTGTGTGTGTGTGTTTCCACCCATTAAGAAGCTGGTTGCTACAGTTACAGGTCTCCTCTGAGGATGTTGCGCTGATAAAACCAGGGCTGAATGAGGATTGGAGGAAATAATCAATTGGCTTGGCAGAAAATAAAGTGTTTTTTTTGTTAACGGCAAAGAATAGGCATTCTGTGAGAAAGCTAAGAAAATGGAAAGAAATGAAGGAAAAATACGTTTTCATTATTCTTTGTTTGGGCAAAGAGCAAGTAGGGCTGTTTTCATTATTGAATAATCTGTTTGATTTTAAGTCTGTAAATGATGTTAACAGTTTGTTGGTTCCAGCATTCTCGAGCTGCAATTTAAGGAGTAAAATAAAGCAGAATAAAAAAAATCCTATCACATTTCCTAGAGATCTTGTGCTTGTTTTGTCTGACTAGAAGTCCAAAACCTAAATCTATTAAATATATAGAAACCTCAAACACACGAAAGCAGCACATTCTCACTCTGAGAAGCTGGAACAAGCGTGTTTCTGGACCAATTTTGCTTGATGATTACCTTAATGATGCACTGATCCGATACCGACTCAGGTAAGTGGACTGTCAGTGAAAAGAGAGATGCGTCTGATCAGCAGCATGCCGGTAGACCTCATGTCACCCGATTGGAGGTATTTTCACGTTCTACAGCTGCGATATCAGCAAAGCCAACTTAATCCAGTACCTCCAGAAAGCATCAACCAATCACGATCCAAGTTTATTAATCAAACGACGGCCACACCCAAAGCCTTGATGCAGGTATCGGGACTGGAAAAAGTCAAAACAGTGCATCTCGAGTTGAAAGAACAGAAAACGGAGAAAAATGCGTTCATTGGCTTACTTCCCGGCTGCATCTCCGCATTCCTAATTACACCGGCTATTCTAATGTGTTCAGTAATGCTTTTTAAGTCATTGTATGTGCATGTGTGTGTGTGTGTGTGTGTGTGGTGTAATGAAAGAAGAGGCCTGGCACTCTCCATAACAAAGAGGCAGGGAGTACACACGGCTAACAACAGTGTGAAAGAGCCAAAAAAAAGAAAGACAGAGGCGAGATGAAACAGAACAATAACGTATCTCCATCTCTCCTCTCTCAACTGGCTCTGACTTCTGGAAGAAAAGCCCTTTCACCGCTGAGCCTCCTGATCAAAGTGAGAATTTGTTCAAAGCAACTTTATCTTAACCTTTTCTTGCCTTCTCCTCCTCCCACCCCCTCTACTGCCACGGCCTGGCAAAACCAATTCACCGGTCCACAGGTCTTTATGCATTGGCGATATGAGCACAATGGACCAAAAGGAGGCAGGCCACAGATCAAATGGAGGGGGACCAAGGGCACTAATGAGATAGAGCCCACACACACACACACACACACGCACAGACACACACGCACGCATGGGTGGACGTGTTTCACAAATGTATGCAAGCATTCACTGATTCCCTGATTATACTTACATTAGAGTGAGCAATTGAGCACATAACACGACACACACACACACACACACACACACACACACACACACACACACAAACGTGAAGAAAGAGCTAAAAGCACAAAAAAAAACAACCTCTGGCCTTTTAAACAAAAGACTTTTGATTTCATAATTAGAATGAAAACGCTTTCACCCGACATGTTAAAGGGATAAATGGAGGTGGCTAATTCAAATGTTTCTTTCTTTAACCAGAAGTCCTTCATCTCATCTTCTCTCAGCAAGACAATAAATGAGCATATTTCCAACTTCCAACATTAACACAAGTGTCCACAGGCCCGGCTCAATATGAACAAAGTTTTTGGATTCGCAAACACCAAATCAGAGCAGATCTGAGAGGGAGGAAACGGTCTGTTTGACCTCGATAAACTTCACTGACTATCTGGGAGACGCACAAACTAGCTAGCTGTGTACACAATACAAACATGATAAAGCTGACACACACACACACACACATACACACGGCAGCCCCGATAAACTTTTCCCTCCCTATCAGTCGGCTGATATTTACAGGTAGTCTCGGCTTTCAGCCCTTATCACAGACTCCGGGCTGAACCAGACATCAATCCGCCGACGAGTAAAACAGAGTGGACGCCGGAGAGCGGTTAGCTGACAGATGTAGCCTCGTCCCGAGATTACTTCACTCCGGCATGGCAGCTCTAGGCTAAGGATCAATTATTTGGAAAAAATAAAATCCTGCAGAGTTACTCGGAGTACAGATCCACAGCGGGGAAGCTTGTAAGAATGGACCCAACTGCAAATATGCAATAAAACAACTTGTTTTTTCTGTGTTTTATTTTCTTTTTTGATATGAAAGTCATCCCGTTCTGTGTCCTGATGCACTAAATCTAAAAGCTAATGAGATATTGTGTTTATATCTGATATCTGTTGTGTAGTTGGCATGCAGGATGTTCTAATGGGCTCTAATTTGGGGGAAAAAAGAGATGCAGGTCTCCTATGTATGCTATCAGTGTAACAAGCAGACAGAAAAATCAATAGCAATCCACAGTTTGATTTACCTCGGCATTAAATCACGTACGATCCACGCTGCCGAGGCTCACCGATACGTCACTATGACAACACGCCCGGTCGCTCTTCATAAGTGAGGCTTAACTTTCCTGCTGGTCCTGCTTTGACGAGTGCCATTCTCCGAGCTCCAGCCATGTAAACCTTGCAGCGGGGTTAAAAAAAGACCCTGGGTCTCAGAAAAAGATCAGACATCAGTGTCATCTGTGTGCAGTACAGTACACATTCTCAATGCCTCGAGTCGCCTTTGTGTACGGATACGCACCGTAACGGCATCATCTGAGAGTTAGACTTCCTACTGGAACACCCGAGTCAAGCCAAAAGTAAAAGCACATGTTTCACAATATTTCAGATTTAAAGGATTTAATGATTAATATGATTTAATCTTAATACAGAACCTACAACATAAATGAGCAACTGCAAGTCTATTTTCTACTAAAACTGTCTGTAAAACCAGTGTCATCGGGACTTTATTAACCCACTTCCACTAATCAGATTGGACATTCTGGATTGTGCTTCCATCACGAGACTTATTTTAAACGCGGCCCTCCTTTGGTCTGAATGTCCGCTCACACGCCACTGATCGTTTCAACCCCACTGTAAGAGGATACAGCGTTTGAAAGAAGAAATAACATCTCCGGGTACGACCTGTCCAGGGTGCACCCCAGATTGCTTCGCCCCAACGTGAACCTGGATCGGCTCCACCCCCCCTATGACCCCGGGTCAGGATAAGCGGTTACAGACGACGGATGAATGGATCAACATCTTTCAGAGACTTTACTTAAAATTCCACTCGCCGTCGACTTTGACGTGGCCTCAGAGACATTCAACTTTTCTATTTTTTGGGGTGAATAACTGGTAAATCCTTTAACGCACGGTCACGCTCAAGGTCCCATATGGGTATTTGCACACACACACACACACACACACGCACACACACACAGACAGCCTCATTTGGACACCTTGACGAGCCGATCCTACAGAGTCTGACGAAGCTTAAGGACAGACGCTTGAGCAAGAAGGAGGCCGAGCTGCCATAATGAGCTAGTAGCGATATGTGCCCTCTATTAGCTGTGTGAAGAGCTGCTGTTACTGGCATGTCTGTCTGCTAATGAACTCATGAGCCATCAGTGGGTCTGTCTGCCTGCCTGCCTGCCTGCCTGTCTGTCTCCCTGGTACTTTTCCTCCGTCTGACGTGAAGAGCTGCAGACCCAGATCGGACAAAACATAGATGACAGAGAAGGACGGACTGAGCAGTGTGTGAGAGTGTGAGATAAAAGAGAGAGTGGGGGAGGACAAAAAAGGTGGGTGGAGGAGGAGGAGGAGGAGGAGGAGGAGGAGGGGGGATAACCCACTGCTGCAGACAATCCCGTAGCCTGGAGGTTTGCTCTGCTAAAAGCCTGTCAAAATCTCCATGTCCATGCCTAGCGGGGCTTGAAAGGCGCTCAGCTCCATGTGTGCATACAGTATGTGTGTGTGTGTGTGTGTGTGTGTGTCAGTGGGATATGCGCATCTTCCCCCTCTTTCTTTCTACGAGCGATAGACGGAGTCGATGAGGGGATACACACGGAGTCATCCGAAGCAACCCTGAGCTCCTGTTGACACACCGCTCTCACTTCTAACACAACAAATATTAGCTCAACTCCCAAGTCAGGCCAGGGGAAATAGTGTTCCTCAAAAGGAATGCAGACACACACACACACACACACACAGTCGAACATCTGCGTGTCCATGAAAGCACCCACGGGACACACGCATGTGCCAACACACACACACACACACATGCATGCATGCAAACCCTTATTTGGCTTGCACGTCTCAAAGGCGTGAGAGGAACACACAGACGCACACATCATAACACCGACTTCAGAGAGGAAGAAGGGGGGATAAGTGCATGGGGGGGGAGACAGCGTCTCAGATCCGCCTTCGTCGGGACGCCGTCGTTTCCTTAAGTCGACCTCACAACGAGCTTAGAACGATACACAACTTATATTTATAGCTCCAGTAAAGGCGCTCATTTCACTTGCAAAGCTCCGCCTCCTGATTTGTGTATTTATCAAACACTCTCTGGCTCCAGTTTCTTAACGGAGTAAGTGAATGTTTTTGGGAGAGTAGATAACCGGCCTTCCCATCGAGAGTAGTAAAGTTGATTTTGCAGACTTGGAATCAAAGGCCTAGATGAGATGATCGATACCACTCTCAGATCTGAAGTGCCAGTCTTAACGCTGCGATGAGCTAGCCATCACGCGTAGTTCCCAAAATGTCCGTCAAAATGTGGCACATTAAGAGTTAGTCTCGTCAAAAATCTGCAAAAAACGACTTCATTAATGAGATAATAATAATGACAATCTATGTGTCACAGTCGAGGCTGTTGCTATGATACGCGCAGCTCTTTCCGACAGAACCCGTCGGTACACTAATGGTGAGCTGTCGTGGCAAAGAGAGAAGTCGGCCTTTTTCTAAAGAGCTCCGGGGGGTTTAATCCTTCCTTTTCAAAGTACCCGGCGATGAAAATGCTGTGTTCTGCACACACACAAGGGTGAATTTCCTGTCGCACACAGTGTAAAAGCTGCTATAAAGGATCACATATGAGGCGGCCAAGCATAAGCGGCGTCGAGGAGCTGGAGATGACGGCCATCTGCAACGGGCGGCTACAATCTGGTGAAACCCACCCAGAGCTTATCTGCTAATATAGCCTACTAAGGACTGAAACATTTCGCCCCCCCATCCTGATGAAAGTGGTATGAGCCATCGTCTACTTGTTCAGGTGTTTGTGTGTTGTCTGCTTTCTTCTGCCCTGCGAATTCAATCAGTTCTCATTATCACAAGGGAACAAATATCTGCATCTATGAGAGAACTCAATAAAAATGTGATGGGGAGGGTGTGTGTGTGTGTGTGTGTGTGTGTGAGAGAGAGAGAGAGGCTGAAGCTGTTAATCCCTAATTAAAAAAGCAAAGGTGGCAGATTAGCCTGCTGCCTTTCAGTCTCTTTTCTACTTGGCCTGCTACGGATCCATACGCAGGGTCGATACAGCAACACAGTCTAGCAGGCAGCGACTGTGCCCTGCACCGTATCGCTCTGCCGTCCACGGACCAGACACCCTCCACCCCTCCCTCCATCCCTCCCTCTGCTGGACTCTAACACACGGGGCCATCAATGACATCAAAAACAGGGCCGAGGTGGGGAGTTAGGGATGCTCCCTTCCTCCAGATGTACAAGAAGAGAAAAGGGAGTAAAAGTAAGGAGTAACTTTTAATAATGTTCCTCAACATCCAAACAATGTACTGATCCTATAGATACACTTTTGATTATTTCCTGTTTGTCATGGCGACAGCACTAGAATACCTATAACGGCTGAATTCACCGGAAATCAAGCCAGAATCCGAAAATCCGTTCATTAAAATTGAGTGCAGTTGGATACGCAGGTATGACGTCCCATCCTTTCATCAGAGCTGAATGAGACCATTGGACGAGCTTATTACAGTCCTGCCACAGATTTATTTTGTCGGAACATTTAATTTTTTCATTGCTGTCGGATCCTTAAGAGAATTTCAACAAATGTAATGTTTTCTTGAAGATTGGTGCTGCATTTTGTCACCACTCGCACTAACACAGTGTTCAGATTCCCTGCGGCCGTCTGCTTCACCGCTGCTTCACACCGGCAGAGGCTCATTAGTATGACATGGACCAAGCCAAACGGACAAAAGAACACATTTTCTCAGAAACGCCGTCAATTAATTAAAATTGACGGACACACAGAGTGTCATTAAATGATCCCGGAGCCTCCTTCGTCTTTTATGTCGAGGAACGCCGAGGACATCGTTTGAAAGGGAACCTTCAAATGGGATTTTTTAAGACCTCAACCTATAATAACCTCTTTGTGTGTCCGTCTTATGTTTGGAAAAGTGGCATCCAGGAGAGTTTGGTGGCCACAAATTGGCTCCCCAGCATCAACGGAGGAGACAGCTGCTGCCTTCACGGAGGAAGTGTGAATAACAGCTGGAAGCATGATGGTGTTGTTATTAGAGCAAGAGAAAAAAAAAAAGAGGACAGGAGGAGTTGGTGACATCCAAATATTAAATCTGTCCTCTGAGACAGAAACACAAACTTGTGGCAAAGATGGGCAGAAAAAAAAGCAATCTCCTTGAGTCCTGTGTGTGTGTGGGGAGCGTTGTTTGGAGATGTAAATAAGAGGAAGCACAGCCACCTACAGGCCTGTAGGAGAGGATGTCCAGACTGTAACTCTTAACAGGCCAAAAAAAGGCTTGTGTGTGTGTGTGTGTGTCTTCCTTTGTGCTCTTTGAACCCACTCTAACTTTTATTGCCCTCCCAGGGATCATAATAAGGAACTAATTGATAGTCTTTGAGCCGCGGGCCGAGGAGAGGGGGAGTTCCTGCAGGAAGTCGACACAAATCAAACTCTGCTCGCAGCCCTAAAGGTCTGGAGCTCCTCCAGCTGAGTTGTGGTGCGTGCACGGTCGCTGTGTGTTTGTGTGTGTGGGAGTGACACACACACACACACACACACACAAACGGAGAGCAGAGAGGAAGTACGAAAAGGGAGACCAGACCGGAGATAAAGAGAGAGAGAGGCCTGTCGTCTGGAGTTGACATTTCCAGTTTAAACACCTACTCCTCTGGATGTCGCCTCCTCACTTAACCCCAGAGTTTCCGCTTTGACCTAATAACTCAAGGAAGTTCAGATTGTGCATTTCAGACGAGAACGAGGCATGTTTTACCAATGTTATTATACTACATAAATAGCGTGCAGTTCTTCCTCAGACTTTGCATAAAGTCAAAACGGCTTTGCCCACATTTGGGACACGACGATGCCTCTGAGCTACATTTATTTCAGAGGCTCAACATTATACAATATCCTATGGAAATGTCACCCTGCCTCCCCCCAGACTCTCTTCATTTCCTCCCTGCTCCTAAAGGCTTGGATCACGTTGCTTCTGTAGGTGAGAGAGAGCCCCCCCCTCCTTCACTCACACACACACACACACACACACACAATCCAGCAGACCGTGTGGGTGCATTCGGCTCAGATTCATATCGTCTCCTATTCCAAAACAAACAGCCGTCTGACACAGAAAGGCATACGCCACATTCTTCAGGGCTCAAGCCCCTCCATAAGGGGGTTGGCAGAGGCCGAGGGGTTTGCAGCTGAAACTTCCAGGGGTGTCGGCTCCATATACTCTACTGTGCATAAAGTTATTTGAGACGTGCACGATTCACAGAGAAGTGATAATCCATATTTATCTCACTGTCAGCGAATCAAACTAGGGCTGTACTGATTCTGAAACAAGAAAATAAAGGAATATACATCCTAAATTTTGTCAATTTTAAAGGTAAATGCATCAATTTCAGAGCAACGTCAAGTAACAAATCCACAGACCTTCATTGTTGACCAAAAACTACAAACACATCAGTGAAGAAACACACGAAACATGGGATCTGTAGTTTATTTCGAGTCCATCCTACTCACACACCGTCATGCTGCTGTAAATACACCGAATGTGTATTTATTCGCAGCTGAAAATAGTTCCCGACGGAAACACTGGTTAATCCTGAAATGTTTCCTAAAATCTACAGAGCCAAGCTGCTTAGGGAAGCTTTTTCTTTTTTAAGTACATATTCTTGACCAGTTTTAATGGCCTTGGGGCTGACACAGATGAGAGGAGCTCACAATGTCAGAAGTTACGCATCAAGTTGGGTTTCGGTTGGAAAAAAAAAGTCAGCATGAGATCAACTTCTTCTTTTGAATCAAATGTTCTCAAACAGCTGCTGCTCAAAGACATCCGACATAAGTTAACCCTTGTTCTGGCTGCCAGCTCCAGAGGAAAGGCTTCTAGGTCTGCCACCATCTAACAGCAATCGCCTTCTCTTTCTCCAAATATCATTTAGCTCCTAAAGATAAACCCTGATTATTAAACGTTCCACATGGGTGAAAGGTGAAGGGAGGGGTCACCCTTTTGTTCGCCCGACTCTGCCCCGCACATCGTTATTAAAAAGGATGAGAGCGGCCTTTTAACGGGTGCATTAGCACAACTTTATGTCCCCATAAAGATTAAGTAAGCGGTAGACCTTCCTGCCAGTGCACAGACATGTCGGCTGACTGGCTGAGCGACACCGGCTTTATAGAAATATATACCAACCACTCAGACATTTTCTACCCATGGAAAATGCATCAAGACAATTCCAAATTTTATTTATTTTTTGCCATTTGTGGATTTTGGTTTAATGTCTCAACAACTGGATTATCATAGATTAGACACACTAAATATTAGACTTGTATATTAACGTTGTTCATCTTCATCTCCTTCTGCTGCACTTGTGTACGACTCTAACTCATACAAAAAAAAGTGCACGTGTGGAGAATCGTAACCAAAAGCATCCTGTTTTTGAACCAGCACCACACGCCCCCCTTGTTTTATTCCTTCCCACAGGCCAGTAAGACACAAATGCAGCATCGCTTCCCAACAGGATGAAAGTCAATTTCATGCTTCCCAAGAAAAAAACAGACACACGCTGACCGACCAGCGGGCACGAAGCAACAAAGGTGCTCCATCACTCCTCCTCCACATAGAAGCAACAACTCCATGTGCAACAAGCAAAAACGGAGAGAATTGAGTAAATTAAATCGCAGCTTCGAATAACGTTTCTCTGTGATTGCTTCTCACACAATGCATCTGATTGACTTCGTCTCAGCCTGCTAAATATTTCACCACTCTAATTAAAGCCTGTCTGATTCTGTCGAGTGGCTCTCTGGAGGCTCCCCGATCACTTTAATGTAACGTTAATGTAAACCTTCTCACTGTGAAATCTCTCCCTCAGCGCTGCCAGAGCCCATAAAGGAGGAGGGGGGGGGGGGGGAGACAATGTGGAGCTCACGTGGCTTCAACATGGCGCTATTTAGGGAATACCTCAGTGCTGTGGTATCCAGCCTCATGGACCGTAACCGGCTTTCTTTCTGCCCTCTGCACAAGAAGGAGCTCTGCTGATTCCCAGGCCGAGCGAGCTCCGCCGCTGGCTTGGACGAACGCCTCCCTCTCTTTCTCCTCCCTCTTCGCACGCCTCCTCGCTCGCCTTGTCCACCGGGTTGGAGGGAAAATCTTCAGCGCCGTTGAAACGACCAATGATACACACAGGAGAGCTTAGATTCTTTGTCAGCTGTGAAATTCTAGACACTGGGAAATGGGCTTCACCTTCCAGTCATCTCTGGTGCTGAGGAGGAGGAGGAGGAGGAGGAGGAGGGAGGAGAAAGATTTGCTGCACGACAGCTTTCATTCCTCCAGACAGGAAAGGAATACATAGCTTAAGAATAAACCTGGAGCTGAGCAGCGCATAGAGGGAGATTTAAGTGCGTTATATAAAACAGGTTTCATATTCGGTATCTGAAACGACGGCAATAACCTGGGAGCAGGAAGGCGAAACATGGGAACAATCCGGAGTTTCTCCATTTAGCTGGAAGTGATAGCGCTGCCCGTATCATGAATAGCACACATCACACGGGCAGGGACTCAGGATGGAGTCGTGTACACAATAGTGGGAGCAAGTCTATGAATAACAAACGCAGCTTGTTTAACATGAGCTGATAAACGGAAACATTTCGACCCTCTGCTGGAGAAGATCCAGGCGACCTTGGCTTCCTTGGAAGGTGTTATATAAATATCAGTTATTAATTAGGACTGACCAGCCACTGGTTCAATATTAAACTTCTTTTATTCTTCACTAATTAAAAAGAAAAGAAAAGTAAACTCTCTTTAAAACTCTCTTTATGCTTCTGGTTATCCACAAAGCCAAGATGATCTTCCAACAAGATATTAGCCTAGCATTTCGATTAATTACACCTTTATGCCTGGTCTTCTTTAAATATGCAATAACTGTGTTTTGTCGACACAAAGATTACGTTACAAATATATAAAAGTGAGAGAAAAGAAAAAATTACTTACTATATTTGCTCACAAAATGACTGAAATGATTCTCAAATTGTTAGCAAATTATTTCTCCCGTCAATCAACATTCATTGATTTATAATTTCTGCTCTAATTAAGTTTGCTTTTGAAAGCTACAACTAGGCAATGACTTCTTGAACATTTGATTTAATCCATTAACAAAATATTAGGCAAATATTTTTGTGGAAAGTTCTACTTCCACTGTTAAATATATTTTATGACCGAGAATTTAAAGGGGACACATTATCATCCTCATTTTCAGCTCAAACTTGTATCTTGGGTTTCTACGAGAACATAATTCCATGCTTTAATGTACAAAGACGCATAATTTTTCCTCATACTGTCTGATTATACATTATACTGTCCTCGCTCCATCTGAAATACACCGTTTTAGCGCCTGTCTCTTTAAGCCTCGCTCCTGAAAACACCCCGTCTGTTCTGATTGGCTTGCGATAAAAATATGGCACACCTAGAGATAGCCGGGGTGGAGATGATCAGATATGAGCATGCATGTGACATCTGAAGGGGAGTTGAATCTGAATTGTTGAATCCCATTTCTTCCCCACCCCAGACGGCCTGGGTTTGTGGGTTTACAGGCATTCCACCAAAAAAAGTACAGTATGTACTGAAGGAGTTTTTCATGCTATGTCCCCTTTAAGTTACCGAAGGCTTTGAGGGCCCGAGGGAACCCGTGTTTGTATGTCATCCTTCAAAGCAGCTCACAGACTGAGGGATGAAGAAAAGCAAGCTCACAACAAAAGGAGCTGATGTCTGAAAGCCCCAGGTAAAGGCAATTACAGCTGACACAAACACAATCACACACACATAAACACTCCGAGACGGAATTGTCAAAGACACTTTCATTAATAACCACCTACTGCTCCCATGGCAACCTTTCGCCGGACTAAAGAGCGCCTCCGCTTCGCTCTCATATCACACCAAATCATGGCTGACAAATGACAAATCCTGCAGCGGCCACTTAACCCGGGGAGAACATTAGCATTGTGGCGACCGTCCTCCGTTCACTCACAACTAATAGAACTAAATTAAACGGGTGTCGTGGAGCATTCTCGATTCTCCCCGTGAAAACAGCGGATTTTCATCCTTTCATCTGCATCACTTGGCTTAACTTTTTAGCCCTCGGGTTCACATTATATGAGACCAAGAGCAGGAAATTAATAGTTATGCCCTTAACTTAGCAGGTATTCTCCAAGGAGCTGCATATATTAGAGAGAGCAGGATAAAAAAGAGCCTGTATAACATCCCCCCCGTCGCTGCCTGTACAACACTTCTCATCTTTCAGGGCTGCTATGTAACGCTCAGTGAGCAGGAATGCGTGTGCATCCGCCTCCATTTAAATGCATGCGTGACTGTTATCTACTCTCTGGATTCGGCCGGGTAGCGACGCGGCCCAGAACTGAAGCTCCGCTGTGCTTGGGTCGAAGTCGGCGGCCGACACGCAGACAGACAGGCTCTCGCTGGTTTTAAAAAAGCTGGGAAGGAGGAATACTTCAGGAGACGGTGCCAAGACCATCTGTAAGGAGGGTGCGAGAGAGAAAACAGGTCTCTCTTTATCTCGTGTCCTTGGAACGGCCGGCTAAGAGGAGAAGGGGAGTGGATGGATGGGAAGAGCTTTCAACAATTATTAGTGGAAGCTTGGTACAGCGTGCTGTCAGAATAACGAGGCGTTTTTCAATTTTTATGACATGTCGATTAAACGAAAGATTAATGGATGAATCGATAACGAGGAGCAGTTGAAGCCCCGTGTCATTTTAATAACTGCTGATTTTCTTTGGTAAATATTCGAGCCTACAGTAAATATTAGGATGCAGAAGTAGCCGATACACAATGGGATGTATTTAAATAACCTTGACGTACATCTACGCCATCAAAATGACACAAAAAGGTGAAATACTACACAGCCTGGGATCTCAGATCTCCATGTCTTGCTGATGAGGAAGTCTCCAATTATAGACGCCAGACGCCCGTGCCCTCTGACCCCCGCTGGTGACACCGACGCGTCTCTGGTCAAAGTGTCTGCACCCGTTGGCATTTGACTTTGATCTCTGGCGAACTTCCTCTTCATTTCTGGGAACGTTCAGCTCTCTGAAGCGGCGACGGCGCCCGCCGCTGCTGCGACACGCTGCCAAAATGATCCTTTTATGGTCACGCCAAATATAAAGCATCCTGTCTCGACCTTATTTCACACTCAGTGAGCTGCTTTTTTTTCGGTGTGTGGTCCGACTCCTTGTCATTTTGCCACCAGACTGTTTGGCCAACAAACAACTGAATGACTGTCCATATAAATACTCCAAACGTTTTATTGACTGTTTTTTTAAATGTGGGAGGTTAAAAGGCAGGAATCTGGACTCCTACGTAACATTTCAGGTTCAGTGTTCAGAGTGTTTTGGATGCTAATCAGGCTTCAACATTGATTGACAGATGAGGCAAATTATATTATAACCGCCTGAGAAAACACAATCAAAAATAAATATAGCCACGATTATTTAAAGCTTCTCGTGGTTCTCATCTGAGATCTATCACGCTGTGCATACATACACCTGTGCCACAGGCAACACACACATTATTAGTACGATAAACACACACACACCTCAGATACACAAGTACACATTTACACGAGCTGCCACATGTTCATGAACACACAAACTATAGACCGGGCTGCTTTGACCTGTGCATTGACCCGTCCTGTATACTGTGCAAAAACATGGTCCCCTCCCTCCCTCCCAAACACACACACACACACACACACACACACACCACCACACACACACACACACACACACACACACACACACACGGTTGTCAGTGCGTCAGTCAGTGCTCTGGAAAGGGATGAATGTAGTCTTTCAAGCCGCAGCAGGCCTGCAATATCAACCATTCCTGCACCAACACAGGTGCTGCTGCCAGTCGGTTGAAATTTTGCGTGCACATGCAAATCTAGTAGATCTGTGTGTGTGTGTGTGTGTGTGTGTGTTCATCTCTCTAAGCTACATATTATATATACACAGTCATGCACAGTATACAAGTATCATAATCACACAAGGCACCTGGGGCCAGTCAGAGTCCGGTGTTCTGCACCGCTGACTGGACGTTTGTCAACACACACACACACAAACACATGTGCACACACACACACACACACGTTCCACGATGCCTTCGTGCGGACGCTTTGTACTCGCAGAACTCTTTGTTCTCGATCTGAAGCGTTGCCAAACGCAGGCCATGTAAATTACATGCCGACGGCCGCGTCCTAAACCAGACATCTCAACTCGACGGAAAAACAGAAAACCCAACAACCGCTTCACGCGCCATCCGCAGTCTCCCATTAGCAGCGCTACCTCCGGCATGCACGTCCGACATAAAGGAAAGACGGCTAAGTGTTTTAAACCCGGTGGCCTTAATCTTTAAACAATGGCATGCACATAGTTCAAGGGCTCAAGAGGGGGTCAAAGTCATTAATCACTGATCATGTGCTCCAGACTAACAGCAAAGCTAATCAACTTGCCCTACAGCAAGTAAGGTTTAGGGTCAATTCCATTTCAGCTCAGTCGAATGAGTGGAAATTAAAAAAAAACTGATGTTCCAACAAGAAAGGCCAATTAGTCAAGAACATTTTTTACTTGTATTTTCTTGTTTGGCGTCCTCTAGCGCTGCTCGGTGTCACAAGTTTGTCACACCTCCCATGGTCTGGTTTCCTCTGTCACTTTGTCAATGGAAGGCCATGGTTTCCATCAACGCTGCCTTCACTGTTTCACTGGTGTTATGAGAATCCCCGAGGTGTGTGTGTGTGTGTGTTTGTGTTTAACACCATGTGTGAATATGTGCTCCGATACTGTACATACATGAAAGTTAACGTGTGTCTGCACGTGTTTGCTCGATGGATGACGACGTAACCACCTTCACATTTTATATATTCCAGCTCTCCCCCACCGCACATTTTAGTCTCCGAGACTATGGAAGTGTCTCCTGCCAGTCTGTTGCAAAAAAAGAAAGAGAAACCCTCTTCCTTGTTCGTTGCCAGATCATTAACACCACGACATGAAAGCTCTCTGGAGGACTGTTGGGGTCAAAGTTTGACACATGTCCTCCTCACCACATAAAATACAGCAGATATGGAGGATGGATTGGAGGAGGTACAGTGGCTCTGTGAGCTCAGCGGACTGCAACATTAAGAAAACAGATAAAACACAAGCAAAATGGAGAAAACCTCCTTATCACTTTGACAACTATTTCCTCTATTTGCAAGTGAACGCACACTAAATGTAAAGGGTGTGTTCAAGTGACTAATAAGGACGACGATTTCTTGAATTGGTCCAGTGTGGAGAGAGAGAGCTGCAGACAGCAACGTGATCATATTAGGCAACTTCTCAATGAACGTCCACTAAAAGTGCTTGTTTTTGCCACCAACAGGCTGAGATTGTTATTACAAGTGTCTAAAAACATTATGGAAAGAAGCCTAAAGAGAAATATCACTTCACCTGATCCAGTCTGTTATTGTGTCATGTGACTTGTCGCTGGATTTGATCTGATTTCAAAGCCAGATTTGAGAACGAGACTTCTCTGAGCGAAATGTGGATTAACAAAGACACCAGAAAGGTTTATTTCACCGTAAGATCCTTTCATTAACAATCAAAAATCAACCGGATGTACATTGATAGTGATACAAATATTGGACACAAAAACATGAGAAAACAGGCTCCTGGTTGAAAAAATAACAAAGACTGGAATTTGTTTGCCTGTTTCCAGCTTCCGTCTGGTCTTCTAAATTCATCTCATGCATTATAGATGACATAAGGTAGAGGACTGAAAATCCAGATAACCAGACCATATTTTCATGCCTGTTAATACATGTGGCTATTTATGCACTTATCAGCGTGCAGGGCGGAAAAAAAAAAAGAAGCAAAGATGATGATGTGCCACATTCCTGCATTCAGGACGCCAATCTCTCACTGCTGCCAGCTCTGACAAATAGGCCTTTATCACCTGAGATGAAAGCCAGATGGGGGGGGGGAGAGAAGCAGATGGGGCAGAGGCATGCGAAGAGGAGGGAGGGGTAAGAGGGTGGAGAGCGATTTTGCTGCTTTGTTGGCTGATCTGGTTCAATCCTTGCGGTGCGGCGATTGAATTCTCATCCAAGCCTTTTCCTTAAGAGGATTGATTCAGACTCAGCAGGCCACGGGACGACAGTGAGAGGGGAGGAGGAAGCTGAGATGGGATGATTGGGAGTGAGGCGTGGGCACCCGGAAGAGAGAAAGATTTGGTTAAAAAAAAAAAACAATTGGAAGAATAAATGAAGAACTAGGATGGAGGACAAGAATGAGGCGAAGATCAAGGTTCAATCCTGGCCTCCGTCGAGGCATCACTTCTAGAGTGTTAGCTATTTAAAGGAAAAGGAGGGAGAGACGGTGAGAAAGGTTAATGATGGAAGTCACACACATTATGTGTGGAGCATGAAAGAGAGAGGGGGCGGGATCGGATTCAAGGAGTGGATCAACAGAAGGAGTGGAGAGGCACAGGAAGGCAGAGATGACGGCAGAGGAGCGGCAGGTGGTGATCTCTGATCCCATTATCCAGAGCTAATCCCGACCAGCAGTGAGCGTGTTTGCATGTGTGGTCGCGTACAATACGGGCGTGTGCCGCTGACGCATCGGTCGACCTGGAGCCAGATTTCTGGAGAAACGGGAGGGTGAGATCTGTGTAACAACTGTTCTGAGTTCATTTAATGTCAGTGTCGGGGGGAGAACTGTCCAAAACAGTCACTTTTCAGGGAATGAACAATGTTTTTTTTAAAAAGTACCCGTATGTGTGATTGTGTGTCAGGGATGTACGATGCCTTCACCCAATGTTAGCCAGGATTAGCTCCAGCCCCCCCCCCCCGCCTGCGACCCTGAACAGGATAAGCGGTTGCAGATAATGGATGAATGAAAGTTCAAGTGGAGTCACAAGGTTTTTGAGAAGTGAATGTCGAGATATGTGACTCGCCTCTGCAAACACTTTCATCTATAATCACAATTTTGACATCAGAGCTGCCCATAAAAGAAATGGTCCCACAAGGTTCCATTATGAAACTCTGGGGAACAGTCTGGAGATAGAAGGTTTAGTTCTTACCGATACTATGAATCTTGACAAAAGCTTGGCTGTTGTTTTTGTTGTTTTATTATCTTTTAACAAGCTTTCGTGCAGGTTTTTCCTCTCCTATCTGTCTGCTCTCCGTCTCACACTCTCTCACACTCGAGGCTCGATGCTCGTCAGATGAAACAATGCACAAATAATGAACCCTCGGGTTGAAACTTCTCCGAGTCGGAGGAACAGCAGGTACAGTGAGACTGAGCGGAGTTGAGAGTGAAAGTTGGCAGCCCCCCCGTTACGAGTCCAAAGTGCCGTCACCTTCGGCACAGTATGCGCAGGGTATATTAATAGTCGGCTCGCCAGTGTGTCTGGGGCACATTGTGTTTGTGTCACAAAATGTCCTGAGACCGTAGTGATAAACACGCCGGCCAACTGTGACTTGTTGCATTGTTATTGTTTATATTAACTCCAGTCTAAGTAATTACATTTTAGACGACATCTTTCCTGTTATATGATCGCAACAAAACAGACACTGTTACCTAGAGAGCCCAAGTGAATCTGATAAAAAACATGACATGGCTCAACAGGGTGACGTCTCAGCCGGCCGCTAGCAGCTAACTGTGCTAACAGTGCAAACAATGGCAATCTAACATGCACGTGTAGCCGGACCGACTACGCCAAAAAAGCACAGAGAAGCTGCTATAACAACACACACAGAGGGAAAGTGACATCCTCTGCTCAGGACACCATTAGTTATGAGGCTAGCAAGGATGTGACATCACTTCTGTACAATAAGACACATACTAGAGGTGATAAAGTGTACTGCAGCCCCAAAGCAGTTTGGATATCCTCTATGACCTTTAAGCAACAGGCATGCAGACCTCAAGACTGTTTAATTTAATTCATGGTCTCCTCTCGTAGCTTTACAGTCAGAGCGGTTCAAATAAGGCATGTTGAAAATCATGACACGGGGGGAAAAAAGGCTCTCCAGCGTGAGCAGCAACTAGACACGACGTGGGCTCGGGATGACTCACGTAATTGCACATTAACGGCGTCTAATTCTGGGTGCTTCAGCGAAGCTGCGTGCTAGACTCAGCGTCGGGTCCACACAACCACACAGGTTCTCTACTTTCCATCAATAGGTCGGGATGGGCTCTGACATCTCTGCAGTTCGTGACTCCACGGCACTGGTGCGAGTTGAAGTGGCCACTAACCGGGAAGAAATAGTGACCAATCGGTCAGCCATGGTCGGGATGCGCGCTGACCTCTCCGCACTTCGCGAGTTCCCGTCACGGAAGCGAGCTGAAGTTGCCAATAACCGGGAGGAAATGGCTAAGCCCTTGGCTAAGTCAAGGGCAGCGAAAGCTGCAGAGTACAGTGAGGATTCATAAAAAAAAAAAAAAAAAAAAAAAAAAAAAAATATATATATATATATATATATATATATATAATAATAAATAAAAAGGGGGGGGCTCCCTCACCATCTCTCACCATCTCCAAAACTAGTACCTACACTGGACTTTATTTTTTTTTATCTTTATTTTTACTTTTCTATTTTTAAATTTTTACTTCTCTTTTTTCCTCGGACCTTGTCTACATGTTGAGACTGTTGCTCTATTGTGATGAACAATATGGACATGTGTGCAGACACACACGTAATCTGTATGCACTGGACTTCAGCTCTCTGTACCACCTACTGCTGTAACATGTTATGTCAAATGTCACTAGGAAAAGGAAAAGTTATGTCAAATGAAAGATGCAATGAAAAGAAAAGATTCGGATTCTGATTCTATCCTGTGTGTAATGGGGGCGGGACTGGATAAGCCTTGGCTTCTCCCGCTTTCCCTTTCGGCCATGTGTATTTTTCTTGTTACTATGTGAAAATGATGTGTGATGATGATTTAACTGACATGCCCGAAATAAACAAATAAATAAATAAATAAATAAATAAATAAATAAAATAGCAAAACTTTCAAGTATCTTCTACAGCAGACAAGGGGATTCACTTCAACGTGCCGTTTTCTCTGCAGTGAGTGAGAGTTTAGGTCCTGCAGAGAGCTGTAAGTACTGTAAGGCCCACCGACACAGAACTTACGAGCCAAAGTCGATTATTGCAGTAATAATGTGCACCCAGGCATCTGTGGAACCTTGTAAAACCATGATTAGCTTAAACAATCCAGTCACCGACACTTCATTTGTAGCCCTGATGGTGGAGTCGCACTAAGAACTTCACATTTCAGTCACAGAGCGGAAAGCCTGAAACCACGGACGCCGTTCCCGCAGCGACACAGTTACCTGCGTGGATTAGCACAGTGCTGAGAAGTCACCTGAGGTTCAGTTGGCAGATGCTGCAGATTAGCCTGCTCCCGAGGAGCGCCTCAGACCTCTTAGCCACGTCGTCCGAGCTTAAATCGCACGTGCCGTGCAAGTGCACGAGGTCCGCTGGTTTAATGCTTTGCGAGTTACAGTACGAGCTGAAGCGATCAGCTGATGGATTGATCGGTTGCTCTGCAGAAAAAAAGTAATTGCAACGTAAATCATGACAATGAGCAAGCAATCTGAAAGACGTCGCTCTGATCGCAGTTTCTCAATTTAGCCAGGGAATAAAAAGAAACCGGTAAAAACAGCCCCCTATTTTCCAAAGAGGAAGTAAACATACATTAATAGTACCACTCCAATGTTACAGGTTATGGTGTAAAACAATGGTTCTTTGGCATTGATTGAGGTGGAACAGCAGAACCATTTGAGTTCCTGTTTGGTTCTTTAGAGGTTCTCTACTGATTGTTAAACTAAATGCAAAACACCTTGTTCGGTGTAAATGCAGCCTTACGGATCAAACAGCAATCACACAAAAGAGGAAGCGGCCGTGAAGCACATGTGCGTGTGTGAGTGATGTTTGACAGAAACACCACAGCTCCGTCCGCTCAGTTCCTGTGCCGCACCGACAACAAACAGAAACAAAACACTTCCATATTTTACATATGCGATCCAGCTGCTTGATGCTAAACTCATTCTTCTCTTATCTACCAAACGACAGAGAGCTGCGTAGTGAGTGAACGGCTCGCATCACGCCGGACGACGTCCTTTTTATATCCTCGAAAATTAAAACATCTTCCCACTCTCACGTTTTTCAACGATGAGGTGCTCGTCCCCAAAACCATATTTATCTTTGGTTTCTTGGGGATATTTTGTGTGTTTTTTTATACATGCAATCTAGCCTCTAGCTCATACTTAGAAATGATGGGGCGAAATTCTTATTTATGTTCCATCCAACGTAAATAATTGAGTTCTGGCAACCAAAATAGGCCCAGAGCTCCAACCGCAGCTCGGCTGCGTTTTCAATCTTTAATGACTTTGTGGAAGAATAAGCCGGGACTCTGAAAGAGTGCCAATTTATCAAGACAGAAAAAAACGCTTTCAATTGGGAGCGCACGTAATTAGCAAGAGCCCAATCTTTCACGGGAGAGATTTCTTCTTTTTTCTTTTTTTTTTTGGCGCCTCATTCCTTTCGATGCAGGACAGATATCACCAACCAAAACTCCTGCAGCTAAAAGTGGCTTTTTAACGCGCCTGCCAAACCTCTGCTCCCTTGCTCAACTACACAGCCGATTCTTTCCCCGTGCTGTAATTCCACAAGAATGTGCGGTTTCTGAAGACTGTAGTCTGGCTTTTTGCTGAAAAGGTCCTGAAACAACACATGATGCTGGCCTCCTGGTGCTCCACCCTGCGCTCCGAGTTTTACTTTACCACCTCCTAACTGCTGGGCTGAGCACGCCGGGGTCTCCAGAGAGCAATCATGAATGGTTGTAGGAAGAAAAAGAAAAAAAAAACGATATGTTACGAGAGATTTTTTTTCTGAAAAATAATAAAAGGGATGAAGACTGAGCTCTAAAACTTTGAAGACTGATAAGTAAAAGCAGAGATACGCTGTGAAAGAGGTTGCGGTGGTACATCCCCACACCAAAGAGGAGCCTCTATCAAAAACCCACCAGGCAACAGATGTTTGCAGACGCCTTTTCATTCTACTGCAGGTCTAACAAAACGTGTCGCTTGTGGTCACCGAGTCACACACAGCGAAGCGCGACCGCTGCCGAGAATGCAACAGTAAGTTAAAAAAAAAAAAGGCATTTTCATATCGTCGATGCTGGGAATGCGGAGGCAGCTCCGTCTGCCACACGCAGATGTGGCGAGGTCGGCGGGGTTCAGTAGATGCACGCTGTGAAAGCGGGATGCCACAACGTCGCTATAAAAAGGGGAGCAGCTAAAGCGGGATGGAGCTGACGTAACCACGGTTACAGCGACGAGAATATTTTTACGAATATCGCTCAGATCATGTGGCAAAAGTAGCTTTGGTGGCGGGCTGAGTAAGACAACATTAGGAGGATTCAGCAATTTATTACTCTACTACCAAAATGTTGGGAGGACAGATAAGACAGATTGGACATATTTTGGGGTTTCTTCCCATAATGCAACTCAATAGCATTTTCCCGTTAGACTTTTTCGGCCAGTTCGTAACACAGGCCTTTCTAGGCCTCGCTGACATATTTTCTCATCTAGAGTCACAGCAGACATATAACTACAATATCAATATTCTTAGTTGTCATAGTTCTTCTTTACTCAAGTAAAAAAGGTACAGACTTTGACATTTATATAGCATAAAAATTATCACTTTAAAGGACAAAAATGTGCTCAAAGAATAATGTAAGAAGTATATCTATGTAGGAGATTTCTACTGGCTGTTTTTTGCAAGGCCAACTGAATTTTGCATCATATAAGTAATAATAATAATATGAATAATTGATCATTCCCCTCAAATGTTTTAAATGTTGGGTTTTAAACAGCTATCAGGAAAATAAAGCTCTAAAAGTACAGAAAAGGGGAACAAAAACGTCACAATTTCACTCAAACATGAGGTGACTTTTGCAAGTTGCAACATACGCTTGTTTGAGACGGAGAAAGGGGGTTGTCACGGCGATGGCGGCGGTGGGATAGGTGTCATGGCAACCCGCTCGGTCCTGGGTCGGGTACGCTACACCCAGTCTGCCCGAACTTGGGAGTGCTAACACTGGTAATGGAAGCGTAAATCAGCTCGGCACGGTTTGACTCCAAGTGCCAATAGAAATCATCATAAGAGTTGTCAAAAACTTCAAGATTAGCGGAGTTCAACCATGACATTGAGAGAATGAAGAACGCTGCTCCATTGTTTGCATTATAACGCGTTCAAGGGGTTAACTGAGCAGCACTACTGTACATAAGGAGAGGATCATTGAAGTCAATCTGAGGCTGAAAGCTGCTTAAAGCTTCTAAAAGATCCCTCACTCTCTTTATATCCACTATTTAATTCTTTGCGATGAACATGAAAAGCCCGTCAGAGAGAAAAAGCCTCTCGGACAGAAAAAAAGGGAGATCCTGCTGAGTCTGGAGGACAGCGGTCATGCAGCCATTCCACTCACCCAGCCAATCACTAGATTAAACAAATTATCATCATCAAAGTAATCAAGCTTTGCACCCTGCCTGCCCGCTTCCATTACACCATGAAAACCAGTTTAAGCATAGCATGGAGACGATACGGATTAGAAGTGAGGCAATGACCTTGGATGAGGGGCTTATATTTCTTTTTTCTTAGGAGGGGGGGTAAGACGGAGATAGGTGGAGATGAAGGGTGAAAGCAGGGCCGAGGCAGAGAAATCCAAATGCCCATGAGGACATTATTATTTGAGTATAATGTGATTCAGATTTGGATGAATATTCTATTTCAATTGTCCAAAACCCGGAACACAATTGAGCCCGCAAGAATGGATTTGCAGCAGCGAGGTCGACCACGCACCTGACAGTGGACGCTTGTTTAGAGACCTCCTCCTGTAATTACCCAGCCATCATTTGAGAGCTGCGTGGTCTCGCCCACGCCGGGCGATGAGCATGTCAGCGCTATTTGCATTTTAAAATCAAAATGGAATCCATCTGACACGGTTTCTCTAGGTCTAAAGCCTCTCGGGGGACCGAATAATAAACCCAATCCCCTCGGCGTTAATGGAGCGCTGGCTTGGCCGGGGGCGCCCGAACGCAGCGTCGGACGCTCTGCTGAGAGGGGTTTACAGTCGCAGCGGAGATCACAGATGGCTGTTAACAGAGTGCATTAGTAAAGATTAACTTCGCCTGGTAGAATCAACCACATTAGTGCCTCTGATCATGTTAACAACCACGGCGAGGGACGCTGTGCGGTATGATAAGCCACGCAATCTGACCCTGGGCGGCGCAGTTTAATAGCGTGTATCACATTTACAGCCAGGAAATTATTTTTTTAGAATGTTGGCAATCTGAAAATCTCATATCATATGGGAATATCCTACAGAGTTGCAAAACAGCAGTCCAGATGTTGAGGAGATGCCAACTGATTTTACTCTTAAAAGGCCCAACGGGTAACATTTCAATGGGTCTATTGTCAGAAATGGAATATATTTTCCTTCATAGGTAGCACTGCCATGCTTCTATGGTAGCCCAGAACAGACAAACCAAACACCGGCTCCACCACAGAGGGCCTTTTTGTTACCTTAAGGACACAAACATTCTCCCATGAGGTTGTGAGAGGAAGTGAATGTGCTCCTAAAGCAGTGTTTGTTTTTAGTAAAGATGGACGAATGGCGTAACCACGTTTTTTGGAAAAGGAGCGAGTGAGCGGATGGGTCTTCAAATCCTTCACACTGTCCCTTTAAGGGAGTATAATAAGGTTTGACCATGTTTCAGACCATAAATCCACACATGTAGGACATTACATTTGATGGTTTCAACATCTGCAATGTGCTTGTTTTGTCATCTTATATGATAGTAAATGCTAACGAAAATGTGTTTGTGATTTTTCACTTTCACGCTAAACATCGATTTATGTTGCACGTGGTGTTTTTATCCTAATTGTGTATTTAAAACTGTTGAGCGACCATGAAAAACAACATAAAATAGAAACATTAAGACTATAGGGTGTCTGGCTCCGTTCACAGAACACAGGTGGAGCTATGTTCACAAGTTTGACTTTTTTCCACCGCGATCACGTGAAAAATCTCATGTTTTTTAGTTTCCACCTCGATGTGAAAAGGCTCTCAGTTTGATCCTCAAAAGCAAATCAAACTACAGGTATTTTCTTTAATTTGGAGCCAAGCAATGTCCCTTTATGTATTTGCTCCCCCCCCTTTTTTAAACCACTGTTAGCTCATTCATCCTTCCAGTGTGAGTCACTGTCTGGACCCCGGCTGCAGATGTGGTCACAGTTCAGACTTTCAAACATCGGATATCTGCCATAACAGTACACAGGAACATCTGGATACAGATGATACAGATCTCGGGTTCTTGACATCACGGTTCCTCCAAAAATCAAAATAAGGAAATGAAGCGAAACCTCAGCATTGTTTTTTAAACTAGGACTCAAAAAGCAGCACTGTGGAAGGACTGCTGAAGCCTCAAATGATTGTTTTTGCCAAGAATGTGGAGTGACGGAGACGGGTGCACATTAACTGGCTCGTTATTAAATTACAGGTTATGCAGCTCATTAGGACATTATTGAAAGCTGGGAGCGTTCGGGACTCTCCAGAGAGACTACCCACGTGGTGAGACACAAACACATCTACATCCTCTTTTTTTGTTTCCAAAAATGTGAATATGTCGGAGTGCTCGATTGAAAGACGCTGTTTCTCACTAAAAACGAGACGAGTTTACACACTAGCATGTGTTTGGTGGATGAAGTGCTGTGTGCTCCGCTAATGAATTCCCCTTTCTAGCTCATCACCTTCCCAAAATACCCTCTGGAGCCTGAGACTTTTCTCATGAAAACAGCTCTAAATTAGGAGACTGCACAGAGTATAATTTGCGGTCGGCGATACACCCTTGCACGGAGAGCAATGATTTACACGCTTTAGCTCATTTGGTGCCTGTTTTGATTCGAGATGGGGGTGAAATAATGGAAACACCAGACATTAGAAGTACATTTTTTTCTGCTTGGAGGAACGCCAGCGCAGATATCAATTTGGGCGCCTTTTAGAGGCGATAAAGTGTGCTCGTAAATACGGGTGAGAGCGCAGATGTGTTAAATGTGCCGTGCCGTTTTCCACAGCAATCTTAGGAGCTGGGTGGAAAAAAGAGAGAAAAGAAACGTAGCTGACGTCGTGGCTTCAAATGTCTGCCATTTTTTTAGGGTGGGGGTGGTGGTGGTGGTATACAGATGGAACACATTTGGCCCTAAGATCATTGTCTATTCAGCAGAACAAAGGTTTCACAAGCAGCATTTGATTTCACTTCGTCTTTTAATGGGCTCACCAACAAAACCTGAACTGGCCACAATCCACGCAAACGACAGCTTCAAAAGGGTTTTTTTTTCTCCTTCTTAGTTGGAGCAATTGGGTAAGATGTGTAAAGTCAGGACTTCAGCTATACACTTAAAGTTACTCTGAGAAAGTTTTCCTTAAGAGTGCCGGCGGGAGGTAGAGACCCTCCGTGACTGGGGAGCCCAGGCTGGATCGCCGGGTTCACAGGAGGGGAGGTAGGCGTGCAAGAACCAGGACTGTGCAGGCCAGACTGTCAGACCCTGGCGCAGTAAAATAAGAGGGATTATTTAAAGGGACTCTGGTGCGTTGCAATAAAGTGTGAGATTCAATAAAGTAGAGCTGAAACAAACATTTTCCTCTGTCATGTATGATAGGAAACTAAATATTGGTCAGGTTAAACAAGGGAATCACACCTTTTTAAGTCACATAAGACAACAAGACAGAAACCTGTTACCAAAGCAGACTAGTAGTCACATACCAAATACCACAAGTGGAGCACATGGGTCCGTCTCTTTCATTTCACCCCCTGCCAAGTTAGATACTTTTCACACCTCGCACAGCAAACCTCCAGACAGGTCCTGCCTGACTTTTGGGAAAACACCAAAAGGGAGGCAGGCTTCACACTCTTCCCCCCTCCACTCCCTTGCCTTCATCTCTCTCTTCTTTTCCTCCTCACTGACTAAAACTGGAAGAAGAAAAAAAAAAAAGAAAGAAAGAAAGAAAGAAAGCAGACCTCCTGACACAGGGTTTTCCCCATTTCTCTTTGTCACAACCACAAACCCCTCAACTACAGCCCTGCCAAGGGAAGTTTCCATTTGCTAAGCTAATTAAATAGAAGAAAAGGGGGGAAGAAAGAGGGTGGGAACAGAGAAAGAGTAATGTTCCAGGTCCACTGTGTCTAAATATTTTCATCCACATCGCCACAAGCACATGCAGAGGGCTTTTTTATTGCAGGCCTGTGATAGGCTGCTCTGGCTACGGTGGCGGTGGCCCAACACAAACCAGCGCTGCTGTCGCCCGGTTTTCTGCTGCAGCCACATCTCCCTAATGTGTTTTCCCTCTGCCCTGGTGGCTGGGATGACAGTGTGTTTTAAAACGGGCGGCTATAAACTCACAGATGGACACTGAGAGAGGCACGGATGCACAAAAACATCCAACACATGTACAGTCGACGGAGTTGGGAGTATTTGTGAGTCTTTACTAGTGTAGCACAAGTCCCTGCCAAAGTATGAGCTTCTTCCAACTCGAGAGGGGGGGAGAGAGGAAAGCAGCTCCTTTCAACACGCATACGACACGCAGATGTCGGGAAATCCAATGCAAGAACTCACATCTTAAAGGGAAGGAAAGAAGAAGAAAAAAAAAGGGGAAGGGGGGGTATCTTGTGTGGACGAAAAAAGAAAGAGAAATATACTCTTTCCCTTCATTCCTTCCAGATGCCTGAAGGGGAAATATAACGCCACTGTTCTCGGGCCTAATCCAAGACAGTGTGGTAATGACAGGCAGGCGTCCTGACCATGCTGGCGGAGAGCAATGTGGAGAGGGGACGGAGGGACAAAAAACAACACGGGGGAGGCAAGAGTCCATGTGTGCCAACGTGTGTTTATCTACTTGTGTGTGTGTGTGGAGTTCATGCGTGGACACAGATGGATTCAGGGGGAGGTGGTGGTGGTGGTTGCTGTTGTGCTCTCAGTGGTCCAGTGGCCCCTGCCTCCTGCCTTCTGTAGAGTCCATTAGCCGATTGCATAATGCTTTGGCAGACAGGGAACTGGTGAATGCAACCCCCCTCCCTTAAGGGTCGGACACCAGCGAAGGAGCTAGTTTTGAAAAACCTTGGTGTTCCCATGTGTGTCGGCGGTGGATTTATTACAAGGAGGCTTCTTCACAGTCAGACAAAACACAAGCAGCAGCGGCACACAGGGGAGCTGGTTGTGTCTCCGGTTTGAGGAATTCTAGGTTAATGCAAAAATAAAAGAGCATCATTAAATATACAGCAGGAGGAAGCTGCAGCGCGGCATCTGGCCTCGGCTTCTCTGTGGCACCACAACCCTTTTCATCCCTTTTACCCACTCACACCTCAACTTGTATTACGTTCTTTATTTGCTCATTTGTATCCTCGCATATCGCTCTTCTCCTTTTAGATTTTTCTCCTCTTTAAATGCAGAACGGCGGGCGAAGAGAGCAAATACATTGTTCACTTCGCTGCAGACAGGCGGCTTTACTTATTCATCATTAAGCACGTTGGAAATGAGGTGCTTCAGACGGAGCGCCTATCTTTTATTAACTGGAGAATGAGCAGGAAATCTCCAATGTACACACCTCAGTCGGGCTATAAGAGCTGCATTCATTTCAGTGGCCTTGGAGAGGTTCAGAAGGATTTAACAAGTATTTACCTGCATTCATTCATATAGCCTTCAGCAGGAAGCCACGCAAAATTAAATGGCAGCGTGGGTTACTTGTGCTAAGAGTGGATGATGTGTGCAGACGTGTGTTTGTCTGGAGACGGCCCTTAAGTTGAGGCGAAGGTCAGCGTGGGTCTCTGAGCTGTTCATTTCATTACCACCAAATCAGCAGAAAACTACCAGAAAATGAAACTGGAATACTGCTGTGGGAGTGAGATAATACCTCCCTCACAACACACAGCCTGCACCTCCCCCCTCCTCCCTCCTCCCCTCCACCTCCCTCTGCAAAAAGCCATCAAAGGCTTGAAGTTGAAGTCTTGTATCTGCTGCCACGGCCTTTTCACCCTTGAATAAGGGATTTTTTCTCTCTCTCTCAGGCTTGGCATGTTTGTTCTTTTTGACCATTTCAGGGTAGTTTATCGGAGCGATCCGACCTCACTTGCCCTTTGAAGAAAAAGGCTACGACAGCTTTCGTCTTCAGGAATGGGGTCAGTCCATAACAGCAAAAGTAAACGTGTGTAGAGCTAGCTGTTGACTGTTTAATGAATTGGCAACTATTTCGAAAAAGTAATGTTTTAGGTCAAAATTCTCTTTTTACGTCATGAATGTGAATATTTTTCGGCCTTCTTTGCGCCTCTTTGACGGTTAACTGAATATCTTTTAGTTGTGGACAAAAGAAAAAGACATCCGAGGGCATAATTTTGGGCATTGGGAAACACCCATTGATCTTTTTCACCACTATACACCTAAATGGATTAGTCGAGGAAGTAATCGACAGATTACTCGACAATGATAATAATATTTAGATGTGTGCCGTCGGTGATTTCCTCCAGAATCCCTTGAACTTAAACATAAACATTTCACGTCTCCTTTGAGTCTGTTTCCTCTCCATCCTCCCATCTCCCTCTCTCCTCCACCACAACAAAACCAGATCCTCCTCTCAAGTGATCCTTGTGAGTCCAGCATCAGAGCGAGCGAGACAGCACCCCCCTCCCCCTCACCCCCCTCTTGTAAATCATGGATGTAAAAAGGGAGGTGAGCAGCACCCACGCTTCCCACCAAAACATGACACAAATTACAGACCGCAACATCTGCTGAGTGGCGTGCACCGATGGGGGTGGGCTGAGCACGTACAGTCTGGCACCCCCTCCCCTCCCCCCAAAAAGAACAGTGTGTTGCAGAAGACAGCAGTTCCACAGTCGCTATGTTGACCTCATCTAATGAGGGATGCGACAACAACAGCCCCAGCATGGCTCCGCTGTGCTTCTCCTTGCATCCTGCACGGCGGGCTCTTCATTCACCCAGAGGCTCCAACATGTGCCGGGACCTCACATGTTGTGTTACTGTCAAAAAGCATCACAGGCTCAGTACGCTGGTGAGCAGGCACGCCAACAACAACACAACGCACCAGTGAGGAACATAAACGGTTCTGAGACTAGGATTGTGGGTGATAAAAAAATGGAAAAAAAGATGAAATAATGATGTTTCTCCAAGGCAGGAGTTTTTATCTGACTGTTTAAGCAGCCGAGTGCACTACTGTACTCCTGTAATTAAAACACAAACAGGTGTGCCGAAAGCAGGTTATCAACCACTTGTCGACACCAGCTCCAATATTGAGAATCGATAGCACGTGTCACGTCCCAGCGAGGCCTTCAGGGGACGCGGATATTGATCAGGTTAAACTGCGAGTATGTGCGTGAATGATCGGCCTGTGTAAATCATCTAGAAGACCATGGATGAGCGTGCCAATTCTTCCATATTCCTGAAGAGGATTACCTCATATTTTGCTGGGACCTTGCAGGAAAACGTCCCCCTATACGCTCTACTGGAGACCAATGTATTGCAATAACGGCTGCCTCTGTGTCGTTAAAAAGTACTGTACTCTTATATTTCCAGTTTTATGGTGGCCCTGTGTAGACTGTTGCATCCATTGCATATACATCATCATATCATATCAGTATAGAACTTAATTGTTGTGTAGAGAGAAACATAACAAAAAAGATAAACAATAAAAGCACTCCGAGTTGTAGTGCAAACACAATGAGTCATTAAAAAAAAATAACAGAATCTGAGTCAGCTAATCAGCGGCTGTTAACAGAGGAGGGAGGCACTGCGCCAAGTGACAAGTCGCAACCCACAGAGAAACAACAGGAGGGGACAATGATGACAGGGGCCCGCGCACCAAAGCGCCAAAATGTGTCATTCCAACAGCCCTCGGGGCAATTTGCAGGGGTGATGCACTCGGGCTGAGGGAGGTGGGGGGGTCACGCAACACTGACTTGGACCTGAAATCATGGAGACAACAGTGGTACGTGGGTGTAAAACGACGCTGCCAGAATCAAAGTTGGAGATATTTGCCCTGTGAATCAAAAATGTTACATTCAGTGCCACCAAAAAGGGATGGAGAAGAGAAATATCCATATAGGAAGACTCCAATACTGACATCTATTTCACCTGCACACAGGAATCAACAGCATGACAACAAATCCCTGTAATACAGCCGTAATGCTCATATAGAGGCGCACTGTGATTTCCAGATCCCTCACGTCAGATGCCATAGAGCCTTTAACGTCCACATTTCTAAAATGTGTTTACTGGTTAAGTTATAGCTTTGAAATGCAAGTTTGCTGGATAAACTTTATCAGCACAGGTCCCTTTAAAGTGCAGCTCCATGTTGAATGAAAGAAACACTGGACACGAGCAGTGGGAGAAGCGCGTTGACCTCTACGGACTATTTCAGCATCTAATGTGATTTAAATCAAAGTGTTTACAGGCTTGAGTCGTGTGTAAACTGGCAGCACTTCTGCTTAGTGTTTATCTGACGCAGAGATTCAATGAACAAACAGCTCGACTTCTCGTTTGTGCCATCGTGTCATGGCAGTGTTTCGCATTGCATGGAGGTAAAAAAGAAAAAAAAAAGCCACGGCAAACGCTCTGAAACAAACTGCAAACAGAACAAAAAAGCAGCGAGTGAACCCAAGTTGCTTTTCTTCCTCACACAGATTCTTTTTTTTTTTTTTTTTTGAGTTTGCTTTCTGAAAACTTACCCTTTCCCCGGAGAGGAAGACGGTCAGCCCGAGGGTCAAAATTATCCAAACGTTCCTCATTATTCCTGAATTCAAAACGCGTCGTTACGAGCGAAATGTCAGCTCTTTCCCCTCTTCTTCTTCTTCGTTCTCGCTTTCCTCGCGCCCGTCGCTCCAACTCCTGCCGCTCGTCTCTCTCAGGAGTGGGATCCCACCGGATACGTGTTGCGTTCTGCTTATTCCTCCCCCTCTCTCTCTCTCCCTCTCTCTCTCGCTCTCTCTCTCTCGCCGACTTCTTTTTTTTTTCTGTGTAAATCAGACAAAAATATTGTATTTATATATATATATATAAAAGCAAACACAGGCAAATGAGCACAGGTTAGTCCTCCGCGCGCCTTGTGTTGGTGAAATCCGCACGAGACACCTAGCTCGCTCTCCTCTCTCTCTCTCTCTCTCCCTCAGCGCTCACTTGAAGTAACGAGGACAAAGTGAAACGCGCGCGCACGACTGACGCGCTGCTGAGTGCGCGCGTGCGTGCGCCCTTTTCGGCCGTGTCACCGCGAGACACGGAGAGAACTTGCGATAAAGTACCCCCCCTCCCCACCTAAAAAAAAAAAAAAAGGTTGCCAATAGTTACACGGCAATCGTAACGAACCAATTATTCTGTGTATTGACGCGCAGTAAATAATTATTAATTGTATTTTTTCTTCTTCTGAGAGGGGGGGATAACAGGCTAATTGGGACATTTATCTCCACTCTCGATAACGATCATTAAATGCGCCCTAATGAGGATTCCACAGTTTCACTCAGTCATTGCAACACATTACAATCAAGAGTGTCGTCTCATGCAGCTGCGGGGATCATGAACGCATCATGTTCACCGCTGCTCTGTCGAGGCATGTCATCAAACCGATGCACCAGCCTTTAGATGTGGATGAAAAGGCACGCAGCGTCCTGTTAGCAGCACACTAGGCTACACAATAGAGATGGACTTAAGAAGAGTTACATCAGTTTTATGACTGGGAAGCCCCCCCACAAGTCCCAGAGTTCAGCTATTTATGGGCAAAGTCTCCCCCTGCTGGTGTACCTGAATAACCCCCCTCTAATATCAGAACATCCCATCATCCAAACCTGCAATCTTAGTTCGGATTTTTGTTTTTTGTAAAAATTAAATTTGTATCTGCTAACTAGCTGCATGATTTACACTGAGGTTTGTGCATGCCGGATTAGTTTTAACCTGATTTCTATCTTTAATTAATCTCAGTTCCAGGGGCTTCTGGATGTTGGAGTGTTTTTAAGTAACATAACAACATCATACCTACTCCACAGCAAGCTGCCTCACTGTTACAATGTGTGACAGCATCAAACAAACCAGTTAGTCAGAAGTTAAAGCTCCTCTTGGTACCAAATGCAGCTGCCTGTCTTCTTACTGGGAAAAGAAGACGGGATCACATATCACCAGTTTTGGCCTCCCTGCACTTTCAGGATTGATTTTTTTGCTTGTTTTTAAGGTTTTTAAATGGACTGGCACCACCTTATCTAGCAGGTCTATTGCATCTGCATACTCAGTTACTCATCTTCCACCTCGTAGTGAAATTTCCAAGTCACTAAAATCCATTCAGAGGAGTGCAAAGAGCATTTTCCCGGAACCTTTTGAAAATCACTAATCCCACCGATAATAGTCTGCCCTTTGTGCACAGTAGAGCCTACAACTCCCCTGACCACAAACTAAATTCCTTAGCAACATATAGCAAGTCTGCAGATAGAAGGTGACTTGCCTAGGTGCACATTCTGCAAACACTCAACGTTCATGCTCAACTGAGCTGCTGAGTTCAACCACATGATGTCACATCCTTGAAATGGTACCTCATTAACTCTTAAAACTCAGATGGAGAGATGTCATAGCCAAATTAGAGGACTTTACTAATTAGGGTCACTGCTGAAAAAAGGCATTTACAAGTATTCTGACTCATTAACAATAATATTATGCATGTAATGAATCATCATTGTTCAGCTTTTGGACTGGTCTATTGAGATTTAATACACCCTGCTGTATTAAATCTCGACACTTATGATCATTGGAGACAATCCAACTATAAATCCCACGATATGTAACTTAGCTTATTTAACTTGTGTATCATTTGTGTCACCAAATTCTACCCTCCTTCCCCAAAACGCTGAACTAGTTCCTTTACGTAGTGACTAAGTGATACTGGAATGACTTGGAAAAAACTGGGGAATGCTTGACTTAACTGTTTTTGGTCATTCAAAGTTTGGAAACTAATTTAGACTATATGTTTGTGACCCATCCCCCACCCCAATGCACACGATTCCCAGGCCTCCTCCTCCTCCGCCTCCTCAGAGGAGCTTAACTCTACTCCTGGTGTCCCAGATTACGCAGCCAATTAGGGCGAAGGCAAAGCCCCTTCTGCTACCAAGCCTGGCCAGAGTGGTGTGTGTGTGTGTGTGTGTGTGTGTGTGTCATGTTACTGTCAGCCTGATGTGAGGCAGCACAAGGACACAAAATGACTCAGTGGTCTAAAGGGAAACCTTCACTGATCTAAATACAGAAAAAAAAGGTGACCAGTGATTGGGATGACAAACCGCATGAATAATTCACGTTGGATGATAATCAAAATCTACAGTCGCCCCACGCAATGTGCTCGGGCCTCCTTCATTTTCATATGTGAATTGAATATATTCAGACTCTGGAATGTGCAGACCTTTAAAGTTAGTATGGTTTTCATTATATTTTATTCAACAGCACCACCAGCTGGCAAATAAGAAGCTGATTTAAATTCAGAAGCAAATCCCTACAAATATGGTGTGAGATGACAGTCCAGGGAGGTGCCCCCCCCCCCCCCCCGTTTTTGACCCTGTGGGCTGTGCCGAGGAATGCATTTGGAAAACGACTCTGCACTTGCAATGTGTTGTGCCAATGAAAACGCACACTCAAAACATCCAGCCATTCATTATCTGAGGTCACTGTTTCAATGGTGGCAGCAGAGTTTCTATTGTTTGTGTGGGTGTTGCTGAATTATCTGACAAGGCCTGTTGACTCGGGTCCCAGGAAGGCCGACCTGCTACCTCGAACGTGGACGCCAGGACGATCCTCACTGTTATTAACATGCCTCTCTGATTCGCGGTCATCGTTCTGCTGCTCTCCAATGGGTATCAGGGTACTGGGGTTGAACTGAGTCACCGGCTTGCCAAGAATCCCAAAGCTGATTTAAAAAAGAAAGACAAAGTTGTTGTTTTTTTACACCATTTTAGCATAAAAACACAGGAAATTAACACACGCAGAAGTTATTCAACTCTTCAACTCTCAAAATCTGGTTAGATGCCAATAAAGAGTCCCATTAAATGTGAAATCTGAGATTATTCGGATAAAATGAGCTTTCTTTAACACACTATGACGCCTAGGGAGCACTGATAATAGAGCCATGGAGATTGGGCTTCATCGTAATCACAACAGTGTTTTTGATTTTCACAGTATTTACCAATTTTCTAAGAAGGTGAACAAAACAAGTAGGAGAAGAAGGTTTCTTATGAAACAACCTCACAAATAAAATCACAATTATAAGCAACTTTCAAATACATTTTTAAAGCTTCACTATATACTGAAAATAACCCTGTCGGTTGATGCAGCTTTAAGAGATTTTAGATGCACATATATAGTAGATGGTATGGTAAACTTATCAAGGCCCCACATAAATCAAGCTCTATCCATCAAGGGGCTGTGAATTAAAGTCAAGAATCTAGTAGAGGAAACAACTTGAGAAGCCTAGAGTTTTAACAGTGGAGTGTTTTGGATGAGACCTCTATCAGTCACAAATCACTTCATGTCTCTGACATCATCCTACACGGAGCAGAAACTGTTATTTTGGGTACGGCAGTAGTGAAACAAATGCATAATAGCCTTGATCAGAATGAATCACATCCTCCTGAGTGTTATATGTTACACATAGTGTAATGCATCACACCACCTGACACTGGCCAGCTGGTGGTTGAGCTCCTCTGTCAGTGCCTTGGTATCACAGCGCTCCGCCTGCTGCAGGCGCTGCCTTCTGGCCCGGCTGCAGGGGAACAGATGGGGTGACCGTTCTTTGGGCGAGGGCAGCAGAGATACCATCAGTGGGGACCGTTGATTAACTGTACTGCTGAGGGCTGGGCGCCTCTGGGACGTTCTAGAGAGCAGGGCAAAAAAAAAGGGTTTCATGCAAAGATATATTACAGGAAACAGAGGCCAACGAGTATGTTCATGCATCTGTGCATCCAAATCTCTCCGGTAGTGTAAATGTAGGAACTTTCCCTGTACATCTTCCCCATGCTACTTAAACCAAATATAAAAACTATAGATTTAAGTAGTTAATTCTAGCATATAGTCAACATTACTCATGTATTCCATTATGTCATACATACCTAGAAGGTGGAAATATAAACACATAACCAGAACTAATTCATCAGGAAAGCTGCTATGGCAGCCAAATTCTCAATATTCAGGTGCAAAACAAAAAAAAAATATATAGTGTAATGTTTTATTTGTGTCATCTGTTCAATGTCTGCAAGACAGCTGGAAGCTGTGCCGCTGACGCTACTCCAAATCCTGTTGTGTGCATCCAGCCTCAGGAGGAGAGCAAGCTTCAAGTCTAGTTTTTGATTGTTTGGCCTCAACCTGACAGCGGGAAACAAGCACTGGGCCCTCTGACAGCTTACACAACTGCCAATCTTGTGTCAAAACACAGCAAAGCAACATAAAACAGGCTGTCAGACGGTCCCTCCCATCGGACAAAGCCATGATTCTGTCTTCATCAATCATCAGATCCCAGTTAGAGGTCTGATATGACAACTGTCACAGAAAACTTTAGACTGGTTGGATATTTTGATGGTAAAACAATAGATTCTATTAGTTTAAGCGTCTACATGTTCATTGAAAAATATAAAACCACACTTTCAAGACCCTGGTCAAGAGCCTGGTGAGGTCAACGAGGGCACAGACTCCCGACATGGTTTCTAACAGTCTGTGCAGAAATGATTTGGTCGTGCAAACCGACTGTTGCCTCAGCTGCCCAGGTGGCTGTGCTCAGACGTTCCTGCAGGCGAAGAAGCCGGATGTGGAGGTCCTGAGCCGGCGCGGTTACATGAGGTCTGCGGTCGTGAGGCCAGTCAGATGGACTGCCAAATTCTCCGAAACAACATCGGAGACTGCTTATGGTAGTGAAATGAACGTTCAATTCAGGTGCAACGTCTCTGGTGGAGATTCCTGCAGTCAGCATGCCAGTGGCACGCTCCCTCAAAACTCGCAACATCGTGTTGAGTGATAAAACTGCACGTTAAAGAGTGTGACCATGCCGTTTATATACCTTTATATGCCACACCTGTCAGGTGGATGGATTATCTTGGCAAAGAAGTGCTCAATAACGTGGATTTTAACACATTTGTGAACAAAATTTGAGAAATAAGTCTTGTGTCAATAGAAAAAGTCGTAGAGCTTTTATTTCAGCTAAATGAAAATGATAGATTTTTTTTCCGTGTATATGAAAAAAGTTGCTGGTACAGATGAACCTATAATTAATTATTACCAGCTCGGGGCTTGATAGCTTTGTTCAGGCCTGCGACTTTCCTTTTTTGGTTCACTATTATCCTCAGAAATGTTTTCAGCAGGCAGCTGTTTTCAGAAAAAAAAAAGAAAAAAAAACCTGACTGCATGCTACTTATCCTCAATTGAACCTTACCTGTGCCTGAAGGTGCCATTGCATCCCGTCTCCTCTGGGTCAGCTACTCTGGTCTTCACTGAACCGTTAACGGTAGCGAAGGTCATTCCGAGTCCCCATCGTTCCTGGCCCTCACTGCTGTGTTGAAGGTGTCTGAGTACAGAAGACGCCCCACCTCCTCTTGGATGTCCCGCAGGTCCTTCCTGCCAAATGTCACCCAGGCAACAAAACAGAAGAAGCAGTACAAGCACTAGAAACAGAAGGGTGAGGGGGGGAGAAAAGAGTGAAGGGTGTCACCTGGGGTTCTTTCCCTTTTATTCAATAATTAGACAAGGCCCCATTTTCTCACAGTCACTTATTCTTCTGTGTTTGCAAAAGGTCACAATAGTTATTTCTATCCTCAAAAAAGGTCACAGAGCAGGCTATAAGCTGCCGCTGTAAGCGTGATATTTCTCTCCCTGTCCACCCACCTGGCTAAATACTGGGGTGAGCCTGTCAAAGCAAAGCACCTGTGTTGAGTCAACATCTCCTCCCACTAACTAATTCATTAAGGCCACCGGGCATAGCCAGCACTCTAATGTGGTTCTGTTCCGCTCACTGCCGTCTGTATTCACAGATGGGGAACCTGCCTTCACTCTGACCAGCTGAAGGCTTCGGGTTTTTTTTCTGTGCAGATGAGGCAATATAGTTTCAGATGTTCCATGCTGCTTTTTGCAAGGGAAGACGTTTCAGGTCAGTTACGAGTCAAATTTATCACGTTATTTAATGACAGGAATGGTAATTGGAATCATTGGAGCCTTTTTGCATTCAAGGTGATTCGTACATTTTATAGCACGTATGATTGTTAATGCACCTACCGCGTGCAGCAGCCATTCTGGGTTGTTTGACAACATCTGGCGCCTGGAAAAAACAACACATAAGAGCTCGGTGTTGTGACAAAATAATTGGTTAACTTCTATTTGTGGATGCTTTGGTTCAGAGTCTATTTGCTGCATGAGTATATATCCAGGAGATAGGTATTTGTCAACAGTACGTGACTGCATTGAGAGCAAAACAATTTCAAGAGACCCGAGATGCAACCACACAACCACTGGAAAACCATGTCTACACCTGATGAAATATGAGTCAGAAAAAATAACTAATAAAATAATCTACCACAAGACCTTGTTTGCTGTTTAATTTCATTGAAAAGGTAGGTAGAGTACTACATCAGTCCTTGCAGATGAATGTTGGTGATAGCTTTTGTATCTTATCCCATTCAGATTTCCCTGAATGACCAAAAATGAACCTAATCTAAATTCATATGAATGAATTTATTTGTGATGAATCCTTCAACTGCATTGAAATATTGCAGAGGGGACAGTCTTTTGTCTGTCTACCGCCGGTTGTGAATCTGAACAAATACTCGCTTGTGATATGACGTGTGTTGATGCCGGCCTATCTCCAGGTCCATGATTAGGCTGAAGTAGCAGACAGCCAGCTTCTTTTGTGCTATCTCTTTCTTGGCCAAAGCCTCTGCCATCATCTTGTGCTTTGTGATATCCACACTGGCAGGGTGGTAAGAAAGGGAGTGAGGGTGTAGTAATACAGGACAGATAGGAGACAAGGGGATTGGAAGAAAAGATATGAAGAAATAGAGGATACGGGCATTGTTGGATAAAGAAAGGGGAGAGAACACATAGTAACTATGACCAAACAAATACCACAACATGGTAACGGAAGTATATAATGATAAATAACAATATAGCATACTTACGCCATGAAAGACTTTGGTGTATTCTCCAGAACCTTGTGTTCAAAGAAACAAGACAGGTAAAGGAGAAGGGGAGTCAGGACTTCATCAAGCTGTTTACTCCTGAAAACAGACAGTTCCTATCAGTGTATGACTTCTCTTTTCAGAGAATGTACAACAATGGGAACCGTGTGAAACATCACAACATCACGTCTTTGTATTCCTTACTTCAACACAGCCAAGAAGCTGAATGGAATGGGAAGCGAGTGGTTCTCCTGCAGCAAACTGACAGCCACCTCTACAAAACAGAGAGATTTGTCAGAGCAGGGGGGGGTCAGAGGTCATCCAGCACCAGCGGTTCAACGCTAACTTTTAAAAGGTCAGGTTCGCCTGGTTCTTTGTCAGTTCCGTTTGCACATTCATTTGTGATGTTGACGGGTTAGTTGAACTTTTCACCCCACAGTCAAACAACTGCCTCGAAAACAGATGCCGGAGGATATAGAAACCTGTAATTATTTGCCAGAATGCTAGTTATGATGTGATTTGATATGAAGTTTGGTCAGTCGTGATTCTATCTCAATTTTGGCCAAAGGAATCACGAGAAAATAGTGGTCCTAATGTGGTCACCCAAAAACCACAATGTTTTTTGGGGTCACTGTAGGGATACTAGTGCAAGCTCTGAGGTAATAGAACAGAAATGCAAATATTCCTCTGTTCAGCATTTACCAGTGCCCTTACATGAGACAGAGAGGAGTAGCTGAGTATTACTGTCCAACAACATATTCACACTTACGTTTAATATCATCAGTTGTGATGCGGTCCCCTTGCCTCTTCATCACAGAGGACCTGTAAGCATGAAGATGAGCTGGGCTAAGGCTCTTTCTGATGCTTTGGCGCCCTCTGTGGTCCAACGTCCAGATCTCTGCCAACCTGAGGAATAAAAGAAGTGGACTTACAGAAATAAACAATGAGTGAAACATTGTGTCCAATTACAACAATTATAGGGGATTATATGGCCTTGTTTTGTTTGCTTTTTGAAAAATCATAACAGAATCATGTGAACATATATTTATATTTCAACAGTTTTGAAAGCTGCTTGTTTAGTCAGCATTACCACTCTGATCGCTGCCGGAGATCATTGAAACTGACATCGGTTTCATTCCTCTTCCTCAAAACGCCCTCCTCTGTTGGACTAGAACTAAAAAAGAGGGAATATGTTTGGAATTTATTGCAGTTTAAGGCAAGACAACAATGTTTTTCATGCATAACATCTTTTTTTAGACCAGTGGAAAGAAAACATCCAAAATACATAATTGGGTGTTTATTTTATTACACCTTAAGTCTGTTTGGGTCTGTAGGTTTTTTTCTAAATTCACCAAAAGTGTAAACTTAAATTTCAGAAAACTTGAAGTACAAAAAAAAAAGCTCTTCCTGTAAGTAATTGACAAGGGTCAGGGTCACGGTGCCTATTAGTTAAAATATTATCTCCTCTCCACTTCAGCACCACTCACATACACCAAACTCTACAGTTTAAAAAAAAAAAAAAAAAAAATTTTAATTTTATTTCATTTTCTTAGTGGTGAAGGAAATATCAAAAATCCCCTCAGCAGAAACCATTTGAGTTTCTGTTGAATTAGCACGTTTAATAAGACAATGCCTCTTTTTACGTAACTAAACATACATTTTCAGAAAATGTGTAACACAAAAATAATGGCATATACTGTATATAAATAGGGGGGTTCATGGTGCTATCTAACATATAAGTTACAATTATTCATGTTATCCTATTCACCCAAGTGAGTTTTTTGTGGGTGCTAGCACGTATGCTAGCTGCTAATGCTATGCTAGCTAGTAGGCCCCAGCAGCCCTCACCTGACAAACTCCACCGTTCCGGTTTCATCACTCCACACCCAGCGGCCCGGAGGCGGAACACTCACCTGAAAGGTAACGTTGTTCCGTCAGCCAGAACATATAATGTGTAACTTTAATATGAACTGTACATGTTAAACATTGACTTTGCTATTAATACAACTGGACATCTAACGCTTAACGACAAGGAAATTAAAAAAAAAAATGTCAGCACAAACGCTGGTGAAAGGTTAACTTGTTTTTGTCACAAATTCGTCCCAGCTACTCACGTTTCTATTGTCCTCGGGATGATTCGGCATTTTGTATACAAGGCGTTCTCCAGGTTAGCTTCTTCCTCCTTGTTTTTGGCTAATGTTAGCTATGTATCTAGGCAACGGTCAATGGGGGAGAAGCTGCCCCACAGACGGCTGAAAGCAGACCGGATAAGTCACCACTTTGGGGCATTTTGGTGTGCACTTTATTAGAATTTGGTGCTTTGGTGTATTTACTTATCAAATCACTTAAATTCACTCAATTAAGGTTTCCTTTCATAATGACAAATCAATATTTAATTGCATTCTTTTCATTGGCTTTCTTTCTCTGCAGTTAACCCACATTATTACAATACAGCAGATGTATATTGCAGGCTGTGTTGTCACCCAGCCTCCCGTCTTCCCCATCCTCCAGCTTTCACCCAGTGCCCCGCTCCTATTCCCCATCCCACAGGTCTGACCCCCAAATGTCTTTATAAGTCCTGAAAAATGCTCCTGGTTTCAATAAAGCCACAGATGTGTTACAAAATAGGTTTCATTTTCATTATTTATTTTCCAGGAATTCAGCATGTTACTGTTCTTAGAGGTTTTTTATGAAAATACAAAATTGTACAAGGTTTTTTTTCTTAGAAACTCTCCTGACATTTTATTTCCATGCACCTTAATTTCTTAAAAATGGAACTGTATCAAAAAGATGTCTAAGCACTAAAAACAATGCAAGAAAATTTCCAAGATCTGCTTTTTTTAAGCTCTCTAAACTTGCAAGTTAGTTTTTAAATGCTCTTTGGAGTGATGAGGTGTACATTTTCAATGAAGTAGTCCAGCCCCCAGTCTCGGTGTCTGTCTGTCAGGGCATCTTCCGACTCCAGCCGCTCTATATCACAGCCGCTCCCTGTGGAACACAAACGCACCATTAAAAGCTCCAGCTTAATGTCGGCCACCGTAGTTTAACATGTATGTACGAACAATACTCACCAAAGAGGCTGTTTACTTGCTCGTCAGGCACAAAGAAGGGAGGACCTGGAAGACAAATGCAGTCATTTAACTGAAAAACAATGTGTCGGAATCTCTTTACAGTGCCTGATGTATTATGGATATTTACCGTCATATAATTCGGTATTGTACTGCAAAGTGTCCAAAAGGTATCTGCAGTCTTTGGCCATGAGAGAAGTAATAAGAGCAGCGTACCTGTGGTGTTGTAAGAGAGAATGTAGTTCGACAACATGGAGAATCGCCTTATGTTAATTTCATACCATTGTGAAATGTAATACATTAAATTATTAATTTCGTGTGATATTTTTCAAATTCTACTTCCTGCCTATCCTGCTATTTTGAGTCCTTTTCAGATGTTCAAATCTCAATAGAGCGTTCAGTCCCGACTTACTTTTCTCTGTCTCTTGGGTTGATGGCCACTAGAGACCCCCGGTCCCAAATGGCCCCAAACTGACCCTCAATGGAACTGTGAAATGGAAGAAACAGACCAAATCATATGGGACCAAAAACTCAACCACCTCGATCACGTGATCAATCTTTTCCGAACTCACTAAATACTACGCTTCTACGGCCCTTTTCACTGCAGCATTGTGACGTGTTAGAGTAAACACAGGTAGAATTAATCACATTAATTATGGCCCTGTTCCATTTAGTTGGGCTGAGACCCCAGTTTTGTGCATGCTGACTCAGTGGAGTGGCTGCGACACAAACAGAATGGGGCCATAATTAATTTGATCAGTTGCGCCCGTGTTTACCCCGCTACGACTCGTCAACATGGCTGCTGTGAGAAGGGGCAACCTCTTAAAAAGTGGATAAACACATATGGTTTACTAACCTGGAGAAGTCGTACAGGTTACACTGGTACAGGGAGATATTTCCCTCTGAGCTCTGCAGGGAAAAAAAGAGCAAAACAAATGGACTCTTCACCCAAGATCACTGCCATGATTCACAGCATACCGTAATGTTTGGAGTTTTTGTTCATCCTGTATGCTTTTACACTCATTTCCCATGTTACGACAATGTAACTTTGACAATAAAAGAAGCCATGATGTATGGGCAAAGCACCAGAATCTTCACCATAGCAGAGCTGTCAATTGTCAGAATTGATCAGTTTAACTGATCTCCTACCTTGTAAAGCTTTGCTCCTGGTATGGCAGGGACGGGCTCCTCGCTGTAGGTCACGTTGCTCTCCTTAAAGAACTGTGTTATTGCCTTTTCAGATATCTCCACCCCAACCACTGAATGGCCCAGGTCCGCCAGCCTGTCGTTCACATAAGGACATTAGAGAGCAAATGTTTCATTATCTGTAGATTGTAAACACCAAATGTGGTCTTCCTAATTGGATATAGAATGTGTTTTCATACCACTTCATATCTACAGCTTTCCCACAGAGCGGGAAGAAGAAGCGAACTGCTTTCCGTCCGGAAAGAACTTTATCAATGTGGTTCTCCAGCATCCTGTCAAAGAAACCCACTACTTTTAATTGGGAAACACCAGACATTCCTGTGTATACATTTAGTTACTTCTATGCATTTATTTCACGATTATTCTGGCCAAAATAATTCAAATTCACAGTATTATCCCGATTAAAATGTGCTTGAATGGCAAATATAATGTGGTATCACTTTACATTTTATGAAGAAACATATTTCTATTGCACCACAGATGAGACATCTTTTTTTGTGAACATTCTTTTTAGTGAAAAACAATCAAATAATTTTGAATAAGATGATGATAAATAATGTATATTTGTATCCTGTATTTTTTAAACCAGGCTCTTTTTGTTGTTGTTGGACAGCTTTTTGCAGTCACTCGTGATGATATTTAATATCCCAATCATGGTATAATCATTTAAATTTCTAAATAAGCCTGTGAAAAACACTCAAACTGAAAAAACATGCAACCTCTATGCCATGGCGATGTTAAGACTCAATTAGTTGATAATCCCTGTGTGTGTTCACAAGGCATCTTCTCTGACATTTTAACAGGATCACTGTGGTAATGTGCAGTTAATCTTGTGAATTCACACGTGCATTCCGAAGACCTTCATCCCACCGACTAGACGGATAACAGTGGGGCCTTTTTACTTGTGTACGTGAGGCTGATGGAAACCAATTCTGTCCTCCTGCCAGCGCTGCTCCCATTCTCCAAGGGCCATGACCCGATCGGCCTGCGTTGCCAGCATGCTGTCCCGGCTAATTCCAACTATAGGAGGGGAAAGAAAGCACAGAATGGAGAGAAGAGCATTCAGAGATGTGGCTGGAGAGCAGGGTGAGTACACAGGAAGCACAGTCACATGTTCCCTACACAGAAACACGTACAAACCTAGGATTCTTACTGGCCCAAGATCTGCTGGTAGATCATTACAGGAGACAGGACTGGGGTTAAAGGTCATGTCTTTGTGCAAAGCGTCCTATAAAATAGTCACGTGTGTAATCAAACTCTGACGCCAGAGGGGGTAATTAACCAACGGCTTTCATAACGAGTGTTTTTTTTCTTTCTAATGTAGGCCACATAACCGAGTTTACTGCTCTCAATCTGAAGGATGGCTTCAATCCAATGTGTCAGATTATCAGCAGAGGCGCTTTTGTTTATGATACCGATCGACGTCACGCTCACCCAGCACAGCAGCGGCAGCAGCCTGACATGAAACCAGCAGCAGTTCGTTTAAAAGGAGACCCGAGTCCCGCATATCTGTCAAAATGTAACCCCGGGTGTAGCTACCTTTCCCGAGAGAAGACGAGTGTGTTCAGCAGCCCACCAGCGACAGCGTGATCATACAACTTTCAATCAATACAGTTATTTACTTTTTTACTTTAATTGCCCTGAGTTAGTCTGTCAGGTATCCGTTTGTCTCAGTGCTAGCGGTTTGTTTGAAGGACGTTCAAGAAAGCGTTGCCTGACAGGCGACACTCTGGGATACAATGTATCAAAAGAGTCGCTTTTACTTCCGCTTTGGGAGGAGCCCTATGCTGCGTTCAGGTACATGGTAAATAAGAGTAATTTCAACATTACTTCACTTTTAAACGCTTTCCACTGGGTTTAATACAGTATTGTATATGAGCACATCAATCACTACTTACTTTACTGCTGAATAGCTACATGCTTCCTTAAATCTGCTGTGTTGTTCTCTGTGGAAACTAGCAATGGTTGCCGAAGGGGTCGAATACTGTATATATGTAAATCATTATATATTCTAAGTTACATTATTATATAAATATTATTATTATAAATACAAATAAATTATGTAATTATTTGAACAGTTCTGATATTTTCATTCTCGATGTACTCTTTCTCTTCCATCCATTTTCTGCAGAAGCGCGCTTAAAACCGCACTCCGACTGTGACAGCTGTCACTAATCCTCAGAGAGCCTCTGCTCTGATGCGCGGTGATTAGTCTCGCCTGCCCGGCCTCTGCCGGTCTCTGATTCGGCTCAGCGCTGCGCTTGGAGCCAGGAGACAAATCCTGAGATAAGAAATTATTTCCCAAAGTAAGAAATCAGACGGGAGGGAAGGAGGGACGATGACTGTATCCGGACGCAGAGCGGCGCAAGAGTCTCAAAAATGGTGGTTTCACTGACGCTCAGCTCTGAGACCATCATGTTGAAGCCCATTAAACGAGCAAAGGCATTTGGAAGACAGTAGCCACATCATTACAATATTAAATAAAATATATGCTAAAATATAATACTGCTAGTATATCCCCAAACAACCATTGATGCTTAACATAGAGTGGGGCCTCCACGTGCATGTCCTACATATAGGAGGGCGTGCCAACACAAAGAAGCCTATGTCTTTATATTTATTTGGAGTGATGCGTTTCATATACTACCTATTTTCATCCTCATTTGCCTTTTTGCCACTAAGCAGAATTACACTGCTGTAATATTACAATCCTCCAACATTTATATCCCTCATCCACAATTATGTGTCATCGTCATTGTTACACACATACAGTGTTTCCACAAAAGGTGACCAGATCTCCCTTAGCAGCCACGACCAGGGGAACGTGCACGCCCCTCCACGTCGGTTCCGATTCCTGCGCGTAACCCCGATGTTTCCAAAAGCGCTCCAGTTGCGCGGGGTCTCATCCAGATGTGTGTGTGAGTGTGTTGTTCTTTACGGCGCGACGAAGACGTCGAGGAGCCTCTGAACCAATCGCTGGCGCCCGGGGGCGGGTCGTGTGTGTGTGTGGATGTGTATGCGTGTGTGTGTGTGCGTGTGTGGACTGTTGTGGATATGGAAAATGGACAATTTAACACGCGCATGTATCATTCATGTCCCGACGGGGGGAAGAGACCTGCGCTCGGACGCTGAATTGACTCGCAAATGCCCGGCCGTGGCGTGAAAAGGAAAATCTACCAGACGGGGGAAGAGCCAGGTTCGCCACCCGGTAAGGGCGAGCTCTCTGTCGGGGAGAAGTCGGAGCGCTGGCGGGGGGTTGTGTGTTTGTGTGGGGGGGGGATCGGACTGGGAGATTTCTGCTGTCTATGTTTAGACGCTGTGTTCATTGTGTTCACGGATGGAGATATGTTACATATGTATTCAGAGTTTTAGAGAATCCCGTATTTCCGCTCATTGATCTCATCCATCTGCTCATAAAAAAGCCCCACCGAGCCGCTCAGGTGTCCCCTGGCTCGGTTAAGGGCACAGGTTGCGATCGTAGAATTAGGAAGACGCGTCTGCGAAAGTGCGTCTCCCGGTTGGTCGTGTGGCGCTGAACGGCGCGTCTTTGTCGCTCGGATGGGGAGAGTGGAAGTGTTGGAAGCAGCCGGTTCCACACACAGCAGCGAGACCACGATACCCTTTTGTTGTGGGCTACCGATTGTGATTTGCGTAGAGACGAACTGGTGCCAGAAGGTCACTACAACCTGAACTCACAGTAAGTGCAACAGGGGGGGGCTTGTTTCACACCACCTAATTGTTATCGGGAGACTAGGCAGTGTTTTAGCCGCAGCGTGTGTGTGTAACTCCGGGTGCATGCTGGAGCTCGAGGTGGAGGAAACCTTCCAAGCGCAGGACCGGATCAACCTGCTGCCGCCACCTGCGATGGATCCGGGTATCATCCTGTAGGCAGATAGGCAGGACAGGCTGCTTCTATTGATAGACTACAAACACAGAGTAGCTGCATGACTGATGCATTGATCATCAACTGTGATTATGGTATTATTGCAGATATTTATGGGTGGCTCACACCTCTCAGCTCTTCTTTTAGGCATGATGATCCACCTCTCCCACTGCTCTCCCACTCACAAGGCGACACTGCTCTGCCACGTCCAAGACTATTAATGAATGTCGCCTCATGTTCAGCTGTCATGCGGCTTCCGGGTGCAGAAGAACATCACGAATCACTTCAATCTTAGAACACAACACATTCAAAGTCTCCTCCAGACTTTGCATACTGATGAAGATAACAGAGCACATCTGGGGAACATCATCCATATCACACGACAAAGAGTTCCCTTTAAAGTCCTCAATCAGGCACCATAGTGTTTTTTTGAGAGCCCTACCATATTGCCACTTTTGATACACCTGAATAACACCTTAATTTCACGTTAAACACACAGGTCTGTATCTTCTTAATAGTCCAAATTTTTAAAAAATGGCTGTTTGTCTCGGGATGGAGCTCAGGACATTTACCTGCTTCCACATGCTGCTAAGTGCTCCACGTATTAATGAGTCCCAAAGAAACAAAACAAGGCTGCAAGAGTTCACTGCAGCAATTAATTACAACTCTCTAGCTATTTTCTTTTTTTTTTTTAATGGAGAAAAAAAAAAAAAAAAGAAACAGAGACTTCGGCAATCCCAACCAAAGCGTCGTCATTATCACGGATGTGTGAGAAAAATGCTCTCTGGGGAGGCTGGATCCTGATGGCAAGCTGTAACTGGATTCCATCTGATTTATGAAATGACTTTATGGTAATGACACCCCCTCCTCCTCTTAATGGGATTTTGCATTCACGTTGGTTCTGTAAAAACCTCCCTGGTGATTAAGAGAAGCACAAATCTTGTCCTGTTGAAGCGTCGGCCGATGCAGACAATATTCATATACCAGATGCGATGGGCATTCCCATAATTAAGGCGGTCATTAGAGGGGTTGGGGAAAACAATGTGCAACCTATTTTAAAAGCTATCAACCCCTGATGGCTCACTTTTTTAGTGTTACTGTACTTGTGTACAAAATATTTCATAAAGTTTGAGAGCAAAGGGTATTAAGGATAAAAACAATGCAGAGTATGTAGGACGTACAGTTAGTGTTACACATAATACGATCAGAGGGAGAAAGAAGCTTTGAAATCAATTTATTTCTTTAATCTTTTCAAGCCATATTCTGCACAAAAAAAGAAGCTTTAACCTCAGATGTCAGGGACACTCCCTTAATTGAGCCTCCATCTAGAATGTGCTCTTTCCTTATCCCAGGGTCAGATCGTATATCATCCCCCCCTGCCAAGGTCAGATTGTTTATGGGGTTGATCTGATCTGAGTCCTGCGATAGGAAGCATCTCCAACCCCCCCGAAGCTGCACAGATAAGAGTGTGAGGTAGGGATGCACGGCGAGCAGGAGCATAATAAGGCAAATGGATTTGACTACATGGCTCCCCTGAACGCAGAGCGCTGGCTGTATCAGTGTCCTCAGTAGGGTTCTCCACTCTACAAGCTCGCAGCTGTGTGCCAGTGTCAGCTATGATCCGTGAGATGCAGCCTGGTCTTCCATCCAGGGCTTTCTGGGTCTGTGCACAGCCAAATTCAGAGCCCAAGCATGGACCTCCTAATAACTGCTCCTACCCATCTTCTTAATTCTCTTAATTAGCACTTGTGGCGTTGGAGTGCAGCATATTGTACAGACATAATTAATCAACCGGAGCTTGTAATTAGGCTGGGATTTTTGGAATGTGAGGGTGGTTGGGAAGCCTGGTCGCATGGCGGGGCGTTCAGCTCCGAGGTAAACATGTTATTAACAGTGTCAGAGTCCCACAGCCCAGACGGGGCAAGTGTTTTATTGTGTTTTATTAAAGGTGGAAGGGAATGTGCCGTTATCTATATTATGAAAATTGGCTTGTGAAAGAACCAAGCTTTAAGGTCTATATGGTTCTGAGGTGGTGGATCTATGGGGGAAATTCCATCGTAGCTTAGTTTTTTTATCAGTATAGACCAGAATGTGCATGTGTGTGTGTGTATGTGTGTGTGCTTCGATATGCATATGGTGTGTGTGGGAGTGTAAAGCGCACCTCAATTTCAAAGGGCAACTAGTAGGTGAGGACAGAAAATAGAGCTTGGATCACATCCCAGTTGTAAGCCTTTAATGCAGATCCGTCAGGAGAGATGGACCCCCCCATCCCCCCCCCCCTTTTTTTTACCACACAGCAGGGTTTTTTTTCTTTGGTCCACTGCAGACTGATTGATACGACTACAGACAAACTTCGCACACTCAGTGACTGCAGCTCAGGTTGAACACAGTCAGGGAAGAGAAAGAAACGCAAACGCTGTTTTTCAGCCACTCACATACACACAGACGACATACAGAAACATAACAACAATTTATAATTTCATTGGAAGTGGCTGAGTCCGCCATTACCATGCTGGATTCAAGTCGCCTTTACACACATGAGGGACTCAAAGGAAACAATGCAGCATGGAATCATCTCATTGTCCACCGCTATGCCATTTACTGCTTGCTCTATGTAGAACTGCATCAAGCTACCGCTAATGCAAACCCAACATTCCCTACTGCTGCTCCAGTTGTATTCCTGAATTGCATTTGCTGGCATAGTTCTGGTACTTGACTCTCTTGGCCTCCATTTGGTGACATATTCAACCTGTATTGAGTGTTCGGGTCGACACCTGGCTTCATTTCGAACGGTCACCCAAACGAAGAATGATTCGGAAACCGCTGCAATAACGCAGAAAACGCAGCGCGGCTATCTTCTGGTACCCGGTCACGCTGTCGCGTCCCTCTGGCCCTGTAATGACAGAGCCCGGGGTTTTAATTTTAGCTCGAGACAGCCTTTCACCTCACCGCAAGAGTTGTGTTTTCTTCAGAACACTTCATTTTGCTGAACTAATATGTCGCCAGCTTTAGGCCAGTAAAACACACATGCCAGATGTGTGTGTGTGTGTAAGTATAGTTCAGACACACACTCAGGGCAACACGAAGCCACAAAAGGCTTAGGCCTCCATCATTCAGGTAGACAGTCTTTATAAGCTAACCATATCAGTCGGAATGGAAATATCATTTTGCCAGGCATTTGGCCCATCCAGTGTCAATTTACAACCTGCTATGTCGCTACCCAAATCACTTCAGACATAATAACGCCGCCGCTGCCTCTCATACAGTGGCAATGAGTCCGCTACCCACAGAATGTGATGGCAGTGGATTTAATTTGGATTGTTACAATCTCAGTTGTGCTCAGCACTGGCGCTGTAGCCAGAAAAACGGCAAATTGAACAAATAAGGGGAAAGCCAATCTGTACCCGAAAGGCAGAGTTTTTTATAAAAGAATTTCCCATTTGGTGGAATAAAAAACACACACACACACACAGATTGACAAATACTCAATTTCCTGCAGGAGGCCATCATCGGTGACATCCATTTTTGATGCACGTCAGTTTTCATTTTCTCTCAACCACAGTTGTTTAAACACAATTCATGGGAGGCAGACATTTCAATTCCATTTCTCTGAATGACTTAATAGTGTTGTTCTGGCAGCAGGTAGAAAACAGTTGAGGGGAAGCCCTAAGGGTCCCCGGAGAGGAAGAGATCCAGGGCAGGAAGTAAAAGGATTTTGGTCCCGCTGTCATCTACGAAATATTGATCACCAGGTCCCTCTCCCCCTCGTCATCCTCTCCTTCCATGCCACTCATATATCCGTCATTCTCACCTATTATTCCCCTTGACTTGTTCCTTTGCTGTGCTTCTAAGTGCCGACCTTCCCCTGTCCTCCAGATCGGACATATTCAACAGGAAGTCCTGTCCTTTCAATTGTAATGCCAGTCCTGTTTGTTTTTGTGATGCCCCTTGGTTACTTGTGGCATCAGCAAGTAGTATTCCTACAGCCAGCACTCATTGAGGAGCTACTGTCCCCCCCAAAAAGACAGAAGGGTATCTGTTCAAGGCCCAGCCAAAGGGAACCACTTTCTTTGCAGGAAGGATATGGAACATTGTATGGAAAAGCTTAGTCCTTGTCCTGCCGTGTTGGTAAATCCACCTGCCACCAACTGATTACATTTCATTTTCTCTTTTCAGCGTTTTTTTCATAGCTCTAGTAGCTTCTTCGTAGCCTCTAAGTGAACCCTCCTGGAAGTATCTGTGAGTGTGTGATCAAAGAGTTGTTGGCCTTGCTGAGTGTGTTCCTCATGTTGGTAATTAAGTTTCCTTCAGCCTACGTTTCTAGAACCAAGCGGGACTAATTGAAGAAGGGAAAACGGTGTAAAAGGGGGTATTATTTCAATTTGAAACCCTCCAGTCAATTAAGGTACAGTAGGAGATGAAAGGAGGAGACAATAAGACATGTAGGAATTGAGGGAAGAACGACGGCTGCCCCTCACCTTTCCTTGAACTCTGTCCTTCCACCTTCAGGCCCCTCAATTCAATGAGCCTCGTAGCCTTTTACCCCCCTAGCTCCAGCCACCCAACCGTTATGATCCATCATTGATCCATGACAGAGGGACTTCTCCCACCACTTAAAGCCACTTACCTGTGTGCATGTGTGCATTCATACGTGTGTGTCTCCCAGCTGATTTGCAGCTCTAAGGTTGTTGTCATGTCCAGGCATGCCCCCGGACTTAATGAAGCTGCTATTATTTGATAACTTAAATCAAGTAGATGGTGTCAAGTGAAGGTTTAAATATATATATATATATATATATATATATATATATATATATATATATATATATATATATATATATATACTGTATATAATGGCTTCTTATTTTGAAATGGCGGTGTAAGCATGGAAATCTCCTATTGTTGATCCGTCAGTAATAGAGAGACCTCAGTCAGACCTAAATCAATGTAAATACACTTTAGTCGACACCTGCAGGAAGATGAACGAAAGCAATGGCGTTGAATGGCGTTGGATTATATAAGGCAGCGGAATAAATTCTCCACGCCCATCATAATTACCATCATCATAATGATACCCTCAATCACTTTTCTATTCCACCTTCTTGCCGTCATCATCATCAATTATCCCCACAACCACAAATCATTGGGACGGAGCTCGTAGCGATCTCTCACCGGAGTGTATCCCGAAGAAGATTGAGGTCTAATTATGTGCGTTGGTGGCAGGCGATATAAAGCACGGGGGAAAAAAATAAAGAAAGGAAAATCAATGCCTTAACTAAAGGAGCAAGTGAATTATTGATGAGGAGTATGTAATGGGATCCCAAGTGTCTATTTCTCCCCCAACTTGGGCTGCTTGCTGCTCTGGCTGCTACAGTAGCAGAAGAAAGGAAGGTGCAAAAAAACATGAACATCTCCACAGGCAGTAACCTGAATGATCTGGTGCAGTAAGAAAGGCCTGAGCCCATTTCTTGTATGAACTCCAGACAATGTCCGGACATTGTCTGGATTTTCCCTATTACAGTTGTAGCACACAACAGGAGATTGTCAATGCCAGATGACTTTTCACCTACTGGAAATACTCCATTGGGTTCAGGCCAGCTGGAGTAGAGTGTGCACGAGACAGAGCGTGACGCAAACGTGTGGTCATGTAGCCCATTTGTAATTTAGTCATAAAACAACCGCACCTCTTGCCGTTCCTTGAATTGGTGATAAATTTGGCGTCGAGCCCCCTCCCTCGTCTTCTCTCCAGTTAGACATATTTGTTGGCTCGCTCCTCTCGGATAAAATCAGAGTTGAAGTGCATGTTTTAAAGGGGCTTTATAGGTGAGATGATTCATCAACAGTCTATACAGTCAAAAGGCTGTCAGGTAGCCAAACCCACGTAGGATAACACATGCCTCCATAAAGTCACCACTCATTTGCATTTCCTCTTGTTAACATTACTGTAAGACAATTGGATTTCAGGTCATTTCGGGTTTTTTTCTGTGAAAATGTTGGTAAAGCCCCTCCAGTTCTGAAAAGTGAAGCCAACGCTGGAGGGGCTTAAACTACCGCGGCCTCGCTACTGTCGCTACCAATGCAATTAGCTACTAAGATGATTTAACTCTTAGCTGTAACGTTAACATCCTATATTTTTTGTTGTCTTTTTGAACAGTTTCGCACCAGAAGCCAGATAGAGCCAGATCCAGTAAGGGTGCCACTCTGCTGCTTGTGTTAATCAGATCCACCCGTTGCTACACCGCAGTCCAAATATGGTCTCTTCCATTCATTGGTTGCAAAACGCAACCAAGATGGTGACACCCAAAAGGCCGAAATAAAGGCTTCAAAACCACAAACCAATGTGCGGACGTGACCATGTCCACTTCTTATATACAGCCTATGATTTCAGTAGGTAAACAAAGGTTGAATTAAAAAGCATTAAATACATGTAAACCTTTATTTCCTGTATGCCCTTTGGAGGTAGGAAATCAGAGGATGCATTGTTTACCCACATCACCAGTGTGCTGTTTGTTTTATTGCAAGCCAGAGTAGGCAGGCATCACTTCTGCTTGGCTGGAGGAGACGCGTACACAGGGAATGTGAATGAGAGGTAGAGAGAGAGAGCGGGCGGCCAGGTGAGACCTGAAAGCTGCCTTTGTGTCGCAGCTGGCAGTAAGAACACTGGCCTTCACTGTGAGGCGTTCTCCACACACACACACACACCAGTATACTGTACATGTTGAGGGGTTATGGGGGGGATGTTTGGTAAAACACACGAGGCAGAAAAACCGTTGCAGAGTTTGCAGATGTAACAAGGAAAAGCCTTGAGGCGGTCCTCTCCGAGGTGAACGGCCTTTTTTCGGAGCCATAAAAGTTGCTCTGTTTTTCGTTCCTGCGTCTCCAAGTCTCCGTTTTAAGATGTTAAACTCTCTCTTATTTTCTCCTTCACTTCACCTCAACTGTATCTGGCTCAGTTCAACTGGAGCTTGAAGAGCACGATGATATCTTGTCCTGTCTAAGACGATTCCAGAAGTCGGCGGCACGCATCTCAGCGGGGAATGTGGAGGCTGGAGAGAAGGTGGATGATGGTTTTGATGTGTGTGTGTCGTGTGTGTGTGTGTGTGTGTGTGTGGCTAATCAGGGATGGATGCCTTTTTTGAGAGTGCACCGGGACGTACTTCTCTCTTTACGAGCTTGAGCTGAGGAGTGATTTTGACACTTTAAAATCCTCTGCTGCCCCGTGAAACATTACCAGACAGTGCTTACTTTATTGCCATTTGATTTTTATGTGTTTAAATGTGAGTGGGGCTGCGGATTACGCTCGTCCGTCCAAAATGACAGCTCGTTGGACCATCGAAAAGTTATACCGGTTTCACAAACGAATCCCTGAACGCAGTCGCCTTTGGTTTCTCGAGGAGCGGCGACTACTGTGTACTGATCTGTATTCTTGTTTGTTTACTTCTTCCCAGGAGGAGCCCTGCAGACGGCAGTCGCGCCAGGCACCATGAGGCAGCAAGCTTGGCCTGAGAGAGTGGAGAAATCACCCTTCATCACTCTCAAGCAGGCTGGGCAGCGGAGGAAATGCAAACAGCAGAAGCAGCAGCAGCAGAAGAAGCAGCAGCAGCAGCAGCAGCAGCGCACGCCACAGCCGACACAGGCTAGCACACACATCTGAGTGTCAGCGCGGAGCCAATGGGGAAGGCGGGAAGGTGACTGAGAGAGAGCCAGAAACTCCGATTGCATCATCCTAAATGGCAATGTGGACCGGGCCACCCTCGGAGGCAGTGATGTCCTTGTTAACGCATTGTCCTTTGTTAGATCCTCCTTGTTAGAAGTCAAAAAGTCAAACCCCCCCCCTCCCCTCCCCGCCCCTGTGAGGCCACAGAGCTGAGGGGCAGAGGACAAGAGAGAGAGAGAGAGAGAGAGAGAGAGAGACATAGAGACAGACAGAGCGGAAAAAAGAGACTGTGACAGGCCCCCATGCAGGCGCGTAAGAAGTATGTTCTGCTGGGCTTGTGTGCGTGCTGCTGGCTGGTCCTCTTTTACTGGGGTGGGGGAGTCCAGCTACGTCTGCTCCGGCTGCTGACACGCCAGCGGGGTGAGGTGGCGCGCCCCTGGCCCAACTGGACCGACCGGGCCTTCCTGCCCCGCTATGCCCACCTGGACGAGCTCCAGACGGACCCCGGGACGGCCGAGTCCCCCCGGCAGCGGCGCCAGGCGTGGTCCGCCATCTACAAGGACAGTCGCTGCCGCATGGAGACCTGCTTCGACTTCTCGCGGTGTCGCCGCAGAGGGAGGGAAGGCTTCAGGGTGTACATTTACCCGTCGGAGAAAAACGACCGCGTGTCCGAGAGCTACAGGAAGATCCTGACGTCCATAGGTGAGTCCCGGTACTACACGGCGGACCCCCGCGAAGCGTGCCTCTTCGTGCTCGGGATAGACACATTGGACCGGGACCAGCTGTCAGGGCAGTTCGTGCCCAACGTGGACGAGCGTATCCGTGGTTACCCGCTGTGGAATGACGGGCGGAACCACCTGATCTTCAACCTGTACTCGGGCACGTGGCCCAACTACACGGAGGACCTCGGCTTCAACATCGGCCAGGCCATCTTGGCCAAAGCCAGCCTCAACACAGAACATTTCAGGCCAGGCTTCGACGTCTCCATCCCGCTGTTCTCCAAGGATCACCCGCAGAAGGGCGGCGAGAGGGGCTGGCTGGTGAGGAGCACCATACCGCCGCGGAGGAAGTACCTGCTGATGTTCAAGGGGAAGCGCTACCTGACGGGCATCGGCTCGGACACCAGGAACGCCCTGCATCACATCCACAACGGGAAGGACATCGTGTCGCTGACGACGTGCCGCCATGGGAAGGACTGGGAGAAGCACAAAGACGCCCGCTGTGACCATGACAACCTGGAGTATGAGAGGTAAGACCGGGGTCACATGGGGGTAGAGCAGTAATGAGGCGAAGCTTAAACCAGAAGCGTGTGTGAGTGAGGCGCCTTGCGGGGATTTACAGGAAACAGTGTCAGGTGTTGTTTTTTTTATGGGGAACACACAGCGGTGTTGTTGGGTTTGAACTTTACATGCTGTTTTATTGCTCTTTTAGATGTCACTGATTTTCAACAAGCAGTGTCAGCAGCGGATTTCGGGTCCCACTGGTTATTTGTTGTCTCTTTATTTTTTTTATGGCTGCACAAGTTTTGATCGTTTAGCTTTATTATGTTTAGCAGTCGCTTTTCGAGATCAAAGAGTTGACACACAGACTGGAGTCCCTGGGAATTTGAGATCCAGGTCACCGTTTCCAGCGATTCTTGTATTCGTCAAAGCCAAACAGCGGTTGTAATGGGCTCAGCTTGTTAGAACTGACCTTGAGCTCCTCTGTTATTCAGAGGAAATACATTATACAACGGACAAATAAGAGTATTATGAAGTAACAAGTGCACAACGCAGTCATTTCCAGTTTGTAGTCGGGTTTGTGCTACTATAAGGCAAAGAAATAAACAGCTTCGGCTAATTACGGCTGAAACTAAAGAGGCAAAGGAAAGGTCACCGCTAAAGAATGGCTGTGTGAAATTTTTTGATTACCTCGGTGAATAAGGTTTTCTTGCTGTTGTTGTTGCTGCATGGAAGATAAGCTTGCAATTTTGGTTTTAAATTAGTTTACTGATTAGACGGTGGGTGTGGTGGATAAAAAGGCCAGTCGAGTCCAGCAACATTAAGAGCAATAATTTATCATTAAAACCAAATAATTTCAGCGCATGACCTTTTGCCGGGGCTGGAAAACAGTTTGCACAAAAGGCATATGCTGCTGTACGATATATGTTCCCCACTTCAGCCCTATGTACTGTGGGCTTTTCTGCAGAGTGGTTTTCAAGTATGCGAGTGCCTTTGTTGAGTTAATAATGAAAAGCTTTGGGAAACACGCCCATCTGCCTAATACATGTTGCAGCAGCGACTTGGTAAACATGTCTCATCTCTTTTCTTCTACTGGCTTATTGGAGCTCAGACAGTGATTTAGAAAGCAGATGTAAATAAGATGTGTGAACTCAAAACACACAATGGGAACTTTTCCATTGTGAGATTGTCAGTCAGACTCACAGTCGAGGTTGAATATCGCTAAAAATCGTGTTTTATCGAATTATGGCTGCATATATTTCATTGAGGAGTGGAGAAGGATGAATAATAAGTAATAGAAGACGACTGAGCATTGGCTTCATGCAAGGTCATCGTCTTCTATGATTCCACACAGCAGTCATTAAATAGTTCATATAGAGGAGATGTACCACGTTGCCACTCTGTCTCACTCCGACTTGCTTAACTTACACTCTGCAGTAAAAGACTCTGAAGCCGAAGTGCTGACAGAGCTCCTCGTTATGAAGTCCGGGCCCGTCCATTCATACACAGATACCAAGGATAGTGTCACGGTGCAGAACATCCAGACCCAGGAGAAGATGGATTTCAGGGGAAGCAAAATTGTACTGCATACTCCTCCACCTCCTAAATTAATCAAAGTATCAGGTATGCCAGTACCAGCAGCCTTCCCACGAAACCTATCTCTCATTATTTATTTGTAATCTCTGTCACGTGATGCCAACTGGGCTCAAAAATACATTTTCCCCATAGATCGACTTTGGGAAATTGACGCCTGTAACTCAGGCGAACATTTTGTTTTTGAGGTGAAACAACTGCCAAGTACTGAAAATAGTTCTTATTTGTCTCATTAGGTCGTGAAAGTTGTAAAACTCACTAACAGCTGAATCCAGGGTTATTTTCCAGAGGCGTAATGAGCCGCCGTTCATGTGAGCGAGCCAGTTTTGTGGAGGCAGGTTTGTAAGCATCTTAATTTAATCAGCGAACACTCAGCTCAGACTTATTTTCATTATCGATTCATTTGCTGATGATTTCCTCAAACAGTTAAGCTCATTAATGGTGAGAAAATAATGCAAATTAAGAGCCTGGGGTGACAAGTTCAAATAGCTTTTTTTCCCTTCTTCTTCAAGTAAAAAAAACAGCATATTTACATGTGAAAGACTGGTTTAAGTTAAATAAATACAACTAAATTAAATAATGAAAGATTAGATTCATATTCTTTTATCTGCATCTTTGAATCCAACCCTCATTGAAATCTAAAGGCACCGGGAGTTGGGAGTAGTTTTTCTTGCGCTATCAAACGCTCATAGCAAGTCGCTGCACAATAAGACCTTTCAAATATGATTTCCCCGGGAAGAGCAGTTGGGTGATGGTTCCGATCCAAGCACACTCCTTGCTCCTGTGGCCTATAACTGGCTACCTAAGGCTTGTTTACATTGGGCTGGGGACGGAGCTGCTCCACATTGTATGAATGAGCTCATTTATTCCACACAGCCCTCTACTCAGACACTCGGGTGGGTGGGGTGGAGTGGCGGAGGACAGTGGGGGAGTCCCATGTGATATTTTTTGCGGTAGATTTGGATACGGCAACGGCTCTGATGGTGTAAGGGTGTGAATGGGGGGGAGGCGATGGCAGAGACAGCTGCTGTTTGTAAGGAAAACACAAAGCTGGACGATTTTTTTCCTTCTTTTTCTCCCCTTTTGTATTTAGCCCTTTTTCTCTGGAAACAGGAGGCTTTTAGCCTTTTTAGAGAGAGAGAGCGAGAGAGAGAGATGTGCAGGAGGGATGTGGGGAGGGAGGGAAGGTGAGGCTCCATCTCTCTTTTTGCATCCTTTTGAATGTCCCTTTGGGGAGAGAAGAAAGGGGTTGCAGAGGGGAGAGCATGGAGGCCGAAGCCAAATGATCCAAAGGGAAAGAAAAGAGGACAAACAAACTACACAAGCTCATGGTTTCTCTTTGAAAAAAACCATGTCGAGACACACCCTTGCCTCTCCATCTGCCTGCTGGAATATTATCCCTCCCTCTTATGTCTTTCCTTCCATTTTCTCAATCTTCTCTCTTGATTTCCGCCAAAAATCGCCGCACCTGAAAAAACAGTCCATGTCACCGAGCGAATGTGAGACTCGCTGCTATATATGCATGAGATTGCGTCTGTGTGAGAGACTGAGTCACGGTCAATGAGGCTCTTAGAAGGTGGCACCAGGTTAATGAGCGCATGCATCTGCTACACCAGCAGATTAGCCCTGAGGGACCTGGACATGATGTCAACGGAGGGACAAAGGGCGCAAGAGGGAGGAGGAGGAGGAAGGAGGTAGGAGGAAGGGGGACTCAGACGCACAGATCAATGGACTGTCATGACATCATCAAGTAAAGACGTTAACATCCCACCCCCTTCTTAGACCAATGCGAAGATGACAGTAAAATTGCGTATTATTATTTGAAAACAGGAGAGATCGCTGTTTGTGTCCAGTGAGAAATATTATTTAATCTTACATACGTAAGTTAAGTTACTGCATACTTAAAGATACACAGCTATCTAAAAAACAAACTCATTTTGACCCAAACCATAATATTTTCCTAAAACTAACTCGCAAACACAGAAGTTTGTTTGGAAAAGACAGTCTTTGCATGCAAACCACATCAGTTGACGAAGGGGAACTTGTACGTGGAGCTTTGGTTGAATAACCTCCAATGAAAAAAGTTCTCAGTCGGGTCTCTGGATGATCCTGAATCACCCCCAAAGAAATCCACCAAGAGATCATAGCCTGCAACCCAAGCTTATACTCGCATCACTGTGCCAAGCAGTCACTACCAAAGAAGGCAGTGTGAAGCTGCCCTTCCATGTTTTTTTTATTTTTGTTGCTGGACTGCTGAATAGTTGCATAATCTTTTTGGCTTCATGAAACACTGATAATACCTCCATGTTTTTTAGGTTTTCAAAAACGGATTAAGTTTAAATACCTCCGTCCCCATTTCTATTAAAACAATTTGACTCTTTTAAGTGCAGAATGATTCGTAAATGGCACCCCAAAAATCTCATTAAAACACCCCATAGGGAAGAGGAAATCTGAATAAGAACAGAAGGTGCCTGGAAATACGTTTTGGTTCTATTGAATTTGTGAGCGACTGTGTGTGCGTGCATGTCCATGGATTATGGATGATAGGGGAGAAAACAGAACGGAGGAGCAAAAAGAGACAAGTTGGAGGTAGGGCACGGTGGTACCCAAGGCAATAAGAGCAGCAAGACAGAAAGGAAGAAAAAGGAGAATGTCATGTGGTAAAGATTACAAAAGAAAATATAAGGGGGGGAAAGAGCGAAGGGATACCGCGGGCAACTTGAGGATGAAGCGAGAATGAAACGGAGCAAGAGGGAGGGTGACAAAATGGGAGAGAAAGACAGAGCGGAGAAAGAGGGAATTGGAAGAGTGGGGGAAACTTGAAGCGAGGGAGAAGCTGTGCTGCAGCCTAATGGCCTAGTTTCCCCTCACTTTAGAGGATTCTCCAAGAAAGGGGAGAGAAACGTGCATTGTACAGCGCATGTAAATGAGCAAGAGTGTGAAAAACAAGAGAGGGGAGGAAGAAAGAGAGCGAGATGCAAAAGGTAGCGCGGAGAAACGCAAAGCTTCCTTTTTGGACCAGACGAGAACCGGGTGTTTGCGAGGGGGGAACGGGGGGTTCGGCCTTCCACGTCAATTTGTATTGAGGTGGGATGGCAATAAAAACGCGACGGCCTCGGTGTATAAGGGCTTGTTCTGGGAACCCGACGGGTCATTATTCATCATGACCCTTCCCTTGGAGGAACTCGAGGTTGCCGAGAGAGAAAAGAGTGAGCAGTCAGACTTTAAAACCTTGGTAACAGTTCAGGATCAATGCAGAATAGCAATCAGATGAAACACAACTCGAGCTACGGTTAAAAAACATTTTTTTTGGAAGGAAATGCTTTCGAAATGCTCTCATACATGCGTAATTTGAACAGGAAATTAGCAGATTTCTACACTGCCTCGCACGTTAACGCGGTATTGTTCTGATCCCAATGTGACGAAAAGTGAAATCGGCAAAGCGGTGTCATTGTTATCTGCAGGTAAGACGTCGATGCACGGTTTGGATTAACATGTGCATGTGTGTCTGTCAGCGGCGTACGAGAGCGTGCACAATTTTGAGATTTTGGCAGAGCAAATGAGAAACGCTGCAGCCCACTGTAATTAGGGCCTGCAAAATTGTACCTCTGAAGATGCTGTGGTCTCAGTGTGTGTGTGTGTGTGTGTGTGTGTGTGTGTGTGGTTTTGTGTGGCCTCTGTTTAGAATGCTTGGAAGTGAGAGGCACCCTTGTGATTCTCTGGCACTTGGTGCTCTCCTTCCTCCGTTCTTTTTTTCGCCTCCACTCCAGCTCGTATCTTTCGAAAATCCCACGCATCGGTCTTCCTCGCCTTCCACTGTGCTTTTGTTGAAGTCCGGTCAAATATATTTTGCAGAGTCACAGCGCTCCAACCGTGCAGCCGGGGTTGAATCCAGGGCACGGAATGAACCCGCTTTCCCACGGGGCCGATGCAAGCTGATTGAGTTTGTTTTCCTTCAAAAGGTGCCTTTTTTTTGGGATAATAACAATGGATCAAGCAGTGAGAGTGTAATGAGAAAGCGCTCACTCATAGTGATGAGCCCACAGGTTATTATCACCCTGCTCTGCAGTTCCTCTCTGATATATGGAGTGTTTTAAGGTTAGGGTTGGGCTCTCCTTAGCGCAGTTTTCTCAACAGGAGTACAAAAACAACAGCAGCTAGCTGGTGAAAATAATTAGTGGAGACCAGAAACTCTAAATGAATTTGTTGCTCCTTATCTTGTTGATGTAACAAATCAGTTTTAAAGCCCGTCACCTGGCAACGTATAAGAGAAAACGTAGTGATTTTTTATTTGAATCTACACGACAATGAATTTACATTGGTTGAAACCAATCAATGTTGGATGCAGGATCTTAAAGGGTTAAACATCGTCGATTTCAGAGTGAATGTGCAGCAGTTTATTACATCAAGACCCCAGTGTTATGTTAAGAAATGTTATGTTTATTTGTACAAGGATATCTCAACACATTTGGGCCAAGAAATAATTATTTCAGCTTTAGGTTTGACCCCATCTGAAATTCCAGCGTTTCTCATTGTTGCTCCAGCCACAGCTATGAGAAAAGTCAAAAGGCGTGTTTGCAAGGTCACACAATCAGTTAAACTTCACTTCAACTGACGGGAATGATTTTCTTTGGCCGTCACATGAACGTAGAGGAGGGCTCCGTGTTGGGACGCTTCCTATTCCACCCCCACAGCTTTCATTCCTCAGTCTTGAGAAACGCTGTATTCTCGGTCATTGTAATTCTTTCTCGTTACATGTTTCGCGGTTACAATCCTCATCCCCTTATTGTTCCTTCAACCACTTCCAGAATGCTCCTATTTCGGTCGGAGTTTCTCGTCAGTCTCCCTCCTCCGCTTTTTCAAAAATATCATTTATCCGTCTAGTCTGAGGGCATTCAATGAGACGAAAACTTGCTGTTTACAAGCAGCAGTGGCAAAACCAGTGACGCCGGAGTCACACCACCTCATGAGGCGATCAACGGCTTTGTTTTGTACCAGCTCTCCAACAATATTTGTCATACAGAAACTGCCTAGTATCTGCCACACCCAGGCTTTACCTGCATGTTGGAAGGCTTCATTTTTGATCCTACAATGAAGAGCAAATCTAAACGCTGTGATAGACAAGTGCACACATACATGCACTTGTAAGGATTTTGCACTCCGAATAATTCTTTCTCTACCATGTACCTTCTCGGCGTGCATCCTCTGCACAACCCCGTAACATTTCTTCCAACATCTTGTCCTCCTCCTCCTCCTCTCACTTTTCTTTCTTTCTTTCTCCATACTTAACTTTACAGAGTCCTCCTACAGTTGAGTGCGAGCTTCCTACCATATTTCCCAGCTCCGGTATGCATAATTTATCAGCAGAACCCTGCTTCCCAACGAAGGCAAACTTTTTTTGACAGCGCTGCTTTTGTCTGTAGTTTTTTTTCCACACACGATTGTCTCGCACGCCATCGTGTCGGCGGCATGCACATGGATTCACACATGCACGCCGTGACCAGCAGTGTCCTTTTTCGCTCTCACTCGCTCATGTACACATCCCTCCCTCTTCGCAGCTCACCCGGCATGCATGATTTGATGAGTCGGACGGCAGGCGGAAGGTTAGGAGAGGAGAGATCTTAACAGTAGACGAGTGTCAAAGGAGGTTTCATCGTATCCACTCTAGTATAGACTGACTGAGCTACCAGGACGCCCCACCAGAAAAATGGCTTGTTGTTGAACAGTTGCCAGGCAACCAGCGGAAACCCCAGTAAGATGCTGCTCAGAGCAAAAAAAAAAAAGTCTGACAAGTAGCCCCCCGCATTGTCATTTATAGACTTTGAAAAACAAGATCTAACGTATTAATTTGCTTAAGAGGTTTCCTAGGTGGCTCATGTTCCCTCTTTTTTTCTAAACGTTCTAATCCAAGATAACCTGCCACTGGCTCTCTGTATTAATATCTGTCCAACAGGAAGTGAATTTGGGAAGTTCCCAAACTTTCATATTACACCATTTTTCAGAATTCAGCATTCCTTTTTGCTCATTTATTATTCATTAACAAAGCCATAAGTTACAACCCATAAGCCCTTCATAAAGGGTGCTTTATTGGAAAGTGGTACCCCTTAAACAAAATGCTATCCAGAGCTAAAACTATTTCTAATAACGCCTAATGCCAACATGCCAGGAATCATTTCTTTAAGCCTGCTTTTCAGTGGAGGAATTTCAGGATGACACATTTAACTTGTCAGAGGTCTTCCATCCTAAAAATCATAAAAATCTAGTAATTTTATGCAGCTAATACAAGCCAGCTGCTTCAAAGGAGGGCACCTTTCCTGTAATATCCTCTGTCTGGTGGTTGACCTCGCCGTGTTCACTTATTACAGACATATGTGAAAACAGTGAGGATTTAAAAAAAAAAGAAAAATGCATCTCTTTGATTGTCCCAAGGACTTTCGGAGGCAACGGTAGCTCACGGGTCACAGAGGTACAAACCGTGACTTGCCGATAATCCCGGCTGGGCATATAACCTCAATTTATTTCAAATGATTTCAAGATCTGTGTAATTCAGGTAGACGATAGCAAGTGGTGCTGCGCTGTTACAGTGGGGGCCTCTGTGTCTCGCTGATAATGTGGGTGATTTAATGCGGGAGACCAGAACCAAATATAACATGCTGGACAAGGTATTGAGGAAAAATCTCTCAGATTTACGCAGAGAAGCCAAGAACAGGGAAAGAGGCAAAGGGGAACTGTTAAGTAGTTAAAAGTTTATCAGGGTCTGGGTGGTTTCTGATTATATGCAGAACATTTTGTGGGCTTTGCCCAGGGTCTGGTTTTGTGGATTTCAAGCTACTCGTGGTTAAAAGTTATGTTTAAAGGTTGTTAGTTTTTAAAACTTAACCATTCTACGTAAAACAATCTGTTACATTAGCAGAGACACTTGGAGTGTTAGCATGAATGCTACGTTAGCTACTGAAGGATATAGCCATCACATATTATAGACCCTTCAAAAACTAAGATAATATTTCTTCAGGGAGTGCAGTTTGGGACAGTGTGGGCTCCAGGCAGCTCTGACAGCTTGACAGAGTAGCAGCAGGGGGCGGGGCTTATCAAAGGGTCAATTGCGTTAAATGACTCAGTCTTGGCCAGACTCCCAAGTCCCCAGCTTCTAGCGGTGAAATTTGGGGGTCCTGCGTCCAACAATTTTTCACCGGCAACCTGACACCAACTTCAGGCAGCAACCGGCAACGTGTGCAGAAAACGTCTCTGCTCTCTTTTTTTTTTGCCGCTGCTTTTATTTCGACTAAGATTTCAGGGCCAGCAGTAATTTACAAGCAATGTTGAATTATATATACCAGCAATATTGGGGGTTCGTCATTTTCACAGACCTCACACTATGCACAATTGTTCAGTCATGCTGTCTGTGGTCGGGGATAAGGTTGCACTGTACTATTTGCTGACTGCTTATGAGTAACAGGAGTTTTCGCGGTCTACCAGCTCCTCGTTCCCCAATTACCTCAGCTCGTCCATTGTTCTCCTTTAAAAACTGTGGTATACATATTGAGTGGGAGGTTCCAGTCTATCAGGTGTCTATCAGGTTTCTTAAGGAAGGCCGTTTGGCCCCCGGGGGCCTTGCTCACTAGTGTGGATGTCCTCTTAATGGTTGCCCATTCAGCGACCTAATGGGCCCTTTATCAACCCCAGCTAACACCGCCGCGATCATAGCAGGAAAAGCCTCTGGCGACCTTGCCTGCTTTTGTCCGGGCCAACTGGAGCGTAAAAGCTTTGACAATGACAATGCAGTCGGGAGAGAGAGAAACAGGGAAGGCATTTTCTCATTCCTTATGCAGTTAAGGAGATGAACCACTGCTCACTGGCCTGGATTTCACTTGTTTACTGTTTTTTGATAGCATCTGTTTGACCCTTGACCTCAAGCCCACGCTGTAAGAGTCTACGGGTAAGAGATTATGGAGCCGAGGAAGATGGAAGATTAGTGATGTCTCTGTGAGAAGGCACAATCGTTAATGGATTATTAACTTCTTTTATTATGTTTTTAAAAAATGATATGAAAGAAAGATTTGCAGAAAGTGTTTTAGAAGTTCAAACCATTACTGTGGAAAAGAAGCCAGCGGCCAAATCATTACTTACAGACACACAGCACTCCAGACCAGATTTTGCCTCAATGAGGCCACTCCAAACACATTCTGAAGATTCCTTTTTTTTTTTTTTTTTCAAGCACTTCCTCACAGGACCCCTCAATTGCCTGAGATGTATGGTGTAAAAATTAGGTCAAAAAATATTGTGTAGTAAGTTTCCAATAAGATGAAAAGACTTTTTAATAGCAGCTTTTTTTTTCTTCTTTCTCTTTGATGTCGAAAGGAGCGCTCCGATTGGCCGGTCCACAGATGCTGACTGATACATATTGATAATCCCGATCACTGGTGGTGGGGGGTTCAAAGGACTCACGAATACGTGCTGCACTGTGTTGAAATGATCTATGCATCTTGGTTTGTAATAACACAGTGGGGATTGGGGTTAAACTGGGATTTGGAGTCTCAGCAACCTAATATTTTTTATCCAAACTACTTCATAACCCGATATATATTGCTTCATTATTTCACTCGTAAATCTTCTTTTATTGCCTGTTTAATGAGTGTGTGTAGTTCTGCAAGAAACGTCTCGATGAAGCTTTTTCACACTTTCTCTCCGACTACGTTCTTCCTCAGAATCTTCTGCTTGAGCAAATAGTCGTCACTTCAGGTGTTCAAAACGTGATTAGTATCGGATAACAGACTGTCTCAGAGTCTTCGTTGGAACCCGACCTGTCTTCCATGGAATTATCTGAGGAGTGCTTATCATACTTGTTATTCTAGTACCGAAGGAGCACGGTGTACTCTTTTTTTTTAATTAATAAGTGAGCGGTTTGGGAAGGGCACGTGTCGGTGTAAGTGGAGCACGCGGTTTCTGTTAATCTCTCCAGTTGTGTAATATCACAGAGGTTTTGAAATGGCCTACTGTTACTGCTTCTGTTGTGTTTATAGCCAACACCTCTTTGTCCAATACCGTTGCTTAGAGAAAAAGGGTGGAAGCCACTGACTCAACTGCACCGACCTTACAAATAATAGATCCTTATCATGTTGCTTTTTCCCACATTGTGAATTGCATGGCAGGGAAATAATGATTAATTTCCTTCTATGGAAATGTAATACACTCATCAGGAGTTGGAAAGTGCGTCACATGATGTGTGCCCCAGATAAGGCCTTGCCACCTAGCGAATGAAGAACGTGTAGAAGATCATGAATTACTCATGAGTCCCGGTGTTGAACTCTTATTTAATGATAGCCGTGCGGGGTCGCCCCCATACCTCGTGGCCCGTCTCCCTCCTCATCACCTTTGATGAATGAGAAACAAGTCGAGAGGGAGCGAGTCAAAACTTCCACTTAAGTTGCTCTCAAAGTGTCTCCCGCGCCGGAGTCTCACAGCAAAAACTGCACCATAGACACAAACCCTGCAGAGCCACGGTCGCACTTCAGAGGCTTTGATGTATGGCCTGCTAAACTTCCTTGTCAGGTGGCCTACTACGCCGAAACAACTCACCTACAGCGCGCGACCGAACGCCACTGCACCCAACGTACACACACTTTGTCAGGTCGGCGTGAAGAATTGGCTTTGTGTCGCCTGCGCCCACTCAACCTACAAAGTCTCCCCTCTAGATTAAAAGCTCCTTCACACCACGCCGGTGACTCATTCCAATACACTTGCTTATTTCAGTCCTCATTTCCTTTACATTATACACGCCATTAAGCGTGGTGAGTTCAATGCCGTGCTCTTAATGATATAGTGTGCATCTCCTTCTTTAGCGAGCAGGTGCATCAGGGCGGGTGAGGGGAAAAGATTGCATGGTCAAATTTTCTAATCATTCGGATAAAGGAAATGAGAAATGATAGCAGGTCTATAAAACACAGTGGTGCTAAATGCTAACAGCAGCATATGCTAACAGGCAAATGTTTCGTAAGCATGTTGCACATTTGCTAATTAGCAGTGAACACAAAAGGCTGATGGGGGAAATCATTAGTTTAGCACTTTTTAAATACATTGTTTTTGTATTACGATTCCTCGCCTCCCCAAGTCGCCTATCTGTCTCAATTTCTGTGGTCCGATTCAGATTGGGATTTTTTGTTGCATGTCATTCCCCGCCTCTCTTCTCGCATTTCCCATGTCTCTACTATTACTATCAAAACGAATCCTCCCCTTATCTGTCAATAAGAAGGATAGAGGTGTAATGAACCCCACCCCAACAGGTGCAACAAAGCCAACAGCCATGTTCCATGTCTGATTAGGGTAATACCAAATACATTATTCATTATCATCTGGGGACAATGAACGTTAAAACTTGGACCTTCTGGTGAAGCCAGGTAAAAAAAGTCAGTGGATGACTCGGAATCATCCTGCGAGAACCATGAATGTCCGTTTAAAACTCCATATCGCTGAGGCTGGACCGAAGTGGTGGCCTGACAGAGTAAGCCTTCCTCGAGCCTAAGAATGAACCTGAATGAAAAATGATATGTGATGTATTCCCCGGCGCTGCACCTCACACTCTGCCAATTCTCTCGGAGTCGTTCATCTTTAGCCCCGGTGTATTTATTGACCGCGGTGATATGTTTACACCATTACTACTATTAGCTTGCTGTTGGCATCTACGATGACGACCTCTAACAGTCCGCCAGTGGCATTCATTGTCACCCCTAATCTTTCCACCCAGTACCAAACACCAGATCACACTCGCATGGCCCCTACACACTATTTTACACTGTTTCCTGTCCTTCCTGCTGCTCTTTGTTTCACTTGAGCGTTCCAGCTCATGTTCCCCCCCGTACGCCCGGTCGGTAGCCCTGCCTGCTCCGCCCTGCTTCTCTATCTCCAGCTGTCCCCTGGTTATCACTGTCTGTCTCCGTCCACTGGCCGACAGTAACCAGAGCACTCGGCCTCCGTCTCTCTCTCTCTCCACGTAGTGACCTTCCCTCTCTCGCAGTAAGATGAGCCTTCTCATGCTCATCCCTCCTTTCCCCTTCTCTTTGTCGTCTTGCCCTCCCGCTCTCTATTTCGGTTTTATATCCTGGAGGAAAAAGGGATTCGCTCTGTCTGCCACATTTACTTTTATTTCTAGAATGCATTGTTGCCTTTCATTCTGCTGCTCCTGCGTCCCGCTTGCCTTTCAGCCCATACGGATGTAACGTGATCAGGTGCGGTGTGTGTGAACCAGCTCGATTAGAGTCACTTCACAAAGTAGATGGTGTCTTTTTTCCTCATGCAAGTTCCGCTCCTCAATCCCTTAATTCCTGATGAAACAGTCTGGCCATGTGGTGGAAGCAGTATTCAGATCCTTTACTTTAGGAAGTACTAATAGCACAGAGTGAAAGTATTTCATTTTAAGTACAAATCATATGTGCGTTATAAGCATGCTTTCTTGTGTAAATACTACATTTAAAACAACTGATACTTCAGCCGTCACACAGATGTAGTAGTAGTATGGTATAAATGTGTATAAAAAGTGGTATAAATGGACATTTTAGTGCTTAATTATATATGCTTTCTTCTCCAAACACACGACCACACAAACATGCATCATTCCTGCAGGTAAAATACTTTATCGATTTGCCAATAACAATAAGGCAATGGAGAGCGTGTGGAGGGCATAGAGAAGCATTTTCGTTTGCACGATTCAGACAAACAAAAAGCGATTGCGAGTCGGTGTCCAGTGCATTAAGCTCCCTTTACCAGCACCCAGCCGGCCTCTAGCTCACTTACTATGCACATGCGAGCACTTACACACACTGTCACACTCCATCATGGCCTCTAATAGGGTACAGGCTGATGGAGCAGCCAGGCCTGCTCAGCAGACAGTGGAAGAGTGAATCTATATTCAGTCTCCTCCTCTCCCCCGCCTCCCCCCCCCCTCTCCTCTGGAGCCTGATGAACTCAAGGGAATCCATGGAGCCAATAAACACAGCGTGATCTATTGAAGTCCCCCCCCCACCCTCCAATGCAATCCATTAATCCATGGGGCATGGACTGTTTTCTGTGTAGTGTCTGTAAGTGGTAATTTTTTTTTATTCCAGCGTCCAGCAGTGAACAAGGTCCAGTGGTTTAATGAAGGTTTGGTGCATGTGTGTGCAGGCATTAGCAGTTAGCAGTTCGGTGTGTGACGGAGGGCCGTTAAGTGAAAGCGACAGAGTCGGAGAGGAAAGAAAAAGAGGGAATGGATTAGATAATGAGTCTCGGTTTTCTCAGGGTTTGCGGCTATCGGTTTAGTTCAAGGCAGGCGGCAGCGGGTGAGCAAGTGGGAGTAACTAAGTTAGCGTCCCATAAACTGTAACTTCTCACTGCCACGTTGCCTCTGAGGTTAATGCAATGATGATTAAAGACGCCGGGCTTTATTGATCCCTGTGGAGACATTCTCTTCATCCGGCGGTCAGGAGGAGCTCCAGGACAGGTGGCGGGGCTGGGAGGCTCCAGACTTACCTCAGCGCGAAATATATTCTTTCATTCGGCATCTCCGTCAGCACAAAACCTCCCGTAGCTTCGAGTTGTGGTGAATGTGTTCAGATATTTTTGTCTCGACATCTCGCACTCGAATCAAGATCAACCAGGCTTCCTCATTTGTATAATTATTATTCTTTTAAATTTGTTTATTTGGGATAAACCCCTTGAGACATATTAACATATTAACATATTACGCAATCACTGCATAATAACAGAGAAATAACAGAAAAAAATAATAATAATGCATTCAAAAAAAGAAAAGAGAGCAAAAAGTAAGTGCAGCTGTGTTAAGGCACCTGCATTCTTTCTTCTGCACCTTTTGACTTAATTCCTCACCTATTAATCGAACAGGCTGCACTGTAATGTGTTTTTTTTAGATATTATTTCCTGGTTTTATTCCCCACTGGTGACTTACCATGAGTAGAAAGCATATAATAGCATTTGCTCATTGATATGGAAACTCTCAGCTGCAAAGGAAGAACAATTAGGATAGAAACTATAACAAGACTTAAATTAAAATCCAGTGTGGATTATCTGGCTTTGGCGAGTTGAATGTGCGTGGAGGTCCGCAAAGGGCTCCTTATCCCAAAATGAAAAACACCATAAAGGATGATGAGCCTGCTTGGCTTCAACCTTAATATGAGCGGTCTCTGGCGATGTCCAAAACCATCGTGTGTGCGTTTCAAGATGTTCTCCCAGCACTTATAACACGCTGTAGACCGGTGCAGTGGTGTGTGTGGCTCAGCCAAACGACAGCAATATCATCCCGAGAGGCTTTTGGTTACAGATTTCATCGGAAATTAGGCGGCAATTGTCGAAAATAACATTTGATTTTGTGTGTGTGGAGGCTACTTGGCCATGGGTGTGCAAATAGTGCTGAGTACCCTCTTTATTCATTAAGCCTATAATGGGGCCTTTGTCTCTATTGGAATGGTTTTGCTCAGCGATTATGGACTGGAGAGGTGCCATCCTGGTGTTATGATCTCCCTATTTGATGGGATATATAAACTGGTGGGCTTTGAAAGTGAACGGGAGAACCACAAAGAGAGGAAGCATGGCCGAGACAATTATTAGTTTGTTACTCTCTCTCTCTCTCTCTCTCTCTGTCTCCCCCCCCCCCCCCCCCCTTTAGTCTTACGGTAATGCTCCATTGATCTATGCTGGGAAAAGATATTGCTAATTCACTGAACCCTGCTTAGCCTCTGCTCTGCCTTGGGCTGATTGTACCAGTTCATCTAATGTTCCCTTTTTTCCCCCCTGTCCGAGCTTTCTCCTCCCTGCTTCCCTCGGCTGCATCAGGCCAGCCGGACACGTTTAACCCCTTCAGCCTTTCAGAGTGCTGCGGGGCCGGCTGGCGGCTAATAGCCAGGGCAGAGTCGTCTCTGCAGGCGAGTGGCGCTAATGATGACAGCGCCAAGAGTACCGGCGTCAAGTGAACTGAGTTGGTAAAAGCGATCAGCAGTGTGTGTGTGCTTTATGAGAGAGAGAGAGAGAGAGAGAAAAAAACTTGAGCTGCAGTTCTAACTTTCAGAAATGATTAACTGCCGACAAATTAAATTTAATGATGACTCTGAACTTTCCTCCCGTCCCCCTCCCCCCCACCCCAGCCTCATTCTTTCATCCAGGGAACCATATACGTGTATAAATACCTCAAATGAGGTCTAGGTTCAATCACGAAGCTGCTCATTAAGTCATAGGTAGCTCTTGATTAGACTACGTCAGCTGCAAAAAAAAAAAAAAAAAAAAGCTGCGATTGATGCAGGAATTCATGAGAAAACTGACTGGAAATAGAGAATGGAGGTTAAAGCTGGCATGCATGGACAAAACAGCAAACTAGACAATAAATGCAGGTGAGAGGAACAGTGGTGACAAAAATAATATATAGCATAGATAAAAGAAAGCATGTAATGAATGTCCAGGGGGAGCTTTTTTTATTATTATTTTGAAGTCAAATATTAGTTTTATGGTTTATTTTGCCTCTTTATCTCTGTCTCTCGCTCACAAACACTCAGGCCTTAAGCCACGATGCTCCCGTTTCCCTCTCAGATATCCCTTGATCCCTCACTGCAACATAAGGACGCCCGTTTCTACCCACATTCATCATCTGAATGTCAGGGGTGGGGGCAACCTCTGAAGCACAGTGGATACAATTAAACTAAACCCATAAGAATTGCGTCTGTAATTTTGCCGAGGGCAAGAGACTTAAAAAAAAGAGGATAGTCCGTCTAAATGCTGGTTTTCAGCCGTTTGTTCAAAAAGGACAGCACAAGAATAAATTAAGCGATTCTGTAGACCTTTGGTACCATCTGGTTAGTATTGATATTTCTTTTAAAGATGAATGAATGAAAAGTAATGTAGGGTACAAACAAAACCAAAAAAAAGAGGAAATGCTGCGTCGAATAATTCTGCCAGAAACATTCAAGGTGAGTGCATCAATGCAGTCAATCAAGGGTTCTCATGTTCAGACTTCAATTTGCAAAGAAAGAGATTTGAGAAATATTTTTTTTGGAAAGCACTCTCTTGCTGGGATTGAGCTCAGCCAAGAGACAGTTAGCCCTGCTTAGCACAAAGACTGGAAACAGGTGGAAACAGCTAGAACGGCTCTGCCAGAAGGTAACCAAACCCCCCCCCCCCCCCCAACCTATTTTGGATGTTTCCCCAAACGTCAAACTATTCCTAAAACAAACCCCTTGACAAAAAAACAAAATGTCAGAATATTTCATTGTTTTTGGCGTGCGACATAAGGTGATCCAACGGAGCATTTGGAAAACGCCACCGCCGTCGTGGCCTTGCTCCAAACCTTGCAGTCGCCCGGGCGTTTGATAGGATTTCCATCACCTGTTTGATGCTATTGGAGGGCTGTTTACACGTCAATCAGGCAGCAGAACGCTCTCTTTGATGGAGCTATCAAAGGGAAAAGATGTCGACTTCATGGGAAGTGTTCGGTGTGTGTGGTTGGACCGCTTTCTCTGTGCCCCTCTGTGTGTGTGTGTGTGTGGCGATGTCAGAGAATGGTGTTTATGGTCCAACTGAGGCGTGACATTTTAAAAATGCTCCATGCAAATCTCTTTTCCTCTCCGTCTGCCTCTATTCCTCTTTTCACCTCCTCCTTCCTGTCACATACTGTATCGTCCTTTACCCCCCCTCTCATCTCCTCTCCTCTGTTTTTTGCATCCATCTGCACCTTAAAAAATGTACATTTCCATAACTTTAAATATGCACACTAGGCGCCAATCACCATTTTGTTTTTCATTTCGTGTCGCCTTATCAGGCCTCTCCAGATGTGCGAGAGGGATGACAAACTCGGGAGTCAGGTAGCATTTGCGCCGCTTTTGGCAACTCGTGGAGTTTTCCCCCAGTGAGCTTCCCCCCAGAGGCCGCCGTAGTTCCCACTCTTGTTTTTCCACAACGAGCGAAAAAACCTGTGATTGGCTCGAGGGCTGTTCCCCACGTGCCAGTCAACTAGTCTGACTTAATTACCCACTAATCTCTCAGCTGTCAGCTTCTGAGGCGGGAGCTGGAGCGACTTCAATCTCCCGCTCTTCTCTGAACCTTCTCCCCGAGAGCGTTGCGGGTCCCCGTGGAGAACCCCCCCCCACCCCCCACCACCACCCCACTCAAAGCAGACAACGCAAGACATCAAATTCCCGCCGTCAAACCTGCTTCGACAGCCGGCAGACGTCAGCCACCCACAGGAAATTGAAATCCGAGGTTGGAGAAAAAGGAACTGTAATTTTTTTCGCTAACATAAAGCAAAAAAAATGCAAGACGTGTCTCAGGGAGTGGTTGATGGACAGCTGGAGGGGAATGAAATGAATTTCTCCCTGGTGTGTGTGTGTGTGTGTGTGTGTGTGTGTGTGTGTGGTATTGATGTCAGCGTTTGTCACAGAAGCAGGATTGTTAGTTTACACGTCACCTGAAATCTGAACCCTGGCATTTCCTGCTTTTCTACTTTACGTCGCTTTGAGCAAATTCAGCTAAAAGTGTAACTGATATGTTTTTCCCCCTGAGATGTTTTTTCATTTGACTTTAGATTTCCCACCAACTACACAATGATGTGATATTTGCCAGTTGAATGCCTGTTTAATTGTCCGCCTTCTGCATTTTAACGTAAACTCTATTGTCACTGAGGAGAAACTTCTCTTGCAAACATGATAGATGTAAGACACTAAGTGCATCATTTGGTCAAAACGACTGCCATCACCTGCTGCCGTGCCTCTATCTGTAACTGTACTAAGCTCATTATTCGCTCACATCTCATGGTCTGTTTCAAACGGGCCGCGGCGCCACCGGAGCGGGACGTTCTGATTTGCGGAGGTCACATTGAGAGCAAAACGTTCCCACAACTCCTATTTACTGTACACAGCGACGAGCTTGCTTTGTTTCCAGCGCGCACTTTAATGCCGGGAGTTCATTTCATGCGATTGCTTCCTTTATTATTTCTTTTTTTCTGTTCCTTTTTCGTCATCTGGGCTTTGATCCTGGCGTTCATGTCGGCCGCAGGCAAGTCACCAGTAATGCAGTATGGATGTATGAATGCATGTAAATCCTGCACCTCCGCGAGCCCACTAGGCAAGGAAAGTGGGAACATTAGTTCCAATGCGTTTCCCTAATTGGACGCAATGTGTCATTTTGAGACGTGCTCAGTGGGGAGCACTATAAGGCCACACGTGCTGCACAAGCCTTGTTGTTTAATTACTGGCTATCACTTCCCCCTGAGGTCCTCTAATTCCTCACTCTTTCATCCCCTCTTCCTCAGTCCCATCCTTGATATTCTCTCCCTCCTTTACTTCCTCCATTCTTCTTTAAACCTCTCCTCTGTAGCTATTCCCTAACTCCTCCTTCCTCCTTCCTCGACTGCTGTCTGAGACGGCCGCTGGCTCATCTGTGGCCCAATTAAGAATAAACAAACATTTGGACATTTCCCTCCTGAGCTCCTCCCCTGTTGCGCTATTATTTCCCTTCCACGTTCTCCTTCTCGCACAAGGACGACGCAAGTCTTCCTCCGCTGTGATCTGCGGTTCTCGGTGACCCTGATCGTCTCCAACGTGAGACGGAATGAGTGGTGTGGAAATAAAATGAGACAGTTGAAAGAGACAGAAATAAAGAGGTGTGCCGAGGGAAAACCACTTTTGTGTTCAGTGAGAAAATTCGGGCAGTTCTCTGTGAGTGTGTGAATGTGCATTTAAATGATTCTTATATACTTTTATTGTCCATGTAGGCAAGTTAAGTTGTGTATGAAAACTGCCTTGCACTGTAGTTTTTAGCAAACATTACTCAAACAGTCGCAAATAGTGCTTTTGTCAGGGGTCTATTTTCAGCTGCGGATGACTACATAGTTGGTGCGTCCCTGCATGTGTGATACAAAGGTGTTTTGGGACGTACAGAAGTAATAAGTGTAGTGAAACCAACGTGGCTTTGTGCAAAAACATTGTGACAAAGGGCAATTGGGAAAAATAAGGATTTGAAAAAAGGAAGTGTAAATGATAGAAATGCATGAATATATGCAAAAATATGTAAAACGTAGATACATCAGAAAAAGAAGAATAACACAATAAACTACAGTGGCTGTATACTAATGAGAGAGAGTCTATAGTCTGTGGCACAGAGGAATACGATATAATAGCATGTATGGATGCCAATTATCACCAGCCTTATTCTTAGCCTGAACCTTCAACTCAACTCTGCACTGAAAAATCACATTTAAAAATCCAACTTCTCTTTTCAGAAACTGTCTATATCACATTGGAAGTCACAGAACATATATATATTTTTTATTTAAAGTTGACAGTGAGGGACTATTTCTCTGCTCCTTGCACTGAAAATAGTTTAGCATACGGACTGAGGCTCCTCCTGAGAAACCAGAACATTCTCAAAGGACATTTTCCCAAAGCTTTGAGCAGCACGAATGAAAGTCCATTCACATCCACTGAATTTGGGGATGGAGGCAAACTTCAAACCACCTTTTTCCCCCGTATTCCTCTTTGGCAATGAGGATCTGGACTGCAGGGGTCGTGGGGCACGTGGATGTAAATGCTCCGAATTCGAAGCAAGGGCTGAGTTGGCGTTGCTCTTAGCTGGGAAGAGCTGGGTAAACAAAGGAAGATCACTGGATAACACACTTCTGAGGGATTCTGCGTGTGTGTGTGTGTGTGTTCAAATACAACCATAATATTGTCGGACAAACCTGCCGTGGCTGGTGTAGAGGAAGCCGGGGAGAATATCTTCGCTGCGATGTTTATGTATCATCTGAGAGCACTTTATGAAGTCTGAACCCTGTGATTTAGATAGTTTCACAGCAGCGAACTGTTACCAAGATACTGAATGTTTTCTTTATGTGAGTGCTTCTTTATCCGTCTGATTTCTATTTGCCATTTTTTCCGCACGCATTTTTATGTGTTTTGGGTGTATACAAGCCTGTGTGTGGGTGTATATGTGTGTGTATTAAGACACAAACACACACACACACACTCCCAGCCCCTCTCTCCCCTTGAGGTGCTGTGAAGATGATTGTGTCACAGCAGGAAGAGGCTCTCTCTCAGCTCCATGTCTAATTAACTTTACGCCTCATTTTGTGTGTGTTTGTGTTATTGCGCGCGTGTGTGGGCCTCGGCTGCGCATCGTGGCTTTTGCCGGTGCTGAAAAAAAACAAAAAATGAGAGCAAATTATTTAAAACGAACGTGAAATATTTAAAGGGAGACTGAAATATTGCTGCAGAAGGTGGTAGGCGGAGAGAGAGAGAGAGAGAGAGAGAGAGAGAGAGAGAGACAGAGAGGGAGAATTGGGGTGCTGTTGTTGTTTGTTGATGTAAATCTCAAAGTGTAGTTGCAGAGAACCACTGATGAAGGCTGTTGTCTCTCTGTGTGTACAGCTTTATCCGTAATGTGTGTGTGTTTGTCTTTTAAAAGGAAAACAAAATCTGACTTTCTCAGTTGATACCTCAAAGGGATATGATCTCAGCCCCTATCACATGACCAAAACCCTGTCAGATGATGGAAACTGTTCCATTTATATTGGATGTGGTCAACAATACAATCTGTGGCAACGTTGCTAAAACAAAGTCAGACGGGAACAGAAACATAGGCAGATTATCTCGGTGGTCGGAACCAAAAGTGAGTCCCCCAAATGTTTGCAACAATACCTCCTTGTGTAAGCACTACAGCAAGAGTGGGAGGTCAAACTTCAACCAGAATAATTCTGTTGTTTCCTCATCCAGACGTTGTTTGGCTAACTTGGCCTCATGGTCTTTTACTCCATCAGACTTTGTTTTAGTGATGGCGCCGCGTTTCCTGATCTCAGACATTAACACTATGAAAATGGATGTTAGAGCATCTTTAGCTTTCGTACTTTAGTTTAGCACAATATGGCGCTACGGAGGACCGTTGGCTCCACACACACCTCCCTCACCTGCTGTAAGATCAGGGTCGATTTCCAACCAGCTCTGTGTGCCCGCAGCGTTAATTCAGATGAACTGCATCCTGCCTCGATGCCACCGGCGTCCGAGCTCCCGGCCAAAGTCCACCATCATCATTACGCCTCAGTCACATTGTTTTGGAAATGGAAAAGTTTTTTGCCCACTGATATCCAAACATCTCTCCCTATGTCTCCGCTATCGCTCCGTCAGCTGCTGTGATGGTGGAGTGGACTCTCTAAATGCATTTTTGGCGACGCCCCTTTGTGCAGGATGAGTCATCCAAGATTTGCAACTGAGAGAAAAGACAGGGATTTTATGTTGTTGTTTTTTTAAAGTCATTGTTTAAGTGACAGCATCAGACGGATGTTTGAGGGGAGAAGGCCATAGTGGGAGGTCCGTCCATAGAGGGCTACCTCTGAGTGGGATTATATCCTCAGGATTACTCACTGACAGGCTTTATATTAACAACAGCAAACTCAGTGGGACTCAGTCATTCTGCAGGGCCTCCTGTTGCCACTGCTGTATTTGCTCATTAATCACTTGTCTATTATGAATTCACAGTGCAACTCAAAACCCCCCCGTCTGCAACAAAACATCTCGTCACACACATAGAAATGCAGACAAACTCATCGTTACACACACAAATGGATGAACGTCAGAATACAAATACACATCTTCACCCCTACATGCATCGAGGAAAACAAATGAATAGGGAAAGACGCTCACGAGCAGATATATGCATTTATGCAGTAAATACAACACACAAACGGACACACACTATCCCAAAAACGCCAACGAACGGAAACGCACATCGACAAGCGGCATAATTGCGATGCGTGCGAACACTCACAAACCCACACATTCACATGCGCCGCAGTGCTCTCGCCCCGAGGCTGGAGAATCGATAAAAAGTGAGATTCGATCACTCTTAACTTTGTGTCGATGTCTTAATCTCTCTGGTGCTTTTTCATGCGGCGGACGTCTGTTGCCGCGGCAGCCGTGCAGCTCGCACGCTGATGTCATTTTGAAAAATAACACATTAAGACACAGTCAGTCATAGCTCCACCCACGCTGTTTACCGGCGCTTCATCATCATTATTCATGGTGTTTTAATGGCATGTGTGTCTGAAAATAACAACGCGTAAAAACATAAAATAATTATCATTTTTTGCTGTCTTATGACTCTCATGTCAATACTTTGAATATGAAGCTACAGTCAGTGGTTATTTAGCGTAGCTTAGCATAACGACTGGAGGAAATGCTACTAGTTAGCTCACTATTTACCACATTATATAGGCAAACTGGAACATCCAGGTTTTGAGAATCAAGAAGTAAGAAAAACTACTATTTATTCTCCATGTTTTAGCGGCCTTTAGCAAACACCTTTTCCCATAAGCCCTTCTATACAGGGTTTTTGTATATAAAAGATAATGCCTGTGAATCACACGAGAGTAGCTGGTAGGCAAAGCCAGGCAAGCTGGCTAGCCTAGCCCCGCTGTTTCCAGTTGTTATGCTAAGCTAAGCTAACCGGGTGCTAGCTGTTAGCTGTTCTTCTCATCTAACTCCTAACAAGAAAGCAAAATAAGCTAATTTCCCAACATTTTAATACACATTCAATATACATTCTTGTTTACCCACAAAGTAACTTGGTCAGCCCCGTTGGGAATCTGCTCCATCACAGTGAAGTAACGCCGTGTGGCCCCAGCACGTCTACAGACGTCATGAAATAGATTTTTCCCCTGGTGGAATCCAAAGTGTTACTGACATGCTCGTTACTGTGTGTAAGTGCTATTTAGCCACGTTATCTTCCCAGGTTCAAATAAGCTGCCGGCACTTTCCGCCCACCCTGTGCTGTCTCAGCACACGATGACATGATTGATGCGTGTGGTCTAGCGCCGCTTGACGTGAGTCAGTCAGTCAGACGCTGTCAATCATGCAGAGGTCAGCTAAACTGAAAATGAATGGGCGCGTCTTTGTCTCCCGGGGGCGCCTGCTTCACTGATTAGTTTAATCTGTTGAGATTGGGAGGAAACCTGCTGACTACACGGCAACAACAGGCCGTTTACTCATAAGAATTTTGTGTCGAAGCGAATTCATTTTCGTGCAGACTGCTCATTGGCTCGTTTTTAATGGTGTGTGAAAGTGCATTTGTCACTATTGCCGGCTGCTGTGAACCCCGCTAAGTCAGAACCCCCCCAACATAACAATTCCTCATTTAACCCCCGCTGCCACATCATCAAGCTATCAAACAGATCCGCAGGAATTACTTCCATTTAAATCCCCCCACATACTTTTAAAGGAGCCGATCGGAGAGCAATCAGATGCTGTCTGCTTCGACAGCTGGCACCCGTGGAAAACACTGATCATTTATTCTCTTAGTGGCTGCGTTTAACAGCTTTTCTGACAGGAATACAGCTGTAGGACAACTTCTGCATTTCCCAGTATTGTGTCGCCAAAGTGAGAATCCACTAGATAGAGGAGGTTTCTAATTAAAACAGGCATAACATTTATTACAATGCTTATGGTTGGGAAACCATAAAATGAGCACTTATCCCTGCAAAATGATCCCAAATACTGTAATAGAATCAGCAGAGCTGCTCTCCACTGACAGCATAATCAAGCTATTGAAAGCAGGCCTATTTTTTTTTTCTATTTACAAATTGAGGCAAAATTGTCAGAGATCACAGGAATAATGTGAGATGGGTTTAATCTCCATTGAGAGCGGGGCTTTTTTTTTTTCCCCCCCCTCTATAGGAATTATGCAGAGCCGCTGTTGGTGCTTGTTGTTTAGCTTGTTTACCAGCAACCATCCGGCCTGCCAGCCAGCGGTCTCTCTGTGGAATGTTCTGGAGAGCTACTGGAGCGAGGCCAGTCCCTCCACACTGCACCCACTGTCTCCACATCTCACTGCACCGAGGGCCGCACAGGCTGAGGGCAGCACGGCCAATACGGAAGGCCGACAGCGTGCCAGGGTCCTTCAACGGACGCTCTGTAAAACCCGCCGGTCGGAGGATCGCGCTCACTTCGCGTTCCCCGGAGAGAACGAGGTGTTGGGACAAAAGTGTTTGTTTTCGAGGGAGATGAGTAGAGAATTCCTGAATGTTAAACCTCTGAGAGTGCAGGTGAAAACAATAGGCGCGCCGTTTGGCAGCACAGATTACACTGTTTTTATTTGCTTGTTTGAATTTTTTATACGTATTTTTAATATGTGTTTCTTTCCAATGCTTTTAATGTTTTATATAAAGCACTTTGAATTACCTCGTTGTTGAAAGGTGCTATACAAATATAATTGCCTTGCCTAAAGTTGCACAGCTACTTTTTACAGCTTATCCTGCAAAATGATACAGACATACAGGGTTGCCCATTAAATTGGAATACTTTGCAAATGTCTGGTCTTTTATGGCGCCAAACAAATGCTTTGCTTGAATTAATTTCACCCGGACAATTAGGACACATAATGTAATCATTGCACCTGGTCAAAAGTGGTTACTGATGAATTTAAATAGGAATAAACACAGGATTGTGTCTGAAAACAAAATATTCCAACTTTATGCACAACAGTGTTTATACAAACCAAAGGTTTCATTTCCAAAATGCTGCACGGAATATTTACTGAGACATACGTCAATATCTCTGAAATACAGTGAATCCAGGCTCTAAATGTCCCTTAAAACCAAATATGCAATCATTTTCTGTGAGAATCTGTCTCTGTTTTGTGTTTCTATTTGGAAATGTAACTTTTAAAATAACAAGCTTAACAAAGTTGAACCACAAAAACTTAAAATTCATCTCAATTTCAGGAGGTAATATGTGTGATAGCAACCCGTGTCGTTGCTATCCTCAGAGGTCCTGAGCTCGAAACAGGAACATATGGTTGAGTTAGCACCAGGCTCAGCATCCGCCCAGGGACCTGACCTTTTTTACCGTCCTTCAGGAGACAACATGCCCAAAACTTCAAAGGCAGAGTGATGGTGTCGCACCAGGGAGCGGGTTAACCTTTGCCGGTTCTCATGGACCGCTGTTTCCTGACGAGAAAAGTCCTACTACCTAAACTCCATTTGTATTACCCCTGTGATCCCAGATGGGCTGGGAGAGCTCTATTAGGATGGATTTTGCTCTCTATACAGGGGACGGACACTCGGAGAGAGGTTTGATGCCGGACCCTGGGGGCAAAGGTTCTGTCGGCTGACAGAAGGTGACCCTGACATGAAAGTGACGGGACTGGAAATAGCACATCAAATGCTCCCACGCATTATCGGTGTGGACGGTTTAGGGACTGCATGGGATTTACCAGGGTGAGGTGGAAGTAGGAAAGCCTGATTTTCCTTTGCTGTTAATTATTATTATCTTGTGACGTCTTTGGGAAATACGTTACGTCTATTCTTTGCATTTAATGTAAAACCAGGAGCCGTGAGTTAGCTTAGCTTAGTTTAGCACAAAGACTGCTAGAACACATGTTGCATTTTTTGTTGCAAGTTTCCTCAAAAAGCAATTATGCACAAAACACATGGAAGACAATACATCTAACACACATTCACAGAGACCTGATGAGGAACCCCAAATGCAGACTGCAGGCAAATGCTAGACATTCCAGAGATGCCTCCGATAAAAACGCCTGTGTGTGTGTGTGTGCGTGTGTGTGTGTGTGTGTGTGTGTGTGTGTGTGTTTATTTGGAGACGCTGGTGATATATGGTTGGGTCATTGCAAAAACAAGTAAGGTCACAGAGCTGGACTGTGTGTCCAGCTCAATTGAGGTCATATGCTTCGTGGTTTACTTCATAACCTGTGTGTATGTGTGTGTGTGTGTGTGTGTGTGTGTGGTGTGTGTGCATTGTTAGGTCAGGCTGTTTGGATCTTGTGTGTGTGTGTTCTGTTGTGATCTAGATAAGCTGGCGTCTCCGTAAGAGTCAGTAGTCCATCGTGTTTATGCCCGGAAGCAGTAAAACTGTCTGAGGGAGCATGAATGCTATAAGACACATGCACATACCTACTGCACTGTTGCCCTCCGGCATGCACACAACACACAAACACACACACAACACAAACAAGGCAACCGGCTCCGTTGACATGACCTCTTGTGTCTGCTATTTATCCAAGCAATCTGTGTGTGCAAGCAGGTGTCACATACACAGTCACACAGACTCCACGTGCACGTGCCCCAGTATATCCAGCATCCAGCAGCAAAAGTAAACTGCAGTCAATGAGCCGCAGCCAATAAATGCCTGCTGCAGACTCAGACTTTATTCAAGATGAATTAATAGTGAACATGTCATATGTCCAAATCACACCAACTTCAAGTGTGAAATAGATTAGGATATGTTCTTGACACACACACACACACACACACACACACACACTCAAGGGGTCACAAGATAAATCCAATGGGGTCACGAAACACATACCAGGATAAGGAAAGTAGAAAAAACTGTAATGCTACAAAAAAATGTACTTATTATTTGTCATAAGATTGTTCCCTTTATCTTTGCTTTTTCTCTTAAATTATAAAATAAAAATGAATTAGTACTTATTTCACACCTTTTGGATCTCTAATTATAGCAATAATATAGGAAAGCAATCAGTCTTGCATGCAAACACAGAGCAGCATGCAGTATACTGTACATTGGATTGGCTTCTACATTCTCACACACACATAACCTGAAATACACACAGAGCCAACAGCAGCAGTCGGAGTAATTAAAAAGCCCGGTGGTCAGTGAGCCCTCACCTCGCACTGAGCCGCTGCTAAAGGTCGTGGCCCCTTCATCCTATGAAGAACACAGGTAATCACCTCCTAACCTGGCTGTCTGGGTCTGAAAACACACACACGGACCCATGTTCATGCATCCGTACGCTCTTCAATTATTCATTTTTTGCTCATTTTGCAGAAACGTAAAAGGCAGAGCAGTGTGACTGGAAAGCTTTTACCTTACTGGAGTCTTTCGTAAACGAACAGGCTCGCGGTCGACAACTCGATGGCTGTCAGAATCAGGGAAAACAGGAAAGTAGGTGACGAGAATGTAGATTTCTAGGTTTAGGATTCAACAATGCAACAAGCCAACATGGGTGACCTTCCCGTCTCCAACATCCATCCTATGTGACTATGTGCACAATCTGAAACATTTAGCTATTTTAATTGACTTATTTGCAAACTCCCTAGAAAATCAGTACACTATGACGGTTCATATAAAGTACATTCTGTATATTAGGATGGAATGAGGACCCGGCAGTGATCTGGAATAAGAAATACGGGGCTCAGGGGGGAGATAACAGTCTGAGGCTGGAGTGGGAGGGCACGTCATCGTGCCTCTGGCACTTTGAACGCTGGCCTTCATTTAAATTGAATATAGCTGTGTTTGTTTCTATGGATTTAGAGCGCATGCAGACGTAAGGAGGAGTTTTTTTATCTATATTTTATGATGTTTCTGCTTCATTCAGCTTGTCGGAGAGTTTCTGGCCCAGTAGGAAGCAGAGGAGCAATGATATGTAGCTTTGAATCTTGCTTTTTGCATTCTGATTACAAGACAAACTGGTACATGAAACACGTGAGAGATATTCTTTTTGGCAACCAGTTATCGCCGCTGTTGTGAGAAGGAATTAAAAGTTTCCACACTTGGTCTTTATGCATGTACACAATAGAAAAAGGCATCTTCTTCCAAGCTGTAACTCCACTTTTATACTTGTGGCCTAAATAAACACCCATGGGAGTTTGCTGTTGGGAAATATTGCTGCTGTCCTCAGATCATGAAGAATTAGTGTTTGAAATACAAATTGCAAAGGAGCTGCAAGGCCTGCACCACAAAGAAGAATATATATATATATATATAATCTGCCTCACTCGAGAATACAAATTCCTCAGTTGGCTCACACTGAGGTTCTTATGAAGATTATTTGAGTATTTTACGGATTTAATCAGCGGGGCCAGCAATGCTGCCATGCCTCCACGGTAGCATTAGCTCACTGTAAGATCTGCATCGCTCCCTACAGGTCGACACAAACAAGTGTGAGCTTGCACGCAGGCGCAGATAAGCAGATACACAACCCCCCCACACATTTGCCTGTTCACGTGTGACTCCCCAGGGTGGTGTCAGGATCCCTGACTGATGAAAACACGGCGGCGGTGGCGGTGTCAACGCCATAAAACAAAGGCTGCGGTGTAGATGAGCTGCCAGCCGTAAACCTCCGGTGATGGATTTCACCGGCAGCACATTTGCCGCTGAAAACAGAGCATTTAGTCTCTTCCTTCCTCCCTCCCTTGCTCTCTTAATTCTTCCACCTCTTCGGCCTTGTTCTCTCGCTTCCCCTATCACGGAGTGTTTTATTTAGCATTTTCGCCGGCCTTCCAGTTTCCGCCTTGTGATTCCCTCCGTCTCCCCGGCTTTGCACTTTCCCTTTTCTTTACAATTGTCTGTGCCCTTCAGCCATCTTCAAAGTTGAGTGAGTCATGTTCGCAGACCTTACTAAAAGGATCACATCTGTTCTCTCTGTCCATCCCGCGGTGTCTGTTTCGCTGTTGTCGGCCCTCTCTCTCGCCTCGCCGCTCCACTTGTCTGCACACGTCTGCAGCCGACCAAACCTCAGACCGCCTTTTGTCCGTTCAATATCCTTCACAGGTGAAAGGGTCACCGCGAGCTCCAATATCCTCTAAACCCCTCTCTCTAAAAAAAATAAGTGTGTATCTCGTGAATATCACCCACGGGTGAAAAATGTCAGCCGCAAAATTGTCAAATTTTCATCAGGAACATGTTTCTTGTGTGGCTGTAATAACCGTTTTTGGCTGGAGACGGATGATTTGAAGTTTTCGCCGCTCCTGGAAGAGATTGTGTTGTTATTTCCTGCCTTTATATCTAACTCGTGCATTATTCAGACAGATCGGTTATAAGAGTCCGCATCGACGGATTGGCGGGACCGCGGCTCATGAGTTTCTCCAATGGTTTTCGGGTGCAGAACGCAGCTCCGTGAAATATGCAAAACCTCCTAAACCGCATGACTATTAATAGAAAGATGTAATATCACAGAGACAGATTATGTTCCCACCAGGGAGTCTCGGCAGATAATTTTTTCCTCAACGATCTTTTGTAGCAACAATGCTTAACAATCCCCCCAACAACAATCTGGGTTAATATCATGCAATTACGGTGCATACGTTTCATTTTTGATGTTTTGCAAGCAGACAATCACAGAGGATTGAATATGAAAGCGGAGTGTCGCGAGGTTCCCGTCCAATCCTTCATGTGCACAAACAAACATGAGACTCTTCCTTTAATGAGGCATATCGTCACAGCGCTACCTTCATTGCAGTGTAAAAAAAAGCAGATTACTTAATAAGTGCACTCGTGGAGAGCAGGTCTCCGTCAAACAAAGAAGAGTGATTCATAATCAATTGTCTCTCTTGGGTCCCTGACAGTCAAGAAAGCAGCAAAGACAACAAAAACAGGGGTTTATTCATTCTGCATCTGATATGGTGGATCAATATCAGGGGAAAAAAGGCCAAAATGTGGCTTGTTTTTAGCCTTGCGGTTTACCAGAAAAGCCTTTTTTGCTACTGAAGCAGTTATCGCTTACAGACCATAACGGTCGATTAGGAGTCAATGATGGCTATATTAAATAAAATAGGTTTTTCTAAAACTGTGAATCACCGCAGCTACGAGAGGTCTGCTTTAAGGAGGGTTATGTACAGGACACCAAGTAATAGTCCCACACACATTGTGCTAAGCTAAGCTAACCAGCCTATAGAGGAGAGTCGTATCGATCTTCTCATCTAACTGACAGCAAAAAAGTAAATAGGCATTCTTCCAAAAAGTGCGAGCCATTTCTTACTATTAATTGCTGTTTTTGTCCACATTGGCATATTATCCTCTTATAAAATGTATATGGTGTTGTTAGCTTATTTACGTACACAACAACGCTGATGAGAGCCTTGGGAGTCAACCAAAACCGCAAAGACGCTATAACGCTCCACAGAGCTCCACATCCAGCTTTTAACTTATATTTTTCTTTTATTGCAGCACTGAAATATTCATCTCACATTAGTTTGCAGGAAAGTTCCCAAACAAAGCATGTCGCCCTCTGTGGAAAACAAAAACACTTCTTTTGCGGGACACTCAATCATAAGTTCAGCCAAGCCAGTAAGAAGTCCCGACCCCACTCGTTTGACCGAGGAGGTTCATGATAAACAGGCGTGCTTTATGAATAGCGGCTCTATTTAGAGACGGCTCCATAAAAAGAACAGCCGTCCGCTGTTTTATGCTTCGTCATAAAGCCTAAGGTCAGTGTCTGTTTGAAGTCCCAAAATGAGATTCATTGTCTATTTTTGCAGGGTTGCAGTTAATCTCTTGTGCCAGAATGTTCGTTAAGGTAGGGAATGAGTCGGCCTGGTGTTTAACCGGAGTCTGGGAACTTCAGCGGGGTTGCGTTGTTGCCGTTTCAACATTACGTATGTACTTTAGCGCAAAGAACATACAGTCTTGAGGCCTTTATGAGAACAGAGGAGCTATTTGGCAGCTTTGTGCAGACATGAAAGGAGGGTTTTACATATCTATATGAGTGATGGCCTCACTAATGATCCTACACTCTCTGTCTGACTTTCTCTCGTGGACTTCAAAAGGAGCCTCCACGTGACCGTCGTGTACCTTTTGTGGCAGCACCTGCGTATGGGCGTTCCCCACCGCCGCTATTAGAGCAGCTGCTTGTCTATATGTGGCCGTGTTTGTTCAGAGCTCACATAGCTTTAATAGCGGCGTGCTCGACACCGGCTCCTTCAAAAAGCAGCCTCCATTGTCACTGATGTAATGTCTGCTGTGTGTTTAAGCTTAAAAGCCCGTAGGTGGTCCAGCGAGGACAGTGGTGTGATCGGGCGTTTGCCGTAAATAGACTGGGAGCGACCAGTTGGCTCGTCTCATCAAGAGGACTGTAATTCTGGCAGCGGGAAGTAAAACAAATTAGTTGGCGCTTGCAGTTAAACAATTAAAAAAAGGCCCAAAATGACACATGAACACACACATCCACGTTTGTCTTTTTCCTCGCACACACACACACGTGCCTCACCGTTCCCTTGCATGCGTTCGAGCTCCCGACACATTTTTATTTCCAGCGTGCAGTGGAGGAATCATGAGGGGGAGAAAGCTGTCATTGATGTGTAAATTCACTATAAATAATTCCTCTCCCGTCTCACCCAAAAGACCGCCTTGGCACGCGTTAGCTGCTCCTGCTTTCAGCTTATACGCCTGTCTCCCTGCCTCCCTCCCTCCCGTATCCATCCCTCCCAGCATCATTACTTATGAAGCACGGTAATGAAAGACTCTCATTTTCAGTGTTTGCCGTGGCCCGTCATCCGTCTTCCCCTCCCTCGCTCTGCGACGGGGAACATTGGATGGAGCATCCAGCCGTGATGGGAAATGAAAGCGGGGTTGTGGCCCGGCGTGAAAAACGGGAGAGGTGGAAGAGTCCTTGCCTTTGCTGGGGCTCTATATTTATAGGCAGAAAACCTGATTTCAGATCAGACACGCTAGACTTGCAGCAGACACCTACTGCACACGGGGGGGAGGATAGGAGGCGGGCAGACTGACAGCCTCTCCTCTTTCTTTCTTTCCATCCCCACCTGCAAAGAGTGCAAGCTGTGTTTTATTTTCTGTTTCCTTACACCTCTGCCTTCCCTCAAGGTCTTTATTTACCTCTGTTGATATTCCTCACCGAAGACACACAGAGAGGGATTTCACTTTCTTCACACTGCAAACACCTTAGCAAGTCTAGCGCCTATAATGGTCTTATTTTCTTGAAAACAAATGTAAAGAAATCTGCCGGAGTGATGAGATTATTCCAGAAAAGTTTGCAGAGTCAAGTGTAGTCTTCTTTTATGACGCCAACACAACAAAACAGATTGCTTGGTGCATATTCATAGGAGTCTGTTAAAGGTCTGTTAGCTTAGCATAAAGACTAGCCCCTCCTGTCCTGCAACGCCTCTTAAATTCACTAATTAATACATTATACCTCGTTTAATGGGATGTTTTTCGATTTTCTCATCTAACTCTCAAATAAGCAAATCAGCTTGTTGAACTAGTCCTTTAAAACAAAACATCTTCAAAGCAGGTATTAAGAGGAGATAAGGCAATATGCAATTATTCAAAGATCAGTTCATCACGCGATTGCTAAGAGTAAAGGAACCTTTTTCATGCAATCAGAATAGTGGGATTAGTAATCAGAGTCCCAATCTGTGCAATCTGAGCCATAAATGAGCCTTTAATGAAAAATCAATACAGTGCTTTTGAGAAGCAATACAGTATGACAAAACGTGGCGATACTTTATATTATTGTATTGATATTCTCAGCCTGACATCCTCTGACCTCCCTCCCTTCCCCGAGTTCTCCCTGCATGTCAAGTCGTCCTTTTCCATCTTCCTGCTCCTCGTGTCCGTCCTGTTGCACGGAGGCCACTGGCTTCATGGTCATGTTCCTGCACCGCTGTGCTTTTAGCCTAATGGACAGCTGTGCTCCCATTTCTATATATAACAAGCCTACATGATGAAGTCTGTCACACCCTCACTCTGGCTACTGCATGGAGCTGACCACTAATGTGCAAGGAATACTGTATGAGGGAGTGTGATGAGCCATTAAATATCCAAATTTAATCTGCAGCCTTTTTTTTTGTCTATTTGAGGCTTTTTTACATAAAACCTGCTCTTTTTTATTCAATCATGTTAAGCCTAACAGAGAAAATGTGATTTTATGCAAAATAAATAAATAAAGCTACATTAAATAGATTTGGTGAAAAGCACTTTGATAAGCCTCGCTGTAACGACTTAAACCACTGTATTTAATGTAGCTTTAATCTGCATAAATCCACATTTTTGTGTTTAATGGACGCAGGACACCAACAAAAAAAAACTGAATCCCTGGAGTTCTACCAGATTCATCACTTTATTTTCAAGGGAAAATAAAACGGAGACGAGAGTGACCGCCATCCTTGAATCCAGAGTCAATTTAGAGCCCTTGAAAGTCAAGCAACACACTATCTGGATGTTACCTTCACTCTCCTCTTGTGGAATGATATGAACACGATTAAGGATACAAATCCCCCTTTCAATTATTTTTTTTTATATGTCCGTGTGTGTGTGCGTGTGTGTGCGTGAGATTGAGGTATATAAGTAACAGTGTTAAGGGATCAGCTGATGGTGGGGTCGTATCCGTTCAGATTAGAGAGCTTAGTCCTCCCGTCTCTGTGTAATTAACGAGAGACGGAGGGGAAAGAAACAGATAAAGACAAAGAGGCAGGGAGGAGTGTAAGAACGTACGGAGAGAGTGGTGTTTAACAGAAACACACACACACACACACACAGGAGCACACTCAGCAGAGGAGGGATTGTGTGTAATGACAGGGTCCGCGGCGGTCAGTGTATTTGTGTACATGATGAGCGTGTGTGCAGCAGAGCACCGAGTCCAGAACCAACAACAGATAGGAAATAAAAGGGATGGACTGGACGTGTGGTTGGTCTAGCAGAGTTCAGGACCTCTGTAATGTCAACAGGGATAATGACTGCAGGATGGCAGGAATGCAGCCACAAAAATCAAAAATCTGCATGTATGCAAACGCACACACATTTGGAACATTTGCAATAACAGCACAAGGTCAGTGGTTTTGACCAATTTATGGATTTAGGTGTTGTTTTAGAGGCTTTCCAATCTTTTTGACCCCTAAAAACAAAGCAATATCAAAACTGTACTTAAAAATATCTTGATTTTAGAACACAAACGTTTCAACAAAACACTTTTGCAATCTAATAAGATAAAGTGATATAAGAAGTAACATTTCAACAACAAAACAATTGGAAGATCTTTACATAACAGGCATTAAACAAGGTATAAAAGAGACAGATCCAAAATTAATTTAATAAAAGTCACGGGCAAACAGGAAAGTCTTACACCTTGATTCTCTCCTAACAAGGCTTAAGATTTTTCTCAATAATGAGAAAAAAATCATAAAATATCTTCTTAAAAAGTAAAAAGAATATTAGATGGTTTCAAGAGTTCTTAGCATTCAATGTCATCTCTATACAAAATGGGAAAAAGAAAAATGAATGAAAATGGAGAAAAGATGAAGACAAGAGTACAACACTAAAAAATACTACACTGAATTAAATGTTTATGGACTAAAATTATGTATTGCATAAAAACACAAAACACTGCAAAATAGTAAGGAACAAAACAAAATATGAAAACAAAATGATAAAACACGAACAACAACCTAAAAGCCTGATTTAGTTTCTGTTTAAAAATATCAATATTTTCCGCTACTCTCAGATCCTCTGGAAGGCTTTTCGTACGGCTGGAGCATAATGGCTAAAAGCAGTATGACCGCATGTTTTTGTTCTGCTTTGTGCAGCAGCTGAAAGAGGAGAAGGAAAGGATCTGTGGGGCTTAACTGGTTCATAAACTAAAAGCATTTCTGAGGGGAAGTGTGCTCCAAGGCCATGTAGCGCCTCAGAAACTAATAAAAGAACTTTAAAATCAATACACAAGCTAACAAGTAACTAATGTCAACACTTTTGAAATAGGTGTAGGATGTGCCGTCCTCCAGCAGTATTTTCAACTCATTGTCACTGCTTTATTGGGAGACCAGAAAGGAGAGCGTTGCTATAGAGTCTTGAGAAATGGCCTCATTTTGGAGATTTCATATTAATCCATATAAAACTTTATCCTTGTAAACAACCTGTGACCTCTGGGATTCATCTGACCCCTCCTCGGAGTCCAACAGTGTAGTGCCAACACCCCATATAAACGGCTGACTGCAAAAGGCCTTGAAGTATTTTGAAAGAGGAAGTAGTTCAGAAATAGAAATTAGGGATGTGACGCTCGAAGCTGATGTTTCGAAACAGTGTCGAGCTTCCGGAACGCAAGTGTTTCGGACAGTGATTCGAAATGTGGTTCAAAACGCCCTTGTCACGTGACCACAGGCTTCGTAGCGTTTCATTCAGGTTTCAATTTGTTTTCCTCAGGTGGCGCTTGCCGCGCGAGGCAATTGCCTAATTAAACAGCTGGTTAATCTATAACACAAAGCCCCAGAATGCTTAAAAGCCATTCAAACACATCTCATCTTTGTGGGTTTTTGTGAAATATAAATTAAATCCCACGGTGTTGTGACTAGCAGGGAATGCCCAAAATGTGTTAAGTTAAAGTAAACACATAAAATGTAAGATATATTAGAAATACTAATATATGACCACCACGAGATTCGAACTCCGGTCGCCCGATTCTTAGCTCTAGGCGTTACCATTGCGCCACCGTACTTGCGATAGCAGACATGGGTAAACATATTAAAGTCAGAAAAGCAAAAACTTGTACATCTAAAATGTTGGCAAGAGAGGAGAGTTGTTTAGCCACATTTAAGTGTAATGGCAAACAAATATTTGTGTATTCCAGCAACAAGTGTGCTTTGTGAAAGGATTTTTTCCAAGGCTGGGGAGGTTTTGTCCAAAACCAGATACCGACTTAATGCCAAGACTGCAGAACAACTATTATTCTTAAATAAAAATGTATCTTGACATACAAAAAATGTGTTTTTATTTGTCCATTTTGAACCTGATTAGTATAGCCAAACTTTCCCAATTCGTTTATCCTTTCCCTACAACATGTTCTCAAGAAAAAGCCTGGGCCATCACCCTACATTTTAAAACAGAATCATGTAGGCTACTATGAACCTGAAATAACAAAACATCTGGCAAATTTCGATTAAAAAAAATTCTATTTAAAAACACTGTTGGTGGCACTTCTTGGGAATTGAACACCGGACTTTCGGGTGTACGACACGATTGTTCACCATTAGGCCACGTTACTTTTCGCGGTTGGGCTGACTACCTGACAGCTATTTAAATTCTCTGTCTGAACCAGTTGAGTTTCACAGTCACATTGTTATGTTAGCAAAACTGGCCACTAGATGTCACCATGGAGAACCAGGTTTCGGATTGTTTCGAAACCTCGACACAATTCCGGCGCAATTGCTTCGAACGCTTCGCTGTTTCACAAAGCCTCGTTCTGCCCATCCCTAATAGAAATGCAAAAAAAAAAGTGGCTTTACTGAAAGAATTTCAATAAAATTGAATTAAACTGGAGCAAAAAAAGAAGAAGGCCAAAGCTGCAGCCTCACAGCAAGCTGCCAACTCCTCTCACTCCGGTGGAGTTTTTTATCTTCTCAGCCTAACTGGAAGATACCAACTGCCCAGGTACAAAAGGGGTGGGTTAAACCGAGGAGACATCCAAATCTCACAGAATAATGAACAACCGAGTTAACACGACATCTCTAAGTTGCTACCGGCATCAAAAACTATCTGTAGGTGCCAACCCATACTAATGAGCTCACCAAATATTATTAATATTATAAATATATCTTCCCCACAGTGCCTGACCCCCTTCCTGCTGAGAGGACATAATTAGGCAAACCTGTTTGCAATGTCCTTGATTGAGGTGCTGAGCAGCTGAGTCAACCCAACAACAAAAAAACACAAGCATATCACCTTAATTGCTTACATATTATATATAAATATATATATTTTGGCGCAGACAAAACAACCCTGTTAATGTCGGGGAACGGGTTGGAAAACACTGTGAGAGATAATGAGCCTCGGTCTCTGACTCCGGTGGTGTTTTGTGTTGTGAAGGCTGTTAATATAATTAGTGTGGATTTGAGTCAACGCCAGCATGAATGACACCATCAACCGGTACGATACCGGAGCAGACCGGAGCGCCACGCAGGGAGGAAGGTTTGCTGCATTAACGTAACCCTGCCTGCTTCCTAAAAGCCACACATGTGCAACTTTGTTTTGCTGATTATTTACCAATTCTATTTTTAATGAGGCATGACAACGTGTTGAACATCTTTTTTTAAACTACTTGCAAATCGGGTTGTCAAAGCATCATATATACGGATTCATTATTATAACCCAAGAGTGTAGTTGTCACTTCTGAGGAGACTCACTGTCACAAAGGGTGAAACCGGTGCATCCAAATACAAAAGGAGCAAAAAAAAAAAAAAAAGAATTTCACTCCTTTTTAGTCCTGCACTCGAGCCTTCGACGGTAATGACTGTTGGTTACTGAGGAAGACAAAGCTGCGTGGCAGAAAATCCATTAGCGAGTGCGCTGCTAGATAGAAAGGAGACACAGAGGAATGGTGGCTTTTGATACTGTGAGGCCGACTGCACTGAAGGCATCAGACGTAACTGCCTTGTCTTTTTTTTTCCGCCTGCATGTCTGAGAAGGCTGGCAGAAGTTAGCCTGCATGTCTGACAAATAACACTCCCGAGGAGCCCATGGTGTTTGTTTGGGCCACGGCTATTTAGCTTTAAAAAATCCCAGAAGCAAGTCAGATTCAAACTTCTCCCGCCAAATAATCCCTGCCTTGGATGCTTTGTGTTCCCAGATGTTTGCTAGCATTTTATGCTACTGATCTCTTCTATTCAGATGATGGGTGTTGAATAAAGTAGGAAAAAATGGTATCAAAGTGTTCTATTCGTTGAGGCATCACTTTAAGGCTGGTATCCTGATTTGTTTAACACTCTTTTAGGTGAGCCATGAAATGTAATGACATTTAATGACCTGAATTCTGACAGAAATACCCGTAAGTTTCTAGTCCCTGACCTTTTGGCGTCATCACCTTGAGCAAATCCCCAACACTTCATGCTTGGATGTCCAATGCGACACACAAGAAAGAGGTTACAACCTTCATATAAGCAATAGGACAACTATGTATTCAAACAGTCACTATTGGTGGATGTGTAATGTCTCGCTGCAGTTACTCGGGTTACTTCTCCTGACTCGGTCTTTCCACTCTTTGCCAGATCTGTAAGCAGAATAGCTCCTTGTTTCTGCCCAAACCAGTAAAGGTGCACTGGGATTCAATTCAAAGATGTGTGTAATTTCACGCCGGCTCCTGCAAATACCACAATGCAGCTCTGTCCTTTTTTGTCCTCCTGTGTTTTTTTGTCTGCACACGCAGAATTCTACTCCCTCTTCAGATGTTATTTACAGCCCAGTCCCCTCAAAATGATGTTCCCCATAAAACGAAACGGCATCGTCAATTATGTTTCAAAAGGAAGCGTATTTTCTCCCAAATTACGTTTCACCTCATCATACCTTTTTGATCATAGTGTGGGAGTCTGCGTAGGGAGCTGGTTGTGGTGGAAGGGGCGGGTCAAACAAAAACACGAGTTATTTTAATTCATATAACATAACCAACGTGCTTATTTTAAGCCAAACCAAATAGTTTTGTTGTGTTAACCTTAATCCGGGTGGAAAACACATTCCCCTTGAAACGTAACTGAGAAAGCAGTTTGGGAATGTCATTTTTGGAGCAGACAGGTCTGGTTTCATTTCATCATCCGCAGGAGAAAATTGTGCGTTTTTGTCACATGTGTGATACGTCGGCATCGAGGTGCTGAGAGATGAGGAATGGAGCGAGAGAGCATGAAGATGACGGAGATGGAGTGATTGTGGAAGATTATCTGTCCCTCTGCTATTAAGGCAGTCGATGAGACGTTACTGTGTGTGTGTGTGTGTGTGTGTGTGTGTGTGTGAGCAGGAGAGACAATTCAAACAGTACAACAGCTGGAGGACCGGATTTAACATCTGGATACACCTTCTCTTTCTCTTGTGACTCGTCACACACACACACACACACACACACACACAGCCCATCTCTTTCTTGATGTGGAGATTACTGAAATAAGAGGAAAGATGAAGATAGAAGGGATGATGAGAAGGAGAATACAAAAGTGAAGATTATGGGCACTTTTGCTTTTGTGTGACATCACGGAGACATCCTTCACACCCCTTTTGGTTTAGTCTAAGTAGATCCTAGAAGACCTCTTCCCTCCCCCATACTGAAACCTGAACTCTTTTTCTAATTGTCTGCTTTACTATTCAGTGTTAGACTCATTTGTTCCATTTCTTAGTGCTGTATTGTCCAAGTGCTGCCTTTCTTCTCCAGCAGCGACATGTTTCTCTGCTCCCCTGTGCTCCTGCCTCAGTCTGAAGCCATGTTTAGTGGAGGTTATATCCCAGCGTCTGACCCATTGCCTGCAGACAGAGCTGCAGTTTTGTGACTTTCCCTCCGCCAATCGTTCGTTTCCTCCCGAGGCCCAGAGGCAGCAGCAGCTACATGCATATTTATCTCCCTCTATGTCTTCCTCTCATCCCTTTTATGTCCCCTTTTTTTTTCCTGAAATCGCCTCCGTCCTCCATCCGTCTCCCTCCGACACCTTCCCACGTCCCGTGCACATTGTGTTGGCAGCTGCAGTCGCACAATCAGTCCGTGCACACAACGGTGCTAGGGTAGTTTCTTTTATAGCTGGGGAGAAACACGAGGCCACATTATGTGCGTATCCAGTAGACGTACTGGATCATATTACTCACTCATGGTAAGCTGCTCGGGCTAATAGCATCAGCCAAATAGCAGTAATGTAAAAATATAAAAAGGAAATGGAGTTAAGTAGCTCGTACACTCATTTATTCCAAACTAGCAGCCAGTATGACATGAAGCAGTTAGCACAGGGACCACATTCCCATTTAGGTGTGATTATTGGATGGAAAGCATTTACAGAAGTTCAAGAAAAACATGTACGGATATAATCATAATACATTATATTTATAGAGCGGTTAAGGTACGTGAGTTGAAAGAAATCTTAAAGACGGAACGAGTGCAGAGCGTGACAAGACTTTACCAAGGCAGCTGGTCCAGGGGGACGGGGGGTACCCGGGGTCTGGAGCTTGGTCCTGGGTGGAGAAGACTGGAGGAAAGACTGTTAGCGGAGAACTTAAATGACACCGAGTCGCAGTGCGGTCCCCAGAGTGAGGGAGCCGGCGGGCAGCAGAGTTATGGATATTTTTTGGACGTCGGAGAATATGTGCTATTGCAGGAAAGTTCAGCTACAATGAGGCATGTATCAGAGTTTTAGCAGCAGAGAAGGAGAGGAGTGAGCGGCAAAAGGCCGTTTTTGTTATGATGTGATTTGCATAGTGTTGGAACGAGAGATGGCTTCCTTCCCACCTGATTTGTTTATAATGCTGGCGCGGTTTCAGCCAAAGACGGTTGTAAATGTTAAAACAAAGGTGACTAAGAAGCATTTTCCTATTATATTTTGTTACAGATGACAACAAAGGTACCCAAGAAAAGACCTTCCTCGTCTATTTAATGGATTTTTTTAATGCAAAATATGAATCTATGTCTTTTTAAAGCTGACAACAGTACATGATTCACATTGCAGTTAGATTTCATAGTACAGCAGCAACGACGGATTGCTGGTGAAGTTTCTTATCGCTTTTGCCGTGATGAGCGGTGTGCTGACATTAACCGGCCGCTTCTGTCGCGCTCGATGAGTTGCACACGAGGATGAAAAGTATTGACAGCGGCCTGTTAGCGCCGTGGCGGCTAATCCATAACCTCGGTCAACCGCACACTTGTGTTCACACACACACACGCGCAGGCACATACTGGAGCGCACACTCTCTATTGACACCTGACCTTTACAGGAAGCAGAGCGGAGATCAACTGACCAGAAGCTGCTGTCAATCAAGAAACACCCCCCACACACACACACACACACACACCCTCTCTTCTCTACTTTCACTCAGTCAATATCCATCGAATGGTCAGTGTTTCGTCCACATGAGGAATGAGGCAGAAAGGAAAGAGGGAATCACTGAGCAAAGGGCAATTTTCCTTTATAGTAGAAATAAATACGAATCACACATAGAGTCGAAATGGAGGGTTAGAAGAAAGGAGGAGCAAGTTGGGAAACACACACACACACATAAGCAGTGGGCGACTCAGGATGGTGCCATCTTAGCAAACACTGCTTTGATGAGCGGCGTATCACACTGAGCCCAACGCCTTGACACGAGGAGAGAGTGAGAGTGGGGGGGAGACACCGGGTGGGTGTGAGATACTCACCGTCTCTATTTATGTCTCCGTATGAAACACAAATACAGCAAAAAATAGAAGCACAGCAAGTTGAAGACATCTCGAAGACACAATCAGCTTCCCTCATCCTTCGACAGAGACCTCCATGTTGAATATTTAACATGTGTGTGTGCTGCGGTGGGGGGGGGGGGGGGGGCATAGATGGTGCTGACTTGTACAGATGCAAGTGTGTTTACGCACAATCAGTCTGTCGTCAAAAAACACAAATGCTAAATGTGCAATCAAGAGAGCAAAGATGAGATGGAAAACGTATTCAGACACCGTAGAGTGTAAAAATATTTAGTGACGCCCAAACATTCATAGAATGGCTGATTGATAATCTATTAATCATACAGTTCTTCTTTTTTGGGGTTAATTGGAGTCAGAAACAGAAACAGATTATTTTTGATATTGTGAACTTATTTATTAGGGGTGAGTAAAAATATCGATACGGCAATATATCGTGATACTTTGCTGCCCAATACAATATCGACTTTTTCAACTCCAAAGATAAGACGTGTTGTGAATGCAGTACTTTATCCTTTTCCATTTTATTTTCAATATTTATTCCAGTGAATTTCATGGGAATTAATAAAATGGAGAGGCTGTTTTGAATGAAATAGTTTGACTCAATTTGTCCTCTGATCAATATCATCTGACATTTACAGGTACTTGTGTTTTCATCTTTATTTATATCACGATATTGTGATACGTATCGCGTCCAAAGTATCGTGATACGTATCGTATCGCGTCCAAAGTATCGTGATACGTATCGTATCATGAAGTTCTTGCCAATACTCACCCCTATTATTTATACATCGAGCAGAGACGGAGCGACATTAGCATGCAGACGGAATCCTATTTGTGTCCACGCCATGAATTGTTAGTCTAATATTCACTCTTCCTTAATCTCGTTTTTTGTCTCCCGAGGGAAACGTCTGGGGCTGCGTTCACAATCGCTCTTAGGATTTCAAGCTAGGGAGTCTGAGCTCAGGAGTGATTTGGGAAACGTCCTGGAGTTACTCACTGCGTCGGGTGGGAGACGCGAGTGCATCTCTAATGAGATCGACCACAAACATTATCCCCGCACGATCTAATCTTCAGTGTTTCATTAAGTCACCGTCATTCAGCGCTGAGAGAACATTCATCCCGCCTCTTTGTATTTCTACTCGCTTAAGGAAATCTTAAGCCTCTTAAAAGTCCTCCTCCTTACTCCTCACGCTTCTTCACCTTGGGAGCTGTCTTAAGGGCTAAGATGCTTTATGAATAAGGTTCCTCTTTCCCAGTGAAGAGTGAACAGTAAAGGGACATTCTTAGAAAAATCTAACTTCGTAATCCTCACAATTTGCCAGGAGCAACTTTGATGTTCTTTGAGGCCTGATGGTTCCTGGCTCTTTCGCTGCTAAATGCTCCACCAGCTATTGTCTGTCTGCCATTTTGCTGCTGAGCAGGAATTGTTAAGAGGTTTTTAAAACTTTTTCTCTGAAAATGTCGACCTGTTGTGTCCGGAAACAATGCTGATGAGAGTAAATCAAAATATTAAAGTTGCGGGAACAGGCAAATACAGGATATTGAAGCAGATGGCGTAGCTCTCCTTCCTGGACCTTCTCCTCTTCTTGCCGGTCTTGCTGGCGGCCTTGGAGAAGGGTTATGGAGAAGGGGTGAAAGTAAATTCAGTTATTCACTCCTTTTCAAGCTGTAAAGAAGAAAAAAAAATTGTTGGACATGTGCTCTGCAAATATTGCTTGGAATGTCTAATTGTTTGACTTTTTCGATTTTTGTTTTTTGTTTTTTATTCCTATTTTATGTCTTTACAAACAAATAAACAAATACAAATATTGCATTCATAGCTGCATGCTTACACCATAAATCCACTGTATTCTCTCAAATACACTCAAATAATCTAATGTAATCCCCGTCCACAATGAGGGCTCCCACATAATCATGCAAACTGCGTAGCGTTCATTTAAATTCCCTCTTCATTATACTGGAAGCCCATGCGTGTACGTGTATGTTACGGTACATAATGCCGTGTGCATGCTTTCCCACATTAGCATGCAGGGAGTCCAGCGACGCGCTACATTCCTCGCCACGCACGAGAACCACACGCCATCACGTACGCATGGATGCACAGTGAGTCACTGTTATTTAGCTGAGTTTACCTACGAGGCCCAATCACAGACTCATTTGACTCAGATATCCACTCATGCACATGCTCCGATTTCACTTGCGTGCATGATAAACGGGAGAGGCGTTTTTAAAAACGCTTGGTTCAAACCAAATTAGCTCCCAGAGCTCACGACAACATCTTCGGGATCAGCTCACATATTTAATTTGCTGTCCTGCAATTTACTAACATGTGAACACCAGCACTGTTTGTATGAGGCTGGAACATGCAAATGGAAATATTCCTTGAAAAATGAATGGAAAACAATGACATTCCTGTTGTTCCTCTAACATGCATGTCCACAGACACACATTCATAATAACCCAGGACATAGCCATGTGGACACGCAATGTAAGAGGGTGAAGAGGGTGAAGAAGGAGGACAGGGTGGAGAAGAAGGAGAGGGTGAAGAAGAAGAAGGAGAAGGTGAAGAAGGAGAGGGAGAAGAAGAAGAAGGAGAGGGTGAAGAAGGAGAGGGTGGGGAAGAAGGAGAGGGTGAAGAAGAAGAAGGAGAGGGTGAAGAAGGAGAGGGTGAAGAAGGAGAGGGTGGGGAAGAAGGAGAGGGTGAAGAAGGAGAGGGTGAAGAAGAAGAAGGAGAGGGTGAAGAAGAAGAAGGAGAGGGTGAAGAAGGAGAGGGTGGGGAAGAAGGAGAGGGTGAAGAAGAAGAAGGAGAGGGTGAAGAAGAAGAAGGAGAGGGTGAAGAAGGAGAGGGTGAAGAAGGAGAGGGTGGGGAAGGAGAGGGTGAAGAAGAAGGAGAGGGTGAAGAAGGAGAGGGTGGGGAAGAAGGAGAGGGTGAAGAAGAAGAGGGTGAAGAAGAAGGACAGGGTGAAGAAGAAGGACAGGGTGAAGAAGGACAGGGTGAAGAAGAAGGACAGGGTGAAGAAGGAGATGGTGAAGAAGAAGGACAGGGTGAAGAAGGAGGGGGTGAAGAAGAAGAAGAAGAGGAGGGTGAAGAAGAAGGACAGGGTGAAGAAGGACAGGGTGAAGAAGAAGGACAGGGTGAAGAAGGAGGGGGTGAAGAAGAAGAAGAGGAGGGTGAAGACGTGGCGCAGCAGTCTTGGTCGTCTGTTGTTGTGCTGTTCAGACGATTCACTTGTTCCCGCATTTAGGTACGTTCTCTCATTAAAGAAGAGCAGCCGGCAGACTGGCTGGTAGACAGACCAACTCATGCGTATATATATATATATATATATATATATATATATATATATATATATATATATTTATATATAAACTTACATGGCCAGCAGGGCCATTGAGGGGGAAGTCATACTAACGAGCTCAGTTTCACTGCATTTGCAACATACAGAAGGTGCCACTGTCTCACACCGGATACCATACATGCAAACACACACGTGAACATATGGCGGCATATGAGGGTGGGAAAAATAAATAATCATCACCGAGTAAATTTACAAGGAAAAACATGGATAGACATGGATCAGAGATTATAACAGAGATTAAAGCAAGAAAAAAGGAAACATAGGTGTTTTCTGTTGTGTTTTTTCCATGTTTTTATAAACATAAATACTTATAATTACATAATACTTACTTATAATTCATACATTGTCACGTTGCAGCAGGGTTTACTGAGCCAGCCTTGCAATGTCAAGGAATAAATATCCCCCTCCCATCTTTGCATAACCAGGAAAATATGACTATATCCTCACACATGTCCAAAGAAAATTCTAGTTACTCTACTTACTAGGATAAATATACTAATTTTTTGAATGCTCTCAGTTACTCGTTTATTTACTCCCTTTCCTCCCAAACCTGTGAACACACAGAGGACTTGTGTCGTCCTATAAATCTGTTTACTCATGCACAGCTAAACGAGCATGTTTACCTAAATCCCAACGCTCAGAACAAGATTTGGACACCGAAATCCCTCAGAGATACGTCGTGTAAATCTCTTAAACCGTCGTGACTGATGCGTTGGCCCGGAGATTCATTTCAAATGTACATCGTCCCGCTCTCTGCCGATGCACACGGCTCCGCCGCAACACGCCCACGCACACATCGCCGTGGCGATGGCAACGCTCAATCAACAGGTGGAGGGATATCAGAGCAGAACCGTGGCTTACGCTAAAACAAGGCTGCCTTTCAGTACACTGGTGCTCGTGCATTTATGTGTGTGTGTGTGTTTCTGTCACAGTCACATGCATTCAGATCTTGAGTGTTAATTGATGCCAACATCAGCAATGAAATCTCCAGTTTCCTCATCCAGGGAGCCAAAAGATGCCAACGTCTCGTCACTCACGAAGGGTTAAAAGAAAAATGACTAAAAGCAAGTGAGAAGATTAATGGCGGGCATATTTTACACTGACGTCCCTTCTGCAAAATAAACATGCAGAGAGAGAGAGAGAGGAAGACGAGGAGGGAGCTGAAGGAGGGGGCGTCGTGGAGGAATGAGATGAGGAGGAGCAGAGTGAACTCTGCCCATAAGAGGCTGTTTGTTCCCCCCTTCAGTCTGTTTACCGTGCCGTTACTCCGTCCGTTAGCGGATGAAGGCGAGCATTGGTGCGGAGTTTTCTGAGAAACGTGAGCATGAAGTGGTGGAGGTCGCCCCGGGTGACGTAGGGAGGCAGCTAGTGCCTCCACGTCTCCAACACCAATCAATAGTGAACAGAGAGTAGAAGTGATGGATGTGTTTTTCCAATTTACAGTAGCTATCTGTCGTGGAGCCGACATGTCAGCGGCGGGGGGGCTTTATTTGATTTATAACTGCATAATCTGATCCATTACGACTAAATATCAGAAATGGAAAGCCACTAAAGTCCTGGTTTATTTTTCCTGTGTGACAGATGTTAAATATCATCTATCAAAAGAGGCTTGCGCCGCCACGCTGGCAGGCTGTTTATTGGATTTGTTTGCTGTCATTAAGTTGTTTCGGTAGTTAGGGGGTCGCTGCTTTCCTGGTGCCGTCATGCACAAGTCAATATATTGATCGTTGACATCGCAGTGGACATTTTTTCTTTCATTTCATTTTATTCCTATAATCTCTTCTTTTTTTCCCAAACCAACGTTTAGGTCTATAAGGACTTTAATTCCTTTTTAAATGGGTTCAGACACATCAAGAATTCATCATTTTTAAACACTTTTAATTGCATCTTTTTCCCCTTTTTCATGAAAACTTTGCTCTATGTTTTAACCCAGACAACCAAATACAAACCCCCTGGTGTGGCGCCCCCTATGCTTATATTTTTGCGCCACTGAGTCAGACAATAACTATATTTACCTTTGGAGTCAGTTTTGATTTGTTTCAAATCCATATTTTCTATTAAACCGATTCTCCAATAGAGCGCAAATGCTGCTAAAAATGAAATGAAATGAAATAAACACCGATTCATGTGTCATTTTTTCTCTCTCCTCTCTTTGTTAGGTTTGATTACCAGGAGCTCCTCCACAACTCCACCTTCTGTTTGGTGCCTCGAGGTCGACGTCTGGGCTCCTTTCGCTTCCTGGAGTCTCTACAGGTATAAACATATATCTATATATAAATATATATCATTAAAGACTGGTGAACCGCGAGAACATTTTCCATCAATCAAGTGTCGTGCAAAACAACTTTTCAGCAGCTTTAAGTTGCACGTTACACATAACACGACTATGACGAGCGATGTTGATTTACATTCTTTGCCCGACTCTCCCGTTTTTTTCTCCGAGGCCCGCATAAGCAAACAGCTGAAATCTCCACACGCCACACGCCGACGCAGCAATCATCAAAACAACATTAGCTGCAGCATTTCCCTCTGGGTAACACCGTTAGTGACCAAATTACACTTTTTTCCAGGAAAAACAGCTCTGCCTCCCCGAGCTGCAGCTCGTATACAGTTCCGGCCAACAAGGAAGTACAACAGGATGCCGTATGTTTATGTTCCAGGGTTGGTGGTTTATGTAGTCTTTTGGTTATTGACACCTTAATGGTCACATCTGCAAGTGTTTTCCCCCGGACCATTGTGCTGTGTTGAGTGCAGATCCAACCATAAAGGCTTTATTTGCTATTGGCCCGGCCTTTTACACTAAAATGGGCCCATTAACACACACACACACACACACACTTACACACTGGATTCATGTGAGTCCATCAGTGAAATGTGCAAGTACACTAACAATGAAGGAACCGCAGAGGCAGTGGAGTGAGAGGACCAGGTTGCAACCAGTCTGCCTGTTGTTGTTCTCCCGCTGCCACCCAAGTCGACGGTCTCACACCAGTGCAGGAAGCAGCGGTGTCTGTTTTTAGATTCGCCCAACGCTGAACTCTCTGGCTGCCACAGTGTTCCCCCCCGGCCGCACTGATCCCCGGTGTGTGTGTGTGTGTGTGTGTGTGTGTGTGTGTGTGTAAATGGTCCGGAAGGAGTGGCAGCATGCCCTCGCCACTGATGCTCTGCTGAATGGACAAATCCACACGCAGAAACCCACTTGGCTTGGCAGCAGCCATGGTCCCTTCTCTCCTTCTGTCTTCTCCCTTTGTCCTCTCTTCCCATCCTCTGTTTTCCATTCGAGGCACTTTTCAAGATTTTAAAGTGTGTGTGTGTGTGTGTGTGTGTTTTATTTTAGTGCCAGCCAAGCCCGCAAAAGAACTGGCAATTACAAGTACCAGTGTGGTAGGAAACCTCCTGCCAGCTTTCCAGTATACACACAGACACACACATTTACTCAAACCCTCCCACTTCGCTATCTCCCAATGCAAACAAACCCCCCCAAAAAAAACGTCACACAGGCGTTCGCACTCGCCTCCCTCCAGGCACGGAGGGCTTGGAAATGTTTGAAAACTCTCCCTCGGAGCGCCTCACCTCTCGGGGAGAAGACTCAGACGAGCCTGGAGCCGCATTTCAAAAATGTGCAGGCCCTGGATTATCGCTGTACGCGTGACCTCGTCGTTTACCCGCAGCTCATTGTGACACACACACACACACACACATACAAGTCATCCTATTTGTTCGAGTGTCCTTCAGCAGGTTTATTCTCGGATGAAATGCAGGAGCGTGGAAGCCCCCTGTGGGCCGCGGAGAGCGTTTGATCTCCGCCAATTTCGGCTGCTGCTGCTGCTGTTCTCTGGTGGTTTAATTATATAAAAAAAATGTGCGTGGTGGGCGGGGGTTTGGAGGGGGGGGGACCTATCAACACTCCAGATCACATACAAAAAGGAAGAGATCAGGATAGGATGAGAGAGTGGAGAGAAATTGGGGGAGGGGGGGGAGTACAGAGAGGGGCGAAGGCTTGGAAAGCAAAAAAAAAAAAGTGGAACAACATCAAAAACCTGTCAGTGAAGGAGCGGATAAGGCAACATTAAAAAAAAATCGACTTTAATAAAGCATGATGCCTCCACAGATCAACCGGTTCCTTCTTATTCTCCTCCCATCCCTTCATCCCTCTCTTTTTTCCCCCCGCATCAGCTTTACCTCCATATGTCCTCTCAGTGGTTTTTGCCTAATTAGCACCCCAAGATTCAGCCCTGTCAGCCGCATCTGTGTGTTTGCATGTGTACGAGTGACAGGTTACAAACCTCAGGGGCTTCCTGGGAAAGTGGAGATAAGTTTTATTACTCACTGCATCCCCCCTATAGGGGCCTAACACACACACACACACGGCTGCACATACATTTACACAACGAGGGTATTGATTATGTTGTCTGCTCAGCCTGCAGTGCCAAGCAGCTGGGGCTGAACTATACAGATTGTTTTATCCGCATGCAGCTGTAGTATCAGTCATGTTATGTTGTTTCCTGCCAAAGAGGAGCTGGCAGCGAGGAAGGAGCCCAGTCAAACTGCAGCTGATCACAATTAAAGTGATGTATGTGGAATTTATCAGCGTGTTATCAGTCGCTTTATCAGTGCTGCTGTTTCCCTCGGTTTCTTAAAGTGTGTGTGTGTGTGTGTGTGTGTGTGTGTGTCCAGGCGGCGTGTATCCCAGTGTTGCTGAGTAACGGTTGGGAGCTGCCCTTCTCCGATGTCATACAGTGGAACCAGGCGGTCATTGAAGGAGATGAGAGATTACTGCTACAGGTAACACACAGGTGCACACACACACACACACACACACCTGAGATATCCTGATGGCTGGATTTAGGCCACGCTAACGAACCCTCACTGCACTTTCAGAAATGAACCATCTGTGTGTTTCTTTTACATTAAAGTTGTGTTTCGTCGTGTTCCAATAAAAGAGGTCATCCTGGGTAGAGCGAGCCTCCGACGACGCTTCCAGAAACGGACAGAAAATGCAAATGAGTCGCTGAATGTGCAACAGGGTCATTAAAGTAAATTCAAAGAATCGATAAACAATCATTTCTTCAGCTGTGTTTTTTCACGCAGAGCAGATTCCAACCAACGCAGCACACACACAGCTCTGAATCCTCCCAAAACTCGGGTGACCTACACCGAGGGCAATCGGACATACTTTCACATCCACGCTCCATTCCAGTTGGTAGCGCTAACGCGCCGTAAAGCTGTTTGCCAGATGTCCGACCCCGATGTCTCATTTCTTGAAAGATGAATTATATGAATGTCCTCACACAACCTATTTTCAAAACAAGCATCCACTTTGTTAGTTTTCGTCTTGCCGGACACATGCTATGTGTTACAAGCAGTATGACATGTATGGTGATACTGCTATGTGTTACAAGCAGTATGACATGTATGGTGATACTATGAAGACTTAAGTTCCAAGAGAAACTAGTGCCAAGTCCTAAACTTTCTGATTCAGATCCTAAAACAAGTCAGGTGTCCGTCTGTCCATGGATGTTTGATTTGCTGCACACTTTCTAATAAAGTTTTATCAAATCATTCCAAGTCAAAAGGCCAAAATCCAAGCAAAGTAATCCATTAAAGTCAACGGCAAGTTGCAACTATTTTACATTTTAAAATCCTTCACAGACATAATTACATTTTTTACAAAAGTATTTCTCCTCGTATTTCCTACAGAATCAATATTTGTCTCCTTAAAGATGAGCTGAAATGAAAAAATAAATCCTTTTTGAACCCTTTTCGATTACAACCCGGTTATGTTGTCACCTCTTTATCTATATATGTCAGAAAAAAATACCCAAAAAATCTATTTCCTCATACATTTATATCAAAATCCAATATCTCTGTATTCCTGGCAAATAAAATACGATGCATGCTTACATCAGCTATTACCAAGCAGCATCCACCAATGATGTCATGACATCCAATCATCAATCAATCTGCAGAGTCGGCTCTGCAGAGACCCGGAGACGCTCCTGAGTTAATCTCTCCAACGATCACATCAATTTCCTCCCGACGTTGTTCCCGGCCCGCTTCATCGGAAACACGCTCCTCTGGAAATGCTGTTTCAGCTCGACTGTAAATCAGTGCTAAGCATATAAGGGCTTTGTCTTTGGGTTCAATGTACACAGACTTGGGAAAACAACATGGAAGAGGATGGTGGTTTATCTTATAGAACGTGGGCTGACATCATCACTGCGGCTCTTTAATACCTGTATCAAGAGGATAGAGGTGGGCGCCCTTCGAGACCTTAATCCAGCTTCAGTTCAAAAGCACTCGCACGTCCTCCGTGTCCGCGTCTCTTCATCCACACAAATAAACACAATGAGCCAAGCAAAGCCGACTACAACCGTTATCTTCCCCCCCCTCACACAAAGTACATCATGTCTCCTCTGCAATTGATCTGGACCAACAGAGGACATGAATTGGCATTCGGCTAATGAACAGGAACGAGTCCCCGAGAGCTCAGAGCATGGGCAGCGATTTCAAATGAGGGCAGAGTTTCTGCACACCTGCAAGTCCTTATAATGCGTATGCAAAATAGTCACAGCGACTATTATCTGGGGTTAAGGAGAGTGATTCTTTTTATTTTTGCAAAGGAGGCCTTCAGAAAGAGGGAAGGTAGTGAAATGCGGAGGAAGGGAAGTGTGCAAAGAGGTTGAAAGAACAAGGATGAGGATTTAATGAAATAGGAGATTTAGAGGCTTCTTCTTCTTTAACCGTTCCTCGTTAGAAAATGTTTCCCTGTGAAGCCAATAAGGGGTTTAAAGGAGTCAACCGCTCTCACTTTTCCTCAGTTCACCGCGGCTTTCTTCCACTTTGATTGAGCCACCGAGCTTAACTCTCTAAGTGATTAAATCAATTTTGGGGCGATTCACTTGAAACCCCCACCGAATGTGGTCCTTACTAATTGAGGCATGTCATTATCTACACAACAACTAAATCAGCTCTGTGTCGAATGTGTGTTTTTTTTTCATTAAGCGACCACTCGATTCAGTTTACACTGTTTTGATCACTTAAATGCCGTTTCCTTATTTTCCTCTGGTTTATTTTAAGAGACACGACTCGCTTTTCAAAACAACAACCAAAGTGAAAACAACTCTCTGTAGTTATTTTTCCTCTGTTTTTTGATAATTGCTCCTTAATTTCACTGCCTGGGTGTTGATGTCGTCTCATGTTTGGTCTTCAGGTGCCGTCCACGGTTAGAGCAGTCGGGAACGAGAGAGTCCTGGCCCTCAGACAGCGGACCCAGATGCTGTGGGAGGCCTACTTTTCCTCCGTGGACAAGATCGTCCTCACCACGCTGGAGGTGAGAATCCCACGTAGCGTGAAGGCGACAGGAAGTCCGGACGCGTGGTAACGCTTTCCACGACGCCAATGAATACCTATAATGCTTAAAGTTATAAACAAATATTCAGAATGCTTTATAACAACAATTATAACACATTATGACACATTTTATTACGACTAATAAAGGTCAAGTATCTTAATACCTCACAACTGCTGATCACTCACTGACATTATTTTTGCAACGATCATATATTCAAGATTTTAATCGTCAATTACATTCTTCTACACCTCAAATAGAAAACACGATAGGAAAGAATACAAATATACACTAAAAACGAAATAATTCCCATTATCATTCTTCAATAATGCATTACACTGTGTCTGATGTTGAAAACCTCCCACAGCTGATAGCCTACTGATGTTTCTCCTTGAAACCTTTGCCCTCAATTCTTATTCTTTAGATACGGACATTTCCACAGTGGCTGAATGGATTTCCACCATTGAAACGCAGTTTGAATAGTAAAGACATCCTTCACCAATGTCTTACAATGTTAGTTTATATCTAGTAACCCCCCTTTGGTTACTAACAGGAGGATCACTGTGCAAAGTTCTGCCTCCTACGTGTAATCCCAAATTGGAGATAGCATGGGTGTCTGACGGCTACGACATCTCCCATTTAGAGAATGCAACTACAGAAGAGTCAACAAACCCCAACCGAGCAAAATACTGTCAAGATGGTTTGCAAATCTGTTAATATTTAATCAAATCTGAATCCATGTGAAATTGATTTTGCTCCCCAGTCAGACGGATATAAAACTCTAAACTCAAACTAAACTCCAGTAATAAAAGTCAGTACAACTTTGACTGTATTGGACGTCTTAGCTTCGACCACCTCGTGCCACCACAAGGTCTTCTGTCCGTCTCCCGCCTCTGCATAATGTTGCTTTTGGCTGCTGACTTTTGGAATTAAAATGTTGTACCGCTCTGAATACTCGCTTCTCCTCGGGAATGTGAAGTGAAAACATCTCCAAAAAAGAAGCCACCGCTGTAAACGCAGGGGTTTTCTGTCGAGCAGGCAGCCACACCGTAGTCGCTGCCTCTCCGCGGTTTACCGCCTCGTGTGCTATCATCATCCGTCCTCTCTCAGAAAGGCCTTTCACATTCGGATCAAACCCTTCTATCATTATGATTACGGGGTTGGACGTTGGCCCGTTTGCTTGTTTTTTTCTTTTTTTTTTTTACTACCTCATCTTTGTGTTGAAGCAAAGAGAACATTTTCAAAGCAGGCCACATCCGATCTGCCTGAAGTCTGAAAGAAATCCCCCTAATATATAAAAAATGACATATTATTACCTCGCAAAATATCGGTCTCAACCTGCCGGCGTCTGCCTCGCCGTTTGCTCGTATCGCAAAGTGAGAAAAATGGTTCCTTTTCAGCCGCTTACAGGTGAGGCTGAGAGAAGGTTTTCATCTTTGAAGGAGTCGGTGCCATTTGGGTTATTTCCCTCCCCTTCCTCACGGCTCACGCTTCCAGTCTTGCTCATACATGTGTCTTCCTCTCTGTCTCTCTTTTGTTTTGCTCTCCTGCCTTTGAAGAAGCTGAAAAGAAATGCACTTAAAAAAAAAAAAAGGAGTTCCTCCAGCTAGGAGAATGTCATTTGAAGGTTAGCCCAAGGGTTAGACAATGCATGAAAAGACAACCTCCTTATGATTGGGGGTTTTTTTTTTGCACACACACTACCAGTAATTCTAGTACATAAAAAAAATGAAGATTTAACCCTTTCTGAAATCTGAAGAAATCACACAGTCAGAGGTAGGATTTGCTCTCTCATGTTTATAAAAGGCAAGACTGGCAGCCCCCTAATGTATTTGCTGCTGGGGGATTTATGCTAGAGATAATAAAGGGGGAGGCTCTGGAGGTTGGTGATAAGCTGCTTATATACATACAGCATGCAGAGGGGGAACCTCTCCCCCATGGGAGACAGCTGTGCAGTCAGCCTGAGGTCAGCGAGGCAGAGGGCTCCGGAGCGGATGCTGTGTGGACACCTCCTGTTGGTGTGAAATGGGAAGTACACAGAGAACATCGGGGCTGTAATACGCAAATGTTAAAGTGTCTCGAATTGCAGTGGAGTTTACACAAGGCTCCGAGACTCTCATCCACCGGCTTAGAGGAGGGAGGGGGGGAATAATGCGGTGCAGGCTTATACCAGATGAGCACAACAGCCACTTAACAGTTCTCTCTGCTTCTTACATTTCAACCCTCATCTCGTTTCTTCTTCTTCTTCTCCCCTCTCTGCAGATCATTAAAGACCGGGTGTTCTCTCACGTATCGAGGAACAAGTACATGTGGAACGCCCTGCCGGGGGGTCTGCTGGTGCTGCCGGAGTACTCCACCCACCTCGCACATTTCCCTTTCTACTACCTGGGATTAGGTGAACACACACCCTTCATTCAAATGAGTCGGAGCAAACCACGCGAATGTTGATCGCACGGCTCGGAGACGTCGATGAGGTCATCATCATGCTAGTGCTGCCGAGGCGGTGGTGGCAAATCAGCAATCAACGTGGCAACTCATAATCAAATATTTATGGTGGTGCTCGTCTGTGTTAGTTGTCATTTTGAGATCGTGCTAAAAATAGGTTGTTATTTCAACTTTAAAGCCACGTTTTTCCAATGTGTAGACAACTTACTTGGCTTCAAACTGTGACTCGAGGTCAAATTGATTTCCATATTCACAGGAAATGTTTACGTTTTTGCTCCTTACAGGCACACAGATACAATAAATAAAATAATAACCACGTAATTAGTCAAGTATTGAGTATTGAGATTAAAGTTAGGGAACACAACTATGGTCAAATACATTAACATATACAGTATACAAAGTGTGGATGGGTTTACATTGGAGTTAATTAAAAGATAATTCTAATGGTATCCATTTTTTATTTTTAAAAAATTTGGACAATCCTGTTAGTCTCTACCACAATTTTTGATACCACCAGTGGGGGGCGCCAGAAATATAAATTTTCAAAATCTAAACATAACAGCTTTGAATTGTTCTGTTCATCCCTGATAGTCCTTATATATATATTTTTTTTTTTCTGGATCGTGTTCAGGGGTCAGTCCGGGTCAAGAGTTCACTGCTGTCATCCAGGCTGTTTCCCCGTTGGTCTCCCAGTCTCAGCCAATCATGAAGCTGCTTCAAGTGGTCTCCAAGTCAAAATACTGCTCCCAGGTATGAAAAAGGAAATGAGAAAGGAATCATTTGTGATCCGTCTAATGCATCTATCTCTCTATGCGTTTTGTAAAACTCCTTCCTCCTCCTCCTCCTCCTCCTCTCCAGATCATCATCCTGTGGAACAGTGAGAAGCCGCCACCCAGTCGGAGCAAATGGCCTCCCATGCCCGTCCCCCTCACCGTGACAGACGGCAGGAGGAAGGTGAGAGCCAAAGCCACTCACAACTCAACCACGACTTGAGTGACAGCACGACAAACTGTCAGCCAGTCTGTTTGTGTATCTCTTTCCTTCTGAGTCTCCGTTAACTCCATTTCTCTGCTCTATTTTTTTCCGTCCTTTTTTTTAAAATCCGTGTATATCTGACATGTCCACTGAGCCGCACGGCGTTTCAGTTTCATAAATGTCACTCATCCTCGACATTTCTTCTCCGTCTCCCTGTCATTTGTTTTCTCCAAAAGCAAAATTCTACTCATTTACTATGACATGATGCTCATCTCCCACTCATGCTCATAAGCCAGACGACATGCGCCACAACTACCATTTACTATACTTTATGTCTCCTCTCAGACCACCAGTCGGTTCCTACCTCATGTTGCCATAGAGACAGAAGCAGTGCTGAGCCTGGATGAGGATACAGTCCTGCTGACCAGTGAGGTGCGTGGACACGTCTTAGTCATAAACACACAAGCACGACTGCAAGAAAATACCTATATTGCCCGGGAAAAACAGGAGCAACATATATAAAGTGTCCCACGACTGTTCTCGCAGGTGAACTTTGCCTTCTTGGTGTGGCGGAGCTTCCCTGAACGGATCGTGGGCTACCCTCCCAGGAGCCACTTCTGGGACCCCCTGAAGCGTGCCTGGGGGTACACCTCCAAATGGACCAACGACTACTCCATCGTCCTGACTGGAGCTGCCTTTTACCACAGGTACACCATCAGACTGTAGCTAGCTACATAGAACGTGCTATTTAGAGCTTGTTCTTAGTATTTTGTTTCCTCATACATTTTCATTATCTTAAAAACAAGTAAGCTAAATGTCTAGAGTCGTGTTAGCTGCTCTAGCCACATGGCTAGGTGCTAAGGTCGCGAAAACAATGCTAACGTGCCGGTGTCACCATATTTAGCGTTTTAGCATGCTAACGTTTGGTAATTATGGTAAGTCAAAGTACTTATTGTCGTCATTATCGGACAAAGTGAAGGGTTGATCCGATGGTGGCGTGAAAGGAAATCAGGGAATCACCAAAAATCATTAGGGTTCATCCTCAGGGTACCAAGAATTTCTGGACAACATTTCATAACAATGCATCCAAAAGTCGTTGAGATTTTTCATTCCGGACTCTGGTTAATGCTGCCTTTCTATGTCACATCGCTAGAAACACAAAATTCCATCTCGAGCTATGTGTGCTTTTCTTTTCAATCTTTTCGCATACATTTGCATGATTTACTGTAACATGTGTGCATGCCTAATTTTAGCATAATGACATGAATCTCAACAGGTAAAGCAAAACCCGACAAACGGTGAGAAACCGTGTGAAGGAGGATAATGTTGTGTATGGTCTGAAGGAGAGGGAAAAGAAAAGGGGAGGTTGAATACCCCAGAGGTTACTCCAAGCAGCTCGATCAATTCGAAAGAAAAAAAAAAAAAGCCTGAAGTCGATATGTGCGACGGCAGAGAGATGTGAGCTCCTATACAATATGAATGTAATCACTCCACAGGCAGGGCACTTTGACAGCTGTTGAAACCTCGCCACACTTTTGAGACACAGTGGTCATTTTTGTCAACACTTTCTGTGAAAACACTTTTTTTTAAAGTCATTCTTTAAATCCTAACGGCCCAAAGTTTAGGCCCATGACCCTCAAGCTATAGTCTTATACACTCAAATAAGCTAATTACTCTGTGTTGGATTGGTTTACAAAAAAAAAAAAAAATCAAATAGAAAAAGGCAACTTACATAATGTTATGTTGCTCATTTAAGTCCCTTCACCCAATTAAAACATGTTTAGAAGCAGACAGTGACAGATGTTAAGTCTGACAATAGTAATGCGGCTGAATTGCACATCATTACAAAACTCTTGAGGGAACGGAGATATAATACCACAGGGGTCGGGTTTGTTGTGCTCTATAAATATCAAATCCCACTGGAGGTGAAATGGTTAACTTGTCCCAGATACATATCATTAACATGCATCCCACCATCCACGCTTTCCTCTGGATGCCTGTTAACCTACAGGTGCTCGCCGCCTGGCCTCCACCTGAGATAATTAGATTCTCTTTATTCACTGGGAGACGTTTTTTTATTTTTATTTTTAGGTGTTCAGCTGATGTGCTTGTCTAAAGGGATTTACTGTACTGTGGGTGCGAGTACACATTGAGATTAGACACTAATAATAGGGAGACGGATGTGACAAAGTATTCCTGCAAGATGAATAATAAAACAGCGTGTAATGGAGGTCCTAGCTGAGAGAATTACATCTACTTTTCACATCAAAATGTTCCGTGCTCCTGTAGTTAATACTTGTAAGTGCAAAGAAGCCTGTTTAAAACCAAATGTGACAAAAAATGATTTATAATAATAATAATAATAATAATAATATCGACTAACTGTTGTTAAAGCCTCTGTAGACCCACACAGGTGTTTTGAGTTGGCTGATTCGACCTCTGCTCAGGACCGCGTTGGTGTGTAAACACTAATTGAGTTACATCTTCCCGAGCCTCCTGTTGGGGGTGGGACAGATGACACCGCTCTCATTCTTATTGGTTGATGAAGATCCGTGACCTCATGAATCCTCATTAAAGCCCCGGGGTAACTGAAAACACCTGTGTGGGTGTGGAGAGACTGCAGAGAACAGTGTCCGAAATCACTCACCCCTTCACTCCTCCATCATCACTATCCAGGGGAAATGTAAAATGAAAATAAAACAACAACAAAAAAAAACACTTTCTCTGCCCCGTTAATTACATCACAGCTGTCGTCCAATTAAAACGAGCCAGATCAACGGTGGGTGGTGGACATGTTTTTTTTTGTAATAAATTGATGTTGCAAGCTAATTTGTTGTCATTTAATTTCCCATGGTAAGCAGTGATGTCAGGTATATATCATGGGCTTTTATTGTGAAAGGTTGGAACGAAGGAGCGGTATATGCTGCCGATGTGGAGGAAATTAGTGGATTTTAATTAAGAAATTAATTCAAAGCACTTTTTGACCATCTGTGTTGTGACACAGTTCTCTACTCACATTTAATGTTTTTTTTATATAATGCTCATCTACTAGGATGAATTGTGGGATGCTTTGAGTCCACTAAGTGTATAATAATTCTCACTAAACATAGTGAACTATAGTCCACTATACAGGGAGAAGTACGTCATTTTGGACACAAGCCAAATTTACTGAGAACTTGAGCTTGTGTATCCTTTTTTCTTTTCTATTTTCTCTTAAATGATGAGTTAATATGGTTTGGTGCGTCCTGGCTGTGATCCAAAGTACTGTAACCATAATACATGCCTGTAACACACGTCTCCTCTACCCCACAGGTACTACCACTACCTGTTCTCCCACTACCTTCCCCAGTCTCTGCGGACGCTCGTGGATCGCACCTCCAACTGCGAGGACATCCTGATGAACTTCCTGGTCTCCGCCGTGACCCACCTGCCGCCAATCAAAGTGGCTCAAAGGAAGCAGTACAAAGAGTTGCCCAGTCCACAGGTAGGTTCCCACTTTGTGTTCACTAGTCCGCGGATGCTGTTGACTCTAATGTCGGGTCGGTACTGGATGATGAATAACGGCGTCTCGTTCCTCTCAGGGTACAAAGACCGTCCCCTGGGCCAACCCGGAGCACTTCAACCAGCGGCAGGAGTGTGTCAACGCCTTCGCCAACTGGTTTGGCTACATGCCTCTGGTCCACTCTCAGTTCCGCCTGGACCCCGTGCTCTTCAAAGATCAAGTGTCCGTCCTCCGTAAGAAGTACAAAGACCTGGAGAGGGCGTGAAAATGATGGACAAATGCTCTGGGAAGGTCCCGTTTAGTGGCCTTTTGGACAGACAAACTGACCAATCACTGGTGGTACAGTGGAAATGGGATTCTTCTTCACTGGGATGTGGACAAAAGATCATGATCGTATCATCAGACAGACCCTGGTGGACTGTTCTGGACTTTATACATATAAATATGAAGAAAAAAAGGGGCTTGCAAGTTTGAAAGGAGCATCAAATGATTTCCCCACTTCTGTGAGTCTGGTGAGACAACACAGGAGGAGATTTTGGGGGAAGAGTCCCCGTGATTGGCCCCCTCACTGAGAAAGGACAATCTCTAATGGGCAACGAAAAACAAGGAACGCCTGTGGACACTTCAGATGTCAGCGCTGTCGCTGTGACAATGAGAAATGGAATGGAAATGGCCATTTTCATGCCAGAAGGGACTGGTACTGGTGCCATGCTCTCCCCTCAGCGTTTCCGTGCAGGGACTGTTGCCATGGAAACAGATCATTTCACATCAAAAATGCTAACTGTAAAACCAATAAAAAGATTTATAAATGCAAACGATGGCATGATGCTGCATTAACTTGAAGGTTACCCCCCCCCCCCCCCCCCCCTTAACTTGGCACACACACACACACACACACACACACACACACACACACACACACAACACACACACACACGATTCAAAGATATCCAGAACAAATATTTTCAGCAGAGATGAAGGAACCAGATTGCCTCGTGATGCATTTTAAGATACTCAAGTAGTAAAAAACACCAGTGCAACAGATGTATGATGAGACTATAAAGCAGAAAGCGTATGTTGATTAGGCAAGAAGAGACCCGACTTCATACTGGTCCCGGTTGAAATCCTGATTTTATTTTCCTATCAATCAACTTGATGGAGACGGCCTTTGGGCTGATTGTGTTGACTGTAAAAATGATTGTAAATACAATAACGGCAATCAAACGGCCTTTGTGTGTAGGAGTGCTGCACTGATCAGCTGTTGGGTGGGTAAAGACGGATGAATACAAAAGAACAGGGTGAGAATCTGCATCATTATGTGTCGGCGGACACGCCTTGGCGTTCTTAAACGCAATCTTAACGACGCATTCCCACATCGGCCCTCGGGGCAGAAACAATGAATGCAAAGTCTGAGCTACTAGAAGCAGAACTTCAAAACACTTTTGCTTAAAAAAAAGTTTATTTTATAAAAAAAAAAAACAACAGTAAATGACCCGGCAGGCCTACATTTTGTCCCTCGGTTTAGAAAAATAAATTCACAGGCAAGCAAGTCTCAACACCCTCAGGGCAAACAGGTGTGCTGTCTAGCACTCAGGAAACTAATCTCATTAAGCACACACACACTTATTTACAAAGCACCTGAGATACATAGCTGCCAATGGGCTCATTTGAATTCTAAACTCGTAGTGTTTTTACAACTGACAGAACAGAATACGGGCAGTTGTTCATATAGCGAAACACAGTCGGAGTCAGATCGGCTTCTGTGCTTTTCCGGAAGAATTACCCGCAATGAATTCAAGTCCGCCTGGTTGTCGACTCAGCACCCGGGGGGGATAGACACCGTGAATACAACATTTTAAAGAAAACTTTTTTTTTCTTTGTTCTTACCTGAGGCAACACAGGTTTCAACTCATTATTTAAACACTATAAAACAGGAGCCCGTAACTTATTTGAATAAACATAGTGACATATTGTAGAGCACTTGGCAAACAAACCCGATACGTCAGCTGCCTTCTACATAAAGAGAATTATTCATGGAGTAGGGAGTGTTTTTTTAGCTTTCATTAACTATCAAAATAATAGTCCCCCTCCCCCCTAAAGAACATCAGTATAATACATCATAAACACAGGAGCTTGTGGGTGAACGGTAAGTGACTCGTGAGTTTCAGTGATGGAGTGCCAAAAGGAGGTGCACTTAAATGAAAGCTCCAACGTTCCGGATCAAAGAGAAAATTCCCTCATTTCACCTTTCTTTTCTTCTTCAAAGAGAGTGGATCTCGTGGATCCATCACTTCCTGAGCGTCAGCATGGCGTTGACGTCCCACAGCAGGTTCCTCATCTGATCCATCAGAACCTTCATCTCGTGGTTCTTCTGACGTACCTTCTGCAGGCGAACCAGAAAGACAGATCTAAGCTTTCACGTTGGCCAACATCGATTAAAGAAATGGCAGTACCTTGTTTACTCACTACAGATATTATTCATTATTGTAATTTATGGTCATACCTGCTAGATTTGCTACTAAATATGTTGTTAATTAAACAAACAACTTGTCAGCCTTGGGCATACTTTTCCTCTGAAATCTTCATCTCGCTGGAGTATTGGCTCTAACAAAACCAACACCCTGATTTTTAATTTAATTACTGCATGTGATGCATAGATTCTGCAATTCACCCACACCTGTGTAAACACTGCCATCTAGAGGGGATTGTCGGGGACATTATGCCTTGCTCAGTGTTCTTTGAAGGCCGAATGAGAAGCCCACGCTGTTTAAATAGCACATTTAATAAACTGTATATTCATGTTATTCAAGGAGTTGCAGCAGCGTTGGACTTAAATACTGCTAGACCAAGTGTCACTTCAATATCTGGCAATACGAGGCACATTCCACCAATCTGTAATTACTTTAGAGTCTTTTATGTATCAGTGCATTCGTTACCTGCAGGATAACTACTGATTATATTACAATTTGACAACAGCACCTCGGTCCAATGCAGAAAATGTGTGTGAAGTCATTATTATGGAAACAGGAACACACCTCGAGAACTTCTTTCCTCTCCTGGTTGACAGCAGAACTGCAGGGCTCCACTTTGACAGAAACCAGCTCCTCTCCAACATACGGGAGAAGCTGAGGACACAGAATCCACACACACAAACAATTACTCATTGTTTGTCTGACACCGACAAATACAAAAAAACAAACGTTTATCAAAGTAGAAATCCAGGGCACCTTACTGACCTCTGATGGCTCCTCCTGCAGGTCAGAGGTCATCTCCACACAGCGTTCGTACAGGAGCCGGAGCTTTCTGAAGAGCAGGGCGAGCTGCCGTAGGTGTTCCTGGAGCTTCCCAAAGCGGTCCTGGTACATCGCCTGGCTCTGGGTCACGCCATTGGGAAGCTGCATCAAAGACACACAGCACAGTTTAACCATTACATATTAAGTTCAGGGTCAAAGTCTAGCTGTTTTCATTTTTACTCTCAATAGTGTGGGTGGTGATGTGTCGAGCCGTGCGCAATGCATGACAACTCAAGTCAATGAGTCGATGGTCCTAATGCAGCTCCTTTTCTCTGAGAATATTCAGTGTGGGAAAAATACATTTGCTCAATTTAATGGACGAGGACAAGCTGGTGAGTGGTAAGCTGAGACGCCCAGTGAGAGACAATTAGAGACACAGATCAAGTGAATGGAAGGATGGGTGAGACACATGCTGACGAGCACGCCAAGCAGATACGCCAGAGAGGAGGATGGGACGAATGCAGACTGACAGACAATAGAGGAACCCAATAAACTAGAAATACAGCAGCCGTTCACTTAACATCCACACACACCTGACAAGAGCAGGTCACGACCAGATGGCATTACTTACTTTCTTCACTTTTAACATATAGTGGCGTTTTCTCACAGTAGCTAATGCAATGAAAACTAAACTTATGAAGTTGAAATGGAATTGTGATCCATGATAGCAGGAAATTACTGGATTCTAATATTCTTTCTCACTCATGTGTAGACAGAGGTGGAAAGAAATTGTGTAAGTTAATTATTTTATCACCCAATAACAAGAAATATATACATACAACAAAATGCAGAAAGTGTGCACATCATATTAATCAAGAAATTAAACTGGATTTTGTTTTATTAATTTTTTTGACTCCAGAATTTGCATTATTTTCCAAAAAAGATTGATGAAATAATGAATATAATAAATAATTATTCAAATTACTTATGCTATTTTTACCTGCTAAAAAATATCTAGTTTTCGTCAAATTTAATCTACAGATGGGGGCCATATAATATGACCAAAAGCACCAGAACAAACAAGGAAGAGGACCTTGAGTTGAGATTATTTTGTCAACAACAGCAAAATCTCTTGATGAATCAATAATTAAATAATTAGTCCATCAGCACTACAATATATTATACATATTACAAAACCTTTCAGTCCAATGCAACAGCAATACCACCTAAGAAGTTATCATACCAACCCCTCTCTCTTGACTTAGTCAATAAAAACTGAACAGGTTTCCCACTAAAATAAATCTATTATTTTCTCAAATGTTAGCCATCACTATAACAGTGTAACCTTTCATTCAAAATGTGCCATTCATTTAGCTGAGGTTACCTGCGTAGCTCTTGTGATCTGGAAGATCTCCATGGTTCGAGTGACGATATCCTGGACAGTCTCCTGTCCGATCCGACAGAGGAACACCGGGGAGATCTCTCTCAGGGCTCCCTGCGGGGGCATGGGCTGCTGACCTGCGGCCGAGGCAGCGCTGGGGGGCAGGTGGGGCTGCTGCTGAGGGGGCATCCCTGCCATCCCTGGCTTCTGAGGTAACGAGGCTGCCATCACAAATCTACAGTAAAAGGCATGAGAGAGACGCATCACGTACATGCAGTATCCAGAACTTGACAAGTGCTGATGTCACAAATAAATGTCAACAAAAGCTAGTTCGTTAGAATAACTGAGTTTCAAAAATGAGACTTTTACATAAAGCTCTGACGACGTGACACTCCTTTACATATATAGTTATTGATACGCCAAAAAACGTCTATTCTCAAACGCATTACTGACAGACAAAAGCTAATATTGGTGGCTAAACAGACTAGCCTAAAAAGCTAACATTAATGTAAAAACACACAGAGGCTAGCTAGTTAGCTGCTAGCCAGCTAACTAGCCGTTAGCTAACTAGCTGGCGAAGAGTGCTGAAAAACCGCTTACTTAAATCAACTTCTTTACGGGTAAGCGCCGTCCAAATATCCCCGGGTTTTTCTAGTAATGGCACCAAAAAAAACGCTGGCTTGTTTATTATTTTAAATAAAACATAATGAGACCTTTCCCACGGATTTCTTTCAGAAAGCGCCGCACGTTATTGTTTTCATTGCGTCACTTCCGGTAACAGACACATTTCCCACCGCTAGATGGAGACAGATTAAATGTACTACAACACATTTAGATCCTTTCAGCAAAAGTAAAATACTCAAGTAAAAGTCCTGTATTCAGAATTCAGAGTACGAAATTATAATTTATCAGCAAATGTACTTTAGTACTGAAAATAATGCCCCATGATAGTGTTTCTGTATTTCATATTGTATTATTGGATTAATGTTAATGGTACATTAATGTATACGGAGCGTTTTAGCGTTTTAGTGTTAGTGTTAGCTATACCTACTTAATTTACAATACTGCTTGGCAATTTAATGATTCTGTTTCACAGATTAATTGAAGATACACCAGATACACATTTATTTGTTTTCTTGGACAAATAGAAAAGATATATTTCTAATCTACAGTTTTTAATAATAATAATAATAATAATAATAATAATAATAATAATAGACTTTCTGGGCCATAATGAAGGTCATATGAGAGAGACTGTGCCTTGAAGCCCAGCCAGTCCAATGAGATTTTGCTAATGGTAAATCATTTATCATTCACGTGTTGACTTGCTTTCTTTACTTGTTAAAACAGTGTGGTTGATTTTATCTGTTGTTTACATAAGATCAAAAGGTTGCACCAACTGTGACGGGCCAAAATGTTAAAGGAAGTAAATTTTGTGGTGTGGATTAAAGTTTAAACTGTCCTTTGTTAACCTTTACAAACACAAATCAGTTTCGACCTAATAAAGTTTAGTTTAGAATATATTTCCAAGCGTCAAAGAAGAAAGAATCTGTCTGTATTTCCATATATTTTAAATATCCTCCAAGGTCAGAATGTATCGACTCAAGCGTAGTGCAAAGAAACTGGCAAGAACAGGAAAAAAAAAAGAAGAAGCAGAAATAAAAACCCTGCAAAATTGATTGTGAAGCTGAGAGCCAAGCTATTTTTACTTTCCCCGCTCTGCTCTGTCACTGCAGTCAGTCCTCTGTACTGTGAACTGTTTGGAGGTTTTATTAGGCCTTCCCCCTTTTTGTTTCTGTAGACTACTTCACTATTTTCCTAATGGTCACGTGTGTTCACTGCAGAAGGTCAGCTTGAACCTTTAAAGTATCCTGAGGGAGATTTAGTTGGCAGGCATGAAAAAGAACACACACGCTGATGACGACGAGCAGCAGGGATAGTCATCCGAGCAGCACATTGGCTTCTTCTTCAGTTCATGTTTTTTTTTTCTTAACATTTTTATGCTTTTGTTTGACTCATTGGCAGCCGGGAGATTTATAGAACGCAACTACAAATACTTTACCTCAAGAGAAATACAAATAAATATAACGATTACAATGGAAGTAAGACAAACTATAGACTTTTCTCTCTTTTATATATATTTTTTGTTGGAAGTCAGGGGATATACAGACGAAGACTACAAATACTTTACCTCAAACGAAAATAAAAATAAAGAAATATATGACTACTACGACTTCTACTTTCTTCCCTATATGCTATATTTTGCATGCGTCACTTGCTGGTAAAAAATACTATGTACATCCCATGAAAACTGAGGAATCTTCTCTTCGGGGTCTGATAAGATCATCATTGCACTCTTCCATACGTCATTTGTTCATTCTTGCAGTGTGTCCTCTAGAGTTTTGCAATTTTACTGTATGTGAACATGTCTGATGTAATGTAAATGTTTACAACAAGACCCCTCCTCCCTTTGAGTGCATTATCTCACCTTTATGGCCAAATTCAACCCATAAGACAATAAAATATTTCACGATGCGATAAGGAAGGGGCCAGTAACATATTCAATATCAGAGCAAGGCCTTGAGGAATGAGCTCATCCTACAAACAGTTTCCGAATAGTTGTGTGGTGAATTGAAGGCAGTAGCACTGATGACGAGGGGCATCGGGTTATCTGAAAGGGGCATTAAAATACCGGATAGCAGGAAATATGCAGAACGGCGATAACACGGCTGATAAAGCACCACAAAGGCTCGGCTGTGCCCTCGCAGCCGACAGAACAACCTGCTACACGCACAGGTGTAGTTTTCCTCTCCGTCCTTGAGGTGGATGACGATCGGAGGAAAGCGTGATTTTAAGTAGTCCCATAGGAATCTGTATGGTCCTAATCTAGATGTAATGTGTGCCACACAGAGTCCCAGCTCTCTGTCACACCCTCTGTCGTCTTCAACCCTATAAAATGTAAACGGGAGGGCCCGTCTGTTTGCTTTCCCTTAAAGTAGATAAGTTGAAGTTTCACTGGAAGATAAGTTGTATCTTTAAAAAGTCAAACCATCGGTAAACTCACAGCCAATGTTCTGCCAAACATGTAATATTGATATTTATTTGAAAGTGCCTAAATGTTGTTATTTCATGCACATGTGCAAAGAGCATCGTTGCTTTGTTTACGTGATAAAGTATTCTCCATACAAACTTGATTTTACTCCCAATTATGTTTTTTGGGGTTGAAAAAGGAGTAGAATTCCTGTGTTATCAGAGAAACGCTGCAAGCCTTTAACGACAGGTTTCTGTGGTTACATTCCATCTGCTTTTTAGGTGAATTACATTTACTTTTCTCTACACAAGTTTATCTGAGCTTGCTTCAACAGTTAAATATGAAGAGTTAACAGTTTCGGTTTCCGTCAAAATGCACTGTCAACGCCAGCTTACACTCCTTGGCAAAAATAAGGATTAACAACAAATAATGAATAAATCAAGTTTTTCTTTTGAACATAAGTAATTGAGTCCTAATGAGTTATTTAAATGTTTGGTTAAACTTTTGTTCTGTGGAATGGAGGGAAATTAATTCTGTGTTTATTCTCTACAATATTAAATCTCACAAGCAATCAAAAATCATATTAAATTTTTTTTTTTTTTCATTATCTCAGTGTAATTGAATCATCTGTTTCAAGTCAACGTAAATTATCTAGCTCCCACATTCACAACCTGTAATTATGAGTTCAAAATGATGGTTTGAATAAAAATCCAAAACACATAACTCCCAAAGTAGTGCTGGAACAACGTTATGTACCTTCTTGTTAACTCATTAACTTCTCAAAAGTTAGTGAGAGGAGGAAAAGGATATATCTTTCTCACAAAATGCAGTGAGAGTGAAAACCAAACAAAATAGAATATAAAATATTCATCACAGACACTTTATTTTAATGTACATTTTTAATGTTTTATGTAAATGGTTAATTCTTGCGAAATTTGAGTTTTATTTTCTAACACATAATAACTATGAAAGATAAATACACAATGGCCTTTATCTTTCAACAATCAAGTTAAACTGGGGTAAATCAAGGTAATATAATCCTGTATGTTATTGGACAGTCCACGGTTTCCAAAACCCTGGCATTGTTTCATCAGTGTGATTTAATCTCCAGGGCTGAAGTGGGAAGTAATTAGGGGAGATAAAACCAAAATACAACCCCAGTGTTATAGAAAAAGACATTGTATATAATAAACACAATGTAGGACTTACACAGATACACATCACACTGAATCTGTCTGCCGTCTCTTTGATTGCAGGTGAAGTTGAAATGCTTCAGGGTGGAGTGCATGTTGTTTTTCTCTCCCTCCCTCTAACAGTTATCAGCAGCATTGTTATGGAGGCAGGTGGGTATAAAAGCAGGGACAGGAAGGTGGGGACAGCTGTGAAGTCCACGCTGAGGCCCACGATGGAGAAAACAAGGATGCTGGTCCTGTCTGTCTGCTTGTCCTTCATGTTACTCGGCTGCTCTGAGGTAAGGCTCACTTTGGACAGCAGGTTTAAAAATCAGGGTGATCAGCGTTTGGAGCACAGGCGACTCTTGTTTTCGGGCTTAATTGTGATCTCAGTCAAATGAGTCCGGGCTGAACGAAACATTTAAATACATCTCAAAGTCAAGGCAAATGGAGGTAAATCAGGATGAAATGGATTTTCCTGTTTTGATTTATTTCAAGCTCATTCTCCACCTTGGAAGCGGTGGTTGATTTTGTATGATCGTCTCATTCGTAACCATCTGTAAAAAAAAAGAAGAAAAAAAAGAAACTGCAATCACTGCGAGGGATAATCAATGGGTTACATTAACCTTTTGTACAATTCCCTCTGAAGACGGATGAAAGTCATCATGTTGAATTTGACACCGTTCATCTGCGTAATAATGACCAGGAGAATGTATTTATAGCTCCTCTCCGCTGCTACGATTCTGTGAAACAGAATAAATTACAGCAACTTCAATCACTAATCTTTTTCATTTGCTGGAGGGAGCCATTTGGTGCCAGCCACGGGAGCGCTCCTGTTCCCAGATAAACTAGATATGACCCAGCGGGGAAAATAAAGTGAAGGTTTGGACTGAATACAACGAGGAGACGGATGCAGATAAACTGTGGGACAATACGCTGTACCGCAGGCCTCTATATCCACCTTGGCAATATGCAAAAGGTTAATGTGTCCATGCCTCGTGTACTCACCCGGAGCAGCAGGTGCTTGAACTTTGCATGGAGCGGCTACCAATGATTTGTTGCAGAGACACGCCGTGCTGCAGCTTCATCTATGGCTGACTATATAGAATACATGCAGGAAATAATAAGCAGGGTGGGAAGAGAATTTATCTAACTAGAAGATCATTTTATTTGTTGTTCCTTTCAGGGTTTTTTTTCTCAAAGAGTTGATTCACCAAAGTTACATCTTCTCTTTCTTCTCGGCTTCGTGGTGTCGAGCCATGCAGATCGTTCTGATTTTATTTGCCCAAGTTTAAATAGTTCTGTTTCTGACACCACTACTATACAGTGGAGGCATTTCATTGGTGGGCTCATGACACAAAAATAAAACCTAAAAAAAAAATTTAAGAAATCAACAGCAGCATGAAGTCGACTGGAATAGTTTTACATGTTTTGGGTAGAGTGAATTGGAAGGTTAAAATAAATCTCATATCTGTTTGTCTTAGTACGGAGGCAGAGCTGGATGTGGTTAGCATATTAGCAATACCCAAGTTACACACTAGAACTATTTCTTTTTTTCAATATGCAAAGGCATGACCCGCCCTACTCTGCCTCTGACTGGCTCTCCCTGATATTCACAAAAGTGCCAGGCAGACAGAAAAACAGTTGCAGCTCCAACATGGAACTCCCAACAGATATAATATGTAAATAAGACAGCTTTACAGGTGTTGACGAGGCTACTTTTTCACTTTCGGCGGGACCGAGCCTCCAGTATTTATGCTAAGCTAGGCTAACTACTTCCTGATTTGACACACAGACTGAGATTGCCATAGTTATTTTTGCAATATTATTATTTTGTCACTGAAATAATCTCAAAACTAAATGGCTAAAAATACTCTACTCCAACTCCAAAAAACGTCTCATGTGCGATGTTTTCTCTTGCCAGGAGACACTGACACCTTGTCAATCCTGCATGAATACAACCTTGACCGGCATCACCAACGCAACGGATGTTAGCAACACAACAGCAATGGAAACGGAAATGGCAACGGCAACGGCAACGGCAACCACACCAACGACCGGGCACAACACCACTGACCGGACCACCACAAACCGCCCAGCACAGACCAGCTCCACCAGCCCGACCATCTCCACACACACCACGACCACCACAGCCACGTCTCGGCAGCCCACCAAGTCCGTCGGAGCCACGTCGCCGGCCAGGACCACTGGGACCCCCACCCCCACATCGTCAGCTGGGACGTTGGCCTCTTTGTTCCGGCCCTGCAGTCAGCTACTGGTGACCGCCATGTTTCTTCTGATGGGCTGACGGCTCTCACCGTTCACGGTCATACCATATTAAATGCAATTTTGCTTTATTTTTTATTATTATTTTCTAGTTTTGATCACAACTGTTCCACACAATCTCATATATAAGATGATTAACGCCATGCTGAAGATGTAAGCAAACATAGACACAGGATATGACATTTCTCTGGATGTTTTGGCAAATAAAATGCTAATTAAAAAAACGTTGGACTGTATTTCTTTCAAAGTGGAAAAACATAGTTGTAGTGAATAACAGGCCGTGGTTTTGTGGATACTGGCTCACTGGAATCGTTAATGTTATCAGCTTTGCTTGTGCTTTTCCTACTAAGACAAATTAAAATGTCGGCCACTGCCAACCCCATTTGCATTTTGGTTTCGATGTGAAAAAAAGATACCCCCATTGTATTTAGACATTCAAATTCAGGCTGAACCACCACTCTGCTTACACCATAAGAACAGTGTTTCAGGTGAGTTTTTTCCCCCCAAAAAAGAAAGGTTGTCTGTTACAGCTTGCTCACTGTGTGGTTTTGCATGTGTGGTCAATTGCTGGGGTGGAGACAGAGGCAAGACGGGTATCAGGTGAAAAATCTGAATGCCTTTATAAAAAGGCCAGCCTCGGGGCAAAAAACACATTTTTACAAAACTCTCGGCAACCACACAAGTGTACGACCAGATCAGGAAGTAAAAAAAAAAAAACAAGGAAAAAAAAGCTTTACAAGAAATCTCCAGCTGTCTGTCCTCAACAGGAAATCATCTCTCATCTGATCCAACATGAGGTATCTTGTCCTGGGGCTGTTTTCTCTGGCTCTGCTGGGATTCATCCGTGCAAAGGTAGAGATCCTCTTCAGTGAACAGTAGATAGAGGGGGCCATGTACGCAAAGCGTGGGGGAAAAACCTATTAAATAAACTCAAACTTTTATTAAGTTCAGTCAAATAACTCTTAAAAATTTTAAAAAAGTTCTCCCTTTAGTTTTCTATTTTTATTATTGAATTTCTGTCTTTTCCATCAATGGAAAAATTAGAACATAAATTCATTTTCACGATATACTTGACATTATTTTGCAGGTGTAAGAGGGTTTTCCCCTATCAGAAGGGTTTATTTGGGACTCCTTATTTGATGGAGGGTGCCGGGGAAGGGAAAGCTTGACCTGTTTCTGTATAGAAAGCGAGGCAGTCAATATGGATCTTGAATGAGAGCTTCTCATCAAGCCACACCTAGATATTTATATTCAGTGAGAGGAGTGCCATCAACAGTAGAAATCTGAAGTTTCGTAAAATCAACATTTTTAGCTCTTAAAAATTAGTTGAGGACTAATTGAAGGTCAGAGACAGAGAGAGTGTCCTGTAACAAATTGAACTTATTGACTGCTCCATAGCATGAAATACCATGTTATGTCCTAATTTGTCTCATCCTCTGTCCTTCACTCATCACACAGACAGAAAAGGAGACAGCAAGGACATCCAATAAACCCCCTACTTCATCCCGGCCGTTGAAAGAGGGAACCACTGTCAACGGCAACAACAAGGAGGAGGAAAACAACACACCTGTGACAACCAAACCCACCGACCCCACATCAGCCAAACCCTCCGGTCCCACGGTCCCCAAACCCTCCGGCCCCACGGTCCCCAAACCCTCCGGCCCCATGGCACCCAAACCCGGCTCTGCCACCACGGCGATGGCGAACGGGCCCGCGTCGATGAAGCCAACGGGTGGCTCGCCCTCAAAGAGCGGACAGAGGCACATCTCTGCGTCTGTAGGTCTGCTCTTTGTGTCGCTCGCTCTTCAAGCACTTGTGATTGAGCGCCCTCTTCAGGCTCAGAGCTGGAAGGGGTTTTAAACCGCAGTAGCCTCCTGTCGAACAAGTTGCAAACCTGAGCTTTTTTCTTTCTTTACTGCTGCCTGACATGGAGGGTGACATATCTCAATCTTATTTACACTTTCTATATACTGTAGGCATAGTTGTTGGTGCGTGAAAATACTTAGTTATTAAAGGTGCTATTGACAACATTGATAACATCCGGCCACTAGATGTCTCACTCGCACTCCCCCCTTCCATTGCATTTCTTTTTCCTTCCATTGCATTCATGTCACAACACAGCTGTTGCTCGATGCTCTTGACCCCTGACATCAGAGATACCACGTGATACCAACGTCGTTATTCTATTGTTTTTTTAAATGATTCGTTTAAATAAAACTGTTATCAATATGACCTTTAAATATGACATAGAGGTAGGCGTGTTGAAAGCAACCCTTTCCTATGTGCGTGTGTATAAGTGTAGTTATTTGTACATTAGTATTTGCTTTTTCTTGGTATAAACATTGAATAAACAGAGTGAAAACAAATTAAAATGACGGATTGTCTTTGTGGTCATCTCTTTTCCATGCGTCATGTGTTCAGAGAAGCTCAAGTGCTTATTTACTGAGTACTCTCTGCCATCAACGAGCCTTTTACAGTCAGAGAACTGCTGCTTACTGGATCTTCTCTTCTCCTAAACCTCAGAGATGGTAAGAAGATCAGGAGTTTCTGAAATCAAACCAGCCCAACTGGCTCCAACAACCATGTCACGTTCAAAGTCACTTAAACCACCTTTCTTCTCCATTCTGATGCTCGCTTTAAAGGTCAGCAAATAGTCTTGACCACATCTGTGCCTGAATGCATGAATTTTATATCAATAGTCAATCCTTAACATCACAACTCTTCTCCTTCTTGCCGTAAAACGGCAGATTTAAATACCACACTGGTGATATAGCCCAAAAAATCATGACAGAAGAACAGATTAAATATGCATGAGTGAGTAGTGAGTCAGCAGGTGAAGTGGGGGAAGAGGGTATCAATAATCAAAAGTGTAATTTATGCTTTGGGGTGCTCCGGCTAAAAAAATATAATAAAATATTAATAAAAGAACCCCCCAAAAAAAGCCATAAAATGCGAATTCAAGTCTAGCAGAGTGTGGAGACTGGCTCAGTGTGTCAAGGATTTTTCTGGAACGAAAATCTTAACAATGATTTATCCTGCAATTGAAACTATCACACACACACACACACACACACACACACACACACAGACAGAAATTATATTGTAATGTGTAATGTTGACTTCAACGTCAATCATTGACCAGAACAAAAGGAGGAAATATTCAAAATTTTATATTTCATGATAACTACCTCCTGCTTCAAATGGCTGGTCAGAACTGACGGATGTCTATAATAGATTAACATGAAGCTGTATCACTACAGGGAAACTTGTGCGTTCAGGACACATTTGTTTATGGTTAAAAATTAAACCACTTGTCAACGTCACATGAGAAGTGAGAATAATATTTTCTATCACTGTGAAATATTTTCTATCACTATATATATATATTTATAATGTTTACTAACGTTGCAAGGTGCTCTAACATGCAAAGTGTAGTAAATGTGAATGTTAGTTTGGGGTCAAGGAAGATGAGCAGTGACCGAGGGATTGTCTGGAGGGGATTTCCTTGATAGGAGAATTTCCTTATAACATAAATGAAATGTCAAACCGCTTTAATGTTTTATTGCTTTAAATTAATACGTTTTAACTTAGAAATTTAGAGTTCCATGACAATAGTGAGCACTTATTAATTAGTGCGAAGTACATAGACCATAAAAGCATGAACTTCACACACACGCACACACACACACACAATCAGCCCAAACAACTTCCTGGATCCAGGTCCAACTGGACGTCATAAATTCACACCTTCCCCTCGTGGAACGTGATATTTTGGTATAAAAGCAAGTACAAAAAAAGTTTCATCTCAGTTTCCCAGAAGAAGGTCGCAGTAGACCAGGTTACAGTGGGAGAGCTACACCTCACTACAGAACACACCCGCCTGCCTTGTGTTTTCAACGGGACTTTTTCAGAAACCTTTCTGCCTCCTCTCCACCATGAAGATACTGGCTCTGGGATTCTGCACACTGGCTCTGCTGGTATCAGGAAAGGTAATGACTTTAACACTTTAAAAAAAAAAAATTCTCTAAGAAAGAATGCCAGAATACTTCAGTACCCATGTAGAATAGACTTTTTGTACTTCGATTTAGTAATCCATAATAAACCAATAAGTAAAACCTTGGCAGAGTGGGTGTGGTTGAGTCGGCCTGCCGACTTGTCCCCAAGGTTATACGCTTTCCAAGTGTTGTGCCAATTATTTGATCATTACAGTTTTCTGAAATAATACAGTCACGAAGCATCAGTGTTTAAAACCTATTTGTGGAACAAATGTGATTTGCGTGCTGATGAAATACATTTCAGGTTGGCAAAAGAGTAGAGATTACTAATATGAAGGTGATTCACAATGCCCTTGCAGAAGCATTCCTTCCCCCAGCTGCAATGACTCAAGAAGAGGGTTAGGGAATCTGCGGCAGTATTTAAGACGGAATGGCTAATGAGGGTAATGAGGACCAGGTGTGAAATGGGCACAGGAGAACTGAATGAGCTGATTGCAGAACAGATGAGGGTTAGTGATCAGACCGGGCAAAAACATGAAATAAGGTCCATTTGTGACAGATTGGCATTACAACCTGGTATTAAAATGAATTTTTATTTGGATGATATGTCATGGACCTGCACGGAATAGTCCGAAATTGTCTTAAAAAACACTGATTTAAATGTTTCTTCCCAATCAGGCTCAAGATAACACTATGTCTGCTGTTCCCGAAAGAAATACAACAGTGACCGAGCCTACAACCATCTTCATGACAACCACCACTTCAAACACATCTGCGACCATCATTTCGACCTTGGCCACAGCTGATTCTACCATCGCATCTAAACCCACAACTACACCTACAACTACAACAGTCGCCTCAACCACAACTGCAAGTGATTTGACCACACCTAAACCCACAACTACACCTACAACTACAACAGTCGCCTCAACCACAACTGCAAGTGATTTGACCACACCTAAACCCACAACTACAACTACAACTACAACAGTCACCCCAACCATGACTGCAGGTAGTGTCACCACACCTGAACCCACAACTACAACTACAACAGTCACCCCAAATACTAGTGCAAGTGATGTGACCACACCTAAACCCACAACTACACCTACAACTACAACAGTCGCCTCAACCACAACTGCAAGTGATTTGACCACACCTAAACCCACAACTACACCTACAACTGCAACAGTCGCCTCAACCACAACTGCAAGTGATGTGACCACACCTAAACCCACAACTACAACTACAACAGTCACCCCAACCATGACTGCAGGTAGTGTCACCACACCTGAACCCACAACTACAACTACAACAGTCACCCCAAATACTAGTGCAAGTGATGTGACCACGCCTAAACCCACAGCTACAACTACAACAGTCACCCCAACCATGACTGCAGGTAGTGTTGCCACGCTTAAACCCACAACTACAAATACAACTACAACTACAACAGTCACCCCAACCACGACTGCAGGTAGTGTCACCACGCCTAAACCCACAACTACAACTACAACAGTCACCCCAACCACGACTGCAGGTAGTGTCACCACGCCTAAACCCATAACTACAACTACAACAGTCACCCCAACCACGAATGCAGGTAGTGTCACCACGCCTAAACCCACAACTACAACTACAACAGTCACCCCAACCATGACTGCAGGTAGTGTCACCACGCCTAAACCCACAACTACAACTACAGCTACAACTACAACAGTCGCCCCAAATACTACTGCAAGTGATGTGACCACGCCTAAACCCACAACTGCAACTACAACTACAACAGTCACCACGACTGCAGGTAGTGTCACCACGCCTAAACCCACAACTGCAACTACAACTACAACAGTCACCACGACTGCAGGTAGTGTCACCACGCCTAAACCCACAACTGCAACTACAGCTACAACTACAACAGTCGCCCCAAATACTACTGCAAGTGATGTGACCACACCTAAACCCACAACTACAACTACAGCAGTTGCCCCAACCACGACTGCAGGTAGTGTCACCACGCCTAAACCCACAACTACAACTGTTGCCTCAACAACTGCAAGTAGTGTGACCACGGCAAAGCCCAGCACCACCACCACCACGACCACAATGAAACCGTCAACCACCCAAACAATCACCACACACAATGGAGGCTCTGAAATCAGAGGTTCTCTGCTGTTTTCTGTTGTGCTGTTGTTGCTCATCACGTTCTGCCGCTGAGCTGCAGACCTTGTGTTGGACTTAAAAGACAGATGCAAAGACGTGCAGAGTAAAATCTATGTACAGTACAGTATCTATGACATTTTCAGATTTGTATTAAATTACTGTAACTGTATGTATTATAAATTAACTTAAAGTTTTTGTTAAATGGGCATGTTAGCAGAAACGTGTAATGTAATGGTCAACGCTATGTGACTACTCCTCAATGATGGGTTAACAGCAGAGGTCAAAGGTCTCCTAGTTACTTATACTATTGCTTCTACTTGATTCTAATAATAGTTTTAAGCTCATATTGAGAAATTGTGTGATGAACTATTTCAATGCTAATGTTAGATACAGTCTTAGTCAAGACTGAAATGTGTTATACTGTCTGTTTGCACACATTTATTTATATATGAGCATTGAATCTAAAATTATGACATCAACAAACATTTTTTTTGTAAAAATGGGTGCCATGTTTGTTGTTGTTGTTTATAATTTGGGAAACTGTATGCAGATACAACATCAGGAAGAGGAAGTCTTGTGACAGATATAATTGAATAAAAACTTCAATCATAAAATATCCAACATAACTTGGTTTATTACATTTATTTGCATGTATTTGTGTAATATGTAAGTCCTTGAAACAAGCATATAATTAAATGTTATTCCATAAAATATGAAAAGTAACCTTAGAAAATAAAGTTTATTTTTGATTTGAGTATTTTTGACTGAATCTTTGTTTCAATGAACTCAAAATGTGAAGCTTTTGTTTAATCTTCAGACCGACAGATGGCCAGCAGAGCCTGAAGATGATCTCCTTTGAACTGTTTCTGTTGGAAAGAATTGAAAAAATAAATGAGTATACTTTTCCCTTAATTAAAAAAACAAAACATGCATTAACATAACAGTATATGGAGGATTTCAAGGTGTACTCAGCACCGTGTCGTGTGTTGGACCCACCTGAAGAGCAGTGTAGAGAGAAGTGCCTGTTAATTTGAGGTAGGAAGCTCGAATACCCAGCAGATCTTCCTCCGAGTGAGACACCATAATCCCCTGTATTATCGGGGTCTGGGAGAGAGAAATATATGCTGTGTGAATGTTAATGGATTATTATTATATATATGAGTCAAGAGAAAAGTTTTCATGGGGAAAAATATCTGCTCAACTGATCCTGGAGAAACAACAGGCCAAATCCAGCAGATCAGAATGGGCTTCATGTCTGATCTGCTGGATTTGGCCTGGTGTTGCTCCAGGATCAGTTGAGCAGATATAATATTTTTTTTTATAATTCTGATAATAATCTAAAAACAACAAACAAACAAAATCTCAAAAACAAGGCAATCATACATATTTTTTTCAAGTAAAAGCATTCCACTTCTCTTGTTTTTTTTTAAGGCTTCATGACTCATCTTTGTATATTTGTACACTAGAAGATTAAAAATAATAAGAAACAAAAGAGTAACTATTAAAATACATCGTAGCATACAAGATAACCATAACAATCTATACCATACCAGGTAAATGGTGTGTGTATTATACATATTACAACTCATAGAGAGTCTGCTAAATGCAGTGATTGATCACTTCGGTACGGTTTGATCATCAGAAATCATCAGAATAAAACAGCTGATGAGGACAGCATCTTACCTTTGTGCTAGTCAGTCTTTTGGCGAGGTACAACTCAGGGGTTTCGATGCACTGCACTGTCATGACACGGATAAGAAGAAATAAGTGACCGATGAAGTCGTGAAGGAACGGTCCGTACTCATCAGCTGCTCAGTATCTCGAACAACACTCACCTAAAACTGTCAAACCCAGCCGAATGTCTCCACTAAACTTCTTCTCCAGAGCCTGAACCACCATCTGTCCTCTCTCCAGCTCCAGGCACATCAGCACTGTCGACGAGGGGAGACGAGTGTTATTCACAATCATACAATGAAGACTTCCTGACTCACACAACCGAACGGGTGAGAAGAACCTACGACAGCCTCACCTTTGCTGAGATGGTTTGAGTCTCTAGAGGTCAGGATGTCAATCCACGGTCCTGCGTCAGCTTTTTTCCCATTCAGCGTTGCAGAGAGAGACTATGAAAACAATAGAAGACAATCAGAAAAGGAGGAAACCTCAGATTTAGACGTAAAATGATCATGGAAAATAATACCTCAATATCTCTTCGAATCCCACCGGGAACAGCTTCTTTCTGTTGGGAGATAGGAAGTGAGAAAACACACCAAAATCTCTCAGAATATGCAATAGAAATTATGTTTTTCCTATTTTATTTTCCAGCAATATTTTATATCCAAGATGAATTGTTGAAATAATACAAAATGTGGGGGATCAATGCCCATTATTGATGCTTTACTGACAATGTGAAGGCAACTCGCTTTAGGTATTAGATTAAAGATGACAGTAATAATAAAGTTACATTCAACAAAGCCAAAAGAAGCTTGTAAAAGTCTCCGCTGGTTTCTCCTTTCAGCTCCTTCTCCAGGTCCTTCTTATACACTGAAAAACAAGGGATTATATGGATTACGGGGTTTTAAATAATCAACCAGAAAGCGGGGGGAGACTAGAGAAAGTTCTGGGCCTTACTTTGTTTGTATGTAGCACTGATTTCTTGAAGCTGCTTTCTGGATTTTGTACACAGGATCTCCAGAAGTGTCTCCTCATCTGTGCCTAAACCCTGCACACACACACACACACACACACACACACACACACACACACAGTTTACACTGGGATCTGACAGACAGGTAAGGTTAATCCCACCACCTCCCTTTCACCACTCACCACCATGGCCTGCTGCAGGCGATACGCCTCATACTCCAGAGGAGGCATCAGCAGCTCCAGCAGCAGAACCTCCAGGTCTCCGCCCAGAGCCTTCTTCAAACCAGCCACCAGGTCCTGCCACAGAAAAAACACTAAACGGTTACTCATATCGTAGACATTGTCTTGGGTTTTTCTTGAGGGAACCAGAAGTGCAACTAATTTCCTGGTTTCAGGACAAATTCCTGCAGATACTCTGACAGGATGGTACTATGCAACTGAAATGAGATTCCTGGCTGATTGACAAACAAAGTGTCAGTATCTGCCACATACTATTGCCTCCTCCTGGAGCATAAATAGCCGACTAACTGCTGTTTGCTCAACACTACAGCATCAAATCCATCCTCTGTGACTTCAGCGTACACTACCCCTTCTCTCAATAAAGGTGTGTTCCAGTCCTTTAAAACCAGTCTGGATCATGTTTGAACAGCAAACACTTGGAAGTTCCAAATGAGCAAACACACACAGCTGCAATATTCAATCATCGTCTATGAGATTATTTCGCCGTAGCTTCGAACGTTTCCCACTTTCTAAATTGTAAAATTCAACAAGAAGTACCCTTCGTGTTCTTTCCTCAAAGGTCTGGACGATCGCTTGTCTCTGAGCGTTGGTCCGATTGGTTAGGATCCTCACCAGAGTCACCGCATCTGAGCCGGGTACACAATGCAATAATTAAAGCATTATCCAACAGGGATGATCGACTCCACCACTTCCCAAAACCTGTTTGAAGTACCTTTCTTCTCCAGCGCGGCCTGGATCTCCATGGCATCCTGGTCAGGGTGGAAATTAGACATGGGTCGCACCGTTCCAAGGGTACCCCAACACATCTCCTGCATGATGAACGGAGAAACGAAGCAATTTAGACAAAACCCCCCAAAAAAACGAAGAAGAGGAAGATATAAATATATAAAAATATGGGTGGCAGGGAACATGTGGGAGGGGTTCCAAGAGGAGATGATGATTTAACCGGACATACCATGGAGGTGTTGGCAGAAGATGAGCAAAGACGCAGGTCGGTTTTCATTGTATTTGAATTTAAAGAATGCCAAATATTCTACACTCCTGCTCTCACTCATGGGGGGTTGTAAAAGTATCGATAGCAGTTTGACAGCATGCGGGCTGAACTATTCTTCAACAGGAAACACAGCATTGTCCAGCCAAGTCTTAAACATGACATTCCAGCACGACTGAATGCACCACGCACACTTTTTGTAGATAATGTTTGAAGGCATGCAGTTGATCAGAGAACACAACAGATAACACTATCTGTGATTCAGAGGGAAGACGGGGGAGCAGTCTACTCACATGAGACTGGTAGTACGCGGGGTCCATGGCTTTGATTTAACTGCAAGGTTAATACGGATATATACAGTTAATCATTTACATCCCCAAAATAAAATGACATCCAATTCAATGGCGCGAATCGCAGGAAAGACAATCTTATTTTGAAAATTTTGTGAAAGAATCACTTGATGACAGTTAATCCACAACTCTTGTTCATCTCAACAAAACAGTTATATGACTTTTAGTGTGAAGACACCCAAGACGATAAAACAAACAGCTGATACATCTTTCAAAAGTGCTTATTTCTCCTACCTGTAACAGAAAGCTGTGGCGGCTGTAGGAAGGTGTGGAGGTAGTGGAGTGTTTTTTTTTTTTTTTACAACCTATAATGAGCTCTGTATCTCAGTCCCACCCTCACTGTGCCACACCTGCTGCAGATCACCTTTAACAGCTTACCAATCGGTGCTCAGCATCCTCGTAGCTTTGACGACACCATTGGTCCGTGAGATCACTAGACGGCCCACTTGTAAAATACTGACATTCCTCACAGCGGAGGAATCCAGGCCATCGGGTGTGTTTACAGGTGGAAGTGCAGATTCTGTGTGATTTGACTCAAACTATGAGGGATCCACAAATCCATCCCCCTTTTATTGAATCATTTTTTGAACAATTATGTTTTCAAGTCACAGCTTTCTCATCATGCAGCTTGTTTCCAAGATGGAGCAGATATCTGATAAACAAACCCACCAGGCAACATGCCAAATGTGTAAGTGAGGGGGAGAACTCAGGTTTCAGAAAGAAGCCGATCTCTCGCCAGACCGTTGTGCTCATGTATAACCCGATTGTCTTTTTGTCTCCAGAAAACTCTGACAACTTTGTGTCAGGAAAGATAACAAAAGGGCTTTTCAACACCTGCATCTGTGGCTGCGAGTGCTAACAATCCTTCAAAAATGCTTAACTCTTATAAGAAGAACAGAGGATCGAGAGGAGACAAAGAAAGACATATCACATTCTCTTTCATAAAAAATGACAGTTCATATAAGTAACTCACAGAAAACTCCAGTAGAACAACATCCTCTTACAACCGGAAACAAACTCTGAACAAGTGTCGTCCTCTCCTAGTTTTAATCTCTCCAGTCCACTTACCTGCTGCTCACCTGCAGAGCACGGGGAAATATGAGCCCTGTGTGGTTATTACAAACAAAGAACCTGCCTCTCCGTAATGTCCACCCAAGATTTTCCGTGCTCAACACCCATTTCAAGAGAAGATTAAATGACAAAATTAAAGACAAAGGTATTTAAAAAAGTGTGAACAATGAACAATGAAAGTTGAAGTGGAAGTGCATTTCGGTTAAACAATACAAATCAGTTGAAGTGCTCTCACTCTTGTTGTGTGAGAGCTGAACACAGTTTAAATGTCATTTAAAGTTATTAGTAGGCCTATTTATTCTTCTCTGTTGGCCATTCATAAATGGTTGTAATTATTTGAAATCTCAATAATATATTTATATGGGTGAGCCTATATATTATAGATAATAAATAACAATTTAACATTAAACATTTATTAAAAATAATGAAAAAAACAATAACCATTTGAGGTTGTTTTCCATGTTTTACACAGTGTATTTCTTGTTGGCTCGGTGCCTTTTAGAACCTTCACAATAGAATAGAAAGCAGTTATGCTGACACTTTTATTATTAAGATTAAATTATGAATGAATGACCACATGAAAGTGAAAGAAAGTCATGCGACATCAACCAGGTATATAACTAAAGACATATGCACACCTATTTGTTCTTGATTAGTACTGAGGAGGGACATGTGATCAGTGTTGTATAAAAACACCTTCAATTATCATGTTGTTGTTTTTTTAACCTGCAGTTGATAAGGGAACATGACACCTGTGTAGTTATAACAGTGTTGTTGTTTTTTTAAATAATAACACTTCAATTTTAGAATTTAAGATACAAAGAATTCAGTATAAAGGTTTGTAGTGGGTTTGATATTGTGGATTTAAAAGACAAACAAACAATGGAAACAGGATGCATTTACACATCCTGTTCGAATAGCAATAAGTCAGTTTTGTCGTATTTAACAATGTTTTATTTAATATTTCAAAACCACTCCCTCATACACAACATCTTACAGCACATCTTTCAAATATTTACAAACGGCAGATGCAGAATGTATGTATATATATATGTATATATATTATATATATATATATATATATATATATATATATATATATCATAAAAAGAACACAACTGCACTGCACAATTCAATGCGATATACTGCACACATACATACACAAGTGCTACATTCCCACAAAACAAAGATCAGTACACACAGTACATATAAAACATGTCTTGAAAAAAATAGAGCAAGCATACATTTCTTGCACACTTTGGCTTTGTTTGTCCAATATCTGTGTAAAGAACTGGTGAGCCACTTACGCTTCACTCCAGTAAAAATAAAAAGTCCACTTATGGAAACTTGTAGCTCCATTGTAAACAAAGATATAAAAAGATCAACTACAGGTGCTTCTAGTCAGGGAATTTGCATGAGCCTCATATCATACCAACAGGTCGATCCTAGTTTGAATACTCAAATTGTCGACGAATGATGCTTTGGATGAAGTCAAAGACGTGGAATAGGTCAAACCTGTTTGAATGGTCACCGTGGAATAAATTCACGAGAATACAAAACTCTGCAAAGAAGCTTTCCAGGGCTTCGCTTGCATCCTTACTGTTGCAATGTTTACAGTAGTTACACGGATGATGGAGTTTAAAAAGAATAGAAAACGTAGTGGCAGTGGTTCCCATGATATGGACTGCAGGTTACAGCAGCTCTATCTCCCACTGTTGGCTTGGCCTCTCTTCATCCTCCGGCATGATCACCGCGTGGTCCTTGTCGTACGTTTTGCCACCTAAGTGAAAGGAAAATCACATTGACAGACGTTTATCATCTGAAAAGAGTCAAACCTGGCTTTGTGGTGCCACACGGTGGAATGTAACTCAGCATAATTACTCAAGTACTGTTTATTTTTAGAGATACTAAAAGTCAATAGAGCGGTTATAGCTGCTAAGAGGAACTTTCATTTTGCGTTGATTCTGGCGGCCCCTCTGGACAAAAGGGGTAGTGTTTCTGAGCACCAGATTCCCTTTAGGAAACATCAAATTTTACTGCAGCAGAGTCCGACAGTCATCTTGCAAGGCATCAATAATCAGTTAAATGTAATCATTGAAGTTCTAAAAGAGTATTTTTGTATTGTGATATTAACAATTATTCCCAATTTTAAGGCAATCAAAGGGAAATTTGCATGGATTTTTAGCGTATTTACGGTCTTATAAACGCTATATGCAATCAGCCAATGCCCTTTTCTTTTTTTCTTCTTCTTTTCATACCTTTGACATCCAGGACGCAGCCAGGGAAAGTAAGGCTGGAGATGAGGCCTCTCCTCTGGGCTGTCCAGGTCTGGGTCGGCTGCCGGGTCTCTGACCACAAAACCACCTTGGCTGCCGGCTCTACGTTGCCCATCACCTGAAGGCTCATGGTTTGGGACAACTACACACACACACACACACACACACACACACACACGAGAGAGAGTACATGATAAGACCAGTTCAGTGTTATCAAGGTCAGATTAACGTTTTGTCTCGCTGCCAACGTCATAACAATTGAATCATGCGTTACCTTGTTCTTGATTAAGCCGTCCTGATAGAACCAGATGTCACTCATGGGCTCCACCTCTGCCGTCACAACCACTCGTCCTGATTTCATCTCCTCCACGCCGCCCTGGACGGACAGGAAGTGACCACTCACTTTGTTCTTGATGCGTAGGAGGCAACGCTTCTGCAGACGGCAAAAAACATCACAACATATTACAGTCTTAGATCAGTGGAGCCTTTTGACACTACATTATAAATACCCAAGGAATAACACTTTAAACTGGTTTAAACTTTTCACTGGAGACCAGTTTACTTATTGTTTCCCCTTTAAAGCTGGGCATTATGGGAAACCAGCCTGTTTGGCTATCTTGTCCTTTTTTCATTTACTACCTAATGTGCGTTTGGTAAACCGGCCACCAATTATGTCCTAACCTTTTGGAGCAGTGCAGCCAACCAATCAGAGTAGGGCTTATTTATTTGCTCCTCTTAAAATTATAGGCAACATCCTTCCACCTAAATAAATGATTAATAACTTCTGTTAATGTTAAAACTTAATACCAGTCCAAAGAGACAACGCCAAATGTGTACAAAGTGATGACACACACACACACACACACACACACACACACACACACACACACACACACAGGGCTGATGACTTGAACAAACCTGTTTGACAGGGAACATCGAGCCAATAGTCTCTATTGAGCTAAACTTCGGCCAGTTGGTGATTTCAATTGGTTCCAGTAAGAACTGGCGCCCCCTGTAGTTGCTGTGTTCACATATCACCCAACTGCAAAGCAAGAGAGACAAAATGATCATACGGATTCGATGCCTCACTATCATGAGGACCCTAAAACAAGGTAGAACAAACAGACGCAGAGAGACCGGCACGCACCAGCCACTGTTGACTCTGATGGACAGGATGTGGTCGTTGAAGCCCTCTTCAACCATGCCGGTGATCTCGGTGTCCATGGTGATCTCTCTGCCCTCCAGACACTCCAGGCCGAACAGAGAGATGGAGGGGACGGAGAACGACTAGACGGGGAGAGAAGGAGGCTTAGAGCGAGACAGAAGGAAGGAATACAAGTTTTTCATTGGAGCGTTTTTTTCTCACCATCGGTACGACCTTGACGGAACGGATGGTGAAGTCGGGAGGACATCCCATGCTGGTGAAGTTGGGGTAGTCTCCATCAGATAAGACATAGAGGTTCCCGGAGTACTGCTTATTCTCATAGAGCACCCAGCTGGAACACAGAGGTATTATTAAGTTGCCTTTCCACATTATATCCCCCCCTTTTTTTGGTAAACACTCCTCACCTTCCTCCCGACACTCGGCAGGACTTGGTCCGTAATTTTTCCGGCAGCGCTTCGTTGTTGAGTTCGAAGACGTGACACTCGCCCTGGAAGTCTGGCTCAGAGTACAGCTTTATCTGACAGGTAGGAGAAAGGCAAGGGAGAGAGATGAACACATTTAGAACCTGAAGCCTTTTTTATTCTTCTAATTAATTTGAGTTTCAGGCACCGACTTATTACAGGGTTTTCTGACACTGCAGTTTACTCTATTACTTTATATGGTATCACACTTTGGAGGACAAATTACAGAAATATGGGTGTTTCTTTAGTGAAGATAAATTCACCCTTGTTCTCTAAACACATCTGGGTTTTTTCTGGCAAGGATTGAGCCTTGCCAAAAAAACTAAAAGTGAAGAAAGGGGTTTCCCCTTCATGGTGCAAAGTGCACATGAACCTGCTAGTGCCAAACTGTTTTTAGTTAAAGTTTTGCACCATTGCATGCTGTGAGGGACACGACGCAGAGCAAAAGAAAAGGAAAGGAAAAGAAGAAGAAAAAACAACCCTGTTTACTGTTTTTTTCTCTCTAATTTAAAATGTATGAAGGTTATGTTTTCTCTGCAGATAAAATCCAATATTCGAGATGCTCAAACAGTGAGAAAGTCAAGGCAAAATACCTCACTCCTGGTCCTTGAGCTTTCTCTTGGAGCCTAAAGGGAAATGCAAAAAAGAAAGAAATGTAAGCACCGTCATTAACATGAATACACTCATCAAATAAACATCACGAAGGCTTTGCAGCGCTCCTCACTGGTAGGATGGGCTGCACCGAGCAGATGCGGTTGTCCTGAGAACCCCAGTCAGCACAGTAGTTATAGAAACCTTTCTCCAAGACGTACTGGCTACCGGAGAAGTCAACATGGGAGTAGGCGATCCACCTGCGAGGAGGGGGCGTCGTTGTCATACATAGTACATCTCCACTTCACTGAGTGATGAAGTAAAAAAAACGTAGAACAACTTACGCTCCGCCGAGGACGTGGATGGAGCGCGTGGAGGTTTTGTACTCGAACAGCTCGACGTCGGCGATGGCCTCCGTCACCTGGAAGGTGTTCTCCTCCTGCATGCCGTCCTCTTCCTCCGGCTGCTCGAACATCACCATCATGGGCTCGCTGAGGTCCTGCAGGAGAGCACGGAAACGGCTTAATTTACAGGAATTAAACTGACAAGCATGCTGGGGTAAAGAGGAGTCTGCTGCAGATCACAGTCATATTTTGAGGAGAAATAAATCTGCATTGAATGTTAGAATGCAAATAAGAAAACATGCATGTTTAAATCACAAATCTGAGGTCTGGAGAACTCAGCGTGTGGAGCACAATAGCCGGTTATCAGAGAGCAAAGTCACTTTTTTAGATTAGATATGGCTTTAATGATGCATGTGAAAACAATGAGGTCATTACAACAAACAAATGTGAACAGACCACCTAAACCGAGAACAAAACCGAGACTAATGGTCCTCAACTCGAAGTCCATGTTCCACGAGAAAGGTCTCGATTAAAGTAATAAAAAAGCATTCATGTTAATAAACAAACCAGATGATGCAAAGGCAGCTTAGTGATGATGATCTTGTAATAAAATCCCAAGGCCACACTGACAGAAATAACAAAATAAAAGCACTTAAAATAGAAGCACAGTTTGCATGCAGTTACTACACAAATTTATCATTGGATCGCTACAGTCAGATTATTTCATATCACGAGCAAATACAAGTTAAAAGCCTTAGAATGTCATGGGTGGTTTGCACCACTTGTGTCATTACTTATTAACAAACATTCACTGCAGTGGAATATTCCTTGCAACTTACCGCCCGTATGATCCTGGCGGAGCGGAGCTCGGCATCGACGCCTCCCCACACCCTCCAGTCGTGGTACTCTCCCTCCTCCAGCAGGTACTGGTGGCCTCGGAAGCCCTCCTTCTCGTAGCCCACCCAACTTTATAAAAAAAAAACATGCATATGTGATCACACTCAGCCAACCCACCTGCTACTTAATCATTAATGACCACGAAGACGTGCAGCACTCACATTCCCCCCTGCACTTTAAGGGAGCCGACGTTGAACATGAAGGCCGTCTGCTGCCGGCTCGTTCTGTTCATGAAGTCTCTCATGTTGGTGGTCACGGTGGTCGATTTCCCAGAGAAGTAGGGCTTGTCGTAAATCACCATCTGGAGGCACAAAAGGGTGTCGTTCACCATCATGGCACGCTGAAGCGTTGCTGAGATTTAACAGCAATTTATCAGCAGTTATTTACGCTCTTTTACCTTTGGTTCGGTCATGTTTTCCACTTTTGGTTCACCCTATGTTTAAAAAAAGAATAAAATGATTAACCACGATTAGTAACTTGACATAGAATCAGTAAACAGAAACTGTAAATACTTCAAACAGGGGTTCAATGTTTGTATATAAGTAACAAAGACCAAAGTTAATTGTCATGTTAAAACTTTATGTATGAAAATAAATCATTTTAGTTTCATCCACATCCTCTAATGCCACCCAACTAAACTCTCGTTCCACTTACAACTTTAAGTGGATGTACTGATCCCACGTAGGGCTGTTCCACTCCCCAGGCTGCAGGGTTGGAGTACCCCCCCACCTCCAGGACACGTGGTACGCCCTGGAAGAAGGGATGTGCATACACGAGCCATCTGAGCAGGGGGAAAAAAACAACAACAATCAAAGCAAGATTAATTTGGTTTTCACATCAGATAAAATAAAGTGGAAAAGTATGATGATTTCATGACGATCACACATTTTCTTATAGTCCAGGATTGAGAACTCACAGCCCAGCATTAATGATGATAGAGTTAGCCTTGATGGGGAAGCCAAAGATCCTGGCATCGTCAGACGTATCTCTGAAGGTGACTTTCTTCCCTTCTGCATTCTCCTCTGGGAAAAGACTGATTTCTGGGACGCTGTAGTCCTGAGGGACGACAGAGAGCATCCATTAATGTCACGTTAGGGAGAAAATAACTGGTTGTGATACTGCAGCTCTGCAGGGACCTAGAAAACATATGCTCTTCTAAAACGCAGAATAATATTAAAATAACTAAATCTTATTGTTTTCTGATGCTTGAAAAGCTGAGAGAGCCTATGAAAGCTTCTTTGCAGAGGTGGAAAAACAGTTTATTAATTTGATTGCTCCTTAAAATGTCTGCATTTCATACACTGTTTAAATTCCCCTCGGGGTCAATAGAGTAGTCATCTATCTCCTCTATCTTTTGAAAGAATCAGATCAACAGGTGCTCACTCTTGCTTTCGACACTAGGTGGTGCTACTGAGTTAAAGAGGGCATCTCCACTTGAGCAGACTAAAAATGGATTTCCACAGTACTTTATCACAACACATCTGATTTGAGAGGAGGATGCGTGACAACTATTTTTGGACAACAACAGAGTGACGTGAACTCGTCTCACCCTGACAGCCCTTCGCAGAGACCCAATGATGAACCTCCTTGCTGGCTTGGTTTCACTTTGCTCATCAGTTGTGTCTCCGTTCTGCTCTCCGGCCTCCTTCTGTCCGTTCTGCAGCTGCTCCTCTGGAGGGCCGAAGGGGAAGGTGAGCTCCATGTCTCCCTCGTCTAGGGCGATCTTCTCCCCTTTGAAGTTAGGCTTCTCATACAGCACCCATCTAGGGGAGAAAAAGGGGTTACCACCTCTAATAAACATACGATTGTGCTGCAGGTCGTTTCTGCAGTTTTATAAATGAAAATGCATAGATACCTGTTGATTCAACACTATATTTTGTTCTGCATCACTATTCTGATCTATTAAAAGAGGTCACATACGAGGGACAAAGTTATTAGCATGAATGGTTAAAGTGAGCCTAGGTAACTTTTTCTCTAATAAGCAATAATATGCACTATAGGGCCTCCCTTGGTCTGGTATGCCCAGTAGCTTTCTGTAGCTAATGTTAGCTGACATTCGCAAACGTACAACACCATGGTTTATGACTAAATCAGTCTCAGTTGTGCATTATGTGAAGCGCTAACCAGCAAATGTTAGCATGCTAACATTCTCAATAAGAATTGTGGATATGGTCAACATTATACGTGCTAAACATCAGCATAACACTGTCTTTGTGGGCAGATTAGGATACTGACATTAGCATTTCGCTATTGCTAAGCTACAATAGGTTTTTTTTTAGCATTTTAGCATTATCACATACTTGTCACATCTTCAACGGGACGAGGAGCCCCAACTAGAGTGATCAAAGCTCCTAGTAATGTAGTGGAATAAAAAGTAGATGAGAAAGTACCTCGAAATGTAAACACTCAAGTGTAATACAAGTAGATTTCAATTTTACTTATATGAAATGTCTTAATATGCATGAATGCTGCTGCAGCCTTCACACTGTTGACTCTTTGATAAAACATTCCACATCTGAGGCAAACGTGTGTTTAAGCGTGTGTTAACTATTGGAGGCATTTGCATTTCCACAGAGCATCAATAGCAGCTTTGTTTTGATGCCACAAGTGCATCCGGAGAGAGAGAGAAAAAAAATGTAATTACACACCTCACATTTCAAGAAAAACAAGATTCGGAGGTGTCATCTTAGTCACATCTAAGGCAGCCTTTAAGGGTTTAAGGGAGTGCCAACTATGTAACGGTGGTGCTACGAGGAAAGCGCAGTTATAATAATAAAAGTTATACACCACCAACCATCCTCATGTGTATAGGACAAACTGCATCCAATTAGTATGTAGAGTCACTCACCCTCCTCTGACGACCCTGATGGAGATGGTCTCCTGCAGCTCCCAGGGCGTGGCGTCGATGACATCACTGCGCACCTCGATCCTCTGGCCGCACATCCCTGGCCGGTCAAAGATATACATCTAGAGAAAACGTAGACAGATGTAAGAAGGACAGACACGCGCATGGGAAGTCTGTCTGTGTGGCCGAAGGGCATCATTTCCTTCACAAAGAAGGAAGAGAATCAGATTTAAAGCTTTGCAAAGGGAGCCATTTATCATCTACTCGCACAGCGAGAATGATACAATGGCAAACCTGTTTAAAATGATGAGCGTGACAAAAAGAAATACTGCAGGCAAGAGCTCATCCTGTGCTGCTGCCAAAGAATCTTTTATATGGTTATTGGGAAACTAAAGAACGGAGCCAATATCATCCAGTGGCATCATCTCCATTTTCATATCCAAACACGAATCTTGGATTTCATGCTGGTCCCCTTCAGACATTTGATACAGTGCAGAAAGCAACAGTGTGGCGGTAGAGCTGCACAGTCGCATCGGCCCGGATTATTCATTATTAGAGTTTGCGTGAAAAAGCAAAGCAAAGAGTTTGCACGAATCGGAAATTTAACATGAAAGCTAACTCTTCCTGTAGGAATACTGTGTCTTGAGTGTGAAGTTGGCGACGGTAGCTTCTTATAACCACCTGTTCTCCACATTTTATCCATGTCCGCTCAGGTCTGAGGCCCTGGAGCATGGAACAGTAACCAGACGCTGATCCCAAATGCCAGCTCCACCTCTGGCATTCAAGCATCATTCTTTGGACAATCTGCAGCTGCGTGCAGGAGCAGGCCTGACATTTCAAAGTTAACCACCCTATGTGGCGCGGAACAAGGCGTATATCTGCAGTTTAACGGCAGTCACAGCCTGAAACAAAGAAGTTATGGAATAGCTACTGGAAGACATGTGCTAACCGAACCCCTCCCCCACCAAACAACCCACAGTCGAGTTCAAGTCTTGTGCTAATAAATAACTTTTCCCCCCTGCAGGTAAACCTGTTATGCGGTTTGTGAATGAATGTTTAACAGCATGATGAGCGTCCAGATTCACAAGATAGATCCGGAAACACACAGCTGTCTCTATTCTCTATTTGTTACATGCTGGCACAAGTCGCCTCTAATAATCTGGTGTAAGAATAATTTTACATTCTATATTTATTCTGTAATAAGAAATGCGTTTTTTTAAACTTGAAATATATAAATATAAATGCTAACATTAGCTTCCAACCCGGCTAACAATGCTATCATGCTGATGTTTAGCAGGTTGACCACAATCATGCTTTTGGTATTAGCATGCTAACAAGTGCAGCTGATGGGAATGGGGTTAATGTGGGCAGGTGGTTTGTTTGTGCAAATTTTTAAAGTTTCAACCTGATGTTGACATTTGCCGTAAAGTCATTGGGTCATTAAAGGATTCATCCTCTGGGGATCATAGTTATCTCTACCAAAATTTAATGGCGATCATATTCAGAAATGTTATTCTCTGTCGCCTCCTCGCTATGTTTGAGTTGCTTATCTAGCCAGCGTCAATGCAAATTCCACACAAACACAGCCTTCACAGTGATGACATCACTTCCTGTTCCCAGATTATCAGTGACAGCTGTTAGCCGTATCTCAGCAACACATGGTTGAAGTGTATTCAGGAGTGTATGTTGTGCGGAGACTCACCTTTCCAGGACGAGGATTGAGCTTCCCATGCTCCTTCGCTTTAGTGAGCTGTGGACACAGAATACATGTTTATTTTAGCAAAATGTTCATATATTTAATATTTAGAAGTGCCATTTATGTTCTTCTCTTTTTTCTGACATCCTGAAGCATTCATTAATATGATTAAAAAGGTCATGACGAAGGTACACTGCTTTGATTATAGGTAAAAACCTAATAAATTTAAGTCAAGAACCCACATTGCTTCACTTTGCTAAGTAGGACCAACTCATTTCAACTTTGAGTTTTTCCTCAGATTACCCCCAACCACAGCACTATTATTTTATGTATGTCATACTTCAGTTGGCATACCAGACAACCCACACATTGTTTATGTTTATGTCACCCTGTTCAACTGGTCCTGTTGGCGTCAAGGACATCACAGAACAAGCGTCTCTTTGACAGGTGGGGATGCCGAACATTCCTCGACTGTACCTGTTCAACCTGATGCTCTCCACTTCTGCCCCCAATGATAACAACGCTATCTCACTGGAGGCCCAGTCAGACATTTCACTCATTTCCACTGGATTGTTCTCCCTGTTTCACCTGGTTGTGTGTGTGTGTGTGCATTTCCAAGCCTTCCAAATCTCAGCTGCTGCAGGAATTTGAGCATGTTTGCTTGTGCAACTTGGAATGTGGTAGCAGGTTTTTTTTTTGCACCATGCAATTTTGATGTGGTTTGGCCAGAGAGACTGTGTGTTCGTGTCAGGTGTCACTCTGTTCTCTGGAAGCTCTGTAGGCGACAGGTTATCATCTGGATCATGTTGCCAACCTTGGAGGGCCTCCAACAGATCTAATGTCTTCAGTCCTCATTAGTGTCTGACCCTGCCCTAATTTACTTTGGAAGAGTTTTTAATAGAAATAGTCTCAACCTCCGAATTTAACAACTTAACTGTGTATAACACAACAGCATTCGGACTTTTCTAAAGTGTAATAGAACACTTTTACATTTTCAGTGGCAGCAAGCTGAGGGGATGAATGGTGACTTTTCAGTATTGATCTACTAAATAAAAGAGTGACTCATTACTGTTCAAAGACTCGCCGTACAAAAACAAGTTTCCCACCACAGACCCACATAAAAAAAGCTTTGACCTCCTTTTCACCTCTCAATTATTCTTTGTAATTTGAGTCAAGAAGCTTTGACCTTTAGTATATTTATATGTACACATTTTGAAACACAAATCTGAATGTTAAAGGCAGTGCTACAGGAAGCCTTTGACAACAAATGAGTTATATTGTCATTTAACACAATATTAAATATTTAGAGACTCTTTTTCACCACTTTTCTCAATCTTTATGTATTTTTGGACTCAGAATGTTCAAATAGTCAGTTGCATTCTGCACAAAATGCTACTATTGCATCTTCAGCAAAGACTCAAAGTCAACATTTACTTTCGTCTGGCCTGTCCTAGGAACATGTACAGTGGTTTTGTTATCGCTGTCAGGAAGAAAAACCTGCTCGAAACAGGTGAGAGGCAAATGCTGAGACAATGGAGTATTGATTGTCTGACTGGACACTCAGTCAGTCTCACGGGTGCTTACAAGTCACAAACAACAGGAGTGTTCTTCACGGGACGAGCTTGACTTGAAGAATAATTGGAGGAAAATGTTTCTTACTGAAGATTCCATTATCTATGAATTAAACTCAACACCTCTATTGGTTTTCTAGAAAAAGTGTTTAGTGCTGAACATAATCAGGAATCGAATCGGGTAGAAGTTATTTGCATGTATTAAGATAATATACAAATTGAATCATGACATTCAAACATGTCATAGCATTTAAGTTTGCTTGTTAAGGCATTTGCAGCAAAACAAGTGCAAATCCAGCACACTTCTGTTTATTTAGCGTTTTAGTCTTTATTTATTTATTTTATTTAAGTTTATTATTCTTTATTTATGGATGTTTTATTTAAATATTCACCTGTAAAAAATATTGGAGGATGTGTATTCATTAAGGCTTTTTTAAACTTCGGTCCTAGCCTTCACTATATGGTTCAAAACAAGGTAATGTGTTAACTGCATGCCTGATTGAAACGTAAACTCCAGCAGACACTTCCCCCTTGCATTCCCTTCCCTCCAGCAGCCTGAACGTCCCCATAAAGTTGGTCGAAGCAGATGGTTAAGAAATTCAAAACAACTAAATAAAGAAATGCATGAACATCTGCTGCCTAAAAACTGATGATCAAACTAAAAGACAGCTCATCTCCTCTCGCCCTGTCGCCTTCACATTTCTCCCTGACAAATCCAGCAAACAAGCACAGAAATACGATGATGGTTACAAAAGGCGAGGTGTGGCCGTGTCTCTGCAGGAACAGACAGATAGCTGGGAAGGGTGTGGAGCCCAGCGGAGGAAAAAAAAAAAAAAAAAGAGAGATGAGAAGGTGTTACGCAAGGATGGAATGATTGACAGGCCTCACGCCCACCAGCCTGGAAACTGTCACTGATGGTTTCTGTGCATGGGGGAGTTTAACAGCATGTAAAACTTTTAATGGCGTGACTAAGAGAGAGATACATCAGTCCTGCAGCTTCTTTAAAATTCACTTAATGTCAAGCATGTGTCTGCAAGAACCACTTCATCTTCTGGGTAATTCCTTTCTTTATTTTTCCTCACTTCTTTCTTTAAGTTGACAGGAGTGAAGCAGGATGAAATACGTCCGTGCTCACACCCACTGCATACTAGGACATTAATACACTACTTTTACTGATAAAAACCAGGTCATGTGTCGAACAAGTCAATTTAATAGATTTATTTAATTTTATAGAATGCGGAATTCTAAAAATCTACATTATAGTAGAATATTAGCATTAATACCAAGTTAAAGGTCAATGAGCTGTTCTTTTTTTAAAGTTTCTCTCTAAGGATAGACTACAGAACAGGCCCAGGGGATCCCTTCGACCTAGAATATGTCAAGACAACTACTTAAAGGGGCAAAGACAAAAAATAACTACAAAAAGACCACAATAACCAATAACCATGAAGTCTGTGTGTCTTGCTCCTGTGTAGGAGAGGCCCGGGGCCCTGTTGTCTCATAATCTGCCCATGACCCCATGACCTCCAGACCAAAAAAAACAGCTACCTGTCAGCTGGAACTGCCTCTGAAGTAGAACTTGAAGGCTGGAATTCAGCTTCATGGATTGGCGACACCAGAGAGATGACATTGCTGGCCTTCTCTCCATACCTTCTTCATAACGTCCTGCTCTGCATTCTTGACTGAGACGAACGTTTCAAACTCCCCCGCCTGAAACACTTTGAGAAACGATATTCTACTGTCCAGCTACTGCGGCTCTTTAGAGGCTCTAAAACCTTTATTTGGAGATTGTAACAGTAATACGAGCTGCATGCTTTGGCCTGGGGAGGAGAAAAAAAAGGAGCAGCCACACTACTGAAACTGTTCTACTGTGAGACATGAACAAACATCCGGTGCAAACATTTGGATTAAAACTACGCAGGACAGCTGTCGACTAATGAGTCCTCACACCTTCAAGGGACCAGCTGCTCACATGTATCATTAACTTAGGGACCAGCTTTTACTGCTTGTCACAACATCTCCAACGTCCCTGAGGGAACCGTTGGCATTACTGCACTCATTAGACATATAACGGTTGGGTGTGACATTTGGAACGGTGACATTTTGTGGTTTTCTTTGCCGAGGTGAGAACTCCAAATCATTTTTAAAGACGTGTTCAGTTAAGCCCTTTATATGAATGCTTGCATGTATGGACGTGCATATGAGTGAACACATGGCTGGATACGCCGCCCTTTTTCTGTGGGATTTTCTGATGCTCAGTGGGTCAGAGAATGGAACCTTCAGGATGGGTTTAGATCCAACTGACTGCACTCCTTTTTTTTTTTGCCAATGAAGGACACGGCTGGTGCTCTGGTTTCCACTCAAACCAATCACTTTTAAAAACATGTGTTTGAATAAAGAAGCTGTATAAATGCGGTTACAGTATGTGAAGGTACGTGGAGGACAAAAGAAGCCACACAAAGAGCGACTTCTCCTGTGTGCACAACAAACCACATATGAAGTCATCGCTCTCAACTATTGTAACCTGACCTGTCGTTTGTTGTAAAAAAAAAAAAGAAAGAAAAAAAGACAGTGGGGAGAATAGATTTGTGCGGGCTAACATAATAAGTAAACACAGATATTCTCCAAAGGCAGAATATATCTCCTTTCTTATGTTGTGTTTGCACACCGTGCACGTCGGATGTGCAGGATCCGGTGGAAACTGGCAGTGAATTTGCACATTGCAAACAACAACACTTCCTTATTAGAATCCTCAGCAACATCATGCAACTTTATCTGATATTATATTAGTAATACTCACATAAGCATCAGGGAAGGCCCTGTACTTCGCCACTAAATTCTTCTCAGGCTCCAGTTCTTGGCTCTGGAACTGAGACCCTCCGTGCATACTGTTGAACAATGAAGTGTGCTGGACTCCCGCTGTGCCCTCGCTGCTGAAGCTCCTCTGCAGGATGGGAGTGCTCGATGGTCCAGTACCCACACCCACCCATCCCCATCCCCATCCCCATCCCCATCCCCTGTGTCTGGCCAAACATCGATAAGGGGGAGTCTGTGGTGGTGTACAGCCTCTGGGTGTCTATGGAGCCGGTGGGGCTCAGGAGGCGGGTGGGACTGCCGCTGGAAGGCGGCGAGCCGATGCCCGCCATCAGAGGCCGACTCAAATGGGAGTTGTGGTCTTCAACCCCCGTCATGGAGCCCACCGAGGATGGGGGGGAGTTCAAAAGGAAGGAGAAACGTTCAAAGCGGGACCCTGCTGGTTCTGTTCTGGTGCCAAGGTCACCAAACTCCTTGGCTCCCACACTCATGCGGTCGTTTGAAGGCCCCGTGTCAGGTAGCGAGCCAGTGCGGAAGAGCGGGCGATGGGCTTTTCCGTTTTCCAAAGTCTGATCGATGGACGACGACCTGTGACCTCCGAAGATGACGCTGTGGTCCAGGCGAGAGCCAGAGCCGGAAGGCGGATGTAGTCCATTTCCGTTCAGCAGTGTGGATTTTAGTTCCTCAGCAGAAGAGTCCGAGGACTTCCTCATTACTAAGCTGTTGGAAGCAGATGCTCTGAGGGGCAAGTTCAGGCCTCTTGTTCCAGGCTGCTGCTGGTCCTGCAGGGGAGGAGAGCAACACGTTATATAAAGACATTCCTAAAAAACCGAAACTAACCAGGCAGACTGATTTTGTCATGCAGATTGGTTTTGAGATATTAGTCTCTGAGACGTCTGCCTCCAACACAATATAATGAAGGTTTGTTAACTGCATTAAAACGTGTAATCATCAACATTACACAGCACATTTCATAGTGCAAATGTTAGATGTCGGCTGTGACCAGATAAATAATTGCTGGTGCCAATTCTCCAGTCTGGGGTCATTAAAACATTGTTAAATGTGGAAACGTAATTAGAAAAGCAGGTCAAACCACTAACGATGAAAGACTACATTTTGTTTAATAACATTTAACAAGCAATGAATCTTACAGGAACAGGAAAAATTTGACTTAATATGATTCATGCAATAAGGAGAAAATTAACAATACACTGCTTTTTTTTTGGAGGAATATAAGCATAATTTACATTTTGGACATATGTCGACTGTATGTGTGATTGTGCTGTACCTGGCTCTGCTTCATCAGCTCCAGTGGTGAGCGAGTATCTCTGGAGGTGTTCCTCTTCAATCCCAGGTCATCAGGCAGAGTGTAAAGTCCTTTCAGGGACTCGCCAGGCTCCCTCACTTCCAACTTTTTTGTGGGACTGGTGACGGAGACCGGGAGCCCAGTGGTGACGGGACTGGCAGCATCCTCTACAATCGGTGCCAGGGAGGAGATGAGGACCGGAGGGGGGCCACGTAAGCCTGGGTTCCTGGGCCTCAGGGAAGGTCCCATGCTCTTCAGGGTGTCCACCAGGTTATCCATGTCGAACTGGATGGGGGAGTCTTCCTCGGGGGTGGCGGGGGGAGTGGAGAGGGGAGCTGCGGGTTCGGAGACCAGCTCCACAAGCGTGGCCTTGAACACTCCACTAAAAAGGGATGAGTCGCTGTCGTCGTCTTGGAAACCGATGGGGTCGAGGCTGGTCTGTAGTGTCGAGTAGTAGCCGGACTCAGGGAGCTCTTGTGTCTCCCAACGTGACTTTATCCTCACTGGCTCTCCCTCTCCCCGTCCCTCTCTTTCACCTGCAGGTGCAGCAAGCTCCTCCTGCCACGGCATACTCCTCCTCCACTCATCTCTCAGTGCTCCCGCTGGCTTGCTCTCGTGGCTCAGATCCACTTTGGTCATGTCACTCAGCCTGTTGCCAAGGGTAATGAGTTCCCCCGGAGAGGAGGAGGAGGAGCTTGTGAGGTGTTTGTATGCCGTAGCCTCGGGGAGAGCAGACGAGTAGGAGGTGCTGGAGTAGGAGTCAGACATTCTGTGGCTCAGCGAATCAGGAGAGGAGGAATTCTCCATTTGGTAGGGTCTGTACTGAGAGACCCCATCAAATCTATTCCTCCATCTGTAGTCGGAGCTGGTTTCTGTTCCATTTGAGTCGGTGATGCTTGTGTTTCTGAAGTCCACCGTGTCCTGGCTGCCCTCGGTGTTAGCGGTCTCACTGACCAGAGATACTTTACGGAAACGAGATTTGTATTCGTCCTCCTTGGGGAGGGATGAACCCTTCAGGGACAGTTTGGTGCTCAGGCTGCTGTAGCCTGAATTCATTTCGTCAGCCGATTCCTGGTCGGCTTCAGGCGGCTGATTTACTGAAGCAGAGACTCCTGAAGTCGCGGTGGGCGTCGGGGTCCTGCAGAAATACAAAGAAAAAGAAGCAAAGATGCCAAAAATAGAGACGAATGAGCAAGAGTACGATTTAACAATAGGAACTGGTCCACAGTGTATCAAGTACTGCATGGCCTTCAGGGTGTGGTGGTCATGCAACGCCGACAATGCAAATCACAACAAAGCAACTTTGAGTATCCTAACTTGCATGCATGCAGAAAACTGCAGTTTTTATCTTCAGTTTTCACATATAATGATAAAAAAGAATTAGAAGTTCTACAAGACACTGGATGTTCGGAGTAACGCGTCTTAAATGAAGCAGCTGGATTCCCTTTACTCTGCACAAACACAGAAAACCAACATTGAGTTTGTAAACAAAATGCTGTCAGCTGACAATTCACGGTTGCTCATAGTCAAATCTGCATTTACAGCATATGAAGTTTGCTCAGCAAACAATTTGGTGTGTGTTTTCTTTCACTGTCATTCAACACTCACTTGTCCAGCAAAACTACCCACACTTTAAAAGAACGCCGTTCGTGTGAGAGGCTTGATTATAACATTGAGAATATATTAATTTACATCCAATTTTGAAGGAAAATGGTCTGGGCTTGTCTTCTTTTAAATTAAGGACATATATGCATTATTAAGGGGATTTTACACAAGGAGTACAACTCAGTTGTATCATGTATTCTGTAGCTCTGGAGGAAGCATTCCAAACTCTGAAAAAACAAAACAACTCCCAGACCGGACAACATCGTGGTAGCAACCCGTCAATCACAAGGTAGCCACGCCCTAACATGTCATGCTTTATCATTTGACTTTAAATGGGACCATCTTTTACTAAATGAACATCACGCTGTATTGAAGAAGACTTGAAACTGTAAACTCATGTTTACAATGTTTACTGAGATAATAAATAAATAGACTTCCATGCAATCAGACTTCTTTTTACAGATGGCCATGAGAGAAAATGCAAGTTTAAGGCACTTCAACTTTAGCTTCACTTCTCAGACTCACCGTTGGGCTTATAGGAAAGCGCCTCAGGTGCTTTAATTAAGATCATTGCTTTTTTTAAATATCTGGCTCTTATACGTCCCCCAACTTCATAAAATCCCAATTTTACATTACATTACAAAACATTCTACAATAACTTAATTTTTTAAATCAAATGACTTGTTCTTGAACAACTTTTGTATACTTCATAACTCTCGTCTTTGGCTGAAGTTCAAACCTATAGAATAGTAGCTCTTAATAAACATATAACATTATTTTATTAAAAGCAAGAGTGGCAGAAATAGGAATAGGATTTGGAGTACATTGCTGCTCCGACCACGGAGCCACACCCAGTTTTGGCAGTGATCCTAAACCTCCTCATAGACCGCAGAGCACACTCTACATGAGGATATTGACCTCCATGTACAGGGACATACTTTGCATCTACAGAGAAACACCTTTAAATCAAACCTACGCACACACACACACGTGTGCAGGAACATGTACGGGCCCATGCAATGACACTTGGGGAATGTGAACATGTCGTATATTATTATGCAAACCGTGGTGTAATTTGCAACTTTCCATGTCGTCCGGTTATGCAGCTCTGAGATTCAAAGTAAGTTCTTACACGGCAAAAAACTAGAATGTTGGAATGTGGCCGCTGTCCACACTTCAAGGCCGTCTAAGGACCAAGCCTTGAATGTTGGAATGTGGCCGCTGTCCACACTTAAAGGCCGTCTAAGGATCAAGCCTAGCATGCACAACACTAGTTTTGTTTGAAAAACTCACCTGTCAAGGCATCTCGGCCAGAGAATTACAACCAAGTACATACCAAAACATTGCAGCAGTATGTTTAGGATGCTTACTCTTTTCTAAGTACATCCTGGAGGCAGAACGGAGCCTTCGTTAATACCGATATTGATTTTGAACACTTGCCAGGTTGAGTTCTGTGCAAACAGATGACTTCAAGCGTGCAGAACAAATGCAGGCTGTCGCTACCTCACGCGAGGCCACCAGGACTAAAATGTGTTTCCTTCTAGCATCACGGGATGAAAACAAAAACTTTAAATATAAGATTTCTCTCTATTGAATGCATGTGTTTCCCATTAGCCAGTTCTCTGGTTCAACCTCCCTCCTCCTCTCTACATATCTGCAGAGGATTAAAGAATGGTTTACTGTGTGAACAGCAGTGTGACTGTTTAGATTTCTACCATCTGTCTGGCTGTCAAACACCAGCGAGCTCGCCAGCTTGAGCTCAGAGATCAAGTGTGATTTAAACATCATCAATCACAGTGTTAAAGGCAACCGCAACCATTATTCACAAGTCCACTGCCCTGTGTTTAATCTAATTATTATGAGAAATAAAAAGCTGTAAGACGCCTTCTGTGGTGATGTCATTTGAGTCCGCGTCAGCCGGGACTGAAGAAATAGCCACTGCTGACCGGAAGCGATGAACAGCTGGTTATGGTGTTGTGTTGTGGGTAATGTGTGCACCAGGTTTGTGGACTACGGTACTGAAGCCTTGGATTCAGCATTTTGACCGTCACCATGTTGGATTTTTCTTCAACCAGTGAAGGAAGTGACCATATTTGGACTGCGGAGGAGCGACGGGTGGATCTGGCAAATACAAGCGGAAGAGCAGCACCCTTACTGGATCTGGATCCAGAACCAGAAGACTTGAAACTAGTGATTAAGATCACAAAGTTCATGTTTACTGAGATATTAAATCACGTGAGAGGTAGGGTCATTTTCTCATAGACTTCCATGCAATCAGACTTCTATTTGAAATCAGATGAGTCGCCCCCTGATGGCCAGTAGAGAGATGCAATTTTAAGGCACATCAGCATTGGTCTCATTTTCACAACTGGAGGTTTCCGCCTGGATAAACAGGTAATTTGGCATGTGGATGAGAGGGTGCTTAAACATTTTCAAAAAACTCTTGCTCGGTTTCCTACTTCGGCCAGAAGATATTTAGAACAGAGGGAATCCTCCACAAATTCCTCATTCCACTTTCAACGAAGCTGTAAATCAACAGCCAGTCTGTCACACATGAAAGGAACACAAAAGGACAAAGCTGCCACTGCACAATTCTGACTAAACACCAACAAGTGGCTCAACTGGCTTCAGATCTTATCGTCGTAGAAACACCGTCATCTCCTTCCCATTTGGGAAGAAAACAAAGTTCACTGCCAGATCTAATTCCAAAAGGTAGAACGTTTCTTCACCACTAGACACTAGATTGAGTGAGGTTGGGGGGGTCCTGGGTCATTTCCTGTGGGGATGCCCAGTGTTACCCTGCCCAGTGTTACCCTGTCAGAACCCTGTCAGAAAGGTGTGGCTGGCCAAATGCCTCATCTTTCATGAGCACCAGAAAAGGTGTTGTTTCAAACAGAGGAGTTGTTGACATTTGATGGATGTTTGTTATGTTGGTATTTCAGCTGAACTCAACTTGAATAGAGTTCAACAAAACCCCTTATAATGCATGAATTCCCACTTGGGAAAATGTGTTTAGCTTTGGATTAACAAATAAAACAGGTTGTTTTAATATTATATTTACTTTTCTTCCCTACTGTTTTCTATTTCTTTGTGTTGGAACGGCCATGTGCTGCTTTCAGCCTTCAACTCCAGTAAAAGACACGTCTTTGCTGCCATCTTGTGATCTAAAAAAATATGATGTATTTATATTGTGAGTAGAGTGAGGCAGATTTCTTTTTATTGTGTACGACATTAAAATCCTGCTGTGTTTTCATAATGTCTGTAGCTGTCATCACGTGCTACAAATTCCTCAGAAAATCCTATCTTCTTCTCCATCATAAGGCAGAAAAAAAGACAGCCATGGTCTTTGCCTGCAACAGTAAACACTCGGATCATGATCTCATGAGTGAGTTAAGATTTACTGCAACGATAACACACATGGTAGTATTGTGTGATACTCCCGGAAAGAAACTCAAATTGGAAGCGAGACACAGACTCTCTGCACATGAACTTCTTCATAGACCCTGAGATGAGGCTCCGCAAGTCACCCATCCGTTCTGAATTTGTCAGCCTTAAGAGTTAGAATAGGAAGAGCTGGAGAGATGGAGAGAGTAAATATTGGCGGGAAGGAGGCAGTGGTGCAAGAAATGGCCAAATCTGATGGCAATATGGAAAATGAGACTCCAAAATGTATCTTTTAAGTATCATTGACCCATTTTAGGCTAGAAAGGTGGGAGTAAAAATGTTTTATTTAAATTAATGAATACAATAATTAGGCAAAAAATGTCTTTCCTCTGTTTCATATTATTATGAATGTATTATCTTTGACTGTTTGGCGGAGAGGACAATCAGACTGAGGCCTCTGGGAAACTTCTGATGTGCATTTCTCACTATTTTCCTGAAACGGTCAATTGGTTAAAAGAAAAAAAATATTGATACATTAAAACGACAATGAAAATATCAGTAGTTTAAGATGTTGAGTGTTTGGATCTGATCTCCTCCTCTTTTTTAAAAAAAAAATATGCTGCATCAAGTGACCACAGATCAATACTCTAACCTTATTGTACTGAGCACATGGTTGAACAAATAATGGTGACAGGTGATCTGTGGACTGCACATGCTCATGGATCAGTCAATCAGTCAATAATGTCACAGAGCTGAGGGTATGTGACAGTGATCCTGGGTTTTATCACTTAACACGTGGTGCATTTAAAAGGGTGTGTTCCAAACTTGTTGGTAGACAAGTCTTGTTTTGTTTGTTTTTAATCAGAGCAAATGTGGAGCCGTCAAATGTTTCAGGGCCTTCCTGTTAAAGCTACTAATTTAAAGTGTATAATCTTGACTGTATATTGATTTACATTAAGAAGAACTCAACGCTCCCTTACGTGTTCAACCAGCCCCTCCGGCTACGTGTTTCACATTCCAACACAGAAGCTCCACAGCTGCAATTTCCTAAATGACAGCGTTCAGTATGTAAAATAACTCTCTCCTGCTGCCCTTTCCTTTAATGCCCCCTAAACTGCCAATTAGAGTTAAGGGCTTATTACACCAACTTGTTCTTTCACGTACTTCAGTTGTGTTGAGTTCAGATCCAGAACGCCCCGCAGGCCTTGACACCAAATCTGATTTTAACAAAAGATGAATAGACCAACACTTACTCCTGATTCAGGTTGGGTGGCGCCTCAGCCTGTATCTCTGCCGGATGTCTCTCTGCAGCTTCAGGATCGGGATGGCGTGCGTCTGCGTTCAGGGCCGACGGCTCGACTGCCACCTGCTCCTGCTCCCTCCTGGTGCCCTCTGCGCTCTGTGTAAATGTATCCTCCCACTTACTATGCGGAGCCCTATTGTGTTCGCCCTCTGTGGCGTCCGACCTCAGCTCGCCGCCGTGTGTCAGACTGGCCGAGACAACCTCCACTCCAGCGGTTGCATCTGCGAGTGTGGCGGCTGGAGTGTCGCCACCGCTTTCCGTGCTGCGTTTGCTCGCTTGGCTTAACCGGCCTGCCTCTGCAGTCGGTGGAACTCGCTCTTCTGCCTCTCTAAATGTGGGTGTGATTCCGTCTTCCTCTCTAGTGTTACTGGATGCAGCACGTACTTGTTCAGAACTTATTATTTCTTTGTGTGCCAGATATTGTATCCCCAGGCTCGGGGGTTGCTTTTCTCCATTCGGGTGGTCTTCTGTTTCCGATTCCCTGCTCCAGTTTCCCTCCGACCCCTCCCCCGCCCCGTGCGGCTCATAGGCGGGTGGAGCAAAGTCGCATACCATCGTGTTCACCTGCTGAACCGGTGTGGCGGCTAACCCCTCCTCCCCCTCTTCTTCCACCTGTGGCAACACCGCGGTTGCTACTTCCTCCTCCCAACTCTCTGCATCGCTGCCAACGAGACACTCAGACCTTTCACCCTCCCGCACTTGAGCCTCTGACCTCTGACCCCCAACTCGTTGCTCCACTTCAATTCGGCTATTAGACTCTTCTTCCTCATTGGCCCCTCTGCCTCCCTCGTGCTGTATTTTAACAACAACCACCTGATATCCTCCCTCGTCTCTCTTGCTCACCCCTCTTTCTGTGACCTCCGCCCTCTCAGGAGACCAGGTCTCTCTCGCCTCGTCTCCCATGTAAGTCGCTTCTTGCTCGTCCACCGTGTACATCTCTTCGTCTGCGCTGTCCTCTTCAGCGCTGTAGTAGATCTCCACGGCGCTGCCGTCATCCGATCCCACGCTCAGATACGCCGGACTCAAAGGCCCCTCGGACCCATCCGTCTGTCTGGAAGGAGGGAAGAAGATCTCACTCGTCTCGACTCTTATCTCAAGGCGCTTCGGTGGGCTCATTTCTTCGGGCAATGGAGAGGGAGAGACAGGAGAAGGACAGACAGGAGAGGGACAGACAGGCTTGCAGCTTGTTTCGCCTGTGACTAACTCTTTGACTAGAATTGCTCTCCGTTTGGTGTCCGTAACCTGAGTGTCTCTCCCCTGGGACATTACATAGTCAGAAACGGGAGGGGTAGGGCTTTCAGCCATGGGGACTGACCCGGCATTGTCCTGAGCGAGGCTAAAACCGGCCGATTTCATCTCTGAGCGACTCGTTGTATCACGTGATTCAGAGGGAAGTAGATATCTGTAAACGTCTGGGTCTCTTTGAGGATCTGAAGCAGTGTACATTTGGTAAGAGGTCCAGTTCTCGCTGGAATACGCCCTCTCTCTGTCACTCAAGGTGGCGTTCACGTCTGTGTAACTGTCGACACGTGAGGCTGACGGGCGAGAGTATATCACGTTAGTCTCCGTGTGGCCTTCATTAAGGGTTTTCACCATGACGGGGTCTGATTTAGTGTGAAGGTGCCTTATTTCGGTGGAAATCAGAGCGGCGGGTTCGACAGGACGACAACACCTCCGAGCTAAAACTCTGGGGGAAGAGCGTCTCATACAGCGCTCCGTAAACCGCGTCTTGGCTAACGGGTGGAGTGGTCTCCTCGCCGCTAACAGCCAAGGTGGCGGGCTGTCCCGTGGCAGTTTCCGGAAGGGATCTCTCAGAGACTTCTTCATGGATAGGAAGCAGAGTCTGAGTCGGGACCTGAGTGTGGAACACGGGTCGACTCCACGGTTGAGTTGTCAATTTTGGAGTCGACACTTCCCGTAGAGATTTTATCATTTTGAGTTGTAATGTCAGTGACGTCAGTGGCACCAAGCTGAGGATGTGATAATGTGTCGGGAAGAGAGATTTCTGTATTTGTGTGAGACTGCTGGAGGATGTCAGTATCACTCAGGTCGTTGATGCCAGCAACCGCCACCTCGTTCTCCCAGGTGTGGAGCGCCGCAGGAGGCTGGCTCGCAGAGCTTGTTTCCCTAAGAGTCGTGGGGGTGGACGTATCAGAGTTATCATCAACAGGAGTGTTCCCTTTCTCCTCTGAAGAGTTTGGATAATCCAGCTGCAGCTCAGGCATGGTAGCGATCAGGGCCTTCTCAGGTTCCTCGTGTACATCAAGAAAGTTGGAGCCATTCGTCAAAGGCGCCGGTTGGGTGTTTAAGGTGACAGATGGCTCTGATTGGTTAGGGAAATAGGATTGGTTTGTGGCCACAGGAGGAAGCGAAGGGATTTCAAATTGGTCGGTTGTCTCCAGCTCTGGTTGAGACATGGTGAACATCGTCTTTGCATCGGGCTGATCCAGATCCATCTGACTGAGGTCCGGAGGAGCCTAGGAGAGGATCATTAACAGAATTTAGATGTAGATCATGTAGATAAGAAGAAGCTCATTACCTCCCGTATGGGCTAAGCAACATGTCATTCTGAAAAATAAAGCACTTTTCCCGAACACTTCTTTAACGTTAAACCTGCAATTACTGGTTTTGGCCAGTTGGGGGCAGGGCGAACAAGTTTGACTGACACATCACCCTGTTAAGTTGATGAGCCAACAAACAGTTACAGTATTTATTTATACATCCAGCAGATTTGAAACATCATTATTGTTTATTTGGCCACCAACTAAGAGAAATAAGTTCCTGATTAGCCGCTAAATGCTAGCAGCTAAATATAGCTTTAGCTAAATATAGCTTTAGCTAATATAGCGTTAGCTGCTCGGTCTGGGCAATGATTCTTAGTAGTTTCATCCCTATGGCAAGATATTTTTTACAATTTTCACATTTTAAAACTAAGGAAATATGCCATTTCTGGATATTATCTTAATTGAGTCGTGTTGTAGATGGAATGTTATTTGATCCAGATGGACAAACAACACTTTGAGGATTCTGGGAAAGTCTTCAAACGGCTCTACACGCGGTTTAATCAACCATCTGGGGTTTTGAAAGATTGCCCTGGGTATATTTCTTTTCTTTTCCTAGAAAAACAAACACTTAACCCTGCACTAGTAATTACAAACTGGGGCTGTGGATAAATCAGACACAACAATATGACCATATTGCTATAGATGACGCACCGAAGAAATGTATTTGTCACACATGGAACACAACACTGAGGGAAACAGGGTTACCTCCTTCTCGCTCCTCAATGCCAGTTTTCCGAAGGCTAAAGGTGCTCTTAGACATGATCTGTTCATCATTCTTCTTCTTCTTTCCAAAACCGAAGGAGAAGGTCGCAAACCGTTTGGGCTTACGGAGGTCCAACTCTGAATAGCTGAATTCTTTGCCCTGAGAAGAAGAGGGAGGGATGGGACGTGAAACAGGGAGAGAGGGGAGAAGAAATGCAAGACAATAAACGCAAGTTAAAAAACATCTATTGAAATAATATTTTTTTATTTACGCATATGACTTCATAAAATACAGAAGGAAAAAAAAATATATATTCCCGTTAACTAGTTCTGTATATGATGATCAATAATCGACGTTTTATTGAATGAAATAAATCAATCAATTAAATCATAATGCATATCCTTCATACCTAATTTTTAACTCTTGCCAAAACATAATTATGCAAATGCTTCCAAATCTTTCACCGCTAACAATGAGGATGTTGCACAGTGAATTCCTCCTTGCACCTTGCAGCTGACACCCTAACTTCATACCACGGAGTTAAACCTGCTCCACCCTTTAAAAAAATGAAAGACTCGTAGAACACGATCTACTTAACCTGGTAGCTGCTGGCAAAAAAAAAAAACACAAATTGGAGGTGTTTTTCTTTTAATTAGGCCACATCCTGTCCTTGAATGTCACTTATCTATACTGTTAATTAGCCTGTAACCCCCCATAAATATATATAGCGAATAACCTAGAATAGAATAATATGGTGGCAGTTTATCCCCAAATTGTGATATTGCTTAATTTCGTTTTTTTCATTACCAAATGTTTAAATCTGGCCAGTAAGAGCCAGGTATCCCTTATCAGATCCTTTCAAAAGGACACATAAGCGTGCTCCTGCAGGCGAGGATAGGAGGCGATGCTTTTCCGGTGATTTCGTGATGACAAAGGAGAAAGGAACACGAGGCACGAAGGTCGCTGCCATCTGCCAGGTTTCTGACAGGGTGTGCCTTTCAAATTCTTCTTTCTAGACAAGGTGGAGACTTGAGGCTGCAGTGGACGTCTAGGACATTCAGGTGTTTATTCGTAAGCACACAACAGTAATAAAACTTTTTTAAATGCATTGCTGTAACGCATCAACTACAAATACGAAGCATTGGGATGAAACACTTAATTTCTATAATTTAATGCAAGTCAAGTTAAAGCTTGCATTGTTAAATGCACAAAAACATATTTACAGTTATTTTTCCTTAAAATAAAATAATCATACTTGATCAAAACGTTTTTTCTTTTTATTATCTTTATAGCCCCAGAGCCATGCATGCACACATCACACTGTTCAGCAATCGGCACGAAAGAAACCGCAGCTGTCAGGTGGCCACATCAGCGCCTATTAGTTGAGATGAGGAGTGGAAACTTAATTATGTCAGTACTGTTGACATAAAAACACAACGTAAAACAAATCAGCTCCCTTGAGCAGCAGCACATGATCATCAGTGGATGAAGCAGCTTAAAAAAAAAAAACACTGGCATGGTTCATCGTGTTTCGAACCTCAAAAATCAAAAACCTGAATCACTTTTCATTCCCGAAGCCACCTGAAATGATCCATGTCCCCCAGAAGGCCTCCCACATCGCAACGCTTTGATAACCTCATGTTTTGGTCCGCTGCTCATCAAAGCCACGCAGGTGCTGTGAATCACGACGCCCTTTTTTAAAGTCTGCATCAGTCGTTCACACACAAAGCGATGGTTTCAAATCAATCCACTATGATTTTGAGAGCTTGACATGTTCACCTCCTGACTTTCCTGCTCATATGCTGCTCAGCATGTAGCATCTGCCAAACCAATGGATCACAATAATGTGTGTAAAACACATGAGTGGGACTACTTTGTTCCTCCACAGCATCTGTCCTGCAGGTCTCAGCTGCAAAGCAGTCAAGCCAGAATTGGTCTTCACGCCAATGCAGCTGTTTAGTGAAACGCTGGCGCCCCCTTCTGGAGGGAATAACATCTTTGCTGTATTTCACCTGTTGCTGTGTCTTATTCTGTGTAAGGCAGGGCAGAGTAATGCAGATATAAATACACTATAACATTGTGGACATACAGTACACAATAATCACAAGTGATGTGAAATGTCTTTATGTATTTGTTTAGTTATGGTGCCCTCTAGAGTTGAGTCCTGTATGGCAGTTGTGCGTTTTTTGGTGGGTGTAACCCAATTGAGATTATAAATGTGGTAATTTAGAGTGATTAAATAACGATGGATACATGTAGTACTATGAGAAAGATTGTGTTTATATATATTAGGACTTGTACAGTCAGCACAAATCCACTTCTGGCATCTCCGGATTGTATCCGGATTGATTTGAGGAGGTCTGGACAGCACAAAAAACGAAATAAAATTTAGCAAATCGGTTGCAACGGAGGGGTTGACAGCGTAAATGTTTGGAAGCAAGAGCGGGAGGGAGATTTGACGAGCCGCAGATGGAATGTAGCGGTAGTTACGGTTGAAGATGGGGGTCATGAAGTTATCTAACAGAGGGGCAATTTTACCCAACATTCACAAAGCCCCGAGGATACTCGTGTTCAGGCAAGTCCAGAGAGAAAACATACATGTTGTTAGGCTATCTGAGAGCAAAACGCACATATGAACAAACCCAAAACTAAAATATGAAAGATACGCAACAGGTGAAAGTATGAAGCACTATTTTCAAATGATTTAGGAAACTCTGGCAACAAGATGAACTGATGAGGAAACTGATTATACATCAAATGTGGTCATTTTAGGGCAGAGGAAAGCAGTACGTTTCAAAACTGGTTATCAGTCTGGCAAATGGCCACCAACCTTTGATTGACAAGCTTGACTGAACAGTTGACACATTTTCATTGCTTATAATTGTAGGGGTTATGGTCCTGTGTAATTAAAGGCCATATTTTTATAAATGAGTGATGATCCCCATGATGACTAAGCATATTTACTTTCCACAAATGTATTTCTATGTGTCTCATATAGTTTCATACTTTCCTTGCACCCAAACAGGAAATTAACTTGGACACATTTGAAATGGTCTTCACCCAACTTTCACACTCATGCTGTGATTATAACTACAAAACTACGCAATTTCTAGAATTGAAACCCGATATATGTCAGAAAAGATATCTGATACCGCATCTTTCACAGTAAGAATAACTACTGTAAACATTCTCAAATGATATGTAACAAAAACCATGTGTGACTCTAAAGCCTGCTTTGCTTTTAAAAGCTAAAGGCAATCTTGTAAAACCCAAGCTATAATTACTCATATCAGGTTCTACTGAACTAGATGATCCTAGTTGTGGATCCAGTCAGAAATCTTTCCTGCTCGACTGCATTGCCTGAGAAAAACCTGAACATATTCCCTCAAAGTTCGTGTTAAAGAGGTCGACAATGCAAACAGCTTGACTGACCTTTGACCTGGGCGCGGTGGCATAGAGAGAAGTCTTCTTGTTGTCCGAGGAGATGCCGTCATACCAGGCCCCTACGCCCTCGGCAGCGTTGCTGGGCTCAGCAGTACTGAGGGGCACAAAATGTTACAATTAATTAATCCACCTTCACCCTCCCGTCGTGTTCGGCTCAAATCTGACTGTTTTGCAAATTTCATCAATCATGAATATTGTGTTTTTCATCTCAAGGCCTTATGTTATCCTCGACACAAGACATTTGAACATATAATATTGCTGATCACCATTATCATTGGGGGTACACATGCCATTGGGTCATATGATCCTGTTTATACAGTAGGATAACTGTATAAGCAGTGGTTTTAGCAGAGAGAAAACATGCTGCTCAGCAGAATAAAGCAGTGAAGCAGTTGAATAGAACCGGCTAAACGAGAGGGAATGTTTTTTAGAACAGCCATATGACCTTTATGTGTGGGGGGGAGGCTCATTATGCCCTCAGAATTAAGTTACTACATTAAGATAGCACAGTTTTCGGTCCAGTCGGTGGTGAAACAGCAGGATTTTGGCTTTGTTCAGCCATCACTTGTTTATTGACTCATGTTTTGGGACGTCGGCGTCAGTGTGCGGCTGCAGGGGCTTCATAGTCAACGGAGAGAAGCTGTCATCACATCAAGCAAATGATACAAAGGTCGCTTTATACATAAAGGCGGTCTTCCTTTGTACAACTGGATGAGCAAACATCTCCATGTTATATAATGGGACAGGCTCACGAGGACCATGCAAAAAGATAAACAAACGGACAAAAACAGCAAGAAGGTGGGGTTTTTTCATGCACAATCAAGAGATTCCATTTACAGCTGCAAATCAGCTGTTCGGGGGTAAAAAAATAAATAAGAAGAAAAGATATCCAGAGATAAGAGATAAGATCTTTGTCCCTGTGTGACACCAGTTTACATGTCAACACAAAAAAAGATCAGACAAAGTCTGAAAACTTGCAACACCAACATTCTGAAAGGAAGAATCTGGATTTGGACGCAGTTCAACAGGATGTAACTGCCTTCTTTCCTTTTTCTCCGGCTGCGCAATAAAAAATTTGGTGGATGTTTGTTTGCATAAGAACCAGACTGAGAGAGAGAGAGAGAGAGAGAGAGAGAGAGAGAGAGAGAGAGAGAGAGAGAGAGGGGGAGGGAACTAAAGTGCAGCCTCCAGCAGCAAAACTTGCACATTTGCATCTGTATCTACAAGCTGGCAGATAGTTTGCTACATGCAAGCCACACATTTTCTCTATATGCATATGGACTTAAATGGTCATCATAAAAGGCACAGTTCAACATTTTTTTTATGCATAGTAAATACATAGCTGGAGTCAGGTTAGCTTAGCATAAAGTCAAAGAAACAGCAAGCCTGCCTACCAGGACTGAAGGGAGATAACAGACATCTATGTAGGCCATCCTTCCATGTGTTATATCTACTATGTACTGAGGAAAACAGCTACTTAACCACACATTTGCATTTAATTGGGCCTCAATCACAAAGGTTTCTGAGCATCACTACGTCGTTGTCATCCGTCTGGGCCTCGCTGCTGGATTTCCTACTATCACACATCATTGTCTGAAAGCGATGTAGTAAAAGTTAATGTTCAACCATTTCCATTGTTCAGAGCACACAGCTGTCACTTTGTGAGCGATGAGCGAATGATGTCGGGACTCATTACCACGGTCGTTTGGCCTTAAATGGATATTTAAGATTACAATACACAATTACTATTCTCTAATGTGGAAACAGAAGTCATCATAGCACTGAAAAGAGGATGGTCATTTCGTTAAAGTGGGGTTGTATGAGGTGTTCATCCATCAGCCCTGGGAGTGAAGCCATGTAAGCAACAAACTGTATGTTAGTCACCTAAAGAAAGGTGCAACTAATGAAAAATCTGTTTAATTGTACGCTATATTTTTGAATTTTCCCAACAGGGATATGAAGCCGTCGTCCATGCTCACTTCAAGGCCAACAGAAGAAAAACAAACAAACAAATTTGACTTTGCAGAACGCAGGATTGTGTTTGTGTCACACAATAGTGCAAACAGACAAACAAACAGACAAAGCGATCAAAACAGCGTTAGACCAGCAGCTCTTGTTTCTGTGAGCTAAAATTACTGTTTCCTTCTAAGGAGTCTGGTGGCTTTGAAGGAAGCATGGAGGGATATAACTGTCCCGTCAGAGAGGCTACCTGATGCAAGGTAAAGGGCTGAAAACATTCTAAATACAGCGTACAGTTAACAGTTATAGATATTACACTGCCATCTTTTAGACTGTGGTGTCATTTAGAGTCAATACTCATATTTGACCAAACACAATGGACTGAATGAGAACATCAGTATCACCAATCCCTTACTTGAAGTATTGATTTTACTGACAAAGCTATCTTGAACCTCACTGAACCCAGTTCTATGAATTCCTCTGCTGCTGTTTAACCTGGGGGTCCGTCAATAAGGGCCAGACAAGAGCCAAGAAAAAGCAAAACACCACCCGAGGATGAATTCCAGACAAATAGATGCAAAAGAAATGAAAGTCACGTAGGGAAATATATCATTTTAGGGCCTCAAGTAATGTTTATTGATTAATCCCTGCTTTATTTTTATATTGGCAGGGCTGATATAAGAATATTGCAGATGTATTATCAGTGTCCAACATGTTCTCACTTCCAACTCGTCAAATATGGTTACTATGGCGATCTAAGCAGCCCTCAAGCATCAGTTTTGGACTTGGGGATGGCGTGCAAGTTTCAGCTTGAAACAAACGTCCAACATAGGTTTAGGAAAGAATGGTGGTTTGGGGTTAAAATATGTAAAAGGTTTTATACGTCATATTACCCAAAACCTGTAAACAGAGTTTGATGTATAACATCAGTGGTGTTTCCCCTTTCCACCATATCCTTTATAGCTCATATAACAACAAAAAAAACAAACAAGGAGTCATACTTTTAAGGAACGGATATCCATTCCATGTGTTTCAACTCAAAAGAATCAATATTTCCACTGATATGAGCAGCCAACAGGTTGCACAGAGTGCACAGAGTTGAACAGAGTGACTTATATGTTCTGTATATGTATGTCAGATATTTAAACACTGAGTTGAGACATCAGCTGTGACTAACACGTTGCCTATGCATCCCTGGCACAATGATGGTGTATTTGTTGTATTTGATTAGCACTTCCCTGACAATGCTGCAGGCATGTGGAGCAGCAGGTTTCTCTGCACGGTACCTTTTTTTTTTCCGATTCCAAGCTCTACTCAGAAACCCAGAACTCTGGGTGTGTTTGACAAGTTTGAAACCTGACTGTCTTCTCACACAGCAGGGGGAAGGTGTCAAATAAGTCCACTATGACTTTGACATCCCCTTCAACTGTATGACATTTACATTACATTTACATTTAGGTCATTTAGCAGACGCTTTTGTCCAAAGCGACTTACAATAAGTACATTTGTCAAAAGAAGGAAACAAAGAAACCACAACGTATCATTGCCGATAAAGTAAGAGCTAAAAATAGAACAAGTGTTAGGTCCTCATCTGAGTAAAGTAGTACTTCAAGAGCAACAGTGCTAAGATCAGAGTGCTATAGGTAAGGTTTTGTTTTTGTTTTTGTTTTTTTTTGGGGGGGGGGGGGTGTCGAGGGAGGGTGCTAGTGGGTCATGCTATGTAGAGTCAAGGTGAAGTCTGAACAGGTGAGTCTTGAGCCTTTATCGGAAGATGGCAAATGACTCTGCTGTCCTGACATTGGTCGGGAGTTCGTTCCACCACTGAGGCGCCAGAACAGAGAAGAGTCTGGACTTTGCTGAGCGACATTTCCTTGATTTCAGCGATGGTGGTACCAGCCGGCCAGCTGAAGTAGAAGAGCGAAGTGCTCGCTTCGGGGCATGAGGTTTGACCAGTGTTTGAAGGTAGAAGGGTGCCGTTCCATTGATGGCCCTGAAGGCCAGTGTCATCGTCTTGAATTGGATGCGTGCTGCAACAGGGAGCCAGTGGAGGTCACGGAGGTGAGGGAGCTAAAGCTGGTAAGACCATCCGAGTTGAGAGTTGGGGGAGATGTCTTCTGGGAGGGAATAGGCGTGAATGAGGAGCTGATGTCATGTACTTTCTTGGTAAAGTAAGTTGCAAAGTCATCGGCAGTAAGGGAGGAAGGGGGGGTAGGGGCAGGAGGGGTGAGGAGGGAAGAGAACACGGAGAAGAGTTTCCTGGGGTTGGAGGCAGAAGAGTTGATCTTAGCCAGGTAGAAGGCAGATTTGGCTGCCGAAACAGTTGAGGTGAAGTCAGAGAGGAGGAGGTGGTAGTGAGCAAGGTCCTCGTGATGTCCCGATTTCTTCCATTTTCTCTCTGACGCTCGCAACAATGATCTGTTGGTTCGCAGAGGTTCAGACAGCCAGGGAGGGGCGGGAGATGATCGCGCCGGTCGTGAGATTGAGGGACAGAGTGTGTCCAAAGAAGAGGAGAGTGAGGACATCAGGATAGAGGAGGCTTCCTCAGTAGACATTAAGGAGAACTGTTCCGAGGATGGGAGCGAGGAGATAATAGTTGAGGAGAGAGCGGAGGGTGTGAGGGATTTCAGGTTGCGGCGGCTGGTGACCATTCGAGGCGTAGAGTGGAGGGATGAGGTGGGCTTCATGGGGATGGAGAAAGACACAAAGTGGTGGTCGGACACGGTGAGCGGGGTAACAGAGAGTACCGAGATGTCACAGGATCTTGTGAAGACAAGGTCAAGTTGGTTCCCGGCCCGGTGAGTTGGTGGAGAGGGGGACAGTGTAAGGTCAAAAGCGGAAAAGAAGTCTATGAATTCAGATGAATGCAGCTTTCCCGGGTGGATGTTGAAGTCACCGAGGACGACGAGTGGTGTGCCATCATCAGGGGAGCAGCTCAGGAGGGCATCCATCTCATCCAAAAAGTCACCAAGAGGACCGGGTGGGCGATAGATCACTATGATGTTGAGTTTGAGAGGAAGCGTGACAGAGACGGCGTGAAATTCAAGCGTAGATCGGGGTAGGTGGTCGAGAGGAAGGACCTGGTAGGACCATGTGGGTGAGATGAGGAGCCCAGTTCCTCCTCCTCGCCCTGTTCGTCTTGGGGAGTGTGAAAACGAGTAGGCAGTTGAAAGAATATTGCAGATGTATTATCAGTGTCCAACATGTTCTCACTTCCAACTCGTCAAATATGGTTACTATGGCGATCTAAGCAGCCCTCAAGCATCAGTTTTGGACTTGGGGATGGCGTGCAAGTTTCAGCTTGAAACAAACGTCCAACATAGGTTTAGGAAAGAATGGTGGTTTGGGGTTAAAATATGTAAAAGGTTTTATACGTCATATTACCCAAAACCTGTAAACAGAGTTTGATGTATAACATCAGTGGTGTTTCCCCTTTCCACCATATCCTTTATAGCTCATATAACAACAAAAAAAACAAACAAGGAGTCATACTTTTAAGGAACGGATATCCATTCCATGTGTTTCAACTCAAAAGAATCAATATTTCCACTGATATGAGCAGCCAACAGGTTGCACAGAGTGCACAGAGTTGAACAGAGTGACTTATATGTTCTGTATATGTATGTCAGATATTTAAACACTGAGTTGAGACATCAGCTGTGACTAACACGTTGCCTATGCATCCCTGGCACAATGATGGTGTATTTGTTGTATTTGATTAGCACTTCCCTGACAATGCTGCAGGCATGTGGAGCAGCAGGTTTCTCTGCACGGTACCTTTTTTTTTTCCGATTCCAAGCTCTACTCAGAAACCCAGAACTCTGGGTGTGTTTGACAAGTTTGAAACCTGACTGTCTTCTCACACAGCAGGGGGAAGGTGTCAAATAAGTCCACTATGACTTTGACATCCCCTTCAACTGTATGACATTTACATTACATTTACATTTAGGTCATTTAGCAGACGCTTTTGTCCAAAGCGACTTACAATAAGTACATTTGTCAAAAGAAGGAAACAAAGAAACCACAACGTATCATTGCCGATAAAGTAAGAGCTAAAAATAGAACAAGTGTTAGGTCCTCATCTGAGTAAAGTAGTACTTCAAGAGCAACAGTGCTAAGATCAGAGTGCTATAGGTAAGGTTTTGTTTTTGTTTTTGTTTTTTTTTTGGGGGGGGGGGGTGTCGAGGGAGGGTGCTAGTGGGTCATGCTATGTAGAGTCAAGGTGAAGTCTGAACAGGTGAGTCTTGAGCCTTTATCGGAAGATGGCAAATGACTCTGCTGTCCTGACATTGGTCGGGAGTTCGTTCCACCACTGAGGCGCCAGAACAGAGAAGAGTCTGGACTTTGCTGAGCGACATTTCCTTGATTTCAGCGATGGTGGTACCAGCCGGCCAGCTGAAGTAGAAGAGCGAAGTGCTCGCTTCGGGGCATGAGGTTTGACCAGTGTTTGAAGGTAGAAGGGTGCCGTTCCATTGATGGCCCTGAAGGCCAGTGTCATCGTCTTGAATTGGATGCGTGCTGCAACAGGGAGCCAGTGGAGGTCACGGAGGTGAGGGAGCTAAAGCTGGTAAGACCATCCGAGTTGAGAGTTGGGGGAGATGTCTTCTGGGAGGGAATAGGCGTGAATGAGGAGCTGATGTCATGTACTTTCTTGGTAAAGTAAGTTGCAAAGTCATCGGCAGTAAGGGAGGAAGGGGGGGTAGGGGCAGGAGGGGTGAGGAGGGAAGAGAACACGGAGAAGAGTTTCCTGGGGTTGGAGGCAGAAGAGTTGATCTTAGCCAGGTAGAAGGCAGATTTGGCTGCCGAAACAGTTGAGGTGAAGTCAGAGAGGAGGAGGTGGTAGTGAGCAAGGTCCTCGTGATGTCCCGATTTCTTCCATTTTCTCTCTGACGCTCGCAACAATGATCTGTTGGTTCGCAGAGGTTCAGACAGCCAGGGAGGGGCGGGAGATGATCGCGCCGGTCGTGAGATTGAGGGACAGAGTGTGTCCAAAGAAGAGGAGAGTGAGGACATCAGGATAGAGGAGGCTTCCTCAGTAGACATTAAGGAGAACTGTTCCGAGGATGGGAGCGAGGAGATAATAGTTGAGGAGAGAGCGGAGGGTGTGAGGGATTTCAGGTTGCGGCGGCTGGTGACCATTCGAGGCGTAGAGTGGAGGGATGAGGTGGGCTTCATGGGGATGGAGAAAGACACAAAGTGGTGGTCGGACACGGTGAGCGGGGTAACAGAGAGTACCGAGATGTCACAGGATCTTGTGAAGACAAGGTCAAGTTGGTTCCCGGCCCGGTGAGTTGGTGGAGAGGGGGACAGTGTAAGGTCAAAAGCGGAAAAGAAGTCTATGAATTCAGATGAATGCAGCTTTCCCGGGTGGATGTTGAAGTCACCGAGGACGACGAGTGGTGTGCCATCATCAGGGGAGCAGCTCAGGAGGGCATCCATCTCATCCAAAAAGTCACCAAGAGGACCGGGTGGGCGATAGATCACTATGATGTTGAGTTTGAGAGGAAGCGTGACAGAGACGGCGTGAAATTCAAGCGTAGATCGGGGTAGGTGGTCGAGAGGAAGGACCTGGTAGGACCATGTGGGTGAGATGAGGAGCCCAGTTCCTCCTCCTCGCCCTGTTCGTCTTGGGGAGTGTGAAAACGAGTAGGCAGTTGAAAGGGCAGCTGGAGTGGCAGGTTTTCTGGGGTGATCCAGGTCTCTGTGAGGGCCAGGAAGTGGAGAGTCTGCAGGGAGGCATAGGCTGAGATGGTGTCCGCCTTCTTGACTGCAGACTGGCAGTTCCAAAGCCCTCCTAGTACTTCAAGTTCCTTACCGGTGGAGAGTGGTGGGTAGCAGAGATTGGATGGGTTACAGCCTCGAGTGAAGGGACTTCGGTGTATGAGATGCCGTGGAGTCAAAACAAGATATATTTCTTGGAAATAAATCCTTAAGACTTTGCCAGATAAAACCCTAAAGATGGATTAAAAACGAAATCCTTCCACAAACAACAAAAACAGATTTAAGTCTCCGTCTGGATGTGACGCTGATCTGGGACATTCATCTATGATGTCAACAATTAAGCAAATCACTTGAGAGAAACGTTCATAGAAACGCTCTCTGACGCTTCCAGGAAGAGATGAGACGCTAACAAGAGCATAGCTGTGTGCGGCTCTTGTGTGCGAAGGCGGTCCTCGCACTGTCAGTCCATCATTTCTCTTTTTTGTCCTTGTGCAAACACGAGCCGACGCTCGGTCCGGCCTGCCACCACACGAACAACATGACGGCGACTACCCATCATGTGACTTGTTGTTGAACCACCTCGTCACCTGTTTGAGGTTCAAACAGAGCGACGGGTATCCTTGAGATCAATCGTTCAGGCTTCCACGGTGAAGCTGAAAACTGTGCATTATGTGCATGCATGACACTGCTGAGCTGCGGTCTAGGTGTCTCTGTCTGTCCAGGGTGAGGTTGCACTCAACTACAACACCCACACTGTGAAAAGGCAGCGGCTCGACATTGTGTAACACTAGCAGTGCTTGTATTTCAAGTGCAAGTGTTGCATGTTGTCTCCACCCGGAATTGAAATCATGACACTGATGAACAAAAGCACCACAGTGGTTTGCAGTGGGATTGTGTCATCACAAATATATTGGTAGTAACTGATCATTGTTTAAGGATCATAAGACTTTCACTATGTTTCTGTGGGACATTTTGAGTCTCTTTGTAGTTGTTTGTTTTTCTTTGTAGTCTTTGTAGTTGTTTGTTTTTCTTTGTAGTCTTTGTAGTTGTTTGTGTTTCTTTGTAGTCTTTGTATGTCTCTTTGTAGTTATTTTGTGTCTATTTGTAGTCTTTGTAGTTGTTTGTGTTTCTTTGTAGTCTTTGTATATCTCTTTGTAGTTCTTTTGTGTCTATTTGTAGTCTTTGTAGTTGTTTGTGTTTCTTTGTAGTCTTTGTATATCTCTTTGTAGTTCTTTTGTGTCTATTTGTAGTCTTTGTAGTTGTTTGTGTTTCTTTGTAGTCTTTGTATATCTCTTTGTAGTTCTTTTGTGTCTATTTGTAGTCTTTGTAGTTGTTTGTGTTTCTTTGTAGTCTTTGTATGTCTCTTTGTAGTTCTTTTGTGTGTATTTGTAGTCTTTGTAGTTGTTTGTGTTTCTTTGTAGTCTTTGTATGTCTCGTTGTAGTTGTTTTGTGTCTTTTGTAGTCTTTGTAGTCGTTTGTGTTTCTTTGTAGTCACTTCATAGTTCTTTTCTGTCTATTTGTAGTCTTTTCATGTTTCTGTGTGATCATTTTGAATCCCTTTGTAGTTGTTTGTGTTTCTTTGTAGTCTTTGTATGTCTCTTTGTAGTTCTTTTGTGTGTATTTGTAGTCTTTGTATGTCTCTTTGTAGTTCTTTTGTGTGTATTTGTAGTCTTTGTATGTCTCTTTGTAGTTCTTTTGTGTGTATTTGTAGTCTTTTCATGTTTCTGTGTGGTAATTTTGAGTCTCTTTGTAGTCGTTTGCGTTTCTTGGTAGTCTTTGTATGTCTCTTTGTAGTTCTTTTGTGTCTATTTGTGGTCTTTTCGTGTTCCCGTGTGGTCATTTTGAGTCTCCTCCTTGTCTGGACGTCTCTCTTAGAGTGACATTTTGAAGGTGAAGGCCTGTGCCCTGTAGGTCCGTTCGGTTATCCATCCATGCAGTCAATGAGCCTGTAAAGTTTACACACGAGTGCATCACAGTCTAGCAGATGCTGTTTCTAGCTCTGTTTACAATACTGACTTTATTGCTCAGCTGTAAACCTGCCTGCCTCTGGCATTAAGGCCTACAAGTCCACGAAGTCAAAGCATCCTGTTGTTTATCTTGCATCTTTTTCTCACCTTTCTTATCAGACAGCCTCTGCTTCGCAGTTATCATGAATGCATCTTTTGTTCACAATTCCTTTTCCATAAGATTAGCAACACTCTTTGAAAATCAATCACACGGTTAACAAATGATCTAAATAACATCAACAGGGGTTCCTGCTGGTCCCCTCAAATTATGAAATGGGGAGAGCGGGGACGGTCGGGACAGTGTAGCAAGCTAGAAGACAACGCCTATTATGCCATCCACCACGCTGAGCCTTAACCACACCCTCTTCACTGTATCCTCAAAGTGGAGACCTTCAGGATATTCCTTGCATTTCATTTCCAAACCCGCAGTGTGAAAGTACTTTTTTTGGCTCCATTGTTTAACCTTGACTTATAAAATGACACTGCTGAACTGCCTCTGTCTGTCCAGGGTGAGGTTGCACAAAACCCACACACCCCCACTGCGAAAAGCATGAAAAACATTTTCAAACCAGACTTGTTACTTTCGTTTTAATGCATTTGAGGGGAATTTCTTCTTGTTAACATGACGTGAGATTCAGTAAGCCTTACAAAAATGTAGAAATGTCCTTCATTAAGATACTTTTTACTGAAAGCACATTTCAGATCCTGAAATTGTTAACTTTGATATGAGTAAAGACGTTTAATTCGTACTTCTACATGAGTATATGGCTGTCCTTTAATACACCTCTGTTAAATTATGCCACATAAAAAAACATATTGTTGCAAAGCTCATTTTCTGGCCTGTTAAGTGATGCTGGTGTTTTTTCCCCTAATTCAATAACACCCACTGTGAAGTCACTGAGTGAATGTTTACACAAGTGGCAGATGAAGACTTGGAAGAAAGCCAAATTCCATATCTCTTATGAAAATATAAGAACAATATAATGTATTTGGGGATAATTTGGACATTTAACAAAATAGTGCCTTTCACATTCGGGTTGGCCTCTAAAATAAAAATGGATAACTTGATAGCAAACACTTGTCTGTTCAGGGATGAAATTACTTCCATCGTGTTCAAGCAGTGGAAGGTTATGTTGTGTCCCTACAATAGGTACTCAATCACACGTTTGTTCTCTGAATAAACAACATGCATCACAGTGCTGCAGCTGCAATTTGACTTTTCTAAAACGCCTTTTTCTACCACACGTCCCTGAAGGACTTTCAGGGATTTTCAGGGAACTGAAGGAGATTTCATCTCCCCGCAGCTTCACTTGCTCTTTTGCACAATTACATAATGACTGAAAGAATGGACTGGCCTATTATGGATTTCACCCCTCTTCAACACTCCTGTCTAGACTGAAATTCCCCCGTGGGCGATCTGAATCACCATCAACTCCATCGGCTACAAAGTTATGGTCATTCTTGGGAAATGGATTTTGGCATGCTGCAGGAAAGAACCCTTTTTCTACTGTCATTAACTTCATTAAGATAATTTATCGCCTGATAAATGTCTGCACTGACTGCTGGACAGACTAATGCCTGATGACATCTGAGTTCACTTACAAGGGCACTGATGTCACACGTTGACGGCTCCACTGAGAACCCAAAAACTCACACACAGAATGTGCATTATGGGTGTTTAATCAAACACACTTTAAGTTTCCATGCTCCTCTATTAGAAGACATACGACACATGCATGAAAAGCGGGCCGGTGGAAATCCAGGACTTTCTGCAGGCTTACCTGAGCAACTGCTGGCCCTCGTTGGTCGGCTTCGCCGGTGCGGGGTCGCTCTTCGGCTTTGTCTTGAACTTCAAGAACCGAAACTTCTTCTTCTCCCCCTCGCTCTTGTCCTTCTCCACCGATTCGCTAAGGTTGGCCGTGCTCCGGGAGAACAGGCTCTTCAGGGACCTCCTGGGTGAGCTCTTCGCCATCTCCAACACCGAGCGTGATGTCACCGAGGAGCAGCGCGGCACCGGCGACTCTTCGGGCTACTGCTTCCCCGCGGACGGTCGGCTCATGGACAGCTAATGGGAAAAGTATAGTCGCGGAGTGGGAGGGAAACTGGCCGGGCTTATTGACACTTCTTATTGACAGGTGACGGCTGCTCCTGTCGCCTCATGTTCTCTGCGTGCAGGAGGCAGACTCCAGGTGTGGCGACACGCCCTGAACAGCAACACCCAGATCCCAGACAGCCTCCCCGTGACAGCTCTCTGCTCACCCTGGGTCCAATATTATTGAATATAAATAGAAATCATATAAAGATACATCAATGAAATGATAAAATAATTTACTATTTTAATTGCTTTTATAATAAAATGTTCATACTTTTCCTATTTTCCACTCTTCTGGAAAATTTGTCCCATATGGAAGATCCTTACTTCCATCTTGATAAAGGTCGGTTCACTAAAAACAACAGGATTTATCACTTTATTTTACTAATATCTGATTATGTCATGTTTTATAGATATAATAGCCTATTTTATCAATAATACACACACAAGCTCTGTTTTTGAAGATGCATATCAGATAATGGGAGATAATAATTAAGAGCACTTGTGTCACTAATTGGAATAAATCCTTCAAGATGACTTCAAATTATAGTTCTTTATATAATAAAACAAATAATAATATAATAATAATAATAATAATAATAATAGTAATAATAATAATTGTACGATGATTTCACTCATCGACAAATTGGGCCTGGGGTGTTATTGGTGGGACAGTGGCACCTACCTTCACTACTTCCTGTTGCCCCTACTTCCGGTCAATTAATTTTTTGATCAGTATGGTTTTGTGACTGCAGCTGCAAAGAGCTGGCAAAATGGACAAAACCACCTCGGTGGTACTTCCGGTTAGGTCAGGTGTCTCCTGGAGAACTTTCTAGCATTGAGGACAGACACATCCCAAGGTAAGAACAACACCACACACTGGCTGCAACCACACACTCTGTGACGTAATAATGATACAAATAATAACGACAGGTAATAGTTTGCCAAAATTAAATTGCAATATCATTTATGGCGTATTTTATACAATTAGGAAATACCTCCTCATTATGTCTACCTGCGCAGTGTGCAATCACAGTGGAGGCACAGCGACATCTAGTGGGGAGGCTATGCACTCTGCACACGTTCATATGCACGTGGCTTGCTCTGCCTCACGGTGGCGCTGCCAGCTTGCTGGAGGTGAGACGGCAGTTCCAGTGAGTGCTGCTTGTTGGGTGGAGACGAATGAAACATCAAAATAACACAAAAAGTTTTTCCTTCCTGTCGGTGACCTTTAGAAATCACTGCCAGAATTTGCTGTGTATTTCATGATAAAACAGACTAAACTAATCAATCTAAGCAGGCAGAACAGGGACTGAACTACAAAGTGTCAGAGGGGTACGCAGCAACATACCCCCCCCCCCCCCAAAAGAAAATAAATAAATAAACATAAGTGCTGTATGGGCTTTAAATAATAAAGGTTTATTTTAAAATATATCACCCACTGTAGGCCTACCATATATATATATATATATATATATATTACTATTAATATATTTATTTAGATTTTTTTGTCTGTTTTATATTTAGATATCTAAAGAAAATTGTTATAGTGATACAAATATCCTGTGTATCCAATATTGGTAATGATTTGTTTGACAAGCACCAGGCAATAAGGGTTAGGTTTAGGGTTTGGGTTAGGGTTGGAGTTGGGGGTTAGGTTTGGGTTAGGGTTGGGGGGGTTAGATCGTGTTGGGGTTAGAGTTAGGGGGGTTAGGGTTAGAGGCAGTCATCCATCCATCTCTCAAATTGGAGTACTTGTTGCACATACTTTTTTCTTTAAATAACTTTTTCATAATGACATATTTTGCAATACGTTTTTCAGTGGTATGGTGACTTCATGTTCAGGGAAGTGGCTAAATGTTTTAACAGAAACCAAAATGTATTATCTTTATACCTCAAACCTTTAGACCCATTTCTACTTATTGCTGCAATATCACAACCTTTTGCTTTTAGTTATTGCCCCACACCCATGTATATGGCCTTGCCTGCTGACTAAAACACGACTGCAACCTCAAGTCAAACCGGAGCCAATGATGAAGCGATGAACCCTGGTGAGTCTAAGGAGAGTTAACATCACTGACTATCAGGAACTTAAAACAGAAAGTCAACAATGGCATCAGAGCAAAGTCTCTTTGGCACTCTTGGTCCACACTTCTACCCACGTTAAACACACACACACGCCTTTTAATTAATAATCCTTGGAATCGTTCCGTTCAAATAAAACTCAAGGGTTACAGCTGCCAGGGAGATGTTTGGTGATTAGCAAGTCTTTTCCAAGTAATAGGGTATGGCGACAGGAACTTCTTCTGAATCACCTTTACACTAATGCATTGCGTCATAGTCTTATCACCTACCTTTTTCTTTACCATTCTACTATAATTTTATGAGGCAAAACATTTAAATGTCAATAATATCCTTTCCTTTTTAGATATATTGTACATTCTTAACCCCTTTCTTAAAGTTTACAGCACACTTTTTTTTGTTGTTTTATCTTAAAATAGTGCAGTAATCAAAGTGAATCTCAGATCTACACTTAACTTGTGACATAGAGCACAATACACAGCATTCAATGCTATGCCACGTGCACAAAACACTTTTAACAAATAAATCGGAAATGGCCACGTTAAAACAAAAAAAACATGTATAGCACATATCTAGAGTGAAACTTTTACTGGCAGATAGATATGTAGCGGTAAGTTTTCCCCCATTGATGGGGAAATAGACTATACATAGAGTGTTACTGATACTGTAAGATGACACGTGTTTTCTTAACAACGTGTCCAATTTCAAAACTTCATCAAAGTCATTGCAGTCATACATGAGAACGCATGGATCTGATTTATGTCCATAAAAGGTGCGGCATATAGTATATGATGCAACTCCTTACTTGACTGTTGCAAGTCCACTGAATCACAACAGCTGACATAAGTGTGTGTTTGTGTGAGTTTAATGCACAGACAGGAGCATTCTGCCATGTACCTCCAGTATATGTTAATTGTTATTGATTATAGGATGTTATTTTAAAAGCTTAAAGTTATAACACCTTATAGTTATGTGCTACTTTTAAAAATCTGAGTCATAATTCTGTGTATGATTAATTCTGTTCTCGTTCCTTTAAGGGTAATTGTAACTGATAATAATAACAACAACAAAAAATAATGGAGGTTATCTTACCATGATAATCTGATATCATTACAGCCCTAAGTGCCACGGTTAAAGACGTTAAAATGTTAAATATGTTGGTGGTTTTTCTGCTGTCAAATGGCATCAAACTGGACTGATTTCGGTCTTTTTCCTAAGAAATAAATTAGATATTTTACATCCTCATGAGAGCTTAATTGTCACCAATGTTAAAGTTGCCTCTGACAATAACACTTTTATAACACTGTTTCCTCCTTTTCTTCCTTTGTCCTGCTTTGCCTTCGTGCCTCACCTCGCCTGTCTGTCTCTGAGAGCCACTGAGTCACTTCAGCAGTGGGTGCTGATGTTTACTGTGTCCACATGCAAGGCTAGTAAATTTCCTGTCAACATGACGGTTACGCACCGTTCTGTCCGGAATTGGTGAATTGCACTAATGTGACCTGACGAACTCCTCCTGCGTTCGTATTTTTCCCAGTTCCAAAGTTCAAGCCAGTTGGACATTGAGCCAAATCAGTGATGTCACTGTAGCATCAATCAAATGTTAATGGCCAAAATAAAGGGGGTGGTTGAGTCTTGATGATGCACAATATGCTCCATAAGGTAAATGTGAAATTAAAAGATCCAGTCTTCCAGCAGCACTGTGTGTACTCTGCCCTGAAGGCGTCACAAAGGACTCCAGTCACCGCTGATTCCTGTAATTGATCCACTAATGACCACCAGTGTACTTTTTTCCCAAGAGAACCTGGAAACTTTGCACAAACTTTAGTCAGAGCTGCAAAATGTCAAGAACAAAAGCTCTTACCGATGCAAGTTCTGCATAACGCAATCAGACGCGGATAAATGACTTCCCTGGAATTTTTCATTGGTACTCAAGGCAACTTCCTCGTAATGAGGGTGATACACTCGACTGCACACAAACACACACACACACACACACACACACACACACACACGGCGAGGCATGCTTTTTGGTGTCTTTTTGATGTGTTTCTTTCATTTTTGCCTGTCAACCACACTGAAAGACACCTTAAAGGACGTCCTGTTGTGATTCGTAGGGCCGCATGAATTGAGTCTGCTGTTCGGCCGGCCAGCGGCAGAGAGGAACTGTTGCATGACTGATTTCGAAGAATTAGAATTTTGAAACAGGATGCCTGCTTAGCACGAAACCCTGTCATCTCAACCAGGCAACCATGTGGTTAAAGAGCTGATGTAGTTTTTCTAATTCCTTTGGTTTGGTCCAATTGTTATCCCTCATTTATATTTATTTGCCCAATCTGTTAATTGACTGCATTTCTCTGCTAGGTTGTAGAATGGGGCATATTTATTCTGTTCGGATTAAAAAGGTACATTTAGTGCTATAGAATGTACCAGTCCCACCAGGTGTTCATATCATCAAACTTGACACATCCGACCTGACATTCCATTCAAATTGTGCCTGAGAAGATGTAATGGACATGTCACAAAGACAATACAATACAGCTCAAAATGCATGAGGCCGAATGACTGAATAATTGCATTATATATAGATATATAGATAGTCAAGTATACAAATAAGTCACACCTACGAGTTGATTTTTTTTCATTGGTTAGAGCTAAAAATGCTTTGCTCAGTTTAAATGGTGCAACCTTATTTAAGACCAGCTCAATGGAAACTCCTGTGACATGTTGGCTTATGCTAAAAAATAGGATTTTTTTTTTTTGTCCCGAGCTGCTGGGAATCTCAAGATGAGGAGTCCCAGCAGCTCTCCATATAAAGTCCTGCAGTGCAGTGTGCATTAAATTGGTACATACTCTCATAACAAGGCACCTTGAATTGGGGCTGAGTGTGAAGATAACGTGCATGTGAATGACCTTATGTTTTTAAAGGATGTGGTGTGTGAACAGGGCTGTCTGCAGATCGAGTTTCTCTTCTGTTCAGCGCAACTCTCCCCGTGGCTTGCTGCTGCTTCACGGAGCGATGGGCTCGACGTGTAGCTGGTTGCTCACCAGACACAAAAAGGATTTCCTGTCACCACTGCAGTGCACATTTTAAAGGTCTGAGGTGCCTTGATTCTGGTCAGTGTTGTGTAGGTGTCTAGCTGTGGGGTTGTCCCTCACGGCAAGCAGAAAGTGGTTGAGGCACAGAGAAAGGGAGGCTGCGATGGAATTACTGTCAAAAGTGAACCGTGCTTACAGTAACTTTGCTGCGTTTTGCAGATTGAAAGTGTGCCTCACTGCCACGGGACAGCAGTGATTATGTTTAAAATTATATATTGAGGTTTCATGTTCGCTTAGGTATGCCTGCTGTGCCCGTAAATACATCACCAGGTGCTCTGGTCTGTGTGTTGTGTTAAAGCTCAGTTTCCCTTGGCAGACAGAGATCGACACACAGGGCTTTCCCCCAGGTGACCAGAGTTGAGTACTGTCTTATGCTAATTCGGATTGCTTGATTTACCTTCCTCACAATTTCCGTTTTTGGTTAACTTAACTAACTGAATGTGAATGTGAGTGTGAATGTTGTCTGTCTCTAAGTGTCAGCCCTGTGATAGACTGGCGACCTGTCCAGGGTGGACCCTCAGCTGGGCCTGTGTGACGTTGTCCAAATAAGATTTCTGAGCAGTTCTTGGATGCGTATTTGCTCAACGTTCCTTTTAAGTTACTTGTCAGCAACGCATGATATAACAGGAGCATCTGTGTTCACACGCATCGATTTTGTAATGTAAAAAATTATGACGCCAAACGTGTTTTTTCAGAGTTTCACTCGTTGCCGACTAGTTTCATTTCCTGTATTTTCTAGGAAAGGGAGCCTGAAAAGTGAACCAATCTGGGGAAAGCAGCGTGGGACTTCCTAGAGTTTATTACCAGCAAGAGAGCGGTAGTAAGCAGGATGTCACAAAAGCATGCATTGTGATCCTGCCTAACGATTACGATGTCGTTGTTTTAGTTATTGTGCTAGAGTTCTGTTAGCACTGCTTATCAGATCCACCCGTCGCTCCTCCGCCGTCCAAATATGGTCACATCCATTCACTGGTTGCAAAATTTCCCAGATGGCGACAGTCGAAATCCTGAACTTGACGCTTCATAACGGTAGACCACAAAGCGATGGATGACGCCCCGATGACTACGTTATTATATACAGTTTTACTGTTTCTACGTCAAGAGGCAATAGTGAGTCACTGGAGCCTCCAGCCGGCCTTCGGTTCACACGGAGACGAAGAAGTAGAGCCGCCATGAGGCCTTGCCAATCATGTTGAAGGTGTCCGTATGCAATTGTAGTTGTATGGGCCCAGCAGTAAAGGGGAAATGCTGCCCTCTATTTATTTGCATTATTGCCCCAAAATAATCGTAATTTGTTGTTTCATTGGGAGGGCTTGTTGTGTTGTGAAGAGTCTTAGAAGCTGCCTCCCCATGAAGGCGATAAGTGATTCTATTATGAGCGATTGCTTCTCAGACATGCTTCCTTTACCTAGGATTTCAAAACTGTTTTCTCATCTGCCTCCATTGCTCCATTTCCCCAAAATACACAAACACACTTGACATACAACGACGTATAGAAACAATATCTTTAATATGCTACATCATGTAAATATAAAAGTATCATCAAAATAGCCTCTCACATATAAATTCTGAACATCTCATAACTTGTTTTCAAAAAATAAACTACATAGACAAACGTATTGTACAAAAGGAGAAATAACACTACAAAAATGATAAAAAGAAGTACATCACTGACTCATCAGTAAAATTAAGAACAGTACCTGCCTGCTGCTGGTTTTGGGGAACAACCAAATGCACACAGACTTTGGTTGTGTTTTTCATTCCAGTGCCAAGTGAGAAACATATGAACAAAATTGTTCTCCTGTGTTGCTCTTTTTTGTTGTCCAAAACATTTTACAATAAAGCTTTGTAAGAAATATCGGAAACATCCAGTAAACGGCTACGTAGCGATCCACGTAGTTTCTCAGTGCTGATATAAAAAAAGTTGCGGTAAAAAAGAGTAAAAGCCATTTTTTCAGAGGATCCCGTGCACATATTTAATTGCGATACCGTGATCATGTTAAACCCGCAGTTTAGATCCTTTTGGTGGTAATGACAAACATCGCTACACATTCATGTTCTTTGATCGTTATTTTGGCAATTGCTTATTAACACACAATTTCAAGAGATGCAATTTTTCCCTTTTTTTTTTCTTCTCAAAAACATAAATAAATAAAACAGTTGCATCACAGTGCCCTGTTGTTCATCTATACTTCCACACCTCAAACACGCTGCCACACAAAAGTAAAAAGGACACACAAGTGAAGACTCATTCACAGGTTTGTGCCACATCATTGTTCCTGAGTCAATTTGTGGTTTTCCTCGGAGATCAGATCCCCTTTGGAATTGTCGACACACACAGAAAAAAAAACAAAAAAAACCCAACACTAACAGAATGAAAACAAACTATGATACAACTAAATAAATAAAGATGACTCAAATTTCAAGAAAATAGTAATAAGTTAAAGCACAATTAAAGCAAACACTTCTCTACCTGAGTGAAAAGAGTTTTAAATACTTCACAGCTTACACAACATCCTCCTCCATTTTTCATTTTCTTTTTCAACTGAGTTTTGGGAGGAAGTACAATCACTGAATACCCGCGACCAGTCTTTGGAATGTTCTTCTTTTGGTGCTGCGCTTATTGGATTATGAAAGTTTATATTCCCTTTAATGCCCTTCATGGACGATATAGGGACTTCTATTTGGCGACGTCTGTTTTCTTGGTTGCTGGTTTGCCCCCCCATTCAGTTCATTCTCACTGTCCTTCTGTTTTCACCGTTGGCCGCGGGTGGAGATGAACAACGCTGGCCCTCTCCTGATAGGCCATTGGAGGGCTGTGGTGCGACGTAGCCACCGACTGGGCCGCGGCGTGCGTTGCGTTAATAGCTGCCGTCAGAGATTTCAGCAGCACAGCGGCCTCCTTCTTGTCCTCTTTCCCCTCCCCCTCCAAGGTACGAGCCAACCAGCGCTCCACCGCCTCCTCCACCTGCGGCGCCGACGCCGCCTCCGTGAGCATGTCGGCCTCTTGGCTGGCGTCGAAGCGCTCCAACATCTGCTTCATGCGCCCGTTGACGGGGGCGCCGCCGCTGGCCAGGCAGCAGCTGCACTGGTGGATGCGGAGGGAGAAGCGGTGGAAGAAGGCCTGGGCGCAGAGCTGGCAGCGGTAGGGCCGGTCGCGGCTGCTGTGGAGGCGACGGTGCAGCTTGAGGTGGATGTACTGGGTGAACTTGGTGCTGCACAGCTTGCACTGGTAGGGCTTCTCCCCGGAGTGGAGGCGCAGGTGCGTCTTCAAGTTGCTGGTGCTGCTGAAGCGTTTGTGACACACCTGGAAAAGAATGAAGGGAAACATTAGGGACAATGTCTGCAACGGTCGCGTGACAGGTCATTTACGCAGATGCTTTGTGTTTTGGATCATTCTGGAAAAACGACACGGCATGACGCCACGTTGATGCCATGTACAACAAAGTGTCAGGGTTGACCGCGTTATTCCAGTTCTGTGGGATACTTTCATTGAACAACAGGGATGGCTTTGCTCTCTTTGTTCTATCCTTGCTCTAGAAACTCACACCCACACAGTCAGACCAGTAAACAATTACACAGTAACGGATCGTTGAGAATTAGATGCTGCCTTACCAGAAAGTGAGTCAGCGAGCGTTTACCTGTATTGTGTGTGCATGTGGCGTGTTTCTGTGTATGCCTCTAATACTTGATTCAGAGTTCAGCTCTTAAATAGTGATTTTCAACATACCTGACATTCGTGTGGCTTCTCCCCCGTGTGGACCAGGTGATGTTTCTGCAGGTGGGCCAGCTGAGTGAAGCTCTTTTTACACAGGTTACACTGGAATGGTCTTTCACCGCTGTGCACTCGGAGATGGACCTGCATTTACACAGATCATAGGGAAAAACAGTAATTAGCACTGGTGTCTGACAACATAGGTGATGAGTTACATCAAATGACAAGCAGGAAGATTTGTACCTTGAGGTTCGATAGCTGTCCGAAAGTCTTCGAGCAGATGTTACATTCATACTTGATCTTCCCGTTCTGCTTCTGCAGTGGGTAGGGGAGTGACTTGTGGCCTGGGCCGTTGCGTGTCGCCGTTTTGCTTTTGATCATCGCCAGGCTCAGATTCATGGCTTCCTCCGAACCAGAGGGAGACTGCTCAGAAGAGTGATGCTGACTGTCGGGCTTGGGGAGAGGGGACAGCTCCGGGGTGGCTGGGGCGCCCCAAGGCGGCGACACATTTGGTTTGAGTTCTTTCAGGCCTCCCTGGGAAGATGGCGGGTAGGGGAGGGACACCGGCAGCAGGTTAGGGGGGGCAATAGGCGGATACGGGAGTCCGTCGGTGCCCAGATAGCTGCCGTATCGGAGGGATCCTCTTGAGGGCAGCATCCCAGGAAAGGGAGGGGAGTAGGAGGGGAGCAGTAGGCGAGGAAAATGTGGGCCGTAGGGAGGAAGGAGTGGGTAATTGGGTTGGAGGGATCTGGATTGAGGGTAAAGGGGGTAAGATGAAACCCCTTCCCTGTAGAGGCCGTGGAGGTGCAGAGGGAGGTTTCGGTGCTGAGATGGGAGCACAGGATCAGGATCTGTTAGGTACTGGTGATTTAAGCCCAGGCTAGGCCCTCTGTGTTCGGGCTTAGGGGAAGGACTGATGCTCCGGTTTTGTGACTCTCTGTCGCTCTCAACCTTTTTGCTGAAGTCCATGATCTGGTCGTCGGGCGTATCGGGCGGTGTGTCCCTTTCCAACATCTCCACGTCGATCTTCTCCTCATCTTCGTCCCTCTCTTCTTTCACCTCCTCCTTTGTTCTTTCCGACAGCCACGTCTGCTGAGGTAGATGCTGCTTGGTGTACTCTGGCTCGTGCTCGCCATCTGAACTCATGTATTCTGCAAGAAAATAAGTGCAAATTGAGTTTGGTGAGTTAAAAAAAAGGGCATCAAACTGGAGGGGAGAAAAAAAATCTTGTGAAAATCACATGAAGTTGAAGCGCTTCCACCAACACCCTGCCGCCCACGGAGAGAGCACTCCCTCTTATGGTAAATGATAGTAGTTTCAGTCTGACTTGACATTTTAAAATCATACGCTAAAGGTTTCTGTTTGTCAATTGCAGTAGTGGTTTATGATGTGGGAGAATAAGTCGGCGGTGAAGCGTGTGGGAGTCCATGTGTCACAGCCGTACCGCAATACTTCGAGTTTCATTTGCGGAACCTTTTCTGGGCATCGCTGTCTCACTTGCCGCAAGATAATGTGAAACATCTCCTCCATCTTTTTTTTTCTTCTCTTTTTGAGAATTTGTCACCATTACGGTACGTCAGCTCTTGTTTCATGCATCGTGTTATTCTACCCCGTTCATTTTGTGAACTGCATTCGGTGTCATTTAAGGGTTCTTGCATGGTTTAGCTTATTTGCTATACTTGATAATTGACCATGAAATAACTTATCGTAATGTTTGCAAACTAGTACATGAGATGGATAATCTGTGAAAGAATCAGGTTTTTCTGCTTCCTGTGACAGAGTGCTTGTTTGGAGCACTCAGTCAACGCTTGGGAAGCTCATAAACTCCGGTAAATAGGCAGTGCTGTTTAAAAACAATAAATCAAATGTTTTCAGAAACATCTGTGTTCTGTTTAACTGTGAAATAAGTAAGTTTGTTCCGGTTGGTGGGTCGGTGCTGTGGTCCTGAAAACATTTGAATCTTGATTCATATTTGAGCCACACAGTTTTCATGTTACGTCACAGATGCACAACAATGCCCTTAAAAAAGCCCAAACTGATTCAGATCGTCTTCTGGAGTACAAAGCTTCCACGCCTTGATACCAGAACCGCCAATCGAGATTATCTTCAGATATACAAGAAAGTCAAACAATGAGCATACCTGAACTCGAAAGGGAAGGGGAATGCTTTTTAAGATCCCATAAGTTGATCAAACAATTTAACGATACCGCCTCAGCCTTAGTCACCGAGAGGAATGGCAACGCATCTGGTGTATCCAGTTGGGATGATGAGTCACCGCTTTGTGACAATCACACGGGAGGATGACTTGCCATTCTACTAACAGCTGAAAACAAATGACTCACAAAAGGTACTTTGACCAGGCATTATTCCCCCTCCGATTTCTACTCAAAGTCCCACGTCATTCGCTGTATCTGCTGAGATTTTTCCAGGCCATTGTCTGGGCGCGTTCCCTCTATGATATTTACCTCTCACAGAAAGAAGCAGCATCAAACCTACTATCTTCACCGTGATAACATCTGGTCTCGTTTACAGGACGGAAGACGAGTGCATCTTCATACCTCTTGAAGAGCAGGAATTTGACTGATAATAGAAATCATGGCATGACGCAGGCGTGCTACGTGTTTAGTCACCGCCACAGATCTCAATCTGCCACTTTGTTGGATGGAGTGAGGAAAAAACAACCAACAAAACAGCTGATTATCGTCAGTTTTTCACCCCTCCCTAAATCATTCCTTCCCTGTGCCTCAAGATAATAGTCAACCTTTATCCTTGGAATGGACCGTCACATCCCTGACAAATAACTAGAAAAAGCATCTCCTGCTGCACTCACTCTGCTTGATGTCGACCTGCTGGCCGCAGAGCCTCTGGGCGAACTCCTGGCTGTACCACACCAGCAGCTCCTGGTTGGGCTCCACCGGGCGGATGGTGTAGAAGTAGACGTCGCGGCCGTTCTGGCACGCCACCAGGTTCTGTTCGGCCAGAGAGCGGGCCGGGTTGACGTAGCGCATCCAGTTGCTCCTGTGGACGTCATAGCCGTCAATGAAGTGTTGAAGCTGCCCACCGCTGTAAATCTGTGGATGGACGGAGATGATGGGTTCAAAACATGTACACTCCAAGCAAATATAAAGTATCTATATAAAATGGTTTAATAAAAATATAATAGTAAATGTTATATGAATCTTCTTACCAATTATAACCATTAATTATTGCAGCATGTGATGCCTTATTTCTTAAATTAATGTGAAAACTGCTGATTGAAATCCACGTAAAATTGTCCAAAAAACCCTTTAAATAAAACAAGATTATAAAGAAAAGAGAATAATCACCTCTGCCATGTACAGTTAAATATCCTTCAGTGATCAGTTACAGTATTATCTTTACTCCTTTAGGTCTGCTGCACCTACAGCTCTGCTCTCTGCTCTCTGAGTGTGTGATTGTGACTGTCGAGCTGTATTATGTAGTAAGTGGTGAGGCATTGGGGGCGTGGCCAGCCACTCACCATAGCGGCTGACGCTCTCACTCCCCCTCTTTTCACATTTTTTTTTCTTTTTCTCACTTTGGCCGTGTGAGTATTGTTGTTCCTGTGTTGTAATTTTTTTTATTGAACGCATGCCAGTTGTACTTAACCTATGATTATGTCTTCTGAAGTATTTGCTTATGAAAACAAATTTTAATTGCTGGGTGCCTGGCAGACAGGTACTGGCAGGCAGCCAAACACACACACACACACACACCCACACACACACACAGGCATGCCTTTGCCAGCACGTCCGCCCCCCTCCCTCCACCTGTGTCATAAGACCGATAACAAATTACTCCTAGAGAACGTCTCACTTTCACTATTGCACCGCTGCAACACTCCTTGCACAGGTTTCCAGGAAATGGAGCCGGAAGGATAATACGTAGGATGGCAACAAAAAGTCCTGATGGGAATTGACTCAGCAGAAAAAAAAAAATTCCTAAGTGACATAAGGGATGAGCGAGAGAGGAAAGAAACAAGGGCTTGAAGACATAAAACAGGGAGGGGGGGATTGTGTGAGTCTCAAGGATAGGGTGAGAGTGTACGTGTATGTTGAACAATAGTCCCTTCCTTTGTGTATGTGACGGTAAAGCTCTGATGACTGTGAGTGAATCCATTGTTACATGCCACCGCTGTCAACTTCCTCTTTTTTTAAAGTCTGACCAAAACCAATGTACGCCATTTGTTTGATGTGAAACTTCTCAGCAACGGATGTCTTCTTTTTTTCTTTTTTTTTTTCTTCTTCTTTTTTTTTGGATTAAAAACAGAGGAAATAAACACATCCCCTGTTGCTTCCAGTTAATCCCAGTGTCGATTTCTTACTGTATCTTACTGAGCTGTGTGGCAGTATTGATGCCTAAATATGCATTGAGTTTGTATAAACATAAACGTGTGTGTGTGTGTGTGTGTGTTTTCCTTACCCTCCAGAAGTATTTCCTGTTGGCCTGTTTGGGAACGTTGTCTTTGGTGTAGATGACTCCTTGCAGTGGGCCGAAGCGAGTGCCCTGAGGGATGTACTCTTTGCTGAACACGCCCATCACCTGCAACACAGATGAGCACGTCATTAGATCCAGACTCTTATTTCTTGTTTCCCCCCCCTTCTACCTCTATTATAGCGCATCAACTTGTTGCGTCCTCACGTTGACCCAGACAGCTCGCGATCCACGTTAAAAAAAAACCCAGCAACGTGACACACTTTCCACGCTAACGAGTTAATCGAATGGAGGGAATTACACTTTCTCTGACCTGCTCCACTGATCTCTGACCTGCTGTGCTCATTCAGAGATGACACGGAGAGAGAGAGAGATGAAGCAGTGTCACCTGTTGATTGCCCCGTGAACTACGCTGAGCTCTCATTCGTCTGTTTTAATATTCAGATGTGGAAATTAGTCACACCTTCGACAATGGTTGGATTCATTTCAAAACGTGCCCGGACAGAGTACGTGGTTTGTTGTGTTCTGCAGGTTATTGAGTTTGTGAGCGTGAAAACATTTTGGTTGGCAGATCATATCTGTAGGGAGGGCGCAGGCTTGGGTTCGACCCTTCTCAAAACACAAACACACGCCATCAGGCAGCAGCATCTGTGGTGTACACACGGCCTCCATGTCTTGAGGAGCTTTGTGTTCAATCCTTAAATACCCCCCCCCAAACACAGTGTGTGTGTGTAGAGGTGGTGGGGGGGGGGGGTGTCAGCAGCCGCCGTGGTGGCGAGTGACGTGATTCCCGGATGCGATGAAGCAGAGTGACAGGGACATTGTGCTTCGCTGGCGTTGCGTGACTAACGAACCATTGCGGCCGCCGCCGCTGCTTAACCGCTCACTTCGGCCAGGTCGGGAGGAAGAAGGGAGAGGGAGGGAGGGAGGGAGGGGTCAGCGGTGTTGGAGAACGGAAGAAAGGAGGATGGGCGTTCATAAACTGACCCACGCTATCACGCTCCTCCCCCCCCCCATCCCCAGTCTTTTCTTAACCCTCTCGAAATAGCTAGTGCGCCTGCCAGGTGGAGGCACAGCGGCCTGCACGAGCTGCCTGGCCTACTGCCTGTCCCCAATGAAAGTTAATCATCTGGTTTTAACCTAAATCCCCCCCCACCCCCAACACACCCTCCTCCCCCCATGTGCTGCCTCTCTCCCTCTCTCGCTGGCACCCGTTGCTAACGCCCCATCTGCCACGCGCCCCCCCATCCCCTCCCCTCCACCCTTCTTTTCCATTTCCTGGCACGCTTCGGAATTAAAAAGAAAAATGGGAAGGAAAAGGGAAGTTTCAGGGAAATAAGTGCGACGAAGTTACGGAATAGGAAGTGGGCTGCATTAGTATGGCAAAGCGTGCAGGAGGACATCCTGCCAATGGAGACGAGCGACATGACTACGCACTTTTGACTTGTTTCTGTTCGCCAAATCTGCCAAATGAAACTGTCAGAACCATACGCTCTGTCCGTGTGTAAAATCCCTTCGCTTGCCTTCCCGATGACTGTGTCAGGATTCACATGACACTATCTTTAGCAAGTGAAACCATTCAGTGGGCAAAGGCCAGTTCGGGCTAAGATTACTGGCAAGGGTGTGTGTGTGTGTGTCATCTAATATCTCATTATACAAACATATGCGAGCACTTGTTTCTCTTGCCAGTATGCCTTTCATGCGGATATAACACATTTTAACAGTTCTAATTCAGCCAGATAGCACTGCTGTACATAAAATCACATTGTGTGAAGCGTGAGTGTCTGAAGTGTGTTAGTCGTGGATTTGGCGACAATAAGGGGAAGGGGAACGATGGCAAGAAAGTGCTGCCTGGTTAAAGAGAGAAAGAGGAAGGGGGGACGGCGAGGTCGACCACAAGCATCACAGTGTTGACTGCAAAACAAGTGAGTGTGACATCTTTCTCTGTTCCGTTTTAAGGTGACGATTCTCTCTTTAGTTACAGGACGCGTTCCCTTTTTCTTTTCTTTTTTTTGAAAGCCTTGCTCTGAGATGTGACTGCAGCGCTTTACGGTGACATGTCTGGGCAGACGCTGGATCTCACTGCACGCCAAACAGTCAGCTGGTGGAAATAGCTCCGGGGGTATTGTTGCGTTCGCTCCTTCCCTGACTCATCAGAGTGGGAGAGGAGGACGTAGGAGGCAGATAGGACAGGTTAGAAAGAACAAGAAGGGGAAAAGGGGGAGGGAAGTGTTGCAATAAGCAGATCCCTGACATCTTACTTTTGTGTGTTTATGTCCTGAGTTGGAATGCAACGGAGCTGCACAATGGCCTGAGGTTTTAAGGGGTGACGTGCTGGAAGCTGAGGTGGCCGGGAGACAGAAAAACAAAATAAAGGCCGCTGACCTCAAGCTGCTACTGGCCTCACGTCCAAGGCCCCCACATGCACGCTGTGCACTCGACTGTATGCGCAAAGAACTCATTAGTCAGCAGATCTTTTGTTCCGAGTCGCCCCGATGCAGATGGCCCAACAGAACGTTATGTAACGCAGAATTAATATTTCCAAGTGTAAATGCTGAAGATTTAATCTGACAAAACCGGCCACTCAGGAACGCCACGGTTTGAAACTAACCACGGCAACATATTTCATTTTTATTCTGATTAAATAAATAAAAAAAAACATCAGTTTAAAGAGTAAGCGGAATTGCTGTTACCTCATTGGCTGTGCTGTATTCGAAGGTGAGGTTGCGTGGGATGGAGGTCATGGCTTTGGGCAGGCTGAAGCTGGGGTCCGACACCTGGTCCGGCACAATGTAGGTGCAGTTGAGGACAAAGTCCACCTCCCTCCAAGCGCTCATGTCTCCCAGTGTGCTTTCCAGCTTCATCTCGACCATGTAGGGATAATGCCGTGGACTCTGTTGGACTGCGTGGATTTTTGGTTGACGTTGCTTTGGTATAGAAGTGCTTTGGTTTTAGCTCCCTTTGTCTTAGGTTCACTGGTTAAAGCTCGAGATCTGGAAACGGGAGTGGGAGAAAGAGATGTTATCAGCTGTCATCGCATTAAGTTTGAGGCGTTTCAATAGAAGGGTGCAGAAGGAAAGTCTTTCCAAACCGCAAAGTGATAAAGGTGTCAAACACCTTTCAAACTGCTGGGTTGGCCTGAAGTTGAATACAAGTGATCTCAGCTCATCCATCTTTTATCTAAACAACAACAAAATAGAAAAAGAGGTATGACTTACTTTCACACATTCATTCAGCTGTAGGATCCTCATTTCTTTGGCTATGTCATCCCCGGATCGTTTATCTGCTTCCTCCTCCGTTGGACTTTCTCTTCTTCCTCACAGCGCTTTTTTTTTTTCCTTCTTTAGTGGAAACCTGTCAGTTAGATCCTTTTGGATATCCGCTCTCGCCCCGTGGCCGCTCTGCTTGCCGTCACCAGAAACTCATGTGCCCCCGGATTGCGCCAAGCCTTTTTTAAGCTCAACGCCACATCCAATCACAGGCCGCCGTGGTCATGTGACCGAGCCAAACTGTTGGTTTTGGACAACAACATCGGTGACGTACGCTCGGGCCAGCAAGTGGCTGTTGTGATGAATGCTTACACACATATACGCACACACACACACACACACGTGCACACACACACACAAAGAAGGGATGTTAATGAATGAATAAAAGAAGAGCAGATGGCTGGCCTGTTGCCACTGAAAAACACACTCATAGACTTTTGCTTGGTTTGGCACTTAATGAGCAATCTGCTGCCACTGTATCTCCTTGACCTACATCTCACTGTAGAACGTCTTGAACTAAGACCCCTGCAATATAAATCCCTAACATACACATTTTTTCCTTCTTTTTTAATTTGAATTCAGGAAAAAACAATAATAACTCTCTGATGCACAGATAAACGCCTTGTGCTGATTGGCGTTCTTCATCCATCCACAGGTATGGATGTAGGGCAGGTCATCCGAGCACGCAGGAGAGAGACTTAGAGACCTGTCTGGTGACCGTCCCCTTTACTTTCAGACACACGCACGGTTTATTTATGGGTTTCTGGGTCAACTCACCTGGCGGACTGCATAAAGATAGCCGGGACAGGAGAGCGGTTCAAGCGACATATGGAGGGTTAGAGAAAAAAGAGAATGGGACTTCTATATGTGGAGAAACAGCCTGTGGAAGAAAGCGATTTGTGAAATGCCTTAGAAGCACATCAGCCTCTGTGTCAAATTTAGCACGGGTGAAATAACGTGTTTGTCCTTAATAATAAAGACTTAAAATGAAGATTTTCCCAGTAAAACAAAAAGGTCAAGGTCATTTAATTTTTTTGATGACACACGTGCAGAAAATATCTAGCAATTTTAATATATTAGTGTAATCTACATTATTTACATCTATACCTAAATGTTAAACCAAAAAAAAAATCAAAATTTCAGGTGGAATGCTAGTGTAGTGTAGTTGATTTTTTATTTTTTATTTTCCAGGTGCACTCCATTCTGTATTTTCCTTTTAAAAAATGTAAACAAATTAAAAGCCAAAAAAAAAAAAATAATAATAATTAAGCCAATGTAAGAAAAACAGGAATTTCTAAGTGTTATATAAAACAATATTGTTAATGTGCACTCTAGAGATAAATATATAAATCCATCCCAAATGCCCCTCCTCCTCTCCCCCTTACTTTCCTAACTTGGCTGGTGAAATAGTAAATTGGCTGCCATATGGCAAGACCGCTATTCCAAGACGGGAGCTTTACTGCCCAGTGTGGCGTGGGGGTTAATGGTGGTGGTATAAGGAGTGTGTGTGTGTGTGTGTGTGTGTGTGTGTGTGTGTGTGTGTGTGTGTGTGTGAAGAGGGAGGGCAGGTGGGGATTTGGGCTCTTTCACTGGCCTGTGCCCGGCTGGGCTAATTTCTCTAATTTGCAGACAGTCTAGGCTCAGGCTCAGGGCTCAGAGGCTAAAGACCCAGCACTCCAGGATAGCAGGCTAGCTGTCTCATCTCACTCCTGGACACACATCACATCCGGGGTAGTAGATAGTTCCAGACACACCTTTTTTTTTTCTTCAGGGAGGGAAACCTCACGCGTCGGGGCAAAGTGAACTGGGCCTTTGCACAAAAGGGGGGGAGGGGTGGGAGATAACGGCACCAGATGAGCCGAAAAAAGGATAAGTTGAGGTCAGCTATCCTGGAGCTGTCTGAGACGGAGGAAAGCAGACAAAGTGATGTGACCTGGGACGTGATAATACTTTGTTAACAGTACCTGGGTGTTTTGTAATGGTCTGGTTTAAATGGACACTTGTTGCCATGCAATAGTCTAAGTCTGTACAGCTGCAGTGTCAGCAACAGTGCAGAGAAAGCTGCCACCTGTTCTACCAAATGTCGATTACACAAGCGAGTTAAATCAACTGCTTGTGTAAAAAGATCTATTGTGATGGTTGGGGACGTTTATAGAAGTGCTGTGGTGCAGGAGATAAAGTATTACATTATTACACAATTAGACTAAAGGTCTCATTTAAGGTGAACCCATATGAATATGTGAAAGAATTTAATCATTCAAACAGTACAACAAAGGTGGTGGTGGTTTTAGTACATCTGTCTCCCTGCCCCAACAAATAGGGCAATTAGCAGAATAAAGTAAGTAATCCTATTGTTTACCCATCAATAACCACTGATTCCACCACCCCGAAGCCCCGGTGAGCGTCCACCCAAACCAATGGGCAACCGGCTCATGACGTGGCCGTCGCACCAACGTGCCTTCGCCTGAATTAATCTAAGTTTGGTGGTGTAGCTTAAACACAAGTTGGAGGTATAGCTGAAATTAAGAAAATGAGTCGGAAAGCTTAAGTGCTCTGTCTGCATGTTTGGAAATAAAACTTTCAACTATATCTATATCTATATTGTGGATTTGTATATTGTAGATTATTGTATATCTTTATTGAGTTTTCCTTATCGAGGAAAAATGAGCAATGCAATGTTATACTTTATACACAATCCTCTGTTTATTCCTATTTAAATGCATCTTAAATGCATTTTGGCCAGGTGCAATGATTCCATTAGGTGTCCCAATTACCCAAGTGAAATAAATTCATGCATAACATTTGTTTGGCGCTATAAAAGACATGTAAAGCAAATTATTCCAAATATATGGGCGACCCTGTATATGTATGCACACACATGAATCCAAACTCATCCTTTAAATCAAAAAAGGTCTCACAACAATGTGGAGGTATCTGTTGACCAGAAACTCTTGCGTTCTCAAAATATGTTCTTAAAATGACTGAATGATTTGAAGACAATGTAGATAATAGATAACATTATGGATAATAATTGATAGCTAAAATACATTTTTTTTTGCTGCCCCCCACACACATTGCTTTTTGGCTGGTACTCCTATGACTAGACTTAATACACCCAACTCTCCCTTTGACAGTAGAAACTTTCCAGTGCTATCTGTAATGTCGTCAGATCCAGGCCCAGTATTTTTCCTCGATTGACAAAGAAAGTGTAAAACAATCGAGCCGTGGGAGAAAAGGAATAAGCTCACATTGTTTGTTTACAGCTTGTCGGCCATGAGTCACAATCTGAGTATATCCTCTATTGGTGCTCCCGTTTCTTGGTGTTTTTCCAGCTCCGCCACAGTAAACAGTTATACACAGCTGAGCGTCAGAGGATTATTTGCCCGTTAATGCATTTCTGCAGTTGTTGTCCCTGGCAACAACCACACTGACTTCATGAGGAAGTAGATGACCTATAGGAAGTAGCCATAGAAACATCACTTTTCAGGGGCTTGTTGTTTACTGAGCCGGGGCGGCTTAGTTTGCCAACAGATCCCTTTAACCAGAGGGATTATCCCCGCTGGCTCAACCTTAAATATGTAAGATTACATTATTGCATTTCAGTGCTAACATGCATGGGCAATTGTTTTCCTGGAAGCATCTTTGTTTTGTGAGTCTTTTTTTTTCCTGCTTCTTAATGGATAGAGGTATTTGGTGGTTGGGAATCCCGTTGTTATCAGTGGGTGAGTGGGACGTCCTAAAGTCAGAGTTTGTTCCAATTATTTATCGTCACTTTCCTTTAAACTCCATGGTGTGATTCAATATTTGCATATTATAAAAAAGATAACAGATGTATAGCAGGCGGCTGCTTGCCCTGTAGGGCGTCCGTGGTTTCCAGTTCATACTCATCGTTGGCAAACATCCGTCAGTTAATTCAGAACCTGTTCAACCTGCCGACTGCTGTAAATTCCCTGGACGAAGCTTTTGTGTGTCAAAGGTTGAGATAAGAACAGATAAGAACTGCTTTCCAAGCTTATGGAAGCAATCATGTTTACATATGGGGATATGGGAGGGGCGGGGCTCCGGATGGCATCTATAGGTCAAAGGGGGTCAACATACATAATCCAGGTACGATTTGCAACACAAAAGCATCGTTTTAATCTCGATGTATTATCTTTGACAATCCATGACAGTGTTCTAAGATGTGCCTTTGAATGTTTGTTTCCACGTGAGGTCAAACAAAACAACAGAATTAAATCTTTTCTCCATCTGTCTGAAGAACGTGTTAGATATTGTTCCACCACCTACTCTGTTATATTCCTTTGGAGGTACGCCCGACTCTGGCAACCCAAACAGGTTCTAGGCCTCGAAGGGTTGATCTTATGAACTTTCTGAAAGTGATCGCCGCAATCTTGCCTCTGTGCTATAGTGATGAATCGATTGCAAGATTAAAGATTCAATTCTTATCTCTTTAGCCAAAGTGTGACTATTATTAGCAACCATTGCATCACTCTGTTGCAGACCATTGCAATATGATTAGCTGGCACTGGATTTATTCAGGATGTGTATCGGCTGCCAACTGGAAAACCTATCGTGCAAAAGCCACTTCAAATTTCTATAAAACCAGACCTATTTTTTTTCGATCACAAAGTGAGAGCTCACACTTTCTCACTATCGCCTGTTGCAATACGGCATCGTTTCTCAGAGGCTGACTTTGACAAACCAAAATAACCCATCGCGTTTTCACACCTCCGATGGCTTGCATGTCATCAAGGAGGAAGGAAGAAAAACGGCCTGAGGCCTCAATGAGCAAACATCCTTATCTGCGATCCCCATCAGGCCGTTTTACCGTGCACACAGCGACTTTGAAACTGGTATAAGGGACTTTTTGAAAACCTCTAATTTAATCGCCTGCATCATTCTCACCTCGTATACGTTACTTATTCATTCGTGATTTTGTCTTCCCACACGCTTCGTAGGGAGGATGAAATGCATTCTCACGCGGCTTATTGTTGTTCTCTTTGGTCTGTGGTGTGCAATCATCAGACTCCGACAACTTTATTAATCCCACCAGGGGCAATTGATTTCAGCAGCTTGCATCCTGGCACAGTACAAACACACAGTACACACAATAAATACATAGGGAATAAGTTAATATAGGATATAATAGAATGCCAAGGAATACAGTGTCATCAATGATCAGCCGATCAGCTGTCTGTTTTTGGGCCTATTTTATTTAAAAAGAAAAAAAGGCTCAACCAGAGGATGCATGTGACATGTATCTGTAAGTTGTGATTCTGTCAGTTTAGACATGTGAATGTTCACACTTGAAGTGAGCAGAAAGGGAAACACGGTTGGGGAAGTTTGCGTAGTGTTTCCAACAGTTGCTGCTCTCTGAAAACAAGTGCATTTACCAGCTCGCTGGTGCGTCACCTGACGGGGAATCTCTGCAAAATATCTCAACGCGGCGCTTCAAACAAATGCAGGCATTGATTATCGGACATCACCATTACGCCGCCCCTACCGTAATTATGTGTTCTCTGATTCATCACATTTACAGGTTGGGAAATGAATAAGCTCCACAACCTCTTTGAATATTCTGTGACACGGCAACAAATAAACGGACATTCCCAAAATTAAATATAATCTGACAACTTTCTTTTAGTTCGTGCAGCTAAAAAAAGAATTTAAAGGCTCGTTCTGTGACACTAATCTGCATTCCTTTATTTGAATCTTAATAGAAACTTTAACTGCTACCAACATTGAGACACTTTTGTTAATGGTTACTGGTCAAAATGGCTGGACTGGCTGAGAAAACATATCAACATTCATCATATCTCATGGTTTTTCAGAAACGTAGGCTACAATGGCAGCATTTCCTCTGGAGACTGGGTGTCTTCCTTTGTAAATATACTGTCTATGAGGACAGTAAGAGGTAATATACATATAATATCTGCAGCACGTCACAAATGCAGCCACTACAGACAGATTATGGATTATTAGCCAGTGCATGGTGGCTAATTTGTGGTTTAGAAAGCTTCCATAGTCCATCCATGAGGGTGTTTTCTCAATCCCCTGCTTTCTGAACTAATGAGATTCTTACCCTGAGAACCTAATTATTGCTTACTCTCGCCATCCCTTTACAGCAATTAATGTATGCTCAACAACAGCCGAGACTTATAGATGTTGTGATGGGGGGAGAATGGGGATAAGAAAGGGGGTGATGTAAGGGTGTAGCAAAGTCTGCACGCTTTTGGCTTGCGGTCAACAGGTGGGCCCGACGCACTGCCGCCCCCTCCCCTCCTCCGCAATCTCACAGACCACCAGCTAAAAGACTTTAGCCAAGATCTGTCTGGCAGACAGGGAGGGATTTCAGCACCAAATCCAGCGGATCAATAAAAATGTCTGCTAATTAGGCTCTCTAAAGAAGGAGGAGGAGGAGGGGGGGGGGGGGGATGAGAGTGAGGCAGAAAGAAAAAAGACAAAAACATCAGATCAGCCAGTGCTGATTCAGAAGTCTAGACGGATGAAGGAAAATCCCCAGACAGGCGTGCCGCTGTGGAAATCAGGTGAGACACACCAGGTAACAGCTCACCTCTCTGTTTGGATCAATGCAATGCTGCCAGGAATCAGGCTCGCCCTCCCTCCCTCCCTCCCTCCATCACTCTCTTCCCCAGTCAGAGGCAACGTCCAAGGCCACAGCGATCAGTTTCTCTGACCCCAATCCTTCCTCCTTCTCCTCCCTCCTGTCCCCCCGGCCCCCACCTCCTCCTTCCTTCCTCTGGACATCACCACTTTGACCTAAATCTCCTCATTTAATCTTCTTCTTCTTCTTCTTCTTCTCGTCTTTTGGATAACAACCAACCCCCTAATTGTCTTAATCTCACTGGTCTTTTATTGTCCGCGGGGCGTCAAGCGTACCGCAGAACAAAAACATTAACCACAGATCAATACTTGGCATCAGGCCACAACAATTATTTGTATCGATTATCACTAATTTAAGGTCGGGCTACACTGCTTATGGATTTAATTAAAATATTTAAAAAAGGGTGGGGCATTTTAGAAGGGGAAAATAATCTTTGTTGTTTGTCAAAGACGAATATAAGTAATCCCAAGGTCATATTTCTTTGAGGGGCTGATATCATTCAGCAGAATATAATGGAAGGACGAACAGCAGGGCCACTTGAGGTGGAGGATAATATATTTGGCAGTTTGGAAATGTGATAAAAATACATGCGCATTTTGTGCAGCTGTGGATTAAATCCAACTGGAAAGCAGCAGCGCAGGCCAGCAAATGTAAACACCTTCAAATCCCCCACTCCCCCCCAAGGCTAAATAAAACAAATCTGTATATTGTCTTATTTTATGAAATGAGAAGCTTATGGAATAGCACTCTTGGTTATATTACAATACGGCTTTGGGCCTGGAGCCAAAGATATTAGCTCCGGTAGCAGCAGTAAGCCCAGGATCACGCTAAGGTTAGGTGGTGATTTGTGTATGATTTCGAAACGATGACCCGGGGACGATAATCAAAATATTCAGAACAATAAGGGATTATCTGTTTCGGTGGCTGCACTCTGAGCCATCTGTTAGAGGAGTGGGTGAATAATGTTGTTCACTTGTGTGTGTTTGTGCATGTAAAAGATAGTTTTTTACATTTGCAGAAGTGTGTGTTCTGAAGCCTGTTACAGTATGTCAAGGTGTTGTAACCACATGAGATGAAATCCCCTTTTCTTCTTCCCCCTTGAGCGATTTCTTCTCACTTCTTGCCTCACTACTTTCTTGTTTTGTCTACAGTCTCCAATTCACACATTTTTGTCATCACCATCCTTGTTTCCCTTCTTACAACACCAAGCGCTCCCTCTCCCTCTCCTCTCTCTCAGTGGGTGAGTCTGGATGGAGCTCCATCACAGTCAGATGACACTGTCTGACTGCGCTGCTGTAATCTGACATGGCTAATCTAATCTCTCTGTCTTCACAGATTGGCAAACTACCTGAGTCTCTCCAGCCAATTAGGGCCCATCTGCACAGCACGCCATGGAAGTCAAAGCCGGGCCACCATAGGGGCCCGGCTCGGGCCTAGTCGGGGCCTGCTACAGGGCTCGGGCTGTCTGGGGCCCCGTAGATCTGCTTCCATAACAGCCCATCTGCCCGTGGCTTGGCCTGGTCCACTTTCATCCCTAGTGGCTCCTCAGATTAGGCATCCTCCACAGACTCTACCGCCAATTAAAGCGCTTGTTGCCATACAGTTGTTAGGTAATCACCAAAGCAATGATTCATCACTAAGTGGGCTAATTTAGCACTAAGCGTCTCTTCAGCATTAGCGCTTCTGCAAATCAAAGGCTCCTTTTCTATGGAGTAACAGATTGCATTTGCAGTGTTGCAAAGAAAACAACTTCAGAATGTCTTAAATAAGAACCATGTTTGACGTTATTTCTTGTAAATAAAGCAGAAGTAATGCGATCGACCATTTTTTTATTTAATTTTATGATAATAACATAGAGAAATTATGCTCTAATTGTACCTTTCTGTAATATCATTGAGACAAAGAGGTAAATACACCGAAACAAGGTCAGAGGCCTTCTAACAGCTTATTTCCTCATCAAGCGAGTCTCACTTAATCACCTTAGCTAAATTAGTTTGAAATTAGCCCTCTTCCTAACTCCCTGCCCTCCATCTTTCCCCTCCTTTCCTCCCCAGTCGTTTTCACAGCTTTATGGATTAGACAGATTACGCGTCTGAAACTCTGTTTTTCTTCCTCCTCTCCCGTTTCGCTCCCCGTCCTTCCAATCTCGAGGGGTGTTAATCCAGGACGCACATTGTCTGAACATTTTGTTTTTACCCTCAAACCTGTTATCAACGGCGTTCGTAAAAAAAAAAAAAACATGGCAAATACAGCCTCCAGTTAATGTGCTGGAATGACAATGAGGCACAACTGTGTGAATACAGAACCCGCTTTGGGAATTGTTGTCGGTAGTTTGACATTTAGGTGCGGCAAAGCGACTCATACCTGTATGACAAGAAAATAACATGGAATTGCCTCCAAGTGAAAATAGTGGTCGTCCCCCCAAACACGGGAACACGAAAGCCTCGTGGTGCCGGTGTTGTTCGTGTAATTTTGTGTTTAACTACCAGTAACACAATGCAGGTGTCACAAGGGGCCTTCATTTAGTTGTCAGATGGCTGCACTATTATTAGTGATTTGATATGTAGTCAGAAATGCTGCCGTACATTTCAGAGAGAAAGAAGGAAGGAAAGAAAGGAAGAGACAAAGACAGATGAATGAGTAATGCGGTTGTCAGATCATTATTTTTAATCGCTCGTATGCTATTCACAGGTTGGAAATCAAACGGAAAGCACCACTCGCCGTGAAAAACAAACCTCTTAAATGTCAAGACGTACTGATTTTCTCTTGTTTTATATCAATGTAAATTCAATATATTTGAATTATGGGCTGATGGAAAGACGACATATTGGTATGTGGAAAATTCTGATGGGCGTTTTTTTTTTTTTTACATTCTGAAACAATAATTAAAAAAAGCCCGGTAAGGTGCAGCTTTAAAAGTTTCAGAGTCACTGTGTATCTGTTCTCTGATGAGTGGCTTCGAGTGGACGTCTCGTGTCATTTTGATCCTAAGACTTGAAGCGATGCCCTCTCACCACACGCCTGTAGTTTTTAGACTTCCTCTTACTAATGTCACCGGTACTTCATACAAACCTGATGTAAACACATCCCCTTTCCTTTGTTTCTGTGCTTTTGCACTGTCATGTTACAGACTCACCGGGGATTTACTGACCCTTTCATTCATGTTATAGGGATTTGTAGGGTTTTTTTGGGGGGGGGGGGGGGGCACTAATGATATGGCTTTTGCATCTACAGATACTATTTTCCTAACTTTTTTGTTGGTGTTGTTGTGATCAATAAAAATGACAAATACGTGCGAGCACACACGTACATGTAATACCGCAGCGCGCGTGCCATCTCACGCCCCGGGCAACATCACTTCCGGTGTAAAGCGCAAGCCCGCGGTGTACGTCTGAAAGAAAAAAAAATGCTTTCACTTTCACTTCCAGGCTTCGTTGATTTGTCAGTGACGCTGCACTCGGAACACGAGGAGAAACAACGAGGAGAAACAAAGGGCGAACAAAACTCAGCAGCGAGAAGAGAAGAGAAGGGCGAACCCTTTAGAAAACCCCGCCATGGCTTTTAAGTACCCGGATGCGCGAAGACACGAGAGTCAGGTCAGTGTGTCACGAGCGCTTTCGGTCTCACTCTTCGTCGTAACGTGAATCAGCAAGAAAGTCACAAGAAGGAGAGAGGCGAGTCGTTAGAAAGGAAAATGGCGACTGACGGACTGGTTGAAACGAAACAAAACAAAAACTTAGAAGAAACGACAGCAGTGGTGTTTAAATACCAACTGGCAGCTGTTGGTTCTGAGTTATTTTAGCTTTTGTTCTCGTGTGAAGCACGTTTCCGGTATAATGTGCAGGGCTGTAGCCAGGAAATCACTGAGTCACGGTTTCCAAACTCCCCCCAGGCCCCTAACAGCACCCCTCCTATATTTTTTATTTGTATATGACCTGCCAGTAAAAAGTAAATTAAAAAAGTAAAGTAGGCATGGGCCACGATTATCCTGTCCAGAACAATTGCTATTCACAACATCTTTACATTTTTATATTATATTTAGGTTTTTTTTTCTAGCTGTGAGCGAGAGACTAGAAACTTCTCTCAACAAAGTTCCATGTATAACCTGCAATGAAAATAAAGATCTATCTATCTATCTATCTATCTATCTATCTATCTATCTATCTATCTATCTATCCCTCCCCACAATCATCAAATAAGCTAAAAACGTTTTATAGTTGTATTACAGATGAGTCATCTTTTTAAGATTCTATTTTTATCTTCTGAAACGAACAATTAATAAATACCGAAAAAATAAATATTTTAGAATCCCTTTCTTTTTTTAAATGAAGCAATGATAACAATAGTCACTCGTACTGGTATTTAGGATATATCGATAATGGAAATTCGCCAAGAACAACTTATTGGGAGTGTTTTTCTTCTAAAGTCCCATAACGTCCCATCCAAGGATGTTTTCAATGCCTTGACATTGAATTACCAGCCTACATTTTTTTTAATTTGAATTGCATGTGGGGTCACAAATTACTTTTATGATTACTTATTTCATAATTATTTAAATTAACTTAAAAATGTCAATGTCAATATTTAATTGTCTTGGTTGTTTCCCGATCAACAGTCCAAAATCAAAATATATTTGGACAAAAGACAAAAGCTGGAACAAAAAATCTCAAGCATTTTAAAAATAACAAGTAAAGAATTATGAAAATTGTAAAGGTCACCCTACTGTATGCGACTTGCAACCAGTAACTGAGGACATGACCTCAGTCTCCTCAGTGCTAACTATGACCCTGGATGTATGCGTTAATTGCTTGTGACTGAAACTTGGCCCTTTGCCACAGGACATAATTCTGCAGTGTTGCGACTGACATCACCATTTTTATTGAGTCAGCTTTCAGAGTGCAAAATGGTCCAACAGGCTATAATCGGTATTGCTTCCGTTGCTGAGCAAAATAATCCAGGCTGCTCGATTAAGGACAAGTTCATAATCATGATTATTTTAGTCAGTATTTAGATTTGGAAATATTTGGAAACATCATGTATTCATCTAGGAAGAAAATTATATACATCTTCAAGTCAGTCTGGTGCACTTTGAGAGCAAAATTAAGAGACGCAACCTTTGAGGACCTTTGTGCTTTAGTGAGAATGGTGATGGCACACTAATCACAGACCATGTTTCTGACATTCGTGACTAGCTCACGTCCGGAGTCGTGAGCCACCTTATTCACCCCGGGCATTTCCAAGCGTGCTGCGGGGGAAATGTGCCAGAGGAGGAACGCCGGCCAGCATCAAAGTGTTAAACCGGATTTACTAAACAAGACAAAGCAGGAGTTTTATTGGGAAATGGAATGTGAAGCAATCATCTTTTTATCTTATCTTGTTGTGATTTCTTGTGATTGAAAAAGAAATTCAGTTAAACACACAGCCCCAAGCTGTCAAGCCACGCATGATGTGACAGCCGACAGAAGCACACCTGCTCTCCAGTTCCACAGAAAATGGATTTTGCAAGAAAGTTGAACCCATTTTCACAGGAAAATCGTTTTAAGTGTGAATCCTTTGCCAAGGATTGAACACAAATGTTTAGGTGTGTTTGTTCGTGTTTGTAGGTGGATGACCTCCATGGAACTAAGATCTGCGACCCCTACACCTGGCTGGAAGACCCCGACAGTGCAGAAACAATGGTATGTGTTGATCTCTTGCAGAAAGCTGAAGTTAAAAACTCCTACGAAACCCATCTCTCATGTCTCTCAGGCGTTTGTTGAAGAGCAGAACAAAGTGACCATGCCGTACCTGGAGAAGTGTGCCATCCGGTCTCAGTTCCACCAGCGTCTCACCGAGCTCTACGACTACCCCAAATACAGCTGCCCTTACAAAAGAGGGAAGAGGTATTAGTTGAGATGGAAAGAATGCCCATACTGAAAGAAAAACACCAATGAGAGGGACTAACTTGAACTGCAGTTCTGAAGTTGTCATGTTGTTTCCTGTGTTTATTTCCAGGTATTTCTACTTCCACAACAAAGGTCTCCAGAACCAGGATGTGCTGTATGTGCAGGACTCTCTGGACGGAGCTGCCACCGTATTCTTTGATCCCAATAAACTCTCTGAAGATGGCACGGTGGCGCTGAAGAGTGAGTCACGTTGCAGCAAGTGGAGACACAAGGAACAGCTTTGTAAAGTGCTGAACCCCCTCCTTATTTTCTGTGTCCCTCTCTTCCCTCCAGTGGGCCGCCTGTCGGAGGAGTGTGAATACTTTGCGTACGGTTTGAGCAGCAGCGGTTCGGACTGGGTCACGGTGAGTTTCATGAAGGCCGATGACCTCGCCCCACTGCCCGACGTCCTGGAGAGAGTTAAGTTCAGCTGCTTGGCCTGGACTCACGATGCCAAGGGCGTCTTCTACAACTGCTACCCACGCCAGGAAGGCAAATCCGACGGTTAGGAAGCGTCCTCCATGCAGACCAGCGCATGCAAGACTATTACAAATCCATTCATGACTCAACCCTCTCTCTTGTTTTTTTGCACTGAAGGCACAGAAACCACCTGCAACATTAATCAGAAGCTCTACTACCACGTCATCGGCGCCAAACAGGAGGAAGACATTCTGGTTGCGGAGTTCCCCGATCATCCTAAATGGCACAGTTCGGTGACCGTAAGTCTGGAATCATCTGGAATACATTTCCTGTATGTCTCATTAATAGTCACTTTATGGGTCCACAAGAGGATCAGACAGCTGCAGCTCATTCAGAATAGTCTACACTTCACATTACGGATGCACATAAGGTGTATTTTCTTCTTTTTTACATTCATATCTTCTATTGAGATTTTGACAGAATCACCTTTCTCGTCTTTCTTTGCCTTCTTCCCACCTGTCTTCATCCCTCCCATCTTCCCAGATATCAGATGATGGCCGATATGCTGTGTTGTCCATCACTGAAGGCTGTGAACCCGTCAACCAGCTGTGGTACTGTGACCTGCAGCAGCTCCCCGGTGGGATCACAGGTACAGAATCAATACTAAGTCAATGTCTGTGTGAAAAAAATCTGTCATTGACCCTTTATTTTAAAGGGTATGTCTCACAATGTCTACGATCAAAAGTGCAAAATCCAAAGATATTCATACGATAAATGAAAACGGCAAAACAAGTTCCACATCCACGCTTGAACCAAAACAAGACTGTAGTGATTAATCCGTTATCAAAATAGTTGGCGATTATTTCTCCGTCCATTTATGAGAGAATGAATTGACTAATTGTTGCAGCTCCAGAATTTTAATGGTTTCAGTTGCAATTGTTAGTAGCAACGGAGCTGCAGAATGAAAACAAAGTGGCATGCCAAGTTTGGTTCTTGTCACTTTTATATATATATATATATATATATTTATTTTTATATTTTTTTAAAACATTGAAAACCACATCAGCTTTCCAAGAGTGGCATATGTGGGTATGTTATTTTCATAGCACAAAATAGCCAGTGAGCCATCAGATTTCAAAATCTTTTACAGTCTGTGAAGACAAAAAACAAACTTTCTCACGCCCTCGAGAATGTTGACACTTTCTAGTGAAAGCCTATTGAGAAAACGTGTTTTCGCTCTTTACACGTCATCGTAATTCAGTTGGACAGGCGTGGTTTTCTTTTGGGTGTGCTGGCGATTAACTTGCAACACCCTGTTGGTCAACGATTGCGATGAAAAACACATGGTGTATGTTTTTAAAAAGTGAATTGAATCTTCTCCTCCAGGCCTGCTGCCGTGGGTCAAACTTGTGGACAACTTCGATGCCCAGTACGACTACGTCACCAACGAGGGAACCGTGTTCACGTTCCACTCCAACCTGGATGCTCCCCGGTACTGTCTCATCAACATAGACGTCCAGAAACCAGACAGGCAGCACTGGACTACCCTCATTCCACAGCATGACAAGGATGTCCTGGGTGAGACCGCGTGGAATCTTTAATAGAATACACAATAGAAAACAAACGTCTGGATGTCCAGGCTGCAGGTGTTTAGTGGATCACACCTTTGCTGGCACCCCAGCTGCGGTCTTTCATGAGAACGGACCGAAAACCCCACCAATCTTTGCAAATGCGTAGAAGCGCCGTAGTTCCACAATTCAGCTGTTAAAACTTGCAAAATCTATTTCGCAGAATATCTGTTAACATTTCGATCGCAGTCCAAACCACAACAACTGGGAAGTTCTCTCTGTCTGTGGTCAAAGACCTTCGTCAGAGGGAACTCTGCTCAAAAAGTGAAACTTAGCCCATAAGCACTTTTTTTTTCTCCTTTTTTGTTCGGTATGAGTCACTGGAATGACGGTAACTGTAAGTATGGATCACTGAGATTTGTAGAAGTGAATGTCCACGTTTAAGATGGAAATATATGCAAAACACACCAGACTCCAGGAGAAACGTTGGATGCAAAGTGACTTTACCATATTTAGTATTTATAAGCAGTATATCAATAGACGATACATGTTTTATAGCACACTGTAATGTAGTTGTAAGCAGGCAAAGCTGTTTAATTTTAACAACTATATAATAATGAAATAGGTCTTTAAAGGATAATTTATAATTGTAGTACAAATATTGTACTTAAATGTCCTTAAAGACACAAATTTGTGGTACTGAATGATAGTAATACTGCTTTATTTGTTTCTACTATTTCCATTTTGACCAAGTTTTCCAATGAATGTTCAATTTATATGAATATTCATCTAAAATCAATACTAATTCACAATATTTATTCAGTTAGTTTTCCGCTTAATGATATTTATATGGCACGCATGTACACTTGTTGCCATGGTATCAAATGGTCATTGTTTACATGCCGTTCACAGTAAAGTGTTGATAGTTACATCTTATTATATGATTCTATGGCTGTAAAAGAGAACTCTAACCCTTTTCACTGGCTTTTTATTTATGCAGCTAATAAGTTGAGATTGTCATTGGCCCTTTTTGTCTCCTCTGTGAAAACGCTGTCTTGGGATCAGCTCCTATAATAGCCTTGTTATATGCCCAGTATGCATAATTCAACTATACAGTTTGAGGTCACTGATTCATCAGTTTATTCTGCCATGTCTTTGTCATGACACCGATGACTCTCAAAGACAAAATGCCATGTATTGATTGTGGTTACTGTCTAATAAACAGAGTAACCAAGAGGATATCTGCTGAGCAGTACGTCCCTCATTTATTGTATAGTACATTGCCCCCTGCTGGCAGTTGATGAAATTTCATCATGTTGCAATGAATGAATCTGTACCTGTATTTGCTCTGCCTGGGAAGTAATATCTCAATTATCCATAGTCACTTTATTTCTTCATCCATGATCTTGAGATGTAATTTTATTACAAATATGTAAAATCAGAATTATTAACAGGAAGGGAAGTTGACATGTGTAGTAATACAGAAAGGGAAACAGTTTAAATGATGCGAGGCAGCTTTCACATGTCTTCATATTCACTTTCTGTCACTTTCCTTTTTTTTAAATATCGTTCTGCAGGCTCTGTCTCCTGTGTAAACCAGCACCACCTGCTGGTCAACTATCTCCATGACGTGAAGGATATCCTGCAGGTGTGTGAGCTGTCCACAGGCCGGGTGGTCGGGAGCTGCCGCTGGACGTCGGCACCGTGGCCGGAGTGAGCTGCAAGAAGAAGCACTCTGACTTCTTCTACAAGTTCACCTCCTTCACGACACCCGGTGACTCCTTCATTCACACTCCGTCATTTCATAATGATGTTTCAGTTGTCATTTTAGTAAAATGGGAGGCTAAATAAGATTGAAAGTGTCAGTAACCCCACGTGAACACAAAATGCAAAAACAATTACCACCAATGCATACAAATAATTATACTAATGATTAGGATTTTTAATAGGATTTTAATATTTTTGTTAATTAACAAAAATATTATTGATAAATTGTTGATTGTTTTGATTTGTTTTTTTCCCCAACATATCAGAAAATAGGGGAAAACCCAAATTATATTCAGTGTACTTCAAATAAAATAAAGAAAATAAAACATTTTCAGGCCAAAAATAATAATAGATTTGACCTTAAAAATAATGCATCTATGTTTTAAATGTATTTAGCTTTACTTTAATGGGAAATTCTACTAGTTTGAATGCTTTTTAATAATCAAACATCAGAAAAAGTACATTAAATGTTAAGCCAAAATACCAAATACTGCATATACCCTGTATTACTGTTATTGCAGGTTATGTCATTAATAATGTAATTAATACGTCATCAGCAAAGTTTCTCACCAAATATGAATAATCAGCCATTAAAATATCCCCATGAAATGAGTTAAACACACAGTAACCTCTGTCCTGTGGCGCCCAGGTATCATCTACCACTGTGATCTGAGCGAGTCCAACCCGGAGCCCACGGTGTTCAGGGAGGTGGAGGTAAAAGGCATCAGGCAGGACGATTATGAGACCAGCCAGGTAATGTCCCCCCGGCTTCCAGTTCACACTGGTGTTTTATTGCATCCACTGATTGCAAATTCATATCAAGAATTTGATTCTCTGTGATTGAAGACAAAGTAAATGTTTTTTTTTTTAAACCACACTGACATAAGATTTGTTTTGTAAAAGGTATAAACGTTACATTTATCTCCTCCCATGCATTTCCAGGTGTTCTATCCAAGTAAAGACGGAACCAAGGTCCCCATGTTCTTAGTTCACGCCAAGGGCCTGAAGAAGGACGGGACTCATCCCGTCTTCCTTTATGGCTACGGAGGCTTTGAGGCTTCCATTCAACCGTACTACAAGTAAGAAGAAATCTCTCAAACCAACGGGGGGCGCTCTCTTCTTCGTTATTCACTGACACAGATGAACACTAATCACTAACACTCCATAAGCTAAAGTCACATTCACCAGCCAGGTTATACAAGACTTCTGGTTGGATAGTGAGTTGACAGGGATAAGAACCTACCTACCTACCTTTACCTCTGCTAACTGTAATTTAAATGCCTTAATAAAGTACTACACCACAAAAGTGGGATGTCATGTTAACATAAAGTAGAAAGTGTGAAGTAAATATAGAATGCAATTTCAAAGTAATCAAAGTCATCAAACATCTATTTCTGTTCCGATTGTTGATGTCGTTTTATGCAGCTTTTCTAACATCGTTTGTACTTTTTCACCCCCGTCTGTGCTCAGTGTTGCTTACCTGCTGTATGTGAGACACCTGGGAGGGATCCTGGCCGTGGCCAACATCAGAGGGGGGGGAGAGTACGGCCTCACCTGGCACAAAGGTAGGACATCCAAGGAAAGCACCCAGAGGCACACCACACTGCCTGCACAAGAAGTCACCACTACGAGAGAAAAAACCTTAATGGCCTTAATGGCCAAACAAAATCTGTCCCTCCATTCCCTGTTTGCACCTTTTTTTTTAATACAGAACGTCAAGGCTGAGAAACGTGAAAGCGGCGGTAGAAAGTGTTAATTAGGAAACATTCAACCGCAGATTGCTGTCGTCTCATTCTGTTCGGTTCACCTGACTTCTGCTGCTTATCTTGTGTCTGCAGGTGGCACATTAGGGAAGAAGCAGAACTGCTTCGATGACTTCCAGTGTGCAGCCGAGTATCTGGTCGGGGAGAAGTACACCACCGCCAGCTGCATCACCATCAACGGAGCCTCTAACGGAGGGCTGCTGGTCGGTGAGTACACGGTCCATGTGCATCGTGTGTGTACAGTTTTGATAAATGAACGTTTTTTTTTTTTTTTTTACGGAAATTATTAGAAAGAGAAATCATTGGCAGAGAAATTACATGTTTAGACTCAATAATATTTTTTGCAAGTTTTGTCTTTTAGGGCGTTACATACGGTAATAAAAATGTTTAAAGACAGAAGCTAAATTTTCTTGAGAGAGATCCACTTAATTTTGAGTCATGTGTGGTGCTAAATGGTAGAATGAGTTGCTTCTTGCAAGTTGCTCCAGGTAACTAAATAAAAAGCATTAAAATATCTGATGGCGGCATATGATGAGGGTGTGGTGGTGCTGGATGTGTATTCTTGGACCTTTGCCAATCACATGCTGGTTATTGGAGCTTTTCCTCGACCTCCTTTCCGTTTTCACAGCTCCGCTCCCTCCTACACACTTTGACCCTCAAGCTAACTCACACTCACCGTATACATCCATGTTTATCAAAGACAATCTAAGATCACCCATCCAATGCATTATATTCTCTATGTTTCATAATTGCATAATTAATAATGTCAAATTAATCTAACAGTAGTTAGCTGCTTAGCTTCAATTAATTTAGCTATTAAACAGCACATTAAACAGTGCTTAGTCACATCATTTACCAAAGGCTGGCTGCCATATGGCACCGCAAAAAAACCCAACTAATGACTCCTTCCCTGGTGTGTAAGCGGCAATTTCAGAGTGATTGTGTCCTACAGTGTGAAGTAAAGGGGATGTGTTTGAGTGTGTTTGTTTAAAAGCAAATATGGAATCTGTATCTGAAATGTTGAATACGCACACAGCGGCATGCGTGAACCAGCGTCCAGACCTGTTCGGCTGTGCTGTGGCAGAGGTGGGAGTCATGGATATGCTGAAGTTCCACAAATTCACCATCGGACACGCCTGGACCACCGACTATGGCTGTTCAGACGATGCGGAGCAGTTTCAGTGGCTGATCAAGTATGAAAAAAACGTGTTAAATAACTCACATCATCTCCATTTCTTTCAGTGTTTTCTTCTGAAACAATCTGTGCAAAATCTATTCTTTGTCGGGTTCAATAATCTCTTTTTGGCTTTTCGGAGTCTAAAAAGCGATCTGCATCACACATTCCAGTTCACAAATCCCTCGTATGGTCTCTCTGGTTCGCCTGCATATTTTCCTTCCAACCATCTCACCTTCTCTCCAGGTATTCTCCTCTCCACAATCTGCCCAAGCAACCTTACTCCGGCCCTCCCTACCCCGCCGTCCTGCTTCTGACGGCGGATCACGATGACCGCGTGGTGCCTCTCCACACCCTGAAGTACTGCGCCGCCTTGCAGCACGGCGTGGGCAGCAGCCCCGCGCAGCGCCAGCCTCTGATGGTCCGGGTAGACACTCGTAGCGGGCACGGTGCGGGGAAACCCACCGCCAAGGCCATCCTGGAGGACACGGACATCTTCTCCTTCATTGCTGAGACACTCGGGCTCCGCTGGGTGGATTAGAGGGACAGTGATGAGGTAAAGGGTCAGCAATAAGGGAGGCTCTTTAAGGGATGGGGATTTCATCTTTTTATTTCTGAGAAAACATTTAGTGATGGTGACAGAAAAGAGAAAACTAATAACAGATGAAGAAATGAGATACTACTGAAACAACTCTTTACAACATTAACCAGTCAATTGCAGAAACATTTTTTGATATTGTATTGAATGCATATTGTAAAAATGCAATTTAATTTTAAATTTGAACCAAAGCACTTCAATAAAATCTCCATTCATGATATATGATTCCTGTCTAATATGTGAAAATCAACCGTGTCCCAAATATACATAGTTTCTTATGAAGTGGACCTAATTTGATTTGAATCTGACTCCGGATCATCGGTGGAGAACTACTCAAAGATGAATTTAATTGTTTTTTTGTAACAAATTGACCAAGAAATTGTTCCACCACAAATCCCCTTTCGTTTGATATTTTATAAGATGGTTGAATGTTATGTATGTGACCTTTTATCTACAATATTAATATTAACTAAAGCTGTCAAATTAGGGCTAAAAAGAATAATACTATATTACTCGAGAAAATGTACCTACTTCAGTCATTCCTGTAGGATGCAGTATTCGCATAGTCCACCAAGTGGCAGTATTGGACCACACAAAAGAATCCTGCACACTTTACTGTAGGAACACCTCAAGGTCAAAGGTTCACTCAGCTAAATCTTTAATATTGACTATCTAATGGGGTGGTGGGGATAAAAACCAGTGCTCTCGTGCAAAATGAGTAAGTTCTGAGTTGTGCAGATTGTGAAAGGAGACGGTGGGGAGGGAAAAGTCTGTGATACGGCCTGACGGCGAGGGGCAACAAGCGGAGAGACACTGAGAGTGCACTTATTGGGGAGTCTTGGGACAGACGGGGTTTTAAACTGTCAAAAAAAAGAAGAAAGGAGCAGAGATGGAAACTCTCCGTCAGCTGAGCGCTGAGAGCGAGAGAAGTTGTCCTTACGGTCACTCAGAGTTTAATCTCCGCTCAGTGGAAAGTTCTGATTTCGTCAGACTGAACCCCGGGCCTTATCTAAGTACCCTCTCGGTGGATGGATAGGATGGGGTGGAAAAAAGGAGAGAAGGCTGCAGGAGGAGGATTTGCAGACAATGACTCGCTGCCACAGGGGTAAAGGGGTTGAATGAAGCCGGGGGAAGACAAAGCCGGTAATAAGCTGGACATATGAGAGACAGAGAGAGGTTTAAGACCATGCAGGAGGAAAAAAAAGGGGCTGTGATGCTCTGCTCCCAGGAGTGTCCCAGAGGATGGAGCGGGCTTTTGCTGCTTCATTTCCCCTCTGTTCACCTCCTTGAGCAGTTCACACACGTTCATACGAGCCTACACAGCTCCCCCCAGAGGAATGCAAGCTTTTTACCTACAAAAGCCTCACCGTCTCACCCTCTCGGGTCCCCCCCCATCCCGTCCTTCCGTTTTGTTTACTTTGCTCCCTCCATAATGCAGGGATTAATTTCCCAAAGCCGATTTGAGCTGCGGCACGCTTGGGCAAAAAAAGAGCGGAGAGCCCAACTTTTGTGCTGAGGGAAGTTTCCCCTTCACACTAGCTTAGAGGTGGACCGCTCTCCCCCTCTTTTATGCTGCTCGCTTTAATCTTCACAGGGAGCGAGGGATGGAGGGAGGAGGAGAAGGAGGGAGAGGGCCCTCGACACACAGCTAGGGAATCCTGGATGTTTTTACAGAGGTGTCGTCTGCTTTCCTCCCCATGTGCCTCTTTGAGTCCATTTGCTTCTTCCTGCTGCCTCTTATACTCCCGGACTCGTATTTGTTCTTTTCCTTTCCAACTGGAAGGCGTTTCTTGTATTATGAGGTCATATCTTGTTGTGAGAATGTGTGGTTTGTGTAAAAAGACGTGTAATGCCCAGGGTGTTGTATCTCCTTTCATGCTCGTATCAAACGGAGAAAAGCAGCAGCATCCTCACATTTCAGAATCCGGCGCCTGCAAACTGGGACTGCAAGGAATAATCTTTCCACTTTCACTTTTAACTGATCTATCAAAGTTGGGATTCATATTCACAAGTTAATAACGTCATCGTTTTAGCACTACGGGTCGTGAGTTTTGCACTAGCATTCAATATTTCATTGTGAAGTCTGATTGTTTTTTATTTTTACTTAATTTGTATGAAGTTTACATCAGCAAACACCAATAAAACAACTGTAAAAGGGGATAAATTAATAAATAAAGATGTATATATGAACAAATCAATCAAAATCAATAAGAATATTAATAATGATAATAATCCACTCCAAAGTAAGACAACACGGGTGTCATATTTACTCTGGGAATGGATGCTGTATGATCTGAGTGCGTATATAGAGAGTGTAAAAGTGAGAGCTGAGCACCACTGGGTAATAAGATTCATTGTATTAATAAAGCCGTGACAGAACTCCATCGCTTAGTGAAGATGGATTTTTGGGGCTTTAATAAGTATGTCATTTGATAAAGGTCCCATACTTTTTCTTTTTAAATGTATTGCATGTGGGAAAGTTTCAGCCATCTGATGGTTGCACACTTTGAGGCTGCTGTATATAAAACATTATTTGAAGGCCTTAAACACGTCTTGAGCATAATCTTGATTTGAAAAAAAAAAAAAAGATGGATTTCACGTATAACTATCTACATTCTGCATTTTGAAACCCGATTTAATCTCTCGGAAGAATCCGCCCGTCTCCCCGTCCCAGTCTCATTTACAGCGAATAAACAGGCAAATTTGATTGGAGATTTACTCTCCGGCCGTGAGGAGCCTGATAATGTAGCGAGTAACTGCCCTCGCCACTGAGAAGAGTTACTGTGGGAGATGTTGTTTGCATACTAAGACATCACACTCAAACTAATAGCATTTATATTATTGTACCGCCAGGGATTAAGGATGCAGAGAGCAGTTGATTAGGACGACTACTCGGTTCATTTAGCGCGTGTGAAGCTGCTAAAACCGCTCAAGACCCAGAGCAGGCAGGAGTCAAGTGTCAAGGCTATTAGGATTTCATAATTTATATTATGTAGATTAGAGGCGACGGCTGCATTGAGATTTGATTTTGTATCTTATGTCTCAAATGGAACACTTTTGAAGCATTGCAATTACTTCACTTTTTAATTCAAATGTCTTCTTTTTCTAATTGTGCATCTACCTATTTGAATTAATGCATAGACATTTCTTTAGAGCCACCCGTTGATGTGAGACATGTAACCTTTTGTGTGTTTCCTCATCTCATCTCATTATATCTTGCAAGAAAAAAAAAGAAAAGAAATCACGATAGGCTCCTGATAATGGATGAGCCACATTTCAGTTCAAATGCTGCTAGCCGGGGTCTGATAAGCAGCATGTGGAAGAGGTGATGTTTGCCTGCGTGGGAGGTTTAGAAATCCGAAGCCAGCGATGGCTCCGAAACTCATTAAGTGTCAAACTCCAGTGCTCAACTCCAATAAGAATGTAATATAAAAAAGTATGGATTGCTACAGCAACTGTATGAGGTAAATCAAAAAAGATCTCATCCTCAAATGCAAGCCTATGTCATCAAACGTCCTGTATATGCAGATACACACACACACACACACACACACACACACACACACACACACACACACACACACACACACACACACACACACACACACAGGCAGGTTATAGTAGTTATGAGCAGGCACCGGAGCTCGTACATGGTGCACTCACTGCTACACACCCACACAGTTGCCCACAGCAATCCCACGCTAAGTTAATTTGCATTTACAATAATTTCCCATACGCTCGGTGCTAGTCTAAAGGTGGGCGTTTTGTAATAAAACATAAGTAATATAACCTCAATCCCGAAAGAGAGAGAGACACTTAATAAGTTTGCGTGGTGGAGAAAAAAGAGAAAAAACAACCACACAGAAGTGGTCTGGGAGAAGTAACCACGAGTTATATTCTGGTGGAAGAGGACGCAGGGCATTGACCTCATAACAAGTCCGAGTACAAGAAGCCTTGGTGGACTTGAGGGGAAATAGGTGAGGGAGCTCAAAGGGCTGTGGGTTCATTTCTTTGCACTGACTGACGTTAAAGGCTAGACAGGGAGTTTGATCGTTTGGACCCTTATACGCTTGAAAGTTACATCCATGTCTGTTCAGAATATCACCCTGATTATATCCTATTGCCTTTTGCGAGGTGAGTGTGACCTTTGACCCCCAAAATCTAGTCAGTTCAACCCCTCGTCCAGGTGAATGTCTATGCAAGATGTCATGAAATTCCCTCCAGGTGTTGCTGAGACATCGTGTTCACAGACAGGACAGCCGAAAACATAATGGGCCTCATTTATCAAACGAACGTACGACCGAAAACCGTGCGTACGACCATTTCCACGCAAACTTCGGCATTTATCAATTTGGACGTAAGCGGAAGCTGCGATCAGATCTCACGTCAGGTCTGAGCTCGTGTACGCAAATTCGAGTCTGTGGATTTGCGGTGCAGCACAGCAAAATCTGGCGTAAAATAATGAACAAACCTCAGCTGTCATTAAGCATAAGCAGTCACATATTTAGAACAGATCAAAACGGATTATTAAAACGAAAACATTTCTTTTAAAGCCCATGTTTTTACTGATACCACTTTCAAAAAATTAAACAATGGGATAAATAGCCTAAGATGACAACTAATTATTACACATTAAAATGTGAAAGAATCATAAATACAAGCAGAAATGTGTGTTTGCAAATTAACTAAAGGCAACAATGTGTAATTGTTTTTGTCCGATGGGTGTGACAGAACTGGAACAAAAATGAAAGCACCTGTTGAGATAATCATCGTTCCACTGTGGTTGGTCAGATGTTTATTCATTCCCCTATTTAAACAGATGCTTTGACAGTTATCAAGTCTTGATGATGGCAGACTTGCTTATTTTGGAGGAACAATACGCGCGTGTCAGACGTGAGCGCGTTTTCAGGGACCGCAGGGATCTCTGTGTCACCTCCACCACTTATGCCACAGATCGACTCCGACCCAATTAAGGAGGCAATTTTTTCCTCCGTCCCCGTCAAGATCAGGCTGGAGTCTGGTTGGCCTCCTCCAGTCTGCCTGATGCTGCGATGTTTAAACGCAGCAACGCGTTTCTTGGTGGCCAGCTTCATATCCGACCATTTTTTCTTGACCTAAATGTAAAGAATTGTTTTGATCAGTTAGCAGACATAAGCTTTTAGGCTGCGGATGAAAAGATTCATTTAAGTCGTTAGGCATGGGTTAAGTTATTGAGAATTATATTCAAACCTCAGCTGGAGTCCGTTCCTCTACGGCAACGCTGTTGACTGCCTCCGTTATCTTTTTTGTGAGCCCCTTTTATGCCACCCTTCAGGCTGCCAAAAAGCACTGTCTTGTTGTGTTCCACCTCCGATGTCAGGATGCCGATCTCCGTGTCAGAAAAGTTTCTTTTCTTACCCATGTTTCGTCTCTCCATGTTTGACCTCAGTGGGCGAGGCCTCCGAAACAGGAATATTTATGGGCGTAACATGTTAATGACGATCGAATTCAGCCGCCGCATTTATCAAGGCCCGCTCATTCGTACGCTGAGATTGGTCAGATACGAACGTTTCATAAATCGCACGTGTGTCCTGTCGTAAGACCAAATCTGCGCTCAGATCTGCGCCCGTTTTCACGCAAGATTGATAAATGAGGCCCATTGCCTCTAGCTAGAGCAGCGTGGTTAAGTATGTGATTTCTTAAAAACGTCATATGGTATGTCAATATCGTGCACATGTAGCACCTTTGGTCCTGAAGTTTAGGTTAAGTGGATATCACATCGCTCTAGGTCCGATAGGAGTCGCAGCAGGCTGTTACTCACAAAAAGGAGTGGGTGTGGTTTCATTTGAATAGGTGACACAGAAATAACATTGACAGCTTAGTCGTAATATCATTTACCAAAATAAGGCACCACAAAATAAAAAACAAAATAAGAGTCCACTGTAGCTGACTTCAACTCAATGACATTCAGTTGTGAAAGGGATCCAAAGTGTGTGTTCTGTATCAATATCCACTCAATTCTTTCGTCCTCAATCTCTACTGTAACCCGGGTAGATGAAGAGTGTATCTTATCTGTTCTCCGGAGTGTGATTCTGATGATCTGGAGACTCCAAAGTAGGTTCTGGGGCTGACCACACCGCATCTCCACCTACGCAGAAAGTGCAAAGTTGTAAGGATCTTCAACTGATTCTGTCTCAGTTTCTTATGAGATCTCAACATTTTCTCAGTTCTAGGCATGAAATATATTACCAGGCATCAAGGCAATACACACACACACACACTACATGAATTATACTATATTTTTACAGACACATGACTTGTGCATCCTCTTTAAACTCTCTGACTTATCAAGTTTTAGCTATTTAAAGCCACCTTTTTAACATTTAACTCCAACATCAAACTAATTATTTTTTTTTATACACAATAGTGCATTTCTCAAACATTAAATATACCACACCTTAATGCTACTGTTGCCCATGGCAGTGGCTAACACAAAATTAGTCATTCAAATGGCATAAAAATAAACGAAATGCATCTTCTCCTGGCAAAACGTGTAACTTAGCTTCAACTCAGCTTTAACATGAGCTAAGTACAACCAAATTAGCAACTCAGCTAGCGATTAGCATGTCGTGGTCCGCGTTATCTACGCCAGCGGTTAGCATCTACGCTAGCGGTTAGCATGTCACGACCGCGATTTGTGTTAGCGATTAGTGTTAGCATAAAGCTTGCGATCTTCTCTCAAGCAATCAACTACAACATAAAGCGCACGAGAGTCGTGGGAAAACATAGGACACCGTCTTGTAACATCTATTGAGTAACATAGACCAACTTAAACTAAGTTAATAGCCTAGTCCTTCAGAGTAACTAGCGAACAGTCGGCTAACAGTCTGCTAACTCATCAGAGCACGAAGCATGAATATCAAGCATGAATTCTCATAAACCTTCCGGCTCACAGCTTATCGGGACGAACCCTGTCTGAGATACCGGGTCTGCCTGCGGACGTCTTTGCTTAATTATCCTTGGTAATCTGCTACAGTTTGCTTCATGTTTTTTTTCAGAGGAATATGCGTCGCACAACTGGTGTGGACTTTTTCGCGGGTATCTGACTTCCACAAACACCCATGGAGAAACACTGCACCCTACCGGGGTGGAGGTGTACTGAGAATGTCTAAATAACATATACAGGGTTGGTGACCTGATTCTTTATGCAGGCTACACACAAATTAATAAAAACATCATAATTTATTATGTTTATGAAAAAACTCCTATACAAGGAAATATATATAAATATGTCATAAAAAATCATTCATAATATTGTTTGCCTTGAAAAGTCATAGTAATGTATACCATTAGAAAAGTCTTAGTTAGTAGCATATGTCATTAAAAGTATTAAAACCATATTCCATAAGACCATAAGTCCATAGTTACAGAATTCGCAACAATGCTGTTATCATGCTATTTAAATTTAAATTTAATTGTAAATTCCATAGCAGAACTCAGTGATGTCACATTGCTGGAATATGACAGTGTCACAGAGATCTGTCTTTTTGTGCTGAGTATAATTGTATTGTGTAGGAAAGAGTACTTCCCACCACACGTTTCTATCAATGAAATGCCTTTTTTCACTAGTGACCAAATATCAGTTCATACCCGCCGCGGAAGCGCCGCGATTAGCCGTGTAGCGGAGCCCGCTTCCTTTCGGCGCCCTTGTTGAGCGATAGTGTAGTTCACACCAGACGCGAAGCACGTCCCGCGCCGTGAGGCGATCATTTCGGTGTCTGCTCTGTTTTTTTTTTTTTTTTTTTCGCGAGACGCAAGCGATCGCGTCAATTCTGGCAGGAAGTCAAACAAAGAAACACGAGATAATCCGGTCAATTTTCAAAATAAAAGCAATTTTCAAAATAAAATACCGCCTTTGACAAATGTACAAACACAAATGTGTGTATTTAAACTCGCACTGGGAAACAGGAAGAGAAATAGATTTAATAAATGTGAATAGTAGATGCAGCCCAGTGTGGTAATATGTACAATATTTTGTAGATTATCCAAAGAGAAAGTGAAAACACTTGCGGTTCATTTCTTTTCAGTTTCATTTATTTTCTGTTTCAAATCAATAACTGATCATCAGTTGACTTATGGATTTGTGTGTTCCTCTTTGCAGATTCACATCGGAAATTTTTACAACAACAAACACCGTAATTCCTGAGTCTCCAGGAGAAATTGGAAGGGGTGAGAGCCCTTTGTCTCCTGGGGACTACAACTTGCCCAAGACCTGGAGGGTGCCTGAGCGAAGGGATGAGAACCCTTCGTCTCGTGGAGGCATACAACCTACCGACACCTGGAGGGTGCCTGAGCGAAAGGGTGAGAGCCCTTTGTCTCCTGGGGACTACAACTCGCCCAAGACCTGGAGGGTGCCTGACCGAAGGGATGAGAGCCCTTCGTCTCGTGGAGGCATGAAATATTCCGACACCTGGAAGGCGAGCAGGCTGAGGGGTGAGAGACTTCTGTCTGCTAAAGTCCACCGCCCATTGGTGGCCTGGATGGAGCCCCCTCGGTACTGCAACTCACCCAAGACCTGGAGGGTGCCTGAGCGAAGGGGTGAGAACCCTTCGTCTTGTGGAGGCTACAACCTACCGATACCTGGACAGTGCAAGAGCAAAGGGATGAAAGCCCTTCGTCTGACTCAACAAATATCTGGACAGTGCCCGAGCGAAGGGATGAGAGCCCTTCGTCTCCTGGAGACTTCGACCCTCCCAAGACCTGGACAGTGCAAGAGCAAAGGGATGAAAGCCTTTCTTCTCATGGAGACCGGAAACCGAGTCAAAGACAAATATGGGAAGATGAAAATATCACATGTACATTGGAGTCAGATGGAGAGGACAAAGAAAGACAGGATCATAACGAGAGGCTAGCCGAGATCCTCGTGTACCGTTTACAAGAAAACAAGAGACATAAAAGAGAAACGAAGGAGGAGAAAACAAGAAAGAAAATGGAGAAGAAAGAGAGAGAAAGGCAGAGGGAGGAGGAGAAGAGAAAAAGACAAAAAATTGAGAATGAAAGACAAAAAACAGAGAAAAGGGAGAAGGAAATACAGAAGCTGGAGAAGAAGGAGGAGAAAAAGAGACAGAGGGAGGAGGAGAAAGGGAGAAAAAGACAGAAAATGGAAGAGGAAAAGAGACAGAAAATGGAGAAGAAGGAAAAAGAAAGACAGAAAAAGGAGGAGAAGGAAATGCAGAAGAGGGAGGGAGAGAATCAGAGGACCAATGCTGGTCTGTTTCCAAGTCTGTGCATGGTGATCTGCATTTAATAAATTGTATATTATTGTATATTAAACCTGTGTTCAATTACTTACTCGAGATAATGTTTTAATTGTAAGAAAGTAATGAATCAAAAGAGTTACCACAAACAATGCCATATTATAGTATGTTAGCACAAGGAGAAAACAAAAGCATTTGCTCATACTGAACATTTTTTTAATAACACGTTTCAATATTGCAACAGCCATCAGGTTTTCTTCTAACAGGTAAAAATCATCAAAAAACTAACGAAAAAAGAAGATTTTTTTTTTCAGTTTTATATTCCAAACACCAGAGTTTCTTGGCTATGGCCCTAAGTTCAAACAAATAAAACCCTTACACAGTGAGCATATATTATATTCAACACGTTGTTCTTGAAACAAATTATAAAAATAGATTTAGAATTTTCAAATACATATTTACAGTATTAAACATATATCATAATGGTCACAGTAACAGAGGAGGAGAGGGGAGAGTTTCATTCATCGTGGTGACGAGGTCCAGTCTGTTGTGTGTTTGTGTGTGTGTGTCTTTGTAGTCCTGTGTGTGTGTGTGTGTGTGTGTGTGTCAAAGAGGACCATCAGAGTGTCTATCAGATATGTTAACATGTGCGTGATTACATCTAAAATGACATGAGTTGATCTAATTTGACAAAATGGTTACAGTGAGAAGGAGAAACAACAAAAAACAAACAAATTTTGTACGAAATACAAACCAGTTACACATTCCAGTCAAAAAAATATAAAAAAAATGGATGTACCTTCCATCGTGAAAATGTCTGATACTCAAATAATGCCCCGATGAACTCCCGTCTTCAAGTCTCCAGCATTGAAACAGGTCAGAAAAGGCGAGGGGGCGGATCACTGTACAGAAAGAACCTTTGAGGAATAATCTGGGGGGTGAAAAGTGCAATCACGTTGAATGGCAGAGCATGATATCAACAGCAACGTAGAATGAACCATGATAATCAAACAGCCACAGAGAGGGGAAGAAAATAAAAAAAAGTCCATTTGACATTCTTTAATACTGTATCCATACTGCAAAACACACACGCTGTAATATGAACAGCCAATCCAACGATGACGGACTGAAACTGGAAGTGTTCAAGGATACACAGATACTGTGTCCTCTCACTTCCTGTGTACAAACTTGTTCAGATAGAATCAATCATATCATAAATCAACAAACACACAAAGAAAACATGGACAAATAAACGTCACCTCTTCAACTTAAATAAATATGGATGAGTATCTGAAGCGTTCTCTATACGGAGTATTAAACACGGTCGTGAGAGAGGCTTTGGATGACACCCGGCAGGCTCAATAAAAAAGAAAAATGCCTTTAAATGCACAAAGAAAACAACTGGACATGAATAATATAAAGGAAGTTATTATTGAGAGCAGCGAAAACAGACGACGTACAACAAAATGAATGAACAATCACACGCGTTTTCAACCTTTCCCATCCTGCAGCTTTAGTTTAACCATCAGTAGCCCCGAAGGGAAATAAAAAAACTACTTAAAAAAACAGGTTGACCTTCCTGAAAGTACAATATATCATCATCACACAGAACTTCCGTAGCCGTGTTCATCCCATCAGCACGCTTCACCGGAGCCCTTGACATGTGGACAGCACAGTCTCCTTAAGCTACTGTTTGTTTTTTATCATCCAGAAATGTTCCTTTACCTTCTGACATGAGATCAGCTCTGACGTACGCTGATGACATTCGGGTAAATCAGTTCCTGTTTGTGAAATCAGCTGTGCCGGTCCCGAGGGGGACTTCTGATCCAAGGCCAGTACAATCCAGTCTGGCTTTGGCGACATAGTGTTTTTTTTTTAGTAAATCAATAATGTGGTAAAGGGAAATTCCACCCAAAATGTTGCACTAGTTCATAACCGGCGTGTTTGTGGCGCAGTACTGTTCCCTCCCTTCCTCCTGCTCAGAGTTCAGAGGTCAGCTCATCTCAGTGTCTCTGCGCACTGATCCAGAATCAGCTCTTGTCTGAGCGGCTTCGTAGAAAAAAGGAAGGAAGGAATCGAGGAAGGCATGAGGAAGCGTGGGAAGGAGGAGTAGATAGAGTGCAGTTGGCTGAGAGATCTGCTCGTCGTTTCTCCGGTTTGGAAGAGGTCTCCCTCGCTCTCCTTTTCACCCCCCCTATCATCCGTCTGCACACGCGTCTGGGTCTGCAGCAGCAGCGGCGTGAACTCAGCCGTGGTCGCCGCTCGTCAGACCTGCACGCCGCGGCCGTGCATTTGGATGACCTGGGCTCTGAGGGTCTGGATGGCAGCCAGGATCAGCTTCTGGTGCTCCAGGGAAGTGATGCCAAGACTAAGTACGTCTCTGTGGACCAAGAAATAATGAAAACATGAGAATCATTGACTCTGTGACTTCAATTAAATTAAATATGTTCACATTTTCTCTTTTAATGCCACTGAATAATTGTCTCCAAAGTCAAGATTTTTTTGCCCCCAAAATATCTTCACAATTGAGAAGCGACGATATTGAGCTTTTCTTAATGATCTGTTCTCTTATTATCTAGCTTAGCCACCTCCTCTAACACAAGGTCACCGCTTGTGTAACGCCACTTACTGTACGGTCATCCGTGCCACAGACTCCAAGTAGCAGTATCCTGCAGCGGTGAAGTTGTCCTTGTACCGGCCCATGTCCACCGCGTCCAGCCACTCCCCCACCGAGTTAAAGGCCGGGAAGGAGGGCAGAGGTCGCTCCGCTAGCGTGATGGATGAACTCAGGGTTCTGGAGACGAGGAAAAAAGGGTTTGAATGCTTGGAGACGGCACGTTTGTAGAAACACAGCCCACACATTCACCACCACCACTACCTGCGTGCCAGTGTGGAGGAACCGATGCCGTCGGGGGAGCGGATGCTCTTGCTGAGGGCTGAGTGGATCTGGCTGAAGCTGGGCCTCTCCGTCCTCTCCTTCTGCCAACAGTCCAACATCAGCTGGTGGAGATGAGGAGGGCAGTTAACCGGAGCCGGCAGCCTGAAACCGTCCTCGATGGCCTTGATCACCTGCAGGCCAACAAAAACAGCCATGTGCTTGAATCTGTGTGACTCTTAGTGCAGGACAGAGGGATAGCGAATAAGTTTTGTCCTACTTAAAAAAGTTGAGTAAGGTATTTAAAGCCTTTTTTTCTCTTTACAGTGGCTTAGTCGCCAAGAATAGAAGCTTTTTGGACAGTGTAGGTCCTACTCGGATAAAAAAAAAGAAGAGAAAAGTGCTGCTGCTTTCATTTTCTCTTGTCACTAATTACGCCACCTACAAGGTTCCACTGCATTGTTTTTAGATAATTGAACATATTTTTAGGCAGCGCCCTTTTAAGGTCACCTTGCTAGCAAGCAAAATAAAGTGAATTTCACAGGGAAATATTGCAAACCTAAACATTATGAGCTGAATGCAAATCTGCAGTAATGTCTCGACTAAAACGACAGAAAAAGAAAAAAGAAAAAGAAAGGAATCTTTGTCTGTGGAAGTTCACTGAACAGGATATTCACTGTCTCAGTGTCACTTCACAGGATATTTGACGGGGAATCACAATAGTTGGGCTGCTATCAGCGGAATATTTTATTCAAATTTTAATTTCCTATAATACAATATATTGTAAGCCTGTGAATAAAATAAAGAAAAAAATAGGAGAAATTACCGAGATGAAACAAACACACCGCGAGGGTTTTCTTATACCTGATCCGCTCTAAAAAGATAAGCCGCTAAATAACGAGTCAGAGGAGAGGATTCATCTCAGCTCAGCACTTTTAATGGAACGCTGTCTTCAAACAGCCGAGCATGAGAGCCTCCTTCCAGGCTTCCTCAGTGTTCCTCGCTCCTCCATCAAACTAACGTTGTCCCCATTCAAAAGCCATTCGCCGTAACACCTCACGAGAGATTTCCTCCTGTATCACTCTGAGAAACACAATCTCCTGAAAGGAGGAAATAGTCAGAGCATAATCACAAAAAAAAAATGACACCTATCAGCGGCATTATTTCCTAAAACGCTCTTTCTTCTCCCTGCCTGCCCACGTGCTGCCGCCGCCGCCGCCATCCTCCCGGCCCCTTAAGCTGCTATCTCACTAAAGAGCATTCATAAAATGCTTTGCAGCATTTGACATTTTCCATTTAATCAAAGCGGGTAGGTAAAGGGCACAAAGGATCACAGGTGGACAGGCCGACCCAACCATTCTGTTACGATATAATGTATCAATTTAAAGTGGATTAATATCCCTGGCGCTCTACAAGCTTGACCTTTGGCCTCTGAAAGTGGAAAGTTTGATAATATGAACAAGGTTTACAGGAAACTTTTTTTTCTCCTGCTTTGTGAAAAGGGCACCGGGGAGGAAAGAAGGGAGCTATTCTCACGCCCGCTGAATAACTCATGCATATTCATTTTGGACATTCAAAAGAAGGGAACATGCTAATAATCCGTTGCTTTTTTAACTTTGCACCTGCGTGAATAAAGCAGCCGCCGCGTTACGTCCTGATGACAGTCATTGGAGCGGCTTTTTGGACACGATGGCCGGTGATAATTCTTAAAATGATCCTTTTTAAACGCCCGGGGGGTGTTGTCGGCTTTAATGAAAGGCAAAGTATAGTCACAAAGAGGATCTTTTAAGCAGATTTGCATCATGCTTTCAGCTGCACTTTTAAAGCACCATTTCCTTCAAAACATTTTTAAAAATATCGTTTTTTGAAGGACAAAGAGGAAAAGCGACTTCGAAATGATAGGTTTCTAGTCGCAAGCGGCGGGGTCCTATCGACTGGTCGATCTCTTCAACCCTCAAATAGCAAGCCCTTTACATTTACATGAAAGAGGATTTTTTTTTCCCCCCAAAAAAAGGATTTTTAACACTTTCAAGAGCAGGAAGGCACTCGGGGGGGAACAGGCGGGGGGCAACCGGAAGGGGGTCAACGCGTCCTTAAGAGAAAACAGGATCGGTCATGGAGCTGATGCACACTAAAAGAGGGGGGCTTAGGCCCTGCAAAAGCTTTCAGAGGTAGTGTGGCTTCTTGGCTTTCTTTTAATAAGATCCAAGCTGGGCATGGATATAGAGTTCATTGATAGAGGGAGGTGAAAGTGAGAGAGGGAGACTGGTAAAGTGCAGATATTCTATAAAAAAGGAAAAGAGAGGGGGATATAAAGGACATGACTGGGGAGATTAATGGAAAGTAGCCTCCTATCTCTAAGCTGTCCTCTCTCACACACACTTACGTCCTGGTTGCCCATATCCCAGTAGGGTCTCTCTCCATAGGACATGACCTCCCACATGACAATGCCGAAGCTCCAGACATCTGAGGCCGAGGAGAAGCGATGGTACTGGATGGCCTCCGGAGCGGTCCACAGCACCACGCTCTTCCCACCATGCTGCAGGAGGAGACGGCGAGAGGAGTTCATAGAAGCTTTAATATTCTCTTTGAACGGCTTCCGAACATATTCTCAGGAGATCAAAAGAATCTTTAGAGGAGAGAGTTCACCTTTAGTGGAACCCAAAAATATCCCAGGAAATAAAGCGCCAAAATGGTTATTATTTTTTTCCCCTGAAAGCTTAATTATGGCCTCAGCTGAACCTGACATGTGTTAACTCTGGTTTGGTCCAAGGCTCATTAAAACTATCACCTGTACATGAGCGGGCTTGTTGCCACTTTGAAAGGCATTAATTAGGATCGCAGGATGGAAAACACAGAATGGTTTTCACCAAGTCTATAGTACACGACACATTACAATGCATTTGATTTTTGATTTATAAGCTGAAGTATCATAAGACTTCATAACTGCTGACTTTAATCTCAGAATTCTGACTTTAAACAACTTTAAATTTAGAACAAAAGAGTCACATGTGACCCCGATCCTCTTCCGTAATAATCCTGTTATAAAGCATTCATGTGATTAAGTTACTCTAAGTCATTGTTTACTTGAACTCAAGTTAATTTCACAATGTGTTGCTGTTCTTGCATAGATTGACTATTATTCTATATTGTAGAAAGAGAGATTTTCATGTCTTTTTATTTATTTATTATAGTGTTATAATAATAGTGTGAAGGTATTCTGTTTTCAGAAGTTGTGCCTTTAAACAATCCGTCAGGATTTCCTTGCAGTTTGTGAAGTTACAGTTTTAAATTTAAAACGTCCTAAATGTGTGTAAAGCATGTAGAAAGAGTGACTGTGTTGTTCTTACCAGTGTGGTGTAGATGGCCTCTATCTTGTCCTCCTGAAGGGGTCTGAACCCAGAGACCTTGCAGCCCAGACTGGAGTTAACCAACACCTGACGGAGGCAAAACATCCTGATTAGCTTCATTCCATTTAGAGAGGAAACCATCTCAGTGTAACTATCGCCGCCCTGGTGGGCAGAGCTCATATCACCCACGGGACAAATGATTGTTTACAAGAACAAATTCTTCATTTCCCATGACGTGACCACTACATCTGTGGGTTTTCTTTTTTTTTTTTTTTTTTTGGACAGATTTCATCTATTCATCTTCGGCTTCACGCGTTGCTTCAGATTGTATCCGCTCACCCCCATCGCCCCCCATCGCCTCCTCCCACCTGCTCCCTTACCTTGTGCGCGGCCAGCCGTTTGTGGATGAAGCCCATTTCGGTGAGGTACTTCATCCCCGACGCCACGCCCGTCAGCATATCCATCAGCTGCATTACACTCAACTGGCCTTCGTGCTTCTGAGGTGACGCGAGGCGAAAGGAAAGGAGGAAAGAAGACGGACAAGGGGGCAAGAACAGGGGGAGGAGGTTAATGGAAAAGGGAATGGAAGGAGAGAGGAGAATGTAAGTTGAGAGCATATATAGTATGTATGTTATCCAAAAATCTGTTACAATACAATGATGTGCTCGCTGAGCTGCATCCCTTTATTTGGCGGATGAAAACAAACAGGCCATTAATTCATATCATTAGAAACCACACGGTGGTGGTTCACGGAGCAGAGGGGCACCATAACAGTTTACAGAAGCTTACAGCACAAACACTCCATTTGTGCTGTTAATTATGGTGCATTTTCCTTATTACTGTAATAAGCACAAGTATCGCCGCCCCAGGACTGCACCATAATAATAATTATAATAAAAATAGTGGATTTAAGGATCGTTAGAACAAAATGCCTCGTTTGTGAGAAACGGCTCCAAAATAAGGCGATAACGACGAGGCTCAGTATCGTTAGATATGAAGACAATATGCAAATGAGGTGAGAAAAAAAAACACGCACCCTCAGGAAGGAGTCCAAGGCTCCGTTGGTCATGCTCTCCACGATGATCATCATGGTGTTACCTGGAGAGAGACAAAGAGAGCGGGTGAAACCGGGGGAACGGAGAGAATCAAAGGGGGGGTGGGGGGGTAATAGAGACAGAGACACAGGGAGGGAGGGGGGGAGGGGACAGAATAAAGTGAGTCTAGTCCAGTTGGCAGCATGGAAGGCATCGTGCAAAGCCATTCCTCACCCAGTGAACTGTGGTGAAGCCGGGAGAACCTGGGTGCTGCCCCGGCTGTCTCAGCAAGTTTAACGACCCTCAAACACACACACACACACACACACACAAACAGAAACACACACTGTGCCCAAGCACAGATGGCAGGCATCCAGCAGTGCTACCGAGTGGAGGAGGAGGAAAATGAGACTGCAGCAGTCTGAGAAACAATGAGAGAGGAGGAGTGGATTATGGGAGAGTCTAATAAACCTTCATGTAAACCACCGAGGAGACAAAGATGTGTACAGAGATGTACGTTACAAAAAAAAAAGTAGAATTTGGCTTTTGTTCGCCAGTATTACGGGGCGATCGGAGAGACATTTGGAAAAGTCCACGACAACAAGAGGGAACTGTGAGTCGGCACGCAGACGCTGCCATAACACGGCAGCCGATGGTGTAATTAATGCGAGTTGGAGAGCGAATCGGTGGGGTTTAACTGTGTGTTGGTGGGTTGATCGAGGGCCGAGGATGACAGATACATTCAGTTACAAACAAGGACCTACTTATAAAGGATTATATCATTCGTTGTTAGGCGACTACGTGCTTTAAAACACTGTATTTGAGGTTGATGTGATGCTGAAATGCAGAGGGAGGAAAAACACAAAGTCATGGTTGCGAGTCGTCATTTGAACACTTGTTGAAAAGCAAGTTATTTACTGTTATTCTGCTGTTATGAACTCAAACAGGTTGCCGGAGCAGCCGATGAAAATGGAAATATCCACTCTCACATATATAGCCAATCATGCTTGATAAAGTTCCCTATAGACCCTCATCTTTATCATTGTGTGCTGAAATAACAACTGACAGTTGAATGCAGGTGCAGGTGGACATAGTGGTTATAATAATAATATTTAAAACATATGATCAAATTCCAAAATTATTATCAGAAAAAGTACTTTTACTTTTGATACTGAGTACATTAAAGCTGGTCATACTCTGTACTTTTACTGACTGTATAAAGGATTCAAAACGCAGGATATTTACTTGTAATTGAGTATTACATTGTGTTATTTGTATTTTTACTTCAGTAAAGGATCTCACTGCTTCTTCCACCCCTCCATATCATCCTGGTTTTGAGGTGGTGCAAAAAAATGGTGGCTCATGAAAGCAAACGAGCATAGAAAGGTAGAAAGGAAAAGAAGGAAGCTTTTTTCATTCCATTTTTTTCACAAGGCCTTGAATTATGAAGATTAGTGAGGAGGCTCTTTGCAGGTGGGCGAGGTCTGGCGGAGGGGATGGAAGAGAGTTGATTGGGAATCTGGTGGGGGGTAAGTGATGTAAAGCAGGTGATTTGTACTCTAACAGAATGTGTGTGTGTGTGTGTGTGTGTGTGTGTGTAAATGTACTGTTTGTGTGCACACGTGTGATTTCATGCCAACTGAGGAGGCAAGCAAGCAGGTGTACTTTTGTGTGTGTGTGAGTGAGTGTCAATGATTGGCACTACCTTTGTATGTGTGTGAGTGAGCATGGAAGTGCATTGTGTGTGTGTGTGTGTGTGTGTGTGTGTGTGTGTGTGTGTGTGTGTGTGTGTGTTTGTGCACGTGATGGTGGGAGAGATTGGAGTGGATCTCAGTGCCCCGCTGGGTCTCTAGCACCAATTACTGTACCCTGCACATCTGCTGCCATCCTACTGAGCACAGAGTGTGTTCGGGCACTGTGCCCACACACACACACACACACACACATCACACTGAGCATCACTGCGGCACTAACAAAAACTTCACAAACTCTTTACAGCTTTTCCCTTCACCTGCCATTCCCATTAACCTCCACCTCATCTTCTCCTCCGTCTCTCATGCCTCTTTCCTCCGTCTCCTCCCTCCATGTTTTTTTTTTTCCACCTCCTTCCATCCTGTTTTTTCGCTCTTGGACCTCAATTGCTATCCGTCAGCGGAAAATGGTCCTTGATGTAGCCGGGCTGCTGCTACGCTACTCTCCAACCCTTTTTTCTTCCTTTCCGTCCGCCCTCTTATATGCTGCGAGCGTTGACCCCCTCCATGTGTGTGATATTGAAGTGGTGGGAGTATCGCGGTGCTCGTCACATTCCTGTCTTCTCCTGTCCATGCTCAAATTCCACTTCTTCTTTTTTTTACCCCATCTCTCGCCAGTTATCAGAAGGGGGTACTGAAATGGTCAAAATTCCCTTGTTTACTTGCATCCTGCTTCCCTTCAGCCTCACTTCCCTTTTCCCATCCCCTCCTCCTTGGTAATGGAGGTGGTGAACCCTTTAAGACACTGGAGGTGGTCCAAATGCCCATTTCCTCCTTTGATTCTTGGACACTCAGGTATTTTATCCTTCTGTCCTTCTGCTCGTCTTCCTCCCAGACTTTCCCTCTCTGCTCCCCCCCCCCCCCCCCCCCCCCTTCTTACCGGTGGTGATGACGCCCTCCAGCCGGATGATGTTGGCGTGGTCAAACTGCCCCAGGATGCCAGCCTCGCTGAAAAAGGAGCGCCGCTGTTTGTCCGAGCAGCCGGCCCTCAACGTCTTTATGGCCACCGGCAGCTCTCTCTTACTGGGGAGCTTCAGGCAGCCGCGACACACCTCCCCAAAGTCGCCTGTAGGGGGAGGCAGACAAACAAAGGTCACGATCCCTTACTGATGGATGAAAAACCAGAGATAGATCGAGGCTAAAATGAAAGTGAGAAGGAATGAATGGTGGTGGTGGGGGGGGGAGGAGGTTGGAGCTGAATCCGATGGAGAAACACAAAGAGGAAGAGAGATGACGCAAATGAACCGACACAATTGAGAGAGAGAGAAACGTGAAATACAAAGGGATCAAAGGGAGATCAAAGATGGGACAGGGTGCAGGTGAAACGGTGGGACATCAAGTGCAGCCAAGGCAAACGGTGGAGCTCCGTTCTGGCAGATCAGTAAGTTGCCGGACTGATTGCACGGGTTTAACCAATTTGTCTCAAAAGTGCAAAAAAAAGAAGAAGAAGAGTTGCCTCAAGAATACTGCAGCTGTGGACGGCCCCGACTCCGCTGCCTTTGCTTTGCCTTTTCCACATTTCACAATAGAAATGGAAGCATGGTTAACAATGATTCTGCTTCTGATAGAAGAGAACAAAAAGGACTCCTGCTGTGCAATGCATTCATATTTATTAAATCTTTCTAAATGTGATGCTCATATCATGAAAATCAGGGTTTTCTTGGATTGGGCTAGAGGTTTATGCCTTAAAATCTCAGCTTTTGCTGCTTCGAATACTAAATTGCAGAAGTATCCCATTAAAACTCCTGCTTTGTTCCCATGCGCCGTACAATCCATTACCTGTGTGCACAATCCTCTCGATCTTGATACTGGAGTTGTCCAGCTCCTTGGCAAAGGCGTGCACGGCCTGCAGCAGGTCCTCGCAGGTCTCCGGGTCGATGTAAGTCCTCCGTGTCGGGATCTTAACTGAACACACAAACAATACAACAGAAGACATAAGTTCATAACCCCAAAACCCAAGTGAAGTGACAACACGGACAGTAAACTGTTAATTAACACAACAATGGCGGCTATAAAGCGCTTAGCACAGATGCTGCAATAGTAGCAAGTGTTCTTCCTGTGTCTTTGGACATTTGTTGATATGTAAATGAGGTGAGAAAATACCATGTTTTGTTATCTTTAAAAAAAATGATGCTTCACTATATAAAAAAATATTGAGTAAAAAGCAGAAACTGTTTTCTTTTTTAAAGAAAAGGTGTTTTCACGTTTATATAACAGCTTCTCCTGTTGACTGTTGCTTCACTTCCCTGTACTTTCCTTCCAAAAGTCCTATTTTCAACTACAGAAAGCCAGCAGGATATAAGAAACAGTGTCTCTCTGTCACTTTATCTATATAAAGCTTGAACAGAGGGGGAGCCTCGACCAATCAGATTCGATTATGTAAATTCCCACTCTAGACGTTCCATTGTCCGTAAAATCAACAGGATGCTTGTCTGCTCAAAGAAACACATAAAACACATTCGGATTGAGATTCCATGAAACTGTGTATGAACAAACAGAAAGCCAGCCGACTGGATGTCTGCTCGTGGAGGAGTTGGTATCTCTGACTCCTTCAACAAAGGATTTCTCCCCGTATGATTGTTGAATATAGACCGAAACGCTGCCTCGGAAAGAAGCCTTTGCTCTTTGATCCAAAGACTGAAATCAATAGTTTTACCATTGATCATGTATCAGATCTTCTGCTATCAAACCTGACTACACCTGTAAATCTACTTTAAACATCTCAGTCTGTCACGTTCAGCCCGTTATCTGTTCTTATAATAACGACACATAACCCCAAATAAAATAACAAATACTTGGCCAGCAGCTGATTATTTTTTCTCTTTCTTTTAAAAGATGCTAAATGCTTCCGTTTATGTATTCATAACTAGTCTAATTCAGCGTTTTTGTTCAGTTTTGACCTTGCAAACTCCAGAGGGAGGGAAAAACCCCAGATCAAAGGCTCCGAGTGCTCAAATCTGACTTTGGGTTTCCTCCACGCGGCTTTAGTCAGATCACAGGGCTCTTCCATGAGGCGTTTTGTCTTTTCTGCTTGCTTCAAATGTTATCTCACTCAACACACATATGCAAAATAACAGAACACACACAAACACAATATAATAATCTTCAGGCACAAATTGGGACGGGACATAATAGACAGTAAAATGCCTCGGCAGGGAAACCTTGGAGCGCCGCGGTGCTTATAGTGCTGCTTGTTTGTCATTTCAGAGTTTAGTTTTGGTGTTTCCTGAAAAATAATGACATCTTTTCCTCATAATGTGACATTTGATAAATAGCCAGAAGTATAAATTCATTGTGGGCTTTACAACTGTTAACAACCGTTATTATTAACGTTAACCAGGGCTAAATCTTTCCACAGAACATCTTCTGTGACACTAATGAGACAAAACAATTGCAAATTTCGGCTGACATTTGTAAACTGCTAGTGATATTGACCGTTTATCTGTGGGCAAGAAAACAAAAGCACTATTTCTCAATGAGCCTCTTGTTTTCTTTATCAACTGCCAATTGTATTTACCCAACGCTAACAACTAGCAAATAAACTAGGCAGCAGATAGCCAATAACCATTAACCGGTGGACCATAGTTCTCAATTAGATGACCTTTGACCCCATTTACTGCATGTTAAGGCTCATCTTCCAGGAAAAGGGCCAGGTAGTTTTCCCAAAAGCCGAGCCGAGGCTCTGAAATGTGATTACAGCTCCAGATCGACTTGAGGGATCCTATACTGACTGCCTCATAACGGCTTATTGATCCAACACACACACACACACACACACACACACACACACACTTGCTTGTGTGCACAAACACACTCACGGATACAGTACGTTTGAGCACACACACACACACACACACACACACACACACACACACGATCGACAAAAAAAAAGCCAAAAGTTCAATTATGAAGCAAATCAAAGCTTTTCCACTCAAGGCCAGGGCTGAGTGGAGGATCGAAGGCTCTTTTCTGTCAAATAGGACTTTCAAACACACTCTTGTATCTTGCAACCAGCATGCAGACACACACACACACACACACACACACACACAAGACGGGGTGCTCACATGCCTCATATAAACGAGCAATATTGGCTGAAAATGGCTGCAAACGCTCAGATGCACGTATGACACATTCTCACACACACACACACACTCACACTCACACACACACACACACACACACAGACGTGCACGCTTCATTGACTCTGGGGCTGATTAGTTTCAGGGTTAACTGTGTCACTGCCGTGAGCGATTGAGGGGAAACTAAAGCACATTCACGCTTGGCTGCATCATCTTCAGTGGACCGCTGAGTGAGTGAGTGAGCCCCCCCAACCCCACCCCCAAAAAAGTGTCATTTATAAACAAAAAGCCCACAAGCTCTTCATCTCTCTCTCTTACGCGTGATCCAACTCCAGCTGAGATCTAAATGCGGTCCATTAATGGAGATTTGCAGATGAGTCTGGACCCGTTCCTCCACCTCCACGTTTCTGGCTCACACACTCCGACACACGACTGCAGTTCTGAGCGGCGTCACTTATGATGGATCCCTCCGTCTCGCCAACTCACCTCTTCTTCCACACTTCCTCCTTTCTCCTCCAGCTTCATTACTGACTCATTTATCCACTCATTCACTCTCCCCCTCTATCTTTCTGCGTTCAAATACAGTCAAAGAATGTGTTCTTAGCGGGCCAACAGATGGGAGGAGGAAAGATTTATATCGGGCTGACATGACAGTCACTACATCGCATGCAAACGTGGAGTCACGGAACAGGAAGTGGACTCAAGAGAGCGTGTGTCGGATACAAAAAACAAAAAAAAACCTAAATCGCTGTGCCTATTTATAAGATTGTCCGTGTTCTACACAAATAAATTGTGTGTGTGTGTCTGCGTGTTTGCCAGCCAAAAAAAATTTTTTTTTTTTTCCTGTGTGTATTGCGTGCTTGTCAGCTGTTGGCATGTCTTTGTTTGGGCAGATTTAATTCCCAGCCGCATGGCTTCGGCTCATTATTCATCAGGCATAGTGCTCCAAACCTCTCCAGAGGGCTCAGCATGCTGGGAGATTAAACAACGCAAATGAGCACACACACACACACACACACACACACACACAAACTCAAAAATGACACATACATCCAGCACATTAGCAAAGCACTGGCACACACAAACAGGAAGAGACATGTCAAACTACTTCCATTCTGTCACTGTTAAACAAAAAAAAGGAGCCCGGTGAGAGCGCTGCCAGCGGAGAAGAATGTAGCGTTTACAACCTTTGTACAACGTAAACAACAACAACATTTATTTTAGCTGGTTTGGGAGCGCAATCTCTGCTGCCGTCTGCCTCGCTCTGGAGCTTTTACCCTCCCCTCCCTCTTCCTTTCTTTTCTTTCCCCTCCTCCTGATTTCATCAAACTCAACCGCACACACACACACACACACACACCACCTAATGGAGTGTGTCAGTGTGCTCAGAGTTGCCTAAGCATGCACTCAGAATTAAGAATTAATGCCGTGTTGCTACTTAATGCCTCAAAAGTCGATGTGATATGCACGTGTGTGTGTGTGTGTGTGTGCATTCCAGCACACAGGAAATCACTTATTGACAGCTTCCTCAGACTGAGAACATTAACACCAGCAGTTAACAGGCGTCTGCGACACAGTAATAGAGCGATCACTTACACTGGAAGTAGAGTTCCTCGTCTCCCTCCTGAGAAGCCTTGCTGTAGCCGCATTGTCTGCAGAGAGGAGAAACAAAGGCATCAGACGGTGGTGTTTTCTTTTTTTTGTGGTTTTTCTCTCCCCACAAACAAACAAATGCAAGCATCAAATGCTGTTTATCTTTAACAGATTATATGGAATGTGGAAAAAAAAAAAAACGGTGAGATGAGAGGAGACAGGAGTATCGACAGGAGCGGAGATGGGGAGGATACGGCGAGGCGTTCGGAGACCCCCGATGGCGACGGAGCTGATGAGCGGCAGAAGCTTCTGAGGCTGAATAAGTGGAAATCCAGTCTGATTTGACTGAGCGGGTCACAGATGCACACCGATAGGCCGGGAATTGATACACTATTGTTGTTTCTGATGGAATTTTTTATGAAAAGGATGAAAACACACACACACACACACATGCAGCGGCACTTTGTGCACACACTGTTATCTCTCATCCCTTGCCACCACATGGGGTCTAAAGAGCAAAGAGCTCTCTATGATCTGACTGCTGATGGCTTTTCGGCTTAGAGGAAAACTTGGCTCTTTACGCTCACACGCACACACACACACAATCCACAAAAACACACACACACACACACACACTGTAAGTGAGAGATTAACAAGTGATGAACAGACATTCTGGATGGCCAGCATCGTGCTTACTTGGATTAGAGAGAAGGATGAAAAACAAGACAAGAGGGATTGTAGCCAAGGAATTGGAGAAAGTTTGCAGCACAGAGGGTTTTTCTAACAAACGGGGTGCCGATTAAATATGTTCTAAATACATCTCATATATATGGAAATACGCGGTCATAAACACTTTGGGTGATTTCCTCCGGTTACGATCAGAAGGCCTCTTTGCAGCCCATTTTATTTGATATAATGTGGGGTTGCCATGGTGAAATGTATGGTGGGGATGGTGGGGATAATTCCCTACTTCTTTTCCGAACAATTCCATGTGCATTTAAATCAAAGGGTAGATTTTTTCTTAACATATTTGGACTTTATTCTAACAAAATTATGATTTTAACAACTTTATTCCCTAATATTACATTTTTCTTCTCAGAAAACACTAATCTAGAGGATATGTTCTTAATTTGCAGAAAGTTCTTGCTCAAACACACACATACACTCTTAAAATCCAGAGCTTTACGAATGAGTTGATGATGTGAAAGACACAGGAAAAGGACAGAAGCGTAAAAAGCAGGTATGACTTTAAGTGAGGAGAGAATAACTATAAGGAATGAATACACAATGCCAACATTATACACCGTCGTGATTTCTGATTTGTCACCTGTTTTCCTTAACATAAATAAATAATTTCCACCCCAAATTTGTGCATAAAAAATTCATGAGACAACCTGTGTGTTTATCTGCGAGCCCGATATCAACAAGTGAACGTGGAACACAGTTATTGTGGCTGATTATCGTGTTTTTCCGGGATTATACACAACAGGGATGGTGTGGAGCTTTGATTGATGGCACCGAGGTGCACAGTCTTTACACAGGAAAGTCAACAGGTGAGGTCGGCCACGCATGTGTCTATGGACCTGTGTGCGTGTGTGTGTGTGTGTGAAATATAATATCTGCTCAGGGAGCCGTGTATTAATGTGGATGTCAGAACGCATCAGCACTTCACAGAGAACCCGGCGCACAGCTGAGAGGAGCTCACAGAGAGCCTGATGGACCCCGCTGCGTCTTTTAAGCATGCGCGTGTGTGTTCTCGTTTCTTCGTATGTACGCGCCGACGCTTATGGGATGTTTTTTTTCCTTCTTCTCTTTTTAGCATGAGAGTGTTTGCATGGGGAGACGTGATAGGCTGACACATCCCTCAGACTGTGCAGCAGCAGCGGGGTCTGAGACAAGGTCACGACCCCGTCTGTCAAAACACACCGGCAGACACATGCAGCACACATCCTCAGGGCAGGAGATACGAGACAAGGGGAGAGGAGACCCGGATGAATAGATTAGAGAGGGACTAGGGTGGTACCAGGAGAAACAAGATGCAAGAGACCTTAGGGAAGAGGGGGGGTGAGTAAGGGATCAAATGGTTAACATGACAAGAGGACAAAGCAGCCGAAATGTCATCGAGAGGAAACGCAAGGAAGATGGGAGGCGAAGAGGCAGAGGAAGTGACAGGAAAATAGGAGGTTACGGATAAGAGGATAATTGGGCAGAAGGCTATGCAAGGAAGGAGACACAGTTGGAGAGGCACACAGAATAGGCCATAAAGTACACAGTGAGGAGGCAGAGGAAGAGGCAGGGAGAGACAGAACATGCAGGGAAGGGATGGACGCCGGAGACGGTGGTGGGAAAACTGCAGTTCGGACATACAGCGGGGTGCGTTACGTGACGTGTAAACAGGAGTAATAGATTTAAGGGGGAGGAGACGAGGAGGAAATACGGAAGAAAGAAATGTTATTTATGATGATTAGCAAGGCTGCATGAAGGCAAACCTTGATTCCATTCCTTCTTTTGAAATGTCACAGATGTGACAAAAATTACATAGCGGATACAAAGCAGCTCTTTTTGCACGGTGGCTTCTTTTTGGGTATGAATTCCACGGTAACCATCACATTTTTAAGATTATTTTGTATTGTGGTAGAGCACAGGACCGAGGATGTATGTATGGAACTGGGCCAAAAAAAAAAGGAAGAAAAGGGGAGAACTGGGTTTGGATTATTAAAATGTTCTTATACGAGGAAAGATTGAGAAAGAAGAAAGAAGAGATGGCGGGAAGACGGGGAGGGAAGAGGAGGAAAAGGTGAGGGGAGGGAGGGAAGTGCAGGCATGCCAGTGTACCTGGGCATCAGCTGTGTGAAGGGAGGAAGAGGAGAAAGAAGAGGAGGAGGAGGAAGGGTGGAGAAGGAGGTCGAGAGCAGCACCACGCTAGCAGGAGTTACATTGGAGGAGCTCGAGCAGACGCTGCTGGGAATAAAAAAAACAAGGGGAGGGGAGGGGGAGGCGGGGCCAATGTCAATGCTGGCTCTTCATTCCTTTAAAAGTCATTCAACACAACTTTGGAGTGAAGAATCGACTAAATCTAATCAGTGAAACATGACGGATGCTGCCCCAAAATACATGCAAACATATATTCTCTATTTTGATGATACATCCATTTTTTTTCTTTTTTTTAAATCCTTCCCTAAATCGATTCCAATTTTGTGCCTTTGATTAATTATTTTAATGATTATTTCACACTTCTAAAGAACCAGATGGCAGAAGGAAAATGTGCGGACGCCAAAAACGCTGAAGATCCCGGCCAAATCCTGTCACTGTCGGCTTCGGCTTCATCAAATGTTCATTTTTTTCATCGTAGTTTGTCCTTTAACAGGATTTCAGTTTCATAATTATAACGCACGCGTGCATAATTGATAAAGAAAAAGGTAGGTTTAGCAAATAAGAAGGTCATATATATAGGATAGATATATATTTACAGTCTCCATGGCGGTTTGGGCTGATATATGATCATCTGATCCACTTAGCATCTCAATGGGACATTTACAAGCTCACTCACTCAGGAGCATTAAAGCAGTGAAAAGGATGTAAATGAAGCCCATTCGCTCCCTGCTCTCTCCTCTCCGTGTGTGAATTCTCTTCATCTAAAATAAAGTGCAGTTATGGAAATAATATGCATAATAGGTGAGACAGCAGGACTAGAATCCTAGATGACGGGTAACAGTAAAGCATGGAGGAAGCAGGGTGGCAGACAGGTATGTGGGGCAAATTACAAGGATATATGGGGGAATTTCACAAGGTCACGACTCCCTGTTCTTAAGTTTGAGGATCAATAACAGGTCCGTGCTTACGAATAATGTCTAGGTTATCCGTGTAACATATGGCGACATATTTCCAACACCTTTACGGAGCCCTTTTGGAATGACAGCTTCCTCGTCTGCCTTTCTCAAACATGAAGGCACTGATCTGTACAACGTGAGGAAACCACAACACAGACCTTTTCTCTCCGTCTGCACATTTTCCACGTTTCGCCGTCTCATTTTTTCCCCTTTCAGACCCAAGCTTTTTTCTTTTCCCACCACCGTGTCGCCTATGAAATGACCCTCCGCCTTACTCCCTTTCTACACTTCCTTTCTTCTTGCTCTCCTCTCCATCTCCCGCTGATAACTTATTACTCACTCACAACACACACACACACACACACACACACACACACAGTGGCCAGTGAAGGGTAAACAATCCCCACACAGAAGAGCCAAGCCTGGGCTTCCTGAAGAATGTTTGGGCAAAGCCCTGGAACTCTGGCTCTATCAGAGTCTGTCAGGGGCCAATGGTCTCTCTCTCTCTCTCTCTCTTTCTGTGTGTGTGTGTGTGTGTGTGTGTGTGTTCAGGTCCTAGTTTATTGGCCACATTAAAACAGGCTGACCCGACAGCTGTTAGCGGTGCAACATCACGGTACTTCAGCAGGACGCGACGTGAGGACCGACGATGCAACGCTGCTCGGGATGTTTTGGCTGTTATTTCACTTGACTTCTAACCCGAAGAGCAAGCCGCTCAACAAGCTGTTTGCCAATAAATATGTTTTAATATTTAGCACAGCACAAGTAATCAACATTTTTTTTTATCCAAAACGCAATTGGACCTATACTGCAATTTTCCACAATATTGGTTAGCAGTCAAACGTGTGTCGAGATAACATTTTATAATTAAAGATTTTTCCTGGCCTACACTTCATATTCACAAATCATACCGTAATCATTTTACTATGCGGAATTGCTTTTGCAATAACAGTCATAATTTAGATTTTCCTATTCCACGTTGTGTAACTATTACATATAATAGAGGATGGTGTATGGTAAAGATCTGCACCTTGTTATACCACGATAACGTTCACTGTTGACCCACGCTAAAGACAGGAAACAGGAAAAAAATGGCGACTGCTTCTTCTCTGAATCATCGACCCGCAAAAACACAAGGAAAGAAGACGGCGGTGCATTCTGTCAATCATGCAGCTTCACTTAGAAAACCAGACAAGTGTGTTTTGGACTTCAGGGACAGAAAAAAAAAGAGGCAGAGCCAAACTGCTGCTGATACCTTCAATTAAAAATGAGACATTAAGCCTTTTGTGATGAAGCGCGGTTTCCATCGATGCGAACGCATGCTTTAAACGTTTGCGTGTGTGTGTGTGTGTGTGTGCACATTCGTCCGTGTGAGGAGGCAGATCGATGTAAGTGAGACCCCTCCAGCTGTGACTGGGAGCTGGCTGTCTTTGCAAACACGGGAGCATGGTAATTGAGGCATCAAGCCATTCGCCTCTTTGTCTCTATGCAAAACATGACGAGCAAGTTAATGGTCCAGCAGCCATGAACAATGGAGGCCACTTTCAATGGATGCAGCGATGGAAAGGAAAAGGGAAGAAAGATAAGCATTATTATTCATTACTAAGCAGCGAGTGCGGGGATGACGCTGCCTTCGAGTGTGTGTGTGTGTGTGTGTGTGGATTTGTACTGCGGTCCTACAGCCTACACACAGCTGTATACTGCATGTGTGTACATCTATTCCTATATAATCCTTTATGTGGGCTTGACTGACAGCACCAGTCTCTATGGCACTCCCGGTAGTGAATAGATGCAATTTCTACACCCGCTCGACTCGCTGTGTGTGTGTGTGTGTGTGTGTGTGTGTGTGGAATTGCTCTGGTGGTCTCTGCATCCCAACCCCCTCTTCATTGAGATCAATTGAACGGCAGCCAAAGGAAATGAAAAAAATAACACACACACACAACAGTTTCCTGGCCGTGTGTGGGAGTAGATATGCGCTCCTCACATATGTGCTGGCATGTGTGATGGAGTAGACATGTGTGTGTGTGAGGCGAGCTGGCAGAATATGGGATTGGACAGGAGTCAGAGAGCAAAGCGGTCGGAGCGGGCTGCAGCGGTGCACTCTGACCCCGTTTATCCGCTCGGACGAAGGAGACACGCAGGTGCGCGGCGAGATGCGGCCGCTGATGTAATGGAGACGGAGAAACACCTGAGAGGGTGAAGAACGGCAGCACCGGATGGACACGAACCATACTGAGGATCTGGTTGGCCGGGTGTGTGTGTGACTGTGTTCGGTGAATAAGCTTTGAAGACGAATGATGCAATCGATGTCTGACGAAAAGTGAAAACAAAGCTTTCAGTTATTCGTCCATTTTTGTCGATATTTTCTTTATTATTATAACACTGGAATGATAATTCAAATTCTACTCACAGAAAGGAGTCACTCTTAAAGCTGGAGGAGGCAGTTTGGGCAAAAAGTTACTTTAAACATCGTCCTTCATCCAGTATCTGTACGAGTACCAGTCATTCATTTAAACATCGTCTCAATCGGGATCCTAATGGTGTTATAAGAATCAGCATCTCATTCTAGCTAGCTACAATGTTAGCGTATCTTTTCAGAGATATAGCCTATTGAAAATCTTGCTAAAGAATTAGCCTTCTGCTAATTGTAGCCGAAGTCATAACGCTGCGTCCGGTTTTTGATAAGCCCGTCTTTAATTTTTGGGTTGCTGTGCAGTTTCCAATGTTGGAATAGCATCTTTTCCTGATTGATATCCCCCCACTAGGAATTAGTCCACAACATAAGTGCCTATCCCACTTTAAGCATCAGCTGAAATTCTGTTTCTTTAGTTGCTTTAGTTCATTCCGCGATGCTACCGTGGTGGAAAACTTGTGTTAGTTGCTGGAAAATGTGAAGCAATCTCTATCTTTAAACTGTCCTACTTTACAGTTTTCAACACTGTAGAATAAGATGTTTTCGGCTCGCTTAACCCAATTTTACGCCGGTTATTGCAATTCAATGTGCCGAAATGAAAGAGCTGCCACTTAATAAAGAAAGAAAGTTTCTCCCATTTCTTGCTGCAGTCTCAACGGTCGCTTGGACACGAAACTTACAGATGGAAAAACTGGAAGCTTGAAAAATTTTGGTTACAGAAATAGAGGAAGACATTTTGGTTTCATGCAACTCCATTAACTTTAGTTGTCTCATCTTCAAAAGAGCAGTTTTTGTTAAACGCACAAAGGAGTTTTGAAAGGCGTATAAGTGGTAAACCATGAGTCAGCTGCTATGGTTTACTTCTCTGATCTTCTTCAATCCCCACTCCTCCATATGAACTAATTAGACAACAAAGAACTATGAACTCCGAGCCAAAGAAATGACCAAAGAAGGTTGTGACCTCGCCGATGTTTGGCTATCGAGCCGACTTCCTACTGTTGCACGTTAAACCGTGAGTGTTTATGTGGTTAGCGTGTCGTTTCAGCCACGGATTACTGTAATCTGGATTATAACGCAGTGTCATGTGACGGTTGAGTATGTGATTGAGCCTGTTTCTACACATGCATCTCAGTGTGTGTTTGTGCGAAACGCTGAGGGTGATGAAATCAGAGAGTGTGGATAATCCATGTTTCACGTCTTTGCACACATATCTACCTCCTCCAGATGAGCAGGCCCACTCCCATGGAGAGCAGCATGATCAGGGCGGCCACGGACACCACGATGATGATCACCACCGGGCTCTGTTCGCTGGACGCCAACGCCACTGGGAAGGACAAAAAAAAAAAAACACTGGTTACACTCATGCACAAAAACACACTTTAAGTAATTCAATTACTGTGTAATCAGTCGTCTGTGCAAAACAGCTCATTATGACCCATACTTATGTTGTGTTGCTAGGCAGCAATTAGTGGCTGTAATATGTCGCTTATGTCACTTAAGTAACGTAACTACATAACTTTAAAGGGTTAGTAGGTGTAGGTTATATTACTTGAAATCCTCCAAATGACCTATGCTGCCTTTAAGTTCTGTAACCAATCAAGGGTCAAACAAACACAGGACTTTCACTCAGGAGGCCTCTGTCTGTTTCCCATGTGAATAAAAGTACTTTAAGGACTTCTCGTCCATGTTGGTTTAAAAATGCAGATTTTGGTTGACCTTTTGATCCCTTGTACAAACATGCAGCAATTTCTTCATACAAATACATATACATGATTAATACATTGTGAATGTGTTGTTCATCTGTTAAACGCATGCCTGCAGTTCACACGTGGCCACTAGAGGCCGCTGTGTTGCTGCTTTGTGTGCGCGTCAGGTCATCACTCACTTGACTCTCGCACTAACCCCCGAGGCAAATGAAGCGAACTCAATATGCATCGTCCAAAAAAAAAAAAAAAGAAGAAGTTGTTGTGCAACTAAGAGCCCTCACGGCCCGGAGCAAAACAAAGAAGTGTGAGATTCGGTTTAAAAATGAATAAAAGATCTCTGGGAGAGCTGATCTTTGGCCAACTGTACGAGAGAGTGGTCTCGGGTGATGACGCTGTATATGCTCGACAAATCCTTTTCCCGGGTAAATAAAAAGGTTAAAAATAAATACACACACACACACACTGGGGTGACACAAGGGACACATATCAACTTTCACTAAGAGGAAGCATTTCACAGCTTGCTGGTAAAAAATCTTGCATCTTCACACATCATCTCAGTCACATGATCATCCCCATCTCTCACCCAAGCAGCATGCTTCATTGTGTCGGGCTGGCCAGGTGCCTACAACACAACACAAACCCCCTTATCCCAATCTGCCCGGCGGTGCCGAGAGGAGGGAGCGAGGGGGAGAAAGTGAGGAGGAGGGGGAGGAGGCGTAAAACGGCTACTCACACTCGCCAAGTGTCTGCAGCTCCAGGGGAGCGCTGTACGCTCCGTAGTCGATCGGCGGCGGGGAGGAGGAGGACGACGATGATGAGGAGGATGAAGAAGTAGACGAGGTGGAGGAAGAGGAGGCGGAGGACGAAGAAGAAGACAGAGGGGAGGAGGACAGGGGCGAGGAGGGGGCCGGCGTGGAGAAGGGGCGGATGAGGAAGACGTATGTGGTGCCGGGTTTTAGGTTATTGACGCTGATCCGCGTGGCGGCTGTCTTCACAGTCGAATAACTCTGATCCTTTTGTTCCTGCGGAGACAGAAAGTGGAGTGAGAGGCAGAAAACAACAAAGAAAAAACACAAAAACAGAATGAGACGAGTAGGTGGAATGCATTTGTGAACATGCCTCGTTCATTTCCACGGCACATTTTGGAACGCTGGGAGCCGTGGGAGTCGATTTTGTAACCAAATCAAAGGGCTTGGGTGGCGTTTCACTTACGGAGACGGCGGATCAGTGTTTCAAAGAGTCAGACAAAGTTTTCACACCGGCAAAGCTGAGGAGTTCGACTTCTCTAAATGCCTTTCAGTAAAGGACACTGGAAATAAATGATTAAAAAACGAAAAGAAAAAGGCCAGAGTTTATTAAAAGCACTGCTCTGGTCTTTAGAAAACAGATAAAAGATGATTCTCATGTGTTTCTATGGGTGAGGATGACTCACCAACAAGTGGACACACTGGGTTCACCAGACATTTACATAATTACTCCGCTCGTTGGTTTTTCAAAAACATTCCTTATTGTATCTTTGCACGTCACGCCTCGGCACGACAACGCAATCACTCCAGTTGATATCGAGGTTCTATAACAGTTTTGATGATTGTAAGTCATGGTTAGAGATGTAGGATTCTATGGCAGATCGCGCCAAATAAAAACAATCAATTGATCGTGGTCATTATCGCGATAATCGTAAATATCGTAAAAATACAAGATATGTTATCCTTTATTTGTGACCTAATGATTTAACTTACTCCAGGTAATTAGATTTTTTTTAAGGATGTTCACGTCTGGGAAACAAAATTCAAAGTCACTTGATTGCGTTTAAGTTTCAAGAGTTTGAAGCATATTTGACGATTATCGGGATAACATCGTGAACGGCAGGATCATTGTAATGCCATATTTCCCTGTCGTCCCGTGTCTGGTGAACGATGGTGAAGTGAGAGTGAGGTTTTGAGTGTGCACCATGCTGCTTGCACTCAGAAAGCAGAGGGACAGACTGAGATACAGACTGATGAGCTGACAGAGAGAACGGCAGCTCCTTTATAATGAGTGACTCCTGTGGAGTGAACTAATATAGCATGTGACACCGAGACGGACGGAAGAGGATGGAGACGAAAACGACCGGTTGGAGGAAAACAACAACAGAGTCGGAGAGCATCAAGTCGTGAATAAACGGCGAACCAGGAATGATCGCTGTCATCAACGTGTGCGGATTAAATACATCTAAATCAGTTACGGCCGTATCGGATGTTTTAACGAGTGGTTCTAGAAATATCAGTAAGCGCTAGGTGGGCCCATAAATGAATGATTTAAAAAAAAAAATACACACACTACACACTGACGAAGCAAAGTCGTATTTCACCCTTTAATAGGCTCTTTGCTGCAGTGTGCTTGTATTGCGTTTTCATTTCATGGCCCCGCCACCAATTTTCCTGTCTCACTCTCTGTTCTCCTCCATCCATCCTCCACTCTCTTTCCGTTTATCCATCTCTCCTCGTCCTCACAACACCTCTTCATCCCCTCCTTTCCATCCTTACAAGCACCGTTGCACCATCATCCGTCCCTAATAACCTCCTCTAACCTTTTCTCTCCCCTCTGTTATCACACTACTGTACACCTCTGCTTATCTCTCCTCTTTCCCTCCTCGAAATCCTGTATTTTCTTTCCCCCGGAGGTAACAGGGGCTTTATTAAATATGGTGAAGCATAGAGACGAGACGGAGGTGTGAAAACGGGCGCGAGTGTGACGCCGCCGAAGCACAAAGACCCGGCGTCGCCAGAAGAGGCAGCGTATGAAAATCGGAGGAATGTGAGCGAGCATCTGTGGTTTACGTGCATGACAGATTTACTGCGAGGAGTGCAGCGTGGTGACGGCGGGGACGCAATCTGACTAAGTGCTATGTTAAATGAGCACCATGAGGCCAAAGAAATTACAGTGGTTATCCATAAAAGCAAAAGAAAATGTGGCAGTAATACAGACTCAGGGTTCTGGAAATGCACTAAAATATACAAGATTTTTAACGGTTCAAGGCAATGATTTAATTTTATGTATCATTCATCACCGTTGACATTCAAATTCAAAATTATTATTATTTTTTTTTTGGCATGTCTACTTTTTCTGGTTAAATGTGGAAATATTCCATATTTGTTGGTGCTTGGCCTTTCAAAAATCAATCAATCAAAACGTGCTCGTCCATTTGCTTCACCCAAAGGAAAACAGAGCAGATATTTATATTCGTTAAAGTTGTACTCCGTAACATTTTCCTCTATTTAATTCTCTTTTAAGATGCTATCTATCAAAGAATGAGTTAAAACAATGGTGATTGATCACATGACCCAATAATGAAATAGGATCTCCGTGTCTGTGACGACATTCCCGCGAAAAATTCAAAATGAGTGACACCTTTTCCGTCAGTCAGCAGCGGTTGGTCTCCCAGGTGGAGCTACTCACTGAATGATGGTGCGTTTACTTGTTATCGGAAATCAGTAACTGCTGAGTCAGGCTCCCTCTAGTCTCAAGTGTTTGACCGGGTACATTTCATTACTGCTGACTCACAATGTAGGATCAACAGTGAGAGAAAGAAGACCATTCGACTTCCAGTCCCAAGAAAAAGAATCATAAAACTAATGGAAGTGTAGAAGGAAAGTCATCAAGACACTTCGGACACTGCTCGCCTGCAGTTCCATCTACCGCCAAAGAGGCCGCTAGAAGCAACGTATCTACAACTTTTAAGAAAATTAACAGCAGTGGATTTTACCTTCTCGTAGTATTTGACCTCGTACTCGGCGCGGCTGCTGTTTGGGTAAGAAGGCTCCCGCCACACCAAGGTGATGCTCTTCTGCTCGATCTTCTCTGCTCGCAGCTCACTGATCAGAGATGGTGCTGAGGAGAGAGAGAGGGGGAGAAGGAGAGAGAGAGAGAAGGGAATCTTAGACTCATTCAATATAAATACAATAGCTGGAGGAGTTCAAGGACAGCAGAAATAGTCTGTACTCTCCCATATTTCCAGTCATCAATTTTCTATATATATACGTACAAAGAAGGTAGCCGAGAGGTAACGGATTAATTATTGAGGCTGATCTGTGTCAGACGAGACGACTTCATCGCTCTCCGTGAATGGACAAGTGCCTTTGTCTGAGTGCGGCATTGACCGGCGGTCGGGTCGGTACATCGGGACTGACAATCGATCAATACAGATATGGATTGACTGACAAGTCTGTATCGACACCAGACTAACGGATGGAGAGGCTCTTAATCTGGACTCCCCCGTTTCCTCTCCGAGTCTCCGCCGTGAAAACCGGCCTCAGAACTTTCCCCGACTCAGTGGAGAAGAGCTGCGGTGAAATCGATCCTGATAGATATTTGATCTCTTATTGATCACGAATTACACGGCACAACGCTTTTTCCAAATGTAGATGCGGCTCTTAATGCAAACAATTTCATTACTGAGGAAACCACCAGGTCTTTGTTTCTCAAACAACAAATGACAGACATAGTATGATACTCGGCAAGCACCACCCGCTCTTGCTTAAGTGCTAATTATGCCGTGTATAATGAAGTAGCAAAATGGGCTGTCACTCAAAAATACTCAGAAAAACAAAGGGCTGCAGTTAGTTGAGGTACAAGCCTTCATGTTTTGGAGGAGCGCTGCCATTAAGGCCATTAGGCTTACGTTTAGTAGACGGGTGTTTCCTGTCATCTGCTTTTTTTTTTTAAGAATTGTGAGTGTGCACCTCAGCAAATATCACAGTGAAATTTAGATATTGCTGTTTTTAACTTATTTAAACACCTTTCAATATAATATAAAAACACATGTGATGCTATAGAGACACACGTCTTTGTTATATCTCATATAATGAACTTGATTTTTAATTCTCATGGTTATCCGTCAGTTTGGAGTTAATTAAGTTATCATTTTTGATAGTATTCAGCATTTACTAAAGCATTAAAAGTCCCATTATTCTTATAAATTTTAATTCATTTTGTCCCTGATTCTGTTATTGTTTGTCTTTGCTTTTATTCCATCCTTTCCCATCCATTTCTTGCTCATCTCTTCCCTGACCTTTAACCATCAATGAATCTCTTTCCTCTGTGAAAACAGCCACAGTAATGATTATGTTGCACCCGTCACACACACACACACACACACCTTCACACACACCTTCAGTCCTCCGCTCCAACAGAAGGATATAAATACTGCATCTGCAGCAGATTAAAACCACAATCTGAGATCTGTGTCTCACGCTCCATCCATCTGTTTTATTGAGGTCTAAAAAAGTACAGGTATTATCCATGTTTCATGAGGAATTCTTTGACTTTATGTGTCATGGCATCTATCATTGCATTTTATGTCTGCCTACTCAGGCTGAATAAAGGAGGAAGACATTCCAGGCAGTACGATAGACCTGTGTGTGTGTGTGTGTGTGTGTGTGTGTGTGTGTGTTTCCTAAATCGAAAAGAAATCTAGTAAAATGTAGTCGGCAGGTTCACAAATCAAACATGACATTTGATCAAATAATGATAATAAATCTGTTGAATTTAATTACCTTGAGTAATCGTGCCAATATATTCAGGCTCATTTTTATACTGATTGTGAAAACAAAATACAAAAAACATAATAAAATAAAACCCACTTAGACTTAATGTAACCTGACTAGATTTACAGTGTGTGTGTGTGTGTGTGTTCGTAAAACACTAATCATGCCAATTAGTGGCATTTCGAAAGTGTGAACACTCTGCTCAGAGGCATCCAGTCATTGTCATAAACCCACATACATTGCAACACAACAGGGGGGGTAGAAAAGAAAGGCAATGAAGAAGAAAGAAAGATGCAAATGAACAGTATAAACACTCACAGAGACATTATTCTCAATGATTAATGGAAATGTACATGCATGTATTATATAGTGGGGAGGAAATACACTGCAGCATTGCTCATTAGAATACAAAGCAATTAGTCCCACAGATGCAGGAAGGTGGGGGGAAGTCATGTGCACAGAGGAGATGGGCAGGTGGTAAAAGTAAAAAAAATAAAAAAATAAAAATAAATTGAGAGGAAAGGAGTACGTTCAGAGTGAAGTGTGAAAGTTCCAACAGAAAACAGAGTCCCTGCCACCCGAACACAAAGGGGACCTACATAATAATAGATATACAAAGAATGATGATCTTTTTGGGACCATGAACTGCACTATTCTTACAGAATGGGCCTTTTTCCATTCCAAACTTCAGTACTATTACCGTATCTATGGCAACATATGACGGTGCACCTACCGCTTCAACACACACGCAACACCCACAAGAGCGTCTGGCATCAAATGGCGGGGCGTGTGTTGTGTTTTGACGTTATATTTGAGAGGAACAAATCAATGCCGGCTCCCGACTGAAATGGCTTTTTGCACTCGCGACACGTGTACACACACACACACACACACACACACACGCACACACGCACGCACAAAACCACAGTGATTTTCACAAGTAATATAGAAGAGGTGATGGCCTTGCGAGCAATAAGCCTCTCCAGCTCTCCAAGTGCGCTGCAGACATTTTCAAAGCCCCGCACAGCAGAAATCACACGGCAGACACACTGATAGGCACTTGTCACTAAGACATACGGCCCCTGATAAGATCCAGTATGAAAGCTTTGCTGTACACAAACCAATCACTGTTGAGATAATGATCTGTAGACTTCAAAGGGGCGCTGTGATGAGAGCGGGGGGGTAAAAAAAAAGTGAGGCATGAGGAAGTATAATAGATGAGAGTTTGGCACAAAAACGGCAAACAGGCAGCACACAGCTGCACCTCTCAGTGATTAAACTTCCAGAGGCTGCTTGCGAGTGCTAGCTAGGGCCGGGTGTCATTTAGGTTTTATAGATTCCGTCTCTGCTCATCAGTTCCTGTATTTGTTGAATCCCAATTGCTGGTGCATTTCACACCCGAGGACTGACAACTCCAGACACCATGTTCTCCATCCCAACGCGTCAAATCCCACCAGAGATACATAAATACTCAGACACACAAGTGGAAAAACAAGATGCAAATACACAGAAACACAACATTTAGGAGAACAGTTCAGGTGTGGAGAGGCAGTGCGAGTCAGGTATTCTAGGCTTTTATTTTGAAGAGGTGTGTTTTGAGTTGGTTGGGTTAAAATAAGTACGTTTGTAACGTAACTGGTACTTAAAGCTGTGGTCTACATTCTGAAAATCAGTTGAGCCTCTGAGACAGATTTGAAAAAAGCATCCAAACCCCTCAGTGTTCCACGATTCAACGAGGCGGGATGATGAGGAGCAGGGGAGACGAGGGGATTGGATGGAGGGTATGAGCCAATGGGAGCCTTCCGGAGCAATGGCTCCCATTGGTCAATTTCTATGCAGGCCTACGGCTGATAGACTGAATGGATTTTTGTTATTCCAAATCATAGCTCATAGCTTTAACATAAATTACGTAATGAATCTACGGTAAGTCAGCATCGACTTTCACACAGGATATGACAGCGGTCTCCTGGGTGAAAGTCTTGTGTTTGTTTGACCCGTCCATCCTCAGTTGCTTTGAATGACGTGGCATTTTAAGATTCCCTTGGGTGAAAAAAGACAAATAGGAATATTCTCTACAGCATTATAGTTGCTATCTTTTTACTTTGCATGCACAGTTAGTCGATTCTTTTAAATCACGCCCACTGGAAGCATTAAACAATGCTCACACCACACTGCAGTGCATGCTCCATTATGTTCGATGGACTCCTTCCCGACCATTAAGTCACTTTCCGGTGGTGGTATCTGTTTGCCCTTTAGTTCCAGCCATATTTCAACATTACACAAGCAGTTTTGGGCGCATGCATAATCAGCTGACTCGAAAAGCGTATTTGTTAACAAATGCTTAGGTTCAGAACCGCTTCTCGATGCCCAATCCTGCACCTCGGCGCTCAGGTCTCCATGGCAGGGAGATCTATGAATAGACTGTGGCACAAAATGGCAGTCCCTGCTGTAGGGCCCTTGCATCTATGTGCACAGAGGCAGCTGAGGTGCGACTGGCATCTCATGTGTCGTTATCAAAGGAGACAGGCAGAGGAGCTGCTCTCCCCAGGGGTGTCGGCAGCAAGCAGGGCTGAACATCTCGCAGTCTTACTTTTTCTCCCCCTCACTTCTACCGGTCCTCTCTCGCCCGACTCCGTCTCTGCTCCCGAGGGGAATCCGCCGTTCCCCGCAGGCCTGTTTGTGCCTCTGCTGAGACGACATCCATCTTTGTCAGGAGGGGGGGGGGTCTCATTGTTCTACTTCTCACCAGCTCCGCCTCGCGTGCAACTTCGTGTGCTCCCGAGTGCCTTCGCATATTAAAAGAGCGCGAGGCTGAACGAGCGTTGGAAATGAAGACATGAAGAAGGGAGAGGATGCCTCGCTGTCGAGGCGGGGGAATGATTGAGAGAGCTGTATCTGTCAGGCCTGCTCGTGTTCAAAGGGTTAATAGGAAGCAAGAGCATCTTTTCCCTCTGGGCGCAGCACCACCGGCTCCTACCTGGGGTTAAACGGATGGTGACTGACAGCAGAAGAGTGGGAACATTTTGTCGCTTGTGGTTCAGCTTGTCCCCGGGGCTTTTTATACACCTACTGCCACAAGCATTACTGTCACTGGCGCCGAAATCCCAGCGGAGCGTGCATTCGCGTATGCATTTCTTAATAAAGTCATAAAAGTTTCAAACAGCCACCTAGGTGCTTGGCGAGTATTTTCTCTCACGTCAACTTTGGATCAGTGCAAAAATGATGAGAAATGCAAATTGGGCACGAAACGAGTAAATGAAGGAACATCAGCACAAACATTTCATGACACACGACAAACATTCTGACGACTTTTGAGCAGCATTTAGAAAAAATGTTGTGTTAGCTGGCTACGACATTAATAGTTATATTTATAACCCATAACAGGAAAAATAAAGTTAAACCACCTGTAGGTTTTACTGACATGACGGGAAAAATGAATTAATGCTTCTAGATTAGTTAACAATTCGGTAACCATGGCAATCCTTAAATAAACTAATCAGAAATAGGGAGATATGAATACTAATTTGATAACTCTGGCACTAGAAATGTGTTTAAAATACGATTAAGGCTGCTAAGTCTTATTAAATACTGCTCTTGTGTCGTCAAGTTGTTGCCGGAGATGTTTCTCCATTTCTTTGTGTCTATTTGCAGTGTGTTGATCTCTCAGGGCCGCAGTTAAAAAGCTGGAAATGAATTATGTATCATGTAGCATTTATTTTAAGCTTTCAAATATCCTGCTGACATCGTAATCTAAAGCCAGAATGCTGCACACGTTGAACCATGATGTATCCTCTCAGATGGGAAGAGTAAAGTCCTGGCGCTCACTGAATTAAAAGCATGCAGGTTATCAGCAGCTCTTTGATGTAAAAGTAAGACAGGATGGCAGAAATAAAAGGCTGTCGCTATAAATCACTGACAATAAAAGTGACCTTGCTTCAGACTTAAACAGCAAACCATAACAGCACAATATGTACGGGAAAAAAACTATATAATTGTGTAATTTAAAGTAACTTTTCTTTCTTTACCACCTATTTCACGATGCAGGTCATATGTGCATTCTAATGTAATGATGTTGTATAATAAAAGCAGCTACCCCACCGAGGTCTCCCTATCTGGCAATGGGTTCTTGCCATTTTAATCTGGGGCTATCAGCCTGCCTCAGCAGGTGGAGCGCTATCTGGCAACCTGTCCCCGCTCGCCACTCAGTCTAATCTGCCCTATCAGCATCCAACCTGCTGGACGCCTCATCCCAAATACACACATCTAATTACTCAGGTTGAATCTGTGGTTATTATCGGGGGGGGGGGCAGTCTTCTAGGTGTAACACGCACACACACACACACACACACACACACACACACGCACACAAAGTTTAATGTTTTTGTCTGTGAGGGGGAGCAAGAAGCAGACAGCTGGATAGGGCACATTTCCATCCACCTCGGTGTGTGTGTGTGTGTGTGTGTAAATGTGTCAGTCAGTTGGCCTGTGAGAGAAAGGCCAGAGCATAGAGTGAACATGCAAGTGAGACAGAGTCTCCCGCTGAATGACACGTATTATAAACGTAATCCAGCTGAGCAAAAAAAAAAAAAAGGTCTCAAATATAAGCCTTCAATGAAACAGTCATTTCTGCACATGTATGAGCTGGAGTCAGACGAGAGGATGTGTGGTCCTCTTAGAGGATGTCTTTGTTTAAGAAAACAAACCAAAAAAAAAAAAAACAGCACCTCCTACCTGCTGGCTCTGACTTTACCGTTTACAAATCTGTCAAATCTGGCATCCCACACTCCCACCAGGGCAGAGCGACGACGGCCGACTTGCTTAAACTGCTTTTGACAGCTGCTCACCGACTGATTCTGAACACTCTTCAGGCCCAGTGTGCTTTGGCCTAAAGGCAGAGGAGGCATGGTCTGATCACGACACATCCGTCAAGCCAGGCAAACTCCGCTCGGAGCCTCCAACCAATAAAAACACAGCCCACACACACACACAGTGGCTGACCCAAGCCTGCTGCAGGAGGTTGGCTGAGAGGGTGTAGAACGCTCTATCTGCCCTTACAGACTCACGAGGAGAGCAAACGCACACAAACGCTCACATGGCGACTCCCTTCTTCCTTTAGTTTTGTCATGCAAGTCAAACATGTGGAGAGAGAGAGAGCTATCTCATAAAGGCATACTCAGTTTGGAGAATACTGGAGGAAGTGTACAGATCTTTTACTTAAAGGGCTAGTTCAGATTGTTTTTAAAGTACTTATCAGTGTATATTATTTATAGATAAATACCTTTACCAAAAAATCCTAACTCAAAAAACTCAAACCAGATTTTGATGGTTTGGTTTCCTCCCCGTTTTCCTCCCCTCTCCTGGATTTGGCAAAGGAGCGTCATCAACGACAGCCCCGAGCCTCGTACAGCGCTCCGATCATGAGGGGTAACATTGTGTGTATTTGTGTCATCAGCTATCTCAAAGCTTTGTTTTGGTTCCTTAGCGAACATCAGAATTCTCCCAACAACTGTAAACCCACATACAGAGCAGAGCACACACACTAAAGACCCTGAGAGTGCCTCTTCATAGACTCCAATTATAAGCCAAGAGGTAGGCAATTAAAATTCCCATCACAGGGTGAAAAAGCGTCTTAAGTGGCTGGGCTATAGTCCTGAAAAGTAGCTTGATGACTCTATTCATTTGGTGCCTGCTGAAGCTTCACCTTCCCATCACTTCTAATTAAGGAGGCAAAGAGGATCCAAACGTCTCTGTGCAGAGGGCTGGAGGTGGGGATGAGGGGGGGTGGAGCAGAAAAAGAGAGGGTATTGGGAACAAAATGAGTAAGATGTAGAGTTTTGGACGGTGACAGTTGATGAGTGCTGATTCAGTGGAGGAAAAGGGGAAAAAATAAAATAATTACCTGACAGTTTGACACAATCCAGGCAAATTAATTCAGCCTCAAACTTATAAATATTCAAATAATCAAACTGAAATAAATCAGAAGTCAATCAGAGCTCTTCGTATCACGCAAACATCCAAAAGTGTCTTTTTCTTCAATTTGTTTGACATGGAGTACCGTACAATAAGTACAATTTAGAGGTACTTCTTTACTTGAGTATTTCCAATCTGCTTCACACTTCTACCCCACTAAGATCCAGAGGGTGATATTGTAGTGTTTTCATTTGTAGCTTTACTATATAAACTTCTCAGATTTTTCATTAATAATACATTTAATAAGCATACAAAATACAACGCATTGCTCAAGACTTCACCGGCGGTTGTAAACCTCTTTGTCTCACACAAAAACAGTGTCTGGGTCTCTGGTTTCAGGTGCCTGAGATTTTAAATCTCTCCAATATTTTTACAAAACAAACCAGTAGAGAATAAAAAGATTTGTGTTGCCGAACTTTGTTTTTGTTCGCCGTACCGACCCCATTATTACAACAATATAACATAAAACTTTTGTCACTTTTTACTTAAAGCCATGACAACCAACTTTTTGTGTTGATTTTTCTGTTGATTCCGGCTGTCCCCGCAGACAGAAGTGGTAGTATTTCAGCACACCAGATTCCCTTTGGAAAACCTCTAATTTTACTGTCTGCCAGCCTGCCCGGTTTAGTCCTGGTTCTGGTTCTCCTCCCTTCCCTCCAGCGAGCCCATCCATATGGCCTGGCCCTCCAGCAGCATGGTGTCAGTGTTGACTCCACACCTCCTCCAGGCGGAGCAACGAGGCGAAGCTCTCTGCTCTCTGCTGCCCACCGTGAAGCTCTCCTCCGGCCCGGACCTCCGACTCCAGGTCGGAGATGGCAGCCAAACTGGATGGGAGTCTGTCCACGCTGAGCCAGAACCCCCTGGAGTCTGAGCTGAAGGACTTTCTGGTGAACCTTTTAAAAGATTTTGCATGGCATCTGACACAGTGGCACAGATGGCAAGCATTGGAAATAACTATATAACAATAGCCAATCATCTTGGTGTCAAACTGTTTCATAACCAGTTAAAAAAAGGACTTTTACTGCAGTGGAGCTTTTTTTAAACCCACTATTAGTACTTTTACTAAAGTTAATGATCTAAGAACTTCTACCACATCCCCTCCAGCGTCTGCTTCCCTGAACTTTACGCCTTTATTCTCCTGTATTCTTCCACCACATAACCTGTGCTCCTCAGCTCACTCTGCCTTTGACTCGTGATGTTCCTCCTCTATTCCCTCCCTTTTATCTCGAGACCTCTCTGTCCTCTCATCTCCTGACTTCCATCCCCACACAAGAACTTGTAAACGCACTCCGCATTTGTTTAAAGCACCCGATAGTTCAGAGGGAGAGAAAAGTTTCTGCTCTTTGCACATCATTTTTTTTTTTATGGAAGAAATACATGTATTCTCGCTTTTGCTCTTCACGGCATGCCTCCTTTGCACCCAGAAGACTTTCTGCTCACAATGCTGCACAGCTCACCTCTCTTTCTCTTTCCATCCCTCCACTTCTATATTCATCCCTCTCTCCTCTCCTCCCTTTATGCGCCCACCTCTCAGGCCCATGTAACTCCGCGAGGACCTGCCATCTAAAGCCGGGCCAGTAATCCTCTCAGGATATTGAAATGCCAATCCTTCCTCCTCCCTGACCCGCACCTCCACCTCATCTCTGCAGCCTCCCCGCATCCCTCTCTTCTTCCCTGCCTCAGCTAAAGCGCTTTGGATGTACCACTGGGGGCCAAGACATTCACACACACACACACACACACACACACACACACAGGCAAGATGTCATTACCACATCCTTTCTTGCCTGTACACAAATCAAGCATGAAGCAATGTATTGCATGGGAGCACAGTAAAGCATGAATGAAAATGTCGTCTTTCACATATGGCCTGGTGCACACGGGCACACACACACACACACACACACACACGCATCCCTAATCCACAGCTGGATAAGGGGCCCCATGAGCCCGGGGCAAAACTGATCCCCCATTTAGCCAGCCCACTCCCCATCTCCTCACGCAACTCCAGTCATGTTTCTATCCCCCTCTCTTCCCTTTTATCCATCCACCCATCCTTGACACACCATGCAAAAACTCCCCCTTCCCCTTGGTGGCCTGGAGAGTCCTGATAAAAAAAAAAAAACCCATCTGTTTGGGAAAAAGCGTTCGATTCCAAGAGATGTTTTTAATGGAATTTGTTGTTGGTTTGGTTTCAATGGAGGGTTTCATAGTCAGATTTAAAATGATTTTCACCTGCTAAGACAGAAAATCTTATTTTAGGCATACGATGGAAATTGACCCCCTGTGGTCTGGTTGTGGTTGGTTTTGTCTGTTTCTTTTTGGCCATAAAATAGCACTCCTTGGCACCGTCTCTCCCCAACTCAGACTGTGCTTTAAATCCTCAGGCTTTCTTAGCCCTCAGCTGCCAGCTAAACCATACCACCCGCTGCTAACATGCTTACCATGCCCAGAAAAACAAATATGGTACAGTAAGAGAAGATGGGGGGGAAAGACTTGTAGAGAGGGAAGGAGGTAGCTGTGATTATGTCGAGACGGGCGGCAAGAAGATGGTGGTTGTGGATGAAGTGGCAGCAGGGAGAGAAATGACCATCTAAGAATAGTGAGTTTAGCAGGAAAGGATAACGTGGGGGAAATGAGGAAGGAAATAGACAGTAAAAAAAAAAGAAGAAGAGATCGGAACATGGAGGTCGGGAGGAGGTAAAAAAAAGAGCTAAAGATAATAAAGAGATGATGAGGTGGCAAGACAGAAACGGGAGAGAGAGAGCATGTGATAGCTTCGTTTCCACCTCCCTGCTGCAGTATTCATAAAGGTCAGTGAGTTTTGATGGTGTAAAGACATGGTGTGGAGGTGCACTCACATGTACGGCTAAGTGGATTTTTTTTTCTTCTTTTCTGTACCTGAACTACCTCACCTCAGACTCTCAACCCCAACAATGTTGAAAATGTATTGGGCTTGCAGCAAAAATAAGAGACACGGAGTCCGAAAAAAGTCATGTATCGCCCCCTTTTCTTTAGCTCTTCCCATAAAATGTTAATATTTATTACTGGGCATGCCATTTTGTTTATATATTATAGTGGAACTGACTACAATAGAGAAGGCATGAGGTTGCATGCCAATGAATGCCTTTTTTGTATATGTGCAATGACATTATGCACAGAGATAAAGCATGGAAAGGAAACAGGATGTTGTGCGTTTCACTTGTGTGCACGGGTCACACTCTGAGGTGTCTCCGGTGAGGCCGAGCACCAGCAGTGCAGTCAGTCAATGGGGTTTTGTGTAGGATATTAGCATTAGCAGACACAGTGGCTCGACTTCACTTGACCCGCAGGGGAGAGCTGCCGCGTGAAGGGAGCAGGCGAGAGGGTTTAAGGTGACCTTTACTTTGTTAGCTGTTGATTCTAAACCATCCTCTGCTGGTCTTGTGTGGAAGCCGAAGGGTTATTATTATTATTTTAAACAGAAGCTGACATCGTTGGGTGAATTCAGTAGCGGGAAGTCAAGACACCCGTAAAGTCATTCTACAGCAAAGAGTGGATTTTAACAGCTCTGTCTCCCTCTTCCTCACTCTCTCACACACACACACACATACACACACACACACACACACACACACACACACACCAAATGTCACTCTAAATCCTCCCTGACACAGAAAGTCTTCTGAAACCCCTGCAAACACACTCCCCTAACCCGCAGTCCAAATCCCTCTGGATGACACGGTTAGCGGGACAACTCACACCCTAATACCCCATAATATCCACAAATCGACGCCATGGCAACTGCTGACAAGACAGACGGACAGGGAAGAGGGCGATAAAGGGGAGACGGATGGCTAAGAGCTGTGGGGGACGGTTGAAAAAATAATCACCACAGGTGTGTCCGAACCCTAACCTTGGAGCTCGGAGTTTCCAGGCTGGAGCTAAATCCCTTCAGGGAGCCGGAGACGACTGAGTTGTAGCCTGTTAGCCGTACGATGTCACATGGAAGGGCTCAAGTATAAGAACAGAAGACATAGTGTTGTGAAACATGTTGAACATTTAGTGTTTCAGGCGTTTTTTTCTCCAGGATTCGGTTGAAGTTCATTTGTCAGGTGGCCAGAAATGTTCATAAAATACGACGGCCGTTATTTTGTCCCCTGGATGTGGACAAATGTTGTTTTGCAGCCACACTATAATACATCTATGTTATTTTCATATTTCATTTCTGCCATAAACTGCAGATTAAGTTACTAACATGTCTGCAGCAATGACAAACATACAGAGTCGGAGAGAAGACACGCCGCCAGACTGCAATTCCCCTCCAAGGAACCCTTGCTGTTAGTACTTTTGGGAGATTTATGTTATTTGTAACATGGCAATATGGAAATAAATAGTGTTTTAAAGTAAAACTCCCAGTGAAGAGTCCACATACAAACAGTAAATATAGCAAAAACATAGTATAGTTTCTAAATTGTATCATAAATGTTGTATTTCAGTGTGTTTTCATCAAATGTTCAGTTTTATTTAAGAGTAAGAGGTGCATGATCCGTACATCTCCGTCATAATGGTGATATTGCCTTTGAAATATAGATTTATAGGTGAAGATGAATATTTTATTTGTTCCTTTATTGCATCTCCATTTACTCTGGAATGATGCATTTACTTACAATTGACTCAAATGAGGCCAGAAATGTGCAAATAAGTTCGATGAGCTATTTCTGATTCGTTTTTTTTCCCCCTCTAAGGGCTTGCACCAAATTCAACAATTCGACAGCACACAGAGAGCGGGAGCATGCTATCCACATAAAGCTGTCCTTAGCCTCATATTCACTCCAGATGTCCAGATGCTCCTCTTACATCACATTTACAGTCGGCCAACAAAGTAATCTGGGCCACTGGGAAGCACAGACTTTCATTATAAATACCCTCAACATCAATCTCCCTAAAGCCGCCGCCGCCGTCGTCGTGCACACGGCGGCACGGTCTCCGTCATCAACCCCGCTTTCATCATGTTAAAGACTCCATGCATATTTTTAACCATGCGAACCAAAGTAATAAGGAGTATATCACACGCAAAGTGTTATAGCTCCTATGAAACTAAGTGCTGCGACCGTCTCAGCACTCGCAGATGCAGCTCATCTCTCCGATGCTGATTTCTAATCAGTTGCCAAAACGCACTCCGTTTCCCCATCACCTGCCTCTACGTGCAGCACATTACCGTCTCTCTGCCCTACATTTGCCTCATTAAGCCCTCGCTCTCCTCACGCTAATATTTATTTCAGCGTTTTTCAAATGGATTCGCAAGTAAAAAAACAACCACTATGTATGACAGGTAAATGTGTATAACAAGAGTGTTTTTCAGCTTTAAAGCCAGAATATGTTCTTTTTACATTTTTCAGTGTGTGTGTGTGTGTGTGTGTGTGTGTGTGTGTGTTTGGGGTCTTTTCACACTCGAGCTCCTCCAGATAATGCTGTTGCAGAGCTGGTTGACAGGGCTAGTTAGCAAAGTGCTTTTGGAGCCGCTGGCTAATGGCCTGCTGAAGACGTCTGCTGATGAAAATGAGATCACCTCAACCGGGCAAGACATTTTGCTCCGCCTGTGTGTGTGTGTGTGTGTGTGTGTGCGTACACAACTGTATGTTAATGTATGCATGTTGCAAATAAGTTACAAGCGTATTCAAAGGTCAATGTGCGTCTGAGAGTGTGCATAAATCTATTTACGAACAGAGAACACCTGCAAGTGTGTGACAGTTATACTTTGTTGGTGTGTGTGTGTGTGTGTGTGTGTGCGTGTAGGTATAAACAGCTAATCCTAGGTACTGTTATAAGAAACGAATATGCTCTCATGAAGCAAAACCTTAAAACTCTTAAACGGTGTTATTTCAGATATCTAAGGCAGGTTGAGGTGTTTTTTTAAGCTCCCTACAATCTATAGCACAACAGCACAGATAGTGCATGTTCACATAGAACATTCTGATCTCTGTGATCGTCCTTAAAATCTGACCTAAAACAAGATGTTCAAACAGACGGACACACGCGGTGCAGGCTGATTTAAAACTCATTTTCAGCTCAGCCACCTGAGCGTGTTGGTTTGTCCCATTCGACTACATTCGCTGCATCGTCTCTTTTTTTGGAAATGCATTGCGACCTCATTCTTCCCCAGCTGTGTTTTGCTTTCCTGCCTGTGCGGACGTGTAACGGCAAGTTTTAAAAGTGTTTTTTCAAAAGGTCAAACTGGGGGGGCTCACCTGGCAGGCTGGTAGACACGTTGACCTGGGTGTAGAACCTCTTGTTGGGCAGCAGCTCCGACACGCCGTTCAAGGCCTCCACGCTGAACGTGTAGTTGGTGTTGGGGAGCAGATTGACCACAGTCACCGTTCTCTCCGTCAGGCCGACCTGCTGGGGCACGAAGCCGACGCTGGCGCCGCACGGCTCGCACTGCCTCCCGACGCACCTCCGGCACCCAACGCTGTAGGTCAGATCCACCCTGCCTCCCGTGTCCGACGGCGCGGCCCACTCCAGGATCAGCGTGGACTGCTTCAGGGTGTAGACCAAGTCCCGAGGCGGGGAGGGAGGCCCTGGGGAGGCGAGAGTAAAAAGAACGGCGTTTCGCTTAATCGTCTTGTCTGATGAACAAACAAAGACACGGAAGTAGAGAGGGAAATAAACGGTGTGCTTTCCCTCTGTTGTGAACATCAATACTTAATCAAACACATCCTCGCGTCTGCAAATGTTACGCAGCAATTGAAATTGACAAAAGGATTTGACTTCGTCTAATCATGGCACCACATGACATGCCCATTATACACGGCGGAGCGATCGTAGCGGCGGCGGTCTGCACTCCTCAGACGTGACACTCAAAGGCTACTTACTAATGTCTGGAACAGTAAAGGCCTTCAATGGGAGTCAGGCATTTATGGACCAGGAACTTGTAACATATGAAGGTATTCCACATCATGGCACGGTTCTACTCAACTTCTCTTTTTTGGGTTTACATTGGTAATATTTTGGCACCGCTTCCAAGCAAGCTGAGCTGATATGAGAAGGTCAGAAGGTTAAAGAATCAATCGACTCAGATTTAAAATAATAGCAGCAAGTTCAAGATGATTTCAGAGCCTCTTGGCGATCGGGGAAGAATCCCGCCTAAATGAGGGGGTACTATCCAGAACAGGATAGAGAACAGCACTGGTCAATAGATCGCTCAAACATTACTTTGCCGAAGCGTGACATTCCTCTCATGACTGATGGGCTAAGTGCATTGGGTATTATGGCGCCATTGCATGGGATCAGTGCGCACATCATGTTACAATAATCCTGTTTTATCCAGGATTTGGCGCTAAACAATTGATTTGATGAAAACTACTTGACCCTAATGGGGATGGTTGCTGGGATACAGCTGCATTCTGTTTGGTTTGGCAGTGGGGAGTCAAAAAAACAAGAAGAAGCATTTATTGGATTGGGATGGAGGAGGGATTATTGATGATGCAGAAAGACAGGAAAAACACTTGAGGAGGACTACCGTCTGTGTGTTTTGATGACTCGTCGTACCTTTTGTGCGCATGCATGAGCATGACAAATTGGTCCGTTATGTACTGATGTCAGCAGAGCTGCGTGGAACAAATCCTCCTCTTACCATCAGTGAATCAAGGTGCGTTACCATGGAGAAGGCTTTTAACCCTCCTAGAACATCGATCTGATTTGATGCGAGGGTTGTAATATGCCAGATGCATTACAAGAGCTGCTATAAAGGATGTCAAATATGGGACTACTGGACATGGGCTTTGCATATCATTTAAAAAATCTAAAATCGACCACCCCTTAACTAAAAAGCTCAAATTAAAAAATGTCTGCACCTCACCGCTAAGCCGTTGTCCTGACTGACCCGTGCCTTCTCCTGCAGGTCCTCGAACACGCAGGCTGAATAGAGCTGAGGTCCATTAAAGGCCATGAATTTTACATGCCTCCCTGTGTGTGTGTGCATGTGCTGCGTGATGAATAAGTGAAGGTATGCGCGTCACACGGCGCAGCTGCGTCGCTCTCTCGGACGCGCGTGGAGCGCCGACTTACGTAACACACACACACACACAGATTAGATAAAGACACAGCTGGGCTCTTTATTCACATCTCTATCTGCTTTCTCACCCATGTGCTCCCTCTTTCCTTGAAGTTTCCTTTTTTTCTCTCTTTGTCATCTTCAAATCTGAGTTAATAGAACGTGGCCTCACAAAAACCTTGACTCTCCATCTGTCTCCATCCTCCGAACGCTTTCCCCCCTTGACCATCCAAATGACTCGTTGGCTCCCTCTCTACGACTGTTCCTACACGCTTCATCGTAGCACATCTAAAACTCACCAATTTCAAATATTACAATGTTTGACAAATCACTGACCGTCATCCCTATAAACCCCGCCCTGAAAGTTCTGTACCTTCAGAAAGTTGGCTTCTACCCTAGACCAGGACCTTTTTTGGGGGGGATTATATGTCCTCTGAAATTGGCCGTGGGAGTTGATTTACACCCTGGCCCCTGTGGTAGCAACTCCATGAGTTCCTCAAAAGGTCCCTAGTCCCTTTGGGAAAGTGTCTCTACAACTTATCGTTCCGGAGATACAGCCGAAATCAAAAAAGGAATTAACCCTAACCGCAAGCCCAACCATAACCCTAAAAACAACAACCCTGAAAACCCAACCCCAACCATAATGAATAATGAATCAAACACAAACTTTTTCTTGATACATCCTACATTATTCCTCATTAAGGCCTTTTATGCATTTGTCAAAGTCAGAATTTAAAACTGTTATGTTGGAACTCCCTGCCCGTAAGTCATTGGCTCCCACTGTTTTCAAAAATCCATTTGCCGAGAGGCGCATTGACAAACATTATTCATTACTTGAAGATTTCCTATTTTTCTCCTTATAGTTCTTATTCTACAGTCATTACTACTGCAGGCCTGTCAGCGGTAGTTCTGCAAAAACTGAAACAAAAAGAAATCAGTGAGACATGTCAATGTTTCCAAAGTTTTACTTTGTCTGTACACGTCCGCAACTAAATATGTGCAACAGAAATATGTAAATAGTGCTCATTAACAATGGTAATATGTCACGTCAGGAAGTCTATAAGATGAATGTCATTTGAAAAGGAAATGCACCCATTTTAAAGGGATTCTTAAAACAATGAAGGGTTTATGATGTTAAAAGACTAAGCAGTGGCTTCTGACTGCGGTAAACACAGCAGGATTTGGGTACTAAAGGGAAAAGCATAAAGTGACTCTGGTATTATTCTTTAATGGCTGAGATAAAAAGGCGATCACATTAAACCTCATTCATCCAGCAAGATCCTTTCCTCCCGTGCTTATAATTCTAGATCCATCTTCCCTTCTACATCCGTGCCACACGTTGGATTAGCCAAATCTGGGGATGATCATAATTAGCGAATCAATCGTGTAATTAATGTGGCCATTAGGTTGCTATAAATGTTATCACACCGGGATCAGAGAGCTCGAGCGATCAATATTGTAATTACACCCCTTCATTGCGTTTTCCATGAAAGCCGGTATGACCACACACTCACACATATATACACGCACACACAACGCACACAAACACGCCTGCACAGACCTTGTGACCCCACGGGTTTTACTGCCCCGAGTACTCACAGGATATGGAGCCCATTATTCCTCCATCTAATTACTAAGCTATATCAATAGGCTGTTCTCCATGTGGAAATCGATAGGGCTTTACCCCTGCATGGTCTTTGTCTTATTGGCCTTGCGACTTTATCGGAGAAGAGCGGTATTCGGGTATGTGAGAAAAGGTAAGAGGTGAGGGATGAACGGATAATGCGTGGAGCGCCGGGGAAGAGGGAATGGAGTTTGTTGCTCGAGGACAGAGGGATGAGGTTTCCGTTTGACAGAGGGAAGAACAATGGGGTGATTACACCCATTGGACGCGAGGATGAAGAGGAAGGGAAATGCGAGAAGGGCAGTGGGCGGTAGAGAAGAGCGATGAGTGGCCGAGGTAAGGAGACAGACAGGGAGAACGGAGGGAAAATGTGCGTTCAGGGGTCAAAACGGAAGAGCGGAGGGGGGGTTGGAAAACAGATGGGTAGTCCGGTGAAGGGCTAATAATGGAGGAATAGGAGAAAATGAATGTGTAACGTCAGAATAAAAGGTGGAGCATTATGGAGGGGATTTAAAAGGTTGAGCAAAAAGATGGAGAAAATGGGGTGATGGGCTTTTTGGAGGAATATGTAATGTTGACCTAATGGCAGGAGGGATGAGGGATGGGTGGCTGATAAAAGGGATAAAGGTTAAGAGGCAGAGGAAATGGCTGCAGTAGATGGATACATAACGCGTGTATACTATTAGGTTGGCAGGGGAGCAAGTCCACCTTAAAAAGAAAAATAACGTGAATGATCACGAGATTTTCCTCTAAGGAAGATAAACGAGAAGTGAATTTATCTGATATTCTTAAAATGTGCCAAATCAAAGACTAATTACTCCAAATAAATTCCTGCGTTTTAACTCAAACAAGAAAGCAAATTTTCTGTTTACTGATGCAATCAAGGAGAAAAATAAATCCTTTGAGCTCGTAGAAACTCTTTGACCAGCTCACAACTTTATAATCAGTAGAGCGGCACGAGCCCACGTATCCTGCCTCTAGTCTTTGAGACCCCCTTGTTCCTGGGATGATTAAAAAGAAACAAACGGCAGGTTTTTTTTGGGGTGGATTTCTTTTTTCGACATGAAAGAAATGAAAAGGAGAGGGGGTGAGGTGAAGGAGAGGTGAAGGTTGTGGGGGGGTGAGGAGGAGCAGGAGGGATGGGAGGATGAGGATTGATGGCGAGACGGAGAGAAAGGGGAGGTGGATGAAAGAATCCGGGGTGAAGGACGGGTAAAAGTGGTCTTTAAAAGGATAAAGTGGCAAACGGCAAGGGCAGACGAATGAAAGGCCAAACGGGTGGGTGTGGTAATGATTGGCCCACGAACATGAAATTGCTCACTTAATGCCAAACAATGTCTGGACGAAAGGAAACATATATGCATGAGTGATATCTTGTGACAATAACTCCATATAATCATATTACTTGTGCATGCGGCGGAGGGTGTGTCCAGGGGGGTTCGGAAGTGGTCCTCCTCACACACACACGCCACCGATCCTTCCTCCTCCGAGACGCTGTTGGTGGGGCAAGGAAAACACTCCTGCTGCCTGGAGGACATCTTGTAGGAGCCGCGGGGACACGCTGGGAAAGAACACAGAAATATAGTGCATTAGATACGTCCCTAAAAAAATTGGATTCATTAATAATTCCTGCTTCCTTGAGGGAAATCCCACTGAAAGATTTATTTTGAAGGCGATTCACACACAGGGGATGAACACATATATCACACGTTGTGTAAAAAAAGAAAACCGGGAGATATTTACGGAAGCCCCTCAGAGGCGGAGCAGTTTCTCTTCTTTGTGTTGATGGCGTAAAGAAATGTTCAAAATAGGAATACATGTATTCTTAACACATAGGGACAGATATTGTGTGTTTGCAAGTCGTCTGAACTCAAACTAACATTTTATTCTCACCTGTTTTCACAGATGGAAAATAAGTCAGTTGGGAAAAATGTAATATTTTCTGACATTTTCTTAGGTCATAAACATCAAAACATTTAGCTCATTCGTTTTTCTACTTGACTCTGTGCTTCCACAGAAAAACTCTTCAAAAAAGCACTTAATCTAACTTTTTGTATAGAAACACCAGCATACCAGTCAGCACAGCAGCACTTTAAAGCCTTTAAAAAAATAACATTCCTTTCAATTTATGAGATAAAATTAAGAATGAATGCGGAGAAAACTAGAACGCAAGTGAGTCAAGAGGGAAGTAGAGACGAGATAAACCGTGTTTAGGCCAGAAAAGTAGAGGAGACTCAATCTGACAAACACAATCTCAACATTACATGTTGACCCAGCGAGGCAAAAGAAAACAAGGCGAGTCGATATGCAGAAAAAAAAAACATATTTCCAACTTTATCTGCTACTAAAAAAAGAATGCGGAAACACTCAACTAACCCACATGCAGCCGGAGAGAGCCTATAAGGTTGGGAACATGGACGAGGGTGATAAGCAGGCGTGACCTTACGAGTGCAGCACACAAGCCCATCAATGCGTTGTGTGACTGCAGGGCGGCTAACACACACTAACACACCGCTTCTTTTACACTCTCACACTTTCATTTTCCACTCGCCGTGCCGGCAGGTGATAATGGGTGTGAAATCAGACAGCCAGCGAGCCGCTCCGTGCTCCGCTCCGCTCTCTTCTGAGACTGTATTCTAAACAGCGAGTCTACATTAACACCTCTTGCTATGCTCTCGCCCTCGTCTCCTTTCTATCTCCTCTCTCAGCCTCCATCCTCATCGTTTTCTTCTCCTCCTCTGCTTTGCATTCTACATTTCTCCCCCTCCTCTTTCTGTCCCCTCTGTTATGATTCCCTCAATTTAATTCTCCCGCCCCTCCTCTAATTAAAAACACATAACCTCCGACGGGCTTCCTTTTCCATGCAGATGTTCAGTACAACCTCATTACACAGTCTCTGATAATAAGAGACTTTTGCTGCACTTAGCGAGGTTACAGTCTGCGTATTATTATGCGTATTAAGAATGGCAGTTGGTGCTGAGAATATACGTCGCTCACCAAAATATAATTTGCACGTTAAACAGCACACGATGAATAGTTTAAAGGGCCAGTGTGCAGCATTTTTTGGGGGTGTCTTTGAGCAGAAATGGATAATAATATAATCGTGTCTTGGTTAGTATAGGATGAGCAAACGCTGGCTCTCGTGAGATCCTTTATTCAATTTTTTCAATTTTTTCTTAAAGGCCACCGCGGTAACTTCTGGTGCTGCTGCTCCTCGAGTAATATTATTATTACAACGATGGCCTCTGAGTCAGGCGGATGACGTTACCATGGCGTTGTACTCGTAGGGGATAACCAGCCACTCCAGAGAGAAACCTATCTGAATTATGTGACAGAATGTGAAGTATGAGCGGAGATTTAAAGGTCTAAACAGTAAGTGGAATCTTTGTGTGGAAGGATGCTAAAGCGTCTCTCTCATCGCCGGCAATATGTCACACCGGAGTGCAGTCAATTACGCAGAGAAGAGGCGACGGTGGAGGTGCACACAGCAGGTGTAAAGACACACACACACACACACACACACACACACACAAAGCTGCTGTCGGCTGACGGACGTTCATCATGACACGGTAATGAAGGGGTCCTCTGTTATCCCACCTCTTTTACAAAAAACACACACACACACACAAAAGGCCTGCCATCACACATCGATTAGCCTCGTCAGCCTCGGAGTGGGCATGCGTAGCCTGTGTGTGTGTGTGTGTGTGTGTGTGTGTGTGTGTGTACGCCTGCGAGTCGCGTATCCGAGGCTGTAAGAACCTTGTAATCGACTTTCTAATGTCTGTCATTACACAGAGAAAAGCCTCTCGCTTTCAGCTCACAGCACAGCCGAGCATGGAGACATAACACACACACACACACACACACACACACACACACACACACGACACACACACACACACACACAACATGTTAAGCAGCAATGGAGGAGACTCTCTTTGTTCCTGACTGTGCCGCCACTATCCTTCCCTCACCACACCAAGGACACCAAGCGTGAATAGCACCCCCCCCTCTCGAATCAAGGCCAAATTATGCATAGTTCTATGAGAACACAAATGGGTTCTGCATTTTTTCAACCCACCGCGCGTTGAAAGCCGGCTTGCTGGCCTGCGATCCTGACTTATCTCCCTCAATTCGGTGTGGATACACACATTTCAGCCAGCCCACCTTGGAAATGTGTGTCTAATGATAGGGGCGTAGCGAGACAATATGCACGGCTCAGATAGCCAAAAAAAAGAGCTGGCTTCGTGTGCTGCCCATCATTCTCCACCGGCGAGGGATCGCTCGTAGGCACGCCGACCGCCAACGCCGAGGAAAAAGGTCACGTCAGTCAGAACGCCTGCCAACGGGAGAATGTGGATTCTTTAAAACGCATCCAAGAGGTGCTGCTTGTCAGGAAGACCACTCCAATCAGGAGAAGAAGTGCTTCCTGCGGAGGCCTTTTTCATCGCCGTGGTATGGATACAAGTTAAACTAGGAAGTGAGAGCATCAGCCGGAGAAAGGAAGAAGAAATAAAGAGACAGAAGGAGAGATTTGCCAGGACAGCTGGCCAACCGACTGATCAATTTGTCCTATGTGCCAACAGGGAGCCTCGATTAAACGGAACATGCTAGCACATGCACGCACACACACACACACACACACACACACACACACACACGGGCGTATTTCTTCAAGGTGTAATAATATATATATGCAGCCACATGCCAAGTCCTATAAGGAGAGCGGTGGGGGTGGACGATGAGGCGGGACACCAACTGGTGTGAGAGATAGTTAGGAGGGACAGACACCACCAACAGACAGACAGACAGATGGTGTGTGAGAGACAGAAAGACGGGAGGCGACGTAACGTACAAAGAAAGGTTGTTAAACAGCGAGGGAGAGCGGACTCCTTGGGTTCGACAGATAAGAGATGTAAGGCATAGAGATGAGAGGCAGTGAGGATGAGGTCATCCATACTGGGGAATATATGCAACCGTAGCATTGATCAGCATGTATGATGGTAGAGGAAAATCACAAAAACTTGATTTAAGTGTAATAAGACGAATGAATGTCGGATATTGATGATCAAAATGACACTTGGAGATAAAGCAACGGTTTCACCATCTAATGAATAAAGGAAAAAAAAGGCCGAAGAATCCACATTTCAATGAGCTCACAAATTACTTTAATAGACTTTTGTCTTTGCAAAGCAATCAATTCACGGTTTGCCCTTCTCTTACTTTCCCTTCATTTTCTTTTCTCTAACCTTAAACATGCCCATTAATAAATCATGAAGCACTTAATACAATAAATGTGAGCAATGAATTGTTTCTTTGCCTCCATGACAGCACACATTAATTAATATTAATAACACTAAAAGAGGTTGATTTAGACACACACACACACACACACACACACACACACACACTGAGGGATAAACCCAAATATACGTGCAAATCTGAAACACTAAACAACATTCATTGGTTTTAGTTTTAGTCTGTCTTTAGTCTATTTTGTTTTCAAAGCATGGGAGAGAGAAAAAATGAGAAAAAGAGGTGATAACATGAAGGAGAGATACAATGGAGATGGGATGTGATCCTAGTAGGTGGAAATCAATAATTCAGAGAGGTTTAATTCAGATCAGAGCCCTCTGTGTGGCTGATTCTGATGCTAATTCTTTCAGCTGGTAGGCAGCATTAACATCCGCAAAATGAATTCTCATTACCGTCAAACTGTGTTGAAGGTCTCCATGACACACACACACACACACACACACACACACACACACACACACACACACACACAAACACAGAAGCATCTACTAAACTGTAGTTCAGACAAGTAGGGGTGTTGGAGGGAAATGAGTGATTGGTACGTTTAAGTGTTTTAGGTTGGGTCAGATTATAAAACTGTGAAATGATGAGGTGCCCCGATGAGTCAGACTAAATCGCATCCATTGAAATTGGATTCAACTCAAGAAAAAAGAGAAATGTACTAATGGCACATTGGATTGGGACCACATTGGAGTTAGATATCAAACATCCTTAATACAAGATTGGGAACATTATAATGTCTTTCTCAACATGCGTCACCGTGGCGACGGCTGAGCCGGCAGCTGGAAACTAACGGTGCTAACAGCGCAAACAATGCCAACAGTGCTGACAGAGCTAACAGTGTCTCCCTGGAGGGAGGCCATCTTGCCATCTTGGTTTAACATGTTAGCATGCTAGCATTTGCTAATTAGTCGTGAACACTAAGCACAGCTGAGGCTGATGGGGATGTCATTAGTTTGGGACAAACTTCAGAATGAAAGTATAGTTGACTTGATGAAAAGTCAAGGCCACAAATATTTCATTCCATTCGTCCAGAGGGAAAGATTGCTAAAAGAACTAAATGTCAAACTCTCGGTGGCGCTACATGAAAGGTCAAGGGATCACGGAAGTCAGAAGGATTCATCCTCTAGGGACCATGAATGTCTGTACAATTACTAAGAACTAACTCCAGAGCACAATGACACTTCCCTGGCTCTACACAAACAGTGGTGTTTCCAAGCCAGTGTAGTTTATTGGTGGTTAAGTAACAAATCACACTGTCATGGGATTTCTAGTGCTATACGCTGACATTAAGTGACTGAAGGGAAAACAAAGAAGGAAAGAAGCAATGTTGTGACACTTTCCACTGCCTGCCTTTTTTTTGAAGACAACAATTTTCTCTCTGGCGCTACACGTCGTTTCATAACCCGTCTGTGCGTCTAGCTGCTTTTGAAGATATGACCAAGCCCTGAATTACAGCATAAATCCCTGTTATCGGCTCAAAGTAAAGACCTCATTCAAGTCTACCCACTGACTGGCTGCCGCCTAACAGTGTAATCGGAGAGAGAGAGCCCTGAGCCGTGCCATTCAGGTCACCGCTTCCGCTTTATCATTTTATTCTCTGTTCTGCCCTGGTTGCCACAGACTGACATCACACAGAGAACACAGGAGGATAACTAGCGAACAATGCTGCCAGGGGTATTAATGTCAGCGGCGCTGTGTACGAGCTTCGCGCCAGAGAAAGGGTCTAATTCCGCCAAGGACGGATGTAGCACGTATGCATTATTGTGCGAGTGTGTAAACACACGTGGATTAATTTCTCATACGGGCACACTCTGCACGTTGAACAATGCCAGCGTGGTTACATCACAAAACGGACCCGACAGAGAGCTGTGGTGTTACATCACAGCGCCGAAGTGCTGGATCTGGACTGTTTTTTTAATCAGACAGAAGTGAACAGACAAGCAACCATCCAGACAAAAACTAAACACACCTGAACCAGGAGAGGGTCAAACACAAATGTACTCAAACCCATCCAGACGCACAAAAGCTGAGGACAACTGAGGGGAACATTCGAAAGTATAAAACTGTAAGAAGTCGGAGCTTCCTCACAAAGGATGCAATGCAGCTCTTGGTCCAAGCACTGGTCATCTCCCGCCTTGACTACTGCAACTCTCTCCTGGCCGGACTCCCGGCCTCTGCGATTAAACCATTACAGCGTATCCAGAATGCCGCAGCACGCCTCATCTTCAATCTACCCAAATTCTCCCACGTGACCCCCCTCCTCCGTGACCTCCACTGGCTCCCTGTTGCAGCACGCATCCAATTCAAGACGATGACACTGGCCTTCAGGGCCATCAATGGAACGGCACCCATCTACCTTCAAACACTGGTCAAACCTCATGCCCCGAAGCGAGCACTTCGCTCCTCTACTTCAGCTGGCCGGCTGGTACCACCATCGCTGAAATCAAACAAATGTCGCTCAGCAAAGTCCAGACTCTTCTCTGTTCTGGTCCTCAGTGGTGGAACGAACTCCCGACCAATGTCAGGACAGCAGAGTCATTTGCCATCTTCCGAAAAAGGCTCAAGACTCACCTGTTCAGACTTCACCTTGACTCTACATAGCATGACCCACTAACACCCTCCCTCGACACCCCCCCCCCCCCCAAAAAAAAAGAAAAAAAAAAAAAACCTTACCTATAGCACTCTGATCATAGCACTGTTGCTCTTGAAGTACTACTTTACTCAGATGAGGACCTAACACTTGTTCTATTTTTAGCTCTTACTTTATCGGCAATGATACGTCGTGGTTTCTTTGTTTCCTTCTTTTGACAAATGTACTTATTGTAAGTCGCTTTGGACAAAAGCGTCTGCTAAATGACCTAAATGTAAATGTAAATGTAAATGTAAACATCCAAAATGCTGCACATAATTAGCTATGCGGTTATTTGCTTGTAAACCAAAAAATAGGACACATTTGAAAGGTATCACAGTTACATTTCACTCAAAACCTCATGGGCAAGCTTGAGGAAGTGAGTAGGATCCATCCTCTGGGGACCACGAATGTCCATCTGAAGGATATTTGGCCACTAGCATAGCTAAACATCTAGCTAAACATCATCGTCTCTGCCATTTATGAGTAAGCCCTCTGCCCTCCTCCCTCCCTCCTTTTGTCTACGATTCGCCATCCCTACTTTTGCTCCAGCTATCATTTTCATAAGGATTTATCAGAGGCTGTGGAACAAAAGCCTGAAAGGGAACAATTTCAATATTATCAGAATTATCTGCTCTCACAGACAGACGCGAACACCGTTCATTTACATTTCAGGTATTTAGCTGTTGCTCTCATTCAGAGAGCTCACGTGGGCTGAATTTCATGAACTTGTTCTTGTATTGCATCACATGCATAGGTTGTATAATCACATACTGTACAGTAGGGACTCTTGGAACAACCTTCACATGCAGGCAATGCTAAACAAATGCAAAGTAAAACATAAATCCTGTTCCTGTTTTGGTGCCATAAATCTCAGTTTTCTTATATGTTTTTTTTAATCTGGGTGAAATTCAGAAATCCCTTTATTCTTCATCCATTCTAAAAAAAAAAACAACAACAAAACTAGCCAGAGTTAGCTGACGTGATCATCCATTCACACACAAATACTCCAGACACTCAAGTAAGATGGCACACAGCAAATGTAGTGCACTGCATAGTTACATGTAATGATTTCAGGCACAACCGCTGACCCTGGCTGCAGGCGCTCATTGCCTTGATATAATCTAATCAACTCTGGTTTTGTGAGTCTAGTGGTCTGGGGGGTGCATACCATGTAATCACAGTGTGTCTCCCCCATGCTTTCTTACTGCCTCCACTGTCACCAGTAAGCAAATCTTACGTCTCATCAGCGTAGGCCTCAAGCCTCACTCTGACATCATCAAACTGCACCCTTACCGCGGGATCGGCGACCTCGCCCAGTGGTCGCCGTGTTGAAGTGTGCAGCGTCGTGTGTGATCGACGGCGTCCGTTTAGCTCAGACAAACAGGCATTTATTTACGTCCGTGCCAATCCCGGTGACACGGCACACACACACACACACACGTCTCAAGATGCTAATGCTCAAACACAAACAGCCTGCAGACTACAGAGCAGCGGTGCTGTCTAAGAATCCACAATGCAATCTCAAGCGGACTGATGAGAAGTGGCACTTCTGACTGAATGCCACGGATGAAGAACGCACGAAAAGATTTGGGAGAAAGACAGAAAAACGTAGAGAAAATAAACAAATTCAGAGCTGATCGGTCAAGGCTTGCAGGGCGGCCCAGAGGCGATGACGTCCCCATCATCATCTTCATCATCACTGTCACACCCCTCACTGCAAATGCTCAGCCTGCATGGGGAAAAACAACCCTTGCAACAGAAGACGGGTTCCCGTTTACGTTAAGGTAATATATCAGCGTACGTTTGCGCGAGTGCATTCAAGCAGAAGTGGAGGAGCGTCCCGGCCATTTACATTACAACCAGCCGCGAGTCAGCAAAACATGTTTGCATGTGAATGTCAGGCAATTTCAGGTCGAAGCGCTCGCAAAATGAGATTCAATGTTCCGCTCTTTTTGAACAGCCCTGCCGTTCCCCTCCCCACTCCCGCCTGTCATACTTCACCAAAATGCGATATTCCTCCCTCAAACCGAGAGCGAGGATCACCTTAGGTGAGAGAAGTAATATTGATTTGCGATGCTGCCGAAGGTTGTACTGCTGCACACAGCAGCCTTTTAGACACTTACATCTCTCCTCGTTTGCAACGGCATAATGTAATGTCATTCTTCACTACATCCAATTTGTAGTGTATCCAAAATGTCTACAGTGTGTCTGCAAGTACAAAAAAAAATAACATATACAACGAATGAAAATGCTGTCAATGTGCTTTTATGGGAAAGTGAAATAAAATGCAGAACCCGTAGACAAAGAAAAGAGAGAAACCCGGAAAAGAAAATGTGCTTGTTGAAGTCAATTCAGATGAAAATTCACCATCAACTGCCTGGATCTCACATTTCCTAAACATGTAATATTATATGCGACTAGAAGCTAATCACTGGTGGAAGCATTAGGGAGGACACGGAGAGTTTTTTTTTTGTTTTCTTGCAGACGCCTTTAATTGTGTGTGTGCTGGATGTGGCCTGGTTATGGAAATTAACAAGCGTAATCTTCAGCCCCGCAGTCTGTTGTGACACGCCGATTTCATTAGATTCTTTTCCAAATCAGCTATTCAAATCTGGGCTGTGGACTTTGCGTGATTCGCCGCTACTTAATGGCATTTCCATTTTTTTCCCCATTCGCCTCATCCGAATCAGACGTTTTCATAAAGAGGGGTGACCCAGATATAGACAAAACAGCCCGATACATTTCATCCCAGAGCGCTGCGAAGTATGCTTAAGCACAGCGGAGAAGAAGAGAACGGAGAGAGAAAAAAGCTGTAGAGCAGTTCACTCAATCTGGTGTCGAATTGTTTAACGAGAGGAGGTCAAGGGTAATCAGATAGCTCCTCGACCCTGGAAGACACACCTAATAGAGTCACTTAGAGGGGACCAGGATAGGCAGAGGTATACATCTCTGTGTCCTTATGCAGAGTAATTATGCATATGAGCGTCTATGCATCTTTTACAGCGTATTATGAATGTGTGAATGAAAACAAAAAGTGTGCGGTAGCGCCCTTATGCATACACAATAGCAAGGGGATTAGAGGTGCAAACACGAGTGTCCCGATAAAGACTCCATTGAGAGGAAACAGCCATCTGCTTACAACACAACCCATAATGCCTTGGGGTACAGCCGTCTTACCATAAATACAACCGTGTGACACTAATTGCATGTCTTGACAAGAGAAGTCATGTCATGTTGTTTGCATTTCAAAATAATATAAGGAATAGGAAATGTTAGAAACACATTGTTGCATCGGACTGCATCACAGTGGCTTCAAAGCCCATTGAATGGGCGTCATGTGTGGTAGCAGCCTCATAGATATGGGTTGGAAAGGGCCAATTACAACTACTAGTAGGTTCAATCACATGGAGGGTCACAGATACAGATACAAGAGGTCGCCGACCTCTAGTGGCCGTAGTTATGACTGGAGTAAATAAGGAAGTCAGGTGATATTGAATGAAGATCGATAACATTCCAGTTAAGGTGGTGGTTGATGAGTCAAACAACCATAGGACTTTCACCCAGGAGACCGCTGTTCATATCCAGACTGAAACCAAAAGCCCCCTTAGACTTCTTACATTCTTACAACAATCATACTTGTTTATATTGTTTTATTTTTAATTACAATCTTTTCACTTTTGGCCCGTCTGAATGATTAGAACCGATCTGAATTCAAAATGCACCAGAATCAAACAACTAGTGGCAGTATTGAATGAAGAGCTAATGTATTGTATTGTGTTGCAACATATAAGTGTTAATTTCACTCATCACTCGACAAAGTGAGCTTTCATCTCATTCCTTTGTTCTGTTTTTGTGTTGTTTTTTTATACTCTGCTCTGTGTTGCACACACCGGCTCGCACAATGAATGCCTCACTGATTGACCTGCCTGACCCTCATTTACCACTTGGCCTGCATGTATTAACCAAAGCCATGAGGTTAAATCTCAGAGATCATAGTACTCCAGGGCAAACCGTGTCAGGCATTTTTTCCTATTCATGCATACGCAAACAGAGTTATTTCAGCAGGTTTTTTATTTGGTTTCCATAAAACGCAGGATTCGTTCTGTAAATGTCAAGCAGCTTCAACGTCCTTATTCAAAAATGATGAAATGAAGCGATAAAGAATGGAGGTCGTGCCTTCCAGATGCATCGCATTCAATGGAAGGCAAAGGAAGGGATCCTTCTGTTTCCCAACATGACGTTCCCGCTGTAAAACATTAATGTCCAATTCCGGTTTCTGTGATTTCTGCTCTCTGTCCTGTTCAGCCGATCATCGACGGCGGACCTAATCTCTGTTCATCGCTCATTCCCTGTGACATTTTGAGATCCAGCCTGCTGATCCAAAATTATTAAAAAGCTTAGCGAGATGGATGGAGATAGTGGTAGGGGGTCACTTGGACCATAAGGCTGATTAAGTGTCCTCACTGGTGGGGGAGGGAGGGAGGGAGGGGGAGGGAGGGGGGTCATGATTAGAGCATACGACAGTTTTGGAGGGTGTGTGTGTGTGTGTGTGTGTGTGTGTGTGCACCCCCAAGACCCCATGTGATGAAGAACAGTTGGTCCATCAAGGAGATGGATGAGGTGGGCTGATTTTCCAACACACACACACACACACACACACACACACACACACACACACACACACACACACACACACACACTGGGTTTAATGGCTAAGCTTCATGGCAGGCACACATAAACATTGACATTGGACACCACATATTAAGTAAAGAAGTAATTTTTTTTTGCACTTATTGACTAAAAATTTTTGTTTTTTTTTTCAGCGTCTCCCAGCATCCAAAAATTAATGCATTTTCTTGCTGCAACAACAAAGTGATCTCTGCCGTTTGCAGTCAACAAGGACTTCCTGTGTCAATCACAGCTCAGAACAATGCTTCCTGTAATGAAAAGTGAGAACTGATGCAAATGAGCCACTGATTATACACCAGAGTCCCTCTGAGAAAGTTGGATTTCTAAAATGTGAATCTCTTTATTATTGGGGATTGATTTCCATTTTCACCCAAACATTTAAATAATCAAATTTAACAGCTAAATTGTCATGTTTCCAAATAAAAAATGTAAAAGACCCGAAAATATGAGACACCTAAGTGACTTGCCTTTCTTAAGGTCTTTAACAATCTGACCCACCTTAACATCACGCTGTCGAGTAGAAGTTGATGCATTGCCGAATAAAATACAAACTTGATACACACACACACACACACACACACTCCACATCGACAATTAACATAGTTTAGTCTGCCCGCTGTTTGAATTAAAAACGAGGCCTTGCAACACAATCAGGGGCCACAATTAAGCTGTGAAGGTAAAGCGGCCCTGACCTTGTTGTGTAATTAACGGACTCTTCTTTCATTAATCCCCCATCACCCATCCCTCCCCCCTCCCCCGATCCCTCCCCCATCCACGTCGCTTCGTTCACTCAGCGCCTCCCTCCTTTCCTAAGCAGCCATTTAATTAAGACATGCAAGACGGCGTCACGTGGAGTCGGGGGATAGAAGTCAAGCAATTAAGGGACGGAGAGAAGAAGGGATGAAGGGAGGGACGAAGAGAGAAACAGAAAGTGAAATCTATTTTTCCCTCCCATCGCACATTCACTTTTGTTTGTCTTTTTTGTACTTAAAAATGCTCTTTCAACCATTTCTTTAAAGGTTAACAGACGACAGTCATCGGAAATATAAATCTATGAATGACTTCTTGTTTGTTGCTGCTGCTTAGAAGGGTTTTTTTCTCGCTATTCTCCGAGTGCAATCTCCCTCCTGGCATGCAAGTACAGACACTGAGGTCTGAGCTGGGAATTATAGTCCAGACGCTGTAGCATGTGGCGACAGACTGAACCAGACAGTGAGTCATCCAGTCAGACTCAAGAAGCATTACATGGCGTGTGTGCACTCGGGAAAAAGACTGCGTTCCTGCTTCATGCTTTGTGTTTGTGTGTTTAACACGTGTGCGTCCCCCGTCAAAGAGGAGGTCTCAGGCGCGGCAGACGTATCCGAGACCCACTTCACGGTGCCGTTTCCTCGCTAAGTGTTGAACAGCCATCGGTGGATCCAGGCAGGGAGCCGTGGCGAGGCTTGAAACAGGTGGCTGGAGACTCGCCGCACATTCGGATTGTACTTTAATGGTTGAACAGTCGAAAGGGAAGGCTGTAAAGTTCTACATATTTGTTGAAACAAACCCCCAAATTGAGCTTATTGGCCCCTCATTAAAGTCATCGTGCCTTAGCGTGATCCATAATAAACACAGACTTCTTCTCATCAAGGGCCATGAATCCTTAATTGTTTATTTCTAAGACTACACTTTAAAAACATGAGACTCGTCCGACAGCCCGCTGACAAAGCAGTCACTTACAGGCATGAATGGCACACTGGCTCATGTTCAAATCCACCGACCGGAACAGCCGCACCACAGTGGCCATCAGCGCCGGTTACAATCAAACACGGACACCAGGCGGTTTCCTGTTTCCAAAGTGCTGCTGTTAAAACTTAGCTCGTCCTCGCTGCTTCACTTCATCATAAAGAGACGTTTCTCCATCGCGACTGCTCGGGGCGATGCAGAATCCATCTAAGGAGCCTGATGCGACCGCCGATGTTGGGGAAAAAAATGTATTTATGAAACATAGGATCGGTCGATTTGGGCTTCACGTCTGATTTTACACGAGCTGTGTCCCAATTCGTCCTTCGCAGGCCACATTTGAAGACCAAATGCGTCACAGCGGCCGTCTCATTTACAAGACTCACGCCGAGAAACGCTGCCTTCTTCTTCGGGATTGGGAGGATCTGACTGATGGATCTTTCACGGGCCGGCTCATGGCTGATGGCTGGATTTAAATAGACGTGGCGTCTATCCACATCATGCATCGGCGGTGCTGGCGGCGAAGCATATCCTTCATCATCGTATCAAATAAAAAGAATAAAATAGGATCACCTTGCTCCATTTTGATCATATAGTGTAAGTTAAATCTTGTGTTGTTTTTCTCCAACCACACCTGGTTGCTAGGCAACGGGAGGAGCAAAGGATGCGGGTGGGAATGGCTGGGCCAGAAGGATGCGGCCACCGAATTGGGACACAACTATGCAATTGCTTGGTTTCCTCCAAGTGTGTGTGCGTGTGTGTGTGTGTGCGTGTGTGTGTGCATTTCTTTTACTCACTCCGTTTTGGACAGCACCCATGGGCAATGTGCCAGATTAATAGCCGTATTTTTCCACTTAACTTCAATTATTATGCGACTGTATGATTACGGCGGCTAACAAGAACAGCAACGTTTTACGCCCGCCTCGCATTGTTAACAGCCTGCTGTGAGGTAAATAATCACCGGCAATGACTCATTTTATGTATTTACTTCTGAATAAATGACTGAAGGCAACTGACTGGAAAATGATGCACATTTCCCAACTTCCCAATTGATGAGGGTTGTGTGAATGCGCCATTAAAATGCTGAAAAGTAAAAGAATATAAGACATACAAGCTAGGCTAGGCCATGGGAGCGAGACAGGCTTGTAAACAGCAGCATGTTGACGTGTTCACTCTTTTAACAGCAGGTTCAGATGCGGTTGCTGAAAAACTCCACATTCTTCTCTGGCTGCCTTGTTACTGGCTATGTGAGGGAAAAGGCCAATTATTAAAATAAATGCTGGCATACAGTCAAGTTACTTAGCAACCACCATCGGTCATGACTGAAGCACGAGCTGTAAAATACTTATATATCTTTACCATCCTCACAGCGGTATGTGCCGTCTGTAATCCAAGCCTCACCCTTGACCTGAACATTTGCATTAATAACCAAAATTCTCATATTGTATCCAAATATCTGTTTCTCCCAGCAAACCGTGTCCCCGCGGACCAGATTGAAAATGTCAATTAGGGGGAAGCTTTGGAGCCAAGAGCAAATATAAAATGAGTCCTTCAAGAGGACTTTGCAAGCTAATAAAAAAAGCTTTTTTAATAACGCAAAAGCAGGAGGCGGAGAAAAAAGTTCAGTAAACAAATTCTACACAAACTACTGTTTAAAACGCTCTAATTTAAATTTTTTTTTTCCGCAAAAGAGGAATAAACTCTTCCAGACAGCGTGTAAAGATGACAGAGGTCACGGAGGGAGAAGGCAAGACAAACTAGCAGCATTATTTAGCCGTTGCGTGGGAGTGTTGTGTATCGATTTGTCCTTCCCCCGGAGCGCTGCAGCAGCTCCAACACTCCCTTTGCATCTGTTGTGCTTTCTCTTCGCTCCTTTCCTGTTGGCCCACGCCCTCCACACTTGGAGCTCTCTATCGCTGGAAGGCAAGCTAGTGTTTGTGTGTGTGTGTGTGTGTGTGTGGAGTGGTTCAATATAACCCTCTCTCTGTGTATTTCTAACTAAGACTCACTGTGGGGGCGCCGCTGTAAGAAGGCTACAGTGATTACTGCACAGTTCAAGTCCTTGTTCTCCATACAAGTAAAACCTGTATGCGGTATCGATCAGACGACATGCAACCCAACGATTCACTTCGGGACATTTCCGCACTTCTGGACAAAAGAGCCGCCTCATAAATGCAGTGCAAAAACCCTTTGTCGAGTTTTCTTGAAATAAAGGCTCTACTTTTCAAGAATTCAGGCAGGTTTTAAAGAGAGTTAGAGCTGATCTGCTACGAGGTATTTTGTACATTTAAAAAGGAGGTTTTCTTCTTTCCCTCTGATGAGACACGACTTGTTGGTGCTTTGAGCCAATTATAGTTATGATTTGAGCGTCACGACTGATCAGACATCAGCTCAGGTGAGTCCCGGTTCGGGACAATCGGTGCCGACAGTTGTGAGGTAACGTAATAACGGTGTGTGGTGTTTAATAATACTGTTACAATTACTGCCTGTTGTTCAAAGGATATGGCCGTAAACAGACGATATGTTAGCCCATCTCCTTCCTTTTCTTTTTAAATTCTTTAACAGAGATGCAACTATTACGCCTTTCAAACTTGGCAAAGGAAGAAGAGATCCATTCTTTCACAATAAGAGCCCTACATGTATAATATTCACAGGTGTGTGTGTCAAGACGTCTAGGCAATGCGTTCCTACTGAAGATGTAAATCTTGGGTAAAATTTTATGTTATATAAATAATAATAATATATTTCAATCTCAACCCAGCTTTACTGACAAAGAGAGTTAGTGAAGGAGAACTATATCCATCCGTGGATTACTACACAAGCAGTACTCAATGGGAGTATCCCAAAGTAAACACTTGTACAGCGCCCCCATGGATCCTAATGAAGGATGTTTCTTTGGATAACAATTGAGATCCTGTAGGATTGGGATTTGGATAGACAGAAAATACTCATTTGGACGATCGATTCATTGTTGGTTTGGCTATTTCATAGGATTTGATAACAAGAAAAACAATACTTTAACATTATTCAAACATGTCTTTTGTTTTTGGCGACTAGAAACTAACCCATTAATATAACAAATGACCATCTTTGTATGTTAGTAGACATGGACGCCATGTGTAGGGGATTTGTGATTCTCAAAGTCTGTCCACACATTTCTCTTCCAACAATTACGCAGCCGAGTCTTCCTTAAGCTTCACTTCTTGAGCCCTCTGCTTCTTGAAGTCCCTGTAACTTCACTGTTTTAGCCTCCACCACCTCACACAGACAGAGTCCTGCTCCCTGCCCTCTGCTGTGCCGTGTCCTTGTTACAGTCCTGCCTTTGGCACACCAGCCTGTCGTCCTCGCCGAGATCGGGGTCGACTCAGGTACACGACAGCTCCGTCTTACGCAGAGGCGACAAACACACAGGGCGGAGCGTGACAGGATTTCTTTCACTTAGCTCAGCTTATGTGTAGTTACTTTTTGTTTTTTTTTACTGGTAGAGGTCATGCATGGCCTAAACAGATGTTGAGATTGCAAAAAGACCAAAAATATGACTAAAGCAGAGAGCAAGAGGGAGAACGAGTTCTTGCCAAAATACATTCCTGTCTGCATCCAAGCCTCTCCACCTCCTCTGCTCCTCTTCGTGCCCGCTGTTGATCTGCATCACTCTAAGCTGACCTCGTCCACCCACACTCTCTCCATCCATCCCTCTATCTCACCCCCCCATCCCTCCGTCCATCCATCTCTCCTCTCATGCCAACATGTTTTCATTCCCGCTCACAGTCTTTCCTCCCACCACTCTCTCTCTCTCTCTCTCTCCATTAATACCTCTCACCATCTCCGTGCCCCGGAGGAAAGAGCAGCGAGTGCGTGGGATCACTCCGCCTCGGCGAGGAGCGACCGCCATCCAAGTCAAATAATAAAAAACATCCGCACACACACCACACAACCGCACACACTCTACCAGAGACCCAGAAGCAGAAACACCCACCACGGTTCCTGCTACGACTTAATAATCTGCAGGCTTCCTCCAAATACGCTTCCATCTCTCCATCGGAGCCGGCGGTTTACTGAATGTAAGTTCACTTTTCAGGAGCGTTTCTATAGTTTGGATGGAATAAGTACGCACAAATATGATACGCTCTGATGAAATTGCGAGGAAAGTTGTGAGTTTTACACGCGTTGCAAAATAATAATGATCCCTGTTGAGCCTTTGGGGATTGCATGAGCAGTTACCGTCGTAATGAGGGAATCGATCGCAGAGTTGTGGCTAAAAACTACAATAAAATGATGAATTCAAGCTCTGAGCCGAGGTGGTTTTTTAAGGGCCGAAAGGAACAATCGAGCACAAGGAATGGGTTTGGCTTAACCATCACAGCACACTAAACCTTTGAACTACAGGCTGTTATTCTTTGATTTTCACCCATTTATTTACAGGTATCGGCCGGTTTGCCAGACATTGTTATCTCCAGGATGTGACATCCATTATCATGTCAGTGGTTTTCTACAGAGGCGAACAATTCTTTAGAAGTATTTGGATTTCTTCAACACATCACTTTTAACCTGCCTGCCATTTGTACTTTACTGACATATAAGTCTATAACCTAAACATGGTAGACTTTTCTGAATATTACAAGTAGTTTAATTACTTTCACGGTGGAAACTTGTTAAATAAAGTATTTTCTTTTGTCTAACTTCACAAAGCCACACAGGAAACACTCTGCTCTTAATGACTGGATTTTTGAGTGGATTTTTCCGTCACCTTTGATATGTTGCTTGTTCGCTCACAAAGCTTATACGGGTCGAGTGGAAACATATTGAAGTGTGCAATTATTTATCCTGGATCTACTTAAAGTCCTGGTTTAACTCCACTGTTGACATCAAATGAAACGAGTGAGCAACAACATTTTTTTAACAACCATTTATTTTTTGCACTGTAAGCTGACCCTGGGTGGGAGGCGCCATAAAATAAAATGTATTATTATTATTTTTTATTTTACCACCTAGATGGTTGAGCCCAGTTAGCCAGGTAAATACAGCTCAATGGATCACGATTTGTGTCTGTTTCATCCGTGTATACACTTAAATTTAATATATGATGTCACAAACAGCTGTCTCCTGGGTGAAAGTCCTGTGTTTATAGACCCCCCCACCTTCCTACACAGCCTTCCACAAACTTTTTTGAAAATAATCCACAACAAAATACGTTTCTCTCAAAACTTAATTCACAATACAGTTTGGTTTTCTGCTAATGTCATTTTTAGGAGACCAAGCGACAATAACACACTATCCCACTTTTGATTTAAACCAGCGTCAGCGACACTAGAAGCTCGAGCCTTAAGGAGTTTTCCTTTCCTGACTTTGCACCAAAGAAACCACGTGGAGCCTCGAGGCCACGGCAGAAATGGTTGCAGCTTGACGAGCATGACCACAACATGACCAAAAGGAAAAGAGCCAGTCTGGTTCCAATCCCTCTGGTGGAGTTTAGCTGCTTGCAGGGCTGCGGTGGTGGGCGCAGGGTGAGAACGGAGGTGTGGGTGTCTGGAGAGGAACACGAAGAGGAGGTAAGCAGAGGTCGTCACAGGGAGGAAGTGTAGGAAGTGGAAGGATACACAACGTGACAGTCGTCTTGTTTCGCTCGCGGGGTTTGTGGCATTTTTAACGTTCCCTTTCTGTCTCTGTCAGTCTCGCTCCTTTGAATTCGGTTCCTCTCAGTCACAAAGCAGTGAAAGCACAACCACGGAGACGAGTGGCCAACCTCCTACAAGGACAATGCCGACTTTCACATAAAGGACTATTTTCTTCCCTGTCAAGTGCAAGATAGCAGTTCTGTCAACGAGTCACACACACACACACACACACACGTACAGCGCTCGATACAGCATTCAGGTCAGTTGTAGTCACAGATTTTGTCGACAATGCGAAACCAACAACGGCGATGTGAGAGAGCGGTAGCCCGCGGGAAAGTTGAGGGACTGACATGTACACAAACTTAACGTCGCCAAGCTTTTCTCCGCTCTCTCCACGCCGTCCTCCCTTCTCCCTGACGTACTTGAATGCGTCCAACCGAACGAGCCGAAACAGCAGTTAAAAACATTGCGAATGATGCTGTCACACGCGCTTGTTTAGCCTTCCCTGCAGGCAACAACAACAACCACAGAAGAAAAATGTAGCGGATTGCAATTGCTCAAAGCCTGTGATAAAAAAGATTCAGTCAGTAAATCTCTCTTGTAACAACTTGTAAAACTCTGGAACAGGGAGCGACTGAATTAGAATAATATCGTTATTTATAATACATTCTGTTTTAGGCATTTGGCTGAAAAAAATCTGACTTTTTAGACCTCAGTTACTCATTTGCATAACATGCAGCCACCCACACATACTTGCTATTTTGGTTTTTCTTTTTAAGTTCTCACACACAATCCGATAATTTCAACTCAAAACAGAAGTAATTATGAGTAAATTACTTTTTCATTTCACTATGTTGTACATTTCCCTTGAGTTTTATACACAAAACCAAAGAATTTCAAACAAACATTAACATATATATATATATATATATATATATATATATATATATATATATTTGGGTCAAGTAGGTTTATATATATATATTTGTTTTTCTAATAACACATTTAATTTGAATTTCAATCACCTCCTTTGACTGTCTTTGTTTTGGATTAGTTAAAATCTTTGTTTTTCTTTCAATGTGACTCTAATTTGGAACCATTTCTGGATACAATCTGGAAAAAATCTGATAAATCCATCAAATCTCAACATTTGAGAGCATAAGAGGTTTTAAATTATATGTTTTAGGTTGATAATCAGCTATATACACTTTCTAAAATGGGATTTGTGATTGTTTTGTATGTATTTCCACAAATCTCTATCCAGTATTATTAGTGGAATACAACCTGTGACATCACATCCCAAAGTTAGATTTTGAGAGCTCAGTTTGAAGAGTTTGTGTGCGTCCTGATTGGTGGAGAGTTGGTTGCATTCCCAGGACATTTTAAAAAACTTGGATGTGGATGATGGATGACAAAGTACTAGACAGACTGTAATTGAGCTCAATAGCCTGTGTGGGCTTTGATTGGTCGAAGAACAAGCTGCCAGCAAAGATTGGATTAAGCTATTAATAACAGACCAGCGTCACCTGATCATTTTAGCATCAAGTGTAATAGAAGTGTGACCAAGGATCTTATTAGCATTGGGTATTTCTGTTAGCATTGCTTTAAAAAATCAATAGGTAGCGTTAATTGTAAAGTTGTAAGTGAATGTCTGGACTGGACATTAAAGTAGCTTTAATTCTAACACTGAGGTATAAATTCAACATGACCTCACATGCAAACATACTGCACACTCACACACACACACCCCATCTATATCCTACTCATCCAGACACATGATCTGACAGTGCCAGCTGGGCACGTTAGACGGCGTGACAGTTTATTAGAGAGGAAGTGACACGAGCAAGACAGGAAACAGCGCAGACATCACACACAGCCAGCTCCACTTCTGCTCAACACGGAACACACACACACACACACACACAAAACTCTTTAAAAAAGATGCAGACGTCGGCTCTCTTAGACCAACAACACAGATAAACACTACACTTTCCGTGCAAAGAGGCAGAATGTGTCCATGTGACAACAAAACACAAATGCTTGAGAAGTATTTGACACTAGTCATTTCAGCACAAGTCATTCCCTCTCAACTGTCTTCCCTATGTCATCTCTAATCGAATGTTTATATGCACAGCGGGTAAAAATGGCCGTGTGTAATGTGTCTCTCCTCGTGAGGAACCAACAGTTTCTCTGAGCTCTGTGGAGTAGCGTTGTTTCGCTCACTGCTTTGGTTCAGTCTCTTATCAGCATCCTTGCCAGACACATAAGAAGGTTGTTTTTAGGGAGAAAGCTGCCGAGCACCACCCCAGTGGAGAGAGACGGCAGTGTCGAACGTTATCAGTTGATTTAAAAGGGTATTATCAGCCGTTATCACCAGCGTTCTAATGAGCGAGATGGGCTCACTGAACCAACCACATTGTGGAAGTGAAAGTTCGGAAAACAAACCAGCTTCAGTTGCAGTAAAATAAGACAATGTCGACTTTTGGGTTCACACAAACAGCGGTCTTATGGGTAAAACTGGAATTGTCACGCTTTTACCTCATCAGCAGACTTCCTCCTTTGATCCCGCCCTAACTACTACAGCCAGTAGAGGTGGATGGCATCTCCTTATTACCCATATATATATGAGAAACCATTGATAATCCCCATTCAATCAGCCAATAACATTTGAATTTGAGCTGATGAAGGGATGGAAAGTAAGGGGCGACTCTACAGTTCTCCCAAGGCAGACGGAGGGTCAGTCTATTATCGGGGAGGCATGGGGATCAGAGCCGGGTATCAGCGGGCCTCAAGTAGCGGAGCCAAGCAGCTGGTAGGGCCAGAGCAGAGATCAAAGGCTGCTGGTCAGGTCTGGACCCCAGGCCCCGGGTCCCCGGAGCTGCCTTGGAACCCCGGCAGGAGGACCAGGCAGCCGGCAACGGGAACTGGAGAACGTTTTCCTCCAGTCGCAGCGAAACGTATGACAGTCTTGAGCGTAAATGGAACTGGCAACGAACACAAACAATTAGCACAAGCAGCGTTTGCTAGCAGAACACGTTACGGCGAATGAGTTCAGACGACGCGACTGATGTCGGCTGATTACACGCGGCGCATTCTGATTACAGTCCAACTCTACGACGGCGGCAAACAGAAACCGTAGAAATGTACATCATCGTCGCTCATTCATGTTTGACAGTTTGTTGAGGACTCATTGTTCTATTATTGGATGAATAAATTCCATAACTGCTGTCGCTGTGTAACGAGTTGTTGACTGGAGTTTCTAATTTGATTTAGCACATTAGCTTTGCCGGGCTCCAGCTACGCTACTCCGTGTTCCAAAATGTTTATTTCTGCTCCGTTGGTTTGCATTCGGGCATGCGTGCGTCCCACTGTGTCTATGAAGAGTCCTCATTAGGAATTCCTCAAGACACTTGTTGTGTTTCCTATGATATCTGTCACTGAGAGCAGGTGTAATTGGACCAGAATGGGATCTGATGACTCTAAATGGGCCCCGCACTCATAGTTACAGAGCTAAACGGCCACAAAGCCTGCTGGGTAGCATTCAAACAAAAGAGGACGCAGCAATCTGTGATTGGATACAACAAGAGTGGAACCTTCACTTAGTGGGCACTGCCAAATAATGCATGACCTTTGCCCCTCCCCCAAACACACACACACACACACACACACACACTTACCCAAATCCACATGACTACAGTAAGACAAAAGACCACAACATGCTGAGATTGTAATATGCAGCGGTCAATAAATGACAAAAGCTATTCATGCCTCCATCCATCCTGCCTTTTATTTATACCTATCTCTCATTGAGGGAATGTGATTAGTTAGTGGTGGTGTTGGGGGCAGGAGGGGGGGATTCTGAGCCAGACGGTCGGCAATTTAATTGATCTCGGACTGACAGGGTAAACGAAGGCTGTAAAGATGACAGTTGGCAGGGGGTTTGATAAAAAAAAAAATGGAATAAATTAAAATCCAGGGAAAGGGGGGCACCAAGGAATCTATTGTTTCCCCCCTCCCCCACTCTGGTGAGAGGTATGAGGCCAGTCTGTGCTGGACTGGTCAATCAATAACTGATGGAGATGCAGACGATTCTGATCTTACAGACCAAGCGCACACAAAACAAAGCGGTCAGATCTGGAGATCCGGACCGAGGAGACAGAACGGGACACGTGTTAGAAATGGATGAACCCGTTCTGATACCAAGCACCTGCATTTAACTCATCAGCTCTGACTGCTGCGGAGCTCCAGCTCAGTGTGAGAACACCTCTAAGTGTCTGCACACCTATTGATTGAGCACAAACACACACAAACATGCGGCGGAGGGAGACGTGTCGATATACAATCTGGAGAATTCACACCTAATTGTGTTTGATCGCGGGTCGCTGCGGGTCGATAACAGCAGAAGCCCGACACACGTGTTTATACACACACACACACACCTATTTCTGAGATGACATTAAAGATTCTTTGATTTATCAATTAAACAAGGGGTCAATGGAAATGCCAGCAATAGTCCATCCCAATTTACCAGAGCCCAAGGTGAATTTCTTCAAATTGATTTGTTCAACCGACTTTCCAAATTATTAAATTATACTATAATATTATATTATTTTTAAGATGATATAAAACAGAGGGGAAAAAAACGCTCATTTGTTAGAGACACCAGCAAATGTTTGGCAGTTTAGCTTTAAAAGTGACAAAAAAAAGAAGAGATGAATGGCTAATCAACCAATCACCTCAATCAACGAATTAATTCAGCGCTAGACAAGGCAGGATGATGATTCAGTATCAAGGAAATAGCTTTCATAAAAACTAATATACAACTCTCCTCTCCTCATCTTATAATCATCATACCAACATTATAAAATAGATAGAAAATGGAAAACTCTAGCTTGAGAGAACCTTTGGGTCAAGAAGGTTCATCGCTCTCTTTCTGTGTGTGTGTGTGTGTGTGTGTGTGTGTGTGTGCGCGTGCAAGAAACCAATGCCTACAGTCAGAGTAGCAGTTAGCGATCCACCCCGCTGCCATATTAAGACCCACTCACACACACACATGCTCAACCATGCACTAGATGGATCCCGTGTGTAGCATGTAACGCGTGCCTGAAACACGCTGACATGGCGTGAGAGCGATTGTCGGTTGGCGCCCGGCAGCGGGGTCAGACAAGGAGAGAGGAATGGGAATTGAGGGGCGTCGGGATGGAGAGTCGCAAATGAGAGGGAGTGAAGGAGAGGGAATAAACATGCTTCATGAATAATTCAATCTAGGCCATAGCCCTAGAGACATTAACTTTAAAACACACACACACGCACAATGTGGGCAGCTCACTTGTAATGGAGGGATTACTGCGCTCTCGTGACAAGTCAGATCTGATCCAGAGGAACGCCTCAGGCAGAGCAAAGGGGGCAGAATGATGGGAATGGATGTGAAGGAGCAAGAAGGGAAGGAAAAGGAGGAACACCCTGTTAGGAGGGCAAGTGGTTTGGCAGCTGTGGGCGTTACATCTGTCATCATCGTCTCCCCCCGTCGTTTGGTTTCTCCCTATCATGGTCGCCCTTCTCGGTCCGAGGGTGTTGATTCTCAGCTTCCTTCCTCTCCAAATTGCTCTCTGATGTCGCTTTTACTTTTCGAGCGTTAGGAAGAGGGAGGAAGAGAGTGTGTGATTGTTTTAAAGGCGTGCAACAGGCTTTCAGTCTGAACTTGAGGGTGTCGCTTGTAAGGAGCCGAGGATTGTGTGCTTCATTGAAGTCTCGTTGTCCGTCGCTAAGCGCCAGTAAATATGGTAATGTGATGATGCGAAAAGAGCTGAAATGCAAAAAAATCTTTCATCTCCTTTCGGTCCACATGACAGCGAGAGAGAGACCCTGGCTCCGTCAGACGGTCTCGGATCTGCCGGGACGGATATTTCACAGTCCGACGGCTACTTGTAAGTCAGATGACATTTCCAAAGCGTCCCCCCTCCCTTTGCTCGGCCTCCATTATTCCCTTCATCTCAGTGGGTTACATGGGCCCTCGTGTTCCTCGCTTTCATGCCCAGCCCGGGTTTCTAATGACGAACAGAGAGTAAAAGGTTCATCTCAAGTGCGGCCTGTATATAAACAGGTGTATGTGTTGGATGAGAGATGGAGGGGGCTGTTTAATGTCGAGGAGCAGCGGGGGGGCTCGTCTCGCTCTGTGGGAGAAAATCCACTTCAGTGTAACCGACAGCACTCGTAGGGAAAAACTTAAAACACACACACACACGCAGAAATCAATCCGTCAATACTCAAAGTAAGAGAAAGTGGATTGCACCACCCTTCTTTAGGGTATGTGGCTGACCCTGACCTTTGACCTCCCTCTGAAAGGCTGGGTGCAAACAGGAAAATAGAATTTCCCCTTGAAGGGGTCGATAAAGTACAACAGCACTATTCTACGAGGGATGCTAAGTGTTTATGCTGTCCTAATGTATACACAGCTAATGAATGCATGCATCGCTCTGAACATATGCTGCATGGAGGTGGTGGGCGGTAAGCTGGTTCAGGGACAGGAAACCGGCATGGAGGATGAAGAGAAAAGGAGACGCGCCGGAGGAATTTGTGCCCTTGAGACCAGCCGCGTGCCAATTGGAAGTTTCTTGGTTGGAGGTAGCAACTGTGGTTGCCAGTGGTGCTAACGATAGCGACTTACTCCGTCACCTCGGCAGGAAATGTGTCTCGGAATACCAAGAGCGTGATGACACTCGACGGGACTCGGCTTGTAGCGCCAGTGAAGGCAAAGTGTGACCTCAACATTATAGGGCCAACAACGAAGCGAGCTGAAACCAGAGCTGCTGTATTTATTGCATTGTGATTCCTTCGTAGATGTAATTTTATCAGTTTGTGGGGCCAAGCAAGCACTATATATATTGATGTATTTTAATTAATGTTATTTATTACATTTTTATTTGTTTGGGAAGTCTTTTCAAACCAGATTTGCTTCCATTCAGAGCATATATACCCATGCTTTGAATGCTCCATCCACAAGAGCATATATATATATATATATATATATATATATATATATATATATATATATATATATATATGGACCTCCCTTTGTGCATGGGGGAATAGATAGAAGAGTAAAAGGCCTTCCCCAGTCAACGTGTTTATGCCTTGTTTTTCTATTAAAAGAAATGCTCGTGTGTGTGAAAAGCCTAAAGGAAGATAAACAGGGGAAGAAAGACATTGAATGAACTAAATAAATAAAACACAGTGTAAGCGGTGTAAAACCAGAGGAAAGACGCGGGTAAAGAGAGAAGGACATTGCCAATAAAGACGGAGAGAGGGGATCACAGGATGACAATGCGAGGTGGGTGTGGAGGGAGGCAGAGATGAAAGATGGAGCGAGAGCAAGACGGAGAAATCTATACGGGAGGAAGAAGACGGAGACGGGGAGAGATGAGTGTCCTTGACTGGCGCCGCTGTTATCTTCACGCTTTATCAGCGCCGTTCTGATCCGTGCTGCAGACAGACAGACAGACAGAGAGACAGACAGGCGTACGCCATGGCTCACATCCCTGGGACATTTAGCAAAGGTCTATAAACTTTGTGCTCACGCTCACATGTACGTTTATGTTACTGCCATAACGACGGCTCGGTGCGATCGGCGTGAAATAAATCACAAAGGAGACGCCATTTATTAATTGTGTTGTCTTGTACTTGAGGACGGCTCAGAGGGGAGGGGGCTTTAATCAAATGGGGGGGAAGATCAGCGAGAGTTTCAAGCGTAGGATGGAGCCCTCCGGCCACAAACCGGAGCCCGGCGATAATAATTTTATTCCTCCAATTGAGTGGGAGAGGAACTCCAGCTCGTCCCCCACAGGAAGCTCCCTCCAGGGGGAGCTAATGATGGGAAGGTATCAGGGTATAGGTGAAGGGGATCGCCACGCGAGTCCTCAGCTCACATGAAGACTCGGCTCGGGGACTACATGCGTTCAGCTGAGATGCGTGACCTTTAACCCCCCCAAAGTGCTCCTGAGTGTTTGTGTGTAGCTGGGTAATTGGCAGGCTGGATGCGGAGGAGGTGAGGCCAATCCCCGTGCATGCATGTATGCTAATCTGCGGCGTGCGGAGCATATCGGCAACATGCCATGTTGTGTGTGTGTGTGTGTGTGAGAGGTTCTGCTTTTATATAGCGTGTCTGTTGTGCAGCTTTGCGTCTCCGCCTTGCCTCGGGCAGATTTCATGCTATAGGAGGAGATCTGGGAGGACGTTAGATGTTTGCGTGTGTCAGGTGTGCGTCCACTGGGGGTTTAGCTTTTGCTAACGCCTCGTCCTTTTCTTCTTCTTCTTTCACAATTCCCAGATTCCCGCTTCCACTCCAGGTAGCCCGAAGCAACGCACACAAACACACATCTAGCTCATCAGAATTCCAAGGCATTAAATGCTACTTAGGCTCACACACACACACACGGTGATGAATTAAATATGTCATATAGGCCGGCTCTGGCGGGGGCACAGGAGGTAAGGGGTGGAATGAATTAGTGATGCCCAAAGTTCTGAGAGAGTGAGACAAAGGAATGCAAAGATGGTGGAGGTGGAGGTGGACGACGAAGGAAAAGGGTGGAGTCACCCAAATTGATATTTAGCTATTTTGCAACCAACAGCGAAGAACGTACATTGATAATAACTGAAAGATTCTCCTACAAAGTAAAACAATTGTGTATCTATTTGATTGAATACCTATCAGTGAACAACCATCGTGTCCCTATTCAGCGCCTGCATCCTCCAGAGGACGCAGCCTTTGTGGTCTATGTATTTATAAAATAAAAACATATTTTATTATTTTTATTTAATGTTATGATGGAGGATATGCTAGATTGTATTCTGCCACATCTACCAAAAGTCTTTGAAATGGGACGCAGCCGCCGTAACGCTTTCTGTCTTAAAATGCAGCTGCCGAAGGATTGGGACAAATATTGAAAATATGCATACGATTATTACGATTATATACTACAAACTCCATCTATGTCTATAATGTAAATATCTAGTCCATTCTGTATATATTCTGGAAATTGTCTATTATGTACATTATATATTCTACTTTATTTAACTTTCTTCATATAGTCTTAGTGTTAGTATCTTTTTTATATTATATTGTACTTTTCTTGTCAATGCATGTTTATTATTTATTATCCTTATTTTTCTACTGTCTTGCTGCTGTAACGATGTAAATTTCCCCACAAATAAAGGACTATCTTATCTTATCTCTTACTTATTTCATTTCAGAAATCGACCAATGGATATCGATGGAAACTAGAAACATGTGTGTACAATAGACCATCGATATTTAAAAGCTCGTCTCCTAATACTAGGTTAAATAACGGTTACTACTAGTACTACTAGCTGGTTGTTTATGATATGATGATACACCCAACAGAGTACAGGCTTTACAGCATCCGTTGTCAAAACACATTCGGGTGAACACTCGGTTGCCGGGAGCAACCCTGGCCGTCACAGTTCAACTGCCATTGCAACCAAGTTAACGTTATTGGAGCGCTGCCAACTGTCTGAGGCTAACGTGTTGCTAAATGAGGATTATGTAGTAATTTATTGTGGGACTGGGTGATGAATCTTTACTAATTATTCAATCTTTCAGCCACGAGGCAGAAATGAACAGATTTGAGGGCTAATGTGTATTTATGTTAACTCCAGATCCTCTGTGAACGTGCCAATTCATTTCTCACACTACCTGTAGTCTAACTATTTATGGTATCTTATCTTTTCCTCAATTATAATGGCGATGTTATCTGCCCGTGGTTAATGGAGGTTAACTTCACGGGAGCCCCATCTCTATCCCCGGGGGAATATCTGTGAGACCTGCGGATGATACAGTGAACCGCTGACTGTTGGTGTTGAATTACTAAAATATTTTTAATCACCTCACGCGCCATGAATAATTCTATTCACTTACACTGTATTGAGGCGGAGGCGGAAACCTCGGGGGGGGGACGGCCATCCTAAAATGTGGACAAATACAACTATCTGCATGGCTAGAGGACACAGCATTGAGGAAAATGTTTTTTTGTTAATTGGTTGGTGAGTTGAACTCTTTTCTCTCGCCTCCATTAGAAGGCTTTGCATTTAACCCACGGGGCTTCCTCAGCAACTGCAAACGGGACAGTTGTAGGTCGGAATACAAATGATTTAACGTGACTGTGAGCGTGACAGGAGCTTTAGAAGAAAATACACTGGAGTGAAGGACATATATGAGAGAGTGAGAGAGAGAGAGAGAGAGAGAGAGGTAGGCTATGGATGGAGAAGAGGACAGCAGCCCAGTGGAGTGAGGAGGGGAAGCTGGGGAGACCGCGAATATGTGGAGTCGGGAGGAGAGGAGAGGGGTGAAGTGTGAAGTAATGAGGCCAGAATGAGGGCGGCAGCTGCGACGTGTCCAGCCGAACACACACACACACACACACACACACACACACACAGCCAGCCAGCCAGCCGTGGGGACTCCAGAATGACAAATGACAAAGTGACAAATGTGTCTTTAGGGAGCAGGGCAGCAGGAATGGAGAGTTGTTCAGGGTTAGAGGGGAAACACAAACTCCCCACCGCACGAAACACAAGTAAAGTGCGTCAAGACACGGGGAGAGTGATGCGAGGGCCCGGGTGACCGGTGGCGCGTGCTGTGCATGTGTGTGTGTGTGTGTGTGTGCATTTGCCTTCCCGCACAATCTACATTTGTCAGACGTGTCAACGCGTGTGATTGAACAGTGACGGCACCGTGGACTCAAACAGCATTCGACAAGCTGCTCCCGAGAGCTCGACCATGTCAACCTAATGTGTTCTCTCCTTTATTGATTTCTTCTTCTTCTTTTTTTTCCCTCTCACTTTGTGTGTTTCTGTTTCCAGAGGTGTTTATATGGCCTCCTCTGGATCAAAGACACACACGAGTGGATGTGTGGGGGGGGGAAGAGATGAGAGATAAGAGGTTTGCCACCAGGGGTTATTGCCTTTCTCACACTGTGTATTGACTCGCCCTATCACAAACAGGAATCTCACGGAACTTTTTGAGGTTGTGTGCGTTCGTTGCGGTTCGCGAGGAGGAACGGACCAAACGGAAAAGTCACACGGACGCAGCGGCTGGCAGCGAGGGCACCCCTGTGCCTGCGCGCTAATTGGCATCTTCCCCCTTGCGAGATGAAGCGAGGGCCTCCGACGAAGGCACGCATGTAAGGGCACACGCCGCGGCTGAAGGACGCAGGGGCACGGAAGAAGGCCCAGACAAACGAGGGGGGGGAGGAGGTATCGATCAAAAGGAAGGAGGGAGTGTAAACGGGGCGGAGAGATTCAGCATCAGGGAGTCGGTTAGAGGGATGGGGGAGCAGAAGAAGACAAGTCAAGGGGAATGCAGACAGGGACGAGGCCGTAATCCCCGCATGCCGAGTGTAATGGTTCGGCCCAGCGGTTGAGGACGCCGGGCGGGAGGTCTGAGGATGGATCGATCCAATCCCTCAGACAGGGGGTGGAAAAGTTTTCGTCTTTGAGAAAAGAACGGCTGAAGGGTGGAGAAAGTCGGGGTGGAAAGAGAGTAAAGTTGATCGGAGACTGGAGGTGAAGTAAGGGTGGCAGCAGTAATAGGAATTAGCTGCGTAACGCTGTTTAACCATGCAGAATTCCTGGCCGACGCAGGGCCGAGGACACGCTGAGTGCGTCGCAGCAGTCAGACTGTAATTACAGCTGCAGAGTTCATGCATGCAGGCTTAACCTTCTGGAGGTGAAACGATCCGATCCTCAATACGCTAACACAAAGAACCTGGTGCAAGAATTCACTTAAGACTCCTTAAACCTCCATATTTACTCTTTGTCATTATAAACCATTGAATACTTGATAAAAAAAAGTAATTAACTGCCATTACTTTGGAGGATACAAATACAACATGTCGCGGATGTACTGCCACCTGCAGGAGGCACATGTTTTTGCACAGCGCTAACAATATTAGCACCTTTTTCAATGTAAGCTAATGTTACTATGTTGTCAATATGTGTATGAGCTTTGGGAAGAGTAAAGTGAGAATGTTGGAGACAGAAAGTCTCCGTAGAAGAGCAGTTGATTGAGTTATGACTCTGACAGGAAAGCGGGTGATACTTAACGCACAATGCTTCCATGGGTTAATGGAAAAGTGCCGTTCCCACAGCACACTTTATATCAGCCCAGAAGTGAAACCGCACCACAAACACACAGCTATACTTTACGTTCTCTCCCGGCGGATTCCAGCAACCCCGTGATCTTTCATTTACAGTCCATTCCCCTTTTATGTGCACGGCCTTTTTTTTCAGAGACGGATAACATTTCCCCGCATCCTATCCAGCTTCCATCACTCACCCCCCCCCCCCCCCCCCCCCCCCTTCCCACCTCATGGTGAAAATCACATCAGCGAGCGGAGCCGGTCGGAGAAATCCCTTCTTTCTGAGGGTGGAGATTAGGAGCGAGCACAGACAACTGGATTTAAATAAAGATCGCCTTCCCTGCAGGGATCCTCCGTAAACTGGGAGTGAGGACGGACCCACTGTGGACATTCAGCGTGTGTGTGTGTGTGTGTGTGTGTGTGTGTGTGTGATACTAAGAGAAGTGGAGGATTGCCGTGTGTACTAGCGTGTGTGTGTGCGTGTCGTGGTGATAACTGCATTATAAAAGCAATCTGCACCGAGCATCTCAACCGGAATATAAAATGAGATTTCTTTTTTCTTTTTTTTTTTAAGCTGGCAGAGTTCAGAGAACAATTGTACGTGCACAAACACAAGCGTGCACGTCCACCTGCCCGATAACATGCAAATACTGACACCTGAAGGTCGGCGGCGGCGCTCTCCTGCTGAACTGTAATGCGCTGTGGGGAGGAGGCGGAAAATTTACCGTCTGTTCCCTGAGCCGGCCTTATCGGAGGTGTCACACGGAGAGAACCCCCACCTCCCCCCCCAACCTCCACCCCACGTCACTTTCGCTATCTGGTGCTGCCGTAAATTTCACCCCCGCCCCTCCCCCGCCAACCTGAGCCCACAGCCATGTCTGTCCCACATGACCGTTAAACAGAATAGATTTTTATAGGACCATAAAGTGTTCAGGAGGCAGCATATAGGGTCTTATAAGGGATGACCACCACAGCACCATGTGATTCTCCCGTCTGGCAATTCATTAGCAGGCTAACACGCGATCATAGCAAATCACAGTGTCTGGAAGTGTGTCAGCAGAGTGAAAGGTCTGTAAATAGTGTTGAGATGGCCAGATACCACGCTTCTGTGTGGATTAAAGACCTCTCGGCACTCTCTACGTCAGAAACATAAACATTTACATTCCCAAAAGTGAGATTCTGGCTGCTTTCTGTGTTTTAGATTATTGTAAATTCCTATTATTGGTCTCGGAGTCCAGGGGATTGTGATGAGAACAACAAGCAGAACACGTTTTTGGGTGGAGGCGGACTTTAACAGCAGCATATTCTTTTCTACGTGTACGCAGAAGCACAAATACAAACATGCAAAGAAACTCAACAGTGATATAATTGCCCAAAACACTCCTATCCCAACTCTCAAACTTTGTACTCAGGGAAAGAACAAAGGGAACAAACCAGAGCACTTAATATGCATTATTAATATTGTACACTGGGAGCCCCTGAATTACAGGACAGAACCCGAAATGATCCCGGGCCTCTTTGCGGTGGATTGGACTCAGAACTGGAAAGAGTCTTGGTGTGTTTCCTGTGTCGGTTCAGGACATGATGTTCAGTTCATCCTCCATCTATGCAGAACGTCTCCGCTGTGTAATCAGAGAGGCGGTTTATGCATTCATTTAGAGCGTTGTCGCATACGTTTCTCAATGCCACCCGATTCATTCTGCTCTGTTTACAATCGCCTTAATGAGCACAAGAGGCAATTTCTCATCCCAGCAGAGTTTTAAAAATAAATCTATTCTAAAATAATGCAGTCAGCACACTGGCGTACTACGAGCAGGGCACTCCCTAAATCCATCACATTCTGACTTACGAGCTCCAGCACCGGGGCTCACGGGAAAAAAATCTGATATCTAATTCTTTTTCATGTCCCCGCGGGCAAAAAGCCGGGCCGCGTCCCAAACCCTTTTTTGGCGGGGCGGAAGCCCTGACACTGGATTTTCTGTGCAAAGTGATGCATGTTAAAATTTGATTTCCTTCGTCTTGGGGCTTTTTGGTTGGAGCTGAAGTGGACCTGAAACGCTGAGGCGTTGGTCTCAATGAAAAGGGAGGCAGGTGAGAGGAGAGCCTCAACAATCCTCACCTTGACGGAGATAGAAGGAAGGAAGGGAGACAGATAACGCAATGCTTTCAAAATGCCACGAAGAAGAAAACAAGCAAATTCGTAAGATCTTACATCAACAAAGCGGCTCTGCTTCCTGGTGGACCGCAGGCAGTAAACGTGGGGGAGCCTGGAGGTTTTAAAACGGGGGGAGACGGTTTTATGCACCGGAGGAACGAGGGAGAGGATGTTAAGTGAAGAGGCAGCGAAGCAGGATGGGAAAAAAAAAGAGAAGAGAAGAAGGGGACAGATAGGAGGAGAAGTGTTGTTCTGCTCGCCCGGCCCCGGCCCTCCTCCAGCCCATGATTCACAGCAAATGAAATGTCACCCTGGCAGGCAGTAATGCAGGCCGGCCCCCCTCCCCTGCAGCCTAATTGAATTTTACAACCGTATAAACAACAGTCAGCCAGCAGGGGGGGGGAGAGAGAGAGTGTGTGTGTGAGAGAGAGAGGTTATTGATGCTTGTGTTTACAGGTGGAGGCTTCTGATGTGCCATCAGAGAGTATTGTAAGGGCCTCTGGGGAACCATAGCCAACACACACAGATGGAGGGGACGGCGAGGCGGGGGCCCGCCACCGAAAACACGACTCCCTCCGGACACACGCGCACAAGCGCACACATAACCGAGGCACTAAAGCTGTCCGGCGCCGCGGGGCCACGTATCCGCTAAATACCGAAACATGCTTTCACCACATTTACCAGAACGCTAGTGGAAGTTCAGCTACGTGCCAAGGGGGGATCGTCGGACTCCCCATGGTTTTCCAATCGTTTCCTAGGAAACAGATTGAGGAATGTTCCTATAATGAGCATGGTTTGACTCCACTGGAAGTACTTAGAATAAATGTAATATAAATACTGTGTGATTTCTTTAAAATGCAAAAGGAGTTGCTACTTATTATGTGCCTCCATACGAGCAAAATGACCTTGTTAATTCCAGGAAACTTTTATGATAAGAGAATTATTACAGACGCATCAATAAGTTACAGCGAATAGTATTCTCCCCTGACATGCCCTGAACTCTGCTGGAGTTTGTCCTCCCTTGTTGGTTAAGTAAGACGAGCAGGCGGAGGCTTTTTTCCTCCAGTTGACAGCCACTGAAGACGGGATAGGACCAGTCAGCAGTGTCCCCTCGGGCAGCCCCGGGGGCCAGGTCAATTTGTGCTATCCTGATAGAGGACATCACCTCCGTGGCTGCCGGGCAGCAAGGCAGACGGAAGGGGGGAAAAGGCATCTGCTTGCAGCAGTGCGGACTCACTCCTGCAGCTGCTGGTCAATTTACTTAAAATTAACAAAGCACATTGAGGGGAACGATAACGGTTTTCTCTTTAACAGCACAATCAAATATTGAGTAAACACATGGCGCTTAAAATCCTTTTCATTGCTGAGGGGTATACCGCTTTAATTCTGCTGAAATCAACCCGTTGTTCTCGAAAGTGTCCCTCGGGATAGTCGCTTAAAATACTCAACACGTTTAAGCTAAAAAGGCGAAATTAGTTCAGCAAGCAATTTGATAGTGAGAACTGACAAGAGAAGACGTTTATCTTTAGGTTATGTGTATTAACAGGATTGTAGCAACGGCACTATAGCTGTTGGATCCCACTGGGATATCAGGGTTCCTCCCAGGGGATGTGGGCGACTGAAGGGAAATAGAAAAAGAGGAGAAAGAAGGAGCCTTCATGACAGTCCTCCCTGACCAGAGCACTTATAGATACCAGCCTTTTCACCCGAATGCAACACTAAAGCTAGCAGGTTTGCTGCTCAGGACATCCAGGGGGAACTCTGCCTTTTGTCTCCGGCTGCCTGAATGGGATTTGAGGTATCAACGGTTGGCCAGGGACTTCATATTACCATGTAGTCCATAGAATACGCAGCTTTTCAGTCATGGAGGTGAAGCTTTGGCTTAATTGAGTTGAAAATAAGAGCAATATGTCAAAACAAGTCATAACTTTAATCCAGAATAGTTCTCAAAGTGACCGGAGACTCATGTTTTAGATGTTGTATCGCAGCAATTACGAAGACAGTAATAGCATTCCGTCTTCAATCTGTCTCTCTTTCCATCAAACAGTGAGTAAATGTGTCCACCCGTCTGTCTGTCTTATCGTCTCCCTGACTTCTCGTTCTTCTTCCTATTCAGCAGAAAGCGTCCCCACCGTCTGTCCCTCCTCTGCCCATCTGTCTCTGCATCTCATAGTTTACTGGCCGCTCCGTCTACCTCGATCTGCCGTACAGTCGCCGCGTCGTAAACGCGGGGCAGATTTATCCTCGTGCCAAATGAGAATAACGACGTGGGAATAGATGAGGCCGGGTAGATGAGATAGCGTGCCAATAAAAACAGCCAGGCTGCGTTTGGGTTCGCCTGCATCTCATTGGGAGAGCGAAGCCTGAAGGCGTGAGCTGTCGGGTTCTTTGGGGAGATAATAAGTATCCATCACACACCTTTGGAACAAACTGGGACCTCGTGTCCCCTTAGTTCTATCTTATTAAAATAAAAAAAACACTGAAATGCAGCTAATGCTCGTTGGTGTGTAACACCGGATAGAAATAACATCCCATGTTTATGTTACGTGTCCTTGGCTTAGCCGGACTTCAAGCCTCGCTGCTGACTCTGACCTTCCCCACTAACCCCCCCACCCTCGCCGTCCGCCCCTAAATCCCTCCGTCGGCCGTCTCCTCCTTCCCTCCAGCCATCCATCCTTCCTCCGGCCCTCCGTCCTCGCCTCTGTCACGCTGATCCAGCCGCCCCTCTCTCTCCCCGTCTGACTGGATGATCCTCGCAGTCCTTGATCCAGAGCGCGGAAAAGGGGGCTTCATAAACACACCATCCATCACTGCCGGCGGGGGCCGGTTAAAACCACACGACATGACATTGATTCGGCGTGTGTGTGTCCTCTCAGCGCCATGACAACACACACACACGCATTCGTACTGTAGATCCAAAACTAAATGTGTGGTATGAGCATTCGGCTGTGCTTATGTACACACAACACTTGAATGGAGCTTCCATGTGTAATGAGCAGGAACACTGAGCCTGTTTGCTGACAAACAACGCCTTTGTATATATTTCCATCCAGGTATTATATATATTTATGTACATGTGCACACAGAGACACAGACGACTGCACATCAGACATGCAGAGTCAAGCAAACTGACAAACAAAAGAAGGACAACAGAGGGTGATCCGTGTCATGTCCACTGCAGGTCGACCGATAAATCCTTGTGCAGGACCTTCTGTGTGTGTGTGTGTGTGTGTGTGTGTGTGTGTGTGTGTGTGTGTGTGTATATATATATATATAAGTGTGTGTGCATTGCAGATGTGAATCCGTGGTTTCCCCGCGTCCGATTTTTCAATCTGAGCAAACACGGCTCTGGCTGCTCCACACTCCGCCCTCTCAGTGTGTGTGATGGATGGCAGGGAGGGAAAATAACTAATCCAGCAGTAGATTTACATTGTTCTGGATGGCGAGCAACATCACAGCGAGACACAGGGAGAGGAGAGAGGGAGGGAGAGAGGGAGGGAGGGAGGGAAGTCGAGTACTCGTTATTTAAAGTCCCAGTCGGCAAGTCCGGCGGATCAAGGGCACTCTGTCAGATTTTGAATGTTTACAACTCTCAGGCTCCTTCCCCTCGACTTTGTGCCCTTTGAAATCCCTTAGATCACGCCACCTTTGAAACGCGGGTCGGATGTTGACTCTGGTTTTATCACGGGCACCGTCGCCATCTTTCTTTTTTTTTTTTTTTCCACCGGTTTTGTTTTCCTTGGTTGTTTTGGACCTCCTCGTTTGGGTTTTTAACGAGGAATTAGAAGCTTGTTGCTACTTCCCTCCGTCTCCCCCCTGTGATAGTGGTACAACCCGAGGGGGGAGGGCCTCTGTGTGTGCACGAACACAGCCCTGCGTGCTGATTGGACAGGATGATCCGGGCTCCGTCGATCTTTGCAAAACAAACAACAGGCTCTACGTGCACGTAGAGGAGCGCTTTTTTTTCTAAAACCGGATGATTTATGTTGTTCTATCGGAGCGTAGTGTCGGCTTCAGTGAATATGATCAAAAAAATGTTGCCGACTGGGACTTTAACTGGTGCAGTGGTCACGTATTTGTGCATTTTTAGATCTGGCTACAAAATGGGAAGTTTGGACACTTTGTGCCAGATCCTTCGCTGCCTGCAGAAAAAAACTTTAGCTACTGGCACCATGACTTTGTGTGTTTTACAAAATATTTTTTCTTTTTCAAGTTTTCTTTGATCCCCTATCTGGTGGCGATTTGATGGACTGCAGCTTCATGCATCTCAGGCTTTGCATCACCATTCATGGAGGCTGCCTGTTTCCATCATGTGAACTAAATGACATGTATTTGCTCAAAACAGCTCGTCGAAAGAGAAATCCCACAAAACCAATATCTGTTGCAAAGGCAGCTGGGAAACAAGGATAATGTATAATCTACAGTATATAAAGGATGAGTGGTGTGTTTTAATAAGATAGTCATGTAGAATACAGACGAAGATGAAGAGAGAGAGGAACGCGAGAGAGATTCAGTCGCTGGCAGCTTTGTTTTATTTTTTTTTTATTCTTTGGAGACACTTCTAAAAAGATTTGATCTTCTATTCACAAGGCCGGTTTTCCTCTTTGTTGCTCAGTGGCGTTAGGACATCACAGGAAATTAAAGCGCAGCAAGAAGAAGGCACGAAAGCTCTGCATCTTTCAAGCTGTCATCTCTCAATTTTCTAGCGTGTCCGTGTGCCGTCCTCCTTTGCTACTCTTGAGAGGACCGGTTTGAGTTTCAAGGCGTTTTCAAGGTAACCTGAAGAAGTCTTGCATGGTGTCGTCGTGGCGACGATACGGTGAAGGATATTTGAGGTTCGGACTAGATGAGGACATTGGATAAAGTCATGGATCCTCATAACAAAGCCATAGGTCTCCATCCTCTCTCTGTTCCTCTCTCACCCGCTGTCCCCCACCCCTCACACCCCACCCTCCTACCCTCCCCCCTCCAATCTCTCAGGGTGCCAGCAGACCAGAGGCTCTGCAGGAAACCTCTATACCACAGCACAGTGGAAATGTCACCCATAACACTCGCCTCAGGATGCCAATCACTTCACAATGCTCCCCACCGCGTGTGTGTGTGTGTGTGTGTGTAACAATTATTGATACGTGTACACACATCTCTCCCAGAATAAATAATAACCTTTTATCCAACGTCTATGCTGAGATTTCTGTTTTTACTTTTGTTCTCAGTGATGTGGGAGTCTGCCTGTCCATCCAAGGGGATTATGGGTTGTCTAGTCAATGCGAGGACTACAGGTGTTTGTGGAACTATACATGATTATACGCATGTGTGTGAGTGTGTGTGTGTGTGTGTGTAGGCAGATGACAGAAACAGATGGAGTGGGTTATGGACAAATAACGCGCATGAGCCTGCGAGCGAGTGGGAGTAAGCCCATGTCTGAGCACGCATATGTGGTGTTGTTTCCTTCTGTGCGTGCCGACGCGTCCAAGACCGAATCCACGGCGCACAGTGACGTGCAAATGAGAGGGTGTGTGCATTAGTGTGCCGGAGGGGGGGGGGGGGTTTGGGGCACGGAGGCGCAGGTGTCCATGGAAATGCCATCCATTTTTATCGGGCGGTGCGTATTCTGCTTGCAGGGTGTGTATCAGCGTGTAGGGGTGGGGGGGTGATGACAAATGACAACGAAATGAGGAAGGCTGGGGGATGGAAAGCCGAACTGGCACAGGCTGCAGCCAAGGAAGGGGGGACGCTGTCCTCTATAAAGACACACAACAGCCGGCACACACACACACACACACACACACGGTAGTAGCAAACAGTGATGGCATCACAGCCTGTCACAAACACAAACCTTTGTACGAATGCACGATAATGAGAAAAAGGTCTGTGATTGTTTCTCATAAATAACAGCTGCAGAGTGACATCACCCTTCAGTCTGGGACGATGGCGGCTTCAGCCCGTCGTAAAGTGACCCGAGCCGTTCCAAAGAGTCCTGGAGACACGTCCAGCCACCTTTGACTTCACACTTCTAGATACAGTTAGGATATCACATTTCCATTTCCCTCCTGTGACCACGTCGAGACCCGCACGCTAAAGATGATTACCGGGCTGCTGTTCCTGTTAAGACTTCCTTTTGAACGAGTATGTGTGTGTGTGTGTGTGTGTGTGTGTGTGTGCTCTTTTGACCGTTCCGACGGAATCAGTACGTTTCTCCGAGGTTAAGTGGGGGCAGACGGATCTATACACTGATCCCACATCAATTTTGAAGAGATGGAAAGTTATTACTGGAGGCTGAATGGGGATGGAAAGAGGTGATTGCGGGACTGCGGGGCAATTGCTCGACAGCGCCTTCTCACCTATAATGTATCATTTTTACCAGGGGGGGGGGGGGGGGGGGGGGGGGGGATGCACACGAATGAAAGCCGGGTAGCGCTGAAGTGTGGAAAATGACAAAAATCATAATCTCGATAATATTTTGGATTTATTTGGCAAAAAAAATGGTGACTGAGAATGAAACGTGACTGACCACCCGGCGCTGGTTTCTTATGAGGGTTTCCCAGTCTCCAACGGAGCCTTGACTACTCGACACACACTCGGAAACACTTGTAAGCTGTCTCGGGCCCCGGCTTCCCTCTGCTGTGTCACGTCGGGACACAAGGTATAACACAGTCTGACATAATCAGACTTACCGTGTTTTTTGAGGCCAAGAGGCAGCTTGTCCTCGGCCGACCTTCAGAGTCGGCGTTTCGGGCCGTGATTCACAATCTGCACCTTATCAGCAACCGTGGGCCGGAGTCAAGAGTGTGAATTCACCTCAAAGTAGCCTCGAGGCTACACACATACATAAATACATATATATATATATATGTATATATATATATGTATATATATATGGGGCGAAATAACAGGAGGTTCTTTATCTTCATTCTTTCCTCAACAAATGATCACTTATAGGATTTGTTGAGACAATAGCCAAGTATATATTTAAATGAAATAACTTTTTTTCCATGAACTTCTATACTAAAATGTTTTTATATCAACATGAACGTTGATATCATCTCTGATGATATCCGTCATTTATCTCCAATAATGTCCACTTTGTATGAGCTAAGAAGAGAAAAGGTTTTGAGGTTTGGGATGCCAAATGGTTGATTTGCTGCTGAATAACCCCACAGGTATGAATGTAGGTTATAATTTACCTGCAGTAGCCCTAAACTGATTATGTCAGATACACCTCCTTATACCGGAGCGTTTCTCTTACAGGCGGTCGTGTCTGTTGAGTGAGCAACGTGATTAAGCCGGATGCCGACCTTTTCTAACTTTGATGCATTCATGTCGGCCGTATTTAATTCACGAGTCTGGTGTGAAGGATTGAAAGTGGTAAGAGGGAGGCGGAGGATGGTTTATCCCACCTCCTCACCGACTCCTGCCTGTGGCCTGAAAGCCCTCCTCCTTCCCTCTCCTCTACTTTTATTATTTTTCACTCCCTTCCACATCTTTCAACTTTCCTCCGTTATTTGGCTTCCGACCGCCGCCCCCTCCCCACCACTGCCCCCTATCCTTCCATTACATCACCCATCCTCCCCCCCGTCTCCCTGCGCCACCATTGTGTGCGTTTGAAATCATCCTCCGCTCTTACAACTCATATTTTATGCATTAGCAACTAAGAAGTAGCAGCAAAACCACCTCTCTGACTGCTCTCTTTCTGCAACACTGCAAACCCCCCCCCCCCCCCCCCCCTTACGTTTTCATTTCCTTCCATACCCAGAACGTCCCGTCCCTCCTTCACTTCTGTTTCCTTGCCTCCTCATTCTCCCTCGGTGAAGGAAGGCAGGATGGATGGTGAACGCTTGGCCTCCCTCCAGCTCACATTTTCAATAACCATGAGACATTTTAATGATCCTCCTGCCAGCGAGCCACACACGTAGGTGCGTGGATGTCTATGCGGGCACGTCCCTCCATTTGTATTAGCGTCCGTGGGTCCGAGTGTGCGTTTGTGCTCTCTGCCCACGTTGTCCGGCGAAATAAATCCGTCAGATTTCCAGCCACCAAAAGGAACAGATTTGTCTCCCCAGGAGAATGTGAATTATTTAAAATGAAAGCTTGGAAGAGAGATGACTAAGAGTAGCGGCTGACGTGGTTGGAGAGGGATGGAGGGAGGAGGGGAGGACCAGATGGGCGAGGATGGCACCGAGCCAAGGGGGGGAGCTGGTATAAAGTAAAAGGGTAAAAAAAAAAAAAAGATTGAAGGGGTATGAAAGAGGAGCCTGAGAGGGAAAGTGGGGCTGGTAGGTGATAGTGGCTCTGAGAGGCTTTTGTATAACAAAAAAAAAAAGGCACAGATAAGCGAAGAGAGGGAGGTTTGAGGGAATAAAAGCCAAGAGGAGAAAATATGAGGCGACGTCTGTCTGAGAGGGTTGATGAGGACGTGACAAGAAGTGACAAAAGACGAGTGCAACAGAGGGAGCGTCTTCACAAACATATGACTTGCCACTGGTGCCAAATTGTGAGGACACATGAACGCACACGAACACCCTCTCCACACACGGCAGATGCATCTCCAAGATTCTCCGGCCTGTTAACCCGCCTCACCCTGTCTCACCCCGTCTCACCCCCACCACATGGTCCTGACAGCGAGAGGACGAGGGAGGAGATGGAGAGGATGAAAGAAGAGGACAGAAAAGCGAGGGCGAGGGAGGAACAGAAACGTGGAGAGGACAGGCCAAAGAAAGCAAAGTGACAGAGGTTTTAGAGGAGATCAGCGGGATAGAAACGAAGCGCACATTTCTTTGGCAGCGTCGGGAGTGCACGGGGGGTAAATGGGTGAGGGGGGAAACGAAGGGAGGGGAAGGGAGGCGTGGAGTACATTACAGAGGGAAGGAGAGGAATGGGAAGGAATAGCAGGGTGGCGAAGGCGCCTGCAGCCGGATTGTGGCGCAGCAGACAACGGAGATAATAAGAGAACGTGCTGAAGGCGCTCGCTGCATTCGGTAATTATATAGAAAGAGAAGCGTGCCTTAATTAGAACAGGATGGAGCTTGTGAGTGTGACTGAAAAAAAAACACACACACAAATAAGGCATGTAACATAGCAATTGCGAGGTGAATCATTACATAATTTATATTTACCCCCTCGGTGTGTTCCTGCTTCCGGCTTTTCATAATGAGATTGGAGAACATGTAGCTCATTGTGGATGCAGGCGGGGGTCAAGATTATGTAGCGACGCTCTATCCCTCTCCACGTGTTAACACGACTGGGCTCGTATGCACATTTTCAATAACATCCTCCTTCACATTCATTCTCCTCTTCACACTCACAACTAGAAGCCGGTCAGGTGACGCCATGGGCTTCCTGTCTTCTGAGCCGACTCTCTTTCTGGACTTTAGCAACTATATTTTAACAGATAAAGGGAGATTAATAGGGTTTTAACACTGCTTGGGTTTTCTCGTGTCAGCTTTTTTACGTATTATACAATCGTTCTGTTACGATGTGCAAAGATGGGCGATTTTAAAATCTCATATTTCTCTTCATTTGTTTGAATTCCAAAACAATTTCTGTTTTATAATCACTTAGAATGCATTAAACACTGTATAATGATAGCTATAAGGAATGACCACATAAGAATGACCTTTAAAAGGTTATCCTTTATTTTTTTCCTCGTTAATGAGACACTTTATCTCACTTAATTTACCATTTTTAAATCTTGTAAAAAAAGTTTTTACCTCAGAAAATGACACCTCTCCCTTGGCTTTATTAATGTATATTTATGTTTTCCCCTACAATGACCTTAAATTGCCGTCATAGTTTTTTAAAACTGAAATAAATACTCTTATTCCTGGGAAATACCAACTTATTCTAAGGTGACTCCATGCTAAATATGCAAAAATAATATTTTCTGTATCTTCTTTTTAAATAAAGTTAACTTCAGCAATGTAATAATTATGCCTGTATTCCACATTACTGTAGAAATAGCAGAGAAGGTACAACAGATGTTATAATCCACAGTAATCCAGTGTTACATTGCACATGGCAATAATCCTCGTCTCTGCTGCACGACACGATCTGTTTACACCATTATCAGTAGCTACTCACCGGCTATTCGATATTATTGACCTGCTGCGAGACACTTAGTGGGTTTGCTCTGAGTTGCACAATTAGACCCGGGAGTAAATAAGACGTCGTTGCAGAAATAAGCCCGAACGTTAAAGTCCATGTTATCGCGTTTCACAGCGGTCGGCCCTGCCTGTTCCTCCACAAACACGTACAGAAACTCCCTCACACACACACGACCGCTTTCTATCAGACACACACAGATTTAAATCAAAGTGTGTGTGTGTGTGTGTGTGCTGCATAGACGCATGCACCGCGGTATGTGTGTATGAGCAGTCCCAGCGCAATTCCTCAGTTTAGTGGAGCATTACGGCTGATCAATAGCTCTGGTGCAGTGGGAGATGGCGGGGTTGGGGCTGCATATTCATCTCATTACGGCTGAACTGAGAAATGAGGCACTACGTGGGAAGTGTGTGTGTGTGTGTGTGTGTGTGTGTGTTTGTTTGTGTAGATTGCTCTAAAGAGGCATGACAGGCCCTGTCACCTAGTAGACCACATTGTTACTCGCTAAACTGTACCCAGGGAAGGTCGACCACCAGAGGTACAGAATGAGATCTCTCTCTTCCTCTCTTCCTCTCTTCTCTCTCTCCTCTCTCTCTCTCTCTCTCTCTCTCCACTGATGCTGTCACTGGACTTTACCATCCTCGTCTGCTCGCTCCTTTGGCAACAAGCCTGGTCCGTCCTCTACTCTGCCCTCCCTCCTGCCTTTCCTTCAGAAGCGTTTTACTCTCCTGTCCCTGCTAGGATTCACATTTCCTCTCCTAACCCTCCTCCTCGTTCATCACATTTCTTCGTCCTCGGCTCAGCTTTAACTGGAGATAAAGCATCGTTGCTAATTATAAAAAGCAGGTCAAAGCAACACATATGTGGCGGTATTTATCTCCAACTTTGGAAACGCTTGATGAAGAACCAGAAGTTCTGCATGATCAGCCGGCTTCACTTCTTAAACAAAAAAAAAAATACGGAGGTTATGTAACAAAACCAGAGCAGCTGGCACGGCATAATAATAATCCTATCATTATTTCATCACATGCATCTGTACAATATCGTCAGTAATGATGTGTCAGTCATCGTATGTCAGGAAGGTAATCAATGATTTACTTTATAGAGCTTCAAAAAATGGGACGAAATGAAAATAAATGAAAGAACATGAATGAATCACACAGAATCTAATGAATTAGTGTGATCAGGTTTAGACCCCATTCTTGCTGCAGGTTCTCCTTTTATGAACGCTGTGTGTGTTTGACCCGTTCTCGCTCCCGAACTCGTTAAATACTGATTCCTGGTCACCGGCCCGCGGCGTCCGACACACCGAGGCACGCTTTAGTGTCTGTGTGTGACGCGCTGGGCTTTCAAGTAACTCCAACAAAAACTCATCATTATTAAATGGTTAAAGCAAATGAGGGAGAATAAAGCAGAAGAAAGTCTGAGTAGGGAGGGCAAGGCGGGGTCAAAAGAACACATGACTCGCACCCAGGAGACCGACATTCGTGTCCTGTGTGAAACCAAGTCAACGTTGACTTATTTACCGTAGTTTCTGTATGTAACTTCCAGACTTTACTAACGTCGGTTACATAAAAATGTTATTTTATGGAAAAAAACAAAAACAAAGCCACAATTATTTTCAAGTAACCAAGTTTTTGGAACTACATAAACCTTTATTTTGTTTATTTTTTTGAGTATGGATGTTTGTGCATATGCATCATTAATACAGCCGATCCCTTATCTCTATACCTCTCTACATCCTCCATTTACCTGCTATGAACCCCTTTCCCTCCATTATCACATCTATCCTCTTCTAACATGGCACTTTATACATCTCGCTGCGTTGCACAACAATGCAAGATGGGGTGTGAAAGCTAACGGCAAGAGTCAGGATGTCAAACTGCTGCTGACACTCCGTGAGCAACGGGTTACGACAAAACACTCCAATGGTGCCTTTACGTCAGACATCCAACCTCCGCCCACCGGCTTTACAGCAGGCGATGCTACATGAGTCAACATCACGGAGTAGGTCGAGGCCGTCAGCAGTGATGTCACTGTCAGTGTCGGCATGGATTTAAACAGAGAGAGGAAGACTTTTCTGCACTTCCACACTTCTAAAAAGTAGATCTTTTCTCCTTCCTTAACACTTGTTAACAATGCGGTGGAACATTATCTGTCGTGTCTCCGCAGCTCGACCTCTCCTCTCCCGCTCTTTTAATCTCTTCTTCTACTCCCTCTGACATGAAACGGCCTCGCTTCTCATTTCCAACTCCTCTTCTTCCTCCGCTTGCCTTTCTTTCCTCGCCCTCATCTCCCTTTCAATACTGCAAAAACCTTCATCTCCTTAAGTATAATTGTTGTGTATTATTTATTGGAGTTTCAAGGCAAATGAACTTACCAGACCTCTCATTCTCACAAAAGTGTTAAACTCAAGTTGAATTGTATAGAAACTGGTGTTTTTTTTTTTAAATAACTTTCATGGCTCAAATAAATGAAAGTTAATTTAAAAGCTGGATATTTTTCTCTAACCAGAGACATTCATGTTATTCTAGCAAAGAACTGAAAGACATCAACGGTACTTGATGTGGTCAAATCAACCACCTTCACATCTGCTTTCAGCCTGTATTTCCTTGTTCTTTCATTTGTTTCTTCATCACTTTCTTGTTTTCTTGTTTCATCCACTCATTCATCCCACTGTCTGTTTATGTATTTCCTACCTTCACAGCTGCTGTGTCCCTCCTCATAGCCGGCGCTGCAGCTGCACTTCCCAATGGGCACAAGCCATTCCCCCTCGGCGCTGCAATGCATCCTGGGAGGGCTGTCGGCATCGACCTCGGAGCTGTTGACGCAGGTGCCGCGCACCTCCACCAGCGTGGCGAAGGCCGCCTCGGCCACCGTGTCGGGGAACACCGCCAGGTTCTGGACGGTCGCGAGGCAGCGCTTGTAGTACACCCGCACGGCCACTAGGGCCACGCAGGCGCCGACGTCCTGGAACGCCAGGTGGAAGCCCTTGCGGTTGAGGTGGCCGATCTCGCGCACCTCGGTGTTCAGCTTCATCTTCCTCTCGCCCAGGTCGCCCTGCGTGAAGCTCTCGTCCGCCGCGATGGTGTCGATCTTGGTGTAGCGGTCCTCCCGGGTCACGCCCCCGAGGTCCCGGTCCGTCTCCACGTACAGCAGGTTGAAGGTCTCCTTGCACGTGCCCGCCACGCCGGGGATGCTGTTGCAGTCGCGCAGCGTGAACTGGAGCTCCACGAAGATGCGCTGGCCGCCTCGGCGCGCCACCCAGCCCGTCTGCAGCCAGTTGTTCTGCTGCGTGGGCTCCATCACGTTGCACACCTGGTACGTCCGGATGGGCTTGTACTTCTCATCGACGCCGCTGATCTCCTCCCACTGGAGCGAGGGAGGAACAAGGAGGTTAAAAAGGTGGAAGGGTAGTGAGGAGGATGAGCAAAGGAGAAGAAGAAGAAGGGATTCAAATGAAAGAGGAACAAACAGTGAGGATAGAAGTGATAATATGTGGGAGTGAAAAGACAGAAAACATGGTGAAGTGAGGTGGGCGGGAGGAAACACAGATAATGAAAAAGAAAGAAAACAGTTAACAGGTTAACGGTCTAATGACATAATCTGAAGAGTGGGTGTCTGGAAAAAGCTTTGGCACTCAGAGTCTTTAATAACGTCACAGAGAAAATGACAAATAGCACAACGTGAGTCGTTCGTCGGCCTTCGGTAGCGTCTCGGAAATTATGGGTCAGACCTTTTCCAGACGGTTTCTTCTTCTTTTTTTTATTCTCCACCTTTGTGGCCTAAAGTAATGGCATTTAAGAGGAATGATTGTTACATATTCTCGCCTACATGCCGCCTTAAAAAAATACCTGAGAAGTAATATACAGTAAAACTGTTTGTGTGTTTGCATTTTTCTGAAATGTAATGGAATAAAGGAGGTTTGTCTTTTATGAAAATGATTAAGCAGTGTTGACTTCAGAAAGGAAATACATATAGTAGATTCTTCTTTTTGCTCATGGGAGGATAGCATTTTTCTTATCCCTGATTTATTTTTTATTACATTTTTTTGTACATTTTATTGTATTTTTCCCCTTTTGTATGTGGTCTTAATTCTAACTGAAATGAAAAGTACGATTTCAAGATTTAAATTAGGTCAGACTATCTACCATCATTCAAAGCACTTTAAGTAATTTATGATAGGCGAATTATACCACTATGGTGAGTGTAGGAGGCCCTCCATCATATAATAATGATGAAGAGCCTTGGCTCTGCCGGTCAAATAATTTACGCACAGTCCCTAAGTTTGTCCAACAGCGACAGAGTTAGTATTTTTGATATACTTTCTATGAGAGTGGGGGAAAAACTTTTAATGTGATGTATTATTTTGTCCAGTGGATGAATGATTACAACTGCATGACACTATTAATGACATTACTCTGACTCTGACAGAAGTGAAAGTGGATCTCTCACTCTGACTCACACACACACACACCACACACAACACACACAAAGCAGAGCAGACAGTGAAAATAGATTATCTGTGATGGTAATGTGATAAACTGCACTACTGCCAAGATGCAGTGTGTTCGCCCTCAGTTCTATTGGGGATGCTAGGTGAGTCACACAAGTCCATTAATCTTAGACTTTGCTTTGCATGTGGTCCAACAGCCACCTCGAGCTGACAGTGACTCAACACACTAGTACATGTGTACAACGGCATTTATTTAATAGACCGTGGGTGTGCTGGGTATGGAAAGGACAACCTCCAGGCGGGAAGTGCGTGACAAATTGCTTCAACGGTGGCAGATGCTTTAAAAAAAAAGGGGTCCCGACTTTATCTTACAGTCAACTTAGCGCCAAGCTTTTTACAAGCCACATCGATCGATACCGAAGAGGGCCCATTTATCCGCGTGGCGGCATATCTGTGTGACTGTTTTGGACAGTGCGGTATCCGAGCCCGCATGGCCACCATCGATTAATGATAATGATGAGCTCTGGACTGGGAGAGAGCACAAGGTGTGAGAAAAGGAAGGGAACGATGAGTAGAAGAAGGGAACGTAGAAACAGCATGAACAGAGAGAACGGAGGGGGGGTGAAAATGAGGAGGTCGAGGCTGGCTGTGAAGCAAGCAGCTGTGTTGTAAAGCAAACACACGGACAATGAAAAATGCAAGGAAGCACACTTACTCCGTTGGGGGGATAGGACGTCCAGCCCAGCTCGGCCTGAGTCTCTTTTGAATTCAGCAGCACCACTGCAGGAAAAAAAGGGAGGGAGACAGAAGCACAGAGGTCAATTTAACAGGGATTATAGAAGCAGTTATCATGTAGGTATAAATACATGAGTGCACGTCAACAAAACATGCTAAAGACAAACTCATAACAGAGGAGTAGTCTTTGTCAAGTGTGCAAAATGGTGAGGGTGAACGTGTCCTTTCATAAGTCCATTAAGAACATCTGTTGGTGACTTTACTTGGGATTAAGAGCTTTCCTTCATCCGCTGCTTTTAGTGTTAAAAACACACCCGAGACAAACAAAACACGGCCACAGAGGTGTCAAAGCAAGTCAAGACACAAAGAGGACAGGGAACAAGAGCAAACCTTGAATCTCTTTTCAGGACCATGGACAGGGAACAAGAGCAAACCTTCACTCTCTTTTCAGGACCATGGACAGGGAGCAAAAGCAAACCTTGAATCTCTTTTCAGGACCATGGACAGGGAGCAAGAGTAAACCGTCACTCTCTTTTCAGGACCATGGACAGGGAGCAAGAGCAAACCTTGAATCTCTTTTCAGGACCATGGAGAGCAAACAAGAGCAAACCTTGAATCTCTTTTCAGGACCATGGACAGGGAGCAAGAGCACACCTTGAATCTCCTTTCAGGACCATGGACAGGGAGCAAGAGCCAACCTTGAATCTCTTTTCAGGACCATGGACAGGGAGCAAGAGTAAACCGTCACTCTCTTTTCAGGACCATGGACAGGGAGCAAGAGCAAACCTTGAATCTCTTTTCAGGACCATGGACAGCAAACAAGAGCAAACCTTGAATCTCTTTTCAGGACCATGGACAGGGAGCAAGAGCACACCTTGAATCTCCTTTCAGGACCATGGACAGGGAGCAAGAGCCAACCTTCACTCTCTTTTCAGGACCATGGACAGGGAGCAAGAGCAAACCTTGAATCTCTTTTCAGGACCATGGACAGGGAGCAAGAGCAAACCTTGAATCTCCTTTCAGGGCCATGGACAGGGAGCAAGAGCCAACCTTCACTCTCTTTTCAGGGCCATGGACAGGGAACAAGAGCAAACCCTGAATCTCTTTTCAGGACCATGGACAGGGAGCAAGAGCCAACCTTCACTCTCTTTTCAGGACCATGGACAGGGAGCAAGAGCAAACCTTGAATCTCTTTTCAGGACCATGGACAGGGAGCAAGAGCAAACCTTGAATCTCCTTTCAGGACCATGGACAGGGAGCAAGAGCCAACCTTCACTCTCTTTTCAGGACCATGGACAGGGAGCAAGAGCAAAACTTGAATCTCTTTTCAGGACCATCGACAGGGAGCAAAAGCAAACCTTCACTCTCTTTTCAGGGCCATGGACAGGGAGCAAGAGCCAACCTTCACTCTCTTTTCAGGACCATGGACAGGGAGCAAGAGCAAACCTTGAATCTCTTTTCAGGACCATGGACAGGGAGCAAGAGCATACCTTGAATCTCCTTTCAGGACCATGGACAGGGAACAAAAGCAAACCTTGAATCTCTTTTCAGGACCATGGACAGGGAGCAAGAGCAAACCCTGAATCTCTTTTTTGTTTTGTTTTCTGTTTATCACGATGGAGGTTTTTCCCAATTTTCCTAAATTTTATACACAAAAAGATGAAGTTTATATTCAAGAAAATGTAATAAAAACAGGAATCGGTTGCAGTGATTTAACTCAAGTACAAGATCTGAAGCCGTCGTCTGTGATTGCAGTAAGAGGTATTACCAAGTACCTAAGCACCCTTTTCAGAAGCCACAGTTCAGTAGTCAAGATGTATTTGAACAGTCAGAGGGAGAGTGGCTGTTATTTCAGACTCAGTAGTATGCAGCAGGCGTACATGAAAACCATCATCAGCACATTTATCCTAATCTATAATGTAATATCAACATCTGTAGCGACATATGGTGAGCTGCGTTACCGCCTCATTATTAAAGGATTTTGCTGACATTAAAAAAAACTTCTCTCTCTTACCCTCCTGCCCACACACACACACACACACACACACACACTGAGTTCCAGGCTCTCTTGCTGTGTTCCCAAAACCGACAGCCTTGAGGCAACGAGTCTGACAACCACAAGACTTTCTTTTTCAGCACCTTGAAGAGCTTCTAGTGCAAAGACCTTTGAAAAGTGTTCCCTACTTCAGTCTCTTAGTTTTCTTTGACTTTTGTTTACTGCTTTGATTTTTAACAATTTCAGGAGCCTTGTAAAGTCCATGAAAAAGAATCTGCGTGACAATCTAGTAGGCGGACTCCTTCACGTGGAACCATGCCTCCTGTTCTGAAGCAATGCTGGCATGGAGACTTTAATGTGATACCCACTGCTACATAAATACTCTGCCACATGGACATCAATAACTGGGCACATGGACGCAAAGAGTAGACGCCTTCACAATGTGACTCATGCTGTAGGCCTTGTAAAACCTGTAATCTTACTGACTCATGCTCTGACAAGGAGGCTTTGGACTCTGACACACAGAAGTGCTGATGTTCCAAAATGAAAGGGGTGATTTTTGAAAGTGTTTCACAGTCACACAGAAAGACAAGCGTGGAAACAAACATGTCGATACGTCTGCTGAAGTGTTTTTTTTTTTTGGCATGACTGGAATAGAAATAGAAGGTTACATAAACCTGCTTTTCAATGTCACTACAGTTTGGATAGCAAAAACTCTTAGAGGCTTGAAAGTGAGACATTGGCGACTTGGCTGGAGTGCAGGGAAGCATTGCTGGACCATGAGAGATCCTTTACTAAACACTTAACTTTATTATTTTTTGGGTTAACACTGCCGGATGCCCAAAGCATTGGATCTGCGGTTCGCTGATAACATAGAGGCATTTCTAGAAGATTAGAGTGGGAGAGGCCAAGGGTGGTGGAGAGTCACTGAGAAAGGCTGAGGTGGGAGGCGATGAGAGAAAATAATCAGCGGAGGAGGGTGAAGAGAAACAAGGAAGGGAGCCAACTTGAAAGAGAAAAAGAAAAAAAATTCAAGTCAGGCAAAAGAGAAGAAAAGGGAGAGAGAAAGGAGTACATGAAGTGCAAATAAATGAATACTCCGGGCCATACACAGAGGGATCAGTGTGCCTTAGTGAGCAGTCAGTCAGTCAGAGAGAGACTCTGTGGACAAAGTTGGCACTATGATCACACACTGAACACATAAGTCCTGTAATCACAGCCTAGTTGGACAGACTAATGGGCCTTTGGGGGCACGATGGGAGGAGAGAGAGTGAGAAATACATAGAGACTGATAAGAGCAAGAGAAAAAAAGTTAAGAAAAGAAAACCAAAGCAGGGAAAGGAAGGGTCAACCAGAGACCGGGGGGTTAGAGATGTGACAAAGAAACAAAGAGCTCTACATCTCTGCTGCCCACGATCTGACTAATATCGGACACAAGAGCTACTAAACACTGATTTCAAAGGTTGTTTCATAAATAATTGCCCGTCATTATAGGGACAATGTGGATCTATGAGCCAATTTTTCTGTGTTTTTTTGTGTGTGTGTGTGTTTGGCCTCAGCCCTATTTAGGACGAGAGACCGACTTTCATCTCTAATGGATAAAACACAGTACCGGCCAGATGGGAGATGACGAGTAACATGGAGAGCTTATGTAAGGAGACAAGTACAGAGGTTTGGTCAGTGGCCCTCAGCGTCTGAACCCGCTCTGCATCGTGATTGGCTGTCAGGGCAACTGGTGTCACAGGAAAACTGAGAAAGTCTGTGACTGGCAGGGGCAACGTGAGGATGGACTGCTCAAACAAACCCAGGACTTTCACCCAGGAGACCGCCATTCGTGTCGTTCGTGTTGATTTAGTAATAAGCATATTATTTTACATACTTTTACATATTTTTGTTATGGTTGTTATTTTCCCTGCTAGTGTGTAACTCCTGAACTCAGAGTCAAGGCAGCCGTCTCAGCTCACGTATATATATATATATATATATATATATATATATATATATATATATATTTACTGTGTCCCGCACAAGTATATTCTTACAAACACAGACAGTTTAAATCCTTCCCCGTGAAAAGGGCTCATTTCATAATTCGTCTCGGGTATGTTCTATAGCTTCGAGGCAGGATTAACTCCGGCTGTCCTCGCCGTGATCTGCAGGCTACTCATCAGCCAGCCTATGCCGAGGCAGCCCAGAAGGGCTTAGGAAGCTCAACCTGCCCGAAGAGAAAACACCAAGACGGGGATAAACACGGGCCGCTGAAACTCCACCGGGACGACTATTGTCCAGCATTATCCTTCTTTATACGACAGGAGAGTGGGGGGGAGAAACCGACGCTATACAGCCTGAAGACTAGATGGAGGCAGTGAGACGGGAAATATAAGATGTAACAGAGACTTGGAGCCTTGGGACTGCAGTCACAGACTCAAAGACTTGACTTTGACTGAAATGTGTTAAATATGAGACTTGACTTCCTAAAGACTTGCAAACATTCAAAAAGTCCCAGAATTATTATAGCTTTGTGTTGTCATTCACGTATCAATACAATGCAAAAAAGGGACTTTAATGTGGGAAAATCATATTAAGACAGATTAAATAAGTGTCTTTAAGACCTGAATATTGACTTTCATATGACATGACTCAAACACTGGGCTTGATGTGAACTTGCCTCAAGGACTTGAAACTTGTAACTTCCTTTCACAGACTTGATTTTAACTAACTGCGCCTCGCCTGGAAAATAGGCGAGATCAGGCCGCAACAGCAGGAGGCGGAGCCTAAAAGCTGTGGTCCAATCGGACAGTTTCCAGCAGCCTTCGAAGATAGAATAGTTACATCCTGTTAGATTATTATCAACCAACAAATTAAACATTTATTGCACAAAATGGGACTAACAGCCTACAATCTAATGTTAAATACTAGAATTACATGCACAAAATTGCATTTTCTACCAAATGTGGTGTTTTATTGTCACATTTAGGAGCCAATCAGCACTTTGATCAGGCGACAGCCAGACGTATCCATCGCTCTCTGGGATTTGCAGTCTGCAGAGAGCAACTACGGCGCCTGGCTCCAAAAACTGTGACTCAATCTTGTGATGTTATCTGTCGCCATGAGTGCATGTGTATATATAGAAGCTAAAAAAACAAGTCCATCGTCCTGAGAGACAGATGATGGACGGGTATCCAAGAGCGAAACAAGAAGGACCGTTTGTACCCCTGTAACGGGGAGTTTTTGCAGGGCAAAGTCTGAAGAAGCAGCATCCCTCCTGGGGGGGATCCACACTTTCTCCACTGAGCTGAAGTGTGGGAGCAGAAGAACCCTCGAGGCCGGCTGGGATTTACAGTCTTGCTGGAGGACACTAGAGCAGGGTGGGAACATGGGACCTGAATCGCAGCACTTCATGTGAGAAATGATCTCCCCTTGTTTGCTGCGCCACCCTGCTGCCCAAAGACGTGGGAGGGGAGATAATAAAGTAGGACAGAAGCAATACAGTAATTCTTCTGCAGGATGGATAAAAAGAGGATAAATGGATGAGGATATGAAGTGTCACATAAAAACACAAACAGGCACATAAAAGATAAATGCTGTGTATAAACGGACACACACACAAATCAGACGCGCACACCAAAGACAAATGGTTGTCAGGACACTCTTTGTCCCTAACACACACACACACACACACACACACACACACACACAGACACTGTTCCATAATAGCAGTTCTAACAGCCGAGCACATTAATTCAAACGGGGCTCTCCTTTTAACGGCGTCATTAAACTTTCAACTTGGCTGGCGTGGACTGTAAAGAGACTGGACTGCCGGCTTTTTTCAAGACCACCACGTAATGACTTACATGATGCAAGACAATGGGGCGGACGGTTAAATGCTATCAGGGTACGGCACATATGTCTCTTATCTGTGCTAAAACAAGCTGTCAAGCACTATACGCTATAATACAGTATAGGAAGCTACTGCTTGTTATAATTCAAATTCTGGATTCATCTTTGGCTTTAATTGAAAATATATAGTCTATTTAAATTGAACATTAACAATGACATACGTGTAGCGAGAAGCAGCACTAGCCTATGCAGCACTGTACATGTGACAGTGTCCTTCTGTCGTTGATGTTTCGGTTTGTTTTCAGACGATTTGAAGAGAAGAAATGTGTTGTTGATTTCAGTGTTGTTATTATGTTGGTGGCCAAGTTCCATTTTTTTTCTAAAGTGTGTCATAAAACATAACAAAACCAGTAATTTCGACTCTCCAGTGGGTTTGAAAAGCATGTTTCCTGTTGAAAAGAAAAAAATCACACACCGTTTATCACAGCCAGAGACTTTCCTCATGTTTGATGCTTCAGTCAGGAAAAAAACAACCACATCCAAGCTTCAAATAGGGAAGTTTCATCAAAACGACATTAAATAAAAAAAAAATGAGATCCTATTCAAACATTCAAGTGTGCAACTGCAACCATGAATTAATTATTCCACTTGCCCTTTTTATGATTTGTGCCTTACTGTTGTATTTCTGCATACTTAAGGCCATGATTGCCCTGCAGGACCGTATATGCATTAAAACATTCAGCCTTGATGAGGAAAATATGACATAAAATATGGTAAAAAAGGCCCTGAAACTGCTGCTCAAATCAATGGAAAGGGCTTTTCAGTTCACTTGTGTGTAAGGTGGTATACTGTGGGCTGATGATATGTATAAAAGGAGCTAATCCCCTCGCAGCTTTATATATGATTGAATCCTGAAATCCATTGCGTGCGGTAGAAACCAGTGTACAGATTTAGACAGCAGCTGTTTGATGGTCATACTTCATCTTTTTTACTGTCCTCAAATGTGTCTTGTTTCTAACAAAAAAAGGGAAGGTTGCAATAACTGGGAAGTGCATTAAAGCAGGCAATGTTTCAACATCAGCAATGACAGTAAAGAATTAATTTCCATTAAAAAAAAGCAATGTGAAGAAGCTAAAGGAAGCTAAAGGAAGCAAAGGCAACAGGTGCTCTAATAAAATCTTAGTCCTTACTGCATCACATATATGATGTCCCGCTAACGTCCCCATCATTCCTCTTCCTCATCTCCCCCTCCTGTAATTCCCCTGCTCTTCCTCCCTCCCCCCTCCTCTCTACCTCTCTCACAGTGCCGCTCATGAATCTGAATGACCACCTGTTAAGACAAATCGCTTCCAGGAGGAATAAAGCCAGCGTGTGTACGCACGTTTGTGTGCGCTCGAGGGAACCAAAGAAAAGAGTCATTGAGTCAGTCGGAGAGACTGCGAAAGCAAAAGAGTGTGTGTTTAAGGAGGGGGAAAGAAAAAAAAAGACATTTAGGTAGAGTGTGGTGAGGAAAAAAGCGATGCTGTTAAAGTCATTCCTGCTGCTGAATAAATACACACCCACAGGGCGGTTTTGTTACAGCATGTTGTTCACAAGATTCCCAGGAAAAGGGATGAGAATGATAGAAGAAGCAGGAACTAAAAGCAGGTGGAATGAAAGATGGAGGAAAGAGAGAAGGAGCCCACAGGCCAGAAGGAACTTATTTTCATTTGTAGGGTCTTGTAAAAGCTTGTAATTGGTTGTCTGGATTGATATAGTGAGAGCGGCGAGAGCGCTGTCAGGTCTTATTGTTACGACAGAGTGGCTCCTCGCCACAGACCCAAGAACAGTGCTTTTACTGGAAACTACGGCTGAAACTTCTACACAGAAACACTTGGACTTATAAAAAATTAAAAAGGCAGATTTGGAAAAGAGACCGGGGCCATATATTAACGACAGATTCAACTCAGAAAGCAACCGCACTTCTCGATGAATGTGTCAGCTTACATTTAGGACACAGAAATCCCTAAAAATACCTTCTTCTCTTCCGTGACTGTCGGCTCGGGCTGGAGAGCCACTTTAACCCTGGGTTTTTTTTTTTTTTTGCAGAGGGCTGAGCCGTTTAAAAGGAACGAGCGGACCATGCAAGGAGAACCTATTTAAAGGGAGGACGGAGTCGTGAGCGGAGGGGACAAACGCAGAAACCACTTCAGGAACAGTCACGGCACTGAAAGCAAAGGGCTGGAAATAAAACACTGGAATACTTGGTGGCAGAAATCAAGCAGGTGAAAGAGACTGGTGGATGAAAATAAATAAAAACAGAAGAGATGGACGAGAGTGAGAGGAGGAAAGATGACGAAAGAGACGGCTAAATATAGACGAGGTGTTTCCACCATGCTGGGATGACTCAGCCTCCGAAATCTATGACCAGGAAACAGTTTTGGGAGGATTTAAAGTTAATGTGAGGAACATTTAACTGGTTATGAAACAGTTTCATTTGAATATTGATGCCTCTTTATGACCTGCATAAGTAAACAAGACAATAAACACTGATACCAGCCTGCTGGAGGCCCTCTGAGCAGACACAACTACATTAAAATTTGACGTTTTCTAAAGGAAGTCTGGTCCTCGGAAACCGCTTGTGTCTGCAGGGACCGTCAATATCAAAACCAAAATTGAAGTTCCTCATCGCAGCATTAAATAACAAAGAACAAGAGGAACTGACAGTTAATTTATGTCTTTGCATTTTTATAGAGGAACTCCGATGGGGCTTCGTTCACGGATACCTGTCCCTGAATGATATCCAACATAGCATGAAACCACTCGCTGCAGCACTCAGAGTGATTTGAAAGAGACGTCGCTGCAGTATATATTGAGTTGCGTGCTTTGTGCAGTGAATTCATCTGCTCTCGCCTCCCAAAGAAGGCCTGATGGTCTACAATGGAGTCTTAATGCTGGATCCCAGTCCTCCAGACTCACGAAGGTCAACCTTCCTGCCTTAAAGTAAATCATTAAATATATATATTTTTCCCTAAATTAAATGCATATTAGTAACAAAACTCTTTATTCCATAAGACGAGGCCAATAAAAGGAAGCATTTGTAAATAGACCTAATACAACACAAGTACTGCAACACTGGAACTTTAAAAAAGAGGCAACCATTTCCAGCGTATTTGAAGCAACAACATTCATCTCCTCTGGCTCTTATTCATCCACGTATCCATATGTCATGGTGTGCATTAAGGCAATCTGCAGTGAGTGTGCATATGTTCGGTGCTCAGTGAGCCGGCTTTGAATGTGCTTGCGTAACAGAAGTTCTCACAGAGTTCACGGCCACACATGTTGGAGCGTAGGAAGGATGCATCTTCAGAGAGGCACGGGCCGAGGATGGAAGCGAGCTGAAGAGGAAACTCCGGTGGGATTTGTATGTTGGAACCCATGGATGGCTGCATCGGTTCAGTATGGAGTGTTACGTCTTTTTAAATTAAAAATACCAATAAAATATCACACTTTTTTGCCCTTGGATCAAAAAAGCAAACTATCCCTCTTTCCACTGACACTCGCACACAAACATGTAATTATATTCCCGTGTCGCGGGCGACGAGCTCCAACGTTAACCTTTCTGTGTGCAGGAGACCGTTCCAAATGTCATGAAAACACGGAGCCACACGCGACATCCACCTCCGTGCAAACACACCAACACCGTCGTGTGGTTTCGTGCTCTTCCACATGGTTCACATAAGCTGCAAAAACATATCTAAAAAAGTGCACTTGCATCAGCGTACGCCACGCATGATTGGGCTCAATACTGAATGCCAGCGTTTATTGGATACACATGCATGTGTGCTGCCTGTCGGTGCATTTAAATCCCCCCACGTAGAATCCGAGCCTTTAATTCTGGGAATGCCTCACTCGCAAGCCTTTCAGAGGCCTATTAAATAATAGAAGTCTGTATCTTTGCACTGTGCCACTTCTGCCCCCCCCCCCCCCTTTAGTCCCTTCTCGGTCCAGGCAGCCAGCCGACTGCATTATTTAACCAGACACTCATTCAGGCCACTATCTTGAATAGAGCCTGCCGGGGGAAACATGGTAGAACAGGGAGGGAAGAGAAAGCAAGGTGGAGAGTGTGACAAAGAGAAGGGAAACACACTGTTTGTCATCGTCTCCCGTCGGGATCATCGCTTACAAACATCTTACTCTCTAACCCGGGTTCAAGGTTCATGTTGATTTCTTTAAACTTTCATCTTTAAAACTAAGTTCTGAGGCGGGACCGCTCACTACTTCCATCATCAGCCTGCCTTCACTGTTTCTCCTCCTTCCTGCCCTCCTCTTCTTCTATTTACCTCTCCTTTACTGCTTGTATTCATGGCAGAGCGAATGGAGTCCAGGGCAGAGCGGTTACGTAAGTCACAGAAGGTTTTTTTTTTTTTTTCGCTGACTTTGTTTTCCCTCTGGTTCAATTTGAGAACCACTTTAGGTTTAAATTAGGTCGTCTTCTTCTACATTCACCTCATCTCTTTCAGCCCCTCTCTCCTCTTCTTTTATCCACTGAGAGAAGAAGAAGAAGAAGAAGAAGAAGAAGTACCTGCAGTGTGGGAAACCACATGCACATACAAACACAAACACAACAGCGTGTGCACCAGATATCGTTTGATGCATATACAGTAGCCTAGATGTGAAACGTATCTTATTTTTATTGTTTTCCTCTAAGGTCACTTTTCTTCCCAGAGTGCACTGCAAAGCACGCTTCCTGCTGTGCTGACGGAAACAAAAACACACAATCCAGTCACTGAGAGGCAGACACACACCGACAACATTGTTTCACAGAAAATTAGCCTTCAAAAAACAAAAATGCCTTAAAAAAAACGAAACCCCGGTGAGCCAGCGGTTCCCTCAATAAATACTGCAGAGGCACACATGCTTACTGAGCACTTCTAGTCTAAGGGGAACTTCCAAATGTTGTATTTTTTTCACAGATAAGCTCAAACTGTGTTCTGTCTATCGATCGATTGATCACTGCTTACCAGGGGAACTTAAATTACAGCAAATCAGCATCCAATATCTATTTATTACACACAAAAATATGTCTGTATGTATTTACTGAGTTTCATCCTCCAGATGAGCTCACTGTGTGCTGCATATAGAACTCCCTAGCAACCATGGAGTGGTTGTACTGTTGGTTTCTATGTGAGCAAAATGTACGATAATGAGACTAAAAATAAGTTTGAAGAAAGCCCCAGCGTCTCTGAGCATCTGGAAAAAGCACCTGTGTATTATTAATAATTGTATTATTATATTCATTCAGGGTTTGGCCCCCAGGGAATTAGTTATTACCCCTCAAAACAAAAGAAAAAAGTTTGGCAAAACACGATGATTAAAATAACTCAGACCCTGATGGGGCTGTTTGTCTCGACTTTTCCCCGAATTTGAAAATCTAAAACATTTTTCATGCTGCTCTGATTAATCACTGCAAAGTGAGGTCTTCAATCAATAACCTGCTGAGCTGATTTAGACAGAACAGGAAATATCGCTAGATATAAAAATAATAATAATAATCAACACTGGTTGCTTTCCATAAAGCACATTAAGCTCATATAAACTTAACAATGTCTTCTGTTGATTAGAGACGTTTTAAGGAGTTAGGGTTCCTTCATAACAACAAAAAAGTTTATGATTTTTTTTTTCTTTATGAAAGCAGCATTACAAATGATGCCTGGAGTGACTGGTCTAAATTTCTAATAGCAACATTTAAACCCTTATTAAATCCATACATTTATCCTGGTCAAGGTTACTCATCTCTATTTGCAAGTGCAACTCCGAGCAGCACTCGTTTCATAGCCGACACACCAAGACATCTAATATCTCCCCTCAGTGTGACGGGCTGGTCTTGTTGCTGGGCGATCCATATGAAATCGCACCAATCAGCCAGCCTGGCTCGCCTCAGGAACCCTCCTCGGGCGTGATTGTTATCTGTGACTCCGCTCGCCTCCTTCAAGCTGAAGCACTTAGCGCCATGATTGACCGATTCCCCCCGGGGGGGGGGGGGGCTGCAACCACAGGTACATATTTGCATGCATATCCACATATGTCATTACCTTGCTCTGAGGCTCGGATCTCGTCCCCCCCCCCGGGGGCAGTGATATTGAATGCTTCTATAAGGGCAGGCCCACGGGCCCCTAATAGCCCTCGCATCAACTCGTGATGGCCGTGACAGAAGTATGATGTTTTGAAAACGCAGCAGTCAAACTAGGTTAATACATATGCATTAGCCATCTGGTGAGAATGTCAGTCAGAGTGGATTATTTCACATTGGAGAATGAGATGATAACCTCCACTTTAAGCCCACTTAACTTTACGCATAAGCCCCCCCTTTTTTTTTTTAGGATGTGAGCTCCCTTGATGAAATGTTTCCGAGTACATAAAAACACATAAATGCACATAAGATTCTATGACAATCCATTCGGGAATGACTCTCTGATTGCTTAAATCCAATAGAGTCTTTCCTCCATTAGATTAGATCTGCAAAAACATTTTAAAAAAAGGCTTAGTCCATCCGATCACGAGGGCCATTCTAATGGACACATCATTATCCCTTCTCCCATGTCTGTATCCATCCAGCAACAAAAACATAACTCCATTCACATCCATTGTATTGAGTTGGCAGCAACAAATCTCAAAAGCAACATACGGCGTGTGTCACGATATCCACAGATGAAACCAAGTGAATGGCTAGATACACGTGGGGATAAGGGACAATAATGGCTTTTTTTGTGATTTAGGTGAACTAATCCTTTAAGCTTTATGACAGAGCAGATGATCCTTAATAAAGCCTCGACACGTTACGATATCAGTTATATATCGATAGACGAGCCAGTTCTAGTAGGGATGGTTTGTTCTTTGCTGAGGCTTTGGGCCGGAGCTCTCCGGCTCTGGAGGTACATTAACAACTTCTGTGTAATTCACTGACAGAGCCCAGGAAATAAAGTCAGCACTCAGCCTGCTCCGGGGATCCTCGCTCCCTTCTCATCACCTTCCGTCTTTGTCTTTCCCCCCCGAAGCCGCCCCGCGTGTCTCATCGCTGCCCTCAGGCAAACACTCCCGCCCTACCTGTCCTCTATGATTCTCAGCCCACTCTTCCTCCACTCCACCTTGAGCGACATCACTGCCTCGCGTCCCTCGCCATCTATTCATCTTTACTTTTTTGTTTCTTACTACCTTTTTTCTATCATCCGAGTCATGTCAACGCCACGTCTGCAGACCCTGTACAACCTTTTGCCCAGCTCCCCCCCCCCAGGGCCCCGGCGCCCATTATCCACCGCATCGATCTCTGCTGCATCGATGAGCGATAGCGCCGACGGACCCGGAGGAGATAAAGGCAAAGGAAGAAAGGATGGACGGAGGGACAGATGAATGCGGAAAATGGGAGGTATGGAAGGGGGAGTGGAGATGAAATGAGGTGAGTGATAGATAGCGAGGCGGACGGGGAGGAGAGAAGTAGGAAAAATAGGAGAGGTAAAGAGCGGAGGGGAGGGAGGGAGGGCATTGTGAGACCATTCGTCAATAGCCATGCGGTGCGACCTTGGGGATCGATGGGGCCGACAGCCGATCAGTCAATAGGCTCCATAACTAGCTGTGCCAGGCATGGATGGAGAGGAGGGAGGGGGGGACGACGGCTTGGTCATAGCAGTCAATAGGCCTGCTGTGATACAAGTCCAGTACTAATGGCACAAAAACTATAATAAGGTTAATAGGAAACGATGCCATTAATTGGAACCTGAACTAACATATGTTTACGTTCAAGACACAATCAGTTTTTATTCTTTAAAAAAAAAAAAGTCCCAGCCATTCAGACAATCCTTTAAAGATCTGCTTGTGCAGCTGGTGATGTTAAAGTGATATCAGATGGGAGCTCCTCAGCAGAAATCCAACCCGCCGCCCCACAAGAGACCCGCTGCAGTCGATCTGATACAAGGAAACAAAGAAAAACAGAAATCTAGGGACGCAGACAGAGCTGGAAAAGAAAGTCCCAGAATCTGTAGAAATACGAGCAAGTGATCCAATACACACACAGACACGGAGGACGACTCCTCTGGAAATCATGGTTATTAATCATCAAGCCAAGGCGGTGAATAAATAATGCAAGGCGGAGCGGCGGCGGCGGCGGGACGCGGGCGCGTGGTTGGAATGCCGGATTGCGCCAAAACCAGCAGCAGCAGCAGCAGTCGGTCAGTAATTAATGAAATCAAAGAGGCGCTCTAATGAGAGACAAAGAGCACTTCCCTCACTGATGACTCCCCCCTCGGGTAAACAGGAACCCGATAGGGCGGAATGCAGAAACAGGCATGCTCTTAAACACGTATGTGTGCACACACACACACACACACACACACACACAGGCTGTAATCGGCGCACACAGGGGCATAGTCAACCGCAGTTTAGTCACAAACGCACACACGAATTAAGGAAGCGGTTCCAGTCCTGTGAGAGAACACAGCTTACGCTCCTCATTTGTACCATGGGCTGCTAAGCGCCGGTACCCCGTCTTCCTCACCCTCCCTCCCCTTCCCTCACCCCCCCACCACCACCACCACCACCAGCCATTATCCCATTTTATTTTCTCCACAGCCAATTGTTTACTTGCTTATCGCCGGGTAGATAATAGAACAGAATTAATCTGCTAATTCCTCGTTTTTTTGTTGTTTTTGAACGGACCAATTTGACTGTTTGTGTAAAGCGGACGGATGCAGGACTGTTTCTACAACTGACTGACTGACTGGGGGATTTAATTATCTGGGCTAATTAGTTGTTTTCCTCTAAGTGTTAGCCACAAGGCCGCCGCCACTGCTGCTACACTTCCTGGGTGCTAATGCATGTAGCGGCCATCGCTCTCACAGGAAGGGACGCGGCGGGGGAGAGGACGCCACGGGAGACAGGGATGTCTCCTCTCAGCTTGACATTTTAAATGAGCGTGTCGTCCGTCACAGCGGGGAGTCGCTGTGAGAGCAGGTATTCCTTCGTAAACGCGTGCTGCCTGTTCTGTTGATCGCTACGTTGAGCTTCGGAGTTCTTTCAGCTCTCCCATTAAATGAATCTGTGGCCATCACGTCCTTCTTATGGACATTCACTCATCCATACTTGATAACCGACGGCCACAGACATTCACTCACTGTGTATCAGCACGCAGGGGTTCATCAACAACTGTGTGTGCGTGTGTGTGTGTGTGTGTGTGTGTGTGTAGGGGGGGTGGATCTCAGCCAATGGCGTATTGGCAGAACAGGCGTGTAGTGAGCAAGAGGAGCAACATGTTGAGTGATAAAAGCTGCAGATGGGGCCGTAGGTAATTATAGTTCATCATAATATGACAGCCCAGCTCCCACTAATCATGCCATTAATAAACACACATACACACTTACACCATTACCCCACTAACAGCATTTTCATAATTAGCCCAGACTAATTGGGCTTGGATTAAAAAAATAGAAACGTTATTTTTTTTCAGAAAAAAAAAAAATCTGTCATTATGGGGTATTCAAAAGGAATAATGGTAAATCAACACGAAGCCTAATGTTGCAGGTTTATGAAATGCTTTTACTATCAGTATTCAGGCGTTGATTTTTGCCTTTTTGATCAATATTTGAGATAAATGGAAGCGGTCAATAAACTCTGATTAGCATGACAGCATTTTCATAGCTTCTTGCCCTGCGGTTGACTTACTGGCCCCTGAGGGTTAAAGGGGAAAGGTCATCTGTCTTGACCTCTAAAGTCCTCCCCGACACCTTGTATGAAACAATCAGAACGGCCAGCGCAGAGCTCAAAGGTCATGTCACGGGAGGTCTCGGCCTATCGAGCGAGAGAGGGGGTGTGTGTGGGTAGTAGACGTGGTCGAGCATAACAGGAACCAATCAGAGCACCCGGAGCGGCTTGTTGGGGGATTTGATCAAATGTTTGTACACCTCATTTTACAACCCGCAAGCCTTCAGGCACCCTGTTCCCTCATGTGTAAATCAGAGATGATGGATGGACCGAGGCGTTTGATCACGAGCTGCTTTCAGCAGCCTCATACAGATGGCTGTGAAGGGTTTTGATCCGGGGAGGAAACCTCAGGCGCCGTCAGATGTTCACGTGTGAGATTTTTAAAAGGTGACAACACACGAGGACAACACAACCCAGAATGCCGTGAGGTTGAAACCCATTCAGCGTTTTAACTCTGTTGTGCTGCTCTTCTCAGACACGACGTTCGATGGGGGACGCTCTTGCAATCTCATCACTTATGTGCGCATTTGCTGTTAAATTGCTATATAATAACCATGGGGAACACATTTTGGCACCATTTACTGCACACGCTATTTACTGCACACGCCCATATCACAGCTTGCAGTCACCAGTGGGTTAAACTCGCCCCATTCTGGACTCCAGGGAGCAGTTAATGCCTGTGAAGGAGGTCCTTCATCTGCTACAGACAGCTTATGGCCATGTTATAGGTGACTAGAGCGGAAATAACGGATGGAGGGCGGGAGATATCAAGGAGGGGGGGTATAGGGGTGAGATGACAGAAGGTTGAGATGATGAGGGCAGAGCTGGGTCGTGATTCCATGACTGCTGGAGCCCTTCAGAGGCAAGCAGGGCGGCACATGGCATCGCTAATAAAATCTGTGCAGACGGCTGAAGTTCCGGGTGGAAATATTATAAATAAAAATATATATTAAAAAAAAGGTGTGTGGGAGAGAACTGAAGCTGATTAAAAAAGCTGAAGAAGGGTGGATGAGGAAGGACACACAGAGGATGAGTGACAGAGGAAGAGAGAGTGGAAGACAATGAGAAAGAGGAGAGAGGGAGCCTCATCTCCATACCCGGCGATAGCAGGTCGGGATTTGAATTTCGGGGGCCGGCATCTCACGGAGCGCCTATAAATAGGTGCCGGGGAGCAAACACCAGGCAATTCCACTGCAACGCCAAACACAATGCCTGATTGAGGGCAAATTAAAATGCAAATGCAACACTTCCATTTTTCCAGATTTCACCTGCGAGATAAGTGAAAGGACCTCTGTTTCTTTCATAAAGTGCCGGCGTGTGTGTGTGTGTGTGTGTGTGTGTTTATGCACAAGTGTGTAAATTTGTTTGTTTGTCAAGTTTGAAATGAGGGCGAGAGAGAGAACGAGACAGGAGGGAGACTAGAGGTGAGGTTGTATAAACAGATTAGATTCAGTATTGTCCTCTCGGTGCTGCATTTCAATTGTCGTGCCTTTCCTTCTGCCCTTGTCTGCCGGCAATTTCCACAGACCTTCAACAGGCTTCAGCCCTAATGAGCTTTATGAAAGAATAACAAAACACTTTTTTTTTTTTACAAAAAGAGGACATTAGAAAAGTATTTAAAGCATTAAACGGATTAGAGCCAAAAAAAAAGGCACAACTTCATTCCTGGATCGTACTTAAAAGATGCGATCACAGGAAGGGAATTTGGAAGCATTATGAGCCACTTTGCCATTTCACAAGCCCGCATAAATCAGCTTATATGAGCACAGAGTGTTTAATGGCTGACAGATTTTGTCTGAGCCTGTTATAATTGTTGCAACGCCACCGCTTCACCGCGTGAGTTCAAACCATTTTCCAAGTCAAGGGGGTCACAAACATCCAACCACGGCGGGCACGTGGTTTCCCAATGTTGAGCATAAAGCGACGCCCGGAGACCGACGGTGACACCGTTTGAATCACGAGACAGGAAGACGGGGAGAGGACAGACAGGAAGGACACACAGAGGATGACAGACAGGCAGATAGAGGAGGTAGGACTAAACCAAACAGCCTTTCCTGTGAGCCACTGTTTGACTAACTGAGCTGAATTTTTCATCAGCCTCCATTCTCAGGGGTGTGTGTGTGTGTGTGTGTGTGTGTGTGTGGCAAGTGTGCATCTGTAGGCATGTCACACTTTTAGAGTCTATGTGACACTGTTTGAACTCCATATACATGCTTCATTAGTTGTTTTTTTTTTTGCTTCTTGAGACATTTTCACTCTCCATAGTTAATCCAGCGTTTCCGATTCTGTAGTCTTGGTAGACCTGCAACAGTTTCACAATGAAGCAACACTATTTTGACACTTCTCAACATGTCGAGCACAGTCCGCATGAGGTTTCAGACATCCTCACAATATGGAGAGACGGAGAGACAAGGATTCAATTTGCAAGGACATGCTAATATATTCACAACTAACTTTGCCTCTCTGCTGTTGGGCATTTTCTGAGCTCTCGGGTGCTTTTTCGGTCCCAGAGCGGATTTGGTGGGAAATGAAGAGAATGACAAAAGAAAGAAGAAAGAAAGAAGAAGAAATCTAAGAGAAATCTCAGAATGGACGACGGGTTATATGTGTGGTGGAGGTTACATTATATTTAAAATCTTATTTTATAATGCTCATTCACCAGGAACTAGTCATGTGTTAAATTACTTTACTTTACTTTAAGTGATTTTGCATGAAAGAAACGGACTTTGAGCCAACTTGGACAAATAAGTTTGAACCTCGACCCGTGAGACCAATGCTGGAAGAAAAAGTCCTCTCTGCAGTCGTCTTGGCCGGATGGATGGCGGTCAGTTCGTTAATTAACCGGAGTCTCGTGCGGTGGGTCGGGCGTCCCGCAAGGACACGAATAAAGGCTCCGCCGCGCCACATAAACAAACACAAAAGCATGTATGGAGGCTGAATGTTGCTGGAGACGCTCTTGGCTTCGGGACTGAACGTCGAGCCGGCGCGTGGAAAACAATTACATTCCACAAAGTGGCAACCGATTTACATTCACATGTAAATCCGCACAGCCCGGGCCAATGAATAGGCTTCATTGAGTGCCTTAGTGGCATTTAGTGATTTAGTGGCAGGCTCCTTCACATGACCTTGCAGCAAAGTCCATTACTTTACCCCCACGCCCCCCTTTCAAAGACACGCATACACACTCCAGACTTCTGAGAGGCAGGTAATTCGCCATTAACTCCAGCCACTCAATCGCTGAAACACTGCCAACTTCAATTGTGTGAGCAAGTTAGACGGAGTAAGAGAACGAGGGGAAAGGGGGACGGAGAGACAGATGGAAAGAGCAATTGAGTGAGAGAGAGTGAGAAAAAGAACGAGAGGGAGGGCGGCACTTTATTCCACCACTTCCTGTGCGAAAGCATCCCTTCCCATCTGCCCTGGAGGGAGCATCCCAGTCAGCTCCATACCGGTCGGACCATCTGACCACTAGAGCGTGACATCACCATGGAGATATACGCGTGTAGAGATTACACGCCTGCATGGATATTAATAAATACACATACTGTATAATCCCCTACACATAATATGCACGAAAGCAACCGTAAATGCCTTCACAGAAACAAACAGCAACACGTGGTTTTTATGTGCAAATTCAAGTGCAAGAGTTGGATGTTTTGGGCTAAACAGCAAGTAGATGGAGGAGAACGCCACAAAGACACACAACAGCAAACCTGCATCACCATCGCCCTCATAATAACCCTGGGTAAACCCGTTAAAATCAATTTATCCATGGAAGGTGTACCCAACACACACACTGCTACGACACACTAACCACACACGGCAATGTGTGCGAGGGCAAACCAATTACACTACATAAACCAATTCTTGCTAAAACACACACACACACGCGCACACACGCACACACACACACACACACACACACATCATACACTCCGAGCTGTAATAAACGCAGCCTGCTTTTAGCTACAGGAAAGATGCTGAAAAGCCGTGTAATAATTTCAGAGCTTAAGCTGCGGAGGAAAAGAAAAGCTTTTCAATATTTTACATCAGTCACTCCGTTTTTCTTATTATTGAATGTCATATTTATACTACAGGCTCAAAATTGAGTATTTTTTTTGTTGGTTTGGCCCATTTTTCTCCTTCGCAAAACCCATTCTGATACATGAACTATGTATCACATACTGATCCGATAGCAGCGCCACAAGCTGGCATTTTCTCTCTCTCCGATGTGAAAAAGATTGGCTCGCTCGTTAGCTACTTCATCATCTGGATGACGGAAGCATCGGAGTTATATCGGATTCACCAATCCTGCATTTTAGGCTAAATGGAAGGGATGTCCGATACCACCAGGGGTGTTGGAACAACTCTAAATGCACGGCTGCATACTGGTGAGATGGGGAGTAGGAAAAGTATATACCTTTCTTAAAAGTTGTATGTTTTGGGCATTTCTGCATTGTTTGTTAGTGAGATACAGACAGGAAAGGCAGGGGAGAGAGGGCCTGGGCTTTGAAAAGGCAAAAGTACTACTAGGACACCCAGAAAGGTAATTTTGCTGAATCACAGAAAGCAGAACAGAGAATGCTCCAGTTAGAGAGGGTGCTTAAGGGTGCTTAAGGGTGCCAGAATGTGGATAAGTCTTCCAGCTGAGCTGCACAATTTCTACCCCGCAATAGTTGGAGATGTAGTTTTACTTCTTTGTTTTGTTGCTTGTGCGGTGCTCTTCTGGTGCCACAAGTTGATTTGCATATTTCCTTAGCAAACAATGCCTCTGAGGTCTTACTGTAGTCCTGGTCCTGGCACCGTGTTGCCAAACAAGCAGGATTCACTTGTTTTGCTGAATCTGTTTATCGCCAGAAACACAATATTCCCCCTCCCTCTGAGAATGATTGATGCTTTAGGGATGATTATGCCGTGTGCAGGTTCACAGCGGTGAGATTGGAGTTCAGTGAGTATTAACCTATTGTACACGCGCCGCGGGGAGAAATGCCGTCGCTGCTTGCGATGTTGAATCACTGGCCGGCTCTCCGAAATGACTGATTAATCAAATGCCATGCTCTCTGAGTGGCTGGCTGGCTGACGGAGCAGGAGACCAAACGGCGACGGGCATCTGTCTAACTTGATTAGGAGTCGGGATAGTTTTCTGATTGACTTCTGGCTAAACGACTTCCTGTCTGGCGGTGTCAGCGTCGGTGGCTCGGTCGCCACATTACCTGACCAAATGGCTGCTTGTCCAGCCAGCTGGTTAACTGGCTGGCTGATTGGCACGCCGATTGGCTGGCGGACACGTTGATTTGCAAACAGGAAGGGATATGGCTGAGGGGGAAGCGGAGATACAACAAGAGCACGCTCCACCTCAACTATCCGGCACTGATGGCACTCTGATTGCAATCACACAAAGAAACAAAGACGTGTTCAGAAATGCACTTAGAGTCGCTCAATAACATGCAAAACAAGTATGGAGGAGAGTACGCACACAAAGCGGATATGTGTAGAGGAAAACAAGCAGCACACACAGTTCCAATCCAGTTGGCCGCCTTTCGGAGATGCTCAAAAACATCCGGACCCTGTGGAGTTGTTGACTATTAGTGGCGTTGTGGAAGCCGTGTTTTGGCTGCATCGCCCATGTGGATGCATTTGCAAATGTTTCATGAGGAATAAAAAATGCACTCAACTTGTTTTTGTTAAACACGGTGAGAATCCCTGAATGTAAACACAACTTTTTGTTTGTCGACGAGAAAAGTCCACAGAGGACCTTTAATGGTGAGAGAGCATTCAGAGCATGCATATTCCAAATATCTGCCTCCGCTCTTCATCTCCATCTCCATCTCCTCTCCCTCCCACACATCGCTCCGTCTTCTGAGGACGAGGACGAGGTCTGCAACGTGACCTAAGAGATGTTCTGATTTAAAAATACCAACATTTTTTTCTTTGGGCCCTTTCAGGACTGTTCAGTGAATCTTGCCAGGTTTTTTGGCAAAGTTTCAAACCACTGCCGTGGTCCGCTGCTTCCCTCGCCACCTCTGCATGCTCTCTTTTCTATTTTCCCCTCTTTGTTCATTGCTTTTTAAAGTGATAAACACACAAACACTCACACACGAAAGAAGAAAATGAAAACCATAAAATAAGGAAGGAAGGACCAAATGCAGCAAACTCATAGATACAAGTAAACATGCAAATATATGGGGGGAAAGGTGGGACATAAGGGATTTAATGCAGGAGACCATCCCAATTCTATGGGTTTAACGGAGCGGGATGTTTTTTTTGTTTGATCAATTTTGAGATATTTCAGTATATTGGGCAAAAAACAGCCAGAATACATGCTTAGGTGTTTATTTTACGATTACCATCTGCAGATTTATCTTAAATTTAACAAGTTAGCACTAGATTTGCATCACTTGCATATTTGAAATTTCTAGAAACTTGAAAGAAAAAAGAAAACGATTGTCTTTATGTAAGCAATCAACCAGGATGTCTATTAGGTTTGACCCCTTTCACCTGTAGTGCTAAATGTATGGAATTAGTACATATGGCTAAAGGCTGTTTTCTCAAAATGAGTTTCGTCCTCTCACTTTGACCCAGAATTCTCCACTTTGGCAGCACCTGCATACACAAACTTTCTAGGTTTCATTCCCATCTATATTCTGAAGGTTATTACAGAGGGGTTTGTTCATATATCATTCATAGCCTGATTTATAGAACATTTTATTCCTAAAAAACATGGTGAGACGGATTTTTATGGCTGTGACAGTATTTTCTGATTTATGGAGTGATAAAACAAGATATCAAAAGTTCTGTCTGTAGAAACCTTTGAGTAACGTGAACAAAATGAAACAATACCTGGCGTCTTCCAAAGCTCAGATTTCTGTTCTTGAAATTGTTGGAAATTAGAATGAATGATTGCGAATCGCTTGTGTTTAAAAAATGTGGAAATCTTCTTTTACAGGAAAAAGTAGTTAGTAACCAACCAATTGATTTTATTTCATTTCTCTTGTCTTTATTTCTACTCAACTGCCCCTTCCACCTCATATCCCCCAGGCTTCATTTCCTCTCTCATTCGGACCTTCAGTAAACTGAGCAGAATAAGTTTCATTATTCCCGCCCCACCACTGAGCTCCTTACAGTCTGTTCCGCTTGCCCTGGCACTCCTGATAAACTGAGCAGAGCAGCTCCCATGCTGCTATGTTAACTCGCCTCGCCACTCGCCATATTACATCCTCCGCCACCTACGGAGGCACTCTCACTCCCGCCCTCGCCTTCTGATAAACCAGGTCCCACGCTGGCGTGTTAACCTGCCCCACCCACTCACCCCATTAGATCCTTTGCCATCTAAGCTGCTCACACTGGCGCTCTCCTGCCCTCGGCCCAGTCGCTAACACCCTTTCATTATGGATAGTCGTCTCCGCAGGGGGGCTATCGCTTCAGAGACACCCTGCTTTTCCTGTTTGGTGTCTGTGCGGAGAGGGTGCAGATGACGGGCGGCGGCGAGGTGCGGGGGAAGAGTAGAACGGGGGGGAGGAGGGGTGTCGTTAAAGTGACTGAGCCGGAGCCACGCGATTTATGTATTTATTCATCACCGAGGAAGCTGCGTATTAAAAGGTCGGGCAATTTTCCAGGTCACTGATCAAACCCACACAGTGAGGAAGCGAGGGGATGAAGAGGACAGAGACAACGGCGTTAAAGAGAGGGAGAGAGAGTGGTGACGATGGCAAGCTGGTGAAGCCAAATTGGCAGTCGGACAGTTCACACCTCACCTGTGTGCGTAAGGTTGATGCACGTGTGCACATGTGTGTGTGTGTGTGTGCACGAGAGGGGAAAAAAAAGGGAAGTACATCTGCGGCTTGTGCACTCGTCCTCGCCCGTCTGCACGCCGGCTGTGGTTAATGAGTTTGAAAGGTCAAACGCCTCTCAGAAAGATTAATGGGGTTTCCTAGGAACGGGGGTAATGGTTTACGAGGCCCAGCCGGACACATTTCCAACATGACGGTCATTACCAGGACGGAGCGGAGACGGGAAGGAGATCACAGGAGAAGACAAGGACAACAGACCTGGTGGAGAACAGTGTGTGTGTGTGTCCACCTGATGGAAACGTGTCAATCAGTCTTATGTATGCTTGAATAGAGTCTCCAACATATGTACGGATCTATAATCTTGACAAACTGCGACGTCGAACAGCAAAGACAAGAAAGCCATTTATTGTGAGAATGAATACAATCCTTAATCTCCACAAATCCTTCAAATGCATAAACACCAAATCCCCTTTGTATATTTAAACGACTTAGCATGGTCACCCCGCCTGCTGTGATCAAGACCAGTTTTATCTAATTTGGTGTAAAAAAAAAGTCGACTGCGGGCTTCTGCTCTCTCTGTGCGGAGCTGTCACGTGCCGTGGTGCTTTCAGGTACCGTGGGAGTCTCCAAACAAGAACACGTGACAGTGACCCTGAATGGCAGCCTTTTCCATTGAGTTTGGATAAGGAAGAAGAACACATTTAATCTAAAATAAAAAATAATAATAATGATTTTCCCCACCATGGGCCTGTATTTATAGGCTACTGTATTTTTACTTTGTGCTGTAAGTAGATGAGGTGAGCCATATCTGTGTCTGTTTGAGGGTATGCTCATATCTTTTAAAATTGCTGCTGTATTTTTTAAATTGCTACAGTATTTTGTATAAACTTTTGCATTTTAGGGTGCCTTTTAAGATCTGGTGGGACAACAGATGGAAATTAGCACTTGTAGCTGTTGATTAATGAGCATTGTCCCTATCAAATAAATAAACAAATAAATAAATAAAGGATTATCTTATCTTTAAAAAATGAAAAAATGAAGAATTCACTTTTTTTTTTTTTTAAATCTATCCATCGTGAATTCAACAACATTATAAGAGTGCAATGCTGAATTGCTCTTGTACTCTTTTAGTGTGATGATGCTTGGCAGCGGTTGCTCGACTTTCAGATGTTGACAGGTTTTCAAGCCAGCACCTGAACGCAACACGCATACAAAGAGCCGCCTGCGCTCGGTCTCTCTCTGTTTTCCTTTGAGTCTGAGTGTGTTAACAAGCGCTGCAGCTTGATTCCTAAGCAAAGGAAGTAAATTGCCAAATCTGTCACACAGCTGCCATCAGAGAGAGACTCAATATCTCCAGGACTGGATTCTGAATAGTGAGTGTACGTGTGATGGAAGCTGTATGTATAGAAAAGAATAAAACTTTCATAAGGAATCTCTATCTAACATAAGAGGGGCTGCATGATGTAGCATTTAATCATGTGCACTCTTTTTCTCCTCCACCCCAGTTCTCCCAACATGTGTCATCAGGTCAGACATGGCAGTGGAGGACCAGCAGACATGGAAAGCACATTAGGAGGCAGCGTTCACAGGTCGGAGCACAAATGAAGAGGCTAATGGCACGGAGATGGACTGAGTTCTGCCGTAGAGGGTTGCAGGGTCTCCAAGTGTTAAAACGTCTTCCACGGCAAGATTGTTCGGCTTGTGCATAAATCTGTGAGAGCGAGTAGTTTTTTGCCAGTTTGCTACACAAACATGTGAAAAAGACTGTGTCTCATGTTTTAACAAGAGGAGAACCCATCATGACTGTTACATAACTGGATCTGGACTACAGGAAGCATGTTGTCTCAGCTGCAGCCAAAAGAGGCAAAGCATGTTGGATGACCTTTTCCTTCCTCTGCCTGTTGCAGATAGAGCTTCTATTTTCAGAGCAATGGGCTTATTGGGGTTTTGGATAATGGGTCATCGAACAAAGGCATAGCAACAAACGATATTAGCCTATGTTAAAAATAAAAATGTCCTCCAGCAGCTAAAGCAGTCATCCACAACAACAACAACAACTATTTTGTCATCTTGCAATTAGATGACAAAATAGTTGTTTTCCCTTCAGCAAAATTCAGGGTTCACACATTTTCTTGCCAAAGGAATTTAAAAAGTCTGTTTTTCTTTAAAAAATGAACTGGATATGTAAATACAGTGTATGTTTTTGTCTTTTTGTACTTCCAGGACCTTTGTCACCTCCATGATAGTCTGATGGGCCGGCCTAAACCAGGCTCAATTGAGGCTGATGGTCTGTAAGCCAACATCTGAAAGGGAGGGCAATGCATTTAACCTCTGGTAGAACACTACCTTTACACACACACACACACACACACACACACACACACACACACACACACACAGTTACATTTCCTTTCACAGCATTTTCCTCACACGCCGGTTCTTGATTCAAAGAATGATCACATTTGCAAGAAAATGTCAGTCCACTTTGCAGTCAATCGTTCAATACTTGAAATTTGCAAGAATATATTCAGAATCAAAGGGAAAAAAGAAATGACATAACTGTCCAAACTGATAGAGATCAGAAAACCATAAAGCTACTAAAGTTTTCAGTGTGTTTGGCCGGTAGCTCCCGTACTTCCGACCAAAGTCTTCTAAGTCTTCTAAGCTTGAAGTCCCACTTGTCTCAATAAAACTATCCTCACGACCCTTGTTTTTTTTGTCAGATTTGAGTGTTAATGAGTGGGAGATTCTGTTTTCACCATCAGAAAACAAGTAAAATCAAATGAAATGCTGGAAAGTGTGAGGGTGGAGGACTGCCTGAGTTGTTGTCGATTCCCAACGTGCCCACCCACATCAAGCCTTGCATTAATGCAGTAAGTGTTTACTCTCGATGCGAAACATCATGAGCGGAGATGTCTGCCAAGTGCACAGCTCCAATACACAACAATGACATTTATCAATATCAGACACCTCAGGACTGGAACGCTTGCCAAGAGAAATCCACCAATCCATTAGTACCCCAACGAAATCAGCAAAGATGAATAATGTGTTGGAGGCATCCTTAGATCTTAATTCCAGGATGCCGGTTAGTGTGGGTGGCGGGAGACATATTTAATGAAATTCTTTTCCCCCAGTTATATTTATTGGACTCTTTTTGCATATAACCTTTGAAGAACCTTTAGAGAACAGCCCCTTGAGATGTTTACATAAGGCTCTGGCATGAAAGCCCAAGTGCATTTGCTTATGCAGCGCTGGTTGATGCTTCATAGTCGACTTTTAGACTTCTTTGCTCGACTCTAACCAACAATTTGGACCATATAGGTCATTTGTGTCTGTACTCTAATAAGAAGCACCGGCCACAACTAAACGTAGCAATGGCGGTTTTATACGCGTGTTAAAGTCACGGTTTGGTGCCGTAGATTTTTCCACAGTCATCAAACGGGTACAAATGGATATTCATTTTCATGCAGATTGGTGGAATTAGAAAGCTAGCTATCCACTTGCACGAAAATTACGTAGTTATCTTGCTAATCCCACCATGCTTTTATGCTACACCGGTTACAGAAATGGAATTGAACATAGCAATGTGCTTGTTGACAAATTTAACTAATTTACTCGAGCTTTCTGCAATTCATAGCGTTACTAAGTGAGTCTGCGACTTGTCGTAACCCAGTTTAGTTTATATGAAAGTTAGTGCAAAACAACCATCGCTATTCTATTTCTGTGAGTTTGGTTCAGGGAACAAACTACTTGGTTAGGTTTAGGAAACGATCCTAGTTAACCTACGTTATGTATGTTTTGCAAGTTAAGACGCATTCATATCTCCTTAAAAATGAGTGGGAAGGTTCTGGATTACTGCATATTATATTTAAACAAAATTAATTTGGTGCTGTGAATATTATCCTGCTTTTTAAAAAAACACTAATTTCTCACTGCTGATTTGAGCCTTTATTCTTCCTCTTCCATGCCATGTTCCATTACTTTTTGTTGCTATCATTTAATTATCACCCACACAAATGAATAACATCCCATTCATTTTAATATTATTCGGCAAAAAAAAACAAAAAAAAAACAACAACAACACGTTGGTTTGGATGCATCGAGCAGAAGGCAGTTTGTTTACGCTGATTTCCTTCTTCCCAAGGCTTGCACATTGGACGGATGCTTCTCAAAATAGACAAAAATTAAATTCCTCCCACATTCTTGGAGGGAAACACGGATTCAAGGGGAATGTGTGTCAAGTATGTGAAGAACAAACATACAGACGGCAGCGGAAAATGTTGCAGCAAAGATTCATCAATAAAATGACTATGGGCTGCACGGAGCCCCTTCCTCATGGTCCAATATGGCTGAAACACCTGCTAAACCCCCGTTTCCCCTCACACACACACACACACACACACACACACACATATCTCTTTCTCCCTCATCCCTCCCACCCTTTTCCAATGGCTCATTCTTGCCGATCCAGCAGAATGCTGTAGTAATGTCCTCATCCTGAACAAAAGAAATCAGGTGACCCGATTGGGATCCAATAGACACGCATACTCTCTCGTTACACACACAATCCCTATCCTTCTCAGTCGATGTGTTCCAGCGGAGTGGGAGGTAAATAAGGATGTGGCCGAGCTTCTGCATTGACCTGGTCTGAGAGCCTATGGTCCGTTTGATTCCACGTGGAACAAAGCAGCGGTGGCAGCTCATCACCCGCTTCCTCCCACATGCCTTCACTCCCCTCCAGTCCTGTCGTTCCATCATCCACCGCTCCTCGCTTAAATTCGGCCTCCCTCTTTCCTCACCCCTCGACCCGACACACCTCTTCTCCCTTTTCTTTTCGTAATGCATCATTTTTTACGACCCCTCTTCCCTCCCTCCATTCGTTAATGAATTAGTTCCCCCGCACCCGTTCCTCTAACCCTCCCACCCTCCTCCTGAAAATGACAGCGTGCCCCCGGGGGGGCCGAAAAGAGACAGAATGTCTTGGCGCTGCGCCAACCACCTTCACAGATCACTTTGACCTCTCGTACTCGCAGAGGTCAACGTCACCGGTCCGAGGCGGTCCTTGCCAGTCACAGATGGGCCGGCGCATCGGCAGCAGAGCAACGCCTGCATCAATCACAGACAATTAGTCCCTATTGATGCTTGGAAGGGTGGAGTGCTAACTCCTCTGCCAACCTGGCAACCGCTGGTAAACCCAGTATTAGTCAGATTGCTGTAAAAGTACTACTTTTACTGATTCAGTATTCATACGATAAGAGTGGAATTTAAATTTAAAAATAGTCACTTTAATTATACGTTGAAGAAATAAGAATATTTTAAGTCCCAGTCTTCAGTTACAAGAGGGCTTTAAATCAAATCCTTCACTTTTGATTGGACCACTCAAAAGTAGGCGGGTTTAGAGCGTAGTGCGTCATGGATTGGAGATCGAAAGATGATTGGATTATGATACGAAAAAACAGATAGATTGTTTTTTTGTAAAAGGTGCACAATGTGAGATTTTTTCATTTCATCTCCACTTTAAGTAAGCAGCAGGCCTGATGAGTTTGACCTTTAAATTCCAAATCTAGAGATTCCCTCTCCCTCATGTTATTATAAAAGAAAAAGAGCTCTGAAGGTCCCGGACCGAACACAATGCAGATTTTAGAGGTGGATGCTTGCATATGCAGTCAATGAAAAATCTCATGTGGAGGCAGAAATTCCTCCTGGGCAGTGCAAATTGAGGTGAAGAAGCGACTGAGCGAGTTGAAAATGTTCCAGCTCGAAGGGAAAAAAAAGAAAATGTTGCTTCTGCCAAGAGACCTTTTGACTCCACTCTGTAAACATGCAGAGACAAGAGCAAGAGAAGAGAAAATAGAGAAAAACTAACTGAGATCTGAGATCAGTCATACACTGAAACACACACACACACACACACATGGTCAAAGGGTAAGTTGAGACAGAATTAAAGCTGCAGTCTCTGGTGCAAAGGTTGCATAACCTTCCACCAGCCTAAAACTCTCTAAAACTTTTACTTTTCACTTTGCTGCATAAAAGACTTCCTGCACTGACAATGAACGTCAGCAGCGGCGTCCTTCACGGCGCGTTTAACCTTTCAGACAAGCGAGACGCAGAAAGAAACCGAAAGGTACATTTATATTACAGCGGCACTACGTTAGGACCGGGCTTGTAGACGTCAGATTTCAATTTCAATGCAAGGTGAGACTGACTGTGTGTGTGTTTCTCACATGTTTAACTGCTGTGACTTCACCTCTTAAACTACCCAAGCATCACGGCGGTTCATGTCAGCTCTGGATCTGAGATTACACATGACGATGAGCGGTGTCCGAGGGAAACAATAGGTCGAACGCCTGCAGGGATCAGTCGAGTCAACCCCGGCGATCCTGACGCGACAAGGCATCAAACTAAAAAACTACGGCCGCGCCGTCCCTCCGCTGCTCCCCATCACTCTGCCCCCATTGTTCTGTGCCTCGCCGGTGCCCTCTCTCCATCTCTTGGCTTGCTGCAGAATGGATGTGATGCGGACGGGGGGGGGAGGGAGGAGAGGAGGAGGGAGGAGAGGGAAAGTAAATGAGATCCCGATGAGATGCCAAGGTGTGTTAGCGGTGAGGCGTGCGGAATGAGAAAAGCAAGCCTGAAGGGAGGGAGGGGGAGTGGCTGGATTGACTGTGTGTGAGGCGCCGGCGTGGGATAGTGGAGATCCTGCCTGTACGGGGCGGCCTCGCTCGTATTAGTGTTTGCCAAGTCAGCGCAGGGTGAGGGAGGCATGTACAGAGGAGGAGGAGGAGAGAGAAGATGAGGAGGACAGCCATACAGGAGGACAGAGGGAAGAACAAAGAAAACAGGAATGTATACATGCACGCAGGAAAACACGGTCAGTTAGGAATAATAAGACAAACACAACGAGACGTTTAAAAAAAAAAAAGATAAATGGATTATTTAAGGATTAAAATATGAAAATGTCTGCAAAAGAAAAATGGCATGAATAATGATCAAAGAGCCACATTAATTCTGTAATATAATATAATGGGAGGTTTTAACCGATACCCTGAATCCCAAATAAAGGGAAGACTTATGCACACATTTCCTTTGTTAAAAGCCAGCTTGGCACTCTAACAGAATAAATATAGACACGCAGGTAAGTTCATTCAATAAGGAAATAATGGCAGAGAATTCAAATATATATTTTCTGTGAATGTTCTCCATCTCCCAAATCTGTACAAACAGAAACATGCCTTCAGGAGCACACTGCTTTCACGGCAATTAATCGCTGTCACAACATCAATTAAACAAAAGCTAGAACCCAAATCCTGCTACCCAGCATTCCAAGGGAACCAGATCAATCTGGCGCGCGCGTGCGTCCGCATCCGACGCTCACGTGTAAACGAAAAGAGTGAGAAATTGTGTGCGTGCAAGGAAGGTGGAGGGGGGTGGGGGGGGGGGGTCGTGCAGCAAGTGTACCCGCGCGCACAAAGGGGCCCTTAAGTGCCAGAAAATGTCAAGAGCGCGCGCATGAATGTGTGTCAATGATGCATGGCTGTCATGTGGCATCCTGGAGTACCTATAGATCACTGTATGTGCATGCGCGTGTTGGCTGATGATGAGCGTGCACATGCATGCGCGTGCAGCTAAACGCCACTCAGCTATACGATGCCAATAAAAAAAGAGCCTGTTTACAGAGAGCCTGGGGGGTCTGGAGCCATTACGTTCTTCTCCACTATACCTAATCTGAGATCTGATTAGGGACACTTACCCTGACTTCTCCCGAGTCAGCACCGTGTCATACAAGTTCCACACATGGAACAATAAAGTATTTCTACTGGGCTCACGGCAGGAGCTCCCCCCCTGTCTGACACACCTCGGTGCGGATGCACAGGGGCAATTAAACAAGCCAGCAATCCGGATCCCACATCATCAGCATTTCATCTCGATTAAAAAAAACATAACAAAAAGAAAAATCTGTCCCCCTGTATCGTCTCTTTGATGTCATGCTGACGGGAAGACAAAGAAAGTAACTTGAGAGCAGCGAAAGTGCTGCTTTGTCAGAGAAGAAGAGCGGGGGAAATGAAGGGATGCGAGCAGCGGCATCAGCCTCTAACGGCGTCCTGTCGTCCGCATCAGTGACCGGCGGAGGACGGGCAGACAAAAGAAACCAGTTGCGCAGAGATGCGCGGATGAAGAGGAGCTCAGCACACAATTCAAATCGCTGGGACAACAGACCGGGGGTCTGTTTGATTCTGAGGAGAAGGGTTGAAAGGAAGTGACTTTTCCTTTCTGAATAAATCAGAAAGAAGAGAACAAAAACCATGAAAACAACTCCTCCAGTCCGTTGGAGTGATGGTGTAGATATAACCAGTGTTAGCGATATTACAGCATTTTGTGTCCTAAAAGAATTCAGACAGTCTGAGTTGTGTTCAGTGTGATCGGGTTATTCGGAGCACAAATCTGTAAACGTGCCAGCTTTGTGAGACGCGTCTCTCCGCCAGCAGACAGATGTTCTCCTCCACATGTGCGCTTCGTTAAAACGCGTTTTAACTCCTTTACTTCCCTTCACAACGCCAAACTCATCTGTCGATCAACACCGGTGTGGATTCACCAAAAAACGACACAAGAAGCAAAGAAATAAACACACATACCTTCCTCGGCGTGACAGTCTTCGTCTAGGCTCAGCAGTAATATCCAAAGCACCGAAACCAGCGTTTTACGGAGATCCATGTTTTGTCTGGCCAGTTCCGCGGGGCTCTTGTCATCTCTCTCCAGCCTGCGCGCAACGCACCGCAGCAGAGACGCACTCGGAGCGCGGATGCCGTCTGGGCAGATAGTGCGGGAGCTCCACAGCCGCGCGGACCTATTTGATATCTCGGGGGAGGGTTTTACGCGCGAGATTGACAGCGGGCGCGCGCAATGAAGTGGGCTCGAGACTCGAGGGTCGACCTATCGAGGAGCTGAGAGCTGATATCTCCGCCGCGCCAGGTGTTCTTATACTGCGAGGCTCCGGAGTCAGACCCGCAGGAGGGTCTTCATACGGACTGTCCCCGGTCCTCCTCGGCAGGACGTTTGTTAGGGAGTACAGTGAGGATTGCATCCTGCACTCGTTAAATAATCTTGGTGCTAAAGCGGGGTTTGGGGGATCAGATAGGGGACTAAAGGGAGTCCTGCTTTATTTCATGAGGTCCAATCTGAACCTTAAACACTGGAGTATATTTCCAATGTGATCAGTTGATGATCGCTTCAATTTCAAATACATTGTTTGGACAGAAATGTAAAGAATCCGACTGCAAAGTCCAGTTAAGCCCCTCAGGGATCTGACCTGGGAACATTTACTTTTTTTTTAATGGTGATTTATTTTTTTAAAAGGGAGAAGTGGACCAATCAGATTCCATAGAATGTATAGAAGGAGCTGGTTTGTCTTTCCTGAGACAGATCAGTATACAAGACAATACCCAACACAACCAGAAGGACGCTCAGAGAACACGGACCTCCAGAAAAGCATCATGAGGGAAAAATAATGCAAGCATCCCACCTCGTGATTGTGGAATGTAACGGCTTCTCCATTGGATCATTCTCCAGCCTTCAATGATCAGCTTCCCTGTTATCCTGCTGACGAACAGGCAGACAGACCTAAAACACAACACACATGAAACCACGTCATGAGAAACACTTCTCGATCATTCTCGACTACATGTCTGATCCCTTTTTTCTTTCCTTTTTTGTATCTAATATTTGTGCTGAAGGCATCCCACGCTTCCCAAACTGTCACAACAATTGTCTCATTCTTCTGCAAACAAGCTCTCGTGCCATCACAATCAGTTGCAAAGATAATGACATACAAGCAGTGGCTTGTAACCCATGGTTGTCTTTTCCCCTGATATGCAAACCAAAAATGAAAATATAAGGATCTGCATCAGTGTCCCCAAAATCCTCTGACATGAAACCATCAAACAGTGGAAATTAATCAGCATAATTGATGCAGTTTAACACTTTTTTTTTCTTTTCACACCTATAGTCCGCAGATATACTGGCGACAATTTCTACAACGGAAATCACTTCCTTTCTCAGGGGACTATTGATTTGATGCTACTTAAAGTGAGGAGATGTGTTCATAGTGTTCTGCACCCGAGCAAACATTATCGAGCTCCTCCACCAGGTTTGTTTGTGCTCCTCGAGTCGGCGGCTGAAGAATAGCAACGTGGAAGTGCTGTTTCAACGGTTTGCATCATTGTAATATATAGACAACACTTAAAGGCCCATTGCTCTCTCTCTGTCTCCGCAGCCACACACGCATCTACACAACGTCGCGAATTGATCATTCTCACAGTTGAGCTTGGAAAGCAATACAGTTTATTGCTGATTGACGAGCAAGATTCCTTTTTTTTCTCCTTTATTTATTTGCAAAGAGGAAACTAGTGAAGTGAACCCGAGGTTGAATCTCTGATCGATTCTGTGGTTTTTTTTCTAAGAGTTCACTCCACGGTTCTTTCCAAAATTTCAAAAACAGGCCGCTACAACTGAACTTGTCGACAGAGCTCATCGGGAACATAAGTGTACGATTCAATTCAATATACTGATTGAATTAAGTTGTCTTCAGAAGTGTGCTCTCATTCGTTTTCCTTTGAAAGAACAAATTCGGGCTAAGTGGATCTTCAAAATTACAATATTGTGTAATTATGTCCTAAAAAAAAAAAAAGTCCCAGTGCATTCATCAGTGTATTTATTGTATGAGATTGCTTTTTATGCACTCAAAAGCTTCCCGAGAGAAACCTGAGTGCAGACTTTAGGTTGCACTTACTTTCCAGCCTTCGATCAAAAGAGTTCGACGCTTAAAGACTTCCTGAAAAACATAAACTTGCCATAGAACGGCCTTAATGGTATTGAGCTTCCACTTGGCAGCTCCTCAACATGTAGCGCCAGCCTCGGCTATTTGGCTACTTTTCACACTTAGACGACGTGCTAAGGAAATGGCTAGTCTATATATATATATATATATATATATATATATATATATGCATGCTGCAAACAATCTGGGAACGGTAAGTACCATAATCGCCTCTCTCCATCCCCTCTCTCCCTCTCTCTCTCTCTCTGCTCAACACACACATAAACACACAGTCAGGCACAGATTACGGGCCATCAGCCTGACTGATCCTCCCCAGCAGGGGAGCTGCTGGCCTCGGCTCTGGGAGCTGATGAACATGATCATCTGTCCTCCTCTGTGGTCATTACTCAGCGAGGACAGAGGCCAGCAGGCCGGCTCCCTCTCTCTCTGAGCCTCACAGTCCGTTACTGCAACAGTTCCCTTTGTGCTCTCGGTCTCACATCACGGAGAGACCCGCCACTGCTCCATCTGCTCTATTTAAAAACGGCATTTTTTATTTCATGTGGGAATTCTTTCAGTTACAGAATGAGGGTGGTTATGTCTATACTACTGCAAGCAAACAAGTATTTACTATCTGTGTAAAGAGATAATGTGCATGTTCTTTTAGCGCATGTTACTCTTTCTGTCTAATCCTCTGACGTTGTCACCGTTTGTGCTGTTAGCACCGTTAGCTGCTTGCTGCCGGCTCAGACGTTGCCATGTTGATAGCCATGTAGAAGCATGTCATATATTATATGCAGATTACATGCATGTTTTTGGATTTTGTTTGTTTTGCGACTTTGAGCCTCCAAAAATTTGGGATTTTGTGGTGAACTCACCCTTTAAAAAGTTAACGATTTTTTTTTTTTTATTATTTAAAAAAAAAAAGGTGCAGCCGTTTCCAAAACAGCACATTTGCCAGGGACTATTTTTAACTGCACATTTAAACACACCAGTATTTCGGGCAGCAGGACAGTAAAAGCAGTGATTCCCACATGTATGGTAAAATAGGAATATGACAGCAGGCATCAGTGTGGGTCACTAATGAGTTTTTAAATGTTTTTGGACAGTTCAGGAATCAATGAGCTCCAGCGACACAAAAGGCTACTATTCATGCTAATTGTTGACGCTAAGAGATAGAAGAACAATGCCAGCCTTAAGTGACAAAGAAAGGATCCGGCTCCATTTATCTTGATTGCTTTCTTTGTGCAAACGTCTTTCGCCTCTGTCATGCTGACACAACGGCTAAATCGGCTGCCATGTGTTTGCATTATTGATCAGGAACCCCCGCCCCCAAAAGGATGTGAATCAAACCTGATAGAGCACAGAGAGGGGGGGGGGATCAATACGTAGATGTCAATTCCGGCACACGTCTCACACTTGATCACGCAGCTCACTTTTGTAGGTTCATTACCGTGTGACAGTGATGCTCTGTGCTGGCCCCGCCCCCTCTGCTCCTCCTCACATAAACATGAGAGAGAGAGAGAGGGTCACCTGACCTTTTTTTTTGACAAAACTGGAAGTCCCATTAAACCAAAATGTCCTCTATTATGTCCTGCCTTGCTGAAATTACAAACTGAATGACTCGGAATCAGAAATGATAATCACTAATAATCAGCATTCATAATCTCTCCTCGAGTTTGGGAGACTTTTCTAACAAGGACCCGAAGAACTAGGCGTCGTTTTTGATTCTGACTTGTCATTCGATGCTCAGGTGAATAAAGTGTTGTCATGCTTTGCCCAACAGCAGCTTACCAAGATCCGGTCATCCTTTCCTGTGCACGCTTAGAAAAGGTCATCCGCGTTACAAATAACTGCTGTCAGGCTTTAAACACGTACTGAGAGAAGTGACCACCTCTGCCCTTCACTGGTTCACCAGTGAGTTTTTAAATAGATGTTTTATTTGTCTTGTTTTGAAAAGCCTTGAACGGCCATCTCCATGATTCCCAGCTGTATTTCAAATAAGTCATCTGACAAAATAAACACAAATGAGTTTATTAAGCATTTGTTTAAACAATGGTGACATTTGAAATGCATTTCCCTCACGGATGGAACCCAATTAAAAACATCATTTAACCAACTCTCTGACAGAATGGAAATAGAGACAGGAAGGGGAAAGAATGGAGGAGAAACAGGAAGTGTGACGGGTCAGAAGACAGAAAGAGAAGGAAAGGCATTGGAGAGAATCTGAAACTGAACTTTTATTCTGTGATTATTAGCTGAAATGTAGTGTAAATCCCTAGTGAATCAGGTAAATGCATGGAACTACACCGCAGACATGATTGTGGTGTATGTCTCTGGTATGACAGAGGTATTAGTACCGTCCCCCGCTCTCTTTGTCCTCCATCTGCATAATGTCACAGTCATTTTTTCTTTACACCCTCTGGGAGCTGGGCGAGTGACGAGGGGTTGGGAGGTGAGAAAGGCAGGGAAGGGGAAGAAGGAGGGGAGGAAATGGAGCGAATGGTGGAGAGAGCGGCTGTTTGATAACAGTAGGCTACAAGTCCCTGATGGATCGTACCAACGCCGTGTTATTCCCAAGACGGGACCCCGAAAACGCTGCCAAGTGAAAAGGTGTTAATGTGTCTTTGTAAGAGATATATATATACACACACACACACACACACACTGAGCGGTGGTGACTATAATAGTGTTTTAAATGGACACGAGGGAGCAGGCGTCACTCTCTGCTTTATTCAGATCTGTGCCGTCGACGAGATGACTCGCTGCCAGGCATTAATCACGGCAACATCTCATAATGAAATGAGATTACAGATACTATTCCAACAATATCTCTGGACGGATTGTTTTTATTGCCTTCATTAGTATTTCTATAATAGCCTGTTTGTGATTTGTTAGTGGATTTATTGCAATCATACTTTTCTTTTATTAATGCAAATGAGACAGTAGCCTTTATGTGTGCTTTGACTATAAATCACAGTTTGAATTATTGTGGGATGTCACGGGTGAGAACATAAATTGGACTCAAATGAGTGAATGTGAGACTTTTTAACCTTTAACATTGGTGTGGTTTGAGAAGCAGGTCACAGTGAGTCCGGGGCGAATCGTCCGGGGAATATCGGGTAAAGCAGCCCATGGGAGGATGACTGTCATTGGCTAATGAGTCCTCATGATGCAATTAGTTCTGGGTACAAGAGTTTGTGGTGTCATCAAGGTTGTTAGAAAGTTTTGTGCTGGGAGTTGAACAGTCTTTGTTCTTTCCTAACTGACTCAAATGACATTACTTACTGGATCTGAGTCCATCTGGCTTCTGGTGTGAACAATTCAAGGTCAACTTTACAGCCAAGTGTTGTAGTGGTTAACTGCATTGGTAGCAAGGCTGTGGTGAAGACCTGTCCATCACAAGGTAGCCCTGCCCTAAAGCATACCCTGCTTTCTGTTTGACTCTAAAAGTACGATATAGTACTAAATGAACATCATGCTGGATTGAAAGAAGACTTGAAACTAAAGATTGAGACCATAAACTCATGTTTACAATGTAATACATCAAGTGTAAATAAGGGTAATTTTTTCATAGACTTCCATGAAATTATTATTACAACCAGAAGAGTCGCCCCCTCAAGGCCATTAGAGAGCATGCAAGTTTAAGGCACTTCAGCATTGGCTTTAGTAGGTTCAGCAGTGGAAGAAGAACGCATGTTACTTACTTCAGTAAAAGTATCCACAGAATTGCAAAAGAAAGTACAGTACTTGGGTATGTTATGTGACAAGATATCTGCACTGAATTCATTTTGAACGTTTTAGCATTCGATATACCTTAAATATTATTTTTTCTGCAATTAGGATAGAATAAGATGGAGCACAACGCAACAGGGTTCAATTTCCATTGCCAGCATTCATTGACACCTTTCTCGACAGGCAAAATTGAAAAGAAAATCACCTGATTATATTGAGTATGATGTTATCCTGAAGGTATTGCTTTTGGCAGAAAAAAAAAAAACAATGACGAATGAATCCTTCTCTGTTTGTTTTATCTTTCCTTTGTGATCTTTTAATTCCGTTACCGGAGGGTGAACAGAGAGAGTGTAAGTAAAGGATGGCCACCAGGAAAGAAAAGGCGGAGTATATAATGTAAAAGTTTAGACAGAGCGAGGGCAAAAGAGAGCTGTTCAGGTAGAACGTGGGGACTCAGTTAAGACAGGGCCAAGCCAACTGTCAAGTGTCCATGTGGCAGTTTGCAGATAAGGCCCGTGACTAAGTAATCGGGGTCTATGCGGTGTGATCTGCTGCTCGCCGACACGTTCCCGGATATGACTTCTGCCCGGCGGCCTCATTCCTCTACCACAGCAGGCCCGTTCTGAGGCGACTCACTCGGCGGGGACTGAATCCCATATCATTTCTCCAAAGGATTGATATTCCAGCCACCACTGCTGCTTCAGCCCCTATTTTTTTTTAAATATCTACACAGATAGCACCAACCTATCGTGACTCCAGATAAAGTTCAATTATACAGTTTACGCAAGCGGCGTCGGCCCGTATGGAGCCGTGTGTGTCGGTTCCTCTTTAGGCAGGATGATCCTTTTATATTTAAATCTGTGTGCGAGTGTGTGGTCGTTCAGGGCGGTGGGGCGGTTTATCAGACACTGAATACACTCTGTGCCGGTGATGGGAGATTAGGGAACGCCACTGTTTCCAATTTTTAGAGCCGACTTCAGACAGACAGGGGAATGGAACAACTGTGGCTTCTTTTCCTTTTTCTTCGCCTGTGTTGTTCCTTTATGCACCTTTTCCCCTTCATTTCCTTCCTCCTCTAACTCATTTTCTTCTAGCTTCTTCTGTTCCATCTTCCCATCTCTATCTCATCATCGCTATCTTACTCTGTAGCAGGGACTTTGGACGCAAAATGACGACTCTTTTTCTACTTTTTACACAGATAAAATGACTTAAGAAACAGTTTGTTTTTATAGATAGATAGATAGATAGATAGATAGATAGATAGATAGATAGATAGATAGATAGATAGATAGATAGATAGACTCTTCCTACTCGTTCTGCCTTCAAACTAAATTCACATCTATAAGAATGGAGAAGCAAAGGGAGAACCTCCAGAGAAATGAAAACTATTTCATCTCTACTGCAGAACAGCGGTGGGCCGTGTTAGCAAATGCGCCGATAGTGTGAACTATCAACACAGCTAAACATGCAAAACCAACTTCGCCGGCTCCAGCTGAGAAAATAAAGCAGAGCGCAGTGTGTGTTGTAACTGTCAGACCCGCGGCTTCAGATTCTCCTCTTAATAACCAGAGTGATCCCAGCAGCCGTCAGCCACGTTTCAGGCATCCGCACTTTCTTTTTCTCCTCGTGGGGGAAAGGTGAGAGAGAGAGAGGGAGAGAGAGAGAGAGAGAGAGAGAGAGAGAGAGATGGACTGAGAGTGAAAAATGTGTTGTTTGTCAGCATGGGCTGGATGTCTCGGGAGACCCTGTTGGGAATTTATCACAAGAGACACATTATATTGCAGTGGTATCCCTCTTTCCTTGGTGTGTGTGTGTGTGTGTGTGTGTGTGTGTGTGTGTGTATCTTAGGTCATTTCATGATTTTGTGTTAAACTCTTTAGCACATGGACCTGGTCACATGCACAGTGACAGGGATCACATTATTGACTATTCAACCTCTTATATGATCCAATAAAAGGCAACACTGATGGACATGAACAGTGTGTGTAGATACATGTTTTTTTTCACAAGGTGTGAATATTAATACCAGATATATTTATATTACTGAAAGGGCAAACAAATGTGTATTTCGGATTTCTGATAAAACATTTTGTCCTTCTGGGTCAAATTGATCACTATAAGTAATTATGATCAATTATTTTCTCTATTCAGGCAGATTACCGTCTAACTGACATTTGTATATTTATTATATAAAGTTATTAAACGTGTCCATTGAAATTACTTTCTTGTTGCTTTCACAATTCTAATGTGCAACCACGTGGGTGAACATGAGGCAATGCATCATGGGAGTACAGATTTTTTTTTAATAAACATTAGCCTAGTAGTTTTAAAATGTTTATCCATATGTTGGCACACTTTAAGCAGACTACTGTCGAAAGCTTTTTGATCCATAAAAGCGGTTGATCGCTGTAACAACAACCACGATCGGCTTCCGCTGTATATCACACACACTTAAACACACACACACTTACAAACAGCTGTGTTATTATTTGCTGGCTGCCGCCCACTAATACATTTTGAGATACAGCATGTCACTGTTAAGTCGCAGCCGCGATTGTTTGGCAAGTGACACCTCCTCGCAGCTCTGAGCCGGGGTTCAGCCTCGCTACACAAGTATAAAACGTGCAGCGGCACGACTGTAATTAAGCAGCTACCTAATACAGAGCACGGGGTGTGTGAATTAGATTACAGCTACGCAAATCAAAGGAAGTTTCACAATATCTTCACTGCGGCAATTAAGACGTACAACTTTCTGCTGTAGTCATAGCGACATGACAGAAGAAATTACTCCTCACCCTCCTGCTGCTCTTATAATGAGCATCAGTGGCATCACACACACACACACACACACACACACACACACTGGGGGCTGCCTGTATATCGGAGGAAAGGATAATAAAGCACATTTTGGGAAAACAGAGAGGAATGTAATTACAAGAACAAATATTGAAAGAGTTTAAATATTAAAACGCACAGACAATAGGCGAAAAGAAACGAAAATGAAAAAAAAAAAATATATATATGGAAAGAGAATTTGACTGGAAGGGCTCCTCCAGGGCCCGGCAGACGTTAGGTTAGGGGGGGCCGGCTGAGAGGACAATAAAGGGAGAAATATGCATGGCCAGGAGGAGAGGAAGAGACAGCCAGACTCCCGGCGGAATAGAGGTCTACGACTGGGGTCAAACTGTTTTTATCACCTCTGTTTATTTCTTGGTGCCGGATGATGAGGACTTCAAATTGCACCGAGATTGGATCTTACAAAAAAAAAAGAAAAAATGAATATGAATGTAATGGTTGGAGGCTGGCAATAACATCGGCCCACTTACAGTACAAGTCAATCTCATATCAATACACTGCCATAGATTGGGCAACCGAGGCATTCATCGGTGCTATCTTGATGCTTAACGGCTGGCAGATCTTCTTTCCTCTCTTTTTCTCTCGGAGAAGAAATCTCCAGGTTGATAGCTCGGTGCAGAAAAATATCCTCCGAGTGTGGGTTGAATATATAACTATAAAGCAAAGAATCTCTCTGTACGTATGTGTAGGAATTGCCTTCGAAAACCGATCTACTTCACACTTGGCGGGTGTATCGCTAGGGACACATTTCATATTAATACACTATGAACAGTTAAACGAACGGACAGTGCACTGTGGGCGGAGCTTCAGGGCTTCATGGAGTCGAGAGTGGGTTCTAAAGGCCACGGCCAAATGGCTGCAGTTCACTTTTGCTGCTGGATGCTGGATATACTAATATAACTACTGAACTCCTTCACTTCCCTGAAGTCAAATAGTGATGAGCGCAGAGACTCTGCGTCGATCTTATAACATGCAATGGCTTCTCACTAGTCCAGCCACCATACCTGCTTCTGCTCCACTTACATGAAACAAACCATCAACCACCATCATTTTTCTGTGACCTGATTCTGCGTTTATATACCATGTTCAATAATAATAGGTTATTTAATGTAGTTATGGAGCAGCTATTACCTCGTACTCTAGCTGATTACTCAAAAAGGTAGCCATCGTCTGGTAGTGCGTTGTGATGCTGCATGCTATTATGTGCTTTTACTAGGTCTATTTAACAAGATCGCATGACCTCGGGTGGGACGAGAGCAACATTCTTGACCACTCGTCGCAGAGACAGAAGTAGACAGAAGGAGAGGTACTCTGGCTTGTGTGAATCACCACTGGAAAAATGTCACAATGTTCGGGGAATCACATAAAGAAGTGGGGGATCCAGTGAAGATACGGGGATATTGTGAAAACTCTCATGTAGGCAGATGAAAATTAAAGTACTACGGCTATTATAGGATGTTGCCACAGAAGCAGCAATGACAGAGGATATTATACATTTCTAACATGAGAAAAAAGCAATAATATCAATCTTCATCCCATTCTTATTGTGGCACTCAATCTGCGATAAAATAAATTACATTGATATTATATGTATTTTATATATCTTTTTAATTTAACTTGATGATAAGTAGTGGTAATCCTTCTAATAATTATTATTCTAAGATTTTTAACCATGGATTATTGTTGTTGTTAATATTATTATTAATGAAGTTATTATTTTTATGATCAGAAATCATTATTTTGGTTTTTAATTATGTTCTACTCACTCTCACAGACTAACAAACACTGTAATATAAACCAAACTGTCAAACAGGTAGTGATATATTGCAACAAGTATGATGATGAAAGAAGGAAATTAATATCAGGAGCAATCGATGGAAAACACATGATTACAGTGGGGAATCTGAGCAGTCAGTATTAAAAAGGAGATCATTTAGGGTTTTCTTTTTTTTCACTCCAGTCCACTAGTTGGGCGTAGAGGTGAAGATGCCATCAAAGCATGGTGGAATTAGCGAGCTAGCTAGCTAAACAGCCAGATGATAAAAGAATATTTTCACCACTTCATGTTTAATCCACACTCCCGTCACAGCGAAGGAAAGCACGGGGCAATCGCAAGATTTGTGACCAGTTTGTCCGACTCATTTCTTGTAACCGGTGTAGCATGAAAACATGGTGGAATCAGCTAGCTAGCAGGCTACGAGGCGACGTCAGCGCACCACTGTGACCGCTAAAACTTCTTCCAGAAGCAAACCTGCTTGTACAAGCGAACTGACAGAGGACGCTGCTTCAGCAAAAAGTTGCCTGCGAAGTCATATTTGGGGCTGTCCGTCAAAACAGTCATAATTCATTACTGTATTGACATTAGCTGACACCTTCCAAACACTTTCATTTATGTTATTGTGAGTCAACATCCCCTCAACTCCCCTCCTCGACGTGAGCTGACTCTGCTATTTTTTTTTTGCTATGACAACGGCGCTATTTGCATAATTGATTACACCTCCAGCCTATGGAGCGACGTACAAGCGGGCCAAAGGATGAAGAGCTAAGCAGATGCAAATTCAGAGCTGAATATTCATGCGTCCCGACTGCCGCACCTCTCTCCGGGATCTTTCTGGAGGCGCGTGGATGAAAAATTGTTCCTCAAAACTTTGGCTGAACTTTCTTTACCCTCCGTTGGCATTAAATATGTACCACTGTGTTGCAGAAAGCTCATTTTGGGTTGTGTGCACAGACAAATCAGCCATTTTCAGGTTGTTTTGGGTTGTTTTTTATGAGCTGCCTCGTTTTTGGCACAGTGTTGTTGTTTATATCTGCTTTGGTGCCATGTGCTTCTACCTGCCAGTGGCTCTTTTTTATGTGGTTCCAAGATCCTATTTGTTATTTTGTTATGTGTGTGCATGCATTTCAGAAAATACATATGATTTGAGATCACATGCAGTTTTTTTTAATTGCTTGCATTCAAAGGGGAATGCTTTAGTTGCTGTTTAAAAGTCAAATCTAAAAGCATAAAACCTTTGCACGCAGGGCGCTACCTTGGAGGTACTTTTTCCACTTTATAATGGATGCGCTCACACAGAGAAAACCCTCCTCCTTCCTGGCTCGCTGGTGTGAGGACATCGGGAGAAAATCAAACCTCATAAGTGATGCTGTTACAGCCCAGAGAGTGTGGTGTGAATGTGTGTGTGGACCTGATCGTCATCGATTTAAACAGGTGCTTTCCATTGTGTTGTGTTGTTTTTTTTTTTTGTATTACAGTCTTGTAGCGTAGCTCCTGTGTTCCGGTATTGGATTCCAAGGCAAGATGCATGTGTCCCACTGCTCTACTGGTAACAGATCAATATCGTGAGGAGAGGAGAGAAGCAAGGGAGGAGAGGTGAGGAAAGGAGAGGAGGACCAGATGTAGTCACAGTCAGATGCAGATGGCCCAGCAGGCCCTGCTGCAGGATTATGGGAGGTGGAGTCTAGTGACGTAGTTTTTAGGCACCAAGTCCACCTCTCCGGGTCATTCTTGCCCTTCTCAAAGTTCAGCTCCTTGTTGTTCCCTGAGCTGAAAGGGTAGAGTGCCTGAACCGTGAAGAGAGGAGGGGAGAGGAGACTGAAGAAAATCCCTTTTCAGGATCGGCCATTATATATATGACACCAGCAGTGAGTCATTAAAGTTCAGCAGTGCTGTAACATGACTTGTTGGAGGATGAATATAACACTTTCATACGGTCGCACCGTCCTACGCTACCACTGGTCGACATCATAATTATGGATATTACACAGAAAAAAAGCTGTTTTTCTGAGCTCCACGAACAGGCTGCACAAAAATCCTAGTAATCATGCTCCAAAGGCACTGCACTAAGAGGGTTATCTATAAACAGCCATTTGGGCTTGATTGGCTTCATTCATGGTGCGTTGCCCGTGCCACTCAAATTATTCCAGCATTGTGTTTCTAAGAAGACAAGTACCTCCTTCAGTCTCGTAAGCTGAGGAAGTTGAAACACCAAATGTCCAGCAATAAAGTATTATTAAATGCTTCATTCACAGTTACTAAATACACCAGAATAGCAAATCCCTTTCAATCAATAGTTCAACATTCTGGTAAATCTGCTCTTTTACCTGTTATTCCTTCGATATTTGCAGTATCTTTTCATATTTGTAGCAATGTATTAATGGTATTAATATTTTTTTATATAGCTAATCATCAATGTATGTGGAAAGTGGAACCAAGGTTAGAATTTAAATATGATGAAATATCTCTTCTGAAATCTAAATGAACACATACAGTATAGTATATCTATAAATATAAAAAGGCTGACACACACACACACACACGGTACATATGCAAGTTGCCTGTGAAAGATACATAGAAAGTAAAGAAATGATGTCACCTCAGCACAGAGCAGAACCAGGCCAAGTGAACACGCCGTCCACCAGACATCCCACCTGTCTGTGGGCCGGCGAGCGTCAGCTTTATAGGCCGCATACAAACGCACAAACACACTCATCCCGTCTCACCCGCAGCCTGCCTCTCTATCACATTACTCTTCCTCCCACGGGCCACGACCATGAATCTTCATCGGGAGAGATACGGACAGAGACGGAGAGCGGCAGCGAGGCTACACGGCGACTGCACTGAGTCAGTGCTTGTAATGTGATTTGTCACTCCTTCTGCTCTCCCTCTGATGTGATTACGAGACGAGCTTTTCGGGCCGGCCGTGTCAGATGAGATGCCGGCCTCCGATAGGACGAGCAGAGCACAAAAACCAGGAAGTGCTCGGCTCGTCTGCAATCTGTCACTCCGGGAAAACCGGATCTGAGGACGGGACGACTGCCTCTGTGTTTTGTGTCTGAGAGAATTAAATGGCATTTGCTATATATACTCTTATTTCTCTCTCTTACACAGACATAAATCTGTCTGGACCAGATATGTATTATCTATGGTGGTGTGTGTGTGTGTGTGTGTGTGTTTACAGAGTCAGACAAATACACATTTCAATGGCCGCCTTTAACCAGTGCTCTGTCTTTCAAAAGCTTAATGGTACAAGTGTAATGTAGAGAAAACACTCCCCAGCACACACACGCACACACACACACACACACACACACACACACGCACAAACACGCACAAACACGCACACACACACACACACACACACACACACGCACACACACACATGCACACACACACACGTAATTGCAGCTGATGGAGGAGGAATGATTGACCACTGAGAGCTGAACTCCTGTTTTGTGCCGGAAAATGGGATAATTTTGCAGACAAAATAAGTTTCTCGAGTGTTTTGCATACCAAAAAACTATTATTAAGTTGTTTTTTTACATTTCCAACACAAAGAGAGAAACACAATTTCTGTATTTTTGCCATTATACAGCGTCCCCTCGGCATATTGTTAGTGGCCTCTGGGAATCTTGGCATTTGGCTTCTTCTTTGTTTTTTTTTCCTACCGTGTGGCGTTTGAGACGATCCATTGTCTGCATTTTTTTTTTTTTAGTACACATGAAGGAAGCCCCGCGATGGCTGCCAATGAGATACAATAATCAGAAAGCACTGCATGCATGCTTAGCGACGAGCCACTGGGGCTGGAGCTCTCCCTCCCCTTTGGCCCCTCTCAATAAAACACATCCTCCCTGATTTAACCCATTTCCTCTGTCAATCCTCTCTTTTTGTCTCTATCCCATTTCCACTGGGCACGTTCCTCCATCTCTCCTTTCTCCTTTCATTTTCTCCGTAAATCCTCATTATTGCCAATCCCTCCTATTTTGTTGCCGTTCTCACACACTCAACACTCCCTCCCCCTCTTCATCTCTCTCTCTGGCTGGTGGCTTAGGGGGTAGCTGGCGAGCGCGGCGGACTGGAGGGGGGGGCTGGTTACGGCTGGCGAGGTTCTACCACTTGGCAGGGGGAGCCATGGGTGGATTGGAGAGGTAACCTGCACCCGGTGCCAGTGTTCAAGGTTAGGCCGGCTCCGCGTGGGTGCGTCCAATTGACCCCCATCTGTTTAGCCGACCCATCCTCAAGTGCTAGAATCTAACCAGAGGGCACGGAGACGACCACACGCATGCACATACCCACGCTCACGCCACCGCCGCACGCAATAACGTGCCCTCATTTTCCCGCACATGAACTCAACCCACTGACACAAATCCACAGCAACCCGTGCCATCTTCTCCCCCCTCCTCCTCCTCCTCCTCCATCGCAGCTTCTTCATCTCTCAACATGCCACTGCATCACGCACATGACGAATTAAACTTCCTCTCCAGCTTCATCACAGCTTTAATCCTCCACGGCTTCATTTAGTTTCACTTCAGCAACATCACGCTAGAATCTGTAAAAAAAAAAAAAAATACCACACATTTCGCCAGATTTCTAAACTGATGAGTTACCCGCCGTGCTAACATTTCAACCCGACACGCAGCCCGTCCACAGCTCCGCCTCAGATAAGGTGAGTTTTCATTTGGCAGAGATCTAATTGCATCGCGCTCGCCCACGGGGGACGTAAGTGGTGCGTTGGAGTTAGGTGGAAGCGGATGAATAAATAATGAATCTACTTGAACGCTATCTTTAATCCCCTGCAAGCCCCCGTGTGAGCTGACCTCAGGAGGTAAAAAGGCACGCATAGCGGTCCGAGCTAAATATACACTCCATGTCTTCCTCTCAGCCGCTCGTGCTGAGGCTCTGAAGCCCTGCGTGTTCTCTCACACACACGGCTTTGAGGGGTTTCCACGCAAAATGAGCCGGATAACATGCAGCGCCACACCTGGAGCGCCGGCTGTGTTTGCTCACTCTAGCTTGCTTAGGGGACACACGCACTCAAGACAAAAAATATAGCAAAATACCTTAAAATTGCCCTTTAATGAATGAGAAAACGCGGCAATTTTCAACTGTCACACACAGTTAATTTGGTATTTTTTGGGCCAGGCCGGCAGTTCATAATCGGTGGAACCAACCAACACTTCTCTATCCTCACGGCCCTTTAAAATCTGCGTCAATGCCACGGACAAGTGCATCAGTGTTTGACTCCCTGGTGATCAGAAGAGTTGGATTACACAACCTCCACACTCAAGGAGAAGTAATTGTCAAAGAAAAATATGCTGCCCTATCACACGCCTGCTCTCGGCCGGCCGTGGCCTTCAAGGTCCACCTGTTGTAGTTGTTGAAGCTGCTAACATGTCCCATTGTTGCACATTTTTCTGCATCAGCACACAGATTTTTTTAATTCTTTCGGCCTGCACCTTCCTCGCAGCCCCACTTCATCAATTTCAACAGCCTTATCCAGCCACATCATGACCCTACTTTACGGGCCCTTTTGAAAAAAAAAAAAAAGTCTAGATATTATTATATCTCCCCCAACGTTGGCCGGCCCACTGGGAACATTCCTGATATGACAGATTACCAGTGCGGCCGCTGCCTACAAAGAACAAAGCTCAAACATGAGGCTAATAATTCAGACCGTATCTGCTGCTCTCTGCGGCGGAGAGATAACACCTCGGCCAAACGTTACAACCAACAAGCCGGAGAGGTCACAGCCTCACCTCGGATAACAACAGCAGAAAAAAAAAATGTTTATCTTCCACTATCAGCATGTCGGCCACCGTCACCTCCCCCTCCTCCTCCTCCTCCTCTCCCACCTCGGCCTCGGCCGCCTTCTTCCCAGTCGTTCGCCCTCACCTCCGCGACCTCCATGAAATGCACACGGGAAAATTATTCTCAATCTGTCTGTAAATGCAGTGGGGGGAGAAAAAAAATCCAATAAAATAACCGAGCAGAGGGAGGAATTCCATTTTCCACCTGCCATTCCCAGTGTTGGCAGGATAATAGCAGGCATCCCGGTGTTGGGATAAGCTGCGATAACAAATAGCTCAATCTGCTCCGTGGCTTCATCTGCTGTTCTATCTCTCTCTTGCACACAAAGCCACGGAATTATGATTAATGTTCGGGGCAGAGGCCCTGCATCCGGGCAGGTATATATGAAAGACTTTAGGTCCTCGTAGCAAACACCACAGTGAGGTCATGTCTAAAACTGTCGAAGGATGTCAGCAGAGGGAGAAATCCACTACTGTTGGTTTTTAGAGTAAGTGAAAATGGCCCAGAGTGTCTTCTTAAATTGTCTGCATTAAAAAAAAAAAATTTTAAAACAGCAAAGGTCTGTTTCCAGCCCCGTTATGACGGATATAGATCCAGTGCCTGGTGTGACGCAGGCTGTTCTCCAGACTACGAGCGGAGAGAAAACGGTAATAAAATTCTTCTAACAAGGCTTTTTTATTGCCTTCCCACTGTTTTCATCTCATTCCAGACTCTCGCCTCACGCTCCTTAATGGCCTCTGATTCAAATTCACCGTAATGAGGCGAGGAAGGAGGAGAGGGAGAAGGGGAGAGAGGCTGCTGTTCGCCACTTGGCTAAAAAGGTCAAGGCTTCCCAGACTGGGTGTCCGCTCACAAAGGACACATCACATCCACGTAAAGACTCGTCGTAAAAAAGCAGCCACCGTGGGTCAAATGGGTTTCCATTTGGAAACATTACAGAAAAGTCAAAGTGTCAAATCCAAGCTTGTCCAGGTTAAAAACCATGTAAATGCACGAATACACTTTTTTTCTCCAGTAGCAAAGTTGAGTTTGTGACATTTAATAAGTCGTCACATTATCGGCGTAAGAAAAATGTCAGTGACAGCGTCCATTAAACCCACGAGGCCACATTCTCTGTTTAGCTCGAGCCGTGTTGACAGAGACGTGCCGGGTCTCTGATCGACACGACACTGAACATTTGTCACCCATCAACGAGTGAGGACAGCCCGCCGCCATCACCTCATGGGACCCGTCAATTTCATTAATTCTCTCTCTGTCCGTCCCTCCGCTCTTTCATCTCGCCTCGCGTCTGGCGTCGCACACTGACCTAAATATCCTCCGCGGAGCGCTGATGGCTTCACAATATGAGGAGGGAGGAGAGAGAAAAGGTCGCGGAGGGGTGTAGATGAGCGCAAAACCTCTCACACAATCACACTGACAACATTCACAATCGCTTCAAACACACACACCCGGGTGAAGAGGAGGGATCTTTTTGGGAGTGGAAGTAATCTCCCATGAATATTCCATCCCAGCAGCAGCAAACCATTTTAATTATCAGCCCCTCCCAGGCCCTCTGTGAGGTCTAGCCCAGGTAAATTAGGCTCGGCAAACATCCCGGCTTCAAGCCCACCGAATTCAATATGATGTCAAATAGAGCACAGCGGTCTCCGGGCGCACACACACACAAAAGCACGTGCACGGCGCTGCCGGTGGAAGCGGCGTGCACGTGCGTGAACAGATGGGAATGGAGTGGAGGGACAGGCGGAGGCAGACAGGCTCACGAATGTGACGCGGAGAAACAAACACGGAGCATACGTGTGTCAGCATGTCGGTATGCCATACTGTATATTTTCCATACAAAGTAAGGTCACGCATATCGTTGCCATGGCGGCACAACAAATGTCATAACAGATGCCGGAGCTCAGATCTAATCTGAGTTTTCACTTCATGTAATCTCTAATCCACGAGGCTTCCTATACAATCAATAGTTTTTATAGGCAAATATTCAATATAAAAATAAAGAAATCGTTCATCAGTAACAAATATCTTTCTGTTTTTAATATGACTTTGACACTTCCATAACCTTGAAACCGTAAAACACAGACTTTCACCAAGGAGACCGATGTCCATGTCCTGTGTGAAACCAAGTCAAGAGTATTTTACAGTAGTTTGGTGACATGTTTTCAGATTTTTAACGTAACATTTACATCCTTTCCTCAGCCTGATATGAAAAACTACGAGGGACATTTATTATGAAAAGTTACTATAAATGTATTGACTGTACGTTTGCTGGGAACATGGAAGTTTATTTTGAAAAGACACAAGCAGAAACTGACACGTCCAGAACTGACACTAGAGGGCGATGTAGAGCATCATAGTTTGAACTGTCTGGCTGCTGACCAAGCGACGGTGTGTGAAGGGTTGGGAGTGACACTATCCTGTCTTTTGGTTCTTTGTTCTCCTACCGTGTTCAGCAGCGATCTCCTTGAATTGAACGAGTGAATATCAAAACCAGATGAAGATTGTTGATGCCTCATGAGCTCACAGCTACATCAGCATAACTCTGGAATCGGATCAAGTAAAAGATATCCGTCATCTATCATATCTTCTTGATGTTTAATCTCCCCTGAAGCTCTCCTCACTCTCCGCCTTGGCGGCTTGAACAAAGTTGAGTGGAAACAGGCCTTCGCACTAACACCGTCTTCCATCCCCCCCCTCTGTGCCTCCCACTCTCTCAGGAGTGATCACAGGGCCCCCCCCCCCTGAGTGGAGCTTCCACATTTAGACCCTAGTAATGATCCACTACCTGGTCCTCTCCAGCTCTGCTACACTTCTAATCACAAGGACATCGTCTGATCTGCAGAGACCTGCCTGCTTGGCAGTCAATTACCATAATCAGGACTCATAAGACAGGTATTTAATTAGCCACCCTGAAAAACACTTGGGTACACAAGGGCCTGGCGAGAGTCGACAGTTTGCCCGGTGAAAAGATTTCCCGATGCATTTAATCTGCCCTGCGTTTGAAAGCCAGGTGCCGGTTTCTCAGCTGCCAAGGATCGACGCTGAATGACAGAGTTCTAGGAAGTCCGGCTTTGAAGCTTTGAGGGTCTACCGATTTCAGAAGTTGTCCAATAAAGGAGAGTGACGATCCGAACGTCCGATCGCCGTAAATGCCGTGTTATTCGTGGTGACAGGTTTGCAAGAAGAGCGGTGAAGTCTGGAGCAGTGGCGTGAGATTTACAGAACAATTATCACCTAGTAATTTTTACCAGAGGCATTTATATTCATCACTCATCAGAAGTCCATATGTTTGCAGAGAGCAGGGGAATCCTATTCTATAGAGGGGATTTCTTTCTGACCTGATCTCAGGTCAGACCCTTAAACCCCCCTTCAAATCACAATGAATGGCTGAGGAAACGTGTCTTTTTAGTAGAGGCGATATTCATTGACACATAATCCAATCTGACCATGTATTTATATAAAGCATTATAATAAGGTAGCATTTATTGCAGGATTATCTCATAAGACAGGGTTGATTTTAGCTAGCTGCACCTAATAAATTGGCAATTTATGTCTTCAAGAGTGTCTTCAAGCTTTCCTGAAATCATTTTGACGTACAAAACGTCTTCCTTCCGACTCCATCTGTGTCTCCGGCCCCTTTAGTGCATAAATAAAATGCACATTATGCATAGCAGCACGCGCATCCAACGCATTAGCGTGTTTTGGCTAAGTATATATTCCTACAACGTCTGTGTGCAAATTACCTTCATACAGATTTTAATAAGCATATCAAATCAAATCCAGCATAACTAGATTAGTCATGATGAATTTATACAATACATATATCAGCTATGTTATGACAAATATGGCTTGCTGGGAGCCGGTCAAACAATCCCTGTTCTGTTTCTCTGCTTTAATTGTGGTAGAAATGTCAACGGCTCAACGGCTCCACGCTGGTTCCCCAATTTGAACTTCACACCACGACTCTCAGCTCTCCGTCTGTGAGATGAAACCTAATCTTCACGTTCAATACGTGGGTTCTCACATTCAGCCTCATCCAGAAACAACACACATCTGTGCTTAAACATTTTCCACACTCCGAAATCCTAGTTGTTTGTGTGACTTATTGAATGTGTTTTTGGTTGAATGTCTGAAATATGGATGGTCATCGTACCTACATTAATACAGAGCTTTTCATACAAGTGGTGCTTGTTTGTGAAGATTATCTTATTAAACAAAAGGTGTAAGAATCATTGTGTTTGAGATTATTTGCTGCAGCTTTTTGTTCCACTGCAGTGCAAACTTCTAGGTTGGCCTACAAAAATATATCATCCCTGCAGCACTCTATTAAAGCCTCACTCATTAAAATAGCCTTTAAGAGACATTAATATTTAAAACCTTTAATTTGCTAATGCATTGGCCCAATGTATTAAACAACAGAAGGAACTTCAGTTTGCCTTCAGCCTGCTTTACTTGTTTGAAAGTCAACGTTCTATTTACAGCCCAGGTTTAACAGGAATGTGTTGCATGAGGTGAGTAATGATATTAAAATAAATCTGTTTGTGTCTACACCAAGACATTCTACCACAGGCTTCGTTATTCATTCAATGCTGTTGATTTTTAGGAAGAAAAGAAAATCACGTTTAAATCAATGAAGGAGGAGGGTCAGAACGGCGGCCGTTTACATACTGTTGCTAAAGCTAACCTTGTAGCAGAACCGCTATCGCTATAGTGACCATTTGTTCAGCACATTTTTAATGAAACCAACACATATTTTGTGCACAATGTAAGTAGCTTTCTAAACAGATATTATATTGTGACTGAAGCCCAGAATAATTTATTTAAGAGTGCAAATGTGTTGTTTTTTTTAGCTGAGTGTTATGTGGGATTGAGAAACAGAAAAAAAATTTGTACCAAAGGTTTCATTCAAGAATAAAATGTACCACGTTTGAAGGACTTGGCACCTTTTTGCAAAGGCTTAAAACAAAATATTGATCATTTTAAGGTGCTGGTCTTATTGTTCAAGTGTCATATTAATGCATTCATAATATTCATATATTTATATACAACCTAACTCATTCGTGTGTGTGTGTGTGTGTGTGTGTGTGTGTGTGTGTGTGGCTTAGCTGCTGTGAATGAGATTGCATGGTGTCGCGTGTGTGCATATATATGTATAGGAACACATTACCGTGTGTATCAGAGCGTAACCAATCTCCTTATAGTCCCACATATCCGTATGCATTATCCGTTTCCACCGATGACATATTCCTACATGTATGGCCTGTAAACGTCATTCCTTCCACAGGAGGATATTATGAAACGGCTATACACACACACACACACACACACACACACACACACAGGGATTAGTCAGTTCAGAGGTAAAACCTGAAACAGCCCATAAATGTAGTTGTTTCTCGACCATAGAGAAAAAAAGGGGGGGGGAAAATAAGAAAATAGAAATGGCTGATAGAGTTTAGATTGGTTCACTTTATATCTATTTTAAGTTACTGTGACTTTGTTTCGGTTTATTTAAATTCAGTTTTGTTGTTTTGCTGATTTCAGTTTATTTGCAGTGGGACGCACAGGTGAGAAATGAAACAACGGTCTGTAATAACAACTTTCAAAAGTCAAATTATCAGAGAGAGAGAGAGAGAGAGAGAGAGAGAGAGAGAGAGAGAAGAGAGAGAATGTAAAAAGTTAAATGAAGCACGGAACATTAATTTAAAAAAGTTCAGCTCTGAAATCTCATTATTCAAATAGCTGAATGACATGTCAAAATTATAAATACTCCTCGAGGGAGACAGGGCAGATCTTACTGCCCGATATATATCAGTAAAGAGGCATTAATACACAAAAAATATATATGGTTTATATAATAAATATATATCATTGTTAATATGTATGACTGTTTATTGAGTACCTTCCTAATATTTGGACAAATGTACTTTGATGCTTTGGCAACATTGTTACTGAAACTTTCATGCCTATAAAGCCCAATTGAATTGAACTGAGAGAGAGAGAGAGAGAGAGAGAGAGAGAGAGAGAGAGAGAGAGAGAGACCTTAGTGGCAGTGCGTTGTGTCATGGTGTCATACATATTCAGTTTTCAAAATCCACACTCTCTCTCCCTCGCTCCCTTTGCTGTTTTGTGCGTTTCCTGCATAAATCACTCGAGTGGCTTCGAGTTACCCACAATTCAAGTGTGTTACAGTTGGCATGCGAACAGGAGCCGCCTCTGGTCGCCTGTGAGTGCACAGGATGCTCGCCTGAAGCACGACCGCAGTGTGTGTGTGTGTGTGTGTGTGTGTGTGTGTGTGTCTACCAAAAGCATTTGTGCTTGCATGCATGCACCAACCTTGTGGCGTGTGTTTGCCCTAAATATTACAGCAGCAAATCCTTAAAAAAGAGATCACTTCCCTGACACTTCTCCCATGTGGCGTGATGTGGCGTGAGACCCAGTTCTGTTAGCGAGGAGACAGATTGCTGCAGCTTCGTTTCCCATAATCCCACTGTCACTGGTGCTGTAGCATATGAGACGAGCGCTGCACGTTATCGTGTGCATTTTGTTTTCGTGTGACATTAATTAAAAACAAAAAGGTAAATGTCACCATGTTTCATGTCTCTTAGATTTGTAAAGCGAAAGGTTAGCAAACACAACATTTAAATGTACTGAAGCAGCAGTAAAGCTTTAATAACGGAGTGCTTTCATTCAGTCATCTACACATAATGGAAAGGCTTAGCGGATGTAAGTCCATTATCCCAAAAAATCCAATTTTAAATTGTGTTATTAATATTTTAGTAAATTGCTACTATATATCTGTGATGCTGTCCATGATTATGAGGTTGACTGCTATTCACAGGTTAAATTAATTAATAACAACAAGTAAAAAAAACAGAAGCGAAGCATGAAAAGAGCACATTTTTAACATTAAAAATAATAATAAAAAACAACAAACTTCACTCAAGGGTCCACTTACTGGCTTTTAGCGAGAGACCAGAGATCACCAGTTTGATATCAGATATTTTTGCTTTTTATTGGTTTTAATTGAATAAATGTGGGAGTATTTGTGTTCCTGATTTAAATTAAACTAGTTTATCTTTTAGTGCGTCTGTCATTTTACATGTTAAAAAGTAAATGTTTTTTTTAATTACCCTACAAAAGAACATTGAATTACCCTATCCAAATAAAGTTGCCTCGCCTATCACCACGGTAACAAGGTGCCCGACAATTCTGTTTGTATCTAGAGAAAAGTTTCCGGTTGGAATCAGAAGTCACAGGAAAAAGCCAGAAGTGGGATTGTAGCTCGAAGGCGAGACTTTTTGGATAATCCCGAGATAATCCCTCGGGGCAGAATCACGGTCAAAAAGGCAACATATGGCATCAGACAAAAAAAAAAGTTTGTGGGCGAGCAGGAGGGCAACTTTCTGAAATCAGCTGTCAGCTTTACGCGTCTGCAGCCCCCTGACTCAAAACAAAAACGCTGCCAATTTAAAAGAAAGGAAGATGCTCCTTGTTCGTTTGTGCTTCCGAGGTCAGACAAAAGAAAATCCTAAACTTTTACCCAAAAAGTTGTTGTGAAATTAAGTAAATAAAACACCAATAAATCTGTTAAAAGGTTGTAATAATGAGACTTCAGACTCTCTCTCGATTCTTCATGGAGAGAAATAAAGGAAGCTCCTTCATTGTCCACAAAGCAGGTGGACAAAGACAAAGAGACGGACACAGGACAGCGGAGAGAGAGGAGGAACCAAGCCGAGCCTTTAAAGACAGCAAAGGATGAAGATTCTCTCACTCTCTGTCCACTTCTCTCTTTAAAATAGACCTGTGGGTGTGGAGTGAGCACAGAACAACTGCCTCATTATGCGTTTCCCATCAGGGTCACAACTCCTTCCACCCACTCGTGTTTTCGAGTCATTAGCATCGCTCCAAGTCTAAAACTCATTTACATCAAACACGCTCATACACAACTCTTCCTCTCACCTTCCGGCTCTCGCCAGCTCACCGTCTTCCTGGCGCTCCCTCTCTCTCACGCCCTACCTCGCCCATCGCCCTTCCCTTCTGCTCACCTCACTGTTCGAATCGCCCGGCGCTCTGATCCTCCGAGATTAGGATGGACTTTGTCTCATTAGTGCCTCATTAACACATCAGATAAGGTGGGTTAGTTGAGCATCAGTGAGGAGGAGAACATTCAAAAGGAGGGGAGCTTATAAAGATATAGGATGCATCTGTGGCTGAATGGAAAGACGCTTGACGGGAGTTTGCAGCTGCTTCTGGAAGAAACACAATTAACGACTCTAAGGGAGGACGGGGAATGTGGGAATAACATGTAATAAGAGTAATGCATCAGGCGAGGAACCAGAGTTACGGCTGTGAAGATGAGCCTACTGATGATGCAACACACACAACTCTGCCTCCTTAACCGCAGGACTGTCATTAGTCTGCACCCGTCCTCCAGCCAATCAATAAGGAGTCATTGTTACATCATTCATCTTGTGTGTTTGACAGCCGCCCCCCCACAACAATCAGTGTGTGTGTTTTCATGGAATGAATGCAGGAAAAACTTGATTACCTGGCATGATTACATAGTAACCACATGATTGTTTTTCTGCACCTTTAAAGAGCATGTATTTAAAATAAAAAGGTCAAGGTGTGGGTTTTATTCTTTTTTTTTGGAGATCATTTTTGTCGGGAATGAAAAAAAAAGAAGCTTCTCAGAGTAATATATTACCCACTCAAGCAAACCACATACAGAAAGATTATGAAATATTCAATAGAGTCACTGACATTCCTGAAATTATTATTTAAAAAGATAATAATTAAGGTTTTTGAACAGTGAAGCTTGAATTAAAGCTAGTGAGCACATTTATTATTTATTTATTCACATAATTATCAGATTTATTGCCCGTCTGCGAATGAATAAATGACTGCGTTCAAGGAATTGTTGCCGAAAGTGACTATAAATCGAGAACATTCTGTTGTATCCATGAAGTCAGCAACTTTCCCAGTGTGTGTTTTTGGTCAAAGAGGCTCCTCAGAAGCAGCCCTACGTCTCTGCTGCCTCCACATATTGGGCCGAGTACCCCCCACTGAAGCCCCGCGGGCTTATTCCCTCCCATTTTAAACAAATCTCCCCCTCGTGCAATTAGTGGCAGAGGCCTAATTCCTGTGTCCTCAGCTCTGCCAACACATTAACCCTTGTGGGCCATCGCTGTGGCCGGCTCCAGTACAAGCACAAGTCAGCAGGCTGCAGGCTTAACACACTGTAGAATGAAGCCCCCCAATATATCAATGCAGTTTACACTGGGCAGGCTGCCAGCCGGGACAGTCAAAACTACCAATCATCACGATGCACAAGATACATTCTTAGGCAAGTGTATGATTTCAGAACCAGGAGACAAACAATTAGTCAACACTCGCCTTGGGCAGGATTACGGTATATCAGGATATTTAGGAATCCAAAGGGTGATGGTCAGTAACGCCATCAATACAAACAGTCCGCGTTCTATGATGCTGCTTTGATGTGATGGATTGTAGTGCATAGAAAACCAAGAAGGTATGAAGAAAGAAAGAAAAATAGATGCCACGTCTTTTCCACATTTAACCACTCTAACCGCCATTTGCTGTTTTATTATCAATTTTGAGTAAAATGTATCGTAGTGTCAGTTGGGTAACCTACGTTGCATAGCGTAAGTTGAGTAGAGTAAGTTACTTAGCGTACGTTGCGTTGAGTAAAATGTATCGTAGAGTAGTGTGAATTGGGTAGCCTACGTTGCAAAGCGTAAGTTGAGTAGCGTAAGTTGAGTAGCGTAAGTTGCGTAGAGTAAGTTACGTAGCGTACGTTGCGTTGAGTAAAATGTATCATAGAGTAGTGTGAATTGGGTAGCCTACGTTGCAAAGCGTAAGTTGAGTAGCGTAAGTTGAGTAGCGTAAGTTGCGTAGAGTAAGTTACGTAGAGTAAGTTACGTAGCGTACGTTGCGTTGAGTAAATTGTATCGTAGAGTAGTGTCAGTTGGGTAGCCTACGTTGCAAAGCGTAAGTTGAGTAGCGTAAGTTGCGTAGAGTAAGTTACGTAGCGTACGTTGCTTTGAGTAAAATGTATCGTATAGTAGTGCCAGTTGGGTAGCCTATGTTGCAAAGCATAAGTTGAGTAGCGTAAGTTGCGTAGACTAAGTTACGTAAACTTTTTTAACCATGGAGCTAACGTTACCTGAATTGGCCAGCTAGCTATTGCTGATAAAATAGTCTTAACGATTTTTTTTTTTGTATTTCAGATGAGAAACCTCTTTTCCCTGATAAATCAAAGGAAAGGATGTTGTTTAAAAAATGACCAACTATTTTTGCGTGGTAAATCTAACTGCATGTAAGCCGTGTGCGAATGGAATGCTTGATAGCAACAGTGATCAAGGTAGCAAGTAAGTTATTTACCAAGCAGATGGTTTGTCTGACAAAACAATCTTTATAATGACATCACTGTGAGCTTGTGACAGTATTTTATGACACCTTATAATGTCTATATAGCACAGAACTACACTTCTGTTTAATATACTATATGCTTATCTATATTGGATGAAGTCCATCCTTTAACCCGTATCTCAAACACACTTTCAGCAGCTTCCATGCTGTGTCTGCACACGCTGCCGGAGATAAATGCCACCGTGCCCCACGTTCCCCCGATAAAGCGCCGCCAACTTTCTCATTATCTACAACTGTGGAACACTTTGTTTCTTATTAAACCGAAGTAGTTACTCAAACTGAAGGACACCCACAGTTCTCTCCGCTCCCATTTCGACAAACAACTCAAGCTAACGTCGGTTCTATAGGACGGGGCGGTAAAGTAAATTATGGCGAATAATCACATGGCGCCAGAAGCGGTACAATAACTGCCAGGCCGCCTTGATTTCTGCTGCACATGTTATTGAATAATGACAGAAAAGTAAACGCAGGGTTCTAACACCGGCTGCGATTTATCATCGGTCATCGACAGCCGACTCACAGATGAGAGAGAGAGGGGTGGAAGTAGAGATAGAGAATGAAAGGAGAGGAAGGTGAAGAGAGAAATGCGGAGGCATGAATAATGGAAGCGGTGTGGTGTGTGTGTATTCCCAGCGCTCGCAGAATTACTCTCACTTTGCAGCATTTAATCAATGACTCTCCCTCTATATTTTAAATCCCTCTCCGTTCTCCTCCCTCCATTACCCCTTCTATAGCAGTTTTCATTTCACAGCGGGGTCATTTGTGTAGCAATATGCTGTAATATACCCTCCACGCATATACACAACACTCACACTTGTTCTGATGTAGCGCAAGGGGGAGCGGGTAATAACATCACAAGTTTTGAAAACTGAGATATGGGTTTCTGCTCCTTAAAAACCATCAAACGCCACTCCCTCCGCTGCAGCTTAGGGACCGGGAAAGCCCCCTTTAGAGAGCATCATTATCTCCTCCAGGGGAGCATGTATTCAGCCATGTGTGTGTGTGTGTGTGTGTGTGTGTGTGCATCTCTGTGTCTGTCCACCGGCGGCTAATCTCGCATCCTGCTGCAGGCTTCAGCCTTATATTCTGCTCAGTTATGACTGTATGCTCAATGACCTTGCATGTTTGATTAATGATCACGTATTATTTGACCATTCGCATACTGCTGACTCATCACTAATAACACATTGTTTTCTTTAGTCTCTTCCCTCTGCTTCCTGAGAACTTTGCTTGCCACACTTTTACCCTAACGGCAACGTTTCCCAAAAATATTACAACAAAGAACGCCCATAAATCTCTCGCTGCTCGCACCGCGCCGACTGGGCCGAGGCCAGGTGGAGTTCAGGGAAGAGTCGGCTGCTGCAGCTGCCGCTGTGTTTTCTTGGCAAGACGGAGATTTTCTACATTGCCAGAGACTAAATTAACAAGGCTTCCTATAATTAAGCAACTTTATTGGCCCCCAGGGAGTCCCTTCTCCTCTCACAATTCCCATCCAGCCTTGTTTATATCCATTTCTTCTTCCCCTATTTCCTTCAACCGGGGCGGCGTGCGGTCTTTTTTCATGATTACACATAAATAAGTGCTGTTTTGTGCTCGCTGCTGCGCATGCATGAACAAATACAAAGATCCTACACACACACCAACGCCGTGTTACAAACACTACCTAATCGTCCAAGACGCTTGGAATCACATATCAGGACTAATGTACACAAATTTATTTGCTCAAAAACCCAAGACAAACATGCATAGATGAAAAACACACTCACGCGGCGGTCGTCAAACACTCTGTCCACACACACACATGCTGATTACACACTACACACATACATGCAGGTTCACATGGGCGAGAAGACAAACATTGGCTAATGATGTGCATCAGATCGCCTCAAAGGTTTGGACTGGAGTCGGAATCGCACATCTGTCATCCCACACGTCTGTTTCCCTTCCTCTTTCAATTATATATTTATCTTTGTAGTGGATGAGTGATGTGTTGAGCCACGATCTGCCACTGATCCCAGCCCAGATGATCCGACAGAAATAGAACATCCCCCCTTCTCCCCTTGAGGTTTATGCAAATACTTTTCCCTGTGATTTCTCTTAACTTTCTTGGCCAGATAGAGTGTTTCCCCTGGATTCTGTCGGTGACAAGATGACAGGCTGAAACAACTGGAGAGAAACTAAACAAAAACAAACATGTGAGATGGAGAAAGATGAAAAAAAAGAAAGAAAAAGAAAAGGTGACAGCGTCGAAGACGAGCTCGCGGAGAAGGAGGCACATCAAGGGAGGTGTAGCGCTTTCATCGAATCTTAACTGGGGGTTGATTTGATGTTTGCAATATTACTTTTACTGATTTTTTCTTTTCTCATGCAAGTCGATCCTCTTGGGTGGAGCAGGGATCCGAATAATAAGTAATGAAAATCTTAAAAATCAGTTTTTGGAGACAGATTTTACAAGGAGCACTCCTGGACGATGGATGCCACGATTACAGATATTTACAAGTCAATACCAATTCCAGGGGAATTCACAATTCTAGATACAATGGTAAAAAAGTAAAACAATAAAACCCATGTACTTCAGGTCCTAATTGTCTCTCTACTACATACTACCAATTTAAACCACCTAACAATGGTCAATGGTCATTTTTACTGACTAGAGCCTGAACACATCATGACATAAATCAATAGCATCTCCTGTTAACATTAGTTAAAATGTTCTAGTTCTTGTTTCAATGCAGATTCACATTGTAGCATCATGATGGGAAACAAGTGAGTTGGTGGTGAGTTTACTGTCCCTGGGACAACGGGACACTTTCAGTCTGACAGCCCCCATGACACCTGCCGGACTAGAAAAACGACTACTGTCACGTTTTCAGAAGTCTGGCATGGACTTGTTACCAAAGCACCGTGCCTTGTGATGCGTCTGCATCGGACAGCTGGCTGGGATGAGAAATCCAACGGGGTACGAGAAGGTCACAACAGCTGGACACTAAAACGACAGCTGACGGCAGAAGACGAAAGGAACGGATTTCAAGGTTTGACAGCAAAGAGGCGATTGAGTTGTGGCGGTCGTGGCTGAATCTGGTTGGTTGATGGAAAAGAATTTGAAATAAATACATTAAAGTCATAATCTTTAAGACCGTCATGAAATTAGTTTTTTACATTTCTTGTAAAATTAATTTTATAAGTTCCTATCGGGGGCGAAGTAAGAGTAACAGCATAGAAGAACCAACCAATGAATTAGAAAACATAATTGTACGGCAACGCCTTTGAAACGACAACAGAATAATTGAGCGAGTCTAAAACAGAAGAATATGGAAATTCCTGTCTGTGTTTGTTTATCTGTGTTGCTTGGGGCTAATTGAGAAGGAAGAAGTACAAAGGAGGTTACAAAACATGTTTTTTTTTTTTTTTCGGGAATAAAAAAAATGAGACAAATGCTTTTTTTTGCTGGAGGAGGGATGAGTGTAGAGAGCATGTGTGTGGATAAAGGTGTAGATAAAGGTTTCCACTCATCTAGCCTGGCAGCTTCTCTCTTTTTTTCTTCTTTACCCCTTCTGACTTTTCGGTGAACTCTAAACGCTACCTCCCACTTTTAAGAGCAGAGGAGAGAAGAGAAGAAAATACAGCTTCTTTTTCTAAATATCTCATCCCGAGTCTCCCAGGCAAAGCTCACGTTCCCTCCCCGGCGGACGGAGTCTTGTCTCATCTCTCCTCCCGACCTCCTCTTTACTCATTTCACCTCTTATCTCCATTTCCTGCATTTCGCTCCTTTTTTTCCTCCTCTCACCGCTCACCTCCTCACTCAGAAAATCTGCCTTAAAAAAAATCACATGATGTAAGAAAAACCTCCGCTTTTGCAAGACCTGCAGCCAAATAGCGATTTCCTGTATTATATGAACTCTAGTCAACCTCACAGAATTAGGAGAAGTACATTAAAAAGCATTGAGAACTTCCACAGATAAACCCTGAATACCCCCGAGCCAGCGGTCCGATGCATTCAAAGATCAGGGAGGCGCCTTTCTTCACACCTGATGTGTGAGAAAAGTGGATAAATCACCTGAGAGAGATGTCTCCTGGGTGATGTCTCTGTTGCATCCAACTCACTGTGGATAAACATCAGAACCGTCACTGACGAGTGCAGAGATGTGACGTTTCCTTTCGCTTTCATGTTTTCCTGTCTTGACAGAATGGCAGCTGATTAGCAGCACGATATCACCACCCTTTTTTTATTGTTTATCTCTCAATACCTCTGAGACTCGACTAATGGCGATGGCCGAGACTCATGAATAGATAACAGCGTGTCGGCGGAGCGATGATGAAATAGCGCTTTCTTGACGCGTCACCGCGACGGTTTCACTGGAAAACGAGGCGTCTCTAATGCCGGCTAAGCTCTTAAGCTGCTCATTTCTGATGCTTTCGTTACCTCTCTCTCACTCTTTGTTTCTGCTCCTCACTATTCTTCTTTTATTCATCTCATCTTCCTCTTCCTCGCCCCTCCTTCCTATCCGATATCTCTATCCGCCCGCCGAGACTCGAGGACCGCGGTCGTGGCCGAGGCAGCCGTCCACGCGGAGCAACGATAAAGCCGCTTTCACACAAAGTCCCGAGATCTGGGCTTTCGTGTCTTTATGACTGAACTAGGCCACGTTTCAGTGCGTCTGTTGGCTCCTCGTGAGACTGTTTGTCGGAGTGGAGACAACAAACTCTGCAGCCGATCATGAGAGCGTCGACGCTCGGTCTGTGGAGTCGTATGAGGTACATTTCAGCCGCGGTGGCGTTCTGCCAAACGAACAGAGCGGCTTACAAGCCGGATGGGGTCGTTCATTTACGCCTATTGTTTTCCCGGCTCACAGATGTGGCACATTTGGACCGAAATTTGTGACTGAAATGACACTAAACTGCACAGCTGTAGGTGCTGCTGCACAATCCAAATCGTTTGACCTTTAACCCTGTTCTCTGCTGAGCTGATTTCAGCTGATCCAGATGTAAAACGAGGCAGAATATCCACACATAATGGTCAAAAGTTTGAAAAACTTTCTTTAAGTTTGTACTCCTACATTTATTAAAGATGATCAGAGTTCCCTAATAATAGCTGACTGGATGTAGGAGGTTCATAAACGTTCCTTATTGACTAATCTGTGATTGCATGTGATGTAAGGGACTGTACTAAAATGATCAGCATTAACTATAAAACAAGGGATCTCTGTCAGTGTGTGTTGATGTGTATGTGGGTGTTCCGTTCGCATATTATCTCAAGCAGCGTCCATCTGATGTACATCACACTCGGCGGGCGTACTGCCGGGGACCCAAGGGTGCACCATGCATCTCAATCTGGTGCAATTTAGATCAACATGAATACACTTTGAATACAGGGCGGCAAGCAGCGAGGGGCGGAGCTTCAAGCAGCATGCCGTCTGCGGCCTGTGGCGACTCATAAAGCAGTAACTTGCATGTAATAAAGCTCATGATGTAATAATAATAATAATAATAATAATAACAGGAGCCACGCGCGGTGTGTGTGTGTGTGTGTGTGTCTAAGAATAAGATGGAGAGAACGCGTGAAGGAGACTTGAAGGCGACGACGGAGGGAATAAAGAAAAAACATATCAGTAAACAGAGTTGAGTTTAAGGCGACAGAGTGCAACTTCAGAATGAGAAACTCCTTTTCATGTCACGGCGCTTCGTTTCCTTTCAGACAGCAACAAAGCAGCGGTAGAGAGAGAGAGAGAGAGAGAGAGAGAGAGAGAGAGAGAGGGGAAGTTGAATGGAAACGAGTGGACGTGTTAAGGACAGGAAGCCGTTTTATCACCACTTCTCCCGAGGGTCCCGCCGGTACCTTATGGCCGAGCGTAGGAATTTGAGTGAAGTCCTGTGGGAATGCATTGTTTGGTCACACACACACACACACACACACACACACACACACACACACAGGGAAGAGATAACATATAACATCCCAGAGTTGTGCAGAATCCCCTTTAAAGGCCGCGTATGATTCTCCTTCACACAGGACCGGCGTTGGAAAAGGAGAGCCTCAAAGCTCTCTCTTTCCCCGAGGAGCTGAATGGATGGACGGGTGGAGGGACGGAGGGAGGAGGGGGGGATGAAGGCGGGATGAAGAGGAGCAGAGGACAGGAGCATCAAACTAGTGGCAGCTTGTGAAGAAAGGTGCAGAGGAATCTAGGCGCCGAAACAGTGACCAAGGCTGACAAAAACGATATTTTAAGAAGGTATTCATCTAACTGTGCTTGTGTGTCTCTGAATGTCTTTGATATTTCATGCTGTCAAAATAAACAGCAATTGATTCCTTAACTTGGATATCCAGACTTTGAGATCGTGGTGGACGAACATTTCAAAGACTTTTAAAGGACATCCGGAGAGCTTTTGAGACTTTTTTTTTTTTTTTTAAATACATTTTAACAATTTATCATTGCGTTCCGACAGGTGCATTTATAATTCACTGCACGCATTTGTTTTCATCCATATTTCAAATGATTTCTTGATCATTTTTCAGAAGAAAAAAAAAAACTTTTAAAGACAATTTTTTTTTTCTTCCATTCAGCTTCTCTCACTTAATAATTTCACCCCCAAAAAATAATTGGATGGAGCTACACAGAGATAAAGATAAAAAGAGCCGCTAATGTCTTCTGGCTGAGGAAGAGGAGCCCGAGATTAGCTGAAATCAACACGAATATGGCTGAACTCCGTGTGAACCCCGACAGTATTGAGGCTTTTCAAGCATCCACTCTCGGGACCCAGATATCAAAAAGAGTTTTCTTCTCACGCCTCAAACTACTTTGCATCTTTTATTTGGGATTTTTTTTATTTTGTCTCCCCTTCTTTTCCCTCATATCTTACCCAAACACCTGTGACGAGAGCTCAGCGGAGGGTGAACGGGCCGGGAGCGCGGCGCACAAAGACACGCTCGGTGACAGAAAGGACGCGGCTGCGTGACCTCGTTGTGAACCCGCGGCAGGCAGGCAGACGCCGGCAGGTTGACACACTTAAGGGGGATTAGATCAGCCCGCTGTTTTGACGTTCGCTGCAGAGGTTCAAAAGGAATTCATAAAAGGCCGAACCTCCTTTCACTCCAAAGAAGTTTATTGTCTGTCTTTCTTCCCTCCCCGACCTGCCAAAACCTCGTCAGCAAAGACTCAATTTGAGACGAGCAAAGACATCAAACACCCGGTTACACACACACACACACACACACACACACACACACACACACACACACAGCTTCTTCCCTGACCTCCAACCACATCGTACAAGCTGCTTTTTGACACATCGCTGACGCACACTGGAGTATAGGCTAACCGGACATGATGATGCTTTCTTTTAATCTTTTTTTTTTTATTTTTAGGTCCCTCTTCACTCCAAAAAAAAAGCGTTTTCATTATAGTTTCTTCATTTGCATGTCTGAGCTCCACTGTGCAGAATCATGTCTGTGCAGGTTTTGACTCTAGAAGGCTGTTTTTACATTCATCTGATGCTGGAGGGACGTTTCTCTGCGGCCGCTTCTCAGTTTAAGGCCAATAGTTGCATATTCAGAGATTCTGGGCTTTTTAAGTTTTAGTCGAGTTTTAAATTGAGTAACTAACTGCTGTTTTTTTTATGATTTCTATGAATGGCTAATTCAACTTTCTGGAAAACAAGCAATTTTATTCCCCGTTGAAACTAAATAAAACGTAATAAATGAAAATAATTGGAAGAATACACCTCTCTCTCAACACTTCCCTGCTGATTTTCAATTTGGGAAAACAAGGCAGCTGTTTTCCCAAAATCAGTCTCTGACTACATTAGAAACAAGTAAAATAGGCCATGCCATTGCAGAATCATGAGTTCATTTAAATACTAACCAGGCTGAATTCCCTTTAACATTTCCAAACAAAGTCTGGGAACGGCAGTCACGCTGTGGTTAAATGTTTGCTGATCAAGTTGAGTTAATTGTTTGAAATTTAGCTTTCAGAATCATATCTCATTATAAAAACTGAACTTTTTACATTGGCTGAGCAAACAGCTTACTTTTTAAAAAACAACTACACACATGCACACACACAAACACTCACATGGATACAAACAAATTAGAAGACACATACACACTTCCAATATAACCGTATGATCCCTCGGCGATACAGCTAATGGGCGTCCTCAGTCTCCTCTACAAGCTGTCTTTCTCCTGCTACCATGGGACATGATTAGCATGCACATATGCCTTCTCACACACACACACACACACACACGCACACACTCCACAGGGTGCTGCTATCAGCAGCAGTCTAAATGCCAAGTCACCTCGCTAACCATGCAGTACTAACGCTCGTACGGCAACAGAACGCCATTCAAACACTCGCTGCGTGTGTGTGCAGGTATGCAGAGTCAAATTCCCACAAACGAGGCCAGATTGTGTGTCTACAAAGATACCACATCAAGAGCACACAAGATCAAAATGCATAACAATCTCATGTGTGTGTGTGTGTGTCTGTGTGTATTCATGTGTTTACCTGCGTGTGGATGGATATGAGAGCAGAGAGCAGAGTCTGGGACTACTTTCTGAATGGTACCATTTTGCAACCTGAATACTCGACTACGATTTAATGAAATCTCATTACATTGCCGATGCTTGTGCCAAATTCCATGCTGATCTATCCAATAGTTTGTGAGACATTTCACTAAAATACTGGAATGTCAACCTCGTGGTAATTTTCGGGGAACAGTCGGCCGATCACCAACGTCGTTTTTTTTTATTGTTCTGGGACCACGAATGTGTGTGCAATCCGTACAACAGCTGTCGATTTATTTCAGTCCAAACCAATCAACAAATCAACAATGGCGTCCCTAGAGCCACATCGAAACAGCCACAGAGCCCACATTATGGAACAAGCTTCGTCAACACATTAAAAAGGATATTTCCTTTTGATTTTTTAAGGTTTAGGAAGACAGAACAGTTGTATAAAAATGAATTACAATCTATGAGTATGGAGGAAAATGATAAAAGTAAATGGCATGGGAGTGAAAGGATGCTAACCCTTACAACTAGTGGGGTTAATCTCAAGTCAAGTAGAATAGCAGCAAAGTATTTCAAGTGCAGCTCTAATACGACGCGGTGAAATTAATCATCAAAGCCCAGATTCATAAATAAGTTATTTGCGATGAATGTCTGTACACAAACATGAAATTTTATCACAAGTCTCATCTTTATGAATGAGGCCTCTGGCGCCTGAGTGTGAGATCCATTCCTAATGAGTCATAATGAGCGTCCTAATTTATGGCAACGGCAGTGAATCCAAATGTGCAACATAATATCTGCTATTTAGTGGAGGCTTTTATCCGAGTGGCCCCGGTGGGAATTAAAAAGGACCATTAAGAATGTGGGTCAGTGTTTGTTTATCACGTGAATCCTTTTGATCTGAGATAGAAGACGGAAAATGAAACAGTCGTTGGTATTTAAGAGCCTTTTATGGCGGTACATGAGGTGCATTTTGTTTTTATTAAGCATGCTGTGAGGAAATGATTTATTTTCTACAAAGATGTTTGTCTCACAGTGATTCCACCCTTTACCTTTAGCCTCACACTAACCCTAATATTAACACATTAAAGGCACCCTGTGGCGCTTTGTTGTCAACAAACAAAAACATGTTGATGCGATGTTCAATGTTTCTTGCAAAAATGCATCATTGAGGCTTTGGATATATATCTCTTTTCTGACATTAAATTGATTGATCGAGAAAAGAATCAACAGATAATTCAATATTTTGTTTTATTTACCTGCCAGTCATTTGTCTGTCCTTTTGTCCCTCATTCGTTTCATCTATTTCTCTTGTTTGTGCCTAAATATTTTCATAACCACCCTCTGTAGTCACGCATGTAGAGCTTTATCCCACAGATGCTCCATCGGATTGAGATCTGGAGAATTTGAAGTCAACCATCAAAGTTCTCGTTGTGCTCCTCAAACCATTCCTGAACCGTTTTTGCAGCCTCACCCTCGTCAAAGTCGATTTTTTTCTGCTTCCAACACACGGACTTCAAGTATAAAATATTCACATGCTGCCTAATATATCCCACCCACTGCCAGGTGCATTGTAACGAGATAATCAGTGTTATTCACTGGGCCTGTCAGCGGTCATTATGTCACGCCTGACGGGTGTGTGTGCTGGACACTCATCAAACATACTTCAACACAACCAGTAGTGATCAGAAATGTACCTTTAACCCCGACCCTGACCCCTAACCCCTATCTGCTGACTGAATATTTAATATATACACGTCTCTATTCCCGTCCCTCTCTTTCAGTCTCCATCCATCTCTAACCAAGTCAGTGGCTTTTATATATATATATATATATATATATATATATATATATATATATATATATATATATCATACTCATCTTGTCATCCATCATCATCTTGGAAGCATCTGGTGCTGATTTGTTATGTGGGAGTGATCTGGTGTGCTGTTCAAAGGCCATCTCTCCCCGGCTCATCATCCGGCACACAGTGACACATGTCCTGGATCTGCATATGTTCTCGGCTAGAAAAGCATGCAGACTTTTTTTCATTGCACAGTAAAAAAAAAGGATGTTCCCTTTTTTACTTCATTTACCAACTTTGCCCTCACGATATTTAATTATGTATTATGCAGATTGCCATTATATTTTCTGAGCAAATAAAAGGTAAATTCTTTAGCCTAAGCGACTGTAAGATATTCTGCTGAGTTTCTTTTTAGGGAAATGCTTCGAGTGAGTTTGCCTCTCGTTAATGGTTGAGCAGTGTTTATGTCTGGGGCTTTTATTGTGAAAGGTTAGAACAGGTAGAGGAAGTAATGCAGTTTGATGTCTTGGTTGAGACTAAAGGAGCCTCCCTGTTCTACAATATAGTGTATTTTTTCAATTTTTTTAATGTCTGTTCAAAACAACTAGATATATTGATATATCAGCGATGCGAAAATTTCAATAAATTATGTCTTTTTTTTTCACTAGTTAAGGTATTCGCAACAAAAACACCAGCTCCAAAAAATATATTCACATACAAATGTATAGCAAAGAAATTGTGTGTAAAGGCTATATGAATTATAATAAAGAACAATCCCACTGAGGTAGACCTCAAAATAAAGAAGATGCAACTAACATAAAACTATCCTTATATTTATAAATCAAGATGTCAACGCGTCAAAAGGCTGATACGCAAACCCTAAACTAAACAACTTCGAGCTCCTCCAACTTCCTTTAAAAGTTCTATAAATAGCAGTTGGTTAGTATGTTATTTGTCCTTTGCAGCGCTGCAGAAACGCAGCGGGCCATTACTGTTGCTTTAAGCTTTTAACGCTCCGCTTAATGAGCCTCCGGACCAACGCAACAGTATATTCACACAGTTTATCGGCACTTTATAACGCTCAGGACTCAGACCCCACCAGCACAAACCCTCGGCCCCGTTGCCTTCATGGGCCCTCGGAGTGCAGGTGCAGATGTAAAGAGACCGCAGCGGTTGTGATTAGCAACGTTTTAACATCGGATGTGGGGGATCCAAATCACCAGACAGACAGCGCTTTAGGAGGAAACTGTAGTGAAGTGTAGATTGCTTGTAAGCTGCGAGCCAAACAATGCTGATTAGGCAGATGCTGGGAGAGAGCAGATTGGAAGAGAAGGAGAGACAGCCAGAAGAAAATAGAAAGTCCCCGTTGGCTAAGAAGCTTTTTCAAGTCACTTGTGATGATATTTATGATTATCCCAAAAAATTGAAAATCTACTTATTGTGTTTTTTTAAACGCTATCTGCAATAAAAACCTACACCCTAGTCATGTTTTGCATGTTTTCCGTATTTAACTACAGTAATCTTATATAACTCATCTGATTTGAGGTGCTTATTCAAACCCCACGTTGTCGACGTGACGTCTCGGGACAAAACGTGTTTCGTGGCTGTAAAAACAAATCAGTCTCGCACGGCTGTACTGGCAAACACAGCAGACAAATCCATGCGCAAAGTAAACTGAATCACATCTGCCCCCCCCCCCCCTCCCGGCTCGGGGATGTGCACACCTACACGTGAGGCCTCTGGACGCCACGGCAGGTGCAGCTGTGCTCTCACAGAGGAACAGCAGGACCGGAGCGGGGCTATTTCAGGCTGCGGCGGCGGCCAGATTGAATTAAAGCCGGATTAATCCCTGTAGAATTTGTGTCATTCTTCCAAGCAACACTAAATCCAAATCAAATTATACAACCCGCCCCCCTCCCCTGCTGCCACCACACCACCACCACCACCACCACCACCATCCATCCATGGTTAGTCAGCTTCAAGTGTGCATGTGTGTGTATATACACATAAATACATCAATGTCTTCCTCTTCTTTGCTTTCCTCCTCCGGTTCTTCGCCTTCATGCTCAACCACATGATCTATGTGTCGCCCAAACTCCCCTCAGCCAACCTTTTGCTCCTCTCCAGCTGAGACTGAGGGGAGGGAAGTTAATTGATAGTGACAGCCCCTAAATCCAGCAGAGGAATCGTTAAATGAAAGAGGACTTTGGGACGGTCATTGAGTTCAGTCAAGTTAGTTTTTTTTGGAGGGGGGGGGGGGGGGACTGTTACTGGCAACACTGAACCATCACTTATTAGGATTAATCACACAGAAAGAGACACACAGACAGATCCTATGGAGAAACGAGGCTGAACACACCGACATCTGGATTCTGGCCATCTGGCACGGCTCCATCTGATATTTGGTAGGAAACATCGAGTTTTGTAGAGGATGAGCTCCGTCATGAATAGACGCAGAGTAAATATGTCATACGCCATTCTACATCTTACGCCATGTTGACTGCTGGTGGATAATTGGACCTAATTGGTCAAAAGTTTAAAGTTGGGAATTAGCAGCTGTGAAAGTAAATAATCAGTGATTTATTATGTGTTACAGTTCAAAGCAAGCTGGTCTAGCTCATTTTTTAGTCTCCAGTCAGCAACCTCAAGGTCTGAGCAGTGAAGCCAGACTGAAGTGCCCTAAACTTGCATTCTCTCCGCTGGCCATCAGGGGGCAACTCCTTACATTGTTAGCAGCTTCACACCAGAAGCAGCTTCACACCAGAAGCCAGATGGATCCAGATCTAGTAAGGTCGGTCACTTCTGTTCACAATTCCAAAATATCATACAATTATGGGCATGTCCTCTGAAAAGCACTGCCAAAGGGGAAAAGAAAACACGAGTTAGAAGGCGACACAACGGAGCGTCGGAACTACAAAATCCTTGGTTACGCAACGCAGGCTCAGAGCAGCAGGCTAGCCCTAGCAACGTTAGCATCAGTAAAAACCACCCGGGGCTTCGGCCACCGCTACCGTTAACGCGATTGCAGATGAATGGCCCGACTGCTGGGTCAAACGCTGGATTCGTTTCGCTCCCAGAAGAACTGGCTCGCCGACAAAGACCGAGGCACACGCCAACATGTAAATAAGGGGCGGACTGGCACTTCAAGCAGGGACCTGTCCTCTAGTGACGCTTGAGTTTTTGCCACAGAAATTAATGAGGCACACTGTGGACGGCCATGTGTTTGTCACCTGAAAGCGTTCCAGGGAAGAAGAAAAAGAAAAATACACCAACACGTCAACAGCTATTTATAATTGAATAATCAACAGATGATATTTTTGAGTTTGGAGCAAATGTTCTATGGAGGATTTCTTTGAGTCAATCATAGATATAGAAAACAGAGAGTGAAAGTAAAAGCTACCAGCGGGGGGACTGGGTCACTGGGTCGACTTGGTTTTTCCCTAGAAATCGCGATGGGGTTTCCACTTAAAGTCACAGTAACCCACTGCACCGCTCTAATCTGGAGGTTAATCTTCAAGCCCATGAAGCACTTTGCAAATCTCCCGATGAGAAGTCAAAGAAGCACGTTTTTACAACACAAACCCACTCTATGTTCGATCGAGTGTTTTCTATGTTTGATTTGGAGGATTTGAGTCGAGCATCATGTGACGTGTGGGTGATGTTTCCTCTCCCTTTCTCCTGTTTTTGACGGACGTGGAGGAGCGATGGAGGAGGAGTGGAGGGGCGTGAGAGCGGAGCTGGAAGTGGAGAGAGCAGCAGCAGCCGGTGGCGTGAGGCTGGGAGATGAGTTCATCTCCTGACAGCGCTGACATGCTCAGCTAACGGGGGGGATCTCGCACTTTCTCACGTGTGCACACACACACTCCTCACTTTCCTTCTCATGCATAATTTCACATCCTGTTGAGCAAAACCTGTTTTTTAATTTTAACTTGTTTCGCCCCGACACACACACATGCGCTCACATGTTGACACGTTATGAAGAAGTCATTTTCTCACGATTTCTTTGTAATAGTTTGAGATGAAAACAATGTTTTTTCATGTGATGTCTCTGGTATCTTTCTCTTGTGAAAGTCATCATGTAACATTTGAGAACTTTATACTTCTGTTAAATGAAAAACATAAAGTGTAAAAACATGATTTCAATTTTCAAGGGGCAAATATTAAAAAAAAAGCTAAAAGATTTGTTCATCGATAAATGGGACAAAACATTCCTCGTTCCGCGTTCACACATAATAATCAGAATTATCATATTTGCATCCAGTTTTGGGCATTGTTTTTCACCGTTTGAGGTTTGAATGCTCTTTTATAAATCTTATAACTTCATACAATCAAATAACAGCTACGACGAAGCTAAATGCTACAATCAGCAATCCAACCAGCTAATAATCACAATGCAAACATGCTGATGTTGAGCAAACGTAACTTTAGTGTGTTTGCATTCACTAATAAGCACCAAATAAAACGTCCATTTGAGGCTGATGGGAACGCCATTACTTTTGCAGGTAAGAATTAGACGAATGAAAATGTTCTCATGGTGGCGCTAGAGACTCATCACCACAGTCCTTAAGGTATATCAGCTGGATATTAATGTGGACCAGATGTAATTAGGGTCCATCTGAAAGTTGTTGTGACATTTCACTTGACTCTACAAATGTCATCTAACGATGCCCCTCGAGGACGAATGACGCGACCATTTGCAAGTCATTATGCGTGCAATTAAAAACGCACTTTGCATGTCATTTTAACCCACCTACTCTGTATTGACCACATAAATGGCATGCATACAAGTGAACATGCACTAGTTGTTGAGATATTTCAATCAAGACTAAAGGTGGTTGATATTGCTATCCATGCTTTACTAAAAACTTCAAACTATGCCGAGCCCTCCCCTCAGGGCTGTATTTGAACCGCGGGCCAGGACCTGTTTGTTGCCCCGGGCCTTCCACAGCTGTAGAGCAAAACAAAGAGCTATGTGATATACAGAGGAACAGTGGAGGGGGGGGAAGGAGCTGCTGATTGGAACATTTTTAAAAGAAATGAAAGAAAGAGATAGATGGAGGAGTTCAAGTGTGGCTAAACATTTCTGGTGCGGGAGATAAAGGTAGGAGGCGGTACAGATGTAGAGCAGAGACAAGAGGGAAAGAAAAGAAAGATGAAGCAGTACGACAAGGAGACTGACAGCTCATGTTTTCCAGGCAGAGAAAGGCAAAGGAGAGAAGCCCAGAAAGACAGAGCATTAAAAATAGAGGAGGAGACAGAGAAATATTGTATCATGTTATGATAGTCCGAGCCACAGCAGAGTGTCTGACACATCTCTTTGAAATGTCTCAGGGGGGGGGGATGTAGGAAGGGAAACAGCTGATCAAGAGAGAAGCAGGAAGCCGTGTAGCTATAGGTGAAAGGGGAAAAGATGAGAGGAAGACAAAGGAGGTGAGGAGATTAAGAAATAGGTATGCAAGAACGAGGTGAGAGGAGGAGGGAGAGAGAGCTGGCGATGCACACAATCACCTTGTCTCTCGTCCTATCATGCGATCTCACCCGGGCCAGGAGGGAGGCAGGATGAAAAACGAGGGGAACATGAGGGGAGAAGAAAAGGTGGAGGTGTTGCAGCGTGAGGTGAGTTTGACCACATTATCGCCTTCTTCTATCTCCTCTTTCCCACCCGGGGGAATCCTGGGAGAATAAAGAACGCGTCAACCTGTTTGTTGTCATCGCTTTTCTCTTTTGCAATAAAACAATGCAGGCCGTCAGTCAGAATAAGATATAGGAACAACAATGGCCGTTATCGCTTCTTGCTCCTCTCCCGTCTGAACTAGTGGGAGATTGCTTTTATGATTATGTTTATCTGATTCACATTGCGATGCAATTTAGACAGTAAAAGCCTTCAAAACGTAACATCGCTATCAGTAAAATGTATTATTATAGCACCTTTCACAACAGAATTACAATGTGTTTAACGATAAAGTATAAGAGACATATTTCTACGCAAAAATACAGATACGGAGAATAAAACAAGCCGATTAAACGTGATAAAACGGGGAAACAGCACATAGAGAGTAAAATGTAAGCTGCTGTGGATATTAGGAGCAGAAAAACTCCATTTTCAGGTTGTATTTTTTTTTTAAATCATACAATAAGTTTTAATGGATTGTGTATGTAAACCTTCAGCTCGGGCAAAAAAAAAAAATCTTTTCAGAAATGCATGAAATCCAAATCCGTCTGAAGAGCGTCGGGTATTTATTGAGGAGGGTCAGGTTGTTTATCGCGGCGGGTTTTTCACACAGGCATGGCAGGCAAATAGGCTTTTAAATCATAAGAAAAACAAGGTCACCTACGCGCCGCGCTCCCATCTGCAAACACTCGCAGACATTCGACGAGATGTCAACACGTCTTTCATTCCACCCGCGTCAGCTCGCACGCAAGGAAACACGGAAAGGAGAGAGGAGAGCGGAGACGGACGTGATATCACAGAAAAGGGGGTAAAAATGAGAGTGTGTAATCCGTGTGGCTACTTTATAATTAGCTGACAAGAAGCCCAGCGAGTGACTGAAGCATTAGATTAAACAACGCTCTGTATTTAACAGCCACGACCGCACGCTCAAGTGCTCGGGGAGTGCAATCAGGAAACCTCACCAACACACACACACACACACACACAACCTTCCACGGCTGCCACAGCACCACCACCACCACCACCGGCTCTTGACAACAGTCTAATTGGTAATTATTCACATGCCCCCCTCCTGGGAACCAGCAATCCTAATGAAACCGCTTCGGTGTCTGGTGCGCAGACAGGTCTTTAGCACGCCCACGCCCAAACACACAGAAAAGGGGCCTAAAGGCTACACACACACACACACACACACACACACGGGGTGCATAGTTGGTCAAAAGGAAAGTCAAAGGTTAAGGATGGATGAAAATCACACCACAAGTAAAGGGTAATTATCTTGACCCCTGGAGCCGACGTCGACCCCGCTCACAAGGAGTTCATCAGTGAGACATTGTTGGGGACTAATAGAAAATTATTTGAGCATGAAGTAGTGCTATGATTACATGTTTGGTGGCTCACATCTCTGTTTTCCTTCCCCCGATGAAAGGATAGAATGAAGGGAACACTTAATCATCACAGTATAACACCAAGTCGACTTCAGGGGGATAAATCTGTCCATTTAGGAACCATAAGTGTCCTTGTGACTATGAGACCTGCTGCCAATCCAGAAAGGGTCCAGTTGAGGAGGTTCGGGCGTCCGATCAGGATTGTTTGGGGTGACTCACAACAATTAGTCACCCCACTTCACTAATGGCTTAAGTGTGGAGTGCACAGCGTGTGAGAAGGTTGGCAAGGTTGTCAGCGCGGATGATGGCAAGAGCCAGAAAGAGGAGATGAGGTTGGCAGCAAGACAGCTGTGAGGGGGAAAAGCTGGGGAAAGAAAGAAAGTACAGAAAGTTTAAAAAGGACGAGGACGAGGTGGAGGAGGCGGCTGTGAGGGGAGAGGAAGAATCGTAGGCCACTTGCTTTAGGTTTAAGTTTCACTCGGTGTCCGGGTCGGTCCAGGATTAACGACTCAGCAAGTTTCCAATTAGTTGTTTTTATGCCAAATGTGTTCTTGTTGGGGTCCGAGACAACATATTCCAGGTGTTTCTACTGAACAGAGACTGTGAACTCGTATGAATAATGATTGAATTTATTCCCGTCTCAGTTGCAGATTAAGATTTTAAAGCAGGTAAAAAGTCTTGAGGAACTTGTTTGACTTTTGCTCATTGAGTTCCATCATCCCATTAAATGCAATTAGCAGGATTTAATTGGATTTCATTTATTTAGCAAAATGTGAACTCATTCAGTGAAGTATTCTAACTTTTCTAGACTCATCTCAAACCAAGAGAAAGAAGAAAAAAAAAAAAGTTTCCCATCTGGTTATGTATGTGGAGTATAATTAGAAACACGTCAAAAAACAAATATACATTTTTTTTTGTATGGGAACGCAGGTCTGAAATGAGAACGGCATTGATTAGATGGAAGGTGCCGGTGTCAAGGATCAAATCAGGTTCACAACCTTTGCCCCCCCATCCCCCGCTCTCCCCCCCGTGACGTCGCTGAACCTCCTATGTGACGAGATTAAAGGGGAATGAAAGTGGATCATTAACCTGCAGTCATGCTGAAGCTTAGCCCTGCTAAACTGTAGATGAGGCTTCGGAGAGGAGAGTGTACGGGCGAAAACATGTATTCTGCATCCACCCAAAACAATATGGAGTTCATGAATAATGTAAGAGCCTATAGGCAGACAGCAAAAGGCCGATGAGAACCTGAGACAAAAGAGTGAAAGGAGGATTCCAAGCAGATTTAATATGAGAATGCCTTCTTTGACTTTGTTTACGGATGAAGTGTTGGGTATTAATTAAACAGAAGCGCTGGGACCGCGACACGACGGCGACGAGTCTGAAGTGCTGTTAAGATCAGACAAATAGTGTGAATGCGGCAAAACATCTGGCCTTCCTCTGACTGACACGCAGAACTGGGCGACGGCTCACAGCTGTCTGCGTGTCTATAGGAGTCACATCGAACACACACACTAACACACACACAAGCAGATGAATCACTGTGTCATTCATTACCCCTCCGGGTTCCATCCTCTGCACCACAGAATCCCTCTTTAATACACGCAGAGGCTGCCGCCATTAATATATTTATATCTGCTTATGCACCTTGTTGAAAGCACATCCAGGCAGATTTCAAGCTATGAGCTTATTTCTTATCTACTAAGACAACGGAGCATGAAACCCCTCCCCTTCCTTCCCCCAAACTCACCCCCTCTTCCCTCCATTTTTTTTTTTAGTTCCTCCACACTGCAGAAATGGGATTTGAGCATTCGGGGTTCACACGGCGGGCAGCGAGTCTCGAGGACTAAAAAAAAAAAAAAAAAAGTTTCTGTTCCGTTTCAATCGTTTAGTTTGGGTAGAGTTTGAGCGAACCCACTCACAGCCTGGAGACACAATATAATAAGAAGGCTGGCTCACATCTGATAACCAGTTGCATAAACACAGAGCGGGAGAGGAGGACAGCCTACGCCGGCTGATGCAACCCCAGCATAAAGCGCGTGCTGCACCGCATCCTATATTACAGATGTGTGTTCAGAACTATACTTCTTTATTTTCCCTCTGACCAGAGGAACACACAAACACACCCACGCTGCCTCTTCCTCCCTGTTCAGCTTTCTCTCTGGCCCTGAAAAGTTCCAGATGCACCACAAAGTACCTAAGGAGTTTTGCTGTCTATCTTGGTTACCTGAGAGCCAGACAACAAGATCCCTGTAATATTACTTTTACTTATTTTAGAGTGGTCGGGAGCATTTCTCTCACACTCGTAAAGGTTGAATTTCCAAGAATCGAGGCTCAACCATCCATTCAGGAAGTATAAAAGACATAATGATGAGGATTATAACCGTCATATTTTATGCCATACATCATATCCTGTATCACATATCTTTGGTTGGATGAATCCAGTATGAGAGATATTTTGATATTTTCTATTTTATTTATTGTTTTATTCATTGATTTTTGAATCCCTACCTGAATTTACCCATCCTTCCTCGCTGCATAGTTTATGGAGCTCAGACGAAGAAATTACAAAACAGTCTGCCGCTTTCAGCGTCATGGATTTATCGATATGTAGCGCGGTCAGGCTAGCGATGTCTCGGTTGGGGACACAGATTCTGACTTTCACAAAAAGAAAAACCCTCACTCAGATAAAGGATCAATTAGACGAAAGCTTCACAACTCCACCTCCTCGTTGAATGAAGCAGAGCTGAGGGCCAACAGTGAGGCAGTGTTATATTTTTACACTTCTCAACAGCAATCAGCTGTTGGTTCCATCTTGGCGGGGTCAGGGACGGCCCCTCGCTGTCACCAGCACTGATTGGCCCCCGACAGGCGAATTTCCTCTACGAGGCGCAACACCCGCAATCTAGGTAAGGCCCGGGATGACGGTGGCTCATGGCACTGATCGTGAACCCCCCGCTGATAGTCTCCGAAAGGTGGGGGGGGGGCAAAACACATGTGACACATAAACAGGAAGCAGACTTTCAGTAGGGTGTCTTGGGAATTATTCCAGATGTGGTTTGTTAGGATCAAAGGGAGAGGAGAAGAGATGATCTCTGGTGCTTTAGGGGGGAAGAGGAAGCAGAGAAGGTGAAAGACTGACATCTCTGTAGTACAAGTACGTTTACTCAAACAATACTGCACTTAAGATACTTGTATTTGCTTTTCTGTACTTTGATTTTATGCTTCAACTTTTGCAAGTTACATCTCAGATTAAGATTATGCATAGAAATGTATGAATACCCTTAGAAAAATGAGATCCATCCTTGTAGATTCCCAATAGTATTAAAGGCGACCTAATAATATTAACTTTACCGGCTTGGCCAGTCGGTCTGCACAACAAGCACGTCTACTCTTGATAACTGGTTATTATTTCTGTATTTTTAGTGCATGACTTTCAAAGGGAGGATTTCCACATTGAAGTAAAGGACGCGAACACGTCTTCCCAACCGATGATGAATGCATTTGCTGTATTGGAGGTTCACTTCAAAGCCTTTCAGCAAGGCGCCTGTCCTCTCTGAGAACGAGACGTATAGCTTCGACTCTCTGTGGAGGGCGAGTGAATAATATATAGAATGTAATGGAACATTTCAGACTTTAAGTTGCTAGTTTTTTAAAGCTAGACTTGGTGGATGATGCAGTCATAGCCTGCATGTATCTCCCCCACACACACACACACACACACACACACACACACACACTGCACAGAGACGGGCCACAACAAAAAAACATTTATGAGTCGGTGCCAAGCGTTAAAGCGGGAAGCTGCCACTTCGCCGGAGTGAGCTTCCCCATCTGTTACGATGCAGCGATCGAGTTCCTCTGCAGAAATTCGACTCTAGCACAACCAATGCGAGGGGCAGGAATGGTGGGGTGCGGAGAGATTTTGTCAATTGGTTTTTCCAAACTAAGTAGTGACAGTACGGCGGGGTGAGAGAGAGTTCATCTCCATAACAGACAGCCGGCGTGCAAAAGGGATGGGAAGTTTTCAGAACGGGAAAAAAGTGGTGCAGCGCGTGAACCAACACACCAGTTTGGATTATGAAACTTTTCTTGCGTGCATATGAACAATACTGTTCATATTTTAGGATATATTTTGCTTTTAAACACAAATTAAGGGCCTGCAGCAAAGACACTCACAGATTTGACTCGTCATGCAACAAAAGCGCAGTGTGGTGCGTGTGAATTTCGCTTTCATTGAAGTGCACAGTGTATGCACATACGATGCTGTATGGCGTGGGTGTGGGTGCAAAATATATAGTTGTGTGTGCGTACTTGCCTCCCCCTCTCTCCCTCGGTGCCAGCAGGAAGTGGAAGGTGGAATGTATTCGGAGTATCGATCGTCTGGCATCTCTGTGGGTGTTCGCTGCTGTGGCGTACAGTTAGGCAGCAGAGATTGATGCCTTGTCAGTTTGTTGTCGCAGCGAGCAGAGAGGAGCCGTCAATGCTACATAAATCTAGAGCAGAAGGGTCACAGGGGGGGCAGAGGAAGAAATATAGACATCTGTTATTGACTAATTTGTTGCCATATTTGTTCTCAGGTTTGTAACACAAATGAAGTGGCCCCTCAGCAGGTGCCGCTGTGGGAAGTAGAGGCTTTCTTTCAACTGGCATGACGCCTTTTTTGGGGAGGGGAAAAAATATCCATGGCAGTCAACAGCAAGAAATCTTATCCATCAATTTAAAGGATTTACTGGTCAAGAAAGTTGCATTTTATAGCATAACTGCTGAAGTATAAAACACCTCATCATAAAGACGACACACCCAAATGTAAGAGTGGCGTTTGAAGCTGCAACGCCTGTGTGTTCGGTACCAGGATGTAATGTACTAAAACAACAGCTCTCCTTCCTTCTCTTCTCAGGCGATAAAAAGAGTTGCTGGATAAAACACATCAGCTAAGATATCGTTACATTTGTGAGGGTTGGTTAGCTAGCTAGCTAGCTATCTAGCAAGCTAGCTAGCAAGCTAACGGGGGAGTTGGTGAGGCGAGAAATCACAAAATGAAACTTTTTTTACTTGAAATGAACTCCAATCGAAAAAATATTTGTCTCTCATCATTGACTACCGTTACCAAGGGAACAGAAGGGGCGTGTCTTAGCCTCTTGTGCAAAAGTATCTTATTTTTTAAGTTACGAACCATCTCAACAACAAATGTATCATGAAAATGAGTGAGGACCTTAGATTTTCTGTTTCTCAAACAGAATCCAAACTTTTAGATACTTTTTTTCATCACCATGTTGCTTCAGAGAGAAACAGAAGACAAAACCGTACAATGTGTTTTATACCCTACTTTTCTAGGTAGCGCCAAGCTAACAAAATCTTTGTTTTGTTTATGCATTTATTCTTTTTTTTCTACTGAATTATTAATTTACCACCAAACATCAGAGCTGGAGCTGCTTTGCTTACACTGTAGTGAACCTGAAAGCGTCACATGACTTTGAGACATACTGTAAATATTACGGGAATTAAGTGTAAAAGTCTCACGTTCTCTTACCAGAAATGTATTTTCCAGATGCCTCAGGTCAAAGTGTCGCTCCGACGTGCAGCAGACTGGCTCTGAGTTTTAAAAAAAAGCAGAAACAAAGCATTCTAAAAATTACAATACAATTGTAACATCAATTTGTCAGAGGTTTGTTTACGCCACATTACCGGAGCCTTCTGAACAGATGCACTGCGCTATCGTGTGCAGTTCATTCAGTTTTTTTTTCCAAGGAAGGGTGACAAACAACAGAAGCTTCATTAAATCCAAAGAGCTTCCCCCTCAGTGGTGATAACACACCTCAGTACCTGCATCCTAAATACAGCCGGATTTAGTGAAACGGTCTTTTAAATATATTGGGGACTGAGTGTACTCTGTATTGTCATTGCAGCTTTCAGGAAAGTCGTCTTAATCATTCACATCTCGTTAAGTTGCAATGAAAAAGTAAAGCAGAAAAACAAACATTTGAAACTAAATCACTGCCATTTAACACACCGTGTGTCGAGGATGTTCCCCTCCACTTTTCAACAGGAATTGTTTTACACAACTCTTGATTAAAAAGCGAAATAGTGGAGATAAAACATGCGGATGAAACACGGTGCAATCACCGGATGCCGACTAACTTTAATCTCCCTCTAAATCTCTGGAGGGATACGGTGTGTGACAGCGTGGTGACTGCCAGCTGTTACTGCCACGAATGTGACTGTCGTTTAAAAGAAAGGGGGGGAAAATGGAAACACGACATGAAGAATCGTCCCACGGAGAGACGTAGGCAACAGCCCGTCATCGAACGTTGGTCGCATCTGTGCCGGCGTGTGAGCAGCCTGGAAGCGTCGTGGAAGAAGGGCCATAGAGGAAGTATGACGAGGGCGCCAATGAGACAAGGCTGCTGAAACCATAAATACGCAGCTGTCATGAACTTACTTCACCCCAATTAAAAAAAAAAAAAATAGCAGAGTCGCCGTTTTTCACCAGTATATTCAAGCATGTAAATGTATTGATTTATGTGGCAGGACTGAGGTCGATCAGAGGCGAGGGAGGTTGGTGGCCGTGGTCAGAAGAGTGTTTGGGGACTCTTAGGAATAAATCCAAATAAGAGTCAGGTCTTGTAGCAATTACTGGGTAACACACATTTCTGCAAACAAAAAAAGCTCACACATATACATAAACATGAGCTGGAAGACCATCAATCGATAATCTACAAGCAGTATAATACTGAAACCCTTTGGTGCCTGAGGGTTAGACAATATTGGGGAATATTAATTTAATCACATATATTTTTTGTAATAAATAGATTGTAAGTTAATAAGTTGTGATTTAAGTTTCAATGGTTAGCAGTGATGCTGCATATACAGTATGTCTAGGACTTTTATTGTGATAGGTAAAACTTAAAGGATCCACGCTGCCAATGTGGAGGTAATTAGCGTATTTTCCCAAATGAATAAGTCAATTCAAAGCACTTTGTGACCGTCTGTGTACATTAAATATATTATTTTCATGGATATGTTTCAATCACTACTCTCACTACTCTCGTCCATCTGTCATTTTTCCTTCAGTGCAATGCATGATGGTGTATGATGATCGGTTAGTGACCATTGGTTGTATAATACTTCTCAAGATGAATTGTGAGATAGTTTGAGTCCATTACATAGGCTATCATAACTATAATCACTACTATATAGTGAGAAGTGAGTTATTTCAGACACAGAAATAGTCTTTGGAGTACTTAATATTCGCCCAGTTCCTTTCAGAAACCATGCTGAAGTAAAAAGACATAAAGGATGTAACATACACACATTAAAAGACACTCATACAGGTGGCTGATCCGGTTCTAACACCATCTCATATCACCCTCAGCCCCTGGAGTATTTATCTGTGCTTCTAAAGATGTGATTTTACTCAACGTATCATAAATAATTCATGAGGGAGCCGGGCTGAAAAAAGACACACACAGCGGCGAGGGTCCTGCTGTGGCTGATCACTCCATCGAATACCATTAGCAGCGTTTCACACGTGACCAACGGCATCATGGGTATTTAAAGTGGACTCCCTACCCTCAGCAAATCCTCTCTGCCATCATCAAGTGCTTCGCAGCCGTCTGAACCTCCTGCCGGTGTTAACTTTAAAGATTGGAAAAGGACACCAGCTGCTTGTAATTTAACTTATTTCCGACTGTCATTATTGCTAATGAAAAGTGTTTATTTTACGGCGGCGTTGTTCTACCTCCTAGTACTGCGTTTTCAAAAACCCATTAAAAGCAGCTTACACTGCCTTAGCTACTGAAATGCAATACATCACGCTGATTAGCACTTGTATTGCAATTTCTACTAATTGGGCAGTCCATTGCTGTTTGAATGTGATAGTTTTTGCATTACTGCACGCGCTGTCACTGTTGGTTCCCTCCTTACAGCGGTTGTACCACGCAGTCGGATGGAGATGCGTTCAGGGAGCACTATTTCCACAACGTCATAGCAGGGAAATGAAATAATAACATTAACGATGGCTTCATTACAGTTAAGTGTGTACATTTAAGAAGATGTTGCCAATGAGCCAGAACGTACAACAGATATTTTAGCTTGTTAGAGTACTGAAATAAACAGGTGTTACTCATTTCAGACAGCAGAAACAAAAACAAAGCAACAGAAGACTAAAATGACCATGTAATGCAGCTAGCATGCGTTACAAGTTGTCATCGGTTTGTTTAATCTACACTACCAGCTCCTTCTGAACAGATGTGCTCTACCCAAACAGGTTTAATGTCTGGTTCAGATTACAACATGTCAGCCAGATTCTAGATCAGTGTCGTGGGCCACAACATCTTGTCACCAAGTCCCTACAGGAAGTCTCCAACGTATTCTCATGAATTTTCGTATGGAAACTTACGAAAAGTTATGTACAATTTTTTCGTGTATTATCCAACGAATTTTGAAATGACACCAGTACGCATGCGCAATTTTTTCGTGTTTTATCCTACGAATATCAAAATGACGCCAGTGCGCATGTGCGATTCCCTGCAGTGAAAAATGGCTTCCATTCCTTTCATTCATAATGGAAAATGCAGCATTTTGAAGCTGTTTCGACATTAAAGTATGTTTTGTTGACATTCCTAGCGAAAAATATGCATTTTGTTCTCACATTAATCCTTCAGTGAATGTATACGATCTTTCGTTTGTTGGTTAGGGTTAGGGTAAAAGCTAAGGCTAGGGTTAGCATTGGAGGTGCCTGGTATCGTGCCTGGTATCTTGCGGTCGCCGGCTAAGCCCCTCTACCTCCTGAGCAAAACGCCCCGAAGGTTATGGTCAGGTTTAGGCCTGATGGTCTCTAACTACCAGCATAAAGTGCATCGTTTACGTGACTACGGCTCTGTGTAATATGTAGGAAATCATACGAAATTATCGTGCTTTACTTTTTCGTACTTTTTAGTACTAAAGCTGAGTGAGGGCAGCCTGAAGTCTCACATGCTTTTTTTTTATGTTTCCTTGAAGGAATATCACGAGCTGATTGGTCAGTGACAACATGTACGTCATGTCTGTTGGCCAACATGGAGTCTGATGCAGGCGTAAAGAAGATCATCAAAGATGGCTTCGCTCTATTAAATTGCCCAGGAAGCCATGACAGCGTGACAGTCAGTCACACTGCTTCTTTTCCTACGAGTCAAAATGTCTTTGAAAAGCCAATAATTCAACTGCGATTGTGGTTCATTCTTGACTTTAAAAAAAGTACTTTCACAAAACAATCTCAAGGTCTACTTACTAACTCTTACTGGAGACTTCTAAAGAGATCATTTAGAGTTGGAGTTTGGTACAAGATTAGTTTATTTGTCCCTAGTCATATTTGTCTTCCACAGGGTATTTAGAGCAGAGCAGACGTCTGGTTCGCCCTTGGGTTTTCAAGGTGTTGCAAAATGAAGTGTATTTATTTTTTAGTACTGTATCATCTGTGCCACAATTGCCTTTATTAGGAAAACAGTGGAAAGCTCGGGGGAAAACACTTGAAGTGTACTTTACTTATACTTTCTTTACTTGGGTCAGGACTTCAACTTTAAAGGCAACATGGAAGTGATGTCCTTAAAGTGCTACCGGCTAGCATGAGGGATGAAGACTGTGTGCTGTGGTTGAAAGCCCAAGAAAAAAGGCCGCGCGGACCTTCAGTTGGGATTATTTTGTCAAACTGTAATTGAATTGCTATCGTCTGTAGTATTTATGAGGCTTTAAGTCGCTCCACTGTGACAACAATAAATTCCTAGGTAGTGCTCCAGCAGCACAACGCGATCCCTGCTAATGGAGCGTTAACCAAACAATTATCGGTGCTGACAATGTTGAAAATCATGAGTGTTTCCTTTTAATTGAAAAGGAGCTGTCGGTGGGTAAATATCTGTTTATTTCGCAATTCATCGACTTGCAGCCCACAGGCTGGTGCTTGACATAGCCTTTAACAATAGGAGCCAATCATGAATGATTTCAATTGGGTTGTGTGTTGTTGTGTGTGTGTTTGTGTGTGTGTGTGTGTGTGTGTGTGTGTGTGTGTGCGTGTTTGTGTGTGTGTGCGTAAAGGGATCATCCATTTTTTTTTCTGTCACCATGTTTGCCAAGAAAAATAGAGAATGTCTTGATCAATGCTAATGGTTTGTGTGTGTGTGTGTGTGTGTGTGTGTGTGTGTGTGTGTGTGTGTGTTTTGTAGCAAAAGGGTTTGGAGTCCTTCCTGCTTTTCTGTGTTCAAGGAAATTGCTATTGATGAGCCTCACTGCAGTGAAGGGCCCCATGCAGTTTTAATGGCAGTATACGCCGCATTAGTGCAGACTTTAATGTCGGCCATTTATTTCCATAGAAATCCTGACAAACACAGCTCAGGTTTGGTGCTTTACAGGCTTGGGGAGTAACGCAATCCGTGAACCAGAGATATCAGGATACAAAAGAAAGGGTAACATCTGCATGCGTTCTGTCATGTGGACGGGATAGTAAGCAGAATATAAAAAAGCAGTGTTTCCCATTAATCAGCCAGACTGTGGCGGGCTGACAAAGTGTCTTTTTATCCCACCACAGTTCCATAATGAACCGAAAATAATTTCACACCGCTCAATGGGTGGGCTGTCTGGCTCTGTAACTGGGGCGTAATGTTCTCGGTCGGAAACCCACCGACCCCTCACCATGCTTTGTGAGTGAGACTCTTTTTCTGCCCTGTCATTACCTTTCATTTCTATTATACCAATATGTGTGGTTGAATTGCAAACTAGACCACAGTGTAAAAATACTAAAGGTCGTGCATTCAAAATGTCACTTCTTTTAACATAACCAAAAGTAAAAGTATACTCATTAAACAAAATAAGATAATATATTTACAAAAACTTATATAATTGAATAATAACTATTGATGCATTCAAGTTTTCATCACTTTTATGGTGCAGCTGGTAAAGTTTGCAATATACAGTATAATTAAGTAGTACATAATGTATACTTTATATACTACTTAATTTATCATAGATTATTCATTGATTTTTGTTATTATTAACAATCTGAAACTACAAAGGAGCCAAACTCAAAACGTCAAATAAATCTACTGAAATAAAGTGCAATATTTCCCTCTGAGATGTAGTGGAGTGGAAATACAATGTTACCACAAATGGAAATACTTAAAGTATAGTATAAGTACCTCAAATTGGTACCTAAGTACATACATATCATCACTGCTAGAAAAAAAAGAGCACAAAATATATTTGCAAGAATGTTAAGCTCTCAAAGTGCACCAGATTAATGCGCTTATATTTTAAAAAAGTACAAATTTACACATTTAGAATAAAAAAAAATGAAATAATCCATCATGATGGAATTAATGTAATTGTAGTTAGAGCAAAATATTCATCAGCTCTTCAGAAAAATCCAGGCGATGTAACTGTGCAACCTTGAGTCCTCATTAGAACTATACACATGTAGAGGTTAGGAGTCTGTGAACGTGTGCCTGCAGGCATGTTTGATGCCTGTGTGTTACTGAAAACTCAAAAACAGGGAAAGGGAAAATATCCGGTGTTTGCATTCTAAATACAGAATCATAAGTTGTATTTCCTCTCATTGGTATATATTTGTACAAGGTTAAAAGTCAAAACGCTACAAGAGATGTCAGTAAATATTATAAGCCCTCTGGATATTTCCCAAGTGAAAAGAAATGCTCTATTTCCCATCGTATTTACATTTCAACCTCCTCACCAGATGACCACGGATGAAGTAACACCCACGCTTGACCTCTGAATATTTTTATTTTCCCTTTCCTGTTTTTTTCCTTCCATTCATTTTCCCGAAAGAGCCTAAAGGCAGCCAATTTCCATTTGTTTCCATGTGATTATATGTTATCACCAGCATGAATGTATGTATTGAAATGCAATGTTCACTTTCTCTAGATGAACCTTGTGACCTCCCCAAACTTTCCCTGGGTGGTCATACGGCTCGAAAACTCCATCAATATTCAGTGGTATGAATATATTTTCTTTATCCTGAGTAATTTATGATGAATTAATGATGCCTAAACATTGAAACAGACAAAAGAGGAGCACATGAATGTGTTTATGCATTTGCTTTTGCTAGAATAAAATGGAGAAAGACGACAAAAAGAAATAGAGAACCCTCTATTTTAAAGAAAGAAAGAGAAGCTGTCCTGTAAGTCGGACCCCTGCAGGGGGGCTCCTTGTGAAGCTGTGATGTCACTGTGTCAGGTGTTTGACTGGGAAAAGAGAACGTGAATAATGTAAAGAGTGATTGGCTGTTTGCTTCACTGATTGATTGATTGTGTACAGTGTTGATGGACATTGTTATTGAGCTGCGGTCCGGGGGAGACAATGAGAGAGTGCTTTATGATGTCAGTAGCTTCCATCCAATCAGAGTCATGAGCTTGTGACAACGGAGGTAGAGGGGGAAGACAGAGAGACAGACAGGTAGAGGTCATCGGTTACACTGCATCAGCTATTCCTCTGTAATCTTAGATGTGGGGTGGAGGAGGGGCAGGATTTCATTTTGGCCAAAAAACACATGTGAAAGAGAGGGATGGAGGCTCTCTTCAGGCTGTAACAGATATCTTGGGTTGGGCTATCGTTTCAATTTTTATATCGTCCAATCGTGGCTACATGAGATCCGCTAGCCACTAGCTGCTGCCTCAACATCTGACAGATCTTTGAAATATTAGAAATTATGATTTTTGCAAGTATTATAGTTTAAAGACTAACTAAATACCCAAACCCCCGTTTTCAGCTGATAAACAATGTATTTGTGTATTTAGTAGTGTCGTTGATGGATTTAGGTCTACATCTTGACATTTTAGTGCCAATTCTACATATTGTGTTAAACATAACATAGCAGCTGCCCTCTACTTCTATCTTAATTTCATTAGCAGGTTTCTACAGAACGGAAATGTGAGGTGTCCATGGAAAGGAGAGGGCAAACTGGTTTGTGAATGAAGTATTTCACATTGGTGCTGATTAACGGGGCTCAGCAGGCGGACGTGCAACTAGAAAATCTCTAAAAGCAATACACAATTTGAAGATTATGATCAAAAATCACCATCAGTGTAGGAAAAAATCTGATTGTGGATCATCACTTGAATTGTTGATATACGAAATTGATGAAAAATCGCCACAAGCCTTGCAGTCACATGACCAACAAAGGTTCCACACGCACGCATCACATCCTTTGTGCAAAGCTTATGGTTTGGAGAGATTAACTGACCATCAACAGCTGTCTTTACATTAGCCCCTGGGACTGATGCAGCTCTCCAGATGTCCCATCCTCACAGTTTAGCCTTGAAGAACCGGTGATGCGTGGATGTAGGCTAACCGGCAGCTCATGTTAGCAAACCAGCTAAGAAGGCACGACATGTAAGCATCACCAGGAAGTGCATTCTCATCTCTTGGTGGAGGCGAACCTCCAACCTCCACACCCGAACCAGAAAAATGTGTACCTAGTCCTTAAAGTCAGGGTAATGGACCATCCACAGACCTTGATCTGCCTTACTCTCAGTAAAAAACAACATTTACTCGAGATAAATCAATAAATAACTACATTGTTAGCGTGACACATGTATGCAAGATCAAACCTCATTAAATCAAACATATTAGTGATGGAAGTAAGACTGAGACTAGCAAGTAAAAGTAAGGGAACTGCAGAGCACACCCATATACACGCAAATATAGATCCAGTCAGATTGGTTATCAAGATGATCACTGATTGATTGTTTGCATGTTTTGACCACCCCGACGACAAGCAATCCTATTTATGCAGATACAGATAAATCTGCTGGAAGCGATGTGAGGCATTATGGTCCGCATCAGGCAGATGGGATGTGAGATATAGTGTGTGACTGTAATCCACTGTGCTATCATTTTAAATCATAGCAGCAAGATTACATCCCGCGTACTGTACGTACACGTCAGATAAAGACTTTCATTTACACGACGACGAGAACAGAATGTACCCGAGCGATCACTTCTTCCAACGTGAGCTCCTCAGCACCACAATACACAGCGTGCACGTGTTGAGTGTGCAACTTTTCATGTGCACACTGAGGGTGAACTACTCAGACAGAGCGTAGTTATTCTGCCACCAGAATAACTACGCTCTGTTGAACCCTCTGTTGCTAGTGGCAACCCACTACTGGCACAGCTCTACAGCAGTTTAACTGACATTGTTGCATGCAGCCTCCGCGACCGAGCAAATATTAACACAGGACCTGTTTTATCTACTCCCCAAACGCCCTTGTTAGGGCATTAAAGGTACTTCCTCTTTTTATTAACAGCCGCGACAGCGTGGGGCTGAAATTGTTTTAACCTTGTGTGTGTGTGTGTGTGTGTTTGTGTGTGTGTGTGTGTGTGTGTGTGTGTGTGCGTGTGTGTGATCTCGTAGAAAAAAATCAGTACAAACAGGAAGGCAGTCAAGGCACTCCAAAATCTTAGAACGAGGATTATTTTTGCCTGGTCTTTATAGTTGCAGCATTTCAGCAAATTTGATGGTATGTGAAAAATAAAAACCCTTGTCAAAAGGTCTAAATGTACTGTAATTTGGTCATGTGACTGCTGTTTTTAGCTAGTGACTTTTAGGATCCAACTTCATAGAAGTGTGAGAGGATTTAAATAGTGATCGTCTGACGACATACCTCTCCTCCAGGCCAGCGCTATAGATAACAATATGCTCTTAGTCAACTGGCTTTGTTATGTAAAGGTTAAAGAAGGCTTTACGAAGCGCTGTCTCCTCTGAGTGTGGTGGCGGAGGAGTTATCTATCCGGTTCATTGATATCATGATGCTTGGTTTAGCACCTGGGATGTAACCGACTAAATAAAGCCCAGATCGGCAGCAATTTTATGAGCTACAATCCAATATTTTCTACACTTATTGAATCTAAAACGGTTCAGCTTTCAACATTTGCAAGTCATTCAAATTACAGATAACCAAAACTCAAAGGTCTGTACTTTCCTTTTGGTGTCTGAGAAGAACGGAGCACTCATTTATACGTAAAACATTTGTTTTAAGTGTATGAGCCTGACTCAGAATTGACTCAGAATTATTACGTTGATGATTTTAAATGATGACATTTTAGATTCTTGGACCCAACCGCCAACGTGGAAGAGAGCCTAGACCTAGTATTGAGTATCTATCCGTGTATTTATCTGATCAGTAATGACACATTTTGAGGAAATGCGTTGAAAACAACAAAAACATGAATAAACTCTCCTTTATTTTATCTGAATATAGACAGAAATAGTCCACGATGAGCCTCTGTCGTCCACACATCATGTATAATCTAAAGTGGCCCTTTTGCAGCGTCGACTTGAGTCTGATGAAGAGCAGTTGTGCTCAAGACGTCACCTTGGTGCAATGAATAAGTCAACGTCGGAGCCCCGCAGCATTTATTTGTTTATTTCACTTCCGACTGGGGACATTTCCTGTCAGCTGTCCACTTGTTTATAAGGGATAGCGTACTTTGAATAACCAACCACAAATGGATGTCCCGCTTGAATATGAATTTTCTAAAAGCTACATATTGAAATGCTGCGTTGGGGACATTGCACGCCTGATTGGTTGCCACCGTGCAGAGCAGCTTCACAGTCGGGAAACCAGTGAGGCGTAAATGCCAAAGGATGTTGTTGTTAGCTCTTGATAGCACCGGTGGCACCTATAACTCTGGCACCCAGGGGAGCTTCAAAACACCCCGAAAATGGATTAGAATACTATCTCTGCTGACAACTGCCATCTATATTTCAGACTGGGGTTTAACGACTGTATTAAAAGCCCTATTAATCTTTGGTAATGATACTGTATGGTTATTACCTCGGTGCACTCTGTGCGGATGGCGGTTTTGTGTTAGAGGAGATAGATCAAACAAATCATCTTTATTGTCAGCTGCCACGCTGAAGTGGGGCATTTGTTAACATTTGGAAATGACCCTTAATTAATGGAGACAGTGTTGTGGGTTAACTGACAGCTACTTGACCAGATACAGTATTTCCTTACTTTTTCTGGACAAACAGCCCGGAGACAGAAAGTCAATCTTTGTCTTTATTTCTCCAAACTACTGTCCTGTCCAGTTGAAACCCTGAGATGGATCTCCACCCTTCGTTCCACTTTTCTTCCCCCCTGAGGCCGATCCACGCTGCCTGCCGTCAAAAAAAGGGTGGGATTCCCTTCGCAAGGTATCTGCACTGGAGTCAAATAAAGGGCATCTCGTTATTGGGGTTTAATATTCAAAGATACTGCCGCAGAGGGTCGACTCTACTACCCGCACTATGAACATTTATATTGAAACGAACCAGCTTGCACTCGCAGAGAAGAAAACAGAGGCGAGATGAAACGAGAGGAAGTGAGGGAAAAGACAGAGGGCAAGAGTTTAAGGAGAGAGGCTGTTAAATCTGACAAGGGATGCACAATTGAAGGACGAAGACCAGAGGAACGTCTCAGGCTTTCATGTGTTCTGCAATTGAGCTTGAAAATCGCCCTATATTCTACGTCATGGCTAGCTTTTATCCCCCTCCACGTTTCTCATCTACCGCCTTTATTTATCTCCCTCCCTCCCTCTCTGCCTCCCTTTGTTGTTTCCTTGTGCACATGAAGGCAACAGGCCCAGGTTATGTATATTATATGAATATTAAACTCATGCCTCTTATTTTGTTTACGCCAGGCCTTTCGAAGGCATGTCCACTCGTCCTTCACCTTGTACCCTCACCCCGGCTGATCATCTGTATATTAACATTGCATCTGAATGATCCTCGACCTCCAGGCTAACCGAGCACACTCCTCCCTTTACCTCTATTCGGATCCCTTCCCTGTGGCGGCATGTGTTATTGGGTAATATTAAACCTTTGACTTTCTTTAGGAGCAGATGACTTTATGTTTGGCGGCGTGATTATGTCTGCAAGACGGTGCTTTGCATGCCCACTTGGCAGAGTCAGAGAGTCATTTTGGTGCGGCGGCAGAGGCCCCAGGTGTGAGGAAGATATTGGAAAAGGCTCTTCTTATTGAGCCAGTTTGAATTAGACACAGTTTAGGGGACTGCATTTTGTCAGGACCGTTCCATCAGCACCATTTTTCAGGGGGGGAGGGAGCTGTAATTTCCTTTGTGTCCAAGATAAAGTACTTCCTTTGTATGAAAACATATCAGTAGCAACAGGGTGCTTTTTTGAAATAGAATTTCACGACATGTAGATTTTTCTCACGGCTCGTATTGATTATGCACGTTACAGTTAATAGCAGCATGACACAGCATGAATGAGGCGGTCTGAGGAGTGTGTGTATGTGTGTGTATGCATGTTGTGTACCAAAAAAAGCCGGTTGGTAAATTGCAACTGCTACATTCTGGGGTTGAGGAGATTCCCATCTCACTCTCCCACAACCTATTTCCATGGAAATTAAAGCATAACGCCAAACATCATGGCTTGGCTTTTCCAATTCACACACACACACACACATAAAAAACACTGGAGCATGGGGAAGTTTACAGAGCAGAACTCAGGGAATAAAATCAAGGGATAGATCTTGGATTTATAAATGTTGGGGGGAAGATTAGAGGATGAGAGAATGGCAGCCTTTCTGGCTCACTGATCAGATATCTCTCCGGGTTGTACAACAGCACAATGATGGGCTTAATTCATGTGAAACACAGCAGGGCAGAAGAAGTTCATCTGAATTTGATCAGGTATGATAAGGGTTTTTAATATTCTCTAAATATGCTGCGATCAAATGAACTGGTGAATAAGCCAGCGGCGTGAATAAACAGAATTACCCGTTTTTAATAGGAGACAGCCTCCTATTAATGGTGTTTATCGGCCATTTCTATGTGCTGAATTCAATATTCAGAGCCTCTCTGTTGCGTCCACACACCTCTCAAAATGGCGAAAGCTGATCCGGCGGCTTGCAGCTAACACGTAGAGTGTATAGAAGAAGTGGACTTCTAGTGTCACCCACTGTTTGTTTTGTAGTCTGCGGTATTGAAGCCTCAAGTTTGGCATTTTGAAGGTCGTCATCTTGGATTTTTTGAAGGAAGTGACCATATTTGGACTGTGGAGAAGCGGGGGGATCTGACGAACACAAGCAGTCGGGAGCGTTGTCATCTGTAACTTACGTATGAGAGCTGAGTGGCAATTAACAACACACACAGAGGGAGGCTGACTTCATTGTCTGCTCCATTATACACTTCCATTGTTAAGTGTTGTTTGCTGTTATATTAATGCTCTGACTGCCATATAGAGAACCTTTACACGACCACATTCTCTTGGAAACACACCATTATGTGGCTCTGCTGTGTAAGTCAGCACTTACATCCCATTTACAAGCTCATATGTCCACCCACACCTTACAGGACATTACAACACGTGGCCTCAGGGCATGCAGTATAAGCCACAGTGACATTTTCACTGCACAATTTAAGCCTTTTTTTCAAAACAATCAGCAAAGAAAGCCATTGTGCGTTTCCAGCTGGTGGAACGTTATTCACTATGCAATGAGAAAATAAAGGGTATAAAAGGATTACCAAATTAAAAGAGCATGTGTGGCACGTAATGGCATGTCATAGCTGCCTCTCCGCTAAGATGACATTTATGTCGGCGTAATGAATTTGTTTGTCTGCAAAACAAACAACGGGATGATTTCGTCTGCTGTCCTTTTTTGAAAACGTTCATTTGGAGATTTCTGGCGGAGTGGAGGCGACGGCGGGCGGCGACATGGCAACGCTGCATGAAAAGGAAAACAGGGAGCGTACAGCTTGAATTAGGGTTTAAGGTGCGCCCCAACGCTGCATTTAAAAGCTGATTTAAAAACCCTGTTATAACCTGCTGCCTTCCAAAACTGTGTTAATCACTTCCATGTGGCTTTTTATTTTCATTTCTAGCAGTAGTGCCTCAGAATTTGTTTAAACGTCTGTGAAGCCTCTTGTATTAATTGCGCTTTAAAAAATGAACAAATAGATGAATAAATAAATGACCTTACCTGATGTGCCTTTATACCAACTCACAAAACCCAACAGGAACAAACACAAACGATACTTTAAAATCCCCCATCATGCATTTCCATCAGCCTTAATTGCATCTTCTCCTCATCGCCACTCAAGTTGAACTACAACTACATGTGAATGGAGGTTAACTACACCTTTTACATACTTCCACTTCTCAAGTATAGAGATAGAACTTTACAGAAGGCTGTGGCCTCGAGCATCTGGTCAGGAACTAGAAACCCAAGTCTGTTCAGTGACGCACAGGAAAACGTAGAGTCGGGCCACACACACACACACACACACACACACACACACACAAGTGTGCAGCAGTAGTGAGCTCAGGGGACATAGCGGTGTGGTGTAACTAAACACAATGATTAGCCCGCCCACACAGCCTCTGGTTCCTCTCCCATTATTGGCTTGTAGATGAAATCAAGGTCGATTGATTACTCGGCCCAAGACTCGGCTCCCGCTCAGCTGGAAGTCATAGTGTTGACTGTGTGTGTGTGTGTGTGTGTGTGTATTACGCGTAGCAACCGACCTCGCTTCGAGCAACTCGAGTGTATGCATTGTGATGGTATCTTTTCCGTCTAGTGTTCGAGGGCTCACATGCTCGATAAGCCCATTTACGCGTGTTTACAATTCTGTTTATGTGTCTATCCGGGAAGCCCACTCCCCTCTGAGCCTGTATCCCTGAGTGAGAGCTTCCTAGAGGTCTGAGCGGAAGGTATGAAGTACGCCACACACACACACACACACACACACACACACACACACACACACACAGACACACACACACACACATACACAGACACACACAGACACAACACACACACACACACACACACACACACACTAATCTGCCACACTTCCTCAGGGCGTAGGATGAAAAGAATTTTTAAACACAGAGCTGTCTGAAGGACCCTCATCCATATTTCATCCTGCAGAGCTCATCCTCCTATCATAAAGTAGATTAATTGGACATTTACTCAGGCATCAATTGATTTTGAAAATACATCAGTATTACTCTCTCTCTCTCTCTCTCTTTCTATCTCTCTCTCTCACCTCCACGCTCGCTGAAGTTTTCTATTGCTCTTATGTTTCTCTCATCCCATTTGCTCTCGCCGGGGTGGAGTGAAGCAATGGCCTGGAGTGGCCATTACGGCTGTGTCAAACCTGGGTGATCTTGCCAGTCAAACAAAGCTGTGTGTGTGTGGGTGTGTGTGTGTGTGTGTGTGTGTGTGTGTGTGTGTGTGTTATCAAATTACTCCGTACAGCATTCTTAGCAGCTTGTCGTGACCCTACGTTATCCTTAGCAGGGATGTGTTTCTCAGTGAATTGCCAAACCGATCACATCCGTGGAGCCATAATAGCAACAGAGCATGAGTAGAACAGACTTTTTAACGATTGAATTCAAAGATTTACATTTGCTTATTATAGGTTGTATTCATGTTATTGTGTATTTTTCCAACCGACTGTTGAAGGTCTAGTTTATTCCTCTGTGCCATGCTATACTTCAAGTTTCTAAGCACAAAACAAAGCTTTTTTATGATTTATTGCAGCTGTTGAATATCTGTTTTTTTATGTCAATACATATTTGTAACTTCTAGGGACTTGTGTTGTTGTCAGGAACATGCAAGTAGGTATCGTTTCCTTTGGGACGAGGTTGAAGTGAAACCGGCGGGCACACAGCTTTTCCCTTCCATCCGAGTGTGTTTCACCCAGGAGAGGGTGTCAGCGCCGCTTTAACTCGCCCTCCCCGGTCTGAATGTGTCAGACGCAGCGAGCAGGAGTGGAGCTGAGTCTCTCTCCAGCTTCTGCTCGAGGATATGAGTGTGACTGATTCCCAGCGTGATGCTGCGTGGGTGTCGAGTGGAGATACTTTACATGTATGCGTCAAGTGTCTCTGATTATCTGTGTTTTAGCTGCAGCACGTTAATGATTTCAGACTGTTCCTCTCAGCCGCTCGCCGTCAGGAGAAGCAAACAAGTGTATTGCATACGAGTGTGTGCGAGTGTGCAAGTGCGTCAGTCTGGAGGTGTTTCTGTCTGCTGTCTCGGCCAATAGTCTGAAGAAACCGGAGCGCAGGATCTCAGCTGACAAGCCAGTGGCTCGAATGTAACTTTGGAATTGCTCATCTGTGCCTATCGCACCTGCTTTCACTTAAAGCTTTAGTTGCCACACTCCAGGATTAATTACATCAAGCCAAATGACTTTCGTTGATGAATTTGGAGGACTGACAAAATACAGAAATAAGACAAAAATAATCAAAGGTACTGACAGGAAACAGCTTAATAGGAGAACAGACACAGAGAGCTTTTCGAAAAACACATCTGATCTTCAGTCAAGTTTCTTGTACGAAACGTCCCTTTGCTCAAAGCTGAGTGTCTGCATTTCAGTCGTGAATTACATCCGTCGCCTGCCTCCGGCGCGTTAACGTCGGCAGTAAGACGAACAGACGCTCGGACAAAACGACACTTAACTCTGCAGGAGAAGAATCGCTCAAGGATGCAGAAACTTTATCTGCGGGGTGGACAAAGGTGATGTTGTAGAGGTGCTCAATCATTTATCCCGCATCCATCCTGCATTAGCACTGCAGACATACCGTCCTTGGTATTATACAGCAGACGGCAACAAGTACATACTGTCAAAGTGAGATCTGATGTCCTTCATGCAAACTTGTTAGAAGACAAAGACGGCAAAGTTTCCCCGAACAGTTCGAGAGGAATTAAATATGCGATGCTCTGATGGATCTGATGGAGATAATAAATTACGGTGTGAACTAGGTGGTGTGTGCTCTGGTTTTAATTGTGTTTGTTACAATAATAAGACTAATAGGGAGCATTTATCTCAACCTCTTCTGGAATATGAATAGACAGCATTGAAATAAACCAAAGAAGGTTGATTAATTTCATATAATTTGGGAGAACAAATATAATTGATGATTGCTGCACATGGGCAATTTCAGGGAAATTATTTAGTTTGAATGAAGGCTCCAATATGCGTTTTTTTTTATTATTGAAATCACAGCTGACCTTAGATGAACGGAGAATCAAAGACTCCAAAATGGCAGATTCATTGTAGTCATTGTAGCTTATCTAACAAAGATAGCGTATTATGTAAGTGTGCAAAGTGTGAAAGGCTATTCATCACCAAAGACCATGAATGCTATCTAAGCTCACGAGTGTGCTACCTGACAAGCTAGCTAGCTTAGATAGATTCTCTTCAATACTCAAAATCAAAAATCAAATGAATTATAATATTGGAAACAAAATGCCAGGTGATGGAAAGGTATCAAGGTTAGTTAGTTAGTTAGTTAGTTAGTTAGTTAGTTAGTTAGTTAGTTAGTTAGTTAGTTAGTTTAATGTCTCTTAGGAACTTTTCTTTTCACAGTTTCATGTGAAATACTGAGATCTACTGCGACTGACAAGCTAGCTAGCTTAGATAGCTTCTCTTCAATACTCTTAGTTAGTTCATAGTTATTTAGTTAGTAAGTTAGTTGGTTAGTTTGTTAGTTTTTTTTGTTTCTTTCTTTCTTTTCACAGTTTCAGGTGAAATACTGAGATCTACTGCGACTAACTAGCACTAGCATGTTCCCGGGCTTGCGGTTGTGTTAGCTTGCTAGCTACAAGTCCTGCGAGTCGTCCCTAGATCAACAATCTATGTGACGACACATGGATTCATTTTTCTGTGCTTCATTTTTGTGTGCTTGAAACGTTGCATTCCAGAGATCAGCTGTTGACTCAACCGTGTAGTAGCTGACTGAGCTCTAATTTTGCTTCTCTGTCCGATCCACGTAACTCAAACAAAGAGCCTCTATCTGACATTCAATGACATCATGTTTCCAGAGCTCTGGTTCATGCGTCTTTTCATTTTTTAGATCCTATAGACCGCACCACTAAATGTATAATGAACCCATCACTACAGTATTTATACAGACAGCTTTTGTGTCATACAACAGCAATCTCAGCTATCAGGCTTTTTTCCATTCCCCTTTTCTCTTGCACTCCCCTCATGCACAAACACACATGCAACACTTAGTCCTATCATTTTAGCTTCTACTTGCCTCACTAATAATTCATTTGTGAGTCTTTTTTACCCATCAAACTGTCATGTTTGTTTTGTTTTGGTTTTTTTGTCTCTTGAACGTTGCAATCTTCCAGTTAATTCTCTGTCTTCACTAAAACTGTCACACGCATTGATAGAATACTGTAAATAAGAGACGAAAAGCGGGGAAAAAGATGAAGAAGATATGAAAGGAAATACAATTAAATGATTCATCGTTTCCTTAGAAGTAGCAAACATCTTTAAATCATTTTGTTTGTGTGTGTGGTCTGTCTGATTTGGTATTTTATTTTGCGGCAATTGTAGTGTAAATAGGGCTTATGGTATTATCATTTAAATGCTTCATGTAAATTACTTTAGAGTTAGGATTAATCTTCCCAGCAGGGATTTAAATACAACAATGTGTGCATTATTAATCAGACCAAAGACTCTCAGACCTTAGAGTTTCTATTCACTGTGCTTGTGGGAAATTTGTCCTGAAATTTGATCAGGAAGGAGGAAATATTGTGTTTTTTTTTTTTTTTAGATGGAAATAGAATAGATGGTTGTTGATTGCGTCCTTTTTTGTGTCCCTTCGATGTCACGTACAGTTCGCTGTGATGGAGGCTTCTCGCTGAAATGCGTCAGCGGGTTTGTTGGTCCATTAGTCAGAAATCCAAAAATAATCAAGGTGACTTTTAGATTACCGCCTCTGCCTTTAATAATAATATCTTCTGAAGGGAGAAACAAATCGAAGTTTCTTTTTTCATATTTGATGCAGAGTATCCATCCAAGCACACCTGTTATCTCTCATGTGTTATCTCTTATTTTCACACAGTGTTGTCTCCAGCCCTCGACTGCATGATGCCGTACTGTATGGTGCACTTTATTTTAAATGCACTTGAAGGTCACATTGATCTAAGTAGGAGTTCTCAAAGTTAGAAACTGTGTACTTAACATGACTTGAATCAGGTAAGTGCTGAGAGTTGCCTAAGCATAACTTCCTGTGAAGTTTATTTTGAAAAGCTGACACTAAAAGTGAAGCTCCAGGGGAACATAGCTGCATTATAAGCAAACATAACTCCACCCAACTTTAACCAGAGAACAAAAGTAGAATGTATTTATCTGCTTCGTGGGTCGGGGTTCGGCTTGGCCGGCTTGAATGGGAGCAGCAGCAGCAGCCAAACCCTGAGATGAGTCCTCCGGATTCAATGAACTCAGACAGGTGATGATAAATACTCCGTACATGAGCCTCTCAAGACGGTGGGAGAGATTTGGGTGATATAAAACAGAGAGAGAGAGAAAGTGATGTGAGAGGGAAATGTATAGTTAGAAAGAAAGAGTTAGTAAGTTAGAAAGAAGTGGGAAAGAGAGAAAAGATAGCGTGAGAGATAAACAGCGTTGAGAGCCAGAGCCAACGTTCTTCAGCGCTCATCGTTTCCACGTCGACAGCTTTTCCATTCGCACCGCCGATATATATATACCGTGCAAGCACCTTTCACTCAACACTTCGGCTATGCGTCTTGTGCCGTGATGCCACTTATGAATTATGTAGATTCACTCAACATTTGGCTTCAGAACGAGGGATTTCATGCAGCCTGGGTGGATCCCATTCACTTTGATATTGTATTCCTGCCGTACAGTAAAGCTTTGAGTCCGTGCGAAGAATGCGTCGGCATTCCAAACGGAAAGATGACAAGCGCCGATGAGAGTCGCTCCACTTGTAAAGACGGTATTGTCTTTTTTTAAACATGCACATGCGATAACGTGAAAGCAAGTGCTTTTGAATGAGGAGAGCCAACTTTAAACAAAAGTGTCGAGGCGGATGAAGGCGAAGAGAAGAGAGGAGCGGCGAAGTCACGAAAGAAAATGAGAGAACCGGCTGAAGGGTGTTTGGAGGGTAGAGTCGGTAGAGAGGGAGGCAGGGAGAGGCAAGTGTAGAATAAGATGTGATATTGTTAATGCTACAGTAAATTAATATTCGTGTGAGGTCATCCATCAGGAGGAGAGCAGGCGAGCCGTGAGAAACATGATAATGGAACCTGTCAGCGGGAGGGAAAGAGGGAGGAAGGGAGGGAGGAAGGAGGAAAGGATGTATAGGTAGAGAAAACAAGAGAGTGACGTGGCCCGAGAGCAGAGGGCTGAGAGAAGGAGGGAGGAGAGGAGAGGGAGAACAAAAGAAAGGTGTGCGAAGATTAAAGGAGAAAGATGGAAGGAAAAAAGAAAAAGAGATATAACAGAGACAGGAAAGGCAGGATGTAGGAGGAGGAGGTACATAGCAGAAGGGTGCCTGAGGTGGAGCGGAGTATAGAAATAAAGAGACAGAGAGATGAAGGTGTGTGTGTGTGTGTGTGTGTGTGTGTGTGTGTGTGTGTGTGATGAGGGAGGTAGCCATGCAGAATTAATCTACAAATTACAATGAATAATTAAGGCCTGGGAATCCCATGGGGGTTAAGATGGAATAGTGAGGGAAAAAATGTAGGGAGGAGGGAAAGTGGGGGGAGGTAAGGGAGGGTTAGGTGAGGAAGGAAAGAGGGAGGTAGGGAGCACCCTGATGGGGAAATGTCCTCAGGCAGCTCCTGGTTCATCAGGGATCGGAGGGAGATGAACGGGAGTCAAAAGAAAGGTGGAAAGAGAAAGTTGGAGAGGAAACAGTCGGTGTTTTGAGAAGATGTGAGGGACTTTAGACACAATGAAGAAGAAGATATAGGGACATGTGGAGAAAGGACTCAGTGGTGGTGTTGTGGGTCTCTGTAGAAATACCGTCACACACTTCCAGTGGGTGATACGTGAGGATTTAGAGGGATTGCTTTTCATACCAGTCCAACAGGAAACTGTTGCATATTATACCTTTTCAGACTCTCAGATTGCCGCCTGCGTTTGTTGTTTGAAGGAGCGTTCCTCCCCATGCCCCGCTCTGCATTTCCCCAGAAAGGCATTTCACGATTGTTTTCAGTTCATTAGGTATTTTAATGGCTTATTTTGCATCCGATTTGAATTTCTACAGTTAAGACGGCATACTAATGCGCCGCGTTTACTTTCTCGACTTCATCTCTCGGCGAGCCTCGAGCCAAACGTTTTCTTCATCTGCATTATTTCACTCAGCCTTAATTAACATAGAAGTCATCAAGCGGCGTGCGTTTAGTGACGGCTTCATATTCAAAAACTCGCATTCAATATGCACCGATAAACAGATATCTGCATATGAATGCAGTGTCTGTAGGCAACGGGACGCGGTTTTGGTATCGGACGTGTTCTGGTTTATGTCTTTAGAAAGTAGTACAACGTGACTTGCCGTCAGCTATCATCTGATTTAGGTTCAGTTTAGCTTGTAAACTGGCTAATTGTCTAATAATCCAATCAAAGATCTCCTCATCTCCATTTGTTGACTGTACTTATATTGACATCTGATGTTTTCGCATAAATATTGGGCAACTACCTGTACGTACATGGTTGGTTTTGCTCAGGAAATTAAATATACAGCTTTGTCCTATGTTGTAGGAGCCTTTAAGGCTCTTTAATGGAAATGCTGCTGAACCGAAATCATGGACAGATGTGTGTTTTCATTATGTGCTGTAAATCAATTAGGCGTGAAATAGTAAATCACGGCATGTGCATTAAAGTCTTTTACTCTCATGCGCTGGCTTCGATGATAAACAAAAACTAATGATGGATGTTAAAATGTGATCATTTACAATGTGAATACCGAGAGGAAGCAGGAGGATGGAGGACAAAGGGATTCCCGTTCGCACCACCCGTGTCAGTATGTGCTCTGATGGTATATGAGGCTGATAGCCCTTCTGTTGTATATGACACTAGAATAGACAATGGCACCTTCAGAAACCTCAGTAACAAATGGACTGCTAGTACTCACTGTTCTGTTTCCACCCACCCTCATTCCTAATTGTATTACTTTCATCACAGCATTATAAATACGACATTTTAATCATACAAGAGCAATAAGGAGGTCTAAATGAGCTGCAGCAGTAGGAATCACAGGACAGGAGGCGTGACAAACAACTAGAAGAAGGAGTATGAGTAGAAAAAGGAATATTAGATGATACCATCTATGTTCTAGCGCAGGGGTTCCCAAACGTTTCAGCCCGCGACCCCCAAAATAACAGTACCAGAGACTGGAGACCCCCAATATCACTGGAGGAGACTGAAACACGCCACTAATAGGCGTATCCAAACACGGGCATAACAACAATACAAAAGAACAGAACCTTGACAACCATGATATGATTTTACATAAACAGTTTACTATCAGATAAAAGCAGAATATCTCAGTCAAAGTCATCTCCGTGGAACTTAGGAGTGAACATCGTTGCTGTCATGTGCAAACTTCATTTTGACACAATACTTTCATTTCCATGTTAGCAGCAGAACATCTCAGTCAAAGTCATGAAAATCATTTCGAGACCCCCCAGCGGCATCCCCTACTTTGGGAACCCTTGTTCTAGCGGACTGTCGTTGATTCTGATGCGCATCGATGACTTTCAGCACACTGGACGTCAAAACGTACAGCTGAAGGACGAAGTGTCAATGAATCGAAGCGCACACACTCTCAGGGAAAGCCTGACCATGCAAACGTCTGTACACTGTCGGCCCATGCAGAAAGAAACATATGTCGACATTTATAAGTAGGGGGAGAAGGAAACGTGCCTCCAGGAAGAGGAGGGAGTGTCTCTTCATGTGCCAATCTCACTTATGGGTCTGTGTGCCGGGCCTTTGTCAGTCCTTCCAGGAGACTTGTAAAGATAACAATAGGCCAATTACTGCCTAATTACTACAGATAACTGGTTCAATAAAATCTACTGGTCCAATTTCACTTTAATTGTTCCAATTAGATTCAATTAGATCAAGAGGATGGTTGGAATGGATGCTCTGGCACCACCGGGTATATAATGGAGTCCCAACGTCCCACATGTAGTTTCTGTACATGCATGAATGCCCATAAAAACACATGCGCACGGGCATGTATTGTACTTGTGCGCACTCTCACACCACATTATAACACACAGACACAAACATTTATGTGAGTTATAGCTGGTGAGAATGGTTGTTTGTGCATTCATGTGTAGCTTGTGTTCAGCACGGTAATGGTATGCAATGTGAGGCAACTCCAGGGCCCCCAGAGCTCTGCATAATGAAAACAGAGAGAGAGCTTGTACACGAGGCGGTCCGACAGAAGTCAAGCTTCAACCAACCTCATTTTCTCCCCCTGTGGTGTTGCAATAAGTTTGGAGTAAAAGATGGAGGCTGTGTTTCCGAGGTTCCATATTTGGATCAAGATCAAGATGGCCTGGTTTGGCTTCCTGTCTCCAGCGGAGACCAATCCTTTATTTGGGTCCACAACCTTAGTGAATCATGACACACTGAGCTGCACCCGCAAGATACTCAGTAGATAATGAAGGATGCCTCACTGAAATAAAAATAATTTAACAATCATATAAAGAAACTTAATTGGAAACATAAGGAGGACATTTAATTTAGAGGACACTTATGGAATGAAATGCAACAACTTTGTTATGATGAACTCACTTCTTACATTAATTTAGATTTTCTTTGTCAATGGTAGACTGACAAAACTTATTTCAAATAGTTTGTATTGGTTGATTTTATTGTTTCAGTATCACAGCTCATGTTCTCCTAGTTGTGGCTTAAGACAAAACATCCCAGGCAAAAACAATGCACTCATCAATTTAGAAAAGTTGGGCTCATTTGTTTCCATAATATCTCTTGTTTCAGACTAGTGGAAAGAAAACATCCAAAATATGAAGATAGATGTTTTACTACTTTGTCTATATTTTTTGTAGGTTTCTGCTAAATTCACCAAAAGTGAGGCTTAGAAAATTGCAGTTTTAAACATTCAGTTTCAGAAAACTTCTGTCTTTAAATATTCCATAACAACCTGACCTTGTCTTGGATATCGTCACATTAACGTCTGTATTGTGTAAGTTCTTGTTAACCTTTTTAGAGGAACATTACAATCTAACATGGGACGTTCACGGCCCAGGGCAGGAGGATTAAAAGCACCCAGAACATCATTGGTGACAAGAGGTGCCTGCGAAGACCCAAAGGGTATAAGACAAAACCCAACCCAGCTATAGCCTCTAACTTCAGAGCAGCTTCTTTGCAGCAACACAATTTATCCTGAACGTTTCACCACAAAATAGTTGGGTTTTTTTAAGTGTATTTTCTAAGCACGTGGGACTACAAATAGACTTTTGCTTTACAAATTGTACGTTAAATCAAATTGAAAGTAATTTTGTATTCACACAGTTACATAGTGACTATTTTATTAAATAATAATCTGCAAACCGGCACCTTGGCTCGGTGATAAACGGGGTGGCTAATTAAACGGCTCTCTGATAGCTCTCCTCTGCCTTTTTAATTTCCCTTTCCTCGACTACTACTGCCTTTTATACCCCTCACCCCTCCGTCTTCACTGCTCGTCTTCTTTCTGACAGCGATATCCCCTGTCCATCTCACACAATTCATCTGTTTCTCTTCATATCGCTCAAGATTAGGGCTACAACAAACAATCTATTTCATTACCCATTCATCTGCAGACTATTTCCTAGATTAATCGATTAATCGTTTCTATAATTCTATAAAATCCAAGGCGATGTCTGCAAATGTCTGTTTTTTTCCATCGTAAACCCAACAATATTCAGTAATATGATATGAAACAGAAGACAAAACGTCTGAGCAGAGCCCTAGTTGCAGATTGATTGATGGACGGATGTCACGATATGATTGGTTGAAATTGCTTGGCACTAGCTGATGTAAGCACGCGTCATATTTTGTTTCACAGGAAGATAAATATATTGGATTTTGATATAAAAAGAGCAAATTGATTGCCTGACGCTGATGGAATTGAGAGACAAAGAAAACCAAAATGATTTACGAATGTGTGAGCGTCTTCCAGGGAGACGGAGGATGTAAGAACGAAAGAGAAAATCGTTAATAACATGCCGCGTTTGACGTCCGAGGGGTGCGTTTGTTTTGGCTGACATTCACTTTGTGAGCTCATCGAATGCTCTCGCATGTCCAGGAGATTAGGGCACATTTAAAGGTGTGTGTGTGTGTGTGTGTGTGAGAGAGAGAGAGACAGAAGGAAAGATGAAAGGCAAGCTGAGAAAAGGCGACAACAAAAATGGGTTAAAGTGGAATGGGAGCATGTGGGCGGCGAGGATCGAGATGGAGAGAGAAACGGTTCTCTACGGGAGTGAAAACAGGAAAGTGAGACACATAATTACGGAAGTATGAGAGACTCCTTTCCGTCTCGAGTGAACTTCATTTCACCTCTTGTTCGGCTGCCAAATCCGCCCGTCCTCTCCCTCCCGGTCCTTTCATCTCTCCTTCCTGGCCCCTCTTCGTCAGATGCTCTTTCCGTTTGACTTTTTTTTTTGTTTTACCCCCCTTATGTTGCCTTATCCACTGCCTCACCTCCTCTCCCCACCTCAGGTGCAGCCCTTCCTCTCGAGTCTCCTCTTCATCTTGTATCTCTTCTCTCCTCATCCTTCCCTCTTTCTCTCTCTCCTTGAGGCCAATCAATAGCAGTTGACAGAGGCGATGCCTCACAGTTGAGTCTTTGACACCTATCAAAGCTGCCGCCCGGTAACCCGGCTTTCTTCACTCCACACATCTTTCTGCGGCGTTTGTTTTTTGCGATGATGACACTCCACTGACCCACGTTCATTATATAAACATCACACGGCACCAATTTGACCAATTCCATCTCTGTCATGCAGTTTAACAAAAGTTTGGAAATAGTTTTCATACTACTAGTTAATTTATAGAGCAGGCCTCATGGCAATATTAAAAAAGGACCAGAAAAAACAATGAATAAAAGCCCCTCAGTGCTTCCCATTAACTAAACCAATGCAACCAATCAGAATGAGTTTAGAGTTAAAGCAGGTTTTCAGACGCAGCTGTAGAATTGGGCAGGTTTGAATTACTTCTATCAAATTCTTCATTATGCACCTGCCGGTGCAATTCATTAAAGAAAATTACCCCAAGAGGGAAACATGGCGATTCATTAAGTTGACAACTGTAAAAAAAAAAAAAAATCGTAGTTAACTCTTTAACCTCTTGTTGGTAGATTTTTCTTAAGATATGGGTTTGACACTTGAGAGATAATATAATAATAATATAAGCTAGGGTCAGCAGAATATGAGCTTAGCATTCAAACAGGGGGAGGGGGTAAACAGCTAGCCTTGCTCTGTCCAAAGGTTTAAAAAAATCGAATTACCGGTCCTTTAAAACTTGCTTATTAGCACAAAATAATATAATTAGAGATGCAGGTAATTGAATTGTGTTGCCTTACAGAACCAGGCTAGCCATTCACCCTTGTTTCCTGTCATTGTGCTAAGCTACGCTAACCATCTGCAGGCTCTAGCTCTGTCTATTACTCAACGAACCTGAACTTCTGCTCTAAGTGGAATAAGTAGACTTTCCTTTATCGATTAGTTGTTCTTAAAGGAGTCATCACCAGAAAATCGCAATTTCTCTTGTTAAAACATGCATATCTGTGTTTGACCTCAGTTGAAACTTGCCTGAAAGGCTGGAGTTTGAAAGTGGCGCCGTTTTTTCGCTTCTGCTCTTTTTCCGAACAGGAATAGCACACAAGGGTGTGCATTCCTAAAGCACGAGATTTTGATTCTGCGCCTACGGTGACGTCACCGTGGAGGCTACTTACATAAGCCCACCCCTCTTTCACCATTCAGAGACGTCCTGCTGTAAACGTGTCTCTTCAACCGTCTCTGGCTCTTCACTCTCCGGTTCGGGTTCCGACTCTGGTTCGTACATAAATGCCTGAATTCCGTAAGGTTCGTAATTTAGTGTGTGCGCCATGACAGGGGGCTGTTTATGTTTTGGAGTCTGCATGCAGGCAAGCCCCCCCGGCTCTGTCCTTCCTGCGGCGAATCAACGCGCGCCTCATTACATATTATGCAATGCACATCCGGACCAGTCAAAACCTCGCGCGTAATCTCGCGTGATAAAATCGCGGTACGAAAAAGGGTCAGAACAAGCTCAATGTTTGATTAAAATTTTTTTTTTTTTTTCTAATAAGTTTTACGAATTGATCCAAAGCGATCCAAGGGGGGCTGGATACGTATAGAACCAGGTTATGACTCCTTTAATGCTTTTTTGGAGCTTTTGTGTGATTCTCCAAAAAGAAGTTTTACATATTGATTGGTTCACAAAACCATGTCAAGAATGACTTTGGTGGATGTATCAGCAACATTTCGCTGCTAGTATCTTAAAATAGTCTCTCTGATACGACACAAAGTTCATCTCACTTATTCCCAACAAAAACACCATAGAAGTCCTCCCATCCTGCTGTTTATGTTTGGAACTGCATGCGTTTTTTAATATCAAATCACCAGCAGTGGGACTTTATGGCACTATTACAACTTCAGGGTGAGTGCCGTTAAAACAAAAGTAGAAGTTTGAAGTACTTTCTGTGTTGCGTTGACGGAGATGGACACATTGAAAGCCGACCTACCGATCCATCTCAATTATATTTCAGATAAACCATCAGGACAAACGATGTCGTTCACATCCAGAAAAAAAGGTCGTAAAGGTGAGTCAACTGCATGTGCACGAAGCTGCAGCGACGCAGCATTCTGCCGACTCAGCTTTTCCACCCCGACCAGAAATGACTCAGCATTTTTAACGAGCTTTTGGCTGTGTAGTTTCTGTTGCGGCTGGCAGTACTTAAATCAAATGAGGGATAAAGACTTTTTCCGCCTCATGAATATTCCCTTTAAGGCAATAACTCAGGCGACTCCAACGCAGTGTTAATTCTAAATAATTGCATCATCACGTACGAGGAGGAAAACTGCAGAAACACTAAGGCGAGTGGGTTCGACTAGGAATCACACCCACAGTCACAGATCAAATGCACATTTATCTGACACATTATAAGTCTTGAAGTGTCCATCAATAGAAAAAAGCTTGATTATGCATGAAATGTATGTATTAAATAATGATTCATTCAACACAAACAAGCATTCACACCCAAAATGCAGAAATAAACAGAAGCACAACGATCTATCTCTACCCTTATGAGGACATAACCTCACCGATGTTAATATTTATCCTAATTCCACACTAATGTTAATTCAACTCCTACCGGAAAGCAGTTTCAGAAGAGATGAGGACCACATTAAAAGTCTTCACTCCCATAAAAATGCCACTTTTTATAGCCTGAAACTCAAAAATGGCAGACCGAGGGCGCACGGAAACCTCAAGAGGAAGTGGAGTAAAAGCTTATGCATCACAGTTTATCTCCACACAAACAAACAGTGGGAAGATTTAGGATCTCTGGCAGAGTCTCTCGCTGCTCGCTTTCAACACTATTTATGATAATGCTTCCACCGCTGAGCTCCATGCCACCCTTCACACCGCGTCTGCACCGCTGCCTGCCTTTACATTAAGTCTCCCAGGAGCGATTTCACTATGCGGCTGCATGTCCAGCGGCTTATGAGCCCCAATCTATACATATGTACACACACAAGCACCGGATTCAAACCACAGCTTTTTTCCCTTCTCTCTCTTTCATTCAACCTTCCTCCTTGTTACTTCGTTATCTGTGCTCTTGCAAGATCAGGCTATTTTATCTCTATAAATTAGCTAACGTACGTAGCGTATGGAACAATAGGGAAGCATTCATCATTAGAAATTAGGCTGTGAAGATGAAAAATGCTCTGGAGAGTGGGTGCCATTACTTCATATCGCGTTTACGCATACAATGACATAAAGACGTTCCACCGTTTCTAACTCTAACTCGTTGAAGTTCTGGTTTTATTCAACCTGAACACAAACATTCAGTTGAGCCTTTAAATATGTATATGAGACATATTTAAATACTTAGCTTTGAATAATAATAAGCTGCGTGATATCATGTTTAAAGGACCTGCCCCCTCTTTGGAATATGAATAATCTATGAATATGAAATGCAACATGTATGCTTGTAAGTGTAGATAAAGGTAAAACATACATCCATTATTATCTCTATTTATCAGGCATCTGACAAATATGGCATATGTTCTTGTTGCATGTGTTAGATAGGATTCATTTTTATATGAATTTGGGCAATGGTATTATATTAATCGTGAGTATAAAAAGTAATCAAGTCGTGAGATTAATTTTAAAATAAACGTGGCTATTGATTGAACTGGGATCAACAATTCCATATGATTTAAAAATACTCAACATTTTCAGGAACAATGTTTACATTTCAAGATTAAATTTATTAAAAATAAATCTGGGCATCGGTTTTCTTACTTCCATGCACATTTAAACATCAGGGAAATGCAAGACGAGCTTGTTCACTACTTGACCTTTGACCTATTATAAGAACAACAAGGTCATCACGCCGATACAAAACGGTGGAAACAGACACAAATGAGGCCCTCGTTGGAATAAACCACTTCTCTTTCTCACATTTACTGCGTGCCCTTTTCAACGTGATGATCTGTAAAATGAGTCTGGAGGAGTTTTGGTTTTCAGAACGGTAAAAGGGCAGGAACACACACACACACACACACACACACACACACACACCCACACACACACAACACACACCCACACACTCACACATAACATCCCAGAAAAAAGTTTATCATCTCCCTTTGTTCTAAAATGATGCTGCAGCTTTCACAACCATCTGGCCACTGACAGTATTTAACACACACACACACACACACACACACACACACACACACACACACACACACACACACTTACATGCATACAGGCGAAAACACACTGCCTTTGTGAAAAACACATTCACACTCTCTCTCCGTCATAAATACAGTCAAACACTAATCTTCCCTCTCTGTCACATACAAACAAGCACAGCAAGTGCCCTTACTGTCTCCCTCTGCCCTCAACACACACACACACACACACACAGAAAGACAGACACACACACGCCTGTAGCGTTAATGAGATGTTTTGTCTCTTGTGTATGTTTGTGTGTGTCTGCTGGGACGCAACACTAGCCAAACTCCAGACTAGTATAAACAGCCTGCAGAGAGATGGAGGGATGCACACACACACACACACACACACACACACACACACACACCATCTCCGTCCTCCCACAGCACACAAGGGAGGATGTGGGGAGAGAGAACGGGGAGGAAGGTGAGATGCAGCAGGAGGCAGAGGTAAACTCCATATCCATCAGGCGATGTCAGGATCCTGCTACAGGGTGGCTGTCAGGCCGCGTGTAGTTTGAGGCAGGAATAACTGGAGTATACAATATGTATGAATGCAGGAGTAAGGTAAAGCAGGGGTGACGGCATATAGGAAGAGGAGGAAGGTATAGAATGGGGGGAGGGGTGTGCTCGAATAGGTGAAGTTTGCAATAGAACAAACAGGGATTTGGAAAACAAACAGAAACACTGCATGAAAAGAAGGTGTTTAAAATAACTCAATCTGAATATAAGGCAGGGAAACTTACTGCCAAGTCACTAATTAGCTTTAGAGGTAAAAGTAGTTTTCAAAGCAACGTGTGTTTTTTTGTCACAAACACAGAAAACTTTTTTTTATTTATGTGACAAAGGAGGAAGATAAGAGAAAAATATTATCTCACAGGGACAAGCGGACCAGACGTGACAAAGTAGATGTTACCACCAGGGATGTTTGATTAATAACACAATGTTAGTGCTTTCTGATTTACTACAGTGTTGAATTAATTAACACCTCTGAGGGGAATAGCTTCAACAAATACATCGCCTCGCACGGTTTCCATTACAAAACCATTTACTTCTGTGTCAACACAGCCGATTAGAAAAAAAAAACACAAAAAATTGCTAACGTAAAGGCTTTGCACGCCCAACCAGGTGTTCTCAGTTACACTACAGAGACTTATTTACACTTTCTAACAAGAGCTGAACCCCCAACTGGTTTAATTCCTTTTTTCGGCTGAAGTTTGTAGGTCAAACAAAATAATGATTCAGAGTTAAATATGGATTAAAAGGCTTCATGGGTTATGCAGGTGAAAACTCTCAAATAGCTTGCTTGTCCAGATCTTACTGATGTTGGACAGGTTCGGCTGACGTGAGACCGTATTGGTTACGAAGCAAGATGATGACAGAGAGGTGCCAATATGGGGTTCATATAAACATGGGTGGATATATTAGAAGTGGATGCAGAAACTAGAGATTAAGCCCATAAACTCATGTTACCTGAGGTAATAATTATCATACACTTCTATAGAATCAGACTTCCTGAGTCTCCCCCTGCTGGCCATTAGACAGAATGCAAGTTTGAGGCACTTCCACATTGTTTGCAGACCAGGAAGTTGCCACCTGACTGCACTCAGAGCAGAGAAGAAATTAGCAGTAAAGTTATCAAACGCACAAAAACAGATTTGCTCTCTTCAAGTGATTTCTATGGAGACGATGTGCATTTGAGCAACAGATTCTCCCTGAAGACACGAAGAAAAAGCTCCTTTTTTTTGTTTTGGAGTCTTTTTGTTCTGCCTCCGCTGGCAGACTTTTGTGATTGGATTAACATTTTTTTTCTTTCTACCTCAGTTTGGCCTTTTCTATTTTTATCCCCCGCCCTCCCTTCTTCTCAGCCTTTTTGACATTTCATCTGTGTGCCTGACTGTCTGTCTTTGCTGCTGTTCTCAACTTCTCTCTCTCTCTCTCATATTCACCTGCTTTCCCTTCACGCTCTCTCTCTGCCTCTTCCCATCTTTTCCTCTATTTATCGCAGTGGGAGCTAATGTGACCTTTATGTGCTGTCAGCTCGCCGTGTGGCCGTCAATCATCATCTGCACCCATTAGAACAGCTCTATCAGGAGCTGTCAGCACCGCGGAGCTGCCGACCCACTCCTCCTTCTACATACTCCACCCACCACCACCACCACCACCCACCACCCACCAGTGGAGGAGGAGGGGAATAAAACTGTAACTGACGCTGAGACAGCAAGACAAAAAGGAAAACAGAGAAAAAGAAAAAGTCGGGGAAAGAGGCCGGCTTGTCTCGTCTCAGCTGCTCCACCCGTCTCTCGTTCCTCCACCTCCCTCCTCCATCATTAATTATGTTTACTCGGAGATACCTGTGTTTGGGTCCTCGAGGAGCCGACATAGTTAGCATCCCAGCCAGACAGACAGAAAGAGAGAGAGAGAGAGACGCTATCTTTTCTTATTCTCTCCATCCCTCAACGCCTTCCCAACTGTCTCTCATTATAACGCTTTAGTCCTGCTGGAGGTTTACTATCGCTCCTTCCACGTCTGTGTTTACCTGCTGTGGGAGCTCACTATCTCGACCTCTTCGCCTGTTTTTTCTCCCTCGACTTCCACCTCTGTTTGTTGAGTGTGACGCTTCCTTCATTCTTACACCCCTCACACTTCCTGTCCTGCTCTCTCAGCCCCTCCCACTGTAGACCTTTGTCTTTTTTCCCCTCTATTGTTCAGAAATGACACACAATCCACTCACAAACAGCAGCGACGTCATTAATGTGAGTCAAAACACTTCCAGTTTACCTGACACACATTATCGCCCAATTAAATGCCAGCGCTGGAGGAACAGCTGCTGTGTGTGTGTGTGTCTGTCTGCACGTTAACGGCGTTCTTACACACACACACGCTGTGTATTAATGCCAACCGAACCACACCTGCTTCCCTTCTCACGACTCCAGAAAACAAATGCAAGTTGAGCAACGAAACTGACTGGATTCATTTGACTTCACATTCACATAATGGTAGCTTAATAAATCACAATAAGGTAAAAGACATACTGTGCAAATCACTTATTTCGACAATTTTAAAGGCATGCAGGAATTGTCGCTTCCTGTTTGCAAACACAGTTTCCATGTGCGCTCTTACTTTGAAACAACCTTTACACACTGTTGCCCAGAAATATCTATAAATATTTTGTTTTCAGACACAATCCTCTGTTAATTCCTATCTAAATGCATCAGTAATCACATTTGACCAGGTGCAATGATTACATTATGTGTCACAATTACCAAAATATATGAATGCATAACATTTGTTTGGCGCTATAAAAGACATTTGTAAATTATTCCAACTTTATGGGGGAACATATGTTTACGTTTTTTTCTGCATTCAAGTGAACAAAACACCTCCATTGAGTAGCTGTTCTAGAGCTTACATATTCCATGACCTTCCTCAGCAGATAGTATAAAATGTTCCTCATTGTTCATGAATGAGCTTTCACCAAATTCTTCCCTGAAAGATGAGTTAATAATTGAATAATTCATATTTTACATTAGCATGTGTACATGGAGGGTTTATTAGCGATTGAAAAATCTAAACCCACGGTTTCTCTGGGTCTCAAATGTGGACTCTGGAGCCTGAGGTATCCGAGGAGAAATGAAAACCTGAGTGTGGCTGACGTGTGCCAGCGCGGCAGGGAGCAGCTGTGTAATGTGTTTTATTTGGCACGCAAAGGTCGGTTAGTGATGCAGAATGGGCCGGCCACAGCGGAGAGTTAAACAGCACGGACAGACAGTGTGTTTGTGTGGGAGAGATTTTTATTTTTATTTTTTTACTGTGCCCAGTCTGTCATCACACTGAAATGAATAAAAGACGTGTCTAGCGGAGGAAGAGTGACCTGCAGACAGGTGAGGCGGGTCAACAGGCAGACAGGAAATGAAGGCGTGAGTGACGGGTGGCCGATCGAAGTAAAGGAGGAGGAACTATGACCCTTGTCAAATGGATGTCTCCATCAAAAAAAAAATCCCCCAACGCCTCTCAACTCCACTTTCATCCGAGGAAGATTCTTTATATGAACCGAACGGAGAGCACTTCAAAGACGAGATGAATCAGCCATTAACCCCGCTCTCTCCCCCCTCTCCTCTCTTGCTGTCTGCCTCTCTCTCTCAGACTGTCGACAGCATCAACTGACTCTGTGTCCTTGAAGTCGGGCTACGAACCTACAAACACACACACACACACACACACACACACACTGGGGGAGGGAAAGGTGATTAAAACTCTCATGTTCAATATTTAAATTTCAGCATCCGTTTAAAGTGATTTACAAAACGTGGGGCCCTGCTGATTTTGGCAGCGGTTGATAAAGGATGGAGGGGGTGATGGGGGGTGATGGGGGAGGAGGGGGGTGTTATCCACCTTTCCCATCCCTAATAAACAAACACCAACTGTCAACGAGCTGGGTGAGGGTGCACGGAGAAGCATGCACTAGCTGGATGTGTGCGTGCGGAGCGTTAACACCGGGCAGCAGAGCAGATGGCGTTTCACGTGTGTGTGTGTGTGTGTGTGTGTGTGTGTGTGTGTGTGTGTGTGTGTGTGTGTGTGTGTGTGTGGTGTGTGGTGTGTGTGTGTGTGTGTGTGTGTGTGTCCTCAGGTGGCTGAGAGAAGTGATGTGAGGTGAGCCGACGACGATGTGTTGTTCTCATTATGCAGCCCGATGCTCATATCTCCATTTCTCTCTGTCCCCTTTATTATTATTATTTTTTTTTTTTTTTTTGGCAAACAAATGAAAAATAGAAACGGTAGGTCATTGGATTTGATTAAAAAGATGTTCTGATTCCATTATTTCCTTCCTGACTGAATCCTGAACTTGCATATCGACAAATTCATACTCTTGGCATTAGTAGTTTTATTTGTGTATTAATGTCTAGTGTTTGGCTTTGGTTAAGAAGCTAAACAGGTCATAATTCCCTCTCTAATATCTATGTTTTATTGCTGTGAACACATCCTTTCAAATATTTTTTTTTTCGTCATAATTTACTGGATAGAGCTTGAAGGCGTCACAATGACTTGCAACCTCCCAACGTTAACTAGCTCTCCGCCTGCTGTTTATAAGGTGGCATTTTCAGGGGAAAACATCTTTAATTTAATTAAAGTGTCCTTTCCTTTTCTTCTCCATTGTCTTCAACAGAATGCTCCATAATTGTGATCGTTATCAGCCTGTTTGTCATCTAACCTTATCAGAGGTCAGATCCTGTATGATGGTCCCCTTTAAGACTAAAACATGCCTCGTGAACATCTTTATCTCTGGGTAACTCAGCGTATAGCTGTGCTTCATGTTCCCACTGACAGAATGTGTTGCTCTAAGATGGAAAAATTGTGTGTGAAATTGTCATAATAAGCACATGCATACCTGACTTATGTTATATATATATATATATATATGTTATGTTTTGTGAGGTCACAGAATGACGTACAGACGACCTGAAAACACATCCGACGACCGTGGCGGATGCATAAAAGCAGTCTGATTAGTAGGAGGGGCGATGGACTGGTGATTACTTAATAATTTGTGAAGGTTTTATTGCTTTGATTTTATGTTCACACCTACTAAGTGCAGGATGAGGTCACCATGAAAGATTCACCGTCTTTTAAGACGTGACAGGAAGTTAGTGTGTACTTCAGTGCATCTTAAAACACGTGAACAAGGTCCCTAACAGCTGCCCTCACCAAATGTTCATCCAAATCTCTATATGACTTCACTTCTTTCCGCTCTCTCGTTGTTTCTCTCTTATTTCCTCTAATTGCCTAATTGTCTTCTTCACTCCCTCTTTTCCATCTGTTTCTTTTTTCTCTCCTGTCTTTTCAGTCCCGAACAAAAGTCATAACAAGTTCAATTTTACGTCTCGTTGTTTCACTGCTGTGGTATGTTTTTTTTATACTTCACTACCCAGAAGACACCTGTCAGTCAGTGTCAATAAAACACTGGGATGTCTTTTTCTTAGGCTTTCCTGTTCGCTTCTTCCCTCCATCTCACTTTTCCCTCCTCGTCTTCTCATCATATTACAAATGTGTCTCCATCCCCGCCGCCGTCCGTCCCGTCGGGCTATCGGCGCCTGAGGGTCGCGGAGCCAAACTCAGGTCGGTACATTGTGTCCTCACACACACACACACACACACACACACACACACACACACACACAGCTACACTTTTACACACACCTCAGCTCGTTCCCACATAGGCCACTCCTGACTTAATGGGATGAGTTCTAATTAATTTTGCTGCGTCAGGGGAGACTGGTGGATAACAACCGGGAGAGAGGGAGGGAGGGGGGAGAAAGAGTGGCAGATAGAGAAATGCTGAGGGGTGAAGCAAAAGAATGAGTCAGAGGCAAAGAAAGAGGGAATGGGGGAAGAAATAATTATGGAGGTAAATAGTAAGAGGGAGAAAAAGTTGAGGGGAAAAAAGAAGCAGACAGAGATGGAGGAGAGGGAGACATGCAAATTAAGACATGCCAATGATGGAGTGGAAAAGAGTCCATCAGAGAGAGAGAGAGAGAGAGATGGGGGGACCGGAGAGGGAGGACGAGAGCGAGCAGCATTACGTCTTGGTGTTTTTCTGACCTTGGAATGTGAACAAGGTGCAATAAATATGAGATCCGAGCAGATGAGGTGGGAACGTGACTAAAACATCGGAGGACCATGCCTGGTTTTGCTGCGATGCTACAGAATAAAATGACAACAACTAATGAGTGCCGCTGAATAATTAAACCCTGTTTCAAAAGGCTGCAAATTATTGTAAAAACTTTTTTTTTTATTCTGATATATAATGCAATATGTAAAAATACAGGAATATTCACTCTTAGTTAAATGCAGGCAGCTTCCTGTTCTGAAAAGTGAAGCCAACGCTGAAGTGCCTTGCATTTGTATTCTATCTACTGACCATCAGGGGGCGAGAAAAAGAAGTCTGATACTTCTTATTTGATTTATTATCTCATTAAACATCGTAAACATGAGTTTATGGTCTCAATCTCTAGTTTGAAGTCTTCTTCAATCCAGCATGATGTTCATTTAGTACATTATAGTCCATTTAGAGTCAAACAGACCATAAAAAGGACAAAGAAGCCACATCCACAGAGCGTGTCCAAGTAGACAGGTTTCCAGTTTTAAGGCGGGCTGTGTGGGTTGCACACATCGCAGCAGACCACACACTGAGGACAGCCCGCCTCGGTTGACATGTTGCGTCGGGAGCCTCATCCCTCTTCCATTCCAGGCCGACTGAGAGCCATCTTCACATGGTGGCGAGGGCCAGCCAGGACCAGGGAGAGCATCCTCCCACACAGACTCTGAGCCGCCGAGTCCAGTCCCCGGGCAGACACTGACCGGACCCATCGAGAAGTGTTAAAAATATATATGGCTCAGTATGAAACTGCGGCGGGTCTACCTACACTGTCGGTAACGCTGGATTAGTCACGGACAACGAGAACCGCGGGAGTTTTCCTTTTTGGATCAAGCAGCGAAAAAGTTGGAGCAAAGTTTCCAACTAAATGACTCATTTAGATCGTCTGAAGTAACTATAAGATACTTAATCGGGGACACCTGAACAACCGAGTCAATACAATCCATTTTTTATGTAATTTATTTACATTAAAATGGAACGCAACCTGTGAGTGATAAGCAAACGTTACTGTGACGTAATTGCATTTTATAATAAGTCAGCAAACAGATGTTTCCACCTCCGGTGTTGAATCCACAATATGTGTCGTCACGTGACTTTTCCGATGTTTTCATGTCATCTATTCAGCCATTTTTCTCCACTTTGCATCAGCAAGAACACCAATCTCCTGGTTTCATGAAAGGCAGCAGGGCTGGCAGTAGATCAGAGCGACCCCCCTCTGGAGTAAACAGCATGGCCTGTTGCACTTATACAATGTGAATTACAGATAATATTTCATCTTCTATCATCAAATTTAAAACACAATCTTTAAAAAAAAAAACGTTCTTCTAACTTCTTTCCTATTTAAAAAATGTCGTAATAAATAGAAATAATAGATGCTTTAATGTAACGTGACAAAACAACATGATGATTTTGTCTGTTTCTGAATGGTGAGAGCCCTCACCTGCTCTCTGAGCGCAGCAGGACACGTGTGTGTGTTCCATCTGCATCCTCTAATTTGAAAAGTGATGCGCCATTACGCAAAATGATCCATTGTGGTTACCTTGATTAAATCATGCGCAGCCAACAGCAGGCGGCCGCGAAACAACCACACAAAGCTCTCCGACTGCTCGATCACAATCCTGCATTTTCCTGCTTTATTAACGTCGTGGACACAGTTCACGATGAAATATGGGTCTGTTCCCCCTCTCCCTCTCACTGTGACAAGCATCCCAACATCAGAGCTGCTCACCTTGAGAATTTCAACTCGTTATGTCAAACTTCTTCAAAGTGACCGAAAAAAAACCTAGAATTACTCGCCTCGTATAATTTTAATATAAATTCCTGAGTTATCGACACAAATGTGTTTACGAGGTCACAGCGACCATGATCTTTGACCTTTAACCACCAAGATTTTAATCAGTGACGTTTAAGTGTATTAAACTTGCATTCTCTCTGCTGGCCATCGGGGGGCGACCCCTCTGGTTAGAAAAAGAAGTCTATGAAAAAAATTTGCTTAATTCTCACTTGATTTATTACCTCAGTAAACAATGTAAACATGAGTTTATGGTCTCAAGCTCTAGTTTCAAGTTTTTATTTTATTTTGTGAATAATAGTGCATTTAGTGTCGCATGGAAGTTTGTGCAAAAATTCCCTCCAGGGGATCGTAATATCCCGAGATGGACAGAAGGACACCCTGACAACAAAGCACCCACGGCAATCACCTGCACTGCAGCGTAAAACATCTTAAAACAGGTAGAATATGTGGCAGCAACCTCGGAGGTAGAAGAGGACAAATAAAATAAGAGTAATACCTTGATATATAACGTATTTATCTAAGGTTGGGCATGCTATTCTTTTTATTGTTTTATTACTTATATTGTGCCGATTTGTTAGAAAACCAATTTCACTCCTGGCAACAATATAACGTTTCAGTCACGCTGATGCTGAAGACATCATTTATTTTTGCTTACTAGGATTCATTATTGAAAAGTTTTTAGATCCTTTTCTCAACATTATTTTCCTCCTTAGAAGAGAAGTTATATTCACCTTCTGCTGCTGATAGCTGACCCGGCCTTTATTAAGCAGGCAACACACACACACACACACACACACACACACACACACACACACACACACACACACACTGCTGGATGAGAATCCACATTTATCATTGAGGTTCTGCACTGTAAAACGTTCAAATACAATTAAAAACTAGATGTTAGGCACATGTCCATGTATGTATGTGTGTGTGTGTGTGTGTGTGTGTGTGTGTGTGTGTGTGGATAAGATGACGTTTAAAATCATGATGAAATCATCATTTATTTTGGCTGAATTCTGATTTTTACTGACTAGAGCTTGAACGCATCATACCGTAACTCAATGCAACCTCTTGTTGGGGCAAGTTATTCATTTAAGACTTGCCTAATCTTTTCTGTTTGAAAATAAATAATGATAGAAAATCCCCCACACCTCATAGACATGCATATTCAAACACGTAGAATAAACATGAACATTCGCAACAGGAATAATGGACTGTAATCTACTTAGCAGCTGAGCAACCTCATGTGTCAGTGCGTAAAAGCAAATCATCATCCAAAGTGGACTTTAGCTGATGAATGCTCACCATTAAGATCTTTCTAATGTAGTAACCACTTAGTGGCAGGTATATAAATCTCTTGGTGGTCACTTTTATGGAAAGAAATGAAGAAACTGCTCACATGATGGTTCTTCCTGTACATATTCAGTGATTTCTCATCGTATTCATGGGGACATTTTCTTGCAGGATATTAGGAAGGAAAGGTTGATTCCAGAAGGATGAATCCAAAACACAGGACTTCATGTGGCTTTTATAGCGTTGCTCTGATCTCTGACTGTCCAATGACTTTGTGTCTTGGGAGCCTTTTGTCTGGAGTTCATAAATGTGATTCATCCATATGTTTGTGTTACACTCTGGACAGTCGTTAGTCGGCTGGCGGTTATTGCTCTGCCTAATTGTTGCAACTAAACTGCTAAAGTGCAAAAGTTGGTCTTCTTCTGCTGTTTTTGGCCGTTAGCAAACAGCCACAGGAGCATTAACTCCTCCCTCCGCACTTCAGCTGGAGACACGTAGCTTGTTAGTGTGCAGGAAAACCAAGATGGAGCGCCAGCAGATTTGGAATCCAGCCAATGGAGACAGAGAGATAGGCTAAGCCACGCCCCTTTCGGTTGGCCACCATGGGACTTCATTTTGGAAAAATATGAATGGCGGTCAACGGTTAAGAGCTAAATCATTTTTCATCACTTACACATATTTGTCAAATTAAAATCTGATTTCAAACGTCAAGAAAGTTGCATGTTCTTGTAAGAACTGTTGAAGTATAAAATGTATGCAAAAAATACGTAATTAGAATAACGAAACAAGCAAAGGTCTCAAAAATGGCGTCTCTTTCTGAAGCTACAACTGCAGGATGCAGAACATCCTGGTACCAAACACAAAGTATATGTATATATATATATATATATATATTGTATTCTGTAACACTTGAAACGTCTGACAAAATGAAGATATTAGCTTATTAAATAGCCATTTTATTCATTTGAAATTCAGTATTTAATGGTTTACAGTGTTTGTGTTCAACTCAAAAATAAATAACGGGAGCTAAAAACATACATTTCCCTCCAGAAAATATGTATTTTTGTCGGCACTGTGGTTGAGCATCGATATAAAATGTAAAAAAACGTATTTGAGGTTTCCAGTTCACATCATTAACATAGCCATTAGAATAATTTGTAGCAGGATGTCAAAGATGCTATACGTACTTAGGTCGTGTGTTTACAGAAAGCATCCCCTGGAACTAGGGGACAAATTTACTTTAGGCTACAGCTCCATGAATTAAACATGGAGCGCTGTGGCCGTGGCTTGCACTTTTTTATGATTTGTGTTTATTTGCGTGCCCTTTATTTGAGAATACATGGGGAAATATTGACCTCCCAATGCAAGGTTATCTTTTAATTGCTTGATAGCGGTGGTTACATAAGATGAAACCGTATGCGAGCAGGGAATAAATTTGCTTTTAATTAGGAACATCATATTCCAATTCACCCTCCTTGTTGGTTTGTTGTTGCTGTTGTCTTGTTATAGAAGTGAGACGGGCAACGGAGGGAAAAAAAGAAAAAGGATAAACAATTAGAGCGATATGCCACACAAGCCTCGACAGGCTCAATTATCGCACAATATCCCACTGTCTGTCTAAGCAATGAACTTTGCTTTGGCTGAGGCTGGAGGAGTCCTGATTATGCTCAACAGTCCTTTTCACTCCAACAAAACACGACTCGTGGAATCTGTGGAGCAGAGTCCTTATCTGGTAATCATCACAACCAGCCCTCCTGCATGAGTCCTGCTTCAAACCCGCACGTGTCCAGACATTTACTTTTTAGAATGTAATATTGTCACACAAAAAGATAATCTCTTGTTTTAACTTCCGCTCCGGCATTCTGGACCCAAAACAGTAAAGGCAAGAAAACCATCAACATAACTAACTTTTCTGTGAAATATTCCAATGGTATTAACCAGGAATCTGAAATCCATACATCTCTACTCGCTTAATCCTCATTTCCCTAATGAGAATCTTAGTAGGTCAAGCACATATTGTGTGTATTGATCACCACCTCACCATGTTTCACGGTTAATCTGTATTTTTTTAGCTCATGCTTGCCATTTGATTACATGGTGGCATGAGCATAAGAGAGCTATTGCAGTAAATGTGAATATGCCACCAGTTAGGCTGCAAACATATATATATATATATATATATATATATATATATACAGTTTAAGAAGTGCTCGACGCTTCACATACAGAAAAAACATCATTATGGCAGAAAATTACAGTATCTCCCAAACGGCCTTATAGAGTATATCAATATTTTTTTTCCTCCAAACTTATTTCACTCCAAACTCCCCGGAGATGGAACGAAACTGCAGCATATGAGAAGTAGACAGCCAGATACTATTTAAAGACAACTCTTTAAACGATGGCTTCCATCAGCTGTGGATGATGATTAACATCTATTACCTTCATATCATCTAAAGCCAGAACCGCCTCAACTATTGATCAATTATCTTCCAAATATCCAGCTGGCTTGGAAAATATGATTTCCAGAGCCAGACGAATTATTGGAGGCAGTTTCAGCCGTGCTCGTGCTCACATTCACACTAAGAAACTAAGGTTGGCGTTCCAGGTGCATGAAGGTGATGTCTGGATGATGATGGCCACACATCAGCCTCTCACAGGTAATGGATTTGAGCTCCCAGCGGACATCTGGAGACAGTCATCAGCGTCTGATCTCAGGATTAGCGTAGAAAAAAATGTATTTTATAAAATATGAATCATAAAGTTTCCTCATCCAACCTGCCAACTCTCCTGGACCAGTGAACTGTAGACTCAGAAAGATGGATTGTGCATCTGGTTGCATCATTGCTGGGTGGGGGGATAGGCAGTGTGCTCTATTTAATGAAAAGCAACGCTCAGATTACTTCCAATAAAAACCTCTTAAACAGCATCTGCATAGAAATCCATGAATCTGTGTTCGTGAGAAGGTCTCTCTGACCTGTAGCACCCGTGTGACTCTCCTCTCAGCTCTGAGGCAACGCCGCTCTGACACCTGGCAGAGCAACTGGCTGCATGTGTGTCACACCTTTTCACGTCCCTCACTCCGGCTTTATCAAATATTGATTGCATTGAAAGCTTCTGCTGAGAGCAAGAGGCTCCGCCAACCGACTCTCTGTCTGCTTTCAAGGGAAACGCTGCTCGACAAACATCCCCTCCTCTCACAGACCCTTTTATTGCCACCCTGTTGCTAGGGGCAACAGCTTTGGTCTAAATTCACTTCCTGTAAGCTACAAACATTGCAACAGTAAATACGAAGGAGCCAAATTAAATGTTTACGTTTACTTACTGATAAAGGTTTATATTCAATGTATATTATTATATTTTATTTTATTTATATATATATATATATTACATAACGGACATTTGGCCACAATAAATTCTTAATTTTGTCACAAGGTAACAAAAAATAACAGACCACCAAAGTGAAAATATACATAAATTATGTTATAATTAATTCCCATGCTGATCAGAGTGATCTCAGCGTCTCTACCTCTCCTCTTACACACACATGCAGGAGTGAGAGCCAGTCACCATGGTTACGCGTACACTCTCTGATTCTCTGTTGCTCAGAAACTTTTTGCCAATAAAACCCATTGTTGATGCATTCTTGGTTTTCATAGCAGCAGAATTAAAGGAAGTTTGTTTTAAATGATATCGAGATGCATTTCATGGTGAAACAGGATAGGTGGGCGGGACATAACGTTGGGAGGAATTTGATTGGATGGTTCTCTATCTCTGTGCAGAGCCGTACTTCAGATTGATGCATGGATGTAACGATGGCGTTTGTTGAAATCGGTTGCAGTACTGGAATTTCATCCAAAAATACAAATAATTTTTCAAAAAATGTTTGTATTTCTTTCAGCATATTTCAATAGTTGCTCTGTATGAAAGGGATGTGATCAGAGACAGATTAATTGTATGTCAATTATCCAACAGTTGTTCACATTCACATTGCCTTAATGTAATTGAATATCACTCCGCAGCATCTGCTGCATTGACAGCGTATATATAGTGACTTACTTACTGCTGCTGCTCTACAAACACCATTTGGTTGTACATAAAATAAAAATAAATGATTACCCTCTTCTAAATGGATTGTCTTTTCAATAAAAAGCAGTTGATTAGTCATGAAAAAGAACTGATAAGGGCTGCTTCGAGCAGCTGTGAGAGTATTTTCTATAAAAAAACCCGTCCCTTCATGCACGGAGCTGTTGCTATACAAGAAATAGAGCGAGGGAGGTCCAGTCAAGGTCCCTTGAAGGTGCTCTCTCTCTCTCGCTCTCAAACGCTCTCATTTCTTGGGGGTGATTAGACATTTCCCTTTGCTCCCGTACATCCATACATCATATGGATCGGGTGTGAGGGACAGAGGCGTAGCAGGAAAGCATGCACACACACCGGAGAGGGCACTTGTGTGAGTGTGGGTGTGGACGGCGGTGCGGCAGGGCACCGACTTCTATCTCCAGGGTCGTCGGCTGGTAATTAGTTTTGCTCTAATGGCTGCCTGGCGAGGTCAAGGGATTCCTGTAATCCCTCCTCTATCTGTTCACCTCCTGTTCGCCTCTTACTACTAATCTTTCTAACCTATCTCCTCCCTCCCTCCCTCCCTCCCGCCTCTCCTCCCCTCCAACATCATCTCTCCTTCAAGAAACACAGAACAGACTTTGTTTTCTTGTTTTGCTCCTCTCTCTTCTTCAACTTTCTCCCTCGTCTCCTCGACAACATATTAATAGAAGACGCCTCCTACACACATTTCACGCTCTTCCATTCTATTTGTTTCACCCTCTTCATCTCAATCTCTCCCTCACTTGGCCACTTCTTCTCTGCGGACCGTCGCTGAGAACCCGCGGAGTTGCACCGCGAGGTTATTATTATTCAACTGGGATTTGTATTATGAGACAGAACGGACCATCTGTGCCGGGTATCACACGCTCCCTCTTCCACTTAAAGCTAACAGATGGAAGTGCAGTTATGTACACAGGCAACCTAGTTAAATATGTTCTTCCCAACATTTAGTGATGATGATGCGAAAGACGGAAAAAGTTTGGTAAAGCAATCTATCGGGGTGTTTATAGGGTCTCAAGGGAGCAACAGGTTCATTTCAAGGATGTCCATTTTTTCCATTTTGTACTCGGTGTAATATTTAATTCTCAGTCAAATTGCCAGTTGATATTTGTGTGTGAGGAGAACCTGAGTCTCTTCAGAGGAAGGACAAAAGAGACGCTGCAGATCCCGGGGCTTTGCTGAGAGTTTTAGGCAACTTAATTATGCGTCTTTGGATTAAAATAATGATATTAAATATGTCACGGAGGACACAATAGCACGCAAGTATGTAAATGGGGACGGGACGAGTGAATGAATAAGGATATTTTTCTTCATCCTGCTGTCTGCCACACCTGGCTCGCTAAGGAGTTCATTCCAAAGCCCGGGATTAGGCCTAATTACTGTTTTAATTAGCAAGTTGCTGAGGGCCGCATCCCAGCCCGCCGCCGCCGCCGCCGCCGCCGCCGCCACCACCGGCACACGCCGCCGTCAGACCGGGTGTGTCAAATGAGATCTAATTGATGGCAGCTTAACATACACACATTAAGCTGATGATTGGGGAGGCTGGTGCTCAGCTGAGTCGAGGCAAAACCCAAGAAGGGGATGAAACTCATTCATATTTAATGTTTTCAAAGTGAATTTTTAAGGACGCTCGTGTCACCGACGGACTCCGTGTGCGGTGGCAACAGTGAGAGTATAAGAAAAGTGTAAGATTTCCCCGAGGACATTAAAAAAGAGGTCCTTTTTCCTTCTTGTTTAACTTGTTAAAAGTGAATCAAACCCTCCGAAAGCGTCCTCCCTTGTGGGGTGAATTCTCAAAAGCCATTCAAAAATATTAATTTCTCTAATTCCAAAACTCGACCAATCACTGCAACATTAGTCAAAACTTTACGGATTGAAAAACTATAAGCAGAGCAGCTTAGAGGTCGGTTTTGTTTCTCCCCCTCCCACAGCTGTGAAAAATCACTTCCATGGCATTTCATTGGGATGAAATTCATTATGGACTTATTGAGATAATAACTAAGTAATTATAGAGGCCTCCAGTGGTCCTAATGCTGACCGCAGACGGACAGACGGACAGATGGAGGGAGGGACTGACAGACGGAGACGGGCATCCAGTAATAGAGCTGGCCGGAGTTGGTTTTATGGCCTCATCTTAAGGTCTTAATGGCTTTCAGAGGAGAAGGCCGTTTGGCTGTCTGGTAGACAGAACGTCTGGACTTCTTCTCTAATAACTCCCACTGTAAAGAGTTCCCAGAACCTCTCTGGCTGTGGGACATAATAACACAAGCTTATGTTTATGGGTATTGACAAATATTATAACAGATGACCACGGCTCGTGATAAATCTCGCATTAACAACGCGACGCTCCGGCAGAAATATAGCGGATCGTTCTGATGTAACAGTGTAACAACGAGGCTTTCAGTCACAAACAAATCCAAAAGATGCTCTTTAAATCTGTCCAACACAACGCTCCACTCATCGGAGAGGATTCATCATGAAATCCTGTCGATTCGGGACCGAATCCTTATAGCGTGTTTGATATCGGATCCCTAATAGACCCGTTGACAAGTGAATCCATCATGGTATGTGATAATTGATGAGGAGCAGGGGTGTTGTCACATTTCCTAAAGAATCAATGGATGGTCATGTTTAAATAATCAGATTTACCCGTTCAAGGTCACAGACATGCTGGGCTTTATATATATATATATATATTTATTTATTTATTTGTTATACTACATAGAGGGGTGTTGATTCATCTTTGTTGTCATTGTGGATGCTGTAGTTTGTAGTTTAATTGTCTATTTAGTAGTGGTAAAAACGGCTGTCGAGAATGTTTTGGTCACATATCACGGCTACTGGATGTTTATCACTAAAACTCATAAATAACAATTGCCTCGTAATGTATATTGGGTACATAGATGAGAGAAGCAGCAGACAAATTGGTGTCCTCCAAAAAGAGCTGACCTTCCTTGGAGTCACATAATATTTTTAACAAGAAAAGTGGAGCTTTAATATGGTTACTGTGTGAATGGTAATGTGTCTCCATTACATGCAAGTTTCTGTAGTAATTAGTTGTTCCCAAGGAGAACTGCCTACAATATATGTTGTAAAACTATTTATTTTACTGGAAATTGTATTTAAGTAGATGAATAAACAAATAGAATTGACTTTTTCTTTCTTTTTAACTGATTAATAATCAATAACTCACACTAATGTGCAGAATATCCACACCTGAATAAGTTATAACTATTTCTTCTTTGTTATACATCTTTTATACGCTACCTTCAAATGTGGAAATTCAATAAAAAATGTATTTAAGAACAATCTAACACACAAAGCAAGCATCTTCAACTTCAATCTCAGCTCCATAAAAACACTTTTTTTTTCCCTAATGAGGTTTCAGGATCAGTAGAATTCGTGATGCAGGTGACCCCGTTTCTTTTGGACTCACATCAGTGAAAAGCTTCCACATCCCACAGTCATGTATTCACGTACACATCCTCAGTACGACGGGGATGAGAGGTTAGTGTAATTACTGAGCGAGAGCCGTTTCAAGACGAGCACAAGCTTCATGAAATATATCTTCCACACACACACACACGCTCGGCTGAACGACCTGGAGGTCAAGGAAGTGGGCTTGCACAGCCCACCGAGAGCTGCAGCGAGGTTAAGGACACCCACGGCAGAAGAAAAAGACCATCCATCTGTTTGAGTTCTCAATGCTGCTTTTTTTTTCTCCTTCCCTCTTTTCTTTCATCCGAGCCACCTGACCTTCTCTCCATCCCTCCTCTCCTCTAACTCTTGACCTCCTCGCAGTGGAGGAGAAAATGAGGAGGGAGTGAGAGCGAGGCGAGAAGCACGGCCTGCAAATAAACAGGCTGGAGGGAGGAGGAGGAGGAGGGAGGGAGGGGAGGAAGTGAAGGGCAGAGGGGAGATGGACATCAACAGGAGTCATGGGAAATGCAGGTGGATGGGAGACAAGAGTGTTTTCTCCCCCTCCCCCTCTCTGCTGAGAGGTGTCAGGGAGAGAAGTGAGCCCAGCAGGTTTCTGGCCTCAGCACAGTCGGGGGCCACGCCCGCCGCTGAGCACCAGGTCCGCTCCGCTATAGGGGCCCCGCATCACACGAGTCACGCTACACCTCGACATGTTGGTGCCTCTTGTGCGTTGGTGTAATTCCAAATCACTAGTTTGTCCAAATGGGCTTTGTACAGGAAAGGCTTGGGCAATATGAGATGCCCAAGCCTTAACAAAACACAGAAATAATAAAAGTAATCTTTGTTTCTGCATTGAATTCATCCTTTTTTTTACATTTTCCTTGTTTTTGCCCTTCCTTTTGAAATCATACAACAGAGCGCTCTGCCAGAGGAGATCATAGTGAGCGAGTTACAGGTGACTGCCAAAGTCAAGGCAAAGAATGAATAAAAATCTGGCAGCTCCGTTACGGCACGGGCCGATTCTCACCGACGTGGTTCACGGCCACACGACTCGTTTTCAAGCTGCATTTTCTAATAACAGGAACCCGAACCGATGAATAAAAAACACGCCAAAAAGGACCTTTAAAGGGGCGGGGTCTGTCGTGCAGTGAGAGGTCTCAGGACCTCTCACTGCAAGATGCAAGTGATCAGCATGGTCTCCGCCTGCACATTCTCCGTCTCTATTATTATTAGTCACACCTGAACCTCGCAAGAGCTGCCATTCCTCTCCACCACTAGAGGGAGCTGTGAAGAAATGTACAGCGATTTGTTTACATGCTTTACGCTTCCACCACAGACCAACGAGCAAATCGTCACAATGAAATATGTCTTTCAATTTCCAGAGGCTATGACCGACACACACACACACACACACTCACACACACACACACACACTGTAATGATCCGCATCCTTTACTTCCCAATGACCTTGAAAGAAATAAACATCATCGTGTCGGCAAATTTGATCACTCAAATGTCAACATTTTGGCTCCGTATTAGATTTCCCGTACCGCCGAGTGTTTGTTACAAGTTAAATCCTCAACTGGCAGGAAAAAAAAAATGAGTCTCGATTGTTCTGGCGGTTGCTTTCGCCTCTCCTAACCTGGGTTGTTCAGTAGCTGTGTAATCCCTCAGCAGCGCTCAATGTGAGGCAGCTGCTGCAATTTGGAATTATTGACCTCCGCGGCTTATTCGCAGTGCAAAAAGGCATTTGCAGGGGAGTTTTGTAAACATAGCTGGTTTCATTTAAATGTCTGTGAAGAAATGCAGTCTGCTAATCTTGTAATGGCCGCTGATGCTGACGGCTCTGTGGATAATGTGTTGGTACATTTAAACTCAGGGTCTATAAAACGGTGTCAAAGCAGAAGAGGAACCTTTTTTTTGTCATTTTTGCTGTTCTGTACCGTTGCCTGTGCAGAACAGAGCTTTGCAAAAGCCTACAAGGCTGCTTCCGTCCCACGCATTCATCGTTTCCAGAGAAGGAAACTCCTGATGAAGTTGAAGAGGAGACGAGACAGATAGCATCATAAAACGAGGAGAAGTTGATCCAATCAACAGAGTAGCTCTCACCTCCCCTCCATCTCTGTCACTTCTCTTCTCTCAACACTTTCTTCAAGCACCGGGACACATTTACAATCTGATTTTTGATTTTTTTTTTTTTTTTTTACTTCCCAAATCAATGTCCATCTCCATATCAGTCCCCCTCTCAATATCACTCTGCGGCGCACAGGGTGTATGAAGATCGATGCCGAAAAAGAGATCGGAGATTAAATTAGAATTGAGCGGAGAACCCTTTCATACCGAGATCCAAAGAGGAGAACGGGAGGGGGAAAAGTGTGTGTGTGTGTGTGAGATCAATGAACACACACACCACCACGGCACGTTTGATTAATTAACAAATGAATTGATCTGTTTAAGAGCTTGCTGATGAAGGGCGTCTGGATGTTAGCGGTGACGTTTCACTGTAAAATTGATCATGTTTACAAGACTTTCCTACGATGTCGGAGGAGAGACGGAGATGGAAAGAGCAGCAGCAAAGACCGAAGACACAACCCGGTCTCCTGAAAGTTGCCTTTCCATACGAACAATTATGTCGAGAGGGAAACGCATTTTCTCAGGGATTACGTTTGCTTTTTAGTCCGTGTGGGTAGAAGGTCACGACGGACTGGTGGATCAACACAGGATTTTCTCCCAGACACACACACTTATTTTGAGATGAACCGTGATGTGTGTGGGCAGCACGGTGGTAAAGTGAGGGGGTTAGGAGGGGCTCCATGGGTCTATGGGTCAGGACTAGATCAGGAATAGATCAGGACTAGAGCCGGACTAGAGCTGGACTAGATCAGGGCTAGAGCAGGACTAGAAAAGGGCTAGAGCAGGACTAGAACAGGGCTGGAGCAGGACTAGAACAGGGCTAGAGCAGGACTAGAAAAGGGCTAGAGCAGGACTAGAAAAGGGCTGGATCAAGACTAGAGCAGGGCTAGAGCAGAACTAGATCAGGACTAGATCAGCACTAGTGCAGGACTAGAGCAGGTAACATTGTATCATTAAAACTTAATGTCAATAAATTGTTTTTTCAGAGAGTATTTAAAAAATATAGTCCTGTATTTCCTCAAATATCAAGTGTGTGTGTTTATGGAAATAACCACTATGGATGACAATGACAAGAGAAGATAACATGAAGCATTTTTGATGGTTTACACTGAATTTGGGACAGTTTAGACGTTACTCTCGAGCCGTGCTGTCACGTATAGTTCTCTGAAACAAAAATGGAAGCAGCAAAAATCTCAATTGCAGGCTTGACTTTACAGAGAAAAATGTTAATTGTATTAGCACTTCATTATAAAGAGAAGGGTGTTATGATCTATGTGTCAAATCCACAATCCAGGAGCGTGAGGGAGTTCAAAACACTCCTCAGTGCAACACGAGTGAGAAGGTAAAATCCATGTCTGGAAAGTGAGACATAATGCTGCTTATAAAGCCCCGCGGACTTGAATATTGCCGCTCTCCCACAGTCCCGACGCAACTTAACAGAGCTGGAGCAGTTTTGTAAAGATGAACGGGGGGGATTAAGTCACATAAAAAGGGAAAATGAGCTGCCAAAAATTAGGTGCAAAAATACCCTTCATAAATTCCAATACGATGCCTTCGTCAAACACATAGAGTACATAGCATCACTTCCTCTTTCCATCACTGATCAGCATCATTTATTACAAACAAAGGAGCCCGACTCACTCTAACGTCATTTATATGATACTAAAGCAAAGTTGTATCATCAGGGGTGTGAACTACCATTAACACTAATTCATAAAACAAGATATTGCTTTTCATAAGTTTGACACCAGACTGTGATTTTGCAACTAATCTCCCCTTCACATTACGCTGTCAATCTCTAATAGCTTTGCATAATACTATGGACATTATACTCTGTCAGATAACCCATCATCGCTTGGTCCGAAATGTGGAGAAAAAAGTTTTGAAACTGCGACTCATCAACTGTGAAGCCCAGTAGAGTCAGTCATTCGCATCTGGGCCAAAACCTGCTCATTGTTTATTCATTTCTATTTTGGGCTTCTTTGTTTTACTTTAACCTGCTTTTCTGAAGTTCTAAGACCACATTGAGGTCAGTGCAGGTCCAAATAACTGACTAAGGTTCAATAGGAAACACATGGAGGAAAAGCAGTTGGTGTAACATCCATTATAAATACAGGCAGTTTTTTTTGTGTGTGATAAATAGATATTTTAAGCTAATTTGTTGCAATTTAAGTTCCCATGAAAATAAGTGATGTCTTGGGCTTTTATTTTGAAAGGTAAAAAGCTAAAAATGGAGTGTTCTACTCATATTTAATGTATTATTTTCTTGTCACAATCACACTGCTCTCTCTACTCTCGTCCGTCTGTCATTTTACCTTCAGTGCAATGCATGATGGTACATAATCACCGTTAGCGACCATCATTTACACTACTTTTCAAGATGAATTGAGGGATCTGAGTGCACTGTATGGGGTATAATAATTCTCCAAACAGCACAACATCACGGCAAACTTTCTACACAGTGAATAGTGTGTGATTGAGGATGCAGCCGGGGATAGAAAGAGAAAAAAAAAATGTGTGTGTTGTGAGGAGTTGCTGTGAACTGTAAACTTGCAGAGCTTTTCCCCGATAGACATCAAAGTTCAGAAAGTGAATTCTCCCCGGTGGCCTGCGCTGGCTGCCGGTCTGTCGTCCCGGCTGGCAAGAGATGAGTCACTGAAATTCAAATGTAATAAAGCAAATATGGCAGACATAAAAGCCTTGCCACTGTGCCCCCCCTCCCCCCCTCCCTCCGATCACATGACGGATGATAAATCACAGAACTGCAAGGTCTAAACTCTGACTCAGCGCTTCCTTAAAGGGGAGACAACCCAGGTGAGGGTCAAAATATATCTAGACATCGCCATGAAACTTACATTTAAGATAATTACTTTTTCAACTATCCTATCTTATCTCATTTGCATTCTCTAACAGAAATCTGAACATTGGATAAAGCCAGGCTCACAATTCTTGTTTGATTTTGTTGACATATTAGAGTTTCTCTTTTCATCTACTTTTGCCTCCCAGTCCTCTCATCCCTCTCTCCTTCTAATAAAACAGATATACAAGCCTTTATTGTGAAATGACCTCTCCCCAGCTGTGCTCTCAGCTATAATAGTCCACTGTGCAGCTACTTAACATTCACTGATAGCAGGCCCCATGTAGCAGACCTGCTAGCCTGGTGCCCTTTTGTTGACTATCTATTATAATTCACTGCTTAAGCCAGTGTTTAAAACTGGCCTGCTGCCCGGCTGTAAAGCCCGGCCCTGCTGAGATCCTTGCACCGGACCACATTATTGTGTCAGACCGACTCGAGGACGCTTTATACCTTAATCCCCGCCGTCATCCCTAATGACTCTCAGCCTCTTTCCTCTCCTGCACTCCTCTCCCTGCCAGCTGGTGAGGTGCTGCCCGACTCTCTGATACCTTTTCATAACAGCCATCTCTCTTTTGTGCTGCTGAGGATGATGCTGCAGTTAAGGAGGCGATAAGGAGAATGAAGGACGGGCTGATTAAAAGAGGAAGCGACGGAACAACAGGAAACAGTCGCGATGTGTGTGTGCGGGTGAAAGGGGAGACGGAGAGGTGTCACGGAGGAGGAAGATGCTGAGAGGATCGGCGAGAGATGGACTGATGAAGACCTGAAAAGAGGCAGGAAATGGATTTATATTCACCGCTCATTTTGCGCTCCGTTTGACTTTTTGCTTCTATAGTCGCGCGGTGATTCACAGGCTTTCAGATGAATATGGAACAAGCCCAGTTCGCCACATTAGCGGGCTCATTTCCCACAGAGAGACAGTCAATCCGTCACTTCTCTCACTATTCTGAAAGAACCGAGGGGAGGAGGGGAAAAAAGGGAGGCCGAGAGACAGAATGAGGAACGTAATGAAAGCGATTGAATGACGGAGGGAGAATGAGAGCGAGTGACAGAGTGAGGATAACAACAAGAGAAGAAGGAGTTTGTTTTTCCGATGCTCATATCCCCCTGGTTTAGAGGGATGCTGGAAATAATGTGATCATCGGCATGGAAGAGAGTCTCTGGGACACGCAGGTCATGCATTGTGAGCAGCGGGCCCGTGTTCAAAATGTGAGAGAATGGCTGGGTTGTTTATCGGTTGTTGTCATTGTTCCAACCGACGCTTGATGCCTCCGCCGGTGCCACGAGTCCCCCGGTTGCATGGAAACAGAGCAAATAATTGGCGCTGCCAGACACTACCTAGCAACCCATAAGACAGATGGCAAAATTGCAAGAGGTGGCCAAGATCAACATTACTACAAGGTTTTAAAAACACACCACAGTAGAGCAGACTATAGAAGTATAAAGGCACGTAATCGGCTGTTCCTCTCATTGTGGCTCACTGCTCCAGTCGTTTTTTGACTGAAAATACTGTTGGTGCTTGAGATTCAGGCTCCGGTACTGGAGCGATTCAGCGCCATGCTGAATTGAAGTTTCGCAATTTGTAAAACTGCAGAAATCCACCCTTTTTTTCCGTTCTTTTTTTCAGTTTTCAAGCAGCAGTCATATCTCTAATATCCATTCTCGATGGCATGCAAACAACAAGACAGATTCAGAAATGAAATTCTTATTGAATTCAAATCTAAATTTGTCATGGAAATGGATAAAAAGAAATTGCAAACTATTTTACACTGACATTTATTTGTCATGGGGCCTTTTCTTGTTTTTTCTTTAGTTGATTATCATCGAAACATCCAACTAACTACTAATTTGGAGGCTTCAGAAAACTGTATCAAGCAGGGACGCACCAATCTAAAGCTTTTCATCCGGATACCAACTCATTACCGCTATAATGGGATACTAGAAAAGAAAACAAACACTGGAATCAGGTGGATGTAAGGTAACATGAGGCCATTGCTGCAGCACTAAGAGCTGAGTTAGCAGCCCGCTATGACAGAACGACTGGCAGCAGGAAGATTGCGTTTTTATGATACGCGTTCAATGTGAATCAATTGTGTTCGTGGCTGCTCGTTCTGCTCGGCGCATCTGTAACAGCAAACCCTTTACTACCTTAACACCCGCTTTCAAACGTTCAATTAAATGTTCTCTTGCTGAACATTCAGTCGAGTAGAAACAGTTAAGAAGGTGCAGCAGCAGTGAGAGGCAGGAGCTCCCGGCTGCTGCTGCTGCTTCTTGCAGAATTAACACCCCAAAGCATTGGGCTACGATGCAGAGGCACCGAAGCAGAAGGCAGCCCCGATGCAGAGATGTGAGACAGGTGTGTATAAATACTCAATGCAGCAAAAAAAAAAAAAAAAAATCACACAATAGAGCAATCCAATGCGTCACATTAGGTGTAGTCTACAGTTATACCAGCGAGATACCTAATGCAGCAAACGCAGCAGTCCTGCCTGATGCAGCAGCAGCAAACCACACAGGGAAAACTCTCCACACACACAGGAAACATATAGACATCAGGTATATAAACCTGACACACACACACACATACAAACTGCCTATCTCACG